>JADMNL010000022.1:113560000-114810000 GCA_016271365.2 Neoceratodus forsteri
ACTCCCTTTGCTAAACTTGCTATTGCCAGAGGCGTATTACTCCCTGCCCTCACCTACGACATGCCGACCTTTGCTGCTGCACACAAAACCATCCTTCATAAGTGGGATGTCACTTATAACAATATCTGTCAATACACCTCCTTATCACCATGGCTTAAGCACCACTGCCAACTGTACAGGGACCTGAGCTGGTTATCCCTCTCAGCTTGCTGTCAATACTCTCTTGGCTCCCTGATTGACTGTATACTCAGCAACTAGACCCCTTCAGCACTCGCAGCATTGGTGGTACCTCCATCTTCCTCCTATAGACTGTGCTCGGTAGATAAATCACTGCTGAATGTACCTAAATGTGAAACATCAAAAGGCTCTGTTGCCTTCAGTCACTCTGTTTCTAAGCTTTGGAGCTCTCTCCCACAAGCACTTCCAATATCCGGATCCCATGACAGTTTCAAAAAGGAGCTGCACCTACATCTATCCCTTGCTGATCTCTGCACTTGTTTCAATCCTCCTTAATCCACTCACCTGCCAGATGCTTCCAGGCCTAACTTTAACCTTCCTACCTCATAGCGCTTCTTACCCTTACTATCTCCTTGAGGGCTAATCTACCCCCACCCACCCATCCACACCTGAGCCTTGTCTCGGAGGTCATGATAATGCATCCTGACCAGTCAGGAATTTGCCCTTGCCTTGTTTTTCTGCCTATTTGAACCTTCATTGTTGTGACTAATTTGAACAATATTTCTTTGCTCCTATGTGGTGGTAGCTCCTCCTAGACTGTGAAGGTTTTTTTATGTCTAAAAATTCTGTGAATTTCATTGATTGTTATTGTCCTGGCTACATGTATTGATTACTTTTGACTGTTTTGACCTATACTATTGTAATTTCATTGTACTCATGCTATGTACCTGTCTTTGATTGCTGTACTCTCTTGGGTCGTGCCTGAAAATAATAATTTCATGGCTAGTGCACCTACCTGGTTAACAAAAACTAAATAAATAAAAATGGTAGAAAGGGAGGGAAGGGATCATAACTAGGTGAAAGAAGTACCAAGGGGTTGGGGTAGGTACCAGTCCATTTAAAGAAGAGGGAATCCTAAAGGATCTGGAAAAACTAAATGCAGATAAGACAATGGGTCAGATGGAATACATCCAAGAATTTAAAGGAACTTTGAAAGAAGCTAGCAGCACCACTGACAGCCCTGTTCAACAAATCATTAGAAACAGGTATGGTTCCAGCAGACTGGAGGAGGGAAAATGTTGCTGTCCATAAGTGTGGGAGCAGGAGAGAGGCTGGTAACTATAGGCCAGTCAGCCTAACCTCAGTAGTAGGGAACTTGATGGAATCATTACTCAAGGAAAAGACTATGACATACCTTAAGTCCAGTGGACAGCAGTATCCAAAACAGCATGGTTTCACAATAGGCAGGTCTTGCCAAACAAACCTGTTGGGTTTATTTGACTGGGTGACAAGGGAGCTAGCTCAGGGCAGGGCGATGGATGTAGTCTACCTGAATTTTAGCAAGGCCTTTGATGCCATTCTAAACAAGAAGCTAATGAACAAGGTGAGCAGCCTGGGAGTCATATCCAGGGTGGTAAATTGGTTTATAAATTGGTTGAATGGAAGGCCACAGAGGGTGGTTGTGAATGGAGTTCAGTCCATATAGAGGGAGGTGACCAGTGGGGTGCCTCAGGGATTGGTGCTAGGCCCAGTCCTCCTTAATGTCTTCATAAACAAAATGGCATAGGGGCTAGAGGGGAAGGTGTGCCTCTTTGCAGACAACACTAAGATCTGTAATAGGGTTGACACACTGGATGTGTGTGTGTGTGTGTGTGTGTGTGTGTGGAAAGAATGAGAATGTACCTGGGCAAGCCGGAGGAGTGGTCGCATGTATGGCAGCTGACATTCAATACAAAGAACTGCAAAGTTATGCACTTATGGCACAGGAACCCAAGGGAGGAGTGCTTATGGGGGGGTACTGTTGGTCACCAAACTGGAGAGGGATCTAGGGGTAATTATATTTGAGGACCTAAAGGTGGCTGGGCAGTGTTAGATGGCAGTTAGAAAGTCCAGTGGTATGAGGGAGGAGCATCACCAGCAGGACAAAGGAGGTGGTGATGCCATTACACAGATCATTGGTGAGACCTCAGCTGGAGTACTGTGTCCAGTTCTGGAAGTTTTGTCTCAGCAATGACATAGACAGACTGGAGGCAGTTCAAAGAAGGGCTACAAAATGGTACGGGGTTGCACCAGAGGTCATATGAGGAGAGGTTGAAAGACCTCACTATGTATTTTCTGGAGATGGGGGCAGGGACATGATAGAGACATTCAAATACCTTAAAGGTATAAATAAGGTACCGAGGGGTAGCCTCTTTCAGAAAAGAGAATGGACAAGAACTAGAGGACATGCTATGATGTTGGAGTGTGATAGAATCAGGAGTAATGTGAGGAAGTGCTTCTTTACAGGTAGGGTGGTGGAGGCTTGGAACAGCCTCCCTACAGGGGTAGTGGGGACAAAAATGGTAGAAGAAATCAAAAATGCATGGGATAGACATAAAGGAACCCTAGAAACAGGGAAAAAATGGTAAGCCGCAGATCAGATATAGTCAGCAGTGCAAGTAATGAGTTGGAAAACTGGGTAGACTAGATGGGCCTTGCAGTCTTTACCTGCCAACAAATTCTATATATCTATGCAGTTGAGTTTCTTTAGAATTAAGCACTAATTTGTATTCCTTGAGAAAATACTAAAGCTAATTATATGCTATCTGAAGTTTAGACTGAATCTGTTCAACTGTGTTACCACCTGCTTGTGTAATGGTATTGTCTGCAAAAAGAGGCTATTTGATTGTCAGATCATTAAAACCAATATCTCTTATATAAACATTAAATAAAAGTGGTCCCAAAATTGAAATCTGCACTGGAGTAATGCTAGAAAGGGGATGGGGTGGGGGGTGGGGGACAGCATGAGCAAGGACACTGGTTTACTGGGATTGAGAAAGGGCACATTCCATTTTGCACTTTGCAAAAAACGGTATTGTCACTGGTGTCTGTTAAGTCAAAATCTGGTTTTACCAGTGTTTGGTTTTGTGTACTTTATTTAACAATTTTTAAGTCTGCTACCATGCATTTTAGCAATTCTGACCTCCATTATTGTACATTCATCCATGCTTGTACCAATTTAAGGTTATTTTAGGTACAATATGTGATGGAAGCAGCAGCACTAGAAGTCCCCATCCCTAAGGTATGATGGAAGCAGCACTACGGCCACATCCCTCAGGTGTGATGGCAGCAGCAACAGCACTATGGCTCCACTCCCATTATAAATTGCTTGGTCTCTTTGCTTGTTAGAACTCAGAAGTAAATTAATCTGAACCACCACCACAAAAGTGGGCCACTTTTGCTTTTTCCTTATCTATCATTTAACTGCCTAAATTGTATTTCTGCCAGTGACACCACTGTCCCGGGTTCAGGAATGAACTTGGGTGTTGGAAGGCCAGCCAGGGGGTGAAGGTCTGAGTGTCCAATTACCACTCTCCTTCTCCTGGGAGGGAAGGTGGGTTCATGGCTTAACATTTTCTAGCCCCTGGTGGAGGCCAGAGGCACATCAACATGTTGGCCCTCACTGCGGGATGGAGCATGATGGACGCCGGCTTGTGCCTTGACATCATGTGGCCCATCACACTCCCAAGGAAATGGGAAAACACCCGCTGGCCAACTGGAGGATCACTGTTGGTCCCTCCATATGCCTGAAGCCCCAGACACATGTCAGTTCTGACCGCTGCCATGCCAAGGATAAACAGGAAGCCCTTTGGGGAGATTCTCATCCCCTGTTAGCCTCCCATAGGGGTAGGGGCCCACCTGATGGTGGGTTACTTCGGGTTACCTGGTAGCATGGCAATAATGGGCAGTGGATGGTGGTCGGGACTCAGCAGCGGTGCCAGGAGTCCTTGGCAGGCCTGAAGGAGTGGATGGCTGGGGGTAGAAGGAGCAAAAAAAACCTGCCTGAATTTGCTTCTTTGAAATTAAGTGTCTTCACCTAAAAATCCACAAGTGATTAGTGGAGGAACTTCTAATGGAAAATCATGCATTTCCCAAACATGTGGATGCTTTTTTTCACTTGGTGTCCATGAAAAGGATGTCTCTCAGTTTTCATGTCTGAGCTCAGTTGTGAATTGAGCACCAATCTGCCCACCAGCATCATACAGCCCCTGGAGTGTTAACTTCTGTGTGTCACTGAGTGTGCTTTTTGACTTGGGTTGGGTTGCAGCAACCCACTCACCCCTAATTTAAATTTCATTGTTGTTGTTGTTTACTTGTTTCTGTATTACCACTTTACTATTCCTATTGCCTGTCTTATCTGTATTGTACAATGTCTGACCTGGAACCTTTGTAAACAAGCCTATGGCTCAAAGGTATTTAATCCCAAACTGAAATAAATAAATAAATAAATAAATAATGGCATTTTACAGTGGCAGGTAGAGTGTCAACAGCAGTTGGGCTATATAGCAGATTCAAGGCCGTACAGCTGCTAAGGCCCCCAACCCATTTAGGAAAAACCAAAAGCAAACAGCTGCAGCCCCACTCTGCTACTGGTATCGCACACTATCTAGCACCTTACCTGCTGTGCTCCTCTGAGTTTGCAGTCTAACCTGGGTGCTGTTGCAGCACCCAACCCTCCCACACTGGTATAAGGCAGTGGCAGGTAGGGTAACAACAGCACCTAGTCATGCAGCAATTCAAGGGTACTCAGAATCTAAGTCCTCCTTGCTCAGGGGTACCCAACTAACAACAACAGTGTGGAGAACTGCCAGCTCTCACACAGTCAGCAGCCCAGCTCGCCCACCCAGTTTAAAAAGAACACTCCCAAAATTAAAATCAATATAGTGGCACAAGCTTGTGGTTTGCAACACTGGCAAGTGGGAGATCTGGGTTTGTGAGCTGATCTGATCCAGATTCCCCAGCCCTGGGCTTGTGGGGTTTAGAGTGTGAGGCAGAGGCACTGTGTGCTGACCTGAGGGAGGCTTATTTCAGTGAGTTGTGGGGGCTGCCTTGATAATGTGGGTGACCACACAGCATTGTAAGACCCTGCCAGATTGGTTTATCCCACACAGAGATACAAAGATCAGCAAGCATCCCTTGAGACTCCTAGGTCAGCAAGGCTAACAGTTCAACTTCACTGATACACACATTTAAATAAATGCAGTTAAGGAACCCCCTCCACTTGATTCTCCAAGTGTGCTGATACTAAGCTTTTGGTTTTTTTTAATCATGCAATGAGAGAGCAGTTGCATCAGCTGATTAAAGGGCTAGATGCACAGCAGTTAAACTTTAGACCTGAGACTCCTGCCCATATTGCCTAGCCCAATTGGACTTAGCTTTTAATGTTGCTTTAAATCATCTAGTGTGATGGCTTGGGCATATAGTTTCTCTATACAAAAACATTACTTTCAGGTTGACAGGCAGTCACATCAGCTGAGGGAATGAAGGGTTAGATGCAGGAGCAGTTAAACAGTAAACCCACCACCCCTGCTGCCTAGTCAGATTCCCCATGTGTGGGACCAGTGCAAACTGCACCCACAAGTTTTTACTTTGAACTGTGTAAAAATGATTAACACTTTCAATACAATACTTTCAAATATATTGACAGTTTTGCATGCAGACTTGGTTTTGGCTGAAACAAGGCAGTGCACGGTGGGGGGACAGTTTAATGTTACCCTGCTGTCGTTTGAATCCAATTGTCTGGTTTGGTTTCAAAAACCACTGTTCAAGCATAAGCACACTTAACCACTTAACATTTGATTTTTGTTGAAGAAGTCTATAAGCAAACTTTTTGTTGCCATGGAGACTGAAACAGCAGGTGGGAGAAAAGGTGCAAAATATCATATTCACCTAAATGGGGTGCTAACTGTGAAGCCTTTTTAGTGGTAAGGCAGTTTCTTCCTTGTGAACATACTTTCATTCAGATTAGTTTTCATTAAAAGAATTGAGGATTTTGGATGGCCCTGCTGATTTTAAACTTGAATAAGCTAGTTGGTAACAGTGATCCTGTGCTTAGCAATCTGCAACCTAGATGCTCACATGCAAAGAATACAATAAAAACCTGACTAAAATATAAAAACAAGCTTATAAAACACACAAAATGTATCTGAACATTACCTGTACAAAATCATTGTAGCCTGAGTAAAACTCGGGGAAATTACAGGGTACCCTGACTACTGTATGATGTAGCAAACATATACAGGTATTTTGTTTATACTCTTTGTAAACCGGGTAAGGTCCACGAGGCAGAACTGCCGGTTTTCAAGGATGACCCAGGAGCACTAGGGAGGTTAAGTGACTTGCTTGTAGTCACAGAGTATGCAAGAGGAGGTTGTAGGAATCAATGCCAAGTCTGCTGGACTACAAGACAGGAGTCAAACCTGGGAGGTTTACCACCTGTCATGATTTTCGTAGGAATGTCCTGATTTGGGCAGCTGTGTCCGGTAAAAAAACAGGAACAATGCTACATGTCCTGATTTTATAGTAGAAAAAATGTTTTTTAGCATTCCACTACAGAAAACTACAATAATCTTTACTAAAATGCCTTAAAATCATAAGAAACAATAGAAGCAACTAAGAAACTACAGTACTTGGCCTTAATTGTGATTATGCAGAGAAAACAAGTCTGTTGCATTGGTCAAGGTTATGTACTGTCATGTGAAAAATCATGCTTCAGTAAGAAATTTCCCACTTTGGGCTTCAAAGGTGGTAACCCTGTGCCCGAGTGTTTGACACTGACAACCCTTTCCCTAATATGTCCCTTTCAGTTTCTAATGTCAGCAACTCAGATTAGACCTTATATGAAATCAGCTGTAGAGGAATGAAGTTCTGAAGAACAATTGCCACTTTCCTCTTGGTTCCAGGAAAACCATTACATACAGATAGGAAGTTCAGCCAAATTTAGTGAGGATATCAGTGACACAATGTGTCAGATTATTTTCTTAAAATTCAGGTCAGCAGTTTTCTGTCCTTCTGATTATGCCATGTCTTTGCAGAATTTGGAGTGAACTTTTGACTCTCTTTCTAAAATATGTGTCATTTTGATGTCATTAACAAAGCTGATATAGCAGAGCTTATTTACAAGGATAATTGAACATGGATAGACTAAATAATTTCTACCCATCAGGGAATTGAATCCTGGTTTGCCTGAGTCAAGCATTGTTTCTCATGATAACATTAAATACTACTGGCTATCTTGCTCACCAAGGAAGCTAATCAAGTATCAGTTACACTGATCAGTGCCCCTAGCCAATCTGTCAAAATTGTTTTCATTCAAGCTTTTACTTTCAGATATGCTGTTCAGCACCTGTACAAGAAAGCTTCCTGATAAGATGTAAGTGCTCTCTGTAACTAGTTTACAAAAGGAAAATCATGATTAGGAACAAAGATTTAGCCATAGTTCAATGTGATTTGAAACTGTATTTTTCATTCACCGGAAGTGCTTATGATTAGGATTACGTTAGGAACTGTTGTTTGAATTGGAAGGAGTCCTCCCAATATCCTGCTTGTTTCCAAGGCTAAGGGTGAAATTCAGTATAGCTAGTACAGAATTTTAATAATGAGGCATCCGGATAGAAGATTACTTTGGGACATTTTACACACTTGCAAAATAATAATAAATTGCATACATTTTTTGGATTTCACAATCAGATTATATCCTATGTTTCATTATACATTGCATTGCAAGTTTTGATAATTCGGAAGTTTGCATTGTTTTTCATGGAGCACCAAAAGAATGTTTAAAGTGATCAATAGATTTGCAAAATATTGAGGAACATTTGATGCCAAAGGTATTTGTACTATACTTTGAGAGAAGGTCTATGAGCAATACATCTTCTCTTCTTGTATATCTGACTTATAATGAAGAGAAAAGACGCCCTATTATCTTCATCTTCAAAGTGCTCCTTCCTCAGATATGTTGAGCATTCAGTGTGACAATTGCTCTTACAATGTTCTCTCAGACTTGCTAATGGGACACTATGTGAGTGCTTTGATGGAATTTAAGTAGCAGTCTTGATGTCTCCCAGTGACAATGAGTTCCCTGGGCCATTTCTTAAAACAGGGAAAGGTCTCCTGATCTGCAAAAAAACTTCCTCTGTAAAGGCCAAGAAGGCATCTTCATTTAGGCTGATGCTACTCTCATTCTGGTCTCTCTTTCATTACTAACCAGAAGAGTGTGTGACAGAAGAGGAAAGGAAGAAATATATCAACAGTTGGAGATGACAAATGATCAGAAGAATGTGGCAAGTCATGGGAAAATAAGAGAGAGTTTTCTGGGTTAACAATGGTACAGGAGAATTTAAAGATCCTTCAAGCATAAGACAAGACTTGGACAGGTTGTTTATTTATGTGTGAATTGAACTACGGTTTGCCATCAAGTTTTCATTCCTTCTATAATAAATATTCACATTAACCAATGACAGGAATATTTCATGGATTCCACTGTACTTGGGCAAAAGTTCAAAGTATGAGGATGCCTTCACTGTGTTTAGTGTTTCTTAGTATCACAATGGCTTTTCCTTCGGTCTATGAAATATACTTCAAAAGCACATCAAGTCACAGTAGAAGTAATCAACAGAACCCACTCATTTTGGAACTCGTTTATATAGAAGTGAACATTTTGTAATGTCATACAGGCAGTGTGAAATGCCTGTTATTTTCCTTTACTATCAAATTCTGTTTCTCCATGGTTCTATGCTGCTTTTGGATTGCTCATTCATTAAGCCATCAGTTATCCAAAGGGCTATGGCTCGTTGGTCTAGGGGTATGTTTCTTGCGTAGAATGTCAGAAGTCCTGGGTTCAAATCCTGGATGAGCCCTGAAGTCATGCAGGTTAAACAACATTTGTTTGATGCTCACTTTACACTAATCAAAATAGAAATTTATAAAATCTCTTGATGCTTCATTGCAGAATGCCCTGTGTCACTTTTGCAAGCATTTTCCTCCTTTCTCGATTTAGCGGCAAAACCCTGAAGGAAAGGTGCCCGAGTGTTTGACACTGAAAACCCTAACCCTAATCTGTCCCTTTCAATTTCTAATGTCAGCAACTCAGATTAGACCTTATATGAAATCAGCTAGATAGGATTGATGTTCTGAAGAGCAATTGCCACTTTTCTATTGGTTCCAGGAAAGCCATTACATACAGATAGAAAGCTCAGCCATATTTAGTGAGATTTCAGTAATGCAATTTGTCAGATTATTTTCTTAAAATTCAGGTCAGCAGTTTTCTGTCCTTCTGATCACGCCATGTCTAAGCAGAGTTTGGAGTGAACTTTTGACTCTTTTTCCTAAATATGTGTCATTTTGATGTCATTAACAAATCTGATATGGCAAAGCATATTTACAAGGATAATTGAACATGGATAGACTAAAGAATTTCTACCCATCAGGGAAATTAATCCTGGTTTGCCTGAGTCAGGCATGGTTTCTAATGATTACACTAAATACTACTGGCTATCTAGCTCACCAAGGCAGCTAATCAAGTATCAGTTGCATGGATCAGTGCAGCTAGCCAATCTGTCAAAATTGTTTTCATTTAAGTTTTTACTTTCAGATATGCTGTACATGACCTGTACAAGAAAGCTTCCTGATGAGGTGTAAATTAGTGCTCTCTGTAACTAGCTTACAAAAGGAAAATCATGGTGAGAAACAAAGATTTAGCCATAGTTCAAAAGTGACTTGAAACTGTACTTTTCATTTGCTGGAAGTGCTTATGATTAGGATTACCTAGGAACTGTTGTTTGAATTGGAAGGAGTCCTCCCAATATCCTGCTTGTTTCCAAGGCTAAGGGTGAAATTCAGTATAGCTAGTACAGAATTTTAATAATGAGGCATCCGGATAGAAGATTACTTTGGGACAT
This sequence comes from Neoceratodus forsteri, assembly GCA_016271365.2. Taxonomy (NCBI): domain Eukaryota; kingdom Metazoa; phylum Chordata; order Ceratodontiformes; family Ceratodontidae; genus Neoceratodus; species Neoceratodus forsteri. The sequence continues at coordinate 113,569,897 of JADMNL010000022.1, forward strand.
TTTACACACTTGCAAAATAATAATGAATTGCATACATTTTTTGGATTTCACAATCAGATTATATCCTATGTTTCATTATACATTGCATTGCAAGTTTTGATAATTCGGAAGTTTGCATTGTTTTTCATGGAGCACCAAAAGAATGTTTAAAGTGATCAATAGATTTGCAAAATATTGAGGAACATTTGATGCCAAAGGTATTTGTACTATACTTTGAGAGAAGGTCAAGAGTCAGACAATACATCTTCTCTTCTTGTATATCTGACTTATAATGAAGAGAAAAGACGCCCTATTATCTTCATCTTCAAAGTGCTCCTTCCTCAGATATGTTGAGCATTCAGTGTGACAATTGTTCAATGTTCTCTCAGACTTGCTAATGGGACACTATGTGAGTGCTTTGATGGAATTTAAGTAGAGTCTTGATGTCTCCCAGTGACAATGAGTTCCTGGGCCATTTCTTAAAACAGGAAAGGTCTCCTGATCTGCAAAAACTTCCTCTGTAAAGGCCAAGAAGGCATCTTCATTTAGGCTGATGCTACTCTCATTCTGGTCTCTCTTTCATTAATAACCAGAAGAGTGTGACAGAAGAGGAAAGGTAGAAATATATCAACAGTTGGAGATGACAAATGATCAGAAGAATGTGGCAAGTCATGGGAAAATAAGAGAGAGTTTTCTGGGTTAACAATGGTACACGAGAATTTAAAGATCCTTCAAGCATAAGACAAGACTTGGACAGGTTGTTTACTTATGTGAGAATTGAACTACAGTTTGCCATCTAGTTTTCATTCCTTCTATAATAAATATTCACATTAACCAATGACAGGAATATTTCATGGATTCCACTGTACTTGGGCAAAAGTTCAAAGTATGAGGATGCCTTCACTGTATTTAGTGTTTCTTAGTATCACAATGGCTTTTCCTTCGGTCTATGAAATATACTTCAAAAGAACATCAAGTCACAGTAGAAGTAATCAACAGAACCCACTCATTTTGGAACTCGTTTATATAGAAGTGAACGTTTTGTAATGTCATACAGGCAGTGTGAAATGCCTGTTATTTTCCTTTACTATCAAATTCTATGTTTCTCCATGGTTCCATGCTGCTTTTGGATTGCTCATTCATTAAGCCATCAGTTATCCAAAGGGCTATGGCTCGTTGGTCTAGGGGTATGTTTCTCGTGTAGAATGTCAGAAGTCCCGGGTTCAAATCCTGGATGAGCCCTGAAGTCATGCAGGTTAAACAACATTTGTTTGATGCTCACTTTACACTAATCAAAATAGAAATTTATAAAATCTCTTGATGCTTCATTGCAGAATGCCCTGTGTCACTTTTGCAAGCATTTTCCTCCTTTCTCGATTTAGCGGCAAAACCATTAAGGAAAGGTGCCCGAGTGTTTGACACTGAAAACCCTTACCCTAATCTGTCCCTTTCAATTTCTAATGTCAGCAACTCAGATTAGACCTTATATGAAATCAGCTAGAGAGGATTGATGTTCTGAAGAGCAATTGCCACTTTTCTATTGGTTCCAGGAAAACCATTACATACAGATAGAAAGCTCAGCCATATTTAGTGAGGATTTCAGTAACGCAATTTGTCAGATTATTTTCTTAAAATTCAGGTCAGCAGTTTTCTGTCCTTCTGATCACGCCTTGTCTTTGCAGAGTTTGGAGTGAACTTTTGACTCTTTTTCCTAAATATGTGTCATTTTGATGTCATTAACAAATCTGATATGGCAAAGCATATTTACAAGGATAATTGAACATGGATAGACTAAAGAATTTCTACCCATCAGGGAAATTAATCCTGGTTTGCCTGAGTCAGGCATGGTTTCTAATGATTACACTAAATACTACTGGCTATCTAGCTCACCAAGGCAGCTAATCAAGTATCAGTTGCATGGATCAGTGCAGCTAGCCAATCTGTCAAATTGTTTTTCATTTAAGTTTTACTTTCAGATATGCTGTACATGACCTGTACAAAAAGCTTCCTGATGAGGTGTAAATTAGTGCTCTCTGTAACTAGCTTACAAAAGGAAAATCATGGTGAGAAACAAAGATTTAGCCATAGTTCAAAAGTGACTTGAAACTGTACTTTTCATTTGCTGGAAGTGCTTATGATTAGGATTACCTAGGAACTGTTGTTTGAATTGGTAAGAGTCCTCCCAATATCTTGCTTGTTTCCAAGGCTAAAGGGGAAATTCAATACAGATAGTACAGAATTTAAAAAATGAGGCATCCAGATAGAACAGCACTTTGGGACATTTTACACCCTTGGAAAATATTACTAAATTCCAGATATTTTTTGGCTATCACAATCAGATTATAGCCTATGTTTCATTATACGTTGCATTGGATGTTTTGATAATTCAGAAGTTTGAACTGTTTTTCATGGAGCACCTAAACAATGTTTAAAGTGATCAATAGTTTTGCAAAATATTGAGGAACACTGTGTTGCCCAAGGTATTTGTACAATACTTTGAGAGTAGATCTATGAGCAATACGTCTTCTCTTCTTACACGTCTGACTTATAATGAAGAGAAAAGAATCCCTATTGTCTTGATCTTCAACATGCTTCTTCCTCAGACATGTTGAGCATTCAGTGTGACAATTGCCATTACTATGTTCTCTCAGACTTGCTAATGGGATGTTATGTGAGTGCTTTGATGGAATTTTAGTAGCACTCTTGATGTCTCTCAGTGACAATGAGTTTCCTGGGGAAATTTCTTAAAACAGGCAAAGGTCTCCTGATTTGCAAAAAAACTTCCTCTGTAAAGGCCAAGAAGGCACCTTCATTTAGGCTGATGCTATTCTCATTCTGGTCTCTCTTTCGTTACTAACCAGAAGAGTGTGTGACAGAAGAGGAAAGGAAGAAATATATCAACAGTTGGAGATGACAAATGATCAGAAGAATGTGGCACATCATGGGAAAATAAAAGAGAGTTTTGTGGGTTAAGAATGGTACAGGAGAATTTAAAAATCCTTCAAGCATAAGACAAGACTTGGACAGGTTGTTTATTTATGTGTGAATTGAACTATGGTTTGCCATCTAGTTTTCATTCCTTCTATAATAAATATTCACATTAACCAATGACAGGAATATTTCATGGATTCCACTGTACTGGGGCAAAAATTCAAAGTATGAGGATGCCTTCACTGAGTTTAGTGTTTCTTAGTATCACAATGGCTTTTCCTTCGGTCTATGAAATATACTTCAAAAGGACATCAAGTCACCGTAGAAGTAATCAACAGAACCCACTCATTTTGGAACTCGTTTATATAGAAGTGAACGTTTTGTAATGTCATACAGGCAGTGTGAATTGCCTGTTATTTTCCTTTACCATCAAATTCTATGTTTCTCCATTGTTCCATGCTGCTTTAGGATTGCTCATTCATTAAGCCATCAGTTATCAATAGGTCAATGGCTTGTTGGACTAGGGGTATGATTCTCGCTTATGGTGTGAGAGGACCTGGGTTCACATCCTGAACAATCCCAAAAGTTATGCAGGTTAAACAACATTTGTTTGATACTCACTTTACATAAATCAAAATAGAAATTTATAAAATCTCTTGATGCTTCATTGCAGAATACCCTGTATCACTTTTGCAAGCATTTTCCTCCTTTCTCGATTTAGCGGCAAAACCCTTAAGGAAAGGTGCCCGGGTGTTTGACACTGAAAACCCTAACCTTAATCTGTCCTTTTCAATTTCTAATGTCAGCAACTCAGATTAGACCTTATATGAAATCAGCTAGATAGGATTGATGTTCTGAAGAGCAATTGCCACTTTTCTATTGGTTCCAGGAAAGCCATTACATACAGATAGAAAGCTCAGCCATATTTAGTGAGGATTTCAGTAACGCAATTTGTCAGATTATTTTCTTAAAATTCAGGTCAGCAGTTTTCTGTCCTTCTGATCACGCCATGTCTTTGCAGAGTTTGGAGTGAACTTTTGACTCTTTTTCCTAAATATGTGTCATTTTGATGTCATTAACAAATCTGATATGGCAAAGCTTATTTACAAGGATAATTGAACATGGATAGACTAAAGAATTTCTACCCATCAGGGAAATGAATCCTGGTTTGCCTGAGTCAGGCATGGTTTCTAATGATTACACTAAATACTACTGGCTATCTAGCTCACCGAGGCAGCTAATCAAGTATCAGTTGCACTGATCAGTGCAGCTAGCCAATCTGTCAAAATTGTTTTCATTCAAGTTTTTACTTTCGGATATGCTGTACATGACCTGTACAAGATAGCTTCCTGATGAGGTGTAAATTAGTGCTCTCTGTAACTAGCTTACAAAAGGAAAATCATGGTGAGAAACAAAGATTTAGCCATAGTTCAAAAGTGACTTGAAACTGTATTTTTCATTCGCATGAAGTGCTTATGATTAGGATTACCTAGGAACTGTTGTTTGAATTGGTGAGAGTCCTCCCAATATCTTGCTTGTTTCCAAGGCTAAAGGGGAAATTCAATACAGATAGTACAGAATTTAAAAAATGATGCATCCAGATAGAATAACACTTTGGGACATTTTACACACTTGGAAAATATTACTAAATTCCAGACATTTTTTGGATATCACGATCAGATTATAGCCTATGTTTCATTATACGTTGCATTGGAAGTTTTGATAATTCAGAAGTTTGAACTGTTTTTCATGGAGCACCTAAACAATGTTTAAAGTGATCAATAGTTTTGCAAAATATTGAGGAACATAGTGATGCCCAAGGTATTTGTACAATACTTTGAGAGTAGATCTATAAGCAATTCGTCTTCTCTTCTTACACGTCTGACTTATAATGAAGAGAAAAGAATCCCTATTGTCTTGATCTTCAACATGCTTCTTTCTCAGATATGTTGAGCATTTAGTGTGACAATTGGCATTACTATGTTCTCTCAGACTTGCTAATTGGATGTTATGTGAGTGCTTTGACGGAATTTTAGTAGCACTCTTGATGTCTCTCAATGACAATGAGTTTCCTGGGCCATTTCTTAAAACAGGGAAAGGTCTCCTGATTTGCAAAAAAACTTCCTCTGTAAAGGCCAAGAAGGCATCTTCATTTAGGCTGGTGCTATTCTCATTCAGAAGTTTGAATTGTTTTTCGTGGAGCACCTAAACAATGTTTAAAGTGATCAATAGTTTTGCAAAATATTGAGGAACATTGTGATGCCCAAGGTATTTGTACAATACTTTGAGAGTAGATCTATGAGCAATACATCTTCTCTTTTTATATATCTGACTGATAATGAAGAGAAAAGAAGCCCTATTGTCTTCATCTTCAAAATGCTCCTTCCTCAGATATGTTGAGCATTCAGTGTGACAATTGCTCTTACAATGTTCTCTCAGACTTGCTAATGGGACATTATATGAGTGCTTTGATGGAATTTTAGTAGCACTCTTGATGTCTCCCAGTCACAATGAGTTCCCTGGGCCATTTCTTAAAACAGGGAAAGGTCTCCTGATTTGCAAAAAAAAACTTCGTCTGTAAAGGCCAAGAAGGCATCTTCATTTAGGCTGATGCTATTCTCATTCTGGTCTCTTTTTCATTACTAACCAGAAGAGTGTGTGACAGAAGAGGAAAGGAAGAAATATATCAACAGTTGGAGATGACAAATGATCAGAAGAATGTGGCAAGTCATGGGAAAATAAGAGAGAGTTTTCTGGGTTAACAATGGTACAGGAGAATTTAAAGATCCTTCAAGCATAAGACAAAGCTTGGACAGGTTGTTTATTCATGTGTGAATTGAACTACGGTTTGCCATCTAGTTTTCATTCCTTCTATAATAAATATTCACATTAACCAATGACAGGAATATTTCATGGATTCCGCTGTACTGGAGCAAAAGTTCAAAAGTATGATGCACCTTCACTGTGTTTAGTGTTTCTTAGTATCACAATGGCTATTCCTTCGGTCTATGAAATATACTTGAAAAGCACATCAAGTCACAGTAGAAGTAATCAACAGAACCCACTCATTTTGGAACTCGTTTATATAGAAGTGAACATTTTGTAATGTCATACAGGCAGTGTGAATTGCCTGTTATTTTCCTTTACCATCAAATTCTATGTTTCTCCATGGTTCCATGCTCCTTTTGGATTGCTCATTCATTAATCCATCAGGTCAACGGCTCGTTGGTCTAGGGTTATGATTCTCGCTTAGGGTGTGAGAAGTCCTGGGTCCAAATCCTGGATGAGCCCAAAAGTCATGCAGGTAAAACAACATTTGTTTGATACTCACTTTACACTAACCAAAATAGAAATTTATAAAATCTCTTGATGCTTCATTGCAGAATGCCCTGTGTCACTTTTGCAAGCATTTTCCTCCTTTCTCGATTTAGTGGCAAAACCATTAAGGAAATGTGCCCGAGTGTTTGACACTGAAAACCCTTACCCTGATCTGTCCCTTTCAATTTCTAATGTCAGCAACTCAGATTAGCCCTTGTATGAAATCAGCTAGAGAGGATTGGTGTTCTGAAGAGCAATTGCCACTTTTCTAATGGTTCCAGGAAAACCATTACATACAGATAGAAAGCTCAGCCATGTTTAGTGAGGATTTCAGTAACGCAATTTGCCAGATTATTTTCTTAAAATTCAGGTCAGCAGTTTTCTGTCCTTCTGATCATGCCATGTCTTTGCAGAGTTTGGAGTGAACTTTTGACTCTTTTTCCTAAATATGTGTCATTTTGATGTCATTAACAAATCTGATGTGGCAAAGTTTATTTACAAGGATAATTGAACATGGATAGACTAAAGAATTTCTACCTATCAGGGAAATGAATCCTGGTTTGCCTGAGTCAGGCATGGTTTCTAATGAAGGAACTGGAAGGAGGACAGGATCAGATCTACAGTACAGTAGCTTCTTGTTTTACATTGTTTTTCATGGATTCTGCTTGGTAGAATGTTTATTTTCTTTCTTACTACTAAGGGGCTAGCAGGGTATTGTTTGGGGCTGTTGGAATTTTGAAACCTGTTTTGGTAGCTAAAAGTGGGCTCATTTGTTTGGTTTACGGTGTGGCAGGCTGCATTTGTAGAGGCCTATTTCTTCTCTTTTAAACATAATTGGTGTAATTTAACTGGTCTGTTGTTCAACATATCTAAACGTGTGCAACAAAGGAGGTAAGGGACATAAAGAATGTTTTGCACTGATAGAGGGGGGAGAGTGGGGACTTGGGTGAGTGTTTGGTATCCTGCATCTGGAAGGGAGGGGGGTCGCTGGTGGGCTTCGACAGCAATGGGTGAGGTGGTAGGCTGCAACAACTGCGGTGCACCAATCTTTCTAAACATTGCCTGGAAGTGGGAGGATGTTGGTGTGCAACCACATAGAAAAACTTAGAAAGAGATTGAGGGTCTGCAGGAGGAACTAAGACAGGCAAGGCAGATTGGGGTGGGGTTGGCCCAATACTGGGAGGGAGGAGGAAGGGAGATGAGGAGGGCAATTTAAGCCAACAGTGGTGAGGAGGCTCAGAAGAAGGGAAAGCAGAGACAAAGGGCCCAGGCCAAGAGAGGAACGATTGCCGGGAAGCCAGGTCAGAGACAAAGTCAAATGGAAGGAGGCAATAGGGACTTGTGAGGGAGGCGAAGAAGTGGCAAAAGTCATGGAGTGGAAAGGAGAGAACAGGTTACTATGCAGAGAGGGAGCAGGCATTTGTGAGGATCTTCAGAAAATAGTTTGCACTGCTAGAGAGGAAGAAGGTGGAGGAGGAAGTGATGAAATTAGAGGAGTAATTGATAAATGCCTGGACCAAACTGGGCGGGGAAGTTCTGCTGGAGAACTGCAACAGGGGTAAAGGGCATAATAATGTGCAGGAGGAAGAAGGAGCTGGAAATGAGGGAGGAGATGAAAGGAAGCAAGCAGGGAGTAAGAGGGGTGGAATCTTAGTGCTGGGGACTCAATACTAAGAGGAGTTAGGTGGGGTAGCAAGGCGGAGAGCATAAGTCACATTTGGTGGAAGCCTTGCCCAGAATGACAGCGGAAAGGGTGGGACAGTCTGTTCTGAAATATGCTAGAAGGGTAGGGACAAGCCTCATTTAATTATACATCTTGGGACAAATGACCTGGCTGACAAGACAGTGGATATAGTCAGAGGAGGTTTGAGGAACTAGCACAATTATGTGAGGGGCAGGAAGATCAGTAACTTTTTCCGAGATACTTCCGGTGCCAAAGGCAAGCACAACAAGAAAGCTGAGAATAGAGAATTTAACAGATGGCTAAGAACCTGGTGTTGTGCTAAGGGTATGGGCTGTTGAAGGGGTGGGGAGGGACCTGGGAGGACAGTAGTCTCTATGCTAGGACAGACTACACTTGAGTGAGGAAGGAAAGAAAGTGTTGAAGCAGAGGATGGAGAAGAATATATAGAGGAAGTTTGGAGTTTAAACTAGGAGTGGGGGTGGCAGTTGGGGAAGAGATATGCAGGGACCACAGGTTGGGAAATCATATGAGCTTACCCCCATAACAGTGACAAGGGACAAATGGCAAGTACTATTGGTGATGCTAGGAAAGGAGGGCAGGATGGGAGGAGGGAAAAGGGTGGAAGGTGGTTACCCTTAATGCTAGAGCCTTGGAGGAAAACTGCTGAGTTGCAGGTTCTCATGGCAGAGGGAGGTGGACATTGCAGCCATCAGGGCTCATGGGCCAGCAATATAATGACTGGGACCTGTCTGTACCAGGGGTACAGGTTATTTCATATGGGACAGGGTGACTGGGAAAGGAGGGGGTGGCACTATATGTGAAGGAGGGCTGAAGTGTGTAAGGGAGGGAAGGGGAGGAGGGCAGTACAGAGTCACTTTGGGTGCAAATCCAGGATTCCAAGAATAGGAGTCTTAGAATGGGAGTGGTGTACAGGCCACCATCTCAGATGGAGGAGTTAGACAGGAAAACTAGCTGGGACAGATCAGGAGGACCTGCGAGAAGGGTAGTGTGGTGATTGTGGGGACTTCAACATGCCAGAAGTGGACTGGAGCACCCCAGCAACCAGGAACAGAAGGAGCAGGTACTGCTGGATGCCTTCCAGGACAGCTTCCTGCTGCAAATGGTCAGTGAACCAACCAGGTTGAGGAATACCCTTGACCTTGTGCTGGCAAATGGGGACTTTGTGGGAGAACTTACAGTGGAGGAACCGCTGTCAGGAGTGACCACCACTCAGTATGGCTCACATTGGATATGGGCAGGAAGGTGGAATCTGGCACAAGAGTGCTGGACTTCAGGAGGGCTGACTTTGGGAGGATGGGGAAGTGGTAAAGGTACCTGGCCAGAATTCAATCTAGTATGGATACTAACCAGAGATGGGAGCTCATAAAGTTGGGGATAGTGGAGGCAACCAAAACCTGCTGCAAAGCCCAGAGCAAGAAGGCTAGAGCTGAAAACCGAGCTGGTTGAGCAAGGAGGTCATGGAAAGGTAAGGAGGAAAGAGCTGCCTTTGGGAAATACAAGAAAACAGGAGGGGAGGACAGAGGGTACTTGACAGAATCGAAGGAGGTGACAAGGGCAGTAAGGGGAGCCAAAGCATCTCTGGAACTCAGGCTGGCACAAGGCATTAAGAAGGGAGAAGGACTTCTTTAAGTACATCAGGGAAAAGGAGCTGTAAAGAGCTATAGTAAAAGATTAGGAAGGAGGGGAGGTTGGTGGAAGCAGGGTATGATAAGGCGGAAGCACTAAATGAGTATCTGCCAGTATTTACTAAAGAGAAGAGGGGTGACACCCAAGATGGGTGAAATGGCAGGTATTAGGGGGGGGTAGACAGATGGGAAATCATGGAGGACAGAGTTCAGAGGGTTTGAAGGCACTGAGGGTGGACAAGGCACCAGGCCCAGATGGCATCCACCCAGGGTACTGAAGAGGCAGAGGTCCTTGCAGGACCTTTGGCGAACCTGTTGTCCTCCCTACATTCGGTGTGTACCTCAGGACTGGAGGATGGCTCATGTGGTGCCCCTCCACAAGAGTGGCCCAAGGATGAACCGGGAACTACAGACCAGTGAGCTCCCACATCCATTGTGGGTAGCTAATGGAGACTATCCTGAAGGAGAGGCTGGTGGCCCTCTTAGAGGCCAAGGACTACAGGACAACAGACAGCATGTCTTCATCGTGGCCCGATCCTGCCAAACAACCTGGTGGGGTTCTATGACTGGGTAACTAGGCAACTGGATGGGGACATGGGTGGATGTCCTGTATCTGGACTTTCAGTAAGCATTCGACTCAGTGCCACATGGAAGGCTGGGAAGGAAGTTAGTAGGCACAGGGCAGGTGCAATGCTGGTGAGATGGGTGGAAACTGGCTGCAGGAAGGCAACAGAGGGTGGTGGTGGGTGGGAACTCTCTGCACCCAAGGGCAGTGACTATGGTGTCCCACAGGGCTCGGGTTGGTTGATTCAGTGTTGTTTGGGATATTCATTGCAGACATGTCATGTGGGACATCAAGAGCAAGATCAGTCTGTTTGCTGATGATACCAAGGTTGGGTGAGTGGTGGATGACCTAGGGGGGATGGCAGGGGGTTGCAGGATGATCTGGCAGAAAGCTTGAAACCTGGTCAGACACCTGGCAACTGGGCTTTAATGCCAAAAAGTGCAAGGTGGCATTTTGGGATGAAGAACCCAGGAGGACTTACCAGCTAGGGGTGCAGCTAGCAGACAGAGGAGGAGAAGGATCTGGATGTGCTCATCACAGGGTCAATGAACAACCGGCACATGTGGAAAGGCAGCTGCAAGGCCAACAAAATGCTGGGTTGTATTGCAAGGGTATATCCTCAAGGAGGGAGGAGGTGATTCTGCCACTGTATAGGTCATTGGTTAGACCACACCTGGAGTACACTGCGTGCAGTTCTGGCGTCCGTATCTGAAAGGGACATTAAGTTACTGGAGGAGTGCAGGCGCGGGGCGACAAAGATGATCAAGGGTCTGGGACTTATCATATGAGAGGAGGTTGAAGGAGTTGAACCTGTACTCACTGGAGGAGAGGGAGACAGGGGGACATGATTGAAACCTTTAAATACATGAAAGGAATAAACAAGACAGGTACAGAGGGCTGTTCAAAGTAAGAGAGGGAGGGCCACCAGGGGCCATGATATGGAGACTGGAGCGAGGAAGGTTCAGGAGGGAGATGAGAACACTTTTTACAGAGAGGGTGGTGGCTGGGTGGAATGTTACCTGCAAGTGGTATGCAGTAGAACAGTGGACTGCTTCAAACAAGGATGAGGGCAGGACAAGGGGAGGTTGATGAAGGGGGAAGGGTGGAAGGGAGGGGCAGCTGCGGAGACAAGGGGTGCTAGCTGCACATTGGTGAACTTGATAGACCTCTAGGCCTTTATCTGCTGGCAAATTTAGGTATGTTCGTATGTTAGTATTACACTAAATACTACTGTTTATCTATCTCACCAAAGACAACTAATCAGTATCAAGTTTTTGCTGATCAGTGCAGCTACTGATCTGTCAAAATTGTTTTCATTCAAGTTTTACTTTGGGATATAACATGTACTTATCTGTGAAGAAAAGCTTCCTGATGAGGTGTAAATTAGTGCTCTGTGTAATTAGCTTTACAAAAGGAAAATCATGGTTTGAAACAAAGATTTAGCCATAGTTCAAAAGTAACTTGAAACTGTATTTTTCATTCGCTGGAAGTGCCTATGATTAGGATTACGCTAGGAACTGTTGTTTGAATTGGTAAGAGTCCTCCCAATATCTTGCTTGTTTCCAAGGCTAAAGGTGAAATTGAGTACAGATAGTACAGAATTTAAAAAATGAGACATCCTGATAGAAGAGCACTTTGGGACATTTTACACCCTTGGAAAATATTACAAATTTACAGACATTTTTTGGATGTCACAATCAGATTATAGCCTATGTTTCATTATACGTTGCATAGGAAGTTTTGATAATTCAGAAGTTTGAACTGTTTTTCATGGAGCACCTAAACAATGTTTAAAGTGATCGATAAGTTTTAAAAATATTGAGGAACATTGTGATGCCCAAGGTATTTGTACAATACTTTGAGAGTAGATCTATAAGCAATACGTCTTCTCTTCTTACAGGTCTGACTTATAATGAAGAGAAAAGAATCCCTATTGTCTTGATCTTCAACGTGCTTCTTCCTCAGATATGTTGAGCATTCAGTGTGATAATTGGCATTACAATGTTCTCTCAGACTTGCTAATGGGATGTTATGTGAGTGCTTTGATGGAATTTTAGTAGCACTCTTGATGTCTCTCAGTGACAATGAGTTTCCTGGGCCATTTATTAAAACAGGGAAAGGTCTCCTGATTTGCAAAAAACTTCCTCTGTAAAGGCCAAGAAGGCATCTTCTATTTAGGCTGGTGCTATTCTCATTCAGAAGTTTGAACTGTTTTTCATGGAGCACCTAAACAATGTTTAAAGTGATCAATAGTTTTGCAAAATATTGGGGAACACTGTGATGCCCAAAGTATTTGTACACTACTTTGAGAGGTAGATCTATGAGGCAATACGTCTTCTCTTTTATATATCTGACTTATAATAAAGAGAAAAGAAGCCTATTTGTCTTCATCTTCAAAATGCTCCTTCCTCAGATATATTTGAGCATTCAGTGTGACAATTGCTCTTACAATGTTCTCTCAGACTTGCTTCAATGGGACGTTATGTGAGGCTTTTGATGGAATTTTAGTAGCACTCTTTGATGCCTCCAAGGCACAATGAGTTCCCTGGGCCTTTTCTTAAAACAGGGAAAGGTCTCCTGATTTGCAAAAAAAAACTTCCTCTGTAAAGGCCAAGAAGGCATCTTCATTTAGGCTGATGCTATTCTCATTCTGGTCTCTCTTTCGTTATTAACCAGAAGAGCGTGTGAAAGAAGAGGAAAGGAAGAAATATATCAACAGTTGGAGATGACAAATGATCAGAAGAATGTGGCAAGTCATGGGAAACTAAGAGAGAGTTTTCTGGGTTAAGAATGGTACAGGAGAATTTAAAGATCCTTCAAGCATAAGACAAGGCTTGGACAGGTTGTTTATTTATGTGTGAATTGAACTACGGTTTGCCATCTAGTTTTCATTCCTTCTATAATAAATATTCACATTAACCAATGACAGGAATATTTAATGGATTCCACTGTACTGGGGCAAAAGTTCAAATTATGAGGATGCCTTCACTGTGTTTAGTGTTTCTTAGTATCACAATGGCTTTTCCTTCAGTCTATAAATATACTTCAAAAGCACATCCAAGTCACATTAAGTAATCAACAGAACCCACTCATTTTTGGAACTCGTTTATATAAGTGAACATTTTGTAATGTCATTTACAGGCAGTGTGGATGCATGTTATTTTCCTTACCATCAAATTCTTATTATTGCTTCTCATGGTTCCATGCTGCTTTTGGATTGCTCATTCATTAAGCCATCAGTTATCCAAAGGTCAATGGCTCGTTGGTCTACGGGTTTGATTCTTGCTGAGGGTGCGAGAAGTCCTTGGTTTAATTCCTGGATGGGCCAAAAGTCAAGCTGGTTAAACAACATTTGTTTGATACTCACTTTACACTAATCAAAATAGAAATTTATAAAATCTCTTGATGCTTCATTGCAGAATGCCCTGTGTCACTTTTGCAAGCATTTTCCTCCTTTCTCGATTTAGCGGCCAAAACCCTTAAGGAAGGTGCCTGGTGTTTTGACACTGAAAAGCCCTAACCCTAATATGTCCTTTCAATTTCTAATGTCAGCAACTCAGATTAGACCTTAAATGAAATCAGCTAGATAGGATTGATGTTCTGAAGAGCAATTGCCATTTTCAATTGGTTCAGGAAGATTACGTACATACAGATAAGCTCAGCCATATTTAGTGAGGATTTCAATACTTGTAATTTGTCAGATTGTTTTCTAAAATTCAGGTCAGCAGTTTTTGGGTCCTTCTGATCACGCCATGTCTAAGCAGAATTTGGAGTGAACTTTTGACTCTTTTTCCTAAATATGTGTCATTTTGATGTCATTAACAAATTTGATATGGCAAAGCTTATTTACAAGGATAATTGAACATTGATAGACTAAAGAATTTCTACACCTCAGGGAAATGAATCCTGGTTTGCCTGAATCAGGCATGGTTTCTAATGATTACACTAAATACTACTGGCTATCTAGCTCACCAAGGCAGCTAATCAAGTATCAGTTGCACTGATCAGTGCAGCTAGCCAATATGTCAAAATTGTTTCATTCAAGTTTTACTAGATATGCTGCATGACCGTACAAGAAAGCTCCGATGAGGTGTAAATTAGTGCTCTCTGTAACTTTTCCAAAAGGAAAATCATGGTGAGAAACAAAGATTTAGCCATAGTTCAAAAAGGACTTGAAACTGTATTTTCATTCTGGAAGTGCTTATGATTAGGATTCCTAGAACTGTTGTTTGATTGGATCCCCAATATCTTGCTTGTTTCATATAAGGGTGAAATTCAGTACAGATAGTACAGAATTTAAAAATGAGGCATCCTGATAGTAGAGCATTTGGGACATTTTACACACTTGGGAAAATATTGCTAAATTGCAGACATTTTTTGATATCACGATCAGATTATAGCCTATGTTTCATATATGTTGCATTGTTTTATAATTCAAGTTTGAACTGTTTAATGGAGCACCTAAATAATGCTTGAAGTGATCATAGTTTTTAAAATATTGAGGAACATTGATGCCATGGTATTTGTACAATACGAGAGTAGATCTATACAATATTTTTCTTCTTACTCTGACTTATAATGAAGAAAAGAATCTTTATTGTCTTGATCTTAATGCTTAATCCTTTATATGTTGAGATCAGTGTGACAATTGGCATTATGCTGTTCTTCAGTCTTGTTAATTGGATGTTATGTGGTGCTGATGTAATTTTAGTAATTTGATGTCTCTGTGACAAGGTTTCCTGGGCCATTTTTAAAACAGGAAGGTCTCTGATTTGCAAAAAACTTCTGTAAATGCTGAAGGCATCTTCATTTAGGCTGGTGCTATTCTCATTCAAGTTTGTGTTGTTTTCATGGGCACCTAAACAATGTTTAAAGGATCAATAGTTTTCAAAATATTGAGGTGTGTTGTATTCAAGGTATTTGTCTAATACTTTTGAGAGTAATCTATGAGCAACGTTTCTCTTTTTATATATCTGACTGATCATGAAGAGAAAGCCCTATTGTCTTCTTCTTCTTAATGCTCCTTCTCAGATATGTTGAGTATCTTAGCATACTGTTTCAATGTTCTCTCAGACTTGCTAATGGGACATTATGTAAGTGCTTTGATGGAATTTTAGTAGCACTCTTGAGTCTCCAGTCACAATGAGTTCCCTGGCCATTTCTTAAACAGGAAGGTCTTCTATTTGCAAAAATTTCTCTGTAAAGGCCCAGAAGCATCTTCATTTAGGCTGATGCTATTCTCATTCTGGTCTCTTTCATTATTGTTCTGTAAATTGTGTGAGGAGGAAAAGGAGGAAATATATCAACAGTTGGAATGACAATGATCGGAAGAATGGCAAGTCATGGGAAAATAAGAGAGTTTGTTAACAATGGTGCAGGAGAATTTGTGATCCTTCACATAAGACAAGGCTTGGACAGGTTGTTTATTCATGTGTGAATTGAACTCTGGTTTGCCATCTAGTTTTCTTCTTCTAATAAATATCTATTAACCCTGACAGGAATATTTCATGGATTCCACTTTACTGGGCAAAGTTCAAAGTATGAGGATGCTCACTGTGTTTAGTGACTTAGTATCACAATGGCTATTCCTTCAGTCTCTGAAATATGCTTGAAAGCACATCAAGTCACAGTAAGTAATCAGCAGAACCCACTCATTTTGGAACTTGTTTATATAAGTGAAGTAATGTCATACAGGCAGGTGTTGCTGTTGTTTTGCTTACCATCAAATTTGTTTCTCCATGGCTTAAGAGTACAGTAAAGTATTCTCATGTGATTATATTCTTTTGGAGACAGGATTTTTGCCTAGTTGAAGTCTTTAAGATTTTTTCTAGAGGGGGTTTCTGTTTTGAGATTTCGTATTCCGTTTTCTTGGTTCTTGACTTAATTTTATTCTGGTAGTTAGCTGTTTTCTTTTAGTAGTGATTGTGTTTTTTGGAAGATATACGGTTTTGGTGGGATATTATTTTGCTTAATATATTTAAAGTTAGTTTTGATGTGTGAAATTTATGATGGATTTTTTTTGCAAGTGAATGTTTGTTGTATGTACTAACGTGTTTTAAGGAAGTGAAATACAAGTGAGTTGGCCTATGGAGTATTTTTATTTCAATATTTAATTGGAGGGGAGTATGTATATGGATGTTTGCAGAATTGCGAGATGGCTATACTAAATGGATTAAGGATTCCTAGGAAGATTGGATTGTTTTTTTTGTTTATAAAGAGAAGGTAATGTGTTAAGTAATGCAGAAATGGTTGGGTTTGTTGTATTGCTTTTGGTATGGTGGTAGCTATACATTTTTCTGGTTGTTAGGTGTCATTTACCAGAGGGAGAAGTGTTGTGGTTTGTTTAAGAATGTGTTAAAGTGTAGACATTGTGGTAAAGCAAGCAATTGGATTTTATCTATATTATGTAAATATTGCAGTTTGGAGCATGTTGCTGTAGAGTAGGTTGGGTTGTTGTTTTGGCAAGTGTTTTGCTTATGAGACTTATTGTGTCTCTGAGTGTTCTATGTTATGGATTATTTTCCTCTAAG
This sequence comes from Neoceratodus forsteri, assembly GCA_016271365.2. NCBI lineage: Eukaryota > Metazoa > Chordata > Ceratodontiformes > Ceratodontidae > Neoceratodus > Neoceratodus forsteri. The sequence continues at coordinate 113,586,550 of JADMNL010000022.1, forward strand.
TGATTTTTGTTTCAGATTGCTTGGGATTAGTCTTGTAGTGTGGGAATATTTACGTAAGAGTTTTCAAGTAAGATGGTAGTGTAAGAATGGCCAATAGTAGATTTTTAGAGATGTGTAGGTTGTTTTTCTATTGCCTTTTGGTGTTTTTGTTTATTTTATGGGGAAGTATCTTTCTCATTTTGTTTGTTGGTTTTTTGCAGAAAGAATTGGGTTGTATGGGGAGACCGCTTTATACTGATGTTATATGATGCTAGCTGATCTGACGTGGGTGGTCTCTCACTAGAGATTGTTAGCTAGAAATGTTTCTATGGGGTCTCTGATGCTTAAGTGTTTAGTCATTAATATCTACTCTTCAGTTTATTTTCCAGAGTATGCCAGTCCAGGGAAGCACTGCTTGATCACATTAGACGTGGTGAATTTGAATATTCGTTTAACTAAGGACTGCAGAAGATAGAGAGTTTTTGCTTTTTCACTTAGGAAGAGAGGGTGTTTTATGTTTTCAAAATAATGTTTGTCTAAAATGGTTGTACATTGTATTTTGTTTTATATAACAAGTATGGCAAGGAGTTGCTAGAGGTGGTGAAAGTTTACCCATAAGGGGCATGGCTACCTCTGTGGCTTGTTTCTAAGGGGTCTTCAATCTACTAACATTTGTGCTGTTGCCACTTGGGAGTACTGTCCATACTTACTGATAATTACAGTCTGGATATTGCTTCTAGAGCCCATGCAGGCTTTGGTAGGAGTTGTCTCTGGTAGTGCCTCCTGTCCTAAGCTTTGGTTGGCCTTCCTCCCAGACTGTTTTTTTTGCACCTGTAACTGCTTGGGACTCATCCCTACTGTGTAACCTGATGACTGAGATACTTTGAAATTATTGAATAGTTGCAAGAACTTGTAATAGTGGGATCTTCAAGGACATCAGATCTGTCATCCATCCCACAATCCCTTTGGTGGGGGCTCTCTCAGAATTAGCTAACTAGTGTATTCAGCCTCTGTTTTGGCTTGCATCTCTCTCTCTCTCTCTCTCTCTCTCTCTCTCCCTCAGTCCCCTATGGCATGTGTTTGCTGCCTGGTCTCTGGGTGAGAGAACTGAGTGGGGCTGGGCTACCACGCCTTTATAGGCTGGGTGACGCTAGCTGGTAGACGTCTGTGTTGGCGGCCTCATTGGTACTGCTGGAATCTTTCATGTGGATCCTGCTTCAGTGGCTAAGTTCCTATAATGTGACCTGATGACGGAGATCCCCTTGAAGATCTACTGTTAGGTAAGTTCTTATCTCAACTGAACTATGTATTGGCAAACAGTTGCAGGTGTATGAGCAGCAAGTAACAAGAATCCTTTGGCAGAATAGATTATGGCAAGAGAACCTCTAGGTCTAAATGACACTTTGTAGTTGAGTCGGAGTGTGTCTCGTTATCGTGACTGTGTATTTTGGACTTTTGAAATATAGTGCATATACCACATAAATTATCTGTGTAGTAATGTTAATATGCACTTTATGACCATTGTTCTATCAATATGGTATGCATAATCATCTTTCAAAATAATGTAATATTTGGCAGGATTCTTTTTAGTAGGTGAGAGCTTTGAAATACATTTATCTTTTTAAATGTTAATTTTCCTCCCTTTTATTTATTTTTCTGCCCTACTCCCTTTTTGTGTTTTGTCTTTTAGTTTGGTGTTTCATCTTTGTGGCCCGTACCTGTTTTCTTTCCTGTTCCCATCCCCCTCTCCCTCCCCACCCCTTCCTTTGTATTTATTTTGTTTCCAAGTATGTATTTTATAATTTTAAATTTTTTTTTTTTTGTACATAACACTATTTTTTATTTGAAAATTGGTATTTTAGTATTTGCGCTTTAGGATGTTGTTATAGGTCCTGCCTCCTGGGTCTGTGTGGGTGGCTGTTTGTGTTTGTCTGTGTCTGTAGCTTAGTTTTTTGGGGATTTACAAGAATAGTAACTACACCATTCTTGCTCACTACATCTGCGAAGGTCTCCTGGACTGGATTTCTGCAAAACATCACCGCCAGGTATTTGAATTTTCAGTTTAAAATCAACTTTTTGGAAGCTATACCAAGCAGAACAGAAGTCAAGCAACTAAGTCGGACAAACTTAGTGACTCTGGATCCTGCTTGAATCCATATTTTCATCTGACCTGCTCTAAAGGATGTGTATGTGGACTTTTAAACAGCCTCTTTAAATAACATAGGAAGCATAAGGACAAAAGGATTTCACATTCTGCACTTGTACTTGAGTAAGTGTGCCCCAGGCTACCAATGTAATGGGGCAGGGAGTGCATGCCTGCAGGCTCTTAGATAGCTAAAGCCTCTTGCCAAATCCCTGCCTAGCTGTGACCCTGGGTAACCTCTATCATGAATTGTACCAATAGCCCAGGACATCTAAAAATTGTATCCCTGAATATTTGCAGCCTTCTCCAAACTGCCACAGTTTCAGGCTTGGGTGGCTCAGATTAATCCTTACTTCATCTCCCTAACAGAAACATGGCTATCACCAAAGATTCCAGACACAGTAATTGCCCTTCCTGGATACAACCTGTTCCGGCAGGACCCTACCTCAAAAAGAGAGGGTGGTTGTCTGGTTTACCTCAAGAGTGACATCAGAGGGCAAATACTGCCCATTAGCTTCCACGCCAAGGAAGCACAGGTTCTAACACTAAAACTTAATATTTCCAACAAAACAAAGTGCTGCTGTTATCCACCGTATACATGCCTCCTGGTACGCTACCCACTGGCTTCCCACAGTTCATAAGCCATCTCGAACAGAACAAACTTAACTGGTAACATATAATCCTAGGGGACTTCAACATTAATTGGCAAGCACAGGATGCAGCGACAGCTAGAGACCAAATAGCCGGCCCGTACCTGACCCAACTGTCACACAACCCACCAGACAAAACTACTGTACAGGAACTAGCACCCTCATCGACTGGCTACTCTCCTCCTGTCCTGAACATATCGCAGAGGTAACAGTCCTACCTGACACCATCAGTGACCACTCCCCTGTACTACTTATCTGGACTAACAATTTCACCAAGAGTAAGTCTAAGACCACCAAGAACAGATCACTAAGGCCTGGTCAACTAGACTCCTCCAAAATGAATTAAGCAACACAGCTCAAATGGGTTTGGTGCTAGCTACAAAAGGCAACCAGCCAAAACATACCGTAGCAAAAAACAAAGCAGCACCAGGTGTGTTTCTGCAAAAGAATCTCTTTACTGACAAAAATGAAGAATACAAGCAGAAATGAACACACAGTATATACAAACAGCAGAATAGATGCCCAGCACTTCAACTCTTAATGAGTCTTCATCAGGGACTCGTTAAGAGTTGAAGCGCTGGTCTATTCTGCTGTTGTTTTGCTACTCAACTAGACTTCTTCAGGCACTATCTAAAAGGGATTGACTGGTCCCCACTGGATAGAGTCAAGGACAGAAACCAAGCACTGGGTTACTTCTGCAGTATCTTCACGAAAGCCTGCAACATCTTTGCTCCTTACAAAACAAAGAAAGCCAGAGGAATCCCCAACACCTGGCTGTCTAGCCCTCTAATTGAATGAATATGACTCAGAGATCACCTGTGGCATAGGGCCAAAGCCACCAGGAATCTAACTGACTCCCAAGCGTATAAGGCAGCTAGAAATACCTGCACAAAACTCATACGTCTGGCGAAAGCAGCTTACTACAACGACCCCTTAGGAAAAGCCTGGGGTAGAGGGAGGGAGTTCTGGGACTCTGTAAAATCTCTCATGGGTAGAGCCTCAAGGTCCCCACTGGACCTTATAGTTACCACCTCTGGCACATTGCAAGACCCAAAGGAAATCTCTGACACTTTTAATGTTGCATTCACGGACCTCAGCAATGTGTTGCCACCTGAATACCTAGCTCACACCCTCACAGGCCAGCAGCACAACCTCAGCACTCCATCACCATGGGATAATGTTACCCCACAGTTCTACTTCAGGCAAATCTTCCTAGGTGAGACCGTCAGATGTATCAAACGGGTTTTTGGTAAAACCAGGACAGGAAGCGACATGATCGATATGAAGATGGTAGCACTCACATTAAATGAACTTGTAGCACCGCTCACCAAAATATTCAATGTCTCTCTGAGATCTGGCATCTTCCCTGACAGGTGGAAAGGGGCTGTAGTCACACCTGTTTTTAAATCATGAGATAGAGCTACTCTAGCAAACTTCCGTCCCATCTCGATTTTACCCCCCAACCCCACACTCCAAAGCACTTGAAAGGGTGGTCTCAGAACAACTAACTGAGTACCTAGAAAAACATAGCCTTCTCTGCTGGCAACAACATGGATTCCGACAAAACCACTCCACCATCACCTGCTAGTAGAGTACGCCACTCAGCTTTATGGGGCCCTGGATAAAGGGATGGCAGTGGGTCTATCTTCATAGACCTCACCAAGGCCTTTGACACAGTAAGTCACCAACTGCTACTGAAATGTCTCCTCGCTACAGGATTGTCAGTGGACTCTGTGACCTGTTCCCATAGTTACCTCACTCATAGATCTCAACAGGACAGGATCGGCAATACAGTCTCTGAGCCCAGAGAAGTAAACCTAGGGGTCCCACAAGGTTCTATCCTCGGTCTTCTCTTATTCAGCCTCTTCATAAATGACATGCCTTCCACCAGTCCTGCACATTCTGTACTCTATGCAGACGATGCTGTTATCTCCGTCCCAGGGAAAGATCTGGGATCAATTAACTCTGAACTTCAGCTCAGTTTTTGTGCACTGGAATCCTGGTTCACCAGAAATAAACTGCTACTCAACTACAAAAGACAAAGAGCATGCTCCTCAGTACCTCACAGAGCAAGATTCGAGGGTCTTCACTGCATATACTTAGTAGCGAAGGGGAAGTACTAGACCAAGTCAACACATTCAAGTACTTGGGGATTCACCTTGATGACACCCTCACCTTCACTGCCTGTGCTGAGCAACTGGTAAAGTCCACCAACATGAAGCTTGGCATCCTGTACAGACACCACACCTCTATGACACTGGCTGCCCTGAAACTTGTTACATGCAGTTCAGTTTTCTCATCTGTGGATTATGGCCTTGTCATATGGGGCAGGCACAGACACAGTGCTTAAAAGGGTCAAAACCATCCTCGACAAGGCCTGCCGCCTGGTCCTGGGAGTACACAAAATGACTCACTCTTGTGACCTATACAAGGAAACTGGCTGGCTCCCACTCCACCACAGACTCCAGTACCAGGCCTGCCTCCTTGCAAAAAAGTCCCTGATGGGGTCCATGCCTAGTGCTACTTCAGCCCTCTTTGAGCCTGCACAACCATCTAAATGCACAAGGATTGCCTCCAGGGCTGTCCTAACTGTTCCATTCAAATGAACCACCCTTGGCCAAATATCCCTCTCCTACTGTGGGCCTAAATGGTTCAATGATCTGCCTGCAGACTTTGCTGACTCCCCCAGACCTGGCCACTTTCAAAATGGGCTTCAATCTCTTCTTGTCAACAGATCTGACTGCCAGTGTTTCTGTTAACCCATGGCCTCTGACAGCCGTTCTCGTACCCGACAAACACTACCCGCTCTCATTCCCACCCTCCTGTTCCACAACTGCCCATCGCCCCCACCTCCCACCACCTACTACCTCCCCTTGACAAAGCCTCACCTTGGCTGCTAAAACTGCATTTCTGCAGAATGGGAGCGCTCTATCTCAACTGTAACATGATTGTTGAACACTGTACCGCACTTAATTAGTGCTGCATTAATATGTTTCTCCGCAAGTGTGGTCCTGTTTCTCCTCACTTGTTGTACCCTGCTTAATGTTGTAACTGCACATACTACTTGTTAGTTGATGTTCTTTCTGTTCTGCAATGTTTCATCACCTGTAAATGTCTTGTATTCCTTGTTGACGGAAGCTTTTGTAAACAAGACCCCGGCTCAAAAGGTATTAATCCAATTTGAATAAATAACTAAAAATTGTATGCACTGATGAAATACAATTTTTGCACATATATAAATATCACTTTAAGAGGATTCAGTATAAAAGGGTATAGACAGACGGTGACGTATTGCCTTCAGAAGCACCCAGAGCGTTCATGAAAACATTTGACAGCTCATGTGGTGAGAGCTACTCTGCAATTGTTTGCCAAAAAATTATATATTTTAGCTCTACAACCCGAGCCCTGGTCTTTCATACAGGTCCAGTGTCATGTGAGCTGTGCTTCTGGTGTGTGTTATCTACAGGAGAATTTGTGCAACTGAAGGTGATGCAGCAGGCATTTAAAGGAGAAGACAGAGCAGAATTCTCTGAGCTCGGAGGGAAGAGCCTTTTGGGGGATGTGAGCCTATAGGAGAAGGTTGCTTGGCATGCGGGTTTGGTATGCATTTGGGGTTAGAAGCACTTGGTCTTTGGAGCCCGAGTGAGTACACTAATGTACATGCCAGGGATAAAAAGGTTACTTAGTTTCCTGTGTAAACATACAATGATTTGTAAGTTCGACACTGTATATGTTTGTGACATGCTTGCTTGTTATCAGAAGTTTTGCCTTAATAACAGGACACCATTGTAAATGAGCTCTGCTCAGGATTTATTTTCTATTCTTGATGTGGTGCTCACTAACTCAGAAGTGACAGGAGGAGTGAGAGTAGGGAGCCACTAAGGTCCAGTGACCATAACTCTGTATGGTTTGACCCGCCTTTGGGACAAGTAAGTCCTCATCAGGGGCTGAAGTCCTAGGATTCAGAAGGGCAGAATTCAGCTGAATGAGGAAGCTAGTCTGGGATGTTATTTGGAGTGGACAGCATCAGGGTTGTAGAGGAAAGATGGGGGCAATCAAGGGGGCCAGTTTTTTGAGGCAACAAATTCTTGCATGAGAACAGTAATCAAAAGATAAAGGTATAACAGAGCAAAATGGTTCTATGGAAAGGTCAGGGAAGCAGTGAGAGCCGGAAAGAAGGCCTCGCCAGGCATAAGGAAAAACAAGGGAAGGAAGAATGGGAAGAGTACCTAATGAGAACAAGGGAAATCGAAAGGGCAGTTAGGGAAGCAAAGGCAGACACAGAACTGCGTACTGTGAAGGGGGTCAAGGGTGGGAAAAAACAGTTCTTTAGATATAGCAGGGGAAAAAGGAAGAAGGGGAGGAGTAATTGTTAGGCTAACGTAAGGAGGTAGGGTAATTGAGGAGGACATGCAGAAAGTTGCCTTTCTTGACAACTACTTTTGCTCTGTATTCACAAGGGAAGATAGAAGGCCTCTGCCAGAGAGTGGCATTAAAGCAGATGTAAGGGGGATCCCGGAGATGAGGCAGCAAGTATTTACTGGTGAAAGGTTTGGAAAGGCCTAGCAACCCTAAAGATAGATAAAGCCCTGGGGCCAGGTGGGATGCATCTGAGGGTGCTCAATGAATTGGTATTGGAACTAACTAAATCCCTGGTGGGGCTATTCATAACTCATTTCGGATGGGGTAGTTCCAAAAGACTGGAGGGTTGCAAACATAGTCCTGCTCCATAAGGGGAAGGGGACAAGGAGCAACCGGGTAACTACAGATCTGTGAGTCTTATCTCTATTGTGGGTAAACTGATGGAGACACTAGTCAAAGAGAGCATTGTAAACTGCCTGGAGAGCAGTGAACTCCATGATGACAAACAGAATGGGTTTGTGGCAGGAAGGTCTTGCCAGACCAGTCTGATAATATTCTTTGACTGGATAATGAGGGTAGTGGATAAAGGCCATGCTATGGATTTACTCTACCTCGATTTAAACAAAGTTTTTGCCCTGGTGCCTCACAGAAGGTTGCTAAAGAAGCTAGAGGATCTGGGTACAGTGAAGGACACAGATGGGTGCGAAACTGCTTGGGAGGGAGACAGCAGAGGGCTGTGCTTAGTGGAGTTAAATCAGAAGCGAGGGAGGTCACCGGTGGGGTGCCATGTGGATCAGTCCTGGATCCAGTCCTTTTTAGCATGTTCATTAGCAACATGAGAGGAGGAATTCAGGGCAAGATGTGTACTTTTGCAGATGACACTAAGCGCTGTGGCAGGGTGGACAGCGAGAGGGGGTTAGGAGATGCGAGAGACTTGCAAAGCAGAGAGGTGGTAAATGGTTTGCCAGTTGGAACTCAGTGTCAAAAAGTGTAAGGTTAGGCACATAGGGAACAAGAACCTGAGGACAGCGTGGGAGGGTGAAGCTGTGCATGACTTCTGAAGAAAAAGGCCTAGCGGTCACCATCAGTGACTCCTAAAATAATCAAACCAGTGTAACAAGATCTACAGTAAGGCAAACTGGATGCGGGTGTATAGAAGAGGTATTGACAGCACAAGGAGGAGGTATTACTACCTTTCTATAGATCAGTGGTGAGGCCCCCACCTGGAGTACTGTGCTAAGTTCTTGTGTCCTCACCTAAGGAAAGATAAGGACAGGCTAGATACAGTGCAACATAGAGTGACCAGAACTGTTCATAGCCAGCAGGGCAGATCTAATGAGGATTGGACCAAGGCACTGAACATGTACTTGCTGAAGGACAGATGAGAGAGGGGAAATATAATAGAGACCTTCAAGTTCCTGAAAGGAGTGAACAAGGTAAACTGCGAGTAACCATTTAGTATAAGTAGTGGATTAAGAACACAGGGACATAAATGTAAACTGATGGGGGGATTCGAAAAGGACATGAAAAAGTTTTCGTTTACAGAATGGTGGCAGAGCCATGGAACAGTCTGCCAGCTGATGTGGTAGGGGCCAAAACTGTCAGTGGTTTCAAGCATGGCTGAGACAGAGTGAAATGATTAGTGGTTGCTCAGCATGATAATGATAGGGCGAGCAGATAGTGTGGGTTAAAACCCTGTACGGACAAGTGATCCCCGGTTTGTTAGGTTTTATGGGCAGACTGGATGGACCAGTGGTGTCATTGTCTGTGTTTCTGTGTTTTTATCTTGAATAAAATAGAATTGAATAGATGCATAGAATTTGTCAGCAGATAAAGATTCAGGGTCCATCCAGTCAGCCCCTTCCTTGCCTGCCTGACTCCAACATAATGCCAGACAAAATTTACCAAGCTGATTGCCCTAATTGGTACCCCTCTCCATTCTGTCTTTACTCCTCCCCATCCCATATACCTCACTATCCCCTTGTATCTGTTCCGTCCATTCTCGACCCCTGTACTGATTTTGGGGTCTCCATTTTACTTTCCACAGTGTAACTCTTATATCTTTGGATTCCACATCAGCCAATTCAGTACTTCTGGTATGGTAATGTTTTTGCAAACACATTGATGGAGCAGGTATGTGCAAGAGGAAACTGGCAGCAGTTTAGTAATTCAGTGATGTAGAGGTCAGTGTCCTATCGATGTACATTTGCTCTCGGGAGGTTTTATTGCTAGTATATGCCAAAAAAATAAAAGCTTAATCTTGTTTTTTATTGCAAAATATGTATATGTTGATGTTCTAGTTGCTCATGGAATATTTGACAAGCAGCTTTAATTTATCAGTGCTTTAATGACCTTTGGTTCTGGATTCTGATTGGCTGATATAGCCTCTCCCAAGTTGTGGGTTTCAAATTCATGTTAATGTGTTTTTAATGTGTTTCCCTGTCTGACATCACTCCCAAATTCTTTCTTTTTTTACCAAATGGTCATGCTGTTCTTTGTGATGTGTGAATGTAACATACTAAGTTGCTGTGGATGTTTGTTTCCAGTATAGAACCTGCCTGATGTTTCCCTTTGCTTTCCTTAATCAGGTACCCATCAGATCTTTCCACGTTCTCAAACAGCCGACTGCCCGGCCCATGGGATGCTCAGCGTGCTGGAAAAGGATGAAACTAGTGGAACCAGAGACTTGGGAGAGGCAGCTCAGCCTTCGAGGAAATGTAAAGCAGGTCTGGGAGGAACTAATAGGTACGATGTGCTGTGAGTGTAAAGGTCTGAGAAGGAGGTAACAGGTACAGTATCTGTAGTCAAGTCACAGGTCTGGGAGGTGGTAATAGATGCAGTGACTGGGTTGAGGCCACAGGTCTGTCAGGAGCTAATAGGTAAGGTGTCTGTGGTGAGGTCACAATTCTTGCAGAAGATAATTGGTACTGTGTCTGCAGTGAGATCAGAGGTCTTGGAGACAGAGCTAATAGGTGCAGTATTTGCAGAAAGGTCAGAGGAGTGCTTAGGCATGGACAATAAACCAGGGTACATGGTACCTGGCAGTGGATGTGAGGGTAAATGTGAGTACCTGGCAGTGGATGTGAGGGAATGTGTGAGTACCTGGCAGTGGATGTGAGGGTGTGTGAGTACCTGGTAATGAGATGTGAGGTACATTTGAGTATCTGGCAGTGGATGTGAGGGTACATGTGAGTATCTGGCAGTGGATGTGAGGGTACATGTGAGTATCTGGCTGTGAATGTGAGGTGCGTGTAAGTACCTGGCAGTGAACGTGAGGGTGTGTGTGAGTACCTGGTAATGACTGTGAGGGTACATTTGGGTACCTGGTAATGAATGTGAGGGTTCATGTGAGTATCTGGCAGTGGATGTGAGGATGTGTGTGAGTACCTGGGAATGAATGTGAGGGTACATTTGAGTACCTGGCAGTGGATGTGAGGGTACATTTGAGTTCCTGGCAGTGGATATGAGGGTGCATGTGAGTGCCTGGATTGAATGTGAGGGTACATTTAGTACCTGGCAGTGAATGTGAGTACATTTGAATACCTGGCAGTGAATGTGAGGTACATTTGAGTACCTGGCGGTGAATCTGAGGTACATTTGGTACCTGGCAGTGAAAGTTAGGGTGCTTTTGAGAACCTGGCAGTGAATGTGATGGTACTTTTGAGTACCTGGCGGTGAATGTGAGGGTGTGTGTGAGTACCTGGCAGTGGATGTAGAGTACATGTAGGTACCTGGCAGTGGATATGAGGGTGCATGTGAGAACCTGGTAGGAATGTAGAGTATGTGTGAGTACCTGGCAGTGGATATGAGGGGTACATGTGAATACTAGGCAGTGGATATAAGGGTACATGTGAGAACCTGGCAGTAAATGTGAGGGTACATGTGAGTACCTGGCAGTGGATGTGAGGGTACATGTAAATACCTGTCAGTGAATGTGAGGGTACATGTGAGTATCTGGCAGTGGATGTGAGGGTACATTTTAGTACCTGGCAATAAATGTGAGGGCACCTGTGAGTAGCTAGCAGTGAATATGAAGGTAGATGTGAGTGCCTGGCAGTGGATGTAAGGGTACATGTGAGTCAGTGGAGTGGACAGGGGAGGACAGGTTGGCAACTGTCCCAGGCCCAGTGGCTCAGGGGGGCCCATGGGAGGACCTGTATAAGGGGATGTGATGCTAGGGGCCCAGTCCTAAGGTATGTCCCAGGCCAGTAATTTTATGACACCCTGTGAGTACCCAATAATGGATGTGAGGGTACATGTGAGTACCTGGCAATGAATATGAAGTGCGTGTTTGTACCTCACTGTGAATGGGAGAGTACTTGTGAGTATCTAGCAGTGGATGTTATGGTACATGTGAGTACCTGGCGGTGGATGTGGAAGGTCCATGAGATACCAGGCAGTGGATATGAGGGTACATATTTATTTCAAGTTTTGGACATAACCTTTGAGCAGGATGCTCTTTTTCAAAGATTCCACGTCAGAGAATATGTTGTACATACATAGGTAAACATTTTATAAGACAACAGTATGCAAAGCCACGAAGAAAGGTACTGATTACAGGTATGGGTAATCAACTGCACATTATTTACAAAAACACAAAATCACAGTCTACATTCACGGAGCAGTACAGGCACTTATTGACTGAATAATGGTAAGCTGCCAGTAAATGGCTTTGTCAAGAGGACGGTGTAGCAGGGTAAAGGTCAAGGATAGGGGATGGGCCAGGGTTGGCATGTGAGTGGAGGGTGCCTTCCAGGAGTCAACCAGGGCAACAGAGTGGAAGGACAGAACCACTTGTGTGTGTGTGTGTGTGTGTGGGGGGTTGTGGGAGTGTTGGCTTGAGTGCAGCGAGGTTCATAGGAGTAGTGGGGGGCAGGTAAAGATAAGGAGAATGGGTGGTGTCTGAGCAGAAGCAGCGATAGCCTGCCAGGAGGGATAACTTATTCAGCAGTTGGCATCGTCTGGTGTACAGTGTATGTGCAACTGGGGTCAAGAAAATTAGAGATAATAGGATACAGGAAGGTGGTGACCACAAATGTGGGGGGTGGCTGGTGAGAGGAGGAGTGAAGGGTCAGGTGGTGCCCAGCATGAGCACCGCCCCTTTCCAAGAGGTAGTTTTCAATTCAGTTTTGAAAGAGGGAGGCTGCTAAGTTCTATTAGGTGGGCAGGGATCCCATTTAGCCAGAGTGGAGTTCTGTAAGCAAAGGATAATTTTCCATGGATGTTCTTCTGAAGTGGACCATCAGTGGTCCACGTCCATGCCCTTTTTGGAAGCTGGATTGATTACTTTGTAGAAGATCAATGATACATGCTGGAGTCTTGCCTAGTATTGTTTTCTTGCCCAACAGACATGTCTGAAACTTGATCCTAGAGTCCAGGTTCAGCCAATTAGTTTGCACATAAAGGGTGCAGGAGCGCTCAAATCTGTCTGCCCCAAATGTGAGTTTACAGGCTTTGTCGATGGCGGTCACCACTCTCTTAAGTGCAGTTTCAGAAGCTGCTCCATAGACAATCAGTCCATAGTCTATGACTAAGATTGAACTGAGGGCAGAGGTGTAAGTTACTGCTTGTGTCTGTGTAAGACACCTAGCTTGATGTTGAACGCTTACAACCAATCCTATATGTTCAGAGAATGTCAGTGTATCATCAATAGTGACTCTAAGGTACTTGAAGGAGCGCACCTATTCCAGCAGTACATCCTTATTGTTAAAGATGGTCAGATCCGGTGCATTTTCTTATGTTGGTGACTTGAGATCAGCATTGTTTTGTCTCCTTATAATTGAGGAGTAGTTTCTGCGAGCAAAACCAGTGCTCCAGCTGGTTGAAGGTAGTCTGTAACTCATTCTGGAGATGAGTGGGCTGCAAGCTACTACTCAGGACGATGGCATCATCCGCATACAGGATAAATCTGCTTTTACCGGCATGCAAGAGGTTGTTCAGAAATAAACTAGAGGACCAAGAATGGACCCTTGTGGGATGCTTAGAGTGACTTTCCTTGTGGATGATACTGTGGTTCCTATTTTGACACTTTTGGACCTGAGAGACAAATAGTCCTTGAACCAGAGGGCTGCTTCAGTGGCCACCCCTAGCGACAGCAGTTCCTGTAGCAGGATTGGGTGGTTAATGGTGTCAAAGGCCTTGGTGAGATCTATAAAGATAGGTCCCACCGACTGGCTCCATCCATCACCTTATGCACGCTTTTGAGACAATTCAACCAGGGCAGTAGTTGTGCTGTGGTTTTCCAGACTGTGCTATTGTGGACACTGAAGGTCATATTTTTGTGAGTACTCTGAGACCTGATCTGCCACAATTCCCTCTAGCACCTTTGATAGGGGGTGATAAGATTGAAATGGGTTGATAGTTGGAGGTGCTGGAGTGGTTCCTGCTTTTGAGTACTGGGGTCACCAGTGCCAATTTCCAGGCAGATGGGAATTTTGCCAGGGAGAGAGATTTATTGAAGATTTTTGTAATAGGTACAATAACTTCATTGATAGCTATGGCTATTAACTTCATGTCAATAGAATCATTCCCTTGTCTAGTCTTGCCTAGTGCCCTTGAGATATAGGTTTTAGCCTCCTTGACAGTAATCCGTTTGAAGTAAAAGTGGGGTTGTGTGAAGCTGTGTCCCATCGTAGGCCGAGTAGGGTCATCACGAGTAAGGTACTCCACAGGAAGGACAGAGCTCAGATCTGTCAACGCTGAGTTGAATGCTTCTGCGATAATGAGGGGATCCTGAGTGAGGGTGCCATTCAGGTTTAGCACTGTAGGATGCCTCCTGTCTTCTTGGCCAAGCAGCTCCTTAATGTTGTTCCAGAGTTTTTTCCCATTACCCCAACTACTGACCATCTGGTCTTTGTAGTATTTTGCTTTTGCCAGTCTAGTGAGGTTGGTACACTTATTTCTTGCTGCCCTGTAATTCTGGAAGTCAGTTGTGTTGCCCGAATTCCTGGCCTTACACCACAGGTTACCCCTGATTCTCATATCTTCCAGAAGTGCACTGGTAATCCACCCATTAGAGGTCCCTCTAATTTTTCTTTTCCTCATGGTAGCAAAGATATCACAGAACCTATTAAACTTGTCCACGAAGAAATGTAGGGCATGAGCAATATCCTGTGCCTCATCTGTTGGGGACCAATCCACTTGGGATAAAGCCACTTTGAAACAGCCAGCTTGCCCTCTCTTGATCACTCTGCTATGTATGATAATTGGTGGGGCTTTATTCTCTTTACAGGCCCATCAGCAGATTACTGGGGAGTGATCACTGAGACAGTCAGATAGCACTTCAACACTTTAATCCTAGAGGGGCAACTGGACAGGATCCAGTCTAGAAGCATTCCTGTGCCTTTTTTATAGTTCAGTCTGGTGATGTCCGTGACCATCTGTGTGAGATGCACACTGACCACCTGATCCTTTAGTGTATCAGTATCCTTGCTGAGCCAGTTGATGTTAAAATCACCTGTGACAATGACTTCTAAGTTCTTTTTAGCCTGAGAGATGATTTCCATGACTTGGCCAAGCCCCAGTTTCACTTTGTGAGTGGGCAGGTAGGCTGAGGCAATGGTTAGTGTCTTTCCATGTCCTCCCAACAGGAGTCGAACTGCAAGTATCTCGTAGTTACAAGTGACCCCTGTTATTGGTAGTACACTACCTTGGATAGATTCCCTGACATAGATGAGGCAATCCCCACCCCTTTTCCCTGTTTTATCAAGCCTGAAAGTATTAAACCCTGGTAATGCTACTAAGTTATCCTTGTTCTTTGGAGTGAGCCAGGTCTCAGTAAGGCATATAATGTCAGGACAGTGAAGTTGAATCCACGCCTGTACTGGGTGAATTTAGGGAGCAGACTGTATGTATTCATAGCCGCTATCTTTAGGCTGAATTCCTTTTTCTGCCCAGCTGGTTTGATAAGGGCTGGACCAGGATTGGGGTGGATATCCCCAGATTGCAATAGTAGAAGAAAAAGTAATTTTCTGACTGCAAGTAGGTGTTTTGATTCAAGCTTGCCCTTGCGGCCCCATAATAACGTGCTATAGCCCTTATGCCCACCAGTAGGGGCGAATAACTTAACCAGGACCATACTGCTGCTGGGTGCAGAGAACAGGTTATCGTGTATTGGTGGCAGAGAGGGAGGATTCCTCCTGTTGTTTAAGAATATTGTGCCAGATTGTTAATCACCACTGCAGGGAGTGGCTGTGGCTTGTCCAAGGTCATTTTATGATAAGAAGAGGAGCTGCTGTCCCACAAGAGGAAGGAAAGCGATGGCCAAGGCCATGGCTGTCACAAAGTACAGTGCCATGCTTTAGGCTAGTGTCATTGAGCTAGTATGAAGCCTTACTCAGAAAGACAGGTTTGCTGCAGTACGTTGCGCTTGAGTGCACTTTTGCAGCATTGGAGCAGGATTCGTTTTCAGCGGGATTGCTTTTCAGTTCCTGGTTCAGAAAAGGACCAGGGCTGAATCGAACCGCAGCTGCGGTTTGAACTTAGGAATCCAGCCCGATCAAGGGCTACTGCTCCTGGGGGTAGGAAGCAGAGCAAAGAGTCTTTTAGCACTGAGTGTTGGAGTGGGAGGGATTTTAAAACAAAAGAAATTTCGGAGAGGGTGGGTAGGTGAGAGCAGCAGGGGAAGGGTTCTACGCAGGGAGATTTAAGAGAGGGAGGTTTATTTAACAAGGGCAACCGTTCAAATTAACAGAGGCAAATGTAAGAAGAACGTTTTTGGGATTCTTTTTTGGGACAGCTCATTAGCTTAAAATGAATTCAGCAGCAAGTCAGGGTATCCCTACAATGTCTTTTTCGCTTAACTAGTGTAGCAATGCATTCAGCAAGTAACAGGGAACAGCTCAGATTTCTTTTTTTTCTTTTGGGTGTCTGAAGCAGTAGAATTAGCTTAGCTTTTGGCTCAGTACTGTACAGGAACAAGTCTTTCTTTACACGTAGCAGCAAACTATCAGAGCTCTATGTGAGTAACATGTGAGTACCTGGCAGTGGATATGACGGTACACGTGAGTACCTTGCACTGAATGTGAGGGTACATGTGATTACCTGGCAGTGAATGTGAGGGTACATATAAGTATGTGGCAGTGGATGTGAGGGTACATGTGAGTACCTGTCACTGAATGTGAGGATACATGGGAGTGCCTGGCAGTGGAGGTGAGGAGTGCGTGTGAGTACCTGTCAGTGGAGTGAGGGTACATGTGAGTACCTGTCAGTGGAGGTGAGGGTACATGTGTACCTGTCAGTGGATATGAGGGTACATGTGAGTACCTGTCAGTGAATGTGAGGATACATGGGAGTGCCTGGCAGTGGAGGTGAGGGTACGTGTGAGTACCTGTCAGTGGAGGTGAGGGTACATGTGAGCACCTGGCAGTGAATGGGAGGGTACCTGTGAGTACCCAGCAGTGGATGTGAGGGTGTATGTGAGTACCTGGCAATGAATGTGAGGGTATATGTTATTACCTGGCAGTAGATGTGATGGTATTTTTGAGTAGCTTTTTGTGAATTTGGGGGTACGTGTTAGTACATGGGTGTGAATGTCAGGGTACATGTGAGTACCTGGCATGTAAAGCGAGGGTACATGCAACTGCCTGGTTGTGAATTTAAGGGTGCATGTGAGTACCTGGAAGTGTACAGTATATAAGGGTATATGTAAGTACCTGACTATGAATATGAGGCTACATTCAACATAAGAGAACGGAATCACAGAAGTCACAGATTTCAATTAACTTTAACATATCCCAAATTAGATCGAAGACATTATTTTTTTACCCAAAGAATTATACCAATCTGGAATGGACTACCAAAAACTTTATTTAATTCAACAAATATAGTTACCTTTAAAATTAACCTTGACAAATTCTTACTAAATAAGGTATAAACTAGTTGCAGAATCTGGAGGTGCACTTATATGGGCTACGGCCTCCTGTGCATCTATTACTCTTAGTAGGTATCTTAGTATAATTACCTGGCAGTATATTTGAGGGTTTCAAACAACATGAAGTCTTGCTATATTATGACATATGCAGTTTGACCCAGCCTTCAAACTGCTCCGGAGGTGAAAGAGTTAACTTTCCATGCCAGGCATGGAATCTTGAGCGCGAGCTCGGTTGAGAACTCTGTCTGTTGTTCTTCAAACTCAAACTGTCAGATTCTTTACTCCGCCTCACTGAACAGTCGCTCCGGAGATTTCTCCTGCTGCTCGGTTCATTTTGTCGGTTAAAAAGTGTAATTTCGGTTTTAAACTGCATTTTGTCTATATTTTAACACAACCGGTCGGTTCAAGCTCTGTCTGTGGTATCATAAGTAATAGATAGGTTTTCATTATTTCTGTGTGGAACTTGCAAAGCGATATTATCGGTTCGGTTTGAACCGATCAGGTTGTTGTTAAACTTTATTAAATTGCATTTAGAGTGCGGTTCGGTTCTTATCGGTTCTAAAAAACCGGTTTCATTCGTTTTTTCCACGACCCGTGACGGTTGGGAACCGATAAGGGTGTCTTGTTTAGCGGATTGCCGAACGGGAAGTTTTTGGTTAGGCTGGCACTATGTCTGAGAAACCCAAAAGAAAAACCGGGCCCACTGGGTTTCAGCACTGTAGTGTCTGTGGGGAAGCCTTTGCCAAGGCTGACCCACACACCACATGTGTTTATTGTCTGGGGTTTGACCACCTCAATGCAGACCGCCAGATTTGCAAGAATTTCCCTGCAGCTACCCTGGATAAGAGAGTTGGTAGGCTCAGGGAGCGAGGCCAAAAGTCCGCTGACCGGATGGCCAGCCGGTTTGGTGAGGAGTGCCCTCTGACCAGGCGAGACTTCCTCAGGCAAGCGGTGGGCTGACTCGAAGAGTCAGTCAGCAAAAGGACTAGAAAATCAGCAGGTGTGGAGCCAAAATTTCCTTCTCCAACTGCTGCAGAGATAACAAAGCGATCCAAATTGTCAGTCGCTTTCCCGGTTCCGACCCGAACCGGCACCATCAAATGCGGTCGGTTCGGTCGGTGCCACCGGTTCAAGAATATGATATAGAGGAATTTTATGAACCGGAGGAGGGGGAGGAAGATTATGAAGAGCGTGAATGTGATTTTGAAAGTCTGGATGTGCCCATTGAACCGGACATCTCCCCAGACAGACCTTCAGGAGTGTCTCCCCCTAGGCTTTCTGAGTCCCCTTCTCATTTTATGTTTTATAAGAAAGTGGCTGAAACCCTCCAGCTCCCTTTGGAAGAAGCTGTGGATGAACAGGAGGAGCCTGACTATGTAGAAATGATGGATATCCCAGAGCTGAGAGATTGTCTATTCCTTTACATAAATCTTTTAGGAAACAGACAATAAAAATTTTAAAAGTTCCTCACACTATACCTCCTGTGGATAAAAATGGACAAGAGGTACACATTGTCAGGCCCTGATATGGAGTTCCTTTCACAACAATGCAGCCATGTTGGGGTAGTGCAGGCTGCAGCCTGTGATAAAGGCAAATATTCCCTTAGCTTCACCCCGACAAGGACTCCAGGAGGATTGATGCCATGGCAAAGAAACAGTACATGGCAGCATCCTTGGGACTCAGACAGGCAAATTATATGGCCTATGTTGCAAGATACCAGAAATCCAGATGGGATACTGTTATGGCTCTAGTGAAACAGGTCCCTGGCCAGCTTGCCAAGGAGCTGGAGCAGGTGGCTGCTGATGGTATTGAGGCATCCAAGGTGCAATTCCATGCTGCAGTGGACTCTAATGATGTATCTTCAAGAGTCATGGCTACATCTGTGGCTTTTCGCAGAATGGCTTGGCTCAGGTGTACTAGCCTGTCACAGGATACCCAGGCTAAGGCCATGGATTTTCCTGTTGTGGGTAACTCTCTGTTTGGGGAGCAGACAGAGAATTACATGAAGAAAATGGATGAGTATAGGACCACTTATAGGAGTGCACAGGCCAAGGAAAGGCAGGCCACTCCTCAGAGGCAGCTTTCCAGGGGCAGGGGCAGGCCTTTTCACAGACCTTTTTACCATGCCCAGGCCTCCTCTTCAGCCTATGCCCAGAGGGGGTTCTTCAGAGGGAGAGGCAGACGGGGTAAGAGCAGGCCTGCTCCCACCCCTCAGCCTAAAGCCCCTGCCAAATAGGCACCCTGATGGGAGAGCCAGGGCCGATTCTCCATTACCTGTAGGGGGCAGGCTGGCTTACTTCGTCCAGGACTGGGAGTCTTTAACATCAGACAAGTGGGTCCTGGAAGTAGTAAGCCAGGGACTGGTTCTCAGTGTCAAAAAAATTTCCAAAGATGAGAACCAGATCCTTTCCACCTGCAAATCCATCAGAGGCTCTCGCTCTGGAAACAGAAGTCTCAACCCTCCTGGCTCTCAGAGCTGTAGAAAGGGTACACCAGGGCAAAGGGTTGTACTCCAGGTACTTCCTTAACCCAAAAAAGACAGGAGAATGGTGGCCCATCCTGGATCTCAGATACCTAAACAAGCACCTTTTAAAACCAAAATTCAAAATGGTGACTCTGGGAATTATTTTACCCTCTCTAAGGCCAGGGGACTGGCTAGCGTCCCTGGACCTCAAGGATGCCTACTTCCATGTTCTCATCAGAAGCTCCCACCGAAAGTACCTCAGATTCGAACTGCCCTCATGCCATTACCAGTTCAGAGCAATGCCCTTCGGCCTCACCTCTGCCTCAAGGGTATTCACAAAATGCCTGGCAGTAGCAGTTGCTCATTTAAGAAGGTAAAGATTGCCATCTTTCCTTACCTGGACGACTGGCTCATAGTGGGCCAGTCTCCAGACCAAGTCAAATTACACCTTCAGGTTACCCAGCAGCTGCTTACATCTCTAGGTTTCCTTCTCAATCTCCCAAAGTCAGTTCTAGAGTCTGTTCAGCTACTCACCTTCATAGGTGCAGAACTGGACACAAAGCAGGCCAGAGCTTTACTCCCTCTAGAAAGAGCAAAGACCCTGGTGGCTCTGGCCTCCTCCTTCACTCTGCAGGTCTCTCGACCAGCAAGGCATTTTCTGCAGCTCCTAGGGCACATGGCTGCCTCCACAGCAGTAGTGCAGGGAGCAAGATTTCAGATGAGGGACATTCAGTTCCATTTGAGAGCCTTCTGGTCTCAAAGGAGAGATCCTGTAACCACATTGATCCCAGTAACTCGAACCCTGATCCAGGCCCTACAGTGGTGGCAGGATCAGAGCAATCTGAGACAAGGGGTTCCTTTCATCCCTCAATCTCACTCCTTGACCCTTACTACAGATGCGTCCCTCTTGGGGTGGGGAGCTCACATGGGCAACCTCACCACCCAGGGATTGTGGTCCCCTCAGGAATCTCTGCTCCACATCAATCTGTTGGAACTCAGAGCAGTTTTCAAACAACCACGAAGTCTTGCTATATTATAGACATTAGCAGTTTGATCCAGCTCTAGAACTGCCCGGAGTGAAATAGTTAAAACCATTCCAAAATAGAATTTTGCACGAGACAGCTCTATCTGTGTCATTTCAAACTTGAACTGTCAGATTCTTTCTCCGCCTCAGTGAATAGTCGCTCGGAGATTTCTCCTTCTGCTCGGTTCATTTCTCGGTTTAAAAGTGTTTTCGGTTGGATTTAACGAGAATAGTTTTATTTAACCGCAAAACCGTTCGGTTCAAGCTCTATCTGTGGTAACCGTAAGTAAATGAAGGTTTTGTCTGTGTGGAACTTGTAGTTATCGGTTCGATTTTGAACCGATCAGTGGGTTAAAACTCATTTAAAACTAAAAGTTACTATTTTAGAGTGCGGTTCCGGTTCTTATCGGTTCTAAAAACCCGGATTTATTCGTTTTTCCAATACCGTACACGGTTAGGAACCGATAAAGGGTGTCTTGCCTGACTTTGCCGTTAAAAGGGCAAGTTTTTGGTTAGGCTGGCATTATGTCTGAGAAACCCAAAGAAAAACCGGGCCCACTGGGTTTCAACACTGTGATGTTTGTGGGGAAGTCTTTGCCAAGGCTGACCCACACACCACATGTGTTTATTGTCTGGGGTTTGACCACCTCCAGTCAGACTGCCAGGTATGTAAGAATTTCCTGCAGCCACCCTGGAAAAAGATTGGGCAGGCTCAGGGCGAGAGGCAAAAGTCCGCTGACCCGGATGGCCAGCCGGTTCGGTGCCAGCCGAACCAGAGGAAATGCCCTCTGACCAGGCCAGACTTCCTCGGGCAAAGAAAAGCTGGTTCTAAGGACCAATTACAGTAAAGAAAACAAGAAAATCAGCAGGTCTGGGTCAAAATTCCTTCTCCAACTGCTGCAGAGATAACAAAAGCCATACAAATTGTCCAGTCACTGTCTCAGGGTCCGTCCAACCACCACTATCTGGTAAAGGTCGGTTCGTCCGGTCCCAGTGGTTCAGGATTATGATATTGAGGAATTTTATGAACCAGAGGAGGAGGAGGATTATGAACAGTATGAATGTGGCTGGGAAGGTCTGGGTGTGCCCACTGAACGGACATCTCCCAGACAGACCTTTAGAATCTCCCCTAAGCTGTCTGAGTCCCCATCTCATTTTATGTTTTATAAAAAGTTGCTGAAACCCTCCAGCTTCCTTTAGAAGAGGCTGTGGATGAGCAAGAGGAGCCTGATTTTGTAGAAATGATGGATATTCCAGAGTCTAGAGATTGTCTATTCCTTTACATAAGTCTTTTAGGAAACAAACAATTAAAATTTTAAAGCTCCTAATTCTGTGCCTCCTGTAGATAAAAGATGGACAGAAGGTATACATTGTCAGGCCCTGATACAGAATTCCTTTCTCAGCAATGCAGTCATGTTGAGGTAGTTCAGGCTGCTGCCTGTGATAAACTAATATTCCCTTGGCTTCACATCCTCCTGACAAAGTTCCAGGAAGATTGATGCCATGGCAAAAACAGTATAGCAGCCTCTCTGGGACTCAGGCAAGCAAATTATATGGCTTATGTAGCTAGGTATCAGAAATCTAGATGGGATACTGTTATGCAATTGGCCAAGCAGGCCCATGGCCAGCTGGCTAGTGAACTAGAACAGGTGGCTGCTGATGGCATTGAAGCCTCTAAGGTTCAGTTTCATGCTGCTGTGGATGTTAATGATGTTTCCTCTAGGGTCATGGCCACATCTGTAGCTTTTCGTAGGTTGGCCTGGCTCAGGTGTACTAGTTTGTCACAGGATACCCAGACTAAGGCTATGGATTTTCCTGTGGTGGGAAATTCTCTGTTTGGAGAGCAGACAGAGAATTACATGAAAGATGGATGAATATAGGACTACTTACAAGAGTGCTCAGGCTAAGGGTGGCAAGCCACTCCTCAAAGGCATGCCCCCAGGGGTGGGGTGAGGCCTTTCACGAGCCTTTCTACCAGACTCAGGCCTCCTCTGCCTATGCTCAGAGGGGCTTCTTCAGAGCAGGGCAGACCAGGGGTGGGCAGATCTGCTCCCACCCCAGCCCAAAGCTCCTGCGAAACAGGCACCCTGATGGAGTGCCCAGGCCGATTCTCCTGTACCAGTGGGGGCAGGCTGGCTTACTTCAGTCAGAATTGGGCTTCTTTAACCTCAGACAAGTGGGTTCTGGAAGTAGTAAGCCAGGGTCTGGTTCTCAGCTTCAAAAAGTTTCCCAAGTTGAGAAGCAGATTTTTCTACCTGCAAGTGCTTCAGAGACCCTCGCTCTGGAAACAGAGGTCTCATCCCTGTTAGCTCTCAGAGCAGTGAAGGGTTCCTCCCTGCATCAGGGCAGGGGTCTGTATTCAGATACTTCCTTACCCAAAAAGACAGGAGAATGGCGGCCCATCTTAGATCTCAGATATCTGAACAAGCATCTTTTGAAACCAAAGTTCAAAATGGTAACTCTGGCAATGATTTTACCTTCCCTAAGGCCAGGGGACTGGCTAGCCTCCCTGGACCTCAAGGATGCCTATTTCCATGTCCTAATCAGAAGATCCCAGAAAGTACCTCAGATTCGAACTGCCCTCAGGTCATTACCAGTTCAGAGCAATGCCCTTGACCTTACCTCTGCTGCAAGGGTATTCACAAAGTGTCTGGCAGTGGCAGTGGCCCACTTAAGGAGGCAGAGGATTGCTGTTTTTCCCTATCTAGGCGACTGGCTCATTGTAGGCCAGTCCCCAGAACAGGTAAAATCTCACCTGCAGGTCACCAGCAGCTCTCTCACCTCCCTGGGTTTCTGCTAAACCTACCAAAGTCGGTTCTGGAACCAGTCCAGGTACTCACCTTTATAGGGCAGAATTGGACACAAAGCTAGCCAGAGCCTTTCTTCCCAGAAAGGGTAAAGAATTTAGTGGCTCTGGCCTCTTCCTTCACTCTGCAGGTCTCTCGACCAGCAAGACACTTTCTGCAGCTCCTGGGACACATGGCTGCATCCACAGCTGTTGTGCAGGGAGCCAGATTTCAGATGAGAGACATTCAGTTTCACTTGAGAACCTTTTGGTCTCAGAGAAGAGACCCCTTTCAAGTTGGTCCCAGTGACTCTAACCTTGACCCTAGCTCTCCAGTGGTGGCAGGATCAGAGCAATTTAAGGCGGGGTCCCCTTCATTTCCCCTTCTCACGACTTGACTCTCACTACAGATGCTTCCCTTCTGGGTTGGGGAGCCCACATGGCGACCTTTCCCCTCAGGAGTTTGGTCCCCCAGGAATCTCTGCTCCACATCAATTTGCTGGAACTCAGAGCTGTCTTTTAGCTCTTCAAGCTTTTCTGCATCTGTCCACGACAAGGTGATACAAGTCAGAACAAACAACACCACAACAATGTGGTACATCAACAAAGAGGGGCACTCGGTCTTGACCTTATGCCGAGACAATGAAGTTGTGGTCTCTGGCCTATTCCTGAACACTTCCCTCATAGCAGTTCATCTTCCAGGGAAGGACAATGTCCTAGCGGATGCCCTCAGCAGAATTTCCCAGGGCCATCCGAATGGTCCCTGGATCCTCAAGTGCTGGGGATAGTTTTTGCCAGGTGGGGCATCCCTCAGATAGATCTTTTGCAGCCCCAGACAATCACAAACTTCCTCTGTTCTGTTGCAGGCCTCCAGTGCTGGGCTCAGTTCCCCTGGATGCCCTTCTTCTGGATTAGGAGGAAGTTCCTCTATGCTTCCCCTTTCCTCTCCTATTCAAGTACTAGTCAAAATCAGATCTCAGCCTTGCAGGGTGATTCTGATTGCCCGGATGGGCCAGGCAGCCCTGGTACCACTCCTTCTGTCTCTGACAGTCCATCTTCCCTGTGCCTCCCCAGGAATCACAATCTGTTGACTTGTGCCCAGGGAAGGGTTTGGTATCGGACCTCAAATCCCTCCACCTCAAGGCCTGGCTCTTGAGAGTTAAGAGTTTGCTGATTTACACCTCTCTCAGGGTGTTCTTGAGATCTAAAGGCTTCCAGAAAGCCTTCCACTAGAGCTACTTATAGTTCTAAATGGAAAAGGTTTTCCATTTGGTGTACTAGGAAAATATTTCCCCAGAATCTGCTGAATTACATTTTGTTAGATTACATGGTACATCTTAATTCCTTGGGTCTCAGACCAGCTACCCTGAGAGTTCATTTAGCAGCTGTGTCTGCTTTTGTTCCAACAGAAGAGTCATCCCTCTTTCCTCTCATCCTGTGTTTTCCAAGTTTTTAAGGATTACTCCATACTAATCTCCCTTTGGGAACCGGCCCCTGCTTGGGACCTTAATGTTTGCATTGCCCAGTTAATGCAACCACCTTTTGAACCTCTGTCTTCTTACGCTTAAAGTACTAACTTGGAAAACTGTTTTTCTAGTGGCTATCACTTCTGCCAGGCGCATAAGTGAATTGCAAGCCTTGTCAGTGGAGACTGACTTTATTTCTTTCCACAGGGATAAGTAGTCCTTAGGACTAATAGGAAGTTTTGCCTAAGGTGGTTTCAGTTTCATCTTAATCAATCTATCTCCCTTCCAGTATTTTCACTGATCACTCCTCTTGGGTGAGGAGGTTGCACAACCTGGATGTTAAGAGGCTCTTAGTTATTATATAGGCGTATCAAGGTCACAGGTTGAATCCTCAACTTTTCCTTACCTATGGTGAAGTTGGGAAAGCCAAACCTGCCACTAAAGAGATCAGTAGCCAGGTGGATTGTCTCTTGTATCAATTTTGTTATCAGAAAGTGGGCAGAGGCCCCCCCACGGTTTGAGAGGCTCATTCTACCAGGGGTACAGCTGCGTCTCTAGCTGCTGCCAGAGATATCCTTTATTAGAGATTTGCCAGGCTGCTCTGGAAAGCCGTACACTCTTTACCAAACATTACCCTGGATGTTCAGGCCAGAGAGATGCTCGGTTTAGCACAACTGTTCTTCAGAGCCTATTCCTAAATAGGTTCTGCCCTCCTCCATGGAGGTACTGCTGTGTATTCTGCTAATGTCTATAATATAGCAAGACTTCATGTTGTTTGAAGAAAAAATTACTCACCTTCGTATGTTGTTTCTTCTAATGGAGTCTTGCTATATTATAACCTCCCCAACCTGCCCCTCTCAGAACCTCTACTTGGTGGGGTGTGGGCAACAGTGTGGAGCACTACTTGTGTTCTTTTAGCATTTTGTCCCCTTTGGGACTTTGGGGATATGTATGTGTGCGTGTGTATGTTTTATTATACTTATGTTCCATTTTCCTATTATTAGAATGGTGTTAGTATTTCTGGTCCCCTGACTTGAGTCTTGGGTGTTGGGACCATCAATGGTTGTATTATTTAGGTAGCCATTTGGCTAGTGTAGGTTACAGCTTCACACAGACCTCAGTGAGTTTGGCTCGTAAAGATTTGACAGTTCAAGTTTGAAATGACACAGATAGAGCTGCTCTAGTAGCAAAATTCTATTTTGGAATGGTTTAACCATTTCACTCCGGGGCAGTTAGAGAGCTGGATCAAACTGCTAATGTCTATAATATAGCAAGACTCCATTAGAAGAAACAACATTACTAAGGTGAGTAATTTTTTCTTCCTAGCACTTCAGTTTTTCTGCATCTGTTCAGAACAAAGTGGTACAGGTCAGAACAGACAACACCACTACTATGTGGTACATCAACAAGCAAGGGGCACTCGGTCTTGACCTTGTGCACCGAGGCAATGAAGTTGTGGTCTCTGGCTTATTCCTGAACACCTCCCTCATGGCAGTTCACCTCCCAGGCAAGGACAATGTCCTGGCAGATGCTCTCAGCAGGATTTCCCAGGGCCATCACGAATGGTCTCTGGATCCCCTAGTACTAGGTAGTATTTGCCAGGTGGGGCACCCTCAGATAGATCTTTTGCAGCCCCAGACAATCACCAACTTCTCTATTTTGCTGCAGGCCCCAGTGTTGGGCTCAGTCCCTCTGGATGCCTTCCTTCTCAACTGGGAAGGGAAGTTTCTCTTATGCCTTCCCCTCTTCCTCTCTTGTTCAAGGTGCTAGTCAAAATCAGATCTCAACCTTGCAAGATGATTCTGATTGCTCCAGATTGGGCCAGACAGCCCTGGTATCCACTCCTTCTGTCCTTAGCAGTCCACCTTCCCTATGTCTTCCCAGGAATCACAATCTCTTAACCTGTGCCCAGGGAGAGTTTGGTACCCAATCTCAAATCCCTCAATCTCAAGGCCTGGCTCTTGAAGAGTTAGAGATTTGCTGACCTACACCTTTCTCAAGGTGTACTCGATATCTTAAAGCTTCTAGGAAGCCTTCCACCAGGGCTACTTATAATTCTAAATGGAAAGGTTTTCCATATGGTGCTCTAAGCATATTTCCCAGAATCTGCTGATTTGCCCACAGTCCTGATTATATGGTCCATCTTAATGACTTGGCTCAGACCAGCTGTCTTTTCCAAGTTTTCAAGGTTGCTTCACACCAACCCTCCATTCAGGGACCCTGCTCCCGCCTGGGATCTTAATGTTTGCATTGCTCAGCTTATGCAACCCCCCTTCGAGCCTTTGTCTTCAGCAGAGCTTAAGTACTTGACTTAGAAAACTGTGTTTCTGGTAGCCATCACTTCTGCCAGATGCATAAGTGAGTTACAAGCTTTGTCAGTGGATTCTGATATTATCTCCTTTCACAGAGATAAGGTGGTCCTCAGGACTAACAGGAAGTTCTTGCCTAAGGTGGTTTCAGATTTCCACCTTAATCATTCTATATCTCTTCCAGTGTACTTCACTGACCATTCCTCCTCTGGTGAGGAGGCTGCTGACTAGATGTGAAGAGCCCTTAGTTACTACATAGAGCGTACCAAGGGTCACAGGTTTGACTCCTCCAACTGTTCCTCACTTATGGTGAGGTTGGTAAGGAAACCTGCCACTAAAGATCCATTGCCAGGTGGATTGTCTCTTGTATCAATTTTGTTATCAAAACTGGGTAGGTTCCCCCTTCAGGCCTGAGGGCTCACTCTACCAGAGGTACAGCTGCGTCCTGGCTGCAGCCAGGGACATCCCTATCATAGAGATATGTCAAGCAGCTACCTGGAAAACAGTTCACACTTTCACCAAGCATTACTCCCTGGACATCCAGGCTCGGGTGATGCTCGGTTTAACACAGCTGTGTTTCAGAGCCTATTTCCTAAGTAGGTTCTGTCCCTCCTCCATGGAGGTACTGCTGTGTAGTCTGCATATGTCATAATATAGCAAGACTTCATGTTGTTTGAAGAAAAATTACTCACCTTAGTAATGTTGTTTCTTCTAATGGAGTCTTGCTATATTATGACCTCCCCTGCCCCCTCTCAGAACCTCTGTTTTTGGGATGTAGGTGGGCAGTGCAGTGTTGGCACTTAGTAGATGCCCACCTTGTTTTTTCACCCCCTTTTTTTGGGGTGTTTGGGTGTTGTGTTTTTATTTTTTGGATCCCCTGACTTGAGTCTTTGTTTTGGGACCAAAAAATGTGTTAATATTTTAGTAGCCGGTTGGCTGGTGTAGGTTTACAGCTTTCACACAGAATCTTAGTGAGTTCTAGGGACATGGATATGTTGTTCATCCACACTGTCTGGCAGGTATCCTTGCCGCTTTAAATCTTGCCGGAAGGTCTTCAAGCTGGCTCCTCCCACCCACCCAGGTGGTAAAACTCTCTGCTCCGCCCCATGACGCCAGATCTTCCTTACCGCTTGGAAGCTCAGGTTCCCTCCTTAACGCTCTGCGTATAAGACTGGTTCCTAATTCTTCAGTTTTCCGAATTTAAGTTTTTTTGCTTAATAGACTTGGGTCTTCTGTCCCTCGTGGCTGCGATGGACAAATCGACTCCCGGTTTTCGGCGGTGCTCTTGTGGGCAGAAGATGTCTTGGACGGATCCGCACTCCACGTGTGTGTACTGTTTAGGCCTTGAGCACGACCCGCAGGCTTGCGACCTGTGCTCTTCCTTCTCGGCCTACGTCCTCGAAGACCGTGCTGCCCGTTTGCAACTGGGGCTCCCCGAGAAGCGTTTTCCTCCGGTAAAGTCAAAAGAGGCCCGGTCGGCGGTTTCTGCGGCGGCAGGCTCGGCGGATCAGCTAGAGCAGATGATCGCCCTCAAAGAGGAGGCGGCGCGGGCTGCATCTTCCTCGGCCGCGGCATTTATCCCGCTCTCCCTGGGTTCCTCTTACACAGCTTCTTTAAGGAGCTGTCTGTCCCTCTCCACTAGGAGAGGGACCCAACTACTGGACCTTCTTCTCGGTCCAAGAAGAAAGACAAGGGTAAGTCTCTTCATCGGCGCTCTTGGGAGTGGGAAGGTCCCTCTCCCGAGTTGTTGGCCATCGACTTGGTCGATCGTTCGACCGGCCACTGGTCTCACGTTGTCCCGGTCAGGTCAGTTGACCGAGACTCCCGTCGGCGCAGTCGAGATCTATCTTCCTTGTCAATCTTCACCATTCATTACTTCCTGGGTGTAAGCGGGGCGCACCGTCACGAAGCTTTTTTTTTTAAAAAGTTGCCTACGGCCCCGCCCTCGAGGCGGCGTCATGCATCATGCGCGGGCGGCCGTTAATGTGACCGACTCCTCCTCCAACTCAGTTCTGTTTCTCCCGCCCGTCGAGCAGCACCTGTTCGGGCGTCCATATTGTACTAGTCTGCGACTCCTCTTTCCCCTTTACTCGGCCAATCGGTAAGACCGTTCTTTTTATTTCTAAAGCGGCGCGGTGTGCTTTCCTACTGTTTTTCTTGTTGATTTCGCGTTATGTCCGGTTCGGAGCTAAGCGTGTTGCAAGAGCGCGGCCCTATCGTCGTGTTACTGTGGCCGGCATTTCTCTGTCTCGGACCGGCATGGCGTTTGTCTTCGTTGCCTGGGACCCAACCATGACATGGATTAAATGCGGCGCCTGTTTCTCCATGGACCGCGTGTCCTCGCGAAGTCCAGCGTTCAAGCTCAGCAAAGCCCGCCGACCTTCAGGGGACGGCGTCGCTCAAGGATTCTCAGGTAAGGTCTCAGGCCCTTCCCCGGGTCCCCTCCCGGGCCTACTCTGATCTGAGGAGGAGGGTCTCCTCGTCTTTCTTGCCGAGGAGGAGGCCCTTCCAGCGGTGTCGAGGCGTGGTCGTAGTCCCTCCCGGGCAGCAGGCGCCGCGACACCGCCTCGGCAGTCACCTCTTGATGCAGGCTCCCCGTGCGGGGCCCTCGACTTTTAGGCCTGGCTCGGGTGGACCCTTGACGCCGCCCCTGGCGCCGTTTGGATCCTGGCGCCGTTCGCGGTGCGGTGATCGATCTTGACGCCGTTTCGGCTGCCGTTTGAGTCAGCGCGTTAGCGGCGCCGTTAGCGCTGCCGCTTAGATCAGCACCGTTAGCGGCGCCCGGTGATAGGCGGGTGCCGTTGGCGGTGCGCTTTGAGCCTCGGTGCGGTTCGCGGTGCCGATGGACAAGCGGCGCCGTCGGCGATGCCGCCTCGCTTCCGGCAGCGCCCGGCGCGTGGGCCTTGTCCTTCCTCCAGGCGGTGCCGGCTTGCGCGCGCGTTGGAAGTGTGGAGCTAGGCCTGGCTACCGGCGTGAAGGAGGCGGCGGCGCCTCCTTGGTACGGGGGCGGTTGCGGCCCGTGGCCTCAGGGACCCCTGGGGTGGCCAGCATTGAGTCCTGCTGATCTCGTCCTCCTGGGAGGCGATGATTCAAACGTGGACCCATCCAGCACCCCACTCCTCAGTCTGGGTCCCCGGTGGCTAGAGGTGCCAGGCGGCAGCGGCCCTCCCTCTGTCCCCTTCCGTCGTCTCCTGGGGTTCCCGGCTGGGGTGGCAGGGAGCCCAGGGGCAGGCGTGGGGAGTGACGCGGGAGGCTCCCCTCTCTGGAGGCCGGTGACAGCTACCTTCACGGTGCTGTTGCCCTCTCTAGGGACAGGGGCGCTGTGGTCGAGGAGGAGCCCTCTCGAGTCCGAGGGGTTGAGGGCAGGGTCTGCTGCTCGGTCTTCTTTGGCCACTCCAGGGGGTGGCCAGGAGCAGTGCAGAGCCTCGCCCCTCCCTCAGGGTTCTAGGGTGTCCTCCGGCGTTTATGCGGACTGCCCTTCTGGATCCATGCAGTCAGGCGTGCGTCATAGGGAGGTTCTCCCCAGGGCTCTTCCAGGCTCCGCTTCCCAGAGTTCCGTTCTGCGGCCTGGTCTGATATCCGGGATCCCTCTTTCCAGGGCCCCTTTCCCGGATTCCAGAGCCCTCGAGAAGCAGTTACCTCAGCGGGTGCCCCTCTCCCATCTCTCTGCCTTCACCACCCCGCTCCCAGGCCATGTCGGTCCTACGGGTCCGTTATCCTGGGGGCAGTTCAGGAGTTCTCTGCGTGCCTTCCCCTCATATGTTAGATACATGCATGAGCGGGTCTTTCGACTCTCCCCACCGCCGCAGGAATCCTCTGGGCATTCCAGTTCCCCATCATCCTCGTCTCCCTCCTCCGAGGGAGAGGAACCCCCTGCTCATCTGTCCTCCGATGCTGATTTCACAGAATATCAGCGTTTCCTCGAGGATGGTGAGGGATCTCCGGTTTCCTCGTTCGAAGAGACAATGCCGAGCGGAGCTAGCTAATTCCTTGGTGAATTCAGTGCCCAGCATCTGGTGGTACCTTCCTGGCCTATCCCCTTCCGGAGGCGTCTATCCGGTCATGGCAGTCCCTGCCGCTTCTTCCCAGCCCGGCGGACTGCCAGCGTGGGTATTGTGCCCCTCTGAGTCTCTAGGTTCCCTTCCCAACCCGTCCTCAGGTTTGGTATACCTGGATACTCCTTCTGGGCGCCGTTGCCTGGCTGCGACCGCCACAGTTCGGACTCTCTCCAGTTCGACCGTTGGGGAGCGAAAAGTGTTCTCTTCTTCTCGTGCGAGTGTATGTATTGCATCACATCAGGCTCACCACGCTGCCTACAACGGCATCTGTGGTCGATGATGTCCCAGCTGCTGGCATCTATGCCTGATACGAACAAACCAGACAAGCCGTTGCCCTCTCCCGGTAGGCCTGGAGCTGGCAAGACACCAAGCAAGGGCATCTTATGGCGCCAGTGAGGTGGCTTCCAGGCTTGCGAGGACAGCGGTCTGCATCAGGCGGGGCGGCGGCACGTCTTTCAGGTTGTCACCCCTGGCCCGGCGTGAGGGTGATTCGCTCCGCCTTCGGGGGACCGTCTTTTCTCTTCCAGAGCTAGGAGACTTTTACAGGGCTCCCTCCGTCTCCTCGTCCTCGGGAGGCACCTCCTAGCTCTTCTCCCACTTAGGCTTTCTGAATAAGCCAGGGTCTTCTCCTTCTGTTTCTCACCAACAGAAGGCTGGAGGTCTTGTTCCCTCAGGGTATGGCCTCTTCCCCCTCCAGGGGAAGAGGAGCTTGGTACTCACCCAGGAAGTAATGAATGGTGAAGATTGACAAGGGAAGATAGGAAAATTACGTACCTACCGTAATTCTTGATCTTCTCTTGTATCTTCACATTCATTACCCATCCCACCATCCCCTCAGTGGCCTCTTCCTGTGCTTCTCCACCTCCCGTCTCCTTCCTCTCTCTGCATTTATATAAAATATAGGAAAATTGCTTCATTTTCCCCCAAAAAAAAAAATAACAAAAGTAAAAAAAAAAAAAATCTTCGGGGGTTTAAAATCCAGAAAAATTATTTACTCTAAGATTCATGGGCCATCTAGTGGATTGCATTGGCGATCAGACTGCACAACTATCTCTTGCTATTCTTATGGCAAGATACCTCTGGGGTTGTTTGGCCTGGCTCAGGCTATTCAGTTTTGATCCTGCAATCCCGTGTTCAGAATAGTTGCCTGAAATCTAATCCCCCTCTATTCTTGCCTTGCAGAGCAGAGGAACGAGTACGTCTGTTCCTTTCTCTTCTAAAAAAAAAAAAATGCTGAGGGAACTCTCTCCGACTGCTATAGGCATCTTGGTATCTGGGTCATGCATCTAGTAAAAAAAAAAAAATTTTATCTGTAAAAAAAAAAAAGGAAAAGGAGAAATCAAACAAGAAGGCAAATGAGAAGGTAGGCTATCCTTCTCGCTGTTTTGCTAAGTGGTTTCTCCCTTTAAGTGTCCTCCTGGACAATTTTTACAGTAGAGCTCTGCTGACCATATCCAATCTTAGCCAGCCTAAGCCTTGGCCGGCCTTAGCCAGTCAGTCTGGGTCCCGTTTCTTTCTTGGAACAGCTTGAAAGGCTTACATTTTCCATTTCTAAACCCTGAGCAGCGCTCTCATGCTCGCGGGTTTATTCTTCCCTCCTCGGCTGTCCTCCAGTTAAGGCCTTCCACGGCCAGGAGCCGAGGTGGGTGTCAGAGACTAATGGCATGTTGAAGATGAGGACTATGCCCTTCTGAGTCTGTCTAGCGGGTTGGTGAACCTTCTCTTCAGCTCTATCTCCGAGAGTTCTTGCTTCCCCTTTAGTCGAGCCTTCAGCTACAAGCTAACTATGCTCGTTGGGCATTCTGGTCCCTTCAACATCCCATCTCTCTCTTCTCTTTCTTCTTCTTCTTCTATTTTCTCATTTCCTTACTCATCTCTCCTCCTAGAGTCGCCCAGGTAAGGAGGCCCTGCACTCCCTAGGCTAGGGATGTTCTTATCTCCTCTGTCCTTCCTCCATCGGCTTATTCTTTTTTCAGTTCATTCTTCCTTGCTTTGCTATCCCTCGGCTATCTTGCCTCGCTATCTATATTTTCTGCTTTCATTTTTGCCTCTCGGCTCACAGAACTGAGTTGGAGGAGGGTCGATCGCTACTAACGGCGCCCCTCGTGCATGACCATGGCGTCGCTCTCGAGGCGGGGCGTTAAACCTTTAAAAAAAAAAAAAAAAGCTCCGTAATGATGTATGCGCCTCCGGCTTACACCCAGTAAGTAATGAATGGTGAAGATACAAGAGAAGATCAAGAATTACGGTAGGTACGTAATTTTCCTTTCTCGACCCATTGGACGGGTTGTCGACCGGCGAAGCCGAAAATCCCCTCTCCCCGGTTCCCCCGGTGGGAGTTGAGGATCCGTGGGCTTGCCAGTGCGTCCGGTTCGGAGCCCTTGGGTGTTCCTCGAGCGAGGAGGGCGGTTCCACCTGTCCCTCCCCGCACCGTCCTCGGAAAAGCCAAGGTTCTCGGTCTCGGTCTCGGACTTCTTCGCCGTCAGCCCGATCCCGCCGTCATGGCGGTCTCGGCTTCCATGTGATAGCCGGCGCCACCGCGTCCTCATCCTCCTCCTTGGATGAGGAGGCTTCGGCGCAAATACACGTCGACGATCCCGAGACCTCATGTGGCAGCAGCTCCTTCTGACCGGGAACAAGCCCGGCGCCGTCGCCTTCCCGGCCATTAAGTGGCTGTCACGGGCGGCGAAACAACCCCTCATTTTACCGAGGGCCTGTTCCCAGGCGGTTGTTTGGCCAAAACCAGCTGCCCCACGATTCGGTGGAACCTCCGCCTCACAGCCGCTGTTTGGGGCTCCGACCAAGAACTCTCGGTCGGCTCAGGGTCTGCCCCATAGGCTGTCGGTCACCCTCACTCCCGATCGCCCTCGGCAGGTGGAGGGTGGCTCAGGCCCGAGGCAGCTCTTTGCAGACTCTTCTGAGTCCGACGACGATTCCTCCTTTTTCTCCAAGCGAGTGGACTTGGGAGTCCTCTGGAGGTCAGTCGCTGGGCGAGCCGCTCGTCCTTCCTGGATTTGCTCAGACTCATCTCCAGAATCCACGGGATGCAGCTCGAGCATTGTCCAAGTGGGCCAAGTATCCCTCACGGAGATATTGGACCGAGGATTCCCACGGAGGCCTTCCTGTGGCTGAGCCATTGTGGGCCCGGTCTTGGAGCTCTGGCAGTGCCCTTTCCAATATGAGTGTTTTGGAACCCGTCTCCTGAACTCAATGACTGTCATCTGGTTATTCGGTCCCGGAAGGTGATTTTGCAGTCACTGCGCAGAATCACCTTTCAGGACCGAGTAATGAAACAAAAGTGTCACTGTTTATGAGGTGGGCTCCCAAAAAGCCTTTGTTGTAAATCTGGTGAAAAAATTCTAAAAAATTACTGTTACGAGCATGCGTTGCACAGTTTCCACGCACACTCGTAACTTTGCAAATTTGTAATATTTTCACTCCAGATTTTCAACATTGCCATTTTTTTACACCTCTTCATTAACAGTACAGTTGTCATTTTTTACATCCTGGCCAAAATGTGTTTTCGCACTTCTGGCACAGAATAGCGTGGTTGCTGTGGGAAATCACTGTTTGGACAGATTATGAAAATCACAGTAACACCGTCCATGAGCGAAGGTCCCAAAATGCCTATGCTGAAAATTTGATGACAAAAGGCGATAAAATGACTATGTTACAAGCGTGCTTTGCGCAGTTTCCACACATATTCGTAACTTCAAGAATTTGTAATATTTACCTTCAAAATTTTCAACAATCAGTTTTACACATCTTCTTATGAATAGTGTAGCTGTCATTTTTCACATCCTGCTCAAAACGTGTTTTTGCACATCTGGCGCACAATGGCCCTGTCACTGTGGGAAATCAACATTCAGGACAGATTAAGAAAATCATAATGTCAATGTTTATGAGCGGAGGTCACAAAAAGCTTATGTTGAAAATTTGGTGAAATGATTCCACTAAAGGACTGTGTTATTTATTTATTTATTTATTTAGTTCATAAATCGGATTTACAACCTTTGAGTCATAGACTCATTTACAAAGGCACCTCGTCACAGGGAGGGGGAGACAACAAGTAGTGAGGCAAGACAGGGTGAGACAATACAGTTGTGTACATACATTATACATAGCATAAGACATAGGTGTTTTACAGAGTAAATTATACATAGCATAAAGAATAGGTAGATTACCATAGTACAGAATGGAGAACACTGTTAAAGCCTGGTAGGTCATGCAGGCGAGCTCCAGAGAAAAGCGAGGTGGGGCAGGCTATCGAAGCTGGAGAAGGCGATGGCCTTACCGTGAGCATACACTTCCGAGTGCCAAGTAGGTGGTTGCGCGGGGCAGTTTTGAATTGACCAATTTTAGGGTGTTAGCGATGTGCTTGGGAGGGAGTTGTACCAGGTTGGTGCCCTGTAGTAAAGGACCTTTGGGCAGGGAGGTCCTGGCTCTAGGCACCAGGAAGGCAGTCTTGCAAGCGGCATGGGTAATGGTAGAGTAGGAAGCAGGCTGGAGCTGAGCCGCGACACCAGGGGGACACAGACCTAGAAGAGTCTTTTTTGCTAGTATACCAGTGTGATATTGCAGGCGTTCTTCCAGATTGAGTATATTCGAGGAGGCGTAGAGCTTGCATGTGTGGGTTCTGCTTGGGGCACCGGCCAGGAGCCGACAGGCTTTGTTGATGGAGGTCTGTTATGAGCATGTGTTGTGTAGTTTCCACTCACGCTCGTAAGTTCGAGCATTTTTAATATTTTCACTCCAGAGTTTCAACACTGCAGTCTCTTCACATTTCCCTACGAATGGTGCAGCTGTCATTTTTCACATCCTGCCTGAACTGTATTTTCACACACCTGGCGCAAAATGGCATGGTCACTGTGAGAAATCAATGTTCGGAACAGATCAAGAAAATCACAGTGGCGCTGTTCATGAGCAGAGGTCCTAAATGCTTTCATAAGGTGGGGGTCATAAAAACACCATGTTAAACATTCGTATGCAAATACCAACAAACATCTGTGGCGTTAGGGTTTCTAACCATAACTCCCACCTTGTACAGACTGACAGGCGTCAGGGGTGTGCCTTTGAATAGCCAGCTGTAATGCTCACGCCATTCCATCCCCACCCTGAAGCGAGCGACAGGCATCGAGGTGTGCTTTCGACTCTTCAGCCCCCGAGTTCACCCCATTCTCCTATGCTGCACCCATTTCAGCGTATGTCCTTATGAAATGTGGTGATTGTAAAGCCAAACACCCCAAGGCACACCTCAACACTTGTCAGTGTCTGCAGGATAGGGTGAGGTGAAATGCCATGAAGCTATGGGCGATGACCCTAAGGCACACCCAATGGCTGTCCATCTCTACAGGGTGGAGGTGGGTTGGCGGAGTTCAGTACTTCACTACCATTCCTATTCTGCATCTGTCTGACTCCTGCACGTCCAATGCTAATATCAGCAAGCAAACATCCAGCATTGACAAATGCTTGTTTTATTTTAAAGGACACTGTCAACCCCTTAGGCCTCAAAGTGTCCCTTGTTTAAAAACTACATTTATGATTGTTAACATTCTGTAAAGACTGCTGATGTAGCCAGTAGTTAGATTCTGATTCTTGTTTTCTTTTAAAAGTGAAAACAGATTGCCCAAAATACAGGTGTTACCACCAAAACAAGTTTGTTTACATTCATTGATCAACTCCCATTACATCTTTCCTTGTCTTGGGAACACCTCAACACAGCCTAGCCATTCATGATACATTTGAAGTTTAGGTGGCTACTGCCTCATGAGTGACTGCATTGTTAGGGGTGCTACTAACATTTAGGAAGTATTCTAGGAACAATAGATTCAGGATTTGAAACAAAACAAAGTTATTTATAAATATACATTATCACGCATTTCAGTTCTAAACAAGGAGACAGACAAAACAAACAGCAATATTAATGAATTTTAGAGAAAGCAAGCAGCCAAAACGGGTTGACAGTGTCCCTTTAATGGCGTCTCCCTGGAAATGTACCAGAAGTCATGGTTTTCCCTGAATTGCTGAATTCCTTTAGATTTTTTTAAATGTGTTTATTTATTTTATTTATTTGTGTATGCTTGCATGTATCTTATCTACCTGCATTCATCCATCCATCTGTGTGTATATGTATGTATCTCTCTATCTATATATTTTGTTAGTTTTTATGTTTGCTTGCACGCATAGTGCCATCATCCGAGTTTTATGAGGCATGGCACCCTGTCTTCAATTCAGTCAGTGTGTTTGCAGATGCATTAGTTCCCCAATCACTGCTGCAGTTGTCTATGGCAGCAGTTGAAAATGCAGTGCCCTACAGTTGAAAGGAGCTCTGCTTCAGTGAGCAGCAGTAAGATAGTGCATGTATGCTTCCCCCCACACACACGCACACACTGTGTGGCCGATGGGGGTGCCCAATCCCCAGTCAGCTCTGCTGCGCTCCCCCTCAACAGAGTTCCAGGTGCCATGCTGGGAGCCCACCCCAGCGTGGCAACAGTCCGTATGGCTGACGGGGGTGCCCAGTTCCTCGTCTGCTCCACTGGCCCCCCCAACAAACTACTGGGTGCCACGCTAAGCCCACCCCTGCGTGGTAACAGTCCATATGGCTGACGGGGGTGCCCAATCCCCCGTAGGCTCCACTCCCTGCCCCAAACAGCCTTCCAGCATACCACGCTGGGAGCCCACCCAGCGTGGCACAAATCCCAGCGTTGTCTAGAAAAAAAAAACTGCAAGAAAAACATTCCCTCGCTGAC
Organism: Neoceratodus forsteri; assembly: GCA_016271365.2. Classification (NCBI taxonomy): domain Eukaryota; kingdom Metazoa; phylum Chordata; order Ceratodontiformes; family Ceratodontidae; genus Neoceratodus; species Neoceratodus forsteri. The sequence continues at coordinate 113,624,410 of JADMNL010000022.1, forward strand.
TGTCCTGACCCCATCCCCACTCGTGCCCACCCTCCGCGCACTCGCCCCCACAACCCACCCTTCACCCCTACTACCCTGAGTCCAGTGCAATGATCGCCGGTGGACGGAACACGCCTGCACTCTTCAAAGCCGACCGCCAACTGAGGAAATGCCAGTAAGCTGTATAGTGGAATAAATAGAGTTTTCAACTTTGATGCATGTCTCAGGCATTTTAGGAATTTTTCCCCAAATTTTCAACATGGGGTTTTGGGAACCCACCTCATTAATTTTGTCACTTTCGTTTGCTAATCGGCCTGAAGAGTAATTTCGTGGTCACTGCGCAGAACCACCTTTCAGGACGGTTACGAAAATGACAGTGTCACAGTTAAAATGGGCCCCCAAAAACCCTATGTTGAAAATTTGGGGAAAAATTAAAACAATGACTGTTTACTAGCATGTGTTGCGCTGTTCCTATGCACGTGCCGTAAGTTTGCAAATTTTCAATATTTTCATTCCAGATTTTCAACATTGCCATTTTACCACACCTCCTTATGAGCAGTACAGCTGTAATTTTTCACATCTCTTCCAAAATGTGTTTCCACTCATGTAGCGTACAATGGCGCAGTCGTTGTGCGAAATCAATGTTTGGGGCAGATTGAGAAAATCACAGTGACACTGTTCATAAACAGAGGTATTAAAATGGCTATGTTAAAAATTTGGTGAAAAAAGTCCATAATATGACTGCATTACGAGCGACCATTGCGCAGTTTCCACGCACCCTTGTAAGTTCATGGATTTCTAATATTTTCAGTCCAGATTTTCACCACTGTCATTTTTCCACACTTCCTTATTACTGTTCGCATAGCTGTCATTTTCATGCCATGGCAAAATGTGTTTTCGCACTTCCAACGCAGAAATGCATGGTCGCTGTGGGAAATCACTGTTCGGGACAGATTAAGAAAATCAGAGTGACAGTGTTTATGAGCGGAGGTTCCAAAATGCCTGTATTGACAATCTGCTGTAAAAAAAAAATCCCCAAACTAATTGCATTACGGGTGTGCATTGCACAGTTTCTACGCATGCTCGTGACTTCACCGTTTTTTTTTTTATATTTTCACTGCAGATTTTCAACATTGCCATTCAAACAACATGAAGTCTTGATATATTATGACAGCTGCAGTAAGACCGCAGGTTAGAACTGCTCCGGAGGTGAAATAGTTAACTTCCATGCAAAGCATGGAATCCTGGCGTGACTTTCGGTTAAGGAAGCTCTGTCTGCTTACTTTCAAACCGAAACCGTCAGATTCTTTACTCCGCCTCACTGAACAGTCGCTCCGGAGATTTCTCCTGTTGCTCGGTTCATTTTCGTGGTTTAAAACAGTTTTTAAGTTTTAAAATCGTCTAATTTTAACCGCAACCGTTCGGTTCAAGCTCTGTCTGTGGTAAAGTAAGTAAAATATAGTTTTTTACATCCGATTTCTGTGTGGAACTTGTAAAACATTTATCGGTTCGGTTTGAACCGATTAGGTGCAATTTTCAGTGCTAGTCCTTTTTAGAGTGCGGTTCCGGTTCCTATCGTTCTAAAAAAAAAACGGATTTCATTACGGGTTTTTCCACAGCCCGTGACACGGTTGGGAACCAATAGGAGAGTCTTGCTTGGCGGATTGCCATAAACGGGCAAGTTTTGGTTAGGCTGGCATAATGTCTGAGAAACCCAAAAGAAAAACCCGGCCCACTGGGTTTCAGCACTGATGTCTGTGGGGAAGCCTTTGCCAAGGCTAACCCTCACACCTCCTGTGTTTATTGCCTGGGGTTTGACCACCTTGATTCAGACTGCCAGATTTGCAAGAATTTCCCTACTGCCACCTTTGAAAAAAGAGTGGGTAGGCTCAGGGAAAGAGAGGCCAAAAGTCCACTGACCGGATGGCGGCCCGGTTCGGTGCCAACTGAACGGAGGAGTACCCTCTGACCAGGGCGAGACTTCCTCAGGCAAACGAAGAGCTGGCTCTGAGGAGCCAGTTCCTGCAAAAAGGACTAGAAAGTCTGCTGCTGTGGAAAAAGTCCTTTCCCTAACAGCTGAAGAGATAGCCAAAGCAATCCAAATTGTCCAGTCTCTTTCCCCGGTTCCTGAACCGACTCCAGCTGGGAGACTCTCGGTTCACCAGGTCCCATCGGTTCAGGATTATGATTTTGAAGAATTTTATGAACCGTGGGGGAGGAGAGTATGAAGAGAGTGATTATGGTCTGGAAGATCTGGACGCTCCTATTGAGCCAGATACCTCCCCAGACAGACCTTTGGGGGTCCCCCCTCCCCCAGGCTTTCTGAATCCTCTGCTCATTTCATCTTTTACAAGAAGGTTGCTGAAACTCTTCAGCTTCCTGTTGAGAAGCTGTGGATGATCAGGAAGAGCCTGATTATGTGGAAATGATGGATATTCCAGAATCTAAGAGACTGTCTATTTCCTTTCATAAATCTTTCAGGAAACAGACAGAAAAATTTTTAAAAACTCCTCATTCTATACCTCCTTTGGATAAAAGGATGGACAGGAGATATACTTTATCAGGTTCTGACATAGAATTTCTCACACAGCAATGCAGCCATGAGGGTGTAGTGCAGGCTGCAGCTTGTGACAAAGCAAATATCTCCCTAGCTTCACATCCTCCTGAATAGGACTCCAGGAAGATTGATGCTGTGGCAAAGAAACAGTACATGGCAGCATCCTTGGGCCTCAGACAAGCAAATTACATGGCTTATGCTGCCAGATACCAGAAATCCAGATGGGATACTGTGCTGGCTCTAGTCAAACAACTCCCTGACAAGCTTGCCAGGGATCTGGAACAGGTGGCCTTAGATGGTATCGAGGCATCAAAAATGCAATTTCATGCTGCGGTGGACTCTAATGATGTTTTTTCTAGAGTTATGGCTACTTCTGTGGCACTTCGCAGAATGGCCTGGCTCAGATGCACCACATTGTCACAGGATACCCAGTCAAAAGCCATTGATTTTCCTGTGATTGGCAATTCTTTGTTTGGGGAGCAAACAGAGAATTATATGAAGAAAATGGATGAATACAGGACCACCTATCGGAGTGCACAAGCCAAGGAAAGGCAGGCCACTCCTCAGAAGCACCCCCCAGGGGCAGAGGCAGGCCTTTTCATAGGCCTTTTTATCAGGCTCAAGCCTCTTCTTCCTCCTATTCCCAGAGGGGATTCTTTAGAGGAAGGGGCAGGAGGGGATCAAGCAGGCCTGCTTCCACTCCTCAGCCCAAACCCCCTGCCAAGCAGGCACCCTGATGGGATAGCCAGGGCCGCTTCTCCTCTACCGGTAGGGGGCAGGCTGGCTTACTTTGTCCAGGACTGGAAGTCTCTCACATCAGACAAGTGGGTCCTGGAAATGGTAAGCCAGGGACTGGTCCTCAGCTTCAAAAATTCCCGAAGCTGAGGACCAGATCTTTTCCTCCTGCATCTCCATTGGAGGCACTCACCTTGGAGTCAGAGGTCTCCACCCTCCTCGCTCTCAGAGCCGTGGAAAGGGTTCCACCCCTTCTCCAGGGCAAAGGGTTGTACTCCAGGTACTTCCTTACCCCAAAAAAGACAGGAGAATGGTGGCCCATTCTGGATCTCAGATACCTAAACAAGCACCTTTTAAAACCAAAGTTCAAAATGGTAACTCTGGGAATCATTTTACCTTCCCTAAGGCCAGGGGACTAGCTAGCATCCCTGGGCCTCAAGGATGCCTATTTCCATATTCTCATCAGAAGCTCCCACCGAAAATACCTCAGGTTCGAGCTGCCCTCAGGCCATTACCAGTTCAGAGTAATGCCCTTTGGACTCACCTTGGCTCCAAGGGTATTTACCAAGTGCCTGGTAGTAGCAGTAGCTTGCCTAAGAAGGCAAAAGATTGCCTTTTTTCCTTATTTGGACAATTGGCTCATAGTAGGACAATCTCCAGATCAGGTCATCCTACATCTTCAGATAACCCAGCAACTGCTTACGTCACTAGGTTTCCTTCTGAATCTCTCAAAGTCAGTACTGGAGCCTGTCCAGCTCCTAACCTTCATAGGCGCAGAGCTGAACACCCAGGAAGCAGGGCCTTCCTCCCTTTAGACAGGGCAAACACCCTAGTCTCCCTGGCCTCTTCATTCACCCTGCAGGTCTCTCGACCAGCAAGGCATTTTCTGCAGCTCCTAGGGCACGTGGCTGCTTCCACAGCAGTAGTGCAAGGAGCAAGGTTTCAGATGAGGGACATCCAGTTCCATCTGAGGGCCTTTTGGTCACAAAGGAAGGATCCTTTTACAAACTGATCCAGTGCAACTCGAACCCTGATCCAAGCCCTTCAGTGGTGGCAGGATCAGAGCAACCTGAGACAAGGAATGCCCTTTGTCACTCAGTCTCACTCATTAATCCTTACTACAGATGCATCCCTCTTGGGGTGGGGGCCCACATGGCGACCTCACTACCCAGGGACTGTGGTCCCCACAGGAATCTCTGCTCCACATCAACCTGTTGGAGCTAAGAGCAGTTTTTCTAGCACTTCAAGCTTTCTCAAAATCTGTTCAGAACAAGACTGTGCAGGTCAGAACAGACAACACCACTACAATGTGGTACATCAACAAGCAGGGGGGTACTCAGTCTACTGCCTTGTGCACCGAAGCCATGAAGTTGTGGTCTCTGGCGTACTCCCTGAACACTCCCCTTATGGCAGTTCACCTCCCAGGCAAAGGCAATGTCCTGGCAGATGCTCTCAGCAGGATCTCTCAGGGCCATCACGAGTGGTCCCTGGATCCCCTAGTTCTGGGAGTGGTATTTGCCAAATGGGGCACCCCGCAAATAGATCTCTTTGCAGCCCCAGACAATCATCAACTTCCTCTCTTTTGCTACAGGCCCCAGTCTTGGGCTCAGTCCCTCTGGGCCGCCTTTGCCCTCAGCTGGGAAGGAAGTTTCTCTATGCCTTCCCTCCCTTCCCTCTCCTGTTCAAAGTGCTAGTCATGGTCCATCTAAACACTTTAGGGCTGAGACCAGCTACCCTGAAGGTGCATTTGGCAGCTGTCTCTGCTTTTCTTTCAGCAGGTAAACTCTCTCCTCTTTCATCTCACCCTGTATTTGCCAAGTTTTTTAAGGGTTTGCTTCACACTAACCCTCCATTCAGGGACCCTGCCCCTGCCTGGGATCTCAGTGTTTGCATTGCTCAGCTCATGCAACCTCCTTTTGAGCCCTTGTCTTCAGCTGAGCTTAAGTTCCTGACTTGGAAAACTGTGTTTTTGGTAGCTATTACCTCTGCTAGATGCATAAGTGAATTGCAAGCATTGTCAGTGGAGCCAGACTTTATCTCCTTTCACAGAGATAAGGTAGTCCTTCGGACTAATAGGAAGTTCCTGCCTAAGGTGGTTTCGGATTTCCACCTTAATCAATCTATTTCTCTCCCTGTTTACTTCACTGACCATTCTTCCTCTAGTGAGAGGAGGCTGCACAGCCTAGATGTGAAGAGGGCTCTTAGCTACTACATAGAGCGTACCAAGGGTCACAGGTTTGACTCCCTCCAACTGTTCCTCACGTATGGTGAGGTCGGGAAAGGGAAACCTGCCACTAAAAGATCCATTGCCAGGTGGATTGTCTCTTGTATCCAAATCTGTTATGAAAAGTTGGGTAAGATTCCCCCCTCAGGCCTGAGGGCTCACTCTACAGAGGCACAGCTGCTTCTCTGGCTGCTGCCAGAGACATCCCTGTTCTTGAGGTATGTCAAGCATTATTCCCTGGACATTCAAGCTAGGAGTGATGCTCGGTTTGGCACAGCTGTCCTTCAGAGCCTACTCCTAAGTAGGTTCTGTCCCTCCTCCATGGGGTCTGCTGTGTAGTCTGCAATTGTCATAATATAGCAAGACTTCATGTTGTTTGAAGAAAAATTACTCTCTTAGTAATGTTGTTTCTTCTAATGGAGTCTTGCTATTATGACCTCCCTCCCTGCCTGCCCCTCTCAGAACCTAGTTTTTGTGCTGTGGGTGGGCATCACAGTGTTGGCACTCTGTTTTCTTGCCACTTTATTGTTTTGTTTCACCCTCCCTAGGGTGAGTGTGTTTTGTTTCATTATTGGGTCTCTTGACTTGAGTCTTTTTTGGAGACCAACATGTATGTTTATTAGGGTAGTAGCCAGTTGGCTAGTGTAGGTTTACAGCTTCCACACAGAACATTAGTGAGTTTTAGCTCGTAAAGATCTGACGGTTTCAGTTTGAAAGTAAGCAGACAGAGCTTCCATAACTTGACTCGCGCTCAGGATTCCATGCTTTGCATGGAAGTTAACTATTCACCTCGGAGCAGTTCTAACCTGCGGTCATACTGCAATGTCATAATATAGCAAGACTCCATTAGAAGAAACAACATTACTAACGTGAGTAATTTTTTCTTTTGCACCTCCCCAAGAACAGTTCAGCTGTAATTTTCACATCCTGTTCAAAATGTGTTTTCGCACCTGTGGTGCCAAATGGCGTAGTCGCTGTGCAAAATCAGCTTTTGGCTAACAAACTGATATTGCCACTGTTTATAAGGTTGGGGTCACAAGAAACCCATGTTGAAAATTTGGAGTGAAAATGCCAATGAACGCCTGAGGTGTTAGGGTTTCTGATCATAACGCACCACCCTGTAGAGATTGACCGGCATCAGGGGTGTGACTTGGGATTCTCGCCTGTAATGCTCATACCATTCCACACCCTGCAGCCACTGAGAGGCATTGAGGTGTGCCTTGGACTCTTCGGCCCCGAAGTTCACTCCATTCTCCTATACAGCACCCATCTCACTATATTTCCTGATGGAATGGGATGCGCATTAAGGGCCAAAGGTCCCAAGGCACACCGTGACACTTGTCGGTGACTGCAGGGTAGGGTGTGGTGAAATGATGAGGCCATTATGCCTGACGACCCAAAGGCACACCCCAATGCCTGTCGGTCTCTGCAGGTTGGTGATGGGGTTGGCTTCAGTTCAATTCTTCACTGCCATTCCTATTATGCAGCTCTTTAACTCCTACACTACCAATGCCAATGCCAGCAAGCAAACATTCAGCATTGACAAATGCTTGTTGTTGACTGTGAAAGGAAGACTAGAAAATACTGCCTATTTTCAACTTTAGCCTGAGGTGTAGATGCTGATGCAAACCACCTGAAACTAAATCCTATTAAGCTGTTGGTAGTATTTTAGTGAATGGGGAAATTTGGCCAGCACACTGGAATTTTTCCTCACTCTATTTGTACTCTTGTATTGGAGAGTTTTGGCCACGTTTGTGTAGTGTGTGGAATCACTTTTCGAACAGGAGTTGAACATTTTATCTGCCCTTGTTCATGAGGCAGGGACATAAGAAGGCTCTGTTCTAAATTTGGTAGAAAAATATTTAAAACAAGGTTATGAGGCAATGTTGAATTTTGCAAGCACAGGCTTGTGAGTTTGGTAATATTCAATATTTTTACACCAAATTTTCAGCATAGCCATTTCTTTACAGCTCCTCATGAATGTGACAGCTGTCATTTTTCAACTCCAGCCCAAAATGTGTTTTCAAACCCCAGGAATCTCCTCATAATATTAGACAATTAGTAGTCAGTCTAGAGCTGTTGACTGCCCCCAGAACTTTGAGGTAGAATGTATGCAAATTAAGGAATTCAGAATGCATCACTCAAAACTTCTACTCAAGGTGTCTTTTAACTGCCAGATTCAAGTTTTCCATTTAGTCGGCAACACGTTCCCCAAAGAGCTCCACAGCACTTCACTGCAAGACTGTGTATTTTGTTGAAAAAGTGGTATTTTTTTGATCTTTTACTTATATTCTGCCTCTAGTAGTCATTACAAAAGCTTAATTTGAGTTTGGGTATTTTTACCCATTTTAGCGGTTCCATCGTAGTTCCCATGAACTGAGTTATTCAGTTTAAAATGTTGATTGTTGCAGTTCTGACCACTAGCGCTTTAGTTTATAGCTTTATTGTATTTACTTTTTCAAAACAACCATTTTAATCTTGATCGGTTTTCATTTGTTCCTAGAAACAGCTTCGTTTCTATGAGTAACATACTTTTAAATGCTTAGCTCTGGGTTGCGATCGGGTCCTGTTTCTGTCTAGGAACTGATAGCTTTGAATTTAAAATAAATAAATATGTTTTAAATTGCATTTCCATTTAAACATAAGGAACCAATCATGACTGTTCCAATTTTATTCTGGGACATTTATACAGTCGCCTGACATTCTGGCGTGTCAGATCTAAAAAGAGGACTGGACCCACCGGTTTTAAAAACTGTGTTAAGTACTTTCAAATCTTTGCTAAGGCTGATTGCCACAATTTGTATATAGAGTGCTTGGGTCCCAGCCACATTCTTCTAATTGTGAAGTGTGTAGTACTTTTTGTACAAAAACTATAAAAAAGAGGGCCAAAAGATTAGAACAAATTGCTTTTGTTTCCACCTCAGTGTCACCAAAGCAAACTAAAGAGGATCCTTCTTCATCCCACTCCAAGACAAAGGAGAGACCCTCTAAAGACACCTGAGACCCTGAAATACCTGAAAAGGGGCATGGACATACTAAGCACAAAAGAACAAACGAGCCGCCACCTGAGCCTATGCCTGCCAAAAAGAAATTCAAAGAGAAAAATGCCATTGTGACTCCTGGTGAAAAGGCAAAGGAGCTCCCAGCAGACATAGATAAAATTCCCTCTGCAGAGGAAATTGCTAGAGCTCTGCAAGTCATTCAGGCTTTACAGACTGCAGGTTCCATACTGGTTCACTGGTTCACATCCCACCACCAGTTCCTATTGACCAAGGTGCTGGAAGAGTACACTGAGAAGGAAGAGGAGAAACTAGATCTAAGGGAGCCCATTGAACTAGAGGTATCCACAGACCAGGAGTTTGGTTCCCCTCCTCGTGGGTATGATGATTTTTCATCCCATTTTTCATTTTTTCGGCAAATGGCTGACACCCTGGGCCTCACTTCACTGGAATCTATGGATGATGAGGAAGAGGCAGATTTTTGGATATGATGCGTTTGGCTCCCATGAGAAAGGTGGTCCTTCCAAACCATAATTCTCTTAAAAATGGCAACTTTTAAAATCCTTCAGACACCTTCCTGTGTCCTTGGGGTGGACAAAAAGGTGGATAAGAAATACCTGCTGGACAGGGGTTCTGCAGATTATTTTTATACCCATCCAGATCATTGAGAGTGTGATGCAGGCTGCAGCCTGTGATACGCAAAAGTACCCTGACATCTCATCCACCAGGCAGAGATTTCAGGAAAATTGACTCTATGGGGAAGAAAGGTTCTAGGAGCGTGGATATGTTGTTCATCCACACTGTCTGGCATTGTTCCTTTCCCTTTAAATCTTGCGGAAGTCTTCAAGCTGGCTCCTCCCACCCACCCGAGTGGTAAATACCTCGGCTCCACCCCATGACACCAGATCTTCCTTTCCGCTGGAAGATACAGGTTCCCTCGTGCTACTTTGCAGCAATAGAGGCCCTGGAGTCAAATTGACAGTTTTTGCCTCACCTACTCGCCTTAAAACTCGTAAGAGTGTACGACTCAGATCCGAACATTTCGGATATGGAGGACAAGTCATCCCCCGGGTTTTGCCGGTGTCCTTGTGGATAAAAAATGTTGTGCACCGATCCCCACCTCTCGTGCGTATACTGCCTCGGTGCCGTGCATGATACCTCGGCATGCACTATTTGCTCTGCCTTCCATCCCACCATTCTGGAGGACCGTAAGGCGTGCCTGAAGCTGGGGAGACTGGAGCTTCGCAATCCACCAGTGAAATCGAAGGAGGCCAGGTGGGCGGTTTCCGCGGCTGCGGGAACTGCCGAGCAGCTCAAGCAGATGGCGGCCTTCGAGGAAGAAGCTGCCCAAGCTTCTGCCAACCAAAGCTTCTTCGTGCTGCTCAACCTGGGCTCCACCTTCATGGGATCCTTCCGGCAGTTGTGCCAGTCTCTCCCTACTAAGGGTGAGGCGCCCTCGGGCTCACACTCCTCCCGATCCAAGAAAAAGGATAAGGATCCCAAACCATCTTGTTCTAGCCGAAGAAGACGCTCCTGGGACCGAGAGCGGCCCAACTCTCAGGAGCAGGGGGTCTCGACTACGGTCAAGATCGCCTCCTCGGCTGCTGGCTTTTCGGACCTTCCATCTGGCCAGGGCACCGAAGTCGAGGACACGGCTGAACCAGCTGAGATATCTCTCAACTCAATTGAGCCATTGTCGCCAACGCCTGTTGACGACTCTCTGGAGAGGATACCTATTCTCTCCTTCCTCGACGAGGAGACCCGTCCTTCGGGTATCCCGATCGAGGAACAGGAGCCAGAATCTCAGTTTTCACCGAATCCGGCTTCCCCTGACCGACAGAAACGCTGTCGGTCTCGTCGAGGAGTAAGACCCCGTCGGTCGAAAGACCCTAGAAGGCCACAAACACTTTCGAAAGAGGCACCGACACCGTTCCTCATCCTCCTCGGACGAGGAGAGGCTTTGACGGAAACTCCGTCAACGCTATGAGGACCTTATGCGGCAGCAACTTCTGTTGACAGGTCAGAAACCGGCTGCCCCGGCAGTACCGGCCATTACTTGGCCTCAGCCTCATCGGCCGACACCGACTCCGACTCCCTCAGTTCCAAGGACTCTGGTTCACCCTCCGGCGGACCCAGTGTGCCTTTCGGCTTGGCCTGTTTCAGGCTCCCCACAGTTTTCAGGCCTGCCCCACAGGCTGTCCATCATGGTCACTCCTGATCGCCCTAGGCACATCGAGGGGGATTTAGGTGGGAGGCCTTTGTATCTGGACTCCTCGGATTCGGATAACACCGGCCTTCATTCTCATGATGAGCTGTCGGTGACAGGCATGGAAGAAGGGCCTTCTTCCTTCCAGGGCATCCTTCGACTCATTTCAGAGTCCACGGGCATGCCTTTGCAGCCTATTCAGAAAAAGGCAGAATATCCTCTCACGGATATTCTCAAGAGGGGGGATACCCCGACAGAGGCCTTCCCAGTGGCCGAAGCCATAGTTGGCCTGGCTCTGGAGCTTTGGAAGCATCCAGTCTCCTGCCCGGCTCCCTCTGCCTGCATGGCCCGCAAGTACGCGGTGCCCATGGGGTCCTTGGCAGGCTTTACTGAGCACCCCTCGGCGGAAAGCCTTGTGACTGCCTCAGTATTCAGGCGAACAGGCAGCTCTACGGATACTGACCGCCCTCCGGACAAGGAGTCCAAACTTATGGACCACTCGGCCCGTAAGGTCTACGCGGCATCATCCTTAGGCCTTCGTCAGGCTAGCTCAGCAGTGATCATGACTCACTTCTCTCATGCCCTTTTGGGGTTGTGGGATGAAGTTCTTCCTCATCTCCCAGCAGACATGCAGACCACGGTCAAGCAGGTCCGGGACCAGGGCCGGGCTGTTGCTAAACAACAGCTCCAGACAGCTCTGGACCTTGGTGATTCCTGTGCCTGTTCACTAGCTGCAGCGGTAGCCTCTTGCCGCAGGGCTTGGCTGAGGTTATCCTCCTTTCCTGTGGATACTCAGCACACGCTAGCTGACGTGCCATTCCTTGGCACCGACCTCTTTGGTCCAGGAGTGGCAGGTCATCTACAGCGCATTGAGCAGTCTAATGCCACCTTAGATGCCACCTCTGCTAAAGGTTCTTCGGGCAAGAACCAGCAGAAGTGCAAGAAGAAGCCTTTTTGGCATTCTTCCCCCGCGGTCAGACAGCCCTCCTTCCAGGGAGGTCAGCAACAGCAGCAGGCTCAAGCTTGGCGCCCTAGGCCTAAGCAAGGTCCCCAACAGCCCCGCAAAGGAGGCCGAGGTGCTGGTCCAGGTGCCTCCTCCTCCTCCAAGCCTGCACAGTGACAGGTCAGGGGTGGCCTCCCCTGTACCCATCACGCCAGTTCTGGGTCCTCCTGTGGGGCCAGCTCAGCCACTTCCTTTCTACCTGGTCCGTATCACCCGGACAGGTGGTTCTGGAAGTGGTCGGGCAGAGTCTGCCGCTAGAGTTCGAGCAGTATCCTCCCAGCCGAGCCCATGCCCCATGGGAGGAAAGGATCTCAGTTGGCACCTAGTCGGCCCTTCGGGATGACATTGCGCAGCTCCTCCTTAAGGAGGCGGTTGCCCCAGTGCCGGATCCTCCTTCAGACCCAGGCTTCGTCTCCAGGTATTTCCTGGTGCCCAAGGGGACGGGGGGTTGGCGCCCATCCTAGATCTCCACAACCTGAATCGGTATCTCAGGTCTCGCACCTTCGGATGGTAACTCTGAACCAGATCATACCATCCCTGGAGTGAAACATGTGGTTCTGTACACTGGATCTTCAGGATGGATTCTATCATGTCCCATTCCATCCGTCACATCAGCAGTCCCTCCGCTTCAGGGTGAAGGGACCCTGTATGAATTCAGAGCCATGCCTTCGGCCTGTCATTGGCCCCAAGGGTCTTCACCAAATGCATTGCAGTGGTGGCAGCCATCTACGGCATCAAGGGTTCACATTTACCCCTATATAGATGACTGGCTCCTGGGGGTTCCTCCCTTCAGGAGGTGGAGAGATCCTGGGACCTGACCCTCTGAACCTACTCCCACTTGGGCCTTCTGATCAACGAGGCCAAGTCAGAACTCGTGCCTTCTCAGGTGATGGGCTTCATCGGGGCAGAGCTTGACTCTTGTCAAGCCAGAGCTCGGCTCCCGGCGGACAGGGCAGAGGTTCTTTCCTCCTTCGCCCAATCATTTCTGGTTGGGCACTTGCGCCCTGCCCGGGACTTCCTGTGCCTCCTGAGTTACATGGCGGCGTGCACATCAGTGGTCCGCTGGGCCAGACTGCACATGCACCCCCTTCAGTGGGAGCTGGCCGCCCAGTGGTCTCAGCGTCAGGGTCTCTTCGACCAGCTGATCGCAGTCACCCAGAGGATGTGGGACGCTCTCCAATGGTGGACCATTCCGAGTCATTTGCAGGAAGGAGTACCATTTGTCTGCCCCGAGCCGGCAGTCGTCCTTACGACCGATGCCTCTCTCATGGACTGGGGAGACCACATGGGGGACAACAAAACCCATGGGTTCTGGACCCTCGAGGAGTCCCAATGCCACTTCAACCTGTTGGAGCTCAGAGCAGTCAGACTGGCCCTGTCAGCTTTTGCTCCTCAGCTCCGGGGTCAGGTGGTTCAAGTCCAGATGGACAATACCACGACCATGTACTACCTCAACAAACAGGGCAGCACGTGCTCTCGTCTGCTGTGCAAGGAGGCACACTCCGGATCTGGACCTTCGTAAGCCGGCTGAAGGCGGATCTCCTAGCCATCCATGTGGCAGGAGTCGTGAACCAACTGGCGGATGCTGTCAGCCGCATAGGCCAGACATCCCACGAATGGTCTCTCCATTCAGAGGTAGCTTATGACCATTTCTCCCATTGCGGCAAACCGTTGGAGGACCTGTTTGCCTCCAGGGAGAACACCAAGCTGAGGCTGTACCATGCCCGCCCCCCTCAGCAGGGTAGTTCGCTGCAGGGGGATGCCTTCTCGAGGCCGTGGACCCTAGGCCTCTTCTATGCCTTCCCTCCATTTCCCTTGCTCTACAAGGTGTTAGTCAAGGTGAGAAGGGGCAAGGCAAAGGTGATTCTGGTAGCCCCAGATTGGCCACGCCAGTTCTGGTATCCAGATCTCCTCAGCCTCAGCTGCAGGGCCCCGGAGTGGCTTTGTACACACCCGGACCTGATATCATTGAACCAGGGGACGGTCTTCCACTTGAACCTTCAATCCCTGCACCTCACAGCCTGGTTCCTGAGTGGCTAGATTTCCAGGCTTTGGGTCTTTCTGAAGATGTCTACACCATGGTGGCAGCATCTCGAAAAGAATCGACCAGGAAATGTTATGCCTTCAAATGGAAAAGATTTTCCATTTGGTGTCAGGGAAAGAGCCTGGAGCCCTTATCCTGCTCTGTGGCTAACATTCTAGACTACTTTTGGTCCTTCTCAAAGGGGTCTTCGATCATCGAACCTTAGGGTGCACCTGGCAGCCATCTCTGCTTACGGGCATGGGCGGTCAGCCGCCGTTAGCACAGGAGGCGGTGATAGGACACTTTTCAAGGGCCTGGATCACATATCCCCTCCGGTGCGTGAACCTCCACCTCCGTGGGACCTTTTGCTGGTTTTGGTAAAGCTCATGGGCAAGCCATTCGAACCCAAGCACAAGTGTGAGCTCTCGCACTTGTCGTGGAAGACTGCCTTCCTGGTGGCTATCATGTCTGCGAGAGGGACAGGGGAGCTCCAGGCGCTTTCGGTGGACTCCCCTTATCTGGTCTTTCACAGTGACAAAGTTGTCCTGCGCCCCCACCCGAAATTCCTTCCGAAGGTGGTGTCAGAGTTTCACCTCAACCAGGTGTTGACTCTGCCGGTATATTACCCTAACTACACCTCGGGTGCCGAGTACAGGCTCCATACTCTGAGCCTCAGGCGTGCTCTCTCCTACTATAAGGAGAGGACAGCGGAAATTCGGGGAGAGGTTCGCCAGCTGTTTGTGACCTACGCTGAAGCCGCTTCTGGCAGATCTGCAGCTACATGGACCATTGCAAGGTGGATTACATCATGCATAGGTCTGTTCTATGAGTTGGCGGGCATGGAGCCTCCCAGAGGGATAAGAGCTCATTCTACCCGCCATACTGCTGCTTCAGTGGCTGCTTCCAGGGACATCCCTATCCAGAAAATCTGTCGGGCTGCTGTCTGGAAGTCAGCAAACACTTTTATTACCCATTACCTCATCGACCTTGAGTTACGACGTGATGCTGGTTTTGGGGCCTCGGTTCTCCAATCTCTTTTTCCTAAGCAGGGGGTGTGCGCCTTGCCTCCCTCCTCCTGGAGAACTGCTAGGAGTTTGCCAGAGAGTGTGGATGAACAACATTTCCACGCTCCTAGAAGAACAGGTTACTCACCTGTAACAGTAGTTCTAGGAGTGGTATATGTTGATCACCCACACGCACCCACCGACCTCCCCGGCTTTAGGCGCACAACCTGGCTTCCAGCGGGCTAGATCTGGCATCATGGGGCGGAGCCGAGGTATTTACCACCCGGGTGGGTGGGAGGAGCCAGCTTGAAGACTTCCGGCAAGATTTAAAGGGGAAAGGGACAATGCCAGACAGTGTGGATGAACAACATGTACCACTCCTAGAACTACTGTTACAGGTGAGTAACCTGTTCTTAATTGGGTTCTTCTCTTCTCTGATGACAGGAAGCTTGCATGGTTTATGTTGCTCAGTACCAGAAAGTGCTATGAAATTATATGCCAGCTTTATTTGATAAAGTTCCAGGAGATGTGGCCCGCGATATGGCAGATATTGCCAGAACGACTTTAGATGCCACAAAGTACCAGTTTCACATGGCTGTGGATACAAATGACACTGCATGCAGAATGTTGGCCTTGTCAGCCTCTTTAAGAAGGTTTTCTTGGCTCAGAGCAACCAACCTTACACCAGCCACTCAGTTAAAGGAGATAGGAAATGATTTACTCCTGTTTTAAACTATTCAGTAATACAAAATATGGGAAAATGGTCTGTATTTGTCTTTTTTCTGTGAATGTTACCAGTGCATTTTGTATGCTCTTTAACATTACTGAAACCACCACCAACTCCACAGGTTGGTTTTCAGTAGTGAGTTAGCACGTGCTCCTGTTTTAAAATGCTGACATTCACTCCGAATTACAGTAGCAGGAAGATAACATAGCGTGGTGCTTCAAGCAGAAACTGCTCAAATGTACATAATTGTTGATCAGCTCCCTTGATATTACTAATAGATGCCCTATTCAATAAAATATAAATAAGAAAAATTATCTGCAACGGTGATCATCTTCAGATTAGTCACTTCATCCTCAGTCACTCACCTACAGATTACTCAGAAGTTGTTAGAAGATTGTATTTTTTTTTAATCAGTAAAGAAGCCTTACTTTTTCAGACAGTGCTAGCTCACCAGTAGCGGATGCCTGGCTCAAAGAAAAAAATAAAATCATTTGGCGACCAGCTTCAGCTCATTTTAGCACCACCACTGTATCCTTGGTCAGTCACGGTACAAATACCTGGGAAGTTGTCAGCACAGCCTATGTTTTAGTCATGAAACCATACTTTACCTGGCGTCCTTCAGTTCCCATCATGCCCTCTTGTTTAGTAGATCTTCTGCCTGAAAATCTTAACCTACCTCTGTCTCATTCCGTGACCCAGCAGCACCATCGGCGTCTGCTGAAATCAGGTCATGAACCTACAGAGAATGAATTTGCCCCAGTAGAAATTTTGCCCTTCTGGTTTGTTATACCTCCTCTGAATCCATCAGTTTTGCTGGTTGGCAGCAGTCGGTGGTCTTACCCCCGCCTCCAGTAAGGTGAATCATCCAGGATTCAGGAAACACAAAAGGAAGCAGCTCCTAAAGCTGAAGGAGGCCATTCTTCTCTCCCTCCCTCCCTTACCCCGCAAATTGTAACTGAGAATGGGTACACACAGCTTCCATTTGGTGGCCTGAAAAGGGAGCATATGTTTTTACTCTGTCCCAAAGAGACATTCCAGTATCACAATAAGGATGGGGCCTTCTGCGGACGTTATTCTGGTGCCTCAGTGTAATTGGCTCATCCAGGGATCTGCAGGCTTGCAGGATATCAGCAGAAAGACAGTACCTGCCCACCCCTGATTCACATTTCTTCCGGGGTGTGGCTTATTAGACTACTGGCTGCTGCCAGCCACAAAAGTGATGGATTCGGGGGAGGTTGATGGTACTAGGAAATGGAAACCAGAGGAAAGCACCGCTCCACCTTTCAACATTCCATATTCAGTGATTGGCACATCCCTACTTTCACTTCATCTGTCGACTGCTGACTGGCTAATACAAAACGCGACTTTCTGCTTTGCAGTTTAATTGCATTAATCAGCAGTCATCGAAGAAGTGAAGAAATGGCTTTGAGGGTCCCCAAACACTTGTGAACAGTACTGTGTGTTGTGTAATTTAAATGTGCTTGGTCTCAGTATTGCAATAGAGTGGGTTTGGGACTGGCAATGACCCACTGGACAGCTGAAATGAAATCAAACAGATTTGATCAGAGTATGATTAACAAATTAAACTGTGATCTTTATGTGAAGAGCTGCCTCCGTTTCGGTGCGATATGGGTAACGCGACTGGCCCTGGAAGAAAGGATGGGGGTTCTGGTTGCTTTTAGGGCTGCTGTTTGCCTTACAAATGTAATTTTTAAGTTGGTCTCTAGTGGAGCTGCCGACAGGTGGACGGTTACAAAGCAGCATTGTATCAGGAGTCTGTGATGTCAACTTTCCAAGGCTTGCCATGCGTGGACTCCATACAAAAAATAAGATGATGTCAGGCTGATAGGCAGTACTGAAGATAAATGGAACTTTAAAATAAGATTTTGAGCATTTAGACCAAAAAAGAGACAAAGGACATAGACTGGCATTAATGACTTCTGTGACAGGTAACACTAGTACCGAATCATTTCCTATCTCATTTAAAGGCTATGGATTTTCCTTGCGAAAACAATTCCCTTTTTGGTGACAAAACTGAGGCGTATGTGAAAAAGGTGGAGGAGTACAAAACCTCTTATAGGAGTAACTCCTCTAGCGAGAGAGAGAGGGAGACTCCCACTTTTAGATCCACAGGAAAGAGAGGTAGGGGTAGGGGGTACTATCCCATGTCATATACCCCATACTTTATGCCTGCAGAGTATGCACAGGTCAGAGGGTATTATAGGGGCAGTGGCAAGAGGTCTGCTTGACGAACCAGTCCAGCTCCCAGACCACAGGTCCGGAATCCTGACTGTATATCAGCCTCTGCCAGAGCTGGTTTGGCTCACTGTTTCCAACACTGGGAAAACATCACCACATGCCAATTGGGTACTGGAGGTAGTGAGTCAGGGTCTCTTTCCTCAGTTCAAATAGTTTCCAAAACCCAGGACCACAGGGTTTTTCAGCCTTCATCTCTAGCAGTGACTATTCTGCTGGAATTACAGGTGAAAAAGATTCTGTAAGCCAGAGCAATAAAGCCAGTCACTCTTACTCAAAAAGGGAAAGGCATGTAGGCAAGATACTTATGTTGAAAAAAGAAAAATGGAGATTGGTGGCCAACCCTAGATCACGGATACCTAAACAAACTCCTGGCAAAGCTCAGGTTCAAAATGGTAACACTGGCCTTAGTTATTCCTTCTCTAAGGAAATGAAACTGGCTGGCATCTGTGGATCTGAAAGATGCTTACTTTCACATCTCAATCAGGCCTTGCCACAGAAAGTACCTAATATTCTCACTTCCCTCAGGTCATTACAAGTTCTCAACACTTCCCTTCAGGCTTGCGTCTCTCCCACAGGTATTCACAAAGTGTCTGTCAGAGTTGGTAGTTTACCTCAAAAGGCAGGGAATCAGTTTATTTCCTTACCTGGATGACTGGCTAGTCATAGGGAATTCATACCAGCAGGTAAAGGATTCCAACAACCCTAGAATCACAGGGTTTCCTTATCAGTGCTCAGAAGTCTTCAGATGGCGCCAGTTCAGTCACTGGAGTTTATTGGAGCAGAACTGGATACTGTTCAGGAAAATACTTTTCTCCCACAGGAGAGGGTGTCAAATCTCAGCGTAGTAATAAATTCCTTTAGCCCAGAATGGCAAGACAGTTCCTAGTATTACTAGGACACATGGCCTCAACTTCTCCAGTAGTGTCAGGCTCCAGATTTCAAATGAGGATATTCAGTATCACCTCAGATCCCATTGGTCCCAAAGAAGGATCCCATTTCAAAGCTTGTGCCAGTCACAAAACACTGTTTCTGGCCCTGCAGTGGTGGAAGGAATGGGACAGCCTCCAACAGGGCATCACTTTTCAGCAACAGCACTACACTGTGGTCCTAACCATGGATGCCTCCTTCCTAGGGTGGGAGGCACACACAGACTTAAAAATCAGTGGAATTTGATCTCTTCAGGAATCCAAGCTGCACATCAACCTTTTAGACTTGCGAGCAGTCCTTCTTGCCCTAAAGGCCTTTTCTGCTCAGTTGTGGGGTCAGTCAGTCCAGGTCAGGACAGTCAGCACAACCACCATATGGTGCATCAACAAGCAAGAGAATACCAGATCTTCAAGGCTGTGTATAGAAGCCATGAAAGTTTGGTCCCTAGCATCGCCCTGGAAATGCATCTGTCTGCTATTCATCTTCTAGGAAAGACACTACACTGGCAGATTCACTCAGCAGAATCAGCCAGGATCATCACGAATGGGCCTTGACTAGGCAGGTGTTGGGCACAATTTTCAGGCGTAGGGCACCCCAGAAATAGATCTGTTTGCCTTAAAGGAAAATCACCCGCTTCCACTTTATTGCTGCAGGCTACCCTCCTTGGGCACAGTGCCCATGGGGGCACTGACTCTAGATTGGACGGGAACCTCTCTTTATGCCTTCCCTCCAATTCCACTGGTGTAGAGAGGCCTTATCAAGCTGAGGAGTCAGTCTACAGCCATGATACTGATTGCACCAGACCGGACAAGGCAGCATTGGTGTACTTTGTTGCTCACCCTGTCCACTAAGCAACCCATTTGTCTGCCCCAGATACAGTCTTCTAACAACTATTCAGGGACAGATAGTTCTTCCAAACCTCAAGAGCCATCACCTGAAGGCTTGGTTCTTGAGATATTAGAATTTCCTGAGTCTAACCTGTCAGAAGAGGTACTTAAAGTGCTGAAGGTTTCTCGAAAAATGTCCACTAGAAAAACTTATGCCTCCAAATGGAAAAAGATTTTCCATCTGGTGCAGGCCTAAGAAAATCACTCCCCTTAAGGGCCCCGGTCAGACACCTGGCAACTGGGGTTTAATGCCAAAAAGTGCAAGGTGCTACATTTTGGGATGAAGAACCCAAGGAGGAGTTACCAGCTAGGGAGAGTGCAGCTAGCCCAGACAGAGGAGGAGGAGGAGAAGGATCTGGGGGTGCCCATTACAGGGTCAATGAACAACTCGGCACAATGTAGGAAGGCAGCTACAAAGGCCAACAAAATGCTGGGTTGTATTGCCAGGGGTATATCCTCAGGAGGAGGAGGTGATTCTGCCACTGTATAGGTCATTAGTTAGACCACACCTGGAGTACTGCATGCAGTACTGGCGCCAGTATCTGAAGAGGGACATTAAGTTACTGGAGGTGCAGCACAGGGTGACAAAGATGATCAAGGGGCTGGGGACTTATCATACGAGAGGAAGCTGAGGAGTTGAACATGTACTCACTGGAGGAGAGGAGGATAGGGGACATAATGGAAACCTGTAAGTACATGAAAGGAATAAACAAGACAGGTACAGAGGGGCTGTTCAAGGTAAGGTAAGGGAGGGAGGGAGGGACACCAGGGGCCATGATATGAGACTGGAGGGAGGAAGGTTCAGGAGGAGATGAGGAGACACTTTTTACAGAGAGGGTGGTGGCTGGGTGGAATCGTTACCTGCAAAAGTGGTATCCAGTAGAACAGTGGACTGCTTCAAAGGGGATGGGACAGGACAAGGGGAGGGTTAATGAAGGGTAAGGGTGGAAGGGAGGGGCAGCTGCAGAATAAGGGGTGCTCTCATGCACATTCGAAAGCAGACTTGATAGACCTCTAGGCCTTTATCTGCTGGCAGATTTCAGATGTTCAGTAAGGCAGATTTATAAAATTATAAAATGGGCTACATTATTTAAAAATTTTTTACATTAAAAGACATTTACATATGAATACACTGAAATAACTTAGTGTATTTATAGTTAAATAGTCCTTTCGCCTTTGTGTTCAGTAATTGTTGTAGGACATTTGTGCTCCATTTGAGATCTGTAGTTCTAGTAAGATGAGGAAGTGGGCAAGACTTTTTTTTTCTGATTAATTTAAACTGCAACCGATGGCAGAAGTATGGAGTGGGGAGAACTGAAGTTAGGTCTCGGAGTGGGCAAGGACTGCAGCACAAGCAAGCAGCATTTTTTTTAAATGGAGCGGGCAAGGATCACAGCAAAAGTGAGTACATTTTTTTTTAACTATTAATTTAATCCTGTCAACAACAATAGAACTACACAAAACAACTCCCCTTGCCACTGCTTCAGTTAGGGAAACCACTTCTTGTTGTGCAAAGAAAAGGTTCTCCAGTGTCTTCACCTTGTTTGCCAACCCCTGCCACCTTCCCCAACCACTGAGGTAGAGAGAGAAAGAAAGTGCAGTGGTAGCCATAGACTGCCCGCTCCCAGTCGGAGAGATTCACAGTAAGTGGCGGAGAGTGTGAAGAAAGAGATGAGTGGTATTTGTTTGGTGGGCATATGGTCCAACAAGTAAGAGACTCACACTGTAGACCACGGGTACTCCTCGCTAAGGAAATTTAAAAAAAATGGCAGCGTATGAAACCTCAACATTCAAATGGCAAGATGATTTGTTTGGTACTGCGGTCCCACTTTTAGGGACTTGTTATTAGCCATGCATTAAACAGATTTAATGCTTGGTGAGCTAGTATTCTGATTGGCTGATGTAGCCTTTCCATTTTATAAGGCAGATTTGCCTACATTTCTTGATTATCTGGTGCATTTGCAGTCCCTAAGCCTCAAGTCTGCAACCCTTGGGATTCACTTAGCAGCAGTATCTGCATATTTGTCTGAAGGTGCTCAGAGAACAATAGCTTCACACTCCATTTTTAGAAAATTTTTCAAAGGACCAACATATACGTTCCCTCCTGTAAGGGAACTAGTACCTCCCTGGGATTTGAATTTGTGCATAGCCAAACTCATGGAACCCCCCTTTGAGCCAGGGGCTACAGCTGACCCAAAATATGTCACATAGAAAACTTTTCCTGGTAGCAGTCACTTCAGCAAGAAGGGTGTACACGAGCTTCAAGCTCTTTGCACTGACCCTAATTACATTATCTTCCATAAGGACAAAGTAGTCCTTAGGACAAACAGGAAGTTCCTTCCAAACGTGGTAACTGAGTTTCACTTGAATCAGTCCTCCACTCTGCCTGTATTTTTCACAGCCAAATCCAGTTCAGGAGAATTAAAACTGCATAGCTTGGACGTAAAAATGTCTCTCGGCTATTACATTACATGTACTAAGGACCTCAGGAATCCCCACTCACAGCTCTTCATTACCTGTGGTGAAGTGGGAAAGGGCAGGCCTGCCTCAAAGTGGTTGATTGCACATTGTATAGTATCCGGTATCCAGTTCTGCTATAGTAAGACTGGCAAACAGCCACCACAGGACCTTAGGGTACATTCCACTCATGGAACTGCTGCCTTTGTGGCAGCTGCTAGGGACATCCCCTTGCTGGAAATCTGCCAAGTGCTATCTGGAGTACAAGCCACACCTTCACAAAGCACTACTGTCTGGATGTCCAGTCCAGGACTGATGCTAGGTTTGGCACTAAAGTATTGCAGAACCTTGGTTCTGTACCCACCTCCCAAGGCGCTGCTTTGAAGTCTGCTAATTCTCTAACACTACTGGGAGATTCCTGGGATTGAAGAAAACATTACTTACCATAGTAATATTGTTTTCTGAGGGATCTCCTAGTAGGATTCGACCTCCACCACATAACATGAATAGGCTCAACAATGCTTTTTATGGTAGTTTATAGGCTGTCATTAATCACTGGTTTATCTTTAATTATTTGTTAATGTACACAAGTATGGCTCAGATACTTTGCCCTCTTTTTTTGTCTCTTTTGTCCTGTTTGGAACCCACCCATTTATCAAGGGAGGGTATTGCAATTAAGGGTGTTTTACTTACAGTTATTTAATAGTCTAATATTTTCATCTGCAAAATCGAGTCTGGCAGTCAGATGACACCTAGAGGCAGAAGTTTTGAATGGTGCATTCCAGTTTCCCTAATTTGCATACATTCTGCCTCAGAGTTCCAGGGCAGTCAGCAACTCTAGAGTGACTGCTAATTCTAGGAGATCCCTTGGAAGAAACAGTATTACTATTGTAAGTCATTTTTTCTTGCGTCCCGAAAGTTGATTCCACAGTCCTTCTTCATGTGAGGCTGAGTCATTAGAAGACTGTGTTGACAATGTGGTGTAAAACAATTACAAAATAACAAGCTTTTGAGCCTACGTTACATTTTGTGAATGCAGGCTTGTAACTTTGGTAGTTTTCAGTATGTTTACCCCCAAATTCCTCGGCTGCAGCCCTATCGGCTCTGGCCATAACTTGGTTGCTTATGTAGTTGATCAAAGTTAACAATCAAGATTCCGAAGTTGTCAAGTTTGTGCCCTGCCCTTAGTCACTGTATTTTTAATAGAAAAATCCTTCCTCATAAAAAAAAAAAAAAACTGGAATTTTTAGGAGAATGGTACCTTCCCAAGTGATAAAAAAAAATCCTTTCTGCCACCCAGCTGCCTAAAATCCCTCCCTCCCAGCTGTGCCCCGTGCTTTGCTGGAAAAAGCAGAGTGTGTCTCGCTGTTGTACAGACCTTTTAGGATGCCCTTGTTGGCCTCTGACATCCCCCTCTTCTGGTTCTCTGCATCATCCTCTGACTCTCTAAGCTGGAAAAGTACCACACCACACCTGTAAAAGGTGGATGTGTGGATGTGCAGAAACCAACAACTAGGAGGTTAAAAAAGTAAAGGGCCAGCTGATATGGGCAAGGTTGCTGTTTTAAACCACGTGATGAAGTAACCACCTGTGCTAATCTGTGGGAATGTAGCAAAAAAGCTGTGTTAAGGGTTTAAAGAACCAGTGGGATATTTCTCATGATATTCTGGGAGGTGTGCAAATGGAATCATTTGCACCAGAGTCCTATAAAAACCTCTCTTAAAGAACTAGAGGTGGGTTAGAGAGAGAGAGAGAGAGAGAGAGAAAGCAGGCAGGAGCGTACCTGCCAGACTTAATAAGTCTTTCAGGAATGTATCTTCACCATTTATTTACACTAATGGCTCTGTGCTGAAGGCAGTAGGATCCCATGGGAAGCAGAATTTCTCGGGAGGGCTGGCACCAAGGCAGGCAGTGTGCATGCACAGCGCTGCGAGAGTGGCTCACAGCACCAGGCTTACCGTGTCTCCAGCCCCTAACTGCTTCTGTTCCTTTTTTCCTGCCATTGAGTGCACTTCAGTGATGACGTTGCTCGCCCTTTGGGAATCAGAACTTCAAGTTCGAATGACAGCCACTTTCAGTTTGTTTCAGTTTTTGGTTGTTTGAAGCTATAAATTATTAGTTTTGTGTCAGTTTAGTGATTTTATGAAAAATTTTCAGTCCGTTTTCTCTCAAACCTACCAAGCCTTATCAGGACATCTCTTCACGGTTACAGTAGGGTGCCTTCCTGATGCCTTGTTTGGCCTGATGCCTTGTTGTCCAAGTGCCATGTTTGACCCAGTGCTGTGATGAGCTGGTGCCATGTTTGAGCCACCGCTGTGTTTGACCCAGTGCTGTGTTTGGCCCAGTGCCATGTTGGCTGGGCCGCCATGGTTGGCAGACTGCTGAGGCAGCAGGGGCCGTGTCTGGTCCACTTTCCTATGTCATGTCTCTTATTCTGTCAGTACCGTGTTTCTGGCAGTGTGTGTCTAGTGCCTGATGCCGTGTCCGTCATCATGTCCAACGTTCTGTCTGGTGTTGTGTTTGGCACCATGTCTGGCATTGTGTCAGCCACCGGATCTGGGCCCAGTCTGGTACTGGGATTGGGCTGTCCCTGGTGCTACCTCTGTCATCCAGTCTGGTGTCCAGCCCTCCCTGTGCCAGCTCTTACAATGCTGGCCCCTGCCGCCGTGTCTCTTATTCTGTCAGCACTGTGTTCCCGGAAGTGTGTCTAGAGCCTAATGTCGTGTCTGGTGCAGAGGGTCTGGTGCCTTGTCCAGTGGAGCTGACATCATGTCTGGTGTGTCTGATGTCATGTCCGATGTCTTGTTCAGCACTGGGTGCAGCGCTGGGTCTGGCACTGTGTCTGCTGTCATTTATGGCATCATATCTGGTGTTGTCCAGTCCTTTTTAATGTCTTTATAAGTGACATTGCAGAGGGACTGGAAGGAAAAGTATGCCTCTTTGCAGATGACACAAAGATTTGCAACAGGGTTGATACACAAGTAGGCGTGGAAAGGATGAGAAGGGACTTGGCAAGGTTGGAGGAATGGTCAGAAGTAAGGCAGCTTGGATTCAATGCAAAGAAGTGCAAAGTAATGCACCTGGGAAACAAAAACCCAAGGGAAGATTACACAATGGGGGAGGTAGTAACAACAAAAATGGAAAGGGACCTGGGAGTAATCATATCAGATGACCTTAAGGTTGGCAAACAATGTGAGAAGGTGGTAGGGAGGGCTGGGGGGATACTGGGATGTGTAGGGAGAGGCATCATCAGCAGAAAACAGGAAGTTGTTATCCCTCTGTACAGACAGTTGGTGAGACCCCATCTGAGTACTGCATCCAGTTCTGGAGACCCCATCTCTGCAAGGACATAGATAGGATGGAGACAGTTCAGAGGCTAGCAACTAAGATGATGCAGGGTCTACAGGAGAGGCTAAAGGAACTTAATATGTATACCCTTGAGAAAAGGAGGGAGAGGGGGGACATGATAGAAACGTTTAAGTCCTCAGTGGAATAAACAAAGTCTAAGAGGGTATCATCTTTCAGAAAAAGAGATGTGCAAGAACAAGGGGACAAAATTTGAAGATAGAGGGGGACGACTCAGGGGCAATATGAGGAAATATGTTTTCACAGAGAGGGTGGTGGACGCATGGAATAGCCTTCCTGAGGAGATTGTGGGGTCTAAAACTGTGGGAGAATTCAAGAATGCATGGGACAGACATAAGGCAGTTTTTGTGGGGGGTAGAAAGAAATAGGCTGTTGGTTAAATAGGATCTGTAGCTTATCCTCTAAGTAGGGAAATGGGCAGACTAGGTGGGCCAAGCGGTCCTTATCTGCCGTCAAAGTCTATGTTTCTATTGTGCCTGGTGCTGGGTCTGGGCTGGGTCTGTCGCTGGGCCTGCGTTGTCCCTGGTGCCCCGTTTGGTGTCCTGTCTGGCACCCGATCAATACCAGAGGTTCCCAGTTAGGTGAACCTTGCTACTGCTCTGTCCCCAGGGGGAAGGTAGTCTTATCCCACCTCACCTCTTCTGAGAGTGGCGATATTCACTTCTTAGCCTGGAGTCTTCAGACCCAGATACTTCTACTGTGCCTCAGGGCATGCTCATGTGGTTGCTAGCTCCAAGGGTATTTTCCTTTGTGTCTATCCCTTTGCAGCTCACCCAGCTCCTGGAGCAGGTTAAAAAAAAAGGAGCATTCAGCTGATTACCATATGCAGGATTTTATCCAAGCTGTCACCAATTCTTTTATTTCTCTGGGATTAGTTAGCACCCTGGATGTGCAAGCTTCTAGGTCCCCTGCTCTCACTCAGTGCACCAGAGACATTAGGACTCCTAGTCCCCTTTCCCAGACAGTTGGCTGATAGCCTCGTCATCCAGTACTCCCTTCTTGGAGTTCTGCTGAGTCTAGAAGCCAGAATTCTGACCCTCACAATAACTGCTATTGCCAGGGCCTAGCATTCGCTTTAGTGCAATACACAGTTAATCCTCAGATAGCATGCTACATTGTGGACAGCAAATCTCTTTAAGACTGCTCCATGCAGCCTATTCTGTGCCTTACAGCAGCTGATCAAGGCCTTGGTTTGATCACTCACTTGCCAGTCAGTGGAAAAAAAAATCTCCTCCACATTTTACATTCTCCCATCTGGATCCCTGGACAACTCTCTCTTCAGAGACCTCCTTGTTCTTTCTGGACATAAAGTCTCACCACTCATTCACACTGACTGGATCTATGCTGAGGCGCTAGGACCCAGTGGGAGCAAACTTTTGCAAGAGGGCCGGTGCCAGAGATGGAGCCGTGAGGAGCGGTCCCGCGAGCCTCAGCTCATGTGGCAGTGACCATCTCGGCGTCGACCCTCCAACCGCCTCAGTTCCTTTTTTCCCTTGCCGTCAAGTGCGCTTCAGTGACGACGTCGCTCACCCACCGGGAGTCAAACTTCAAACCAGCAGCATAGTTTTCAGTTTATTGTTTTATAATTTATCTCGAAAGAAGTACCGCTTACTTTTAAACTTTACTTATTAAGAAAAGAGTCTTCAGCCCTCCATTGGCGAAGTCGACCATGATGGGTCAGGTGTGACAGGAGACTTCATATAAGCTGTTCAGTCAGCGGGCTGGGTCTGGTCCTGCTCTCTCTCCGGAGGAGGGTCTGACAATGGATGGTCTGATGCCCAGGGAGATGGGCAATCTTCCGGAAGCATAAAGAAAACAGTCGCACTCTTGGCACCGTTTGGCCTTGAGCTCTTCTTCGGCCCACAGGTCAAAAAAGAGAAGACATCACTCAAGGTCGCCTTCTGGTATGTGTGTGCATTGATGGTTGGTCGTTGGGGTCAGATGCGGGTCTCCTAAGCCGGAGTCACCGGCTTCTGTCTCCAGTGACCGACCTCTTTGACATCGGAGCCCTTCCCCGCCTATTGAAAGGGCTTCCGATGAGCAGTTTCATCAGTGGGCTGCTCTTATGGAGCAGTGGGCTCGGAGGTTGGTCCAGCTGCCTGGCCGGTCCTCCGAGGCCTTCTGACCACCCCAGGGGAGTGGTAGGCGGTTGGACCTTCCTAATCACGCAGCACCATCTTTGGTGCCATCGACCCTGCGCTCAGGTGTTTTCCTTCCTCACATGGCTGCGGCGCAGGGGGCCACACCGATGCCTTTATCTCCTGGTATTCTTCCTTCTTTTTCTTCAAATCGAAGTCTTCAGGGCCCTGGATTGCTTTTGGTGCCATCGGGGACGCTCTTGGCATCGATGGGTCTCGGCGCTGGTGCGCCTGTCGGTGCCGTCCTCGGCGCCCTGGGTTGTCAGTGCCATTCTCGACACCGATGCACCTGTCGGCGCGCAGCTGGTCTCTGGTCTGCGGTTGCTGGTCTGTTCAGACAGCGCTCTCCCTTGCCATCGGCGCCGAGGCTTGGTGCAATGCTATCCAGCCTTCAGGGGTTCTCGACTCGGAATCCTTCTTCTTCTTCGTTTCCTACTGATTTTCACTCTTTTCCTGTCCATACAATCCCTCCAGGGCTATCGGGAGATGATATTGAGCCTGACCCAGATCTTCGACTGGGTGATGATGTTGTAGGAGCAGGGATCAATCCTGCCACAGAGCCTGTAGTTGAAGACCTGTCATTTAAGTCACTGCTGAAAATGTTAATTCTACTCTTTCTCCAGACTACAGATATAAATCCTGGGAAGCTTTTGAGACTCCAATACCTACATGTCCTGAGATCCTATGGATTTAACTCCCCTGTACAACCATCCTTTAAGACACTCTCTCCAGATGATGGAATAATCCTGCTCTCATTCCTTCTGTGGCTAAGTCCATAGACAGAAATACTGCTCCCAAGATCTCGACCCATTTTGGCCTCCCAGGCCTTTGCAGACCCTATTGTAGTCTTGGCAGAGAATGATAAGGCGCTTCTTCCTCAGGCATCTACAGCCCGGCCTATAAACAAAGAATCTTGCAAGATAGACTCATTAGGTAAGAGAATCTTTGCTGCCTCCAGCCTGGTATGTATATTGTCAGCTACTGGGCTATTTCTCTCCAATATGAGTATGTTCTTTGGCATTCGTTTCAAACAGATGGTGGAAGCTCTGCCCGAGTCGGACACTAGTTCAGAGCTACTTCAGACCATAACCAGGTGTATCGAGTCCAACAACCAGCAGGTTAAAGCAGCTATGGACACTTTTGATGCTGCTTCCCGAGCAGCGGCGGAGGGCATTTGTACCCGTCATCACTCCTGGCTACACACTTCGGGCTTCACGAATGATGCCCAACAGCAGGTCATGACGTTACCCTTTGAGGTTAGTTATCTGTTCGGACCTCAAGTAGAGCAAGCTCTGGAGGCCGCACAGAAGACTAGGTTGGCCATTAAAACGGCTCGACTCACTCCCACCCCTTCTTGGGGGGGAGTGTTAACAAGCATCAATTTCACAACTGTCAGCCCTTTCGGAGCTAGGGCAAAAACAAAACAATAACAAAAAAATAACAAAAACCAAGCACCCCAGCCTCAAAAGAAAACGCAACAGAAGGCACAAAGGGCCCAAAGCGCCCAGTGCCACCTTCTGAGTTTCTGGCCCAGGTCCCACCTCAACTGCCCGAGGGGGATTCTTCCTCAGTGGTGGAGGATGTCTGACTCAGTTCTACAACCAGTGAAGTCCATAACATCAGACAAATGGGTCATCCGGATAATCCGCAAGGGGTATTCCCTCAGCCTTTCAGAAACCCCTCTGGATCATCCTCCCAAACGACAGCCCAGGCTGTCAACAATACAGTCCGACTTTCTTGCCTCCAAGATGCAAGGCCTTCTGAACAACAGGGCAGTAGAAGTAGTTCTGCTGGATCAACGAAACACAAGTTTCTACTCCCATTACTTCCTGGTCCCGAAAAAGACCAGTGGCATGCACCCCATTCTGGACCTCAGAAAGTTAAACAAGTTTCTTCTCAAGGAAAAGTTTGAGATGATATCTCTAGGGACCATGTTACCCTTGCTTCATCAACACAATTGGCTAGCTTCCCTGGACATGCAGGATGCTTACCAACATGTTCCTATACACCCAAAGCACCACAAATACCTAAGGTTTGTAGCTCTGGGCCAACATTATCAATTCAGCATCCTGCCCTCTGGGCTATCCTCAATGCCAAGTTTTACAAAGTGTTGTGTAATTCTCGCAGTGCATCTCAGAAAAATTGGAATACAAGTGTTCCCATGTCTGGACGACTGGCCTCTAGCAAGTCCTTCCAGGCAAGGATCTCTCAACGCCGTGGCCACGGCCTCAGACTTTCTCATGTCCATGAGAGTCCTGCTAAATCTCAAGAAATCGCAGTTGCAGTCCTCCCAGAAACTCCTTTTTATAAGAACTCTTCTGGACACCTCCTGTGCAAAAGCTTTTCTTCCAGAGGACAGAAGGAGCAATATCCTACAGATGGCCCGATACATCAGAGAGAACTGCTCAGTTCGAGCTATCTCGATGCAACGGATGCTGGGTATCATGGCGTCCTCGGTGTTCACTGTACCTCTACACGTCTCCGTGAAAACCTCTCAGTGGATAATCAGTACTCAGTGGTCCCCAACCACTCACCCTCAGTCCTTTCTCATCAAGGTGACAGAACCTCTGAAGGGTCACTCACCTGGTGGTCACAAGAGGACAACCTTTGGAGCGGTATCCTTTGCTCCCTGGATCATCACATTTCCATTACCATAGGCGCATTCCTGACAGGGTGGGGCTCACTGTCAGAATCTCCACACCTAAAGATACGTGGACTCAGGAGAGTCCCAGCTTCACATAAATGTCCTAGAATAGAGCTGTCCTTTATGCAGTCCGGGCTTTGAAGGACATTCTTTGTCATAAGAACATTCTCCTTCAAACGGACAACAAAGCAGTGATGTATTACATCAACAAGCAGGGCGGTGCACACTCTTACCCTTTTGCGGGAAGCGATGAGAGTGTGGGAATGATGCCTAGAGCACAAGGCTCTAATTCAGGTGGTCTACCTGCCTGGAGTGCTGAACAAATTGGCAGACCGTCTCAGCAGAACAGAAACGGATCCTCACGAGTGGTCTCTCGACTTAGCTGTAGTTCAGTCACTATTCACAGAGTGGGGAACTCCAGACCTGGACCTTTTTGCATCCCCACTCAACACAAAACTGCCTCTCTTCTGCTCCAGAAATCCAGGGCCTGGTATTTTCTGTTCAGATGCGTTCAGGCTGCAGTGGACAAAATGCTTTCTATACGCCTTTCCTACTCTTCCACTAATTCAGAGGGTACTTCTCGAATGTGAGTCTCAGGGGTACAAAATGATCCTCATTGCTCCCTTCTGACCTTGACAGATATGGTTTCCATTACTCAACAGTATGTCGGAAACCCCTCCGAAGGTGCTTCCCCTTCAGACGAACCTTCTGACCCAGGGGCCTGTGGTCTGTCCCAATCTAAGGTCGCTTCACTGTCACGCTCGGCTCCTGAAGACAGAGGTGAACAGGTTCAATATCTCTTGGAGTTTCAGATATTCTTTTGGCTGCGCACAAGCCAACCACCAGAAAAACTTATACAGCCAAACTGAAGCATTTTTCTCTCTGGTATGCACAATCCTCTTTGAATCCTTTTTCCTGCCCACCAAATAAAGTTCTAGAGTACCTTTTAGACCTCTCAAATTCAGGTCTACAATACTCTACAGTCAAAGTTCGCCTTTGTGTTATTTCAGCTTATCATGAGCCAGTATTTTCCTTGTCACTGGCTCAGTTACCTGTAGTTAAGGTTTCTTAAGGGTATTCTGCATACCGTATCTCCTATCAGGCGTCAATGCGCAGCCTGGGACATTAATCTTATGCTAGACATGCCCACTCGAAAGCTTTCGAGCCTTTAGCAACCTGTGAGCTGAAATATCTCACTTGGAAAACTGTCTTCCTGGTGGCCATTACCTCGGCCCGCAGGGCTTCTGAAATACACACCTTGGTCACAGACCCTCCGTATACTGTATTTCATAAGGACAAAGTAGTTCTTAGGACCCATCTTAAGTTTCTCCCTAAGGTTGTTTAAGAATTCCATCTGAACCAACCTTTGGTCCTACCTACTTACTTTGCTAACTTCCAAAATGAAGGAGAGTGTACCCTTTCTTTCTTTGGATGTCAAAAGAGCTCTGCGTTTCTATTTGGATAGAACAAAAGAAATTCACAGAGCTCAACAACTGTTTGTTTCCTTCAGCGAGACCTTGCTTGGTCAGCCTATCGCTATCAGATGCATTTCGGCATGGCTGGTGGCATGCCTTCGCCACTGTTATTCCATGGCGCAAGTTAAGCTGTGGTGCAGAGTGTATGCTCACTTTACTAGAGCATTCGTGGCATTCCTGGCGGAAATCCGCAATGTGCCCATTGCAAACATTTGCAGTGTGGCTACCTGGAGCTCAGTGCATACTTTCGTCAAGCACTGTGCTCTGGATGTCCATGCCAGACGACATCTTTTGTTTGGCAGGACTGTCCTTAATGGACTTCTGTCCTAAATTTGTGAGCTCTTGGTTTCTGCTGCCGCCCTCTCGGGGGTTGTCAGCCCTAGTTGATCTCACGCCTCCCATCAGTGTAAATGAGTGGTGGAGACTTTATGTCCAAGAAGATATGGAAATTACTTATCTACCGTAATTCTTGATCTTCTTGGACGAACTCTCCACCACTCATTCAGACGCCCACCCACAATCCCCCGAGCTCATCTCTGTTGTTGGTCTTCCTCCCTCAGTCTTCAGGCTGTGAAAACTTCTTTGTTGACCGTGCTTATCACGGGCCATCCAGACTATCTTATGTCTGATTTTTGCTAGGCTATCCTTCTAGGTTAGTTCACGCTGCACCTCCTTGGAAAAAGATACTGAGGCAGTTGGAGGTTGGCTGAGATAGTCATTGCCGCACGAGCTGAGGCTCATGGCGCCTCCTCAAGCGCCAGTCCTCTTGCAAAGTTTGCTCCGCTGGGTCCTAGTGCCTCCGGCATAGATCCCATTAGTGTGAATGAGATGTGGAGACCCGTCAAACAAGATCAAGAATTACGGTAGAGTGCGTAATTTCCATTTGTGTAGCCCACTGTGAGTGTTTCAACTGCCAGGTGTCTGTAGCCTGTCAGAGTCTCATCTCCACTTCTGTGGGTTCCACACGCGAACTGTTTTGGTATGGCCTGTCACCCCTAGTTGATCTCAACAGCTACAAAACAGTCCTATTCCAGACAGCCATCAGTCTACCTTGGATTGCTCAAACAAACAACGATGAGCAGTCTCTTATCTTGTTTGCTGTGAAACTGTGAGGATGTGGAGAGAGGGCTTGGAGCAGGGGATCCTCCTCCAGGCCAGTTATCTGCCAAGAGTCTTGTACGCACTGGCAGGTAAGCTAGGCCCAACGGGGGCCCATCTTTTCATCTGATTTAGTGAGATCACTGTTCAGGGAGTGGGGCACTCCAGATGTACTGTTGCTCAAACTGTCTTGAGTCTGCTCCAGAAGGCCAACACATGGTATTTTCTACTAGAATGCATTTAGACTGCTGTGGCAAAAGCTCTCCTGTATGCATTCCCTCCAAGCCCCCTAGTATTGAAAGTATTCCTCAAACTGGATGTGCAAGGGGGCAAAATCACTCTGGCAGCACCCTCTTGGCCTCGGCAGATAAACACATAGTTTTGTCTGCTAAACAGGCTATCGGTCAGCCAACAGAGGGTCCTTCCTCTCAGATTGGACATGTCTCTGGGTCTTCTACTTCATTCCAACCTGCGCTCCTTCACCTTCAGACCTGGCTCCTAGAGAGACGAAGGTGATTAGGAACAGTGTATATCAGAGCGTTCCTGCAATACTTTTTCCTGCCTGTGACCTTCCACAAGGAAGCCATACACAATCAAATGGAAAGGTTTTCCATCCGGTGCTCCAAAATTAACATGGAGCCCTTCCAAGGTCTGCTTACTAGATTCTGGAGTTCTTGGACATTTCTGATGCTAGCTTGCAGTATTCCACAGTCAGGGACCTCTTGTGTATTATATCTGCATGCCGAGAGCCCTTTGGTACCCTCTACCTGACTCAGATGCCTCTTTTAAGAAGATCCTTTAGAGCAGTTTTACACATGAGGCCCTCATCCGTTAGCTGGTAGTTGACTGTACATCAGCCTTGTGCTGGACATGTTCACCCACAAGCCCTTGAGCCTTTTTGCAACATTTGCTTGGAAAGCAGCTTTCTAGCAGTCATCTCTTCTTTATTTATTGAGAAATCAGAATGACACCCTTTGAGTCTAATAGACTCTTTTGCAAAGGGCTCCTTGTCAGAAACATAGTATACAACAAGAGCACAGAGGAACAAATTGAACAGTGCAAAAACAGTCAGTTAGTATATTACATTAGGAGTGCTGGAAAGAAGGTAGAAGACTGAGCAACAGTCCATAACAGAGGGCAGAGACAGCCCAGAGTCGTGTGCAAAACAGAAAAATATGGTAAATAGAAAATACTGTAATAAGCCAAGAGTTTCACCATAGTAAAATGATTACTTTGCAGGGGAAATAATACAACAGGGATATTGTGTTGCAGTTGTTTAATCAGGAGTGGCACACTAAGCTGAAAACTTGTTTACAGGTGCGACCTGGGAACACAGGGAAGTTAAGTGACTTGCTCAAGGTCACACAGTATGCAAGTGGGGACTGCGGGATTCAAACCCAGGTCTACAGATTTGCAGCTCAGAGCCTTAAACCACTGCGTTATACTGCCTCCGATAAACTAAGATGATGTGAAAAGCTACATGATGCAAATAATATAACATAAAATACTATGAAATTAGAAGGTGGGAAGGAGAAGGAAAGGGCTAAATTAGTGTAGGGATACTTGGGCAGTCACAAGTTAAGTTCTTAGTGAAATTCCTTGGTGAAGTTTTTAAAAGGGACTGTTTTGTGCTGGCAGCCAGAGCAGCAGGTAGGCCATTTAGCCAACTAGGGCCTGTGATGAAAGGCTCTTTGACCCATGTATGTCCTGCAACAGGGGACCAGAAGGGGCCTTAGAAGTACTTCTGGAACTCTTTGGGAAGGAATGGTTAGATGAGACTATGCAGGCAAGATGGGGTGAGATTCCACTGAATTTTCTTAGCCAGGAGGCAAGCGTGATACTTAAGGCTTGCAGAGTTTCTGAAATCCATCTCTTGATCACAGATCCCTTATACTGTTTCCCATGGGGACAAGATAGAACTCGGCACTCAATATTTTTAGTGGCATTGGGTTCTCTCTCTGAATTGCCAGCTGTGCTACCTACCTACTTTGCCAGCTTCCAGAATGGTTGAGAGCTCTCTCCATTCTCTGAGCGTTTAGGGGCCCTCACTTCTCACCTGGACAGAGCTAGGATGCCATTAGTGGTAATCTATGGGAAGATATTTAAGAAGATCAACAGTAACAACAAGTACTTAATTTTCATTTGCCACAGCACACCTCAGAAAACTAAGACTTCAAGTCTTTATTTATCTGGATGACTGGTTGCTAAAAGTCCATCCATGGCAGCGCTGGAACAGGCAGTGGTCACACCACTGCAGTTCCTCACTTCAGTGGAATGCTGTCGGACCCTCTCAAGTCTCAGTTACCAACTTCCGAGGGTTTCTGTTCATAGGAGCTGTCCTGGATACAACTTGGGCCCAAACTTTTCTCTTGTACAGCAGAGCAAACTCTATAGTTCAGATGGTATGTTTTATCATGGACCTCTACAAAGTGCCAGTGCATTTCTTACAGTGCATGCTGGGCCTCATGGCATCCTTTATGTTCACTATAACCCTTGCAATGTTCATGATAACCCTAGCGAGGCTGCAATTGAGGATGACTTAGTGAATACTCAGTACCTAGTGGGCGCAAGCATCCCACCCTTGATATTACGCCATGCAGGTAACCAGACCACTTGTGCTTTTCCAGGGCTTTTCCCTTCTTTCAAAGCCAGAGGAGAGTCTCACCACGGATCCCACCTTGGTGGGTTTGGGAGCCCACTTTCAATGCCCCAGATACAAGGGGTCTGAAACAATGCAGGGATGCTTCTCCACATCTGCATTCTGGAGACACGAGCAGTTTTATACAGCTTTTAGGCCTTATAGAGCCTGGTCGGTTAACAACTCATACCCTTTCAGAGTGCATATGTGAGTCAAAATGTTCCGTGCTTTACTTTATTCAACATGGCCGTCTCAAGCTGAATGAGCTGAAAAACAGTACCCGCTGTTGGCAAACAACTTATGCACCATGTATTTTCTCAGCAAACAGGGAGGAGCCAGCTGTTGTCCTCTCTGCAGAGAGACACTGAGTGTGTGGGAATGGTATGTGGGCAGGGGGACCCTTCTTCAAGCAATCCATCTGCTAGGATTCCAGAGCACTCTGGCAGATGGTCAGTCTCAGTCATGCAGCAGCAGATCCTCATGAATAGTCTCTAGTAGATGTATGTGTGTGCAGTCTCTGTTCGATAAATGGGTGACACTAGATTGGACCTTTTTGTCTGCCCCCCCTCCCCAACTTCAAAGTGCCAGTTCTGCTCCAGAAATCCATATTTTTGTGTTTTTGTTGGGATGTGTTCAGTCTGCAGTGGAAGAGTCTGTTGCTTTATGCCTGTTCCTCCAATTCCTCTCATTCCGAGAAGGTTATTCAAGCTGGACCCTCATCAGGGCAAAATGTCTCAGATAGCCCCCTGCTAGCAGATATGGTATTCGCTTCTGACTCAATTGGCAGACAGTTAAACCGAAGACTCTGCCAACCAAAATGGACTTATTGGACTCAGGCTCAGGGTTGTTTAATCTATCCAAATCTGTGTTCCCTCCATCTCAAGGCTTGGCTCCTCCTGTGCTCTGGATATCCATTCCAGATAGCATGCCAGCTTTTCGACAGGACTGTACTAAATGGCTTTCTTTCCTGAGTGAGTCCTAGACTCCACCTCCCCAGCACCGGAGACTGTTTTCTGTAGCCTATGGAACTCAGCGGAGAAGACTGATTCTTGGAAGTTAAAGAGACTTACAGCCTCGGTTCCTGCACCTCAGGTGCTGTATGTTATTGGGCTGCTTCTAATGTACAGCTTGTTAAAAATACTAAGTTTAGTAAAAAATTATAATGCTCATAAAATGAGAAATACCAGGTTCCAAGAACTTCCCGGATCTTGTCTGTGTCAGTCTTCACCATTCATCACCTTTTGGTAATGTGGCTGGAGGTCACGACCCCACGGGAGCATTTATTTATTTCTGGATGGGCGGAGTCAACGCACTGACGGCGCTGCCCTCGAGGCCGGGCGCACTGTACAGTGCTCGGTTGGCTATTAAGTGTCGCTTGACCCCACCTTCCCCGCCAGTTCTTCATCTCCTGTCAGAGGTTGCACCTCGTGTGGAGCTGCTGTGCAAGAGGCCTACTACCCTGTCGATGCGAAAGTTCCTTTGATGCCATCTACTATTCCTGCCGGTTCCATTTTGCCACCACTCGGCCGCTGTGGCAAGACTAGTTACTTTCTTTATTTGTCAGAGATGTCGAGTCTTTTGTTTAGCTTGTTTTGCCATGGATCATGTCTCAGTCGGGGGCAAGAAATCGTTGAAGACAGGGCAGGCCCCTGTCGGCGGTGCCGATGCGGCCGCAAGTACTCCTTCACCAACCAGCATGACGTTGCCTCGCATGTCTTGGCCTGCTTCACGACATGGATTTGTGCGACGCCTGCTTCTCCATGGACTGTGGTGTCATTGAGCAACACGTGGAAAGTTGGGCGACTCCGCCAACTTTTGGGGGCAAGGGCGCTTTCGTCCGAGCCAACCCGCGGTCTCTCGGTCTTTCCTCCAGGTCCCCTCCGGTTCTATAAGGACCGTGGAGAGAGGGCTTCTGCTCCTAGTAGCCTCGCCTTTGCAGAAGCCCTTCTGTGATGTAGGAGGCCAGTCTGTCCCCTGGGGACTGGCGGAGGCACCACACTGGCAATCGCTTCCCTCGGCGGGCGGATATTGGCCCTGGTGTCGCTTTCCTTGGCTGGGAAGCCTAGATTGGCACTGTCCTCAACGCTGTCCATCGGTACTATCCTGGGCCTTGGCGCCATAGGCCCTGATGGTACCGTGGTCGGCGCTGGTCCATCGCTTGGCGCTGTCTCCACTGTTGACGCTGTTTGCTGCACCGATGGTGCTGACGGTGCCGTGGGAGTTTCTACGGGGGCCATCTTCAACTGTTTCTCGCCTTGGCGCTGTTTGCGGTACCAAGGCTGGGGACAGCGCCGTGTCTAGCTCTGGTGCCGCTTGCAGCGCCAAGCGAGGACATGGCGCCGTGGGGGGTGTCAACCTGTAGTTGTCAGTGCCATTGTTGGCACCATCCAGACTTTGGGATGGCACCGTGGCAGACATTCGATTCCACTTTTGCTGCTACCCTCGGCACCATGTCTTCTTCAGGCACCGTTCGCAGTGCAGTTGGAGACTTCAGTGCCGGCTGTGGTGCAGACACGTGGACTGGTACCCCCTTCGGTCAGGATGGCAGCGGGTGTCTGCGTACTGTCTGGCATCGGACTTCGGTCTCTACCTTCTCAGAGGTGGAGTCGGAGTCTGATTCTGACAGGCTGTCTGACTCTTTGGAGTTGGCGGTCCATGTGGACACCTTGGTAGTTTCCTTGGCTGACGAGACCCAACCCCCCTCTGAGGGGTGGGCAGTTGCTCCCGTGTCCAGGGCTAGGGGTGCTGACCAGCAGGCAGTGGTGCAGACCACTGTTGCTCTGCAGCCTGGGCTCGGAGGGTTTTCTGCCCCCTCAGTTGTGGTACCCCTCAGGTGGTGTGTCTGGATCGCCCAACCTTGGGGCCAATTGGAGCATCCATGGGAGGGGGAAGGTGCTAGTCCCTGGATAGTCCCCTCAGGGACTGACCACAGTTGTCAGCTGCCTAGGCTGGTGTTTGCGAGGAGGAGGGCTCTTTCGGACTCCATGGGGTCGGGGTGCCATGTGGTGACCCTTTTCCGGGATCCACCCAGGTTTGGTAAGGAGTCTTAGCGCGGACCCCGGCCTTCCTTCTCAGTCTCCTCGAAACGGCCCTGTTCTTCAGAGGGAGGGGATTGTCCTTTTGGAATTCCATGAGCCCACTCACAAGGAGGAATCTTCAGGCGCAGCCTAGGCAGTTCCAGCATGGTTGATCAGCTGTCAGCTGCTGGTTTTCGAGAGCTCCATCTTCCTTGGGGCTCCAGGTGTGCTCTCTTGTCTGGACAGAGGACAGTCGATTCCTGTTGTCAGCTTTGCCCCCACTCCTCTGTCATCTTCTCCTGCTCTTCCAGGCATTTTGGTCCTAGTGGACCTCTGTCCTGAGAGCAGTTCAGGCCTGTGGCTGCTCATTTCCCTTAGTATGTCCAGGGACGAGACAGGTGTTCCAACCTCCCCTGAGCAGCCAGCCTCTGAATCTCAAGGTCCTCCACTTCCTCATCCACCTGTTTGGGAGGAGAGGCTCTCTGTCCACATCTCCCTGCTGATGATCTCCACGGTACCGAGCGTTTCCTCATGAGGATGATGGAGGACCGCATCTCACCCACCCACTCAGCACAATCCGGACATTCGGCGCGTGCCTTCCTAAGCGATTTCATGCGGACACCCTTGTGCGTGCCCCGGCCTGCTCCTACAAGGAGGCATTGTTGCATTTCTGGCAAGACCCTTTTCTGGAGTCCCAGCCCCTAGGGTCCCCGAGTCTCCAGGTAGTTTGCCTCATCTTCATTCAAGACGTGACGGCTGGACCCTCCCGATGGGCTTCACGACCTTCACGTGACCGGCCCCAGATGCAGATTCCATGGATTTTGACTTCTGGGGAGGAGAACTTTCTACTTGGCATGGTTCCTTCTTTCAATTTCTGCACACAGGCCCACTAGTACCTATGATAGGTTTCTGTGGTACAGGCTAGGTCAACTCCTAGCCTCTATGCCCTGATTCAGAGGTAACCAGACAAGCCATTGCACTCTGCATGTGGCCTGGAGCTAGCAAGGCACCAAGTGAGGACTTCTTCTGAGCGTAGCAGGGTAGCTTCCAGGGTTGTAGTGACAGCGATCTGCACTAGGCAGGCGAGCATGGCTGTATCTTTCCTGGTTGTCACCCTTGGCCTGGCATACAGTGATTTCCTTCACGTACCAGAGAACCCATCTTTTCTCCTGAAGGGTGAGGCGGTGTCTGTCGGAGCAACCTCTTGCCCACTCTGGGTGGTCCCCGTCTCACTCTCCCCAGCCTCGGGCCTCTCCAGACCTGTGAAGGTTCTCTTTCCCAGTGTGTCACCCACTGAGAGCTAAGGGATTCACTCCTTTAGGGTCTAGGGTCCCCTTCGGGGGGGGGGGCTCGGTACTCACCCAAAGGTGATGAATGGTGAAGATTGACACAGATAAGATATGAAAATTACATACCTACCATAATTCCTGATCTTTCTGTGTATCTTCACCATTCATCATAATCTCATCCTCCATTCCCCGGGGCCTCAGTCTCTGGGTCCCCCTCCCTCTTTGTGTCTCTCTTTTCCCCACTTCCTTTCTGCTGGTCAGGAGCGGGGTGACCTTGGGCACACAGGGATTTTTACTCCCTGTCAGGAGGGAAGAGAGATGGGGGGAGGGGGGCACCTTCTCTTTAATGCTTGGCTACACCCGTTGGGGGGGGGTTGAGTGGTTGCCCTCTGTTCTTTCCTCTCTCTCTCCTCCTCTATCCTGCTCCGTCCTTGTCCTTGAGATTTATCCTTCAAATTATTAAAAAAAATAATAATTTGTTTCTCACCTC
This sequence comes from Neoceratodus forsteri, assembly GCA_016271365.2. NCBI lineage: Eukaryota > Metazoa > Chordata > Ceratodontiformes > Ceratodontidae > Neoceratodus > Neoceratodus forsteri. The sequence continues at coordinate 113,664,552 of JADMNL010000022.1, forward strand.
CAGTTGGATGGTTTTAGGGGAGTACAGCCCTGTATCCTGCCTTTTATCTCAGAATAGCTGCTTCTGCTTATGTTGGAGTTTATTGCCAGTGATTCTGTGCCTTGAATTCTGGCAGTGCAGCCTTTTGGCTACTCCTTCACAGTTCCTATACAATCTGGAGTTAGATCAAAGTTCAGGGTATTTCCTCCACCTCCCTATTTCTAATTTTCCCTTCCTCTCTCCCTCTTCTTCTGCTTCCAGAGATTGTGGCCCCTTCTAATCTTCTTAGAATTCTCTCTCCTTCTGTCCTCTCCATTGTTTATTTCTCCTTTTAGTTTGTATATCTTTCCTTTGTCTGTCCTTGGACTTCCTTGTCCCTCCTCCTACCCTTTTCTTACTCTCTGGCGACTCAGAACTGGCGGGAGGCGGGGTCGCTTGACACCTAGCAGCCAACCCCATGACACGCACCAGTCTGCGTCAACCTCGAGGGCATCACCGGCGGTGCGTGGACTCCACCCATCCAAACAAAAAAAAGCTCCCTCGGGGTCATGACCTCTGGTCACATTACCCAAAGGTGATGAATGGTGAAGATACACAGAAAGATCAAGAATTATGGTAGGTACATAATTTTCATTTTCTGGTGCTGCCCATGCTCCGCCCCGTGCTCTGCAAATTTATGACATGATGCTAGGGAGAGTGCGGGGACCCGCTCCATTCTACTCTGTAGGCAGCACCTTTTTAATCATTTTTTTTTTTAGATTATAATGGTCATTTGATCATAAAACGTGGGCACTGGTCGACTAACAAGGGCCTCTGGGAGTAAGGGAGTTGGGAGTAAGTGAACACTTCTGAGAGCTCGGGGTCCCTACTGCACTCTGTATCTTATCTCTCTTTCTCCCCTGTTGTCCTGGTCATCCTTTAGCCCGCCACCAAGGCCCTCCATCTCTCTCTCTCCTGTTGTCCTGCTCATCCTTTAGCCTGTCCCAAGGCCCTCCATCCCAACCTCTCCTTCTTCTCCTTTGCTAGATGGGTTTTATTGTTTTGCTCTTTTATATCCTATATCCTTTTCTATCCCTTGGGCAACCTTGCCCCAGCCCTTCTCTTTTTTCTTACCCTTTGTTTCCTCTCCTGGTGAACAAAACTGAGAAGAAGGCAGGGGCTGACATGGTTTCTGGCCAACCAGTGAACACCACATCATACCTTTGCCTTGTGGGCGGCACTGTCCTGACATCGATCCCTTAGCTCTAAAGCTTTAAAGTTGTGCACTCCTGCAGAATTCTGATGTCTCTTGCAGAGACTCACTAGTGATGAATGGTGAAGATATTCTGGAATATCAAGCATTATCACGGTAGTATGTAAGTTTCATTTATTGCTGTGTTTAGACCCTTTTGAACAGGTAAGGGCTGATATCTTAGTAGCACTTTCCTGCTCAGACTCATAAATTATGCTCTGTCTCTAAAATCTTTAGTCATTCCACTGGAAGCACTTGCAAATTCCTGGGGGACAGTAAGAATTTCTGGAACAACATTAAAGATGTCACTGGCAAAGCATCAAAGATCTCACCCTCAATGCTAAACTTTGAGGGTACCCCTACTTTGGACCCACTTACCATAGCAAATACTTTTAACAACACTTTCACAGACCTGAGCAGCGTCCTGCCCCCAGATCTTCTGAAGATTCCACCCCTCCACCTACACACAGTACTAAGGAGAGGACAACAATTTCTCCCCATTTTACTTTAGGAAGGTTTCTTTGTTAACAGCCAAGAAATGCCTGTGCAAAGTGCATGGGAACTCTAGATTCAGTGGAGACTCACTGGATCTTAAAATCAGTGCCCTCACACTAGATGAGCTACTGAATCCCTTAACTAAGATTCTTAACTTTTGCTGAAGCTGGCACAATTCCCAAAAATATGGAAGTCTGCCCTAGTGACACCCATATGCAAGAGCAGAGACCAGACCCTACATGCAAATTATAGACCCGTATCTATACTTCTGCTATTATCCAAGGCGCTCGAGCGCATCGTTGCAGACTAATTAATGGATTACCTTTAAAAATACTCAATCCAGTGCCCGCAGCAACGTGGATTCTGAAAAAGTCATAGCACCACAACGGCACTATTGGAATTCACTGGCTACATCTATCAATCTCTCGACAAATTACAGAGGCCTTTGACACTGTTCACCACACTAATCTTCTTCAGCAACTAGCCTCCATAGGCCTCACCTCTGACACATTAGATTGGTTCAAGAGTTGCCTGGATGATCGATCCCAGCAGGTGAAAATTGCAAATGTTACCTCATTCAAACTGCCTGTCCGCTCAAGTATACCACACCAAGCGGAAGGATACAGTACCAAACATACCTGTTAGCTTAAAAAGCACTTCTCAGCCTTTTGTCCCCTGGACTGCGAACCTCCTTAGCCCTCACTCCAGCTCCCAGCACACTGAAGCTCACCCATCAATCTCTAAAGATTCCTAAGTTGCAGGACATCTCAAGGGCAGCGGTCATTTGCTTACAGAGCCCCCTCGGGTTCAATGCACTTACCAATGAAATCTATCCATACCAAGATTAGGTCCTTTCAAGCACAGGCTCCATCAAGCGTCTTATGACAAATAGTACCTGCAACTGCTTCACCTAATGATGCTACCACCTGTAACAAGAGGGCACAATTTGAAGAGATAGGCGGCTCAGAGTAAGTTAAGTATTTTTTCACAGAGAGGGTTGTGGATGCATGGAGCGGCCTTCGGAGGAGGTTGGGAGTCAAAATCAGTGGTGGAATTCAAGCATGCATGGGACAGTCATAAGAGCCATTCTAGGGGTGGGGGTAGGAAGAAGTAGGCTGCTGGTTAACTAGGATCTGCAGCTTATCCAGTAGGTAGGGAAATGGGCAGACTGGGTGGACCAAGCGGTCCTTATCTGCCGTCAAATTCTATATTCGCCTCCAGATCTTCCTTGTCAGTCTTCACCATTCATTACTGGCAGGTAGTGCGGAGGTGCTACTTCGCTATGGGAGGTTTTTTTGAGTCGGCTTCAGCGGTGGCGCCCGCCAGGAATGACAACGCTCGTCATCTTAGCGAGGGCGACCGTTCGGTGCAGCAGACTCCTCCTCCATCTCAGTTCTGTTTCTCCGCCCGTCAAGGCTGCACCTGCTTTCTTGTGATTGATTTCATTATGCTAGGCCTAGTTGTCGTTCGTCGACGCCGTATTCAGACTTCTCCTTCATCCCGCCTTTTTCTCGACGTCGTCACTGGTAAGACCGTTCTGTTTTTTTCTCTATTATGCAACGCTGGCGAGAGATGTGCTTTATTTTTGCCTTAATTGTTTCGCATCATGTCAGGTTCGGGGGCACAACGCAAGTCGAAGGCGGGCTGCGCCCCTATGCGTCAGTGCTCCTGTGACCGGCATTTTTCCATCATGGACCGGCATGATGTTTGTCTCCGTTGCCGGGGATCCAACCATAATATGGATGCATACGACACCTGTTTCTCGATGGACCATCACGTCCTGGAAGTCCGCGCATTCAAGATCGGCAAGGCTCCGCCGACTTTTGGGGGACGGCGCTGCTCCAGGGATTCCCAGGTAAGGTCTCTAGACCCTTCTTCTAGGTCCGTCTCAGACCTATACGGTCTGGAAGGAGAGGCCTCCTCATCTTCTCTTGCAAGAGGAGGCTCTTCATGATGTCGGAAGAACACCGGGGTCCCTCCTGGGGCAGGGTGGGGACACGCTTCAGCAGTCTCGCCTCGGAGGTGCGGGCTCCCCAGTGTCGAGGCCCAGGCATCGGTGGACCTCAGCTCTGCCTCTTCCGCGTCGCTTCATATCCCGACAGCTCACAAGGCAGACGCCGCTCGTGACACCGCTTTTTGCTCTGGTGCCACCCGCGATGCCGTGGGCCTGATCGGTTCTTCTAGCGGTGCGGATCCTGGTGCCGAGGCAGTGCCGCGGGTCTGGCGGTGCCATTGGGGAGTCAGGGCCAGGTCTCAGCGTGCGTGGGGTCCGGTCATCCGGCGCCCGCTGCTGGCACGGCGCGTTACGTCTGCATTTCACTAGAGACCCGGGGTGGCCAGTATTGTGGTCCAGCTGGTCTCTTCCTCGGAGGAGGATGATTCAGATGTGGACCCGTCCTGGCACCCTGACTCTTAGTCATGGTCTCGGTGAGACGAGGTGCTAGGCAGCCCAGCGCCCTATTCCTCTGTCTCCTCTGCTGTCTCCCCTGAGGCCTCCCAAGCTGGGGGTGGTCTGGGGTCCCTGGAGAGGGATGGGCGTGGAGGCGGAGGGGGCTTTCCTTCCTGGGGGTTGTGGCAGCTGCTGATCCCGGTGCTGCTGCACCTTCTCGGAGTGAGGTATCACTGGGGTCAAGGAGGAGGGAGTTCTTGAGTCTGGGGGTCGAGAGACCGGGTTGAGGCACCTTGGTCTTCACCTGCCACCCCTCTGGGGGCGGGTAGGAGTCATAGCGCCAGGCCCCGTCTTTCCCTCTTGAGCCCCAGGGACCCTTCTGGTGGTGTTGCTGTGGGCTGCTCTTCTGGACCCATGCAGCCCCAGGTTCATCACGGGGGAGGATCCCCTACCAGGCTGTTCCAGTCTTCGCATCCCCAGGGTTCTGTTCTGTGACCTGGTTTGTTGTCCGGGATCCCACCAGCTCGGGCCCCATTTTCCGGATTTCAGAGCCTCAGCAGAGGACAGTTGCCTCACCGTAGGTGCCCCTCTCCCATTCATCTGCAGCCACCCCCCTATCTCCCAGGGCCATGTCAGTCCTACAGGCCCACTATCCTGGGCGACATTGAGGCTCTGCGGCGGCCTTCCCCTCATACGTTAATTATATGCATGAGCGGGTGTTTCGCCTATTCCCACCACTGCAGGAGTCCTCTGGACATTCAAGCTGTCCATCATCCTCGTCTCCCTCCTTGGAGGGAGCGAACCTACTCATCTCTCCTCCGATGCTGATTTCACTGAATATCAGCGATTCCTTTGAGGATGGTGAGGGATCTTCATATCTCCTTGTTAGGCGAGACAATACCCGAGCGGGAGACGTGCAAATTTCTCGGTGAATTCAGTGCCCAGCATTTGATGGTACTATCCTGGCCTATTCCTTTCCAGGAGGCGTCTATCCGTTCCTGGCAGTCGCCAGCCGCCCTTTCTCCAGTCCCGGCAGACTGCAGAAGAAGGTATTGTGCCCCATTGGAATCTCTAGGTACTCTCCCCAACCCGCCTTCGGGATTGGTATACCTAGAAACTCCCTCCGGGCGCTGCCACCTGGCGCATGACTGTCCACCGGACTCAGATTCCCTACAGTTTGTCCGATGGGGGCGAAGAGTGTACTCTTCCTCTCGTGCGATGTTATGCATTGCATCACATCAGGCTCACCATGCTGCCTACAGTAGGCATTTGTGGTCGATGCTCTCCCAAATCTTAGCATCAGTGCCTGATGCGAACAAACCAGACAAGCTATTGCCCTCTCTGCTATAGGCCTGGAGCTGGCAAGACACCAAGCAAGGGCATCTTCTGACACCAATGAGGTGGCTTCCAGGCTTGCAGGGACAGCGATCTGTATTAGACGGACGGCATGGCTTCATCTATCAAGGTTGTCACCCCTGGCCCAGCATAGGGTGATTCGCTCTGTTTTCCGGGGGACCCGTCTTTTTTCTTCAGAGCTAGGAGACTTCTACAGGGGCTTCCTCTGTCTCCCTGTCCTCAGGGACACCTCCTAGCTCTCCTCCACCATGGCTTCTCACCGATATGCCCAGGGTCTTCTCCTCTGTTTCCACCAACAGGAGGCTGGGGAGTCTTGTTCCTCAGGGTTTCTTTATCCCAGGGTGGGGGCTTGGTACTCACCCAAGCAGTAATGAATGGTGAAGATTGACAAGGGAAGATAAGAAAATTACGTACCTACCGTAATTCTTGATCTTCTCTTGTATCTTCACCATTCATTTAATCGCCCCACCTTCCCTCAGTGGCCTCCTACTGTGGCGTCTCCCCCTTCCTTCTCATTCCTCTCCTTTCCTTTGGCCTTTATGCCAAAAAAAAAAAAAAAAAACTATCCTGGTTTCCGTTCTTCTTGGTCAGATGTTTTTTTCTCTAGGTAAACGGGAACGAGTGGGACTTTTTCCTATCCTGAGGGAACTCTTTCTGACTGCCCCTCAGGGTGACCTCTGGGCTCCTTAGTCACGTTGTTCAGATCACAGCTGAAGAGACCGTCCCTCTGTGGCTCGGCCTCAAAATTCAAGTTCCCCCTGGCAGACATTATTTAATTGTCAGCTTCTTCTGGTTAGTGCTTCTGTACTTCTTTAACCTTGAACTGCTGTCCTTGTCTTGTCTTCAGGGAGTCCAATTGAGTTCCACTCTATCAAGTCATCTGAAGCTGCCTTTTGTAGGACCTAACCCCCACACACTTGAGTGTTAGCACTTAACAAGGTGCTAAAGGGCTTATCCCCTCATAGTTGGCTCTCCTTCTGGAACAGCTTTCTGTCTGGGCAGTCTGCAAGCTCTCAGCTGGAGTGTAGGGGTTGGGATGATGAGAAGATAGAGAATCTGCCCTTTGTGTCCAATCGATACAAGCGGTTCAGTTGAACCTTTTCTCAGTCCTGTCAGTAGGATTCTTGCTCCTTGTTTTTGGTTCTGAGCTTATAACCCTCTCCAACCAATGTATCTATGGGCAGTGTTCTCCCTCCAGCATCCCTTCTTTTTCTTCTCTTTCTTCTTCTTCTTCCTTTTCTCTTTATCTGTTCCTCCCTTAGAGCCGCCCCAGATGAGAGGCCCTGTGGTCCCTTAGGATAGGTATTCTCCCTCTTCTATCTGTCCTCTACCGACTTATTCCTTCTTCAGTTTATATCCTTTCCGTTTTCTGTCCCTCGGCTCTCTTGCCTCACTTTCCCTTTTTTTTCCTTTACCCTTTATTTCGCCTCTCTGGCTACCAGAACTGAGATGGAGGAGGAGTTTGTGGCACCTAACGGCCGCCCCTCGTGCATGACGCAGCACATCACTCTCGTGGGCGGCGCCATTGGAGCCGACTCCAAAAAAGAAAAAAAATCTCCCATAGCGGGTGCGCGCCTCCGACACTACTCAAGCAGTAATGAATGGTGAAGATACAAGAGAAGATCAAGAATTACGGTAGGTACGTAGTTTTCATTTCCCTCTTTTCCACCCCAAAGCTTTACCTTTCCATCCCTTGCTATTTACTCCTACCCTCCCCCAACTCTTCCACTCCCCCACCTCCTCCTCTCCTACCTACCTACTGCCCGCACCCCCCACTCTTTCTACTCCTACTGATACGGCCTTCTGGCTGCTTACCTCTCTTCTTCTCTCTTATTACCCCCCCTTTCTTCTCCACTAGTAAAGTTATTAATTTTAGATAATTAAAGTATGTACTTTACTGTTTTTAAACCTAGTCTTTCTATTACTGCCTCTGTATATTTGTTCACCCACCCACTGACGTAGAACCTTTGTAAATGAGTGCCTTGCGCTCAAAGGTGTTGTAATCCGAGATTGAATAAATTAATAAAAATAAATAGTTATGGTAGGTATGTAACTTTTCTATCTAGTAAGTAATTTTCCTATTCCCTGCTGCAAATCAATAAACTGCTTCTATCTCTCCAACTTAGGTTGACACCGTGTTATTGATCAGCACACGTACTGAGCACCATGATTTCAGGAAAGCTGTGGAACTTTATCGCTGTCGGCTGTATCCCAAAATGGTTTTTATTGAGCTCGGCCTCACTATGCCAAAGCACATGCAGAGGAGGTATGACAGAGATCCTTCCTTTTCTTCAGTTTTATTGTTAAAATGCATTTCTTCATGTTTTTGTGATGGCCCTGTTTGTATAACATTTATCAGTTTGCCACCTAATTTGACTGCACCCCTCCATTTCTGTAGACCCACATACTAGGACCTGTGCATACTGCATTGTCTCCAGACTGATTTTTTTTCATCACCTACCATCCACTCAGGTCATCATCCAGATCTTTGGAACTTTAAGCCATCAGTGTCAGGACCACTTTTTCATAGCTAGGGCTGCCCACGTTGATTTATGTCAGCATGGCCTGTATGATATGGTCAGCTGTATCGTCCTCAGTTTTTTATCCACTATCAACCACTCATCTGGTCAGGAAACTCCTTTATCAATTTCAGTTGTTAAAGTACCATTTTTATTCGTTATTCATATTACATCATTATTGCATGCTGTCAACTACTCTTTAGAAGCAGCAGCACTTTTTGATTTTGCTTTTGTCGGTGAGTCATGCAGATACTTAGATTAAAAGTTCACACACTGTGGTTTACTGCCTGGTCTTTGGCATGATGTTAAACACTGTGCTTTTATTGGGCCGTTAACGAGCCTGTGAGAGGCCTGGTGGCACTGAGGGTAGAGGCGCTGGATGCCACACCTTGCGCCACACCGGCGACACGAGTTTGGGAATGAGCTTGGGCGCCAGGGATCAGCAGGGAAGGGAGAGGATCCTAAGGCTCTTGGGCTCAGTAGTGACTCCCAGTGGAGACCAGGGGTGCAACCAGCATAGGCGTTTAAGGGGAGGAGTGCGGTAGCCGTGCCACTGTCATTGCACCCGCACTCCTAGGGGTAACTGTACAAAGTAAAATCCCCATTCCTGGATAAGCAATGGCTCCCCTCCAGACCACGTCACCACATGCCCAATACTGGACCCTGTCTCCGCCCCGTCCTTCCACCACCTGTGCTGGCAACTGGATTCTAGATAGAGTACGGAGTGAGGTGGCCCTACATCAGGGGGCTGAGACCTGAGGGGGTCTGCTGGCAGAGGATGGTGGAGGATGGCTCCCTCTGAGGAGATGGGATCAGGTGGGTGGTACAGCAACAGTAGGTGTGCAGGGGCAGCCCAAGAGAGTTCCGGGTTCAGTGCTTAATCAGGAATTAAAAAAAAAAAAAACAGCCTGTGAGGAGGTGCTGCCAGAAGATTAGAGAATTTCCTGCAGAAAATGTAGAATGCCAAACAGATAACATTGCTGTTTACCCTGGGGTTCCAGCTCATTCGACCAGATCAGCCACTGGGGATCCCCAGAAGTGTTTTCCCTTGGTGGCCACACTGTCACCTTCTTGGGGAAAAACACCATTTGTCGAAGGAGAAGTAAAAAAAGGCCTTTTCAGAGCAGTGTTACTGCAAACATTCTAAAACTTTCCCCTGGTCCTGATCATTGCTGAATCCCTATGTGGATAAATCTCAGACTGCTTCATTGGTGTTCATCACCAGTACAACTGTCAGTCAGACACCAAGGTGAGGTACTGACTCTGACTCACCTGCTGTCAGCAGCGGGCAGCCCATTACCTGGTGTTGTTGACACTAGCACTGTTCTCTGGCTGCTATTTCAAATTATGCCAGAGACTATTGCCTTCCAGGCTGCCATGAAGACAGCCAGACCTCCGCCCGCTCCTTCTCGAGCAGCTGGGAACAAGCGTCACTTTCACAACCGTTAGTCTCTTCGTGGCAAAGGCAGATGAGGTTTTAACAGAAACTAGGCGTCTCAACCACAGAGAACGCAGCAAAGGCACAAGGCCCAAAGAGCCCAGTGCCACCTTCTGAGTTTCTGGCCATAGTCACACCTCAGCTGCCCGAGGGATTCTTCCTTGACAGTGGGAGGACGTCTGACTCCATTCACGACCAGTGGAAATCTATAACATCAGACAAATGGGTCCTCAGGATAATCCACTTGGGGTAGTCTCTCAATCTGTCTGAAACCCACTGGATCATCCTCCCCAAGCGACAGCCCAGGCTGTCTGTGACATAGTCAGACCTTCTTGCTTCCGAGGTACAAGGCCTTCTGAACAACAGAGCAGTGGAAGTAGTTCCGCTGGATCAACGAAACACAGGATCTGTCTTCGAGGGTGGAGCTCTTGCAGCAGGTAATACCATTAGGACTGAAACCATCAGGCATCAGGACCCCACGGAAAAATCTGTAGCTAGCAGTATGAGGCAGGGGACCGGCCCCGACGTTGGGTCCACCCAACATCAGACATGGTATAAAGGGCAGTCCCTGGCGCACATCAGTGCTATTTCTGCCGTCGACCCGTGGTTTGGCTCCACAGGCGGCTCTCTTAGCAATCGACAGCCTTGAGCGTTAGAATCAGTCATCATGCTTTAGAACTTCAGTCAATCGCCTTGTTTATATCATCACCCTCACCACTACGGTGAAAGTCAAAAGTGTGCCTGTGGGAAGCAGATCCGGCCAAAGAAAGCCATGCGGCCTGCCTCCTCTGTCTAGGCCCGGAACACCAACCCGATGCCTGCACACGCTGCCAGAAATTTAATCAAAAGACTCGTGCCAGAAGGGCCCATGCTCTCAAGACATTCCTCCTGGAGGAGAAACTTGCAGCCATGCAGCGAGGATCAGGCAGCTCATCCTGTCCCGTCAGGGATTCCCCACCCAAGGCCGAGTCTTCGGGGGGGGGAAGCATCACCACAAGGATAAGGATTGGGCCAGGTCTGAATCCCGCCCCAGGTTGCCAGCAAAGCATGCACCGTCTTCATCTTCTTCTGGTAAGAAATCTGGTTTGGTTCCGGCCCAGCCATCCAAACCCTCCTGTTCGACTAAGTCCGCTCCTGCCTCTTCCCAGGGCAAGCACAGGGAGTCGGCCTCATTGGGACACCACTCTTCTCTGGCTCGTCGACCTCTCAAATCCTCAGGGTCGACCCAGGAAAGCCTGCCTCGGGCCTCAGACAGGCCCGGCTCCTTGGAGAAGCGAAAAAGGGCAGTAGAACCCTCCATTAGGCAGGAGGTCATCCGGGCTCAAATGCCTCCCTCCTCAGGCTAAAGTGCGCCTTTCTTCAGACAAAGCGCAAACTAGGCTTGATTGCCTACCGGTCGTCCCATTCCCGATGCCAGACAGGGGCGGGCGAAGACCAGCCATCCACCCCTCTTCTGAGGGACCAGACGCCTGATAAGGCCACACTGGACGCCCCTCCGGACGAGAGCGGTACCGGGCTCCAGCCTTCTGACACCGGGGTCCCAGTCCCGACACCCGTCAGGCCAGAACCCCAGACGCCTGTTCCTAAGGACCCGATGCCCGGTTCCTCAGTCCTGACACCGGCCCCTGCGATTGTCCTGGTTGCAGAAATTGGTAACCTGTTCACCACTTGGTGGAATACTGTGAAAGTGGACCTCCTATACCGACCACCTGTGGGTCCCCCCCCCCCAAGAGCCTCAGGGGCATCAGGGTGAGCACCCAAATCCACATCCCAAGGGAAAGAGGAGAACAACCTTCATCTACATCTCCTTTCTCTCCTCCTGATCGTCCTCCTCAGATAAGGATGCCGAAGATTCTGATTTTATGGATGGGGAGTTCCTTCCGCCCTCCCTGGAACCTAAGGATTCTCCTAGGTTCCCTCAGATGATCCCTCCTTCCTGCACATCATGCGGCACATTCAGTCCATATATGAGTGGGACACAGAGGACCTGGACCAAGAGTGCAAGCACCTGGCCAAGTTTCTAGGGGATAAGGAACCCAAACCCTTGGTGATCCCGTTTGTGGAACCATTCCAAGGTGTTACACGCCCGACCTGGAAGACTCCATCCTCCATTCCGGCAGTCCCTAGGAATGCGTACAGACCCTACAAGCCTCCTAAGTCTGATCCTTTCCTAGCAGAACAGCATAAGGCCAATTTGCTGGTCCTCACAGCTGCTCACGGCAGGGGGTCTCAACCCAAACATTTTGAGTTCTCAACCTCCGACCCGTCTCTAAAGTTTGATTCCTGGGGTCATAATGTCTTCTCCTTGGCAACTGGGGCCATCAGGTTGTTGAACTTTATGGCCCATATGATCACGTATCAACAGTCACTGTGGAGTGCGGTTTGCTGCAGGCACATCCAAGAGCAGGGTCATTCTTGATGCCTACAGGGGGCATGCCTCAGACAGCTAGTGTTGGAACCCACTCGGGAAGGAGCTATCTTAGACCTGGCACTCTCAAATGGAGAAGGAAAAAGGATCTCAGATTTAGAAGTGGGTAGCCATCTGGGAACAAGTGACCACCAAACAGTATGTTCACAATAAACACAGCCATAGAGTCAAGCCATACAAAAACAAGAGTATTGGACTTTAGGAAGGTTGACTTTGTTAAAATGAGAGAGTGCCTTAGAAAAGCGCTAACAAATGGGCAAGAAGGAGGGGTGGAGGAACACTGGGGAATAATCAGAACAGCCATCACAGAGGCAACAAGCCTTTGTGTGAAGCAAATCAATAAAACAAAATGAAGGAAAAAACCACTATGGTTCTCAAAAGAGGTGGCAGGGATGGTTAAGGAAAAAAGGATAGCATTCAGGAAATGTAAGGAAACACAGAAGGAGCAGGACAGAGAACTTTATCAGTTAAAGAAGAAGGAGGCAGGGAAGGCAGTCAGAATAACAAAGGCACAAACTGAGGAAAAGATAACCAACTCTGCTAAGAAGGGGGATGAAACCTTTATAGGTACATTAGGGAGGCGAAGAAAGACCAAGGAGGTTACAGAGACTTAATAAAGGGAGGAATGTGGGCAGAGGGTGACAGTGAAAAGCAGGGATACTGAACAAATATTCCTGCTCAATATTCACAACAGATGAGGATGGAGAGGTGCCTAAACCAAACGAGGGAGAAACTCTGAATAGAAGGTCGATACCAGTCCATTCACAGAAGAAATGATTTTGAAAGAACTCTTGAAACTGAGGGTGGACAAAGCAATGGGGTCTGATGGGATTCACCCAAGAATAGTAAAAGAACTAAGGGTAGAACTAGTAACACCACTGACTACTCTGTTTAACAAATCATGGGAGGATGGAGTGGTACCTGAGGACTGGAGGAGAGCAAATATGATTCCACTTCACAAAAGTGGGAGCAGGGCAGAGGCAGGAAACTACAGACCAGTTAGTTTGACTTCAGTGGTAGGGAAAATGATGGAATCACTTCTGAAGGAAAGAATTGTTGAGTGCCTAGAGGTCAGTGGGGCACAGGACCCAAGGCAGCATGGTTTCACAGCAGGAAGGTCATGTCAGATGAACCTAATAGATTTCTTTGACTGGGTCACCAAAGTAGTAGACCAGGGAGGGGCTGTGGATATGGTCTACCTAGATTTTAGCAAGGCATTCAACACAGTCTCACACAAAATATTAATATACAAATTAGCTAGCCTTGGAGTGGATCCCAAGGTGGTAGCCTGGATAAAAACTGACTGGACAACAGGATGCAAAGGTAATAGTAGCTGAGTCCACAGTGAAGAAAGGAGGGTAACTAGCAGGGTACCGCAGAGTTCGGTACTGGGACCGGTCCTCTTTAATATCTTTGTAAGTGACATTGGAGAGCACCTGGAAGGAAAGGTATGCCTCTTTGCAGATGACACAAAGATCTGCAGCAGGGTTGATACACAAGGTGGGGTGGAAAGAATGAAAAGGGACTTGGCAAGGTCAGAGGAATGGTCAAATATGTGGCAGCTCAGATTCAGTGCAAAGAAGTGCAAGGTAATGCATCTGGGAAACAAAAACCCAGGGGAAGATTACACAATGGGGGGTGAGTTAATAACAACAACAAAAATCGAAAGACCTAGGAGTAATTATATCAGATGACCTAAAGGTGGGCAAGCAATGTGAGAAGGCAGTAAGGAGGGCTGGGGGGATACTGGGATGCATAGGGAGAGGCATCAACAGTAGAAAACAGGAAGTTCTAGGGACATGGATATGTTGTTCATCCACACTTATTGGCAGGTATCATTGCTCTTTAAATCTTGCCGGAAGGTCTTCAAGCTGGCTCCTCCCACCCACCGGGTGGTAAAACTCGGCTCCGCCTCATGGCGTAGAATCTTCCTTACCGCTTGAAGCTCAGGTTCCCTCCTTAATGCTCCGCGTTTAGACTGGTTCCTAACTCCCGTTTTTCCGAAATCAAACTTAAGGTTTTCTTGACTTTGGTCAACTATTTCCCTCGCGACTGCGATGGACAAATCGACTCGGTTTTGGAGATGCCCATTCGGGCGAAGATGTCTTAGACGGATCTGCACTCCACGTGCGTCTACTTGGGCCTTAAGCACGACCACGAGCTTGCGACCTGTGCTCTTCTTTCTCAGCCTCACGTCCTGGAAGCCGTGCTGCCGTCTACAACTTGGGTGACCAGCGTTACCCTCCAGTTAAAGTCGAAAGAGGCCCGGTTGGCGGTTTCCGCGGCGGTGGGCTCGGCGGATCAGCTAGAGCGGATGATTGCCCTCGAAGAGGAGGCGGCGCGGACCGCATCTTCCTCGGCCACAGCATTTGTCTCACTCTCTCTGGGATCCTCATATTCTGCTTCCTTTAAGAAGCTTTGTCTGTCTCTCTCCACCAAGGGAGAGGGACCTTCATCTTCTGGACCTTCCTTTCGGTCCAAAAAGAAGGACAAGGATAAGTCCGACCGTCGACGCTCTTGGGAGCGAGAGAGGTCCCCCTTCCCGAGTAGTCGACCATCGACTTCTGTCGTTCCTTCGGCTTCGGCCACTGGCTTCACGGTGTCCCCGTCAGGCCAGTTGACCGAGACACCCGTTGACGCAGTCGAGATAGGAAAATTACGTACCTACCGTAATTCTTGATCTTCTTGGATGAGTCTCCACCACTCATTCACACTAGTGGGATTGGCGCCGGAGGCACTAAGACCCATCGGGACAAACTTTTTGCTGGAGGGTCGGTAGCGAGAGGCGGCCCATGAGACCACAGGCGCCAGCGAGCAGCGGCTCGAGCGGTAATGACCATCTCGGCGACGACCCTCCAACCGCCTCAGTACCTTTTTTACCAAGGAGGTGCAGCGCAACTAACGTAAAGAGTAAACCCAACATTAAAAAATGGACATAAGATAGTCCGTATGACCCGTGTAAGAAGGGTCAGCAAAGAAGTCCTCATGGCCTAAAGATTTGAGGGAGTGAAGACCAATACAGCGGTGAGCTCGGGGGATGGAGGGTGGGCGTGTGAATGAGTGGTGGAGACTCGTCCAAGAAGATCAAGAATTACGCAGAATGCGTAATTTCCTATCTTCCTGGACATAAGTCTCCACCACTATTCACACTAGTGGAGAGTACTGCTGATAATCCCCCAAAAGGGTGGCAGGAGAGCCAGAGCTCACGCCGTCTAAGATAGAAGCCATTAAGGATAGTTCTGCGAATGCGGAATGTCGCCTGGCATGAACATCCAGTGCATAGTGTTCTTGAAAGTATGCACTGAGCTCCAGGTAGCGGCGTGCATATATCCAATTGGAACATTGCAATTTCCGCTAGGGATGCGCGACCGCCCTAGTAGAGTGGCGTACACTCTACCTTCTAATTTAACTTGAGCCATGGAATAGCAGTGACGAAGGCATGCCACTAACCATGAAGAGATGCATCTAATAGCGACAGGTTGACCCAGCCGGTGTCGCTGAAAAGAACGAACAGTTGCTGAGTCTTGCGAACATCCTTGGTTCTATCTAAATAGGAACCATAGGACTCTCTTAACATCAAGGAATGAAGAGCCTTCCCTTCATTTTGGAAATTAGCGAAGTAGCGGGAAGTACCAGAGGTTGGTTCAGATGGAATTCTGACACAACCTTGGGAAAATTTAGGATGAGTAGGAGAACTACCTTGTCCTTATGGAATACAGTATACAGAGGGTCCGTAACAGGGCATGTATCTCAGAGACCCTGCGGGCTGAGGTAATGGCCACCAGGAAGGCAGTCTTCCAGGTAAGAAATTTAGCTCACAGGTAGCTAAGGGTTCGAAAGGCTTCCCGAGTGAGCATGTCCAGCACCAGGTTAATGTCCCAGGCTGCAACTGGACGCTTAACAGGGGTCTGGTATGGAGAATCCTCAAGAAATCTCTTCACCATAGGTAACTGAGCCAGAGTTAAGGAAGAAACCGGCTCATGGAGCCTGAGATGGCACTAAGGTGAACTTTAACTGGAGTACTGAAGACCTAAGTTTGATGGGTCAAAAGATACTCCAGAACCTTGCCAGGAGGACAGGAAAAGGATTCAAAGAGATTTTGCACCAGAGAAAACGTTTCCATTTGGAGCGTACGTTTTCGGGTGGCTGGCTTCGAGCAGCCAGAAGGATGTCTGTGACTCTCACGAGGCGTTGAACCGATTCACTTCTATCTCTTCAGGAGCCAAGCATGAAGGTGAAGTGATTTCAGGTTGGGATGGACCAACGAACCCTGAGTCAAAAGACTGATTTGCAAGGAAGTGGTCTCGGAGGCTGCCAACATACTGTTGAGTAGAAACCATAGTTGCCGAGGGCCAGGAAGGAGCAATGAGAATCATCTTGGTCCCCTGAGACTCGAACTGAGGAGTACTCTCTGGATTAGAGGAAGTGGTGGAAAGGCGTAAAGCGTTTGTCCACCGCAGCCTGAGCATCCTGACAGAAAATGCCAGGCCCTGGATTTCTGGAGCAGAAGAGAGGCAGTTTTGCATTGAGTGGGGATGCAAAAAGGTCCAGGTCTGGAGTCCCCACTCTTTGAACAGGGACCGAGCTACGGCTGGATCGAGAGACCACTCGTGAGGGTCTGCCTCCGTTCTGCTGAGGTGATCTGCTAGGTCGTTTTGTATACCTGGCAGATAAACCGCTTGAATCAGAGACTTGTGCTCCAGGCACCACTCCCACACCCTCATTGCTTCCCTGCAAAGGGGATAAGAATGAGCACCGCCTTGCTTGTTGATGTAATACATCACTGCTTTGTTGTCCGTTTGAAGGAGAATGTTCTTGTGACAAAGGACATCCTTCAGAGCTCGGATTGCATAGAGGACCGCTCTCATCTCCAGGACATTTATGTGGAGATGAGTTTGAACAGAGTCCATACACCTTGAGTGTGGAGGGAGTGACAGTGAGCTCCCCATCCCATTAGCGATGCATCTGTGGTGATGGAGATCTGATGATCCGGGGGAGCAAAGGGGAATCCTTCCAGGAGATTGCTCTCTTGAGATCACCAGGTGAGAGACCTTCGAAAGGGCTCCGTCACCTTGATGGGATAAGACTGGGGGTGAGGTCGGGGACCACTGAGTGGAGAGCATCCATTGGGTGGTTCTCATGTGCAGTCGGGCCAGAGGGACAGTATGAGGCGAAGGGCATATGAGACCCAACATCGTGCATCGAGAGAGCTGTAACCGATTGGTTCTCCCTGATATAACGGGCCATCTGAAGGATGTCGAGTCTTCTGTCCTCTGGAAGGAAAGCCTTCGCTGAAGAGGTGTCTAGGCGTCCTATGAAAGGAGCCTCTGGGAGGGTTGCAGTTGAGATTTTTTCAAATTCAGCA
Source organism: Neoceratodus forsteri (assembly GCA_016271365.2). Lineage (NCBI taxonomy): Eukaryota > Metazoa > Chordata > Ceratodontiformes > Ceratodontidae > Neoceratodus > Neoceratodus forsteri. The sequence goes on from JADMNL010000022.1 coordinate 113,681,752, forward strand.
GAACTCCCATGGACGTGAGAAACGAGAAGTCGTTTGCACGGCTTCCAAAGTCCCTTGGCTGGAAGGGCTTGCTAGAAGCCAATCGTCCAGGAGTGAGAACACTCGGAGTCCGACTTTCCTGAGATGCGCGTAGAACTGCACAACACTTTGTAAAAACTTCACGGCCGAGGATAGCCCAGAGGCAGGACTCTGAACTGATGATGCTGACCCAAAGCTACAAACCTGAGGAATTTGCGGTGGGTCGAGTGGACGGGATATGCTGGTAAGCATCCGCATATCCAGAGGGCAGCCAGTCATGCTGATGCAGCAAGGTAACAGGGTACCTAGAAATCATCTTGAATTTCTCCTGGGAGGAATTTGTTTAACTTTCTGAGGTCTAGAATGGGCGCATCCCCCAGATTTCTTTGGAACCAGAAAGTAATGGGAGTAGAACCTGTGTTTCGCAGATGCGGGGCACCAGTTCTATTGCCCTGTTGTTCAGAAGGCCCTGGATCTCCCGCGGTGAGGAGGTCTGACTGAAGGCCGACAACCTGGGTTGTCGTATGGGATGACAATTGGGGGTTTCCAAGAATTGAGAGAATAACCTCCGAATTATCCGAAGGACCCATTTGTCTGAGGTTATGGACTTCCACTGGTTGTAGAAGTACATCAGACGACCTCCACCGGAGAGAAAGTTCCACCTCGGGCAGAGTGGATGGAACTTGAGCCAACGACTCATAAGGTAGCGCTGGGAGCTTTGGGTCCCAGCGCTTTCTCGTCTTCTTTTTGAGGTTGGGCAGGTTGGCTTTTATGGAAGCTTCCCTGCCTCTGCCTCGAAAGGACTGACGACTATGAAACTGACGTCTGTTCACATGCCCCGAGAGGGGCGAGGCGGAGGTCTGGCCAACAATGGCCGATCTAGTCTTCTGAGTGGCCTCTAAGGCTTGCTCCACCTGAGGGCCAAAGAAAGACCATCAAGGCAGCGCATCACCTGCTGCTGAGCATCATTAGTGAAGCCAGAATGCGCAGCCGGAATGGCGCGAGTACAAATCCCGCGGCTGCTGAGGCGAGAAGCAGTGTCGAAGCGTCCATGGCGGCTTTGACCTGTTGGTTATTGGACTCAATACCTCTAATAACGGTTCAGAAGAAGCTCTGACTTGGAATCGAATCTGGAAGAGCTTCAACCATTCTTTTCATAGAGTGCCACAGGATATACTCATACTGAGAAAATAGCCTTGATAACTGGCAATACGCATACTTAGAGTGGAGGCAGCAAAGACTCTCTTACCTAATGTATCAATCTTACGAGACTCTTTGTTAATAGGTCGAGCTGTAGTAGTTTGAGGAAAAACGACCTTGTCATTCTCTGCCAGGACTACAATAGGATCCATAAAGGCTTGAGATGCCAAAATGGGGCGATCCTTGGGAGCTGAATACTTCTTATCAATGGATTTAGCCACTGAGGGAATAAGAGCAGGGTTATTCCATACCATTTGAGACAGCGTCTCGAAGGAAGGCTGAATCGGAGGAGTCAAATCCGTAGGGATCTCCGAAGCATGAAGGTACTGGAGTCTTAATATCTTCCCAGGATCGATGTCTGTAGTCTGGAGAGAAAGAGTGGATCCCAGGTTCTTCAACAGAGACTTAAAGGACAGGTCCTCGACCACAGGCTCTGTAGCAAAGAAAGATCCTGTTTCCTCCACTTCATCACCCAACCGAAGGTCTGGGTCAGGCTCAACATCATCTCCTGATGGTCCAGAAAGGACTGTTTGGACAGGAAAGGTGAAAATTAGGAGAGGAGGAAATGGCAGAAAAAAGGAGGAGTCCCCAAGGGCTGCGGCGCGAGGCGGCAAAGCAGACTGAAACTGACACCGAGGCGCGCAGCGCGCCCGAAGAAACCTGTGACCCTGTCGCCCCAAACGGCGCGCCCGGCGCGCCTGGCCCGGGCCAGCGGCACGGCAGCGCCGCAAATAAGCGCCGCAGGAAACGCCGCGCGAGCAGCGCCAGCCCGATCAATGGCAACACGGCGGCGCCCACGAGACCTGGCGGTGCGCCAGCAACACCGAGACCACCCGGGCGCATAGCGGGCGCCGCATGCCCCGGCGTCAGCAGGCGCCCGACAGGCCACGGGCCACTGCAGAAGGCGCGGGCCCGGGAACCTGGAAGCAAGAAGAAAAAAACCAGGAGATAGGGCAGCGGTGAGGCCCCTGCGCCGCAGCCATGTGAGTGGAAACACCTAAGCGCGAATCGCTAGCACCGAAGAAGGCGACTAGGACAGGAATCAACACCCCTACCTGATCGCCGGAGGCCGAGGCTTGAGGTAACGAGAAGCCAGGCAGAAGAACCAACCTCGAGCCCTTCGCTCCAAGAAGCGGCCCACTGATGAAACTGCTCATCTGGAGCCCTACCTATAACGGGGAGGGGCTCCGATGTCGGGGCGGCGATTATCGGAAGTTGGCGACTCGAAGAAGAGACCCGCAACTAGCAGCGATAACCGACCGTCGGCACGCAGAACATACCAGAGGCGACCTCGGTGATGCCTTCTCTTTTTTGACCTGTGGGCGAAGAAGAGCTTCCGAGGCGGAAGCAGCGCCGAGAATCGACTGTTTATTTTATGCCGGTGGGGGGACCATCCATCCCCAGGCATCGGACTGCCGTAATCGGAACCCGCTGAGGAGAGGAGGCTGACGGACCCAGCCGGCTGACTGAACTGCTTTCATCAAAGTCTCTAAGTCACCTGACCTGCTCATGGTCGCTCCGTCCAGTAGGCGAGACTTCTTCAAGTAAGTTAAATTTAAATATTAGAAAAATTTATGAAAAAGAAGATAAAACTAAGCGATACTACTAGCAGTGATAATGTTACAAAAACAAACTGAAAACTATCGCTAGTTTGAAGTTTGACTCATTTTAATGGCAGCGTCGTCACTGAAGCGCTTTTCGGCAGTAGGAAAAAAGGAACTGAGGCGGTTGGAGGGTCGTCGCCGAGATGGTCATTACCGCTCGAGCCGCTGCTCGCGGCGCCGTGTCTCGCGGCGCCGTCTCTCGCGCCGACCCTCCAGCAAAAAGTTTGCTCCCGATGGGTCTTAGTGCCTCCGGCGCCAATCCCACTAGTGTGAATGAGTGGTGGAGACTTATGTCAGGAAAGATCTTTCTCGACCGTTGAGCGGGTTGTCGACAGCGGCAAATCCTCTCCCCGGTCCCCGGTGTAGTTGAGAGATCCGTGGGCACCAGTGCCTCGGTTCGGAGCCCTTGTGTATTCTTTCGAGCTGAAGGAGGCGGGTTTCCCCACTCCTTCCCTGTACCCTCTTCGGGAAAGCCGAGGTTCGCGGTCTCGGTCTCGGACTTCTTCATGGTCCCAGCCGATCCCACCCCTATAGATGGTCTTGGCACCGTGGCAAGCTGCGCCGCCGCTCGTCCTCATCCTCCTCCTTGGATGAGGGGCTTGACACAAGTTGCGCCAGCGATCCGAGGACCTCATGTGGCAACAGTTTCTGCTGGCGGGGAACAGAAGCGGCAGCGTCGCCTTCCCGACCATTAAGTGGCTGTCACGGGCGGCGAAGCAACCTTCGCTTGAAGGCGCGGTTTCCAGGCCTGTTGCTCAGCGAAACCAGCTACTCCACCTGATTATGGTGGAACCTCCGCCTCCACAGCCGTTGTTTGGGAGCTCCGACCAAGAACTCTCGGTAGGCTCAGGGTTTCACCCATGGGCTGTCGGTCACCCTTACTCCCGATCGTCCTCGGCTTGGTGGAGGTGGCTCAGGCCCGAGGCAGCTCTGAGGACTCTTCCGAGTCCGGCGCCATTCCTCCCTTTTCTCCAGGCAAGTGGACTTGGAGTCCTCTGGAGGTCAGTCGCTGGATGATAGCCCTTCGTCCTTTCTGGGTTTGCTTAGGCTCATCTCGGAGTCCACGGGATGCAGCTCAAGCCAGTATCCAAAGCCAGACCAAGTATCCCTCACGGAGATATTGGACTGGGAAGTTCCCCCTGGAGCCTTTCCTGTGGCCGAGGCCATTGTGGGCCCGGCCTTGGAGCTCTGGCAATCCGTCTGCTTCCACCCTGCGCCTTCGGCCAGGATGGCCAGGAAGTATGTGGTCCCTACCGGTTCCCTGTCTGGTTTATCGGAACATCCCTCAGCCGAGGGATTAGTTACCGACAGCGTTTTTCGGCTGCCGGAAATGCTAGGGATGTGGACAATCCTCCTGACAAGGAGTCCAAGAAATTGGACTATGCCGGGCAAAAAGTCTACGCTGCGTCCTTCCTTGGCCTTCATCAGGCCAGCTCGGCCGTGCTTATGGCACATTTTTTCCATGCCCTGTTGGGCTCCCTGGACGAGGTAGTCTCTCATCTCCCGGCTGACCTGCAGACTATGGTTAGGTAGGTGCGGGACCAGGGCAGGGCAGTGGCAAAGCAGCAACTTCAGACTGCTTTGGAAATTGGAGACTCGTGCGCCAGGTCAGTCTCGGCTGCAGTGGCTATGCGCCGTCGGGCATGGCTGAGGATATCCACCTTCACAGCGGATACCCAGCACAAATTGGCGGATGTCCCCTTCCTGGGGACAGACCTCTTCGGCCCTGGAGTGGAAGGCCACCTCCAGAGGATCGAAAAGTCCAATGCCACTTTGGACTAGGTCTCATCCGCTCAGAGGACAAAGGCCGCAGACCCCCGCAAGCCCTTTCATCCGCCTACGCCCCAGCACGTCCAGCCCAGCAACATCAGGGCCAGCAGGCTCCGCTTAGCATCCCAAACCCACGCGGCTTCCTCCTCCAGGAAGCAGGGAGGTAAAGCCCTGGAAGTCCCTCGGCGGTCCCTCCTCAAGCCTGCACAGTGGCGGGTTGAGGGTGTAAACAACCTCAGTCACCTCACCCCAAGTTCCCCCCGTGGAAGACAGCTCTACTTCTTTTCCTCCAGGTCGCTATCATCACAGACCGGTGGGTGCTGGAAGTGGTAGGAAAGGCCTACCTCTGGAGTTAGAGGCCCGCCCTTCAAGTCGTTCGCACCCAGGGGCCTTAGAGATCCGCAGCCTCTGAGTTGGCTCGTAAGCCGACATCGCTCTGCTCCTCGAGAAAGAGGTGATCAGAGAGGTGGCGGACCCTCCCTCAGAACCGGGGTTTGTGTCCAGGTACTTCCTGGTCCCAAAACGGATGGGGGGCTGGCGCCCCATTCTCGACCTACACGACCTGAACAAGTTCCTAAGGTCTCGAACCTTCAGGATGGTCACTGTGGCTCAGATGATACCATCCTTGGAATGCGGCGTGTGGTTCTGCTCTCTGGACCTACAGGGCATGTTTTTCACGTCCTTGTCCGTCCGACTCTCACCAAAGATTCCTTAAGCTTCGGTGATCCCTTTGAGGTTCCCTTGGCCTGTCTCCTGCAGGGTCTTCACCAAATACATAGCAGTGGTGACAGCATTCCTGCAGCGCCAAAGGGTCTGGGTGTACCCTTACCTGGACGATTGGCTGATAGCAGCCCCCTCCAGACAGGAGGTGGAGGCGGTCCAGAGATCTGGCCCTCAGGTTTGCTCTCAAGTCGGCCTCCTCATCAATGAAGCCAAGTCAGAACTCAAAGCCAAAACAGGTGATTCTCTTTCATCGGGCAGGCTCGACTCTTCGAGCCAGAGCACGGCTTCCGGCCGGCAGGGCCGAGGTTCTTTCCTCCTTTGCCCGATCATTTCTGGTTGGGCAATTGCACCCTGCCAGGGACTTCCTGTGCCTCCTGGGTCTCATGGCGGCCTGCATCAGCGTGGTCCGTTTGGCCCGCTGGAACATGCGCCCCCTTCAATGGGGGCTGGCCTGCCAGTGGTCTCAACGCTGCGATCCATTGGACCACCTAGTGACGGTGACCAGGGGATGTGGGCAGCTATCCAGTGGTGGATCGTTCCAGCTCATCTGCGGAGGCATCCCATTTGTCCGCCCAGGCAGCCGGTCTCTCTATCGACCCGACACCTCTCTGATGGGTTGGGGTGCCCATCTGGGAGCACAGGTGCAGGCCTCTGGTCCCAGCGGGAGTCCCGATGCCACATCAACCTGCTGGAGCTCCAGCGGTCCCTAGCTCTCACCGCCTTCGCTCCCGTTTCTCACGGGGTCAAGTGGTTCAGGTCCAGACGGACAATACCCGACCACGTACTACCCTAAATCGCCAGGCGGGATGCGCTCCATGCCTCTGTGCAGGAAGCTCTCCGCATTTGGTCACTGCGTGCGCAGCCTGGGCGGATCTCTCTAGCCATTCATGTGGCAGAGCCTCCAACACCTGGCCGATGTCCTTGGCCGGATAGGGGCTGTATCCCACAGTGGTCTCTCCTGCGGAGGTAGTACAAGATCTGTTCTCCCATTGGGGCACACCTCAGGTGGATCTGTTGAAGCACCAGGAGGCAGCTGGCTGAAGCTGTTCCATGCCCCCCAGCAGGGCTCGCTGCAGGGGATGCCTTCTCGAGGCCATGGATCGGGCCTCTTCGCCTTCCCATTTCCTTGATCCACAGGTGCTTCTCAAGGCGAGGAGGGCAAGGCGCGGGTGATTCTAGCAGCCCCAGACTGGCCCGCCAATGCTGGTATCCAGATCTCCCTCAGCCTCAGCTCAGGTTCCCAAGGCAGCTTCCAGCTCGCCCGGACCTGCTCTCAGTCAATCAGGGAAGGTGTTCCATCTGGACTTCAATCCCTGCACCTGCCGGCCTGGTTCCTGGTGGCTAGGTTCCAGGCCTTGGTTCTTCCGTGGGTCCTCAATGTAGTTGAAGCGTCCGTGAGGAGTCGACCGGAAATGCTATACCTTCAAATGGAAGGGTTTTCCATTTGGTGTCAGAACCAGGGCCTGGACCCTTCCTCCTGTTCCTTGGCAAGCATCTTGGACTATTTATGGTCCCTTTCTCCAGCAGGGCTTAGGTCGGCGACCTAAGGGTGCACCTGGCAGCAGCATCTCTGCTTGCAGGCGGGCGGGAAGCAGTGGGTGGCGCAGGGAGAAGAGTGGTCTGGCAGCTTTCAAGGCCTTGATCACATTTCCCCTCGAGTGCGAGAACCTCCACCTCAAGTGGGATCTACTGCTGGTACTGGCAAGCTCATGACCAAGCCATTCGAACCAGTGCACAGGTGTGATCTCTCACCTGTCGTGGAAGACCGCCTTTTGGTGGCTGTTACGTCTGCCAGGAAGGATGGAAAGCTCCAGGCGCTTCCACGGAGTCTCCTTACCTGGTCTTCCACAGGGACAAGGTTGTCCTGTGCCCCCACTGAAATTCCTTCCGAAGGTGGTGTCGAGTTTCACCTTAACCAGTGTTGACTCTGCGGTGTTCTACCCAATCACACCTCGGAGGCCAGATAGGCTCCATACTCTGGACCCTAGAGAGCTCGCTGCCTATATGGAGCACACGGCTGAAATTAGGGAGAGGTTCGCCCAGCTGTTTGTCACCCACGCTGAAGCTGCACCTGGCAGACCTGCAGCCAAGTGGATGATAAGCAGGTGGGTCACCTCCTACTGGATCTCTGCTATAAGTTGGCGGGCATGGAGCCTCCCAGAGGATAGAAGCTCATTCTACCCGCCATACTGCTGTATCAGTGGCTGCTTCAGGGCGTCCCTATCCAGGAAATCTGCAGGGCTGCTACCTGAAGTCACACACACCTTCATCACCCATTACCACATTGACCTTGAGTCACGCCGGGATGCTGGTTTTGGGGCCTCGGTTCTCCAGTCTCTTTTCCCTAAGTAGGGGTGTGTGTCTTGCCTCCTCCTCCCGGAGAACTGCTAGGAGTCTGCCAATCAAGTGTGGATGAACAACATGTCCATGTCCTAGAAGCCAGAATTACTCACCTGTAACAGGAGTTCTAGGAATGGTATAGTTGTTCATCCTGACTCCATAACCTCCACCGGCCGGACAACACAACCTGAGCTTCCAGCGGGCCAGATCTGGCGTCTAGGGGTGGAGCTGAGAGTTTACCACCCGGGTGGGTGGGAGGCCAGCGAAGACCTTCGGCAAGATTTAAGCGGCAAGGATACCTGCCAATAAGTGTGGATGAACATTACCATTCCTAGAACTCCTGTTACAGGTGAGTAACCTGTATTTGTTATCCTCTCTACAGACAGTTAGTGAGACCCCATCTGGAGTACTGCATGCAGTTCTGGAGACCCATCTCCACAAAAACATAGACAGAGTGGAGGCTGTTCAGAGGAGGCAACAAAAAATGGTGCAAGGTCTGCACCAGAAGACATACGAGGAGAGACTAAAGCAGCTTAATATGTATACCCTTGAGGAAAGAAGGGAGAGGGGACATGATAGAAACATTCAAGTATCTCAAGGAATTAACAAGGTAAGAGGGTAGTATCTTTCAGAAGAGATATATGCAAGAACAAAGGGGCACAATTTGAAGATAGAAGGGGACGGCTCAGAGGTAATGTTAGAGTATTTTTCACAGAGAGGTTGTGGATGCATGGAACAGCCTTCCTGAGGAGGTTGTGGAGTCAGGAACAGTGGGAGAATTCAAGAATGCACGGGACAGGCATAAGGCAATTCTAGTGGGGGGCAGGAGGAAGTAAGCTGTTGATTAACTAGAATCTGCATCTTATCCGTCAGGTAAGGAAATGGGCAGACTGGGTGGGCCAAGCGGTCCTTATCTAATGTCAAATTCTGTGTTTCTATGTTCTATGTTTCTGTGAAAGACTATGGACCTCGTGGAAGCTCTGCCTGACTCTGATTCCAAACAAGAGATCCTAGCCTGTGCCCAGTCGGGTCTGGATGTGGACAAGCATGCTCTCCGGTGTTCCTGTGACACCATAGACATGGCCTCCAGGGCAGCCACCTCCGGAATTTGTATGAGACGACAGTCTTGGCTCAGGCTCACGAGATCTCAGCCGGACTTGCAGGAGTCCATCCTGGATTCCCCTTTTCGGGGTCCTGTTTTGTTCAGCCCCGAAGTTGAGCAAATGGTGAAACAGCTGCAGGAGTCAGGGAGAGCGGTGGCTGATGTACACTCTATGTACAAAACCCAGCCTCAAGAACCCCACCGGCGCCCCTTTCATAGGGGTCAAGGGCAGGCGCGGGGGCAAGCAGTCCAGCAAAGGAATTCAAGAGGCACGAGCACCCTGTCCCCCAAGGTTCCCAGGGCTCCAAGCAGCCCAAAACTGTTAGGGCCCAGGTCCCCACTGACTCCTTCTGCCACCCCTAGTGGACAGGCAGAGCAAGAAAATAGGAGGGCGGTTTGCGCTTTACCCACTCGAGTGGTCCAGTATCACTGCAGACGAATGGGTTCTGGATACCATTTGGAAAGGGTACATGATAGAGTTCACCTCTGTCCCACTGGACAACCCCCTCCCATGTCCAGTTGTCCACCGGATCACAGCCTTCTCCTACAAGCGGAGATGCAACAGCTCCTAGAAAAAAGAGCCATTCAAAGGGTCCCACAGGCCCAGAAAGGTAGAGGTTTCTATTCCCGTTTCTTCCTCGTCCTGAAGAAAACAAGAGACCTTCATCCTATTCTGAACCTGAGCCAGCTCAATCTGTCAGTAGTACCAGAGGTTTGAATGGTCACCCTGGCAAGCCTCTTCCCCTGCTTCAGCAAGTAGACTGGCTGTGCTCACTAGATATGCAGGATGCCTACATGCATATCAAGGTCCTGAAGTCACACAGAAAGTTTCTTGATTCAGCTTCGAGACGGCACTACCAATTCAGGTTCTATCCTCGACCTTTCCTCAGCCCCCAGGGTCTTCACCAAATACCTAAGCGGTGGTGGCAGCAGCTCTCAGCGGGAGAGGCCTCTTAGTCTACCCCTACCTGGACGATTGGCTCCTCTCACGCTCAGTCAGAGGGAGCTTCTAATCACCCTAAGAGAGCATAAGTTCTGTTTTCTTCCCTGGGCATTACGATGGTAAGTGGCGAGAAGTCACACCACTGGCCAACCGCGATGGCTGCAATTCATCAAACTGTCCTGGACACTAGACAGAGGAGAACTTTTCTGCCTCCCAACAGACGGAGCCGCCTTGAGGTTTGGCCAGCAGGCTAAAGAACCCCTCCTCCCCTGCCGGGTGGTCCTGCAGCTTATGGGACACTTGGCGGCCATTGCCACAGCCCCATAGCCAGACTCCATATGAGGACTCTTCAGTGGCACCTCAGGGTTCAGTGGGACCAATTGGTGGGCGATCTGGATCTCTGAATCTAGTTTCTCGAAGCGGTTCATCGTTCTCTAGAATGGTGGCTCCACCAGGACAGGCAAAGAGGGCGTTCCCTTCGGAGACCCTGACCTCTTCAGACTTAAACAACGAATGCCTCTCTGTCCAGTTGGGGGCTCCCTTAGGGATCACAGGACCCGGGATCTCGGTCTCTCACAGAGAGCTCTCTACATATTAACGTTCTGGAAATGAGGAAACGTGTTGAATGCACTAAATGCATTCAGAGACCAGCTTTCACCAGGTCTCTTCTGGTACAGACAGACAATACACAGTAATCTTCTACATCAACAAACAAGGGGAACTCACCATACCCCCTTTGCAGAAACCATGAGTATGGGACTGGGCAGTAGAACACCGATTGGACCTCGCCGCAGTTCATCTGCCCAGGGTCAGAAACGTTTCTCACCGACAGTCTAAGTTGCTCTACCTCTCAGAACCACAAGTGAGAACTGCTCCAAGATGTTGCAAACTACCTCTTAGAGCCGTTTGGGCCATTCAGAGTCGGACCTCTTTGCGTCCCCGTACAATGCCAGACTGCACAATTTTTGCTTGTTCGTTCCAGGGCCTGGTGTTTTCTGGCGAGATGCATTGTCCCTCTCTTGGATGGGGAAGTTCCTTTTCCCCTCATTCAGAGAGTACTGCTCAAATTGCAGTCAGAGGGAGCCAGAATGATTTTGATGGTTCTTCTATGGCCTCGTCAGAAACTGGTATCTGTTGCTCACAACTTTCTCTGGAATCTCAGTTCCGTGCCACTCTCCACCCACTTGCTCGCACAAGAACAGGGGACTCTCTTCCATCTTCCTCTTCAATCTCTTCACCTGCATGCTTGGCTTTTGCAGTTCTAGCAGAAGAGAGACTAGGAGTGTCAAGCAGGTTGGCTGAAATTCTGGTTGCAGTGAGGAAGCCTTCCACCTGAGCCATGTGTGCTCTGAAATGGAAACAATTCTGTCTGTGGGCTTCGGCCCGCACCTTAAATCCCTTGGGTTGTCTGGCTAGCATGTGCTAGAGTATCTCCATCACCTTCTGGACTTAGGATTGAGTTACTCATCCATCAAGGTGCACATGTGTGCGGTCTCCACATATCATGACCCGATAGGAGACAAATCTCTGGCACAGCTTAATGCCTGCAAAACCTTCCTTTGAGGGGTCTTACATGTCAAGCCTCCTAAGAGGGACATCGTTCCTCCTTGGGATCTTCTTTTCATACTGGAGAAACTCACCCTTCCTCCCTTTGAGCTGGCAGCTTCTTGTGAGCTGCGCTTCCTCTCATGGAAGACCCTCCACTTGATAGCCATTACCTCTGCTCGTAGGGTTTCTGAGCTCCAGGCTCTGATGTGTAAAGAACCTTACATAGTCTTTCACAGGGACGGAGTGAATCTGCACACAAACTTTAGGTTTATGTGGAAGGTGGTGTCCGTACTGACCCTTAACCAGGACATCAACCTTCCGGTATACATTCCGGAATTTACTAACCAGGGTGAAGCACTGTTGCACACCTTGGATGTTCACCGTATTTTGAGGTGTTACCGCCACAGGACCCGCTCCTCTAGACAGTTGGACCAATTGTTCGTCTCTTTCGCTAAGCGAATGCTGGGAGCTCCTATTTCTAAACAGACACTAGCCTGTTGGCTAGTACAGTGTATCTCGTTCTGTTATCAGCACCATGACAGACCTCTTCCAGGTGCTGTTAGGGGCCATTCCACCAGAGCGGTGGCATCTTCCTTTGCGGCCCTCAAGAACGTCTCTCTTCAGCCGACATTTGTGCTGCTGCCACGTGGACTTCAGTCCACACCTTCGTCAAGCACTACAGCCTGGACATTGCATCCAGAAGGAGAGCAGGTTTTGTACTAGCAGTCTTGCAGGGCCTTCTCTCATAGATGCTTTTCATTAGCTGTTTTTCAGCATATTTCCCACCACCCTATCAGACCTGGGCCTATCCTTGGGTACTGCTTGGGACTCAGTCCTAATGATATTGCCTGCTGCAAGAGCTCCACCCTCGAAGACAGATAGTGGCACCGCCGGTAGATGGAACGCCCGCCCCGATCCCCAGTGCCTCCTGCCTGCCTCTGAATCAGCATCCCGACGAAGCAAGAAGTGCAGGGTGTACGGGCCCCACCTCGACCCTGCCTGGGGGGGGTAGATCCAAAGCTCCGTGGGGGATGGACTGCTCGGAAGGTAAGGCAGGAGAGCAGGGACATACAAGGCATGGTGACTCCTGAAGAGTGGAGTGCCGCAGGCCGGGGTGGGGGGAATAAAAGGAAAGTAAAAAATAAAAAATAAAACCCAAATTCAAACAACATGAAGTCTTGCTATATTATGACATATGCAGTGAGTCCCAATCTTGAACTGCTCCGGAGGTGAAGAGTTAACTTTCCATGCCAGGCATGGAACTTTGAGCTCGAGCTCGGTTGAAAACTCTGTCTGTTGTTCTTCAAACTCAAGCTGTCAGATTCTTTACTCTGCCTCACTGAACAGTCGGTCCGGAGATTTCTCCTTCTGCTCGGTTCATTTTGTCGGTTAAAGTATTATTTTCTCAGTTTTTTGACTGAATTTAAACCGCAACTGGTCGGTTCAAGCTCTGTCTGTGGTATTTGTAAGTACTAGATAGGTTTTACATTTACTTTCTGTGTGGAACCTGTAAACGGTTTATCGGTTCGGTTTGAACCGATCAGGTTGTTCAAAATGTATTAATCTCTCTTTTAGAGTGCGGTTCCCGGTTCTTATCGGTTCTAAAAAAATGGATTTAATTACGTCTTTTTCCACGACCCGTGACACAGTTGGGAACCGATAAGAGAGTCTTGCTTGGCGGATTGCCATAAACGGGCAAAGGTTAGGACTGGCACTATGTCTGAGAAACCCAAAAGAAAATCTGGGCCCACTGGGTTTCAACACTGCAGTGTCTGTGGGGAAGTCTTTGCTAAGGCTGACCCCACCTGTGTTTATTGTCTGGGGTTTGACCACCTCAATGCAGACTGCCAGATATGCAAAATTTTCCGCAGCTACCCTGGAAAGAGAGTTGGTAGGCTCAGGGAAAGGGAGGCCAAAAAGTCCTCTGACCCGGATGGCCAGCCCAGTTCGGTTTCAACCAACGAGGAGATAACCCTCTGACCAGGCGAGACTTCCTCGGGCAAAGGAGACCCGACTCCGAGGAGTCGGTTCCAGCAAAAGGACTAGGAAATCAGCTGGTGTGGAGCCAAACTTTCCTCCAACCGCTGAAGAGATAGCCAAAGTGATTAAAATTGTCCAGTCGCTTTCCCCGGGCTCCGACCGAACTGGCACCATCAGGTAAGCGTACGGTTCGGCCGGTTCCACCGGTTCAAGAGTATGATTTAGAGGAATTTTATGAACTGGACGAGGGGGATGAGGAGTATGAGAAGAGTGAATGTGGATTTGAAAGTCTGGATGTGCCCATTGAACCGGACATCTCCCCAGACAGACCTTCAGGAGTTTCTCCTCCTAGGCTTTCTGAGTCCCCCTTCTCATTTTATGTTTTATAAAAAAGTGGCTGAAACCCTCCAGATCCCTATGGAGGAAGCTGTGGATGATCAAGAGGAGCCTGACTATGTAGAAATGATGGATATCCCAGAGTCTAGGAGACTGTCTATTCCTTTGCATAAATCTTTTGGGAAACATACAGTAAAAATTCTGAAAACTCCTCACACTATACCTCCTGTGGATAAGAGAATGGACAAGAGGTACACATTGTCAGGCTCTGATATGGAGTTCCTTACACAACAATGCAGCCATGTTGGGGTAGTGCAGGCTGCAGCCTGTGACAAGGCAAATATTCCCTTGGCTTCACACCCCCCTGACAAGGACTCCAGGAGGACTGATGCCATGGCAAAGAAACAGTACATGGCAGCATCCTTGGGACTCAGACAGGCAAATTATATGGCTTATGTTACTAGATACCAGAAATCCAGATGGGATACTGTTATGGCTCTAGCAAAGAGGTCCCTAGGCCAGCTTGCCAGGAGCTGGAGCAGGTGGCTGCTGATGGTATTGAGGCATCTAAGGTGCAATTTCATGCTGCAGTGGACTCTGATGATGTGTCTTCAAGGGTCATGGCTACATCTGTCTCTCGCAGAATGGCTTGGCTCAGATGTACTAGCCTGTCGCAGGATACCCAGACTAAGGCCATGGATTTTCCTTGTTGTGGGTAATTCTCTGTTTGGGGAGCAGACAGAGAATTACATGAAAAAATGGCTGAATATAGACCACCTATGGAGTGCACAGGCCAAGGAAAGGCAGGCCACTCCTCAAAGGCAGCCTTCCAAGGCAGGGGCAAGCCTTTTCATGAGCCTTTACCAAGCCCAGGCCCCCTCTTCAGCTTATGCCCAGAGGGCGTTCTTTAGAGGGAGAGGCAGACGGGGTACAAGCAGACCTGCTTGCACCCCTCAGCCTAAAGCCCCTGCCAAGCAGGCACCCTGATGGGGTGCCCCGGGCCAATTCTCCACTACTGGTAGGGGGCAGGCTGGCTTACTTTGTCCAGGACTGGGAGTCTCTAACATCAGACAAGTGGGTCTTGGAAGTAGTAAGCCAGGGACTGGTTCTCAGCTTCAAAAAATTTCCAAAGATGAGAACCAGATCCTTCCACCTGCAAATCCATAAGAGGCACTTGCCCTAGAGGCAGAAGTCTCTACCCTCCTGGCTCTCAGAGCTGTGGAAAGGGTTCCACCCCTACACCAGGGCAAAGGACTGTACTCCAGGTACTTCCTTACCCCAAAAAAGACAGGGGAATGGCGGCCCATCCTGGATCTCAGATACCTTAACAAGCACCTTTTAAAACCAAAATTCAAAATGGTGACTCTGGGAATTATTTTACCCTCTCTAAGGCCAGGGGACTGGCTAGCGTCCCTGGACCTCAAGGATGCCTACTTCCATATTCTCATCAGGGGCTCCCATCGATATGTACCTCAGGTTGAGCTGCCTCAGGCCATTACCAGTTCAGAGCAATGCCCTTTTGCCTCACCTCTGCTCCAAGGGTATTCACAAAATGCCTGGCAGTAGCAGTTGCCTCCCTAAGAAGGCAAAAAATTGCCATCTTTCCTTATCTGGACGATTGGCTCATAGTAGGCCAGTCTCCAGACCAAGTCAAGTTACATCTTCAAATAACCCAGCAACTGCTTACCTCTCTAGGTTTCCTTCTCAGTCTTCCAAAGTCAGTTCTAGAGCCTGTCCAGCTTCTCACCTTCATAGGCGCAGAACTGAACACAGAAGAAGCCAGAACCTTCCTTCCTTTGGACAGGGCAAGGACCCTGGTCTCTTTGGCCTCCTCATTCACCCTGCAGGTCTCTCGACCAGCAAGGCATTTTCTGCAGCTCCTGGGACACATGGCTGCTTCCACAGCAGTTTTGCAGGAAGCCAGATTTCAGATGAGGGACATTCAGTTCCATTTGAGAGCCTTTTGGTCTCAATGAAAGGACCCTCTAACCAAGTTGATCCCAGTAACTCGAACCCTGATCCAAGCCCTACAGTGGTGGCAGGATCAGAACAACCTGAGACAAGGGGTTCCCTTTGTCAGTCAGTCTCACTTTAATCCTTACTACAGATGCATCCTCTTGGTGGGGTGCTCACATGGGCGACTCACACCCAGGGGTTGTGGTCCCTCATGAATCTCTGCTCCACATCAACCTGTTGGAGTTCAGAGCAGTTTTCTAGCACTTCAAGCTTTTCCAAATCTGTTCAGAACAAAGTTGTACAGGTCAGAACAGACACCACCACTACAATGTGGTACATCAAAGCAAGGAGGCACTCGGTCTATGGCCTTGTGCACGAGGCAATGAAGTTGTGGTCTCTGGCGCTTACTCCCTGAACACCTCCCTACGGCAGTTCACCTCCCAGGCAAGGACAATGTCCTGGCAGATGCTCTCAGCAGGATTTCCCAGGGCCATCACGAATGGTCACTGGACCCTAGTCCTGGGGTGTGTTACATTCCAGATGGGGCACCCCACAGATAGATCTCTTTGCAGCCCCAGACGATCACCAACTTCCCCTTTTTAGTTGCAGGCCCCCAGCGTTGGGCTTAGTCCCTCTGGATGCCTTACTTATCAATTGGGAAGGGAAGTTTCTCTATGCTTTTCCCTTCCTTTCCTCTCCTGTTCAAAGTGTTAGTCAAAATCAGATCTCAATCCTGCAAAGTGATTCTGATTGCTCCAGATTGGGCCAGACAGCCCTAGTATCCACTCCTACTGTCCTTAGCAGTCCATCTTCCCATGTGTCTTCCCAGGAATCACAATCTGTTAACCTGTGCTCAGGGACGGGTTTGGTACCCGAACCTCAAATCTCTCAATCTCAAGGCCTGGTTCTTGAAGAGTTAGAGTTTGCTGATTTACACCTCTTTCAGAGTGTAATTGATATATTGAAGGCTTTTAGGAAGCCTTCCACCAGGGCTACTTACTATTCCAAATGGAAGAGGTTTTCCATATGGTGTTCTGGGAAGCATATTTCCCCAGAATCTGCTGACTTACCCATAGTTCTGGATTATGTGGTCCATTTAAACACTTTGGGGCTCAGACCAGCTACCCTAAAGGTGCATTTGGCAGCTGTGTCTGCTTTTAGTTCAGCAGGTAAACCCTCTTCTCTTTCAGCTCATCCTGTATTCTCTAAGTTTTTTAGGGTATTGCTTCACACCAACCCTCCATTCAGGGACCCTGCCCCTGCATGGGATCTTAATGTTTGCATTGCTCAGCTTATGCAACCTCCCTTGAGCCCTTGTCTTCAGCAGAGCTTAAGTATTTGACTTGGAAAACTGTGTTTCTGGTAGCCTTCACTTCTGCCAGACGCATAAGTGAATTATAAGATTTGTCAGTGGAGCCTGATTTTACCTCCTTTCATAGAGATAAGGTGGTCCTGAGGACTAACAGGAAGTTCTTGCCTAAGGTGGTTTCAGATTTCCGCCTTAATCAATCTGTTTCTCTTCCAGTGTACTTCACTGACCATTCCTCCTCTGGCGAGAGGAGGCTGCACAGCTTAGATGTAAAGAGAGCCCTTAGTTACTACATTGAGCGTACCAAGGGTCACAGGTTTGACTCCCTCCAACTGTTCCTCACTTATGGTGAGGTTGGTAAAGGGAAACCTGCCACTAAAAGATCCATTTCCAGGTGGATAGTCTCTTGTCTCCAATTCTGTCATGAAAAGCTGGTAAGGTTCCCTCCCTCAGGCCTGAGGGCTCACTCTACCAGAGGTACAGCTGCTTCCTGGCTGAGCCAGGACATCCTATTCTGAGATTTGTCAAGCAGCTACCTGGAAAACAGTTCATACTTTTACAAGCATTACTCCTGGATATCCAGAGCTGGGAGTGATGCTCGGTTTCTTTACCAGCTGTGCTTCAGAGCCTATTTCCTAAGTAGGTTCAGTCCCTCCTCCATGGAGGTACTGCTGTGTAGTCTGCATATGTCATAATATAGCAAGACTTCATGTTGTTTGAAGAAAAAATTACTCACCTTAGTAATGTTGTTTCTTCTAATGGAGTCTTGCTATATTATGACCTCCCCCCCGCCTGCCCCTCTCAGAACCTCTGTTTTTGGGATGTAGGTGGGCAGTGCAGTGTTGGCACTTAGTAGCTGCCCACCTTGGTTTTTCACCCCTCCTTTTTGGGGTGACTGGGTGTTGTGTTTTCATTTTTTGGGTCTCCTGACTTGAGTCTTTTGTTTTGGGACCAAAAAATATGTTCTTATATTTAGTAGCCAGTTGGCTAGTGTAGGTTTACAGCTTCCACACAGAGCCTTAGTGAGTTTAGCTCGTAAAGATCTGACAGTTTGAATTTGAAGAACAACAGACAGAGTTTTCAACCGAGCTCGAGCTCAAAGTTCCATGCCTGGCATGGAAAGTTAACTCTTTCACCTCCGGAGCAGTTCGAAGGTTGGGACTCACTGCATTTGTCATAATATAGCAAGACTCCATTAGAAGAAACAACATTACTAAGGTGAGTAATTTTTTTCTTCCTGCACAAGGAATAGTTCAAGATGATATCACTCGGTATCTTGCTTCCCTTGATTCATCAATATGATTGACTAGCCTCCCCAGACATGCCAGGATGCCTACCAGCCCATTCTCATACACCCAAATCACCACAAATACCTAAAGTTTGTGGCGTTGGGTCAACATTATCAAGTCAGAGTCCTGCCCTTTGGGCTATCCTCTGTGCCTCGAGTTTTACAAAGTGTTGTGTAGTTTTAGGGCATCTAAGAAAAATCAGAGTCCACTATTCATCGATCTGGACGACTGGCTTCTACAAGTCCCCCAGGCAAGAGACTCTGGAGGCCATGGACTCAGACTTCCTCACATCTGTGGGAGACCTACAGAACCTCAAGAAGTCACAGCTGCAGCCCTCCCAGAAGCTCCTCTTTATGGGAACCTTTCTGAACACTTCCTGTGCGAAAGCTTTTCTTTCGGAAGACAGAAGGTGCGATATCTTACAGATGTCCCAATTCATCAAAGAGCAAAGCTCGGTTCAAGCTCTCTCGATGCAGCGGATGCTAGGCCTCATGGGATCCTCGGTGTTCACTGTACATTTGGCTCATCTTCTCATGAGAACCTCTCAGTGGATGCTCAATACTTAGTGGTCCCCTACCACTCACCCTCAGTCCTTTCTCATCAAGGTGACGGAACCTCTGAAGAGGTCACTCACCTGGTGGTCTCTGGAGGACAACCTTCTGGAATAATATCCCTTCGCCCCTCTTGATCATCAGGTCTTCATTACCATAGACGTATTCTTAATGGGTTGGGGAGCTCACTGCCGGGATCTCCACACCAGGGTACATGGACTCAGGACGAGTCTCAACTTCACATAAACATCCTGGAAATGAGAGCCATCCTCTGTGGAGTCCGAGCTTTGAAGGGCATTCTCTGTCACAAGGACATTCTCCTTCAAACAGACAACAAGGCAGTGACGTACTACATCAACAAACAGCGGTACACACTCTTACCCATTATGCAGGGAAGCAATGAGAGTGTGGGAATGGTGCCTGGAGCACAAGGTTCTGATTCAGATGGTTTACCTTGCCAGGAGTACAAAACGAGCTGGCAGACCATCTCAGCATAACAGAGACAGATCCTCACAAGTTGTCTCTCGACTCAACTGTCGTTCAGTCACTCTTCAAAGAGTGGGGAACTCCAGACCAGGACCTTTTTGCGTCCCCACTCAACTCAAAACTGCCTCTCTTCTGCTCCAGAAATCCAGGACCTGGTGTTTTTTGTCAGGATGCATTCAGGCAGCAGTGGACAAAACGCTTTCTATATGCATTTCTCTTCCCCTAATTCAGAGGGTGCTGCTCAAACTGGAGACTTGGGGGGGGCAAAATGATTCTCATTGCCCCTTCTGGCCTCGCCAGATCTGGTTTCTCTAATCGACAGACCATCGGAACCGAAACTCCAAACTGTTATCCCTTTAGATGAACCTTCTGACCCAGGGTCCTGTGGTCCATCCCAACCTGAGGTCGCTTCACCTTCACTCCTGAGGAGATAGAGTGAATAGGTTTAATGTTTCTGTAGGTTTCAGATATTCTTTTGTTCTTGGCAAAGCTGGCCACCAGAAAAACCTACACAGCTAAATGGAAGCTGTTTCTCTATCTGGTGTGCAAAATCCTCTTGGAATCTTTTTTCCTGCCAACCGAATAAAGTCTTGGAGTATCTCTTAGACCTCCCAAACACAGGTCTGCAATACTCCACAGTCAAAGTTCATCTTTGTGCCATTTCAGCATATCATGAGCCGGTACTCTCCATGTTGCTGGTTCAACTGCCCGTAGTTAAGAGGTTTCTTAAAGGGATTCTGCATACTAGACCTCCTAGTAGATGTCCAGTTGCAGCCTGGGACATTAACCTTGTGCTATACATGCTCATTTGTAAACCTCTCGAGCCTCTAGCTACTTACGAGTTGAAATTCCTCACTTGGAAAACGGCCTTCCTGGTGGTCATTACTTCTGTTCGTAGGGTTTCTGAAATACACACCTTGGTCACAGACCCCCCCATATATTGTATTTCACAAGGACAAAGTAGTTCTTAGGACTCATCCTAAGTTCCTGTCTAAGGTTGTCTCAGAATTCCATGTGAATCAACCTTTAGTCCTTCCTACCCAT
The DNA here is from genome assembly GCA_016271365.2 of Neoceratodus forsteri. Taxonomy (NCBI): domain Eukaryota; kingdom Metazoa; phylum Chordata; order Ceratodontiformes; family Ceratodontidae; genus Neoceratodus; species Neoceratodus forsteri. Next base: position 113,701,951 of record JADMNL010000022.1, read on the forward strand.
TTTCCAAACTTCCAGAATGAAGGGGAGCATACCCTTTGTTCCCTGGACATAAAAATAGCATTGCAGTTCTGTCTCAATAGAATGAAGGAAATTCACAAGGCTCAACAACTTTTCGTTTCCTTCAGCATGACCCGGCTAGGTCAGCCTGTTGCTATCAGGTGCATTTCAGCATGGCTGGTGGCTTGCCTTCGCCACTGCTATTCTGTGGCCCAGGTCAAGTTGGAAGGCAGAGTATACGCTTACTCTACCAGAGCAGCCGTGGCATCTTTGGCAGAAATCCGTACTGTCCCCATTGCAGATATTTGCAATGTGGCTACCTGGAGCTCCGTGCATACATTTGTTAAGCACTATGCCTTGGATGTCCATGGCAGATGACATCAGTCATTTGGCAGGACAATTCTTAATGGACTTCTGTCCTGTTTCTCTCCTGCCGCCCGTCTCGGGGGATTATTTAGTTCAGTACTCTCCCATCAGTGTGAATGAGTGGTGGAGACTTTATGTCCAGGAAGATATGGTAATTACATAGTACCGAAATTCTTTTTTTTTTTTTTTATTTTATTTTTATTAAAAATTAGAGGTTGTGACCACAATGAATTACAGACAATTACTTTGTTAGTTTGTCTTTCTACTTTCTGTCCACATTTTGATAAAAACATACATTCAGATAAATCCTTGCATTTCCCTTTGCGCCTATGGAGGATTCAGATCTTAGTTCGGGCTTCTCTCCCCTACAGCCTTCTATCTCATTTACCTCCCATCTTCAAGGTATAAAATCAGGGTCTCTGCTAGAAATGTAAATACCCATGGTCTCCATAATAGCTCAACCTGTGAGGCTTTGTTGTGTAATTTAGCCGTAATAGTCTCCAAATGATAGATGCTGGATACTGTCTTGTTCCAGTCTCCTATGGTCGGAACTATCTCTGACATCCAGCGTCTTGTTATGGCCTTTTTGGCAGCCGCTATGTAAATGGGTAACAAAGTTTTATGCCATGCTGGGGTATGGGAAATATTGCCAGGAGAACCATTTCAGCAGTCAATTCGATCTCTCCCAAACATTTCGGGACACTGCTCTGTTGAAGATTAGACCAATATGGCATTAATAGGGGGCATGTCCAAATAATATGAGCAAGGCCCGCTAGCTGGCATCTAAAAGACCTCCAGCATCTGCCATAGGTGGAAGGGAGATATTTAATTAGAATGGCTGGGGATCGGAAAAAATGTACTCTGCATTTCCAGGCAAATTCCCTCCAAATACATTAATGAGTTATCTTAGGAGAAGCTCAAAGCCAATCCTGTTCGGAGATTTCCGTCTCCAGATCTCTACCCCAGCTTCTCATGATAGAAAGTTATGAGTCACCCAAACCCTGGCGTAGGATCTGGTAAATGTGGCCCACCAGATGTTCCCACAGCTGACCAATTATAGCATCTTCTAGGAGTTTCCAAACAATTGGAACTGGATTGGGCATTGTGGTGTTATATTCTTTGTCTTAGAAAGATCATTTTTAACCTGGGTATATTTATAGATGTCCCTTCAGGTAAACCATAGTCAGTCTGTAATGCTTCAAACTGGACAGTGCCCTTATCCGTTATAAATTGTCTAAAAAATTGAAGTCCCACCTCCTCCCATCTAATAAAGGTGTGTGATCTAATGTTGCTGGGATAAAAGAACCATCCTCTGAGATAAGAGTAAATAGAAAAAAAATCTTTAAAGCATTTATATTTCTTTAGATAGTACCATTGTGTTAAAACTTGAGCTGTGAAGGTGTAAAGTCCCTCAGCTGTGGGGCCTTATTTACTGAAGCCATGGTTATTTTCAAATGTTGTATAAATCATTAATGGCAAACCCAAATCCTTCCAAGGCACCTCGAAGATGGGGAAAGCCACAGTATTAGGATCTTGATAAAGATGCCAAGTCATGCAGCTTTAAATTGGGAAGGTTTGCACTCCTCTGTCTGTGGAAGCTGCAGCAAGACATCCTCATCCGAGGCTTCTGGCCATGCCAGATAAAATTGGAAATTATTCTATCCCATGACTTGAAGTAAAAATTAGCAGGGAAAGTTGGAATATTTTGGAACAGATATAACGGTTTTGGTAGGATGATCATTCTAATGGACTCTGTCCTCTGAAAAAGCTCAAGGGTAAAGTTGACCAAGTTGTCAACTCTGATTGAATTTGTATTGATCATGGTTCATAATTCACAACACCACATTTTTAATTTTTGGGGGGATTATTATACCTAAGTACTTAATTTGTGTTTTATACCATTTTAAGGGATATTTGTTCTTTAATGATTGGGTTGGGGAAAAGTTTAAAGCCAGCAAATCTGTTTTGTTTATATTTAAAACAAATCCAGAAATCTCAGAGAAAAGAGTCAGGGAATCCCACAGGGCTGAGAGGGAAGTCTTTGAAACCAAAATATCGTCTGCAAATAAAGCCACCTTGTATTTCCTCTGACTCATAGGGTCCCCCTCCACATCTACTTTTCTCTGAATTAGCTCTGCTAGAGGTTCAACATAAAGAGTAAATAGTAAGGGGGACAAAGGACATCCCTGTCTCGTTCCCCTTTGTATAGGTATTGGTTGGGATAATGAGCCATTAATTCGAATATAGACCTTAGGAGACGAGTATATGTATTCTTAAGGCATGTTGAAAAAGAATCTGGAAATGCAAATTTGGACAAAGTAGCCAAGCTAGTAATAGCGACAGAAGACACCAGGAGAAAGGACCTGTGTGACTGAACTTTCTGCTGGGACTAAAGTAGAACTTTTGTATTTGGACCTTTAATTTAGAGTAAAAAAACTAACATACAAAACAACAACAACAAAAAAAAAGTGTGTGTTTGGGTTAACTGAACTGAATGGGTAACTGAAAAGTCATCTAGGTGTAAATCTCAGGTGACTGAAATGACTTAACTGCTGTGAGGTTTAAATTACTTGTAGAAAGATCTGGTAAGTAGGGGAGTGGCTAGCTAGAAGGAAGCTACATTTAAAGACTGCCTTAGAAAGTTTCTGCTAATAGCTTGACAGAAGACACCAGGAGAAAAGGACTGCTGTGTGACTGAACTCTCTACTGGGACTATATTGCCCTCCTTCTCCCTCCACCCTCCCACCCAAAGCTAGTTCTATTTTTATAGGCACAGAATTTGACTGACAACAGAAACTTCCTGTTTAGGGGCAGGAAGTGAGTGATCACAGAACCACCAAGGACCCACCATCCTAGAAGGGCAAGAGTAGCTCTCCGCCCCCTCTAGCTGCTGGAGGTCTGCCTCTGAACAAGTAAGTGGTCTACTGGAGAAATATAGGATATTCTTGTCTCAGAACAGGACAACCAGGAGCTTTAAGGGCACACAGGCAGAAAGTAAGAGAGAGAAAGAAAAACAGAGGAAAGAAGGATTGCAAACAGTTAAGGGGCAGAAATAAGACATGATTGAGTGGTGCAGTGCAGTGGCTGTGGAGCAGCAGTCTTCCGGAGATGTTCTGGAGGATGCGGTGTTGTCCCATCTGCAGGCACTCTCTGGGCTGAGGGAGGAGGTTGCTCATCTCCAGGCTGAGTTGGCCAGGATTTGTGGGACCTCTTCCATCCAGGGACCACCAGTGCCACTGCCATTGCCTCAGGGGTTGCCAAGAAAGAGGAGCGGTTGGACCACAGTGGGCTCCAGGGAGGGTGAGGTGGTGGAACAGAGCACATACCCTCCAGTTGTACCTTCCACATCTCATGCCATTCTGGCAAAGTGTGGTTCTTCTATGGAGGCACCCACAGTGAGACCAAGGAGGATGCTGGGAACCTCACAAAGGAGACCCACAGGAGGGTGACAGGGGACCCTGCAGGGGAAGGAAACAACTCCTGGTGGGGGACTCCATTGTTAGGAAGGTAGAACTGGGCAAGGAAGGGAGAGGGAGGTAGGTGCCTGCCTGCCGCCATGGCTTGAGGGAAGGGAGCTAATCCTCAGGATTGCTGGAGCAGCTGCACAGGGAGGGAGCTGGATGCCATTGTCACACTAGGGACAAATGACCTGGCTAAGAAAGGATTAGAGAAGTGCAGAAGAGTTTGTGGAATTGGGGAGGGGCCTTAGTCAAGTAGCATGCACAGTAACCTTCTCGGAGGTGCTACCCATCTATGGCATAGGAGAGGCTAGGGTGTTTCGCATTCCATGGGTTCTAACCAGTGGTTGAAAACTGGTGGAGCTCAGGGATTTGGCTTCATTGGGGACTGGGGGTCCACCTGGAGTGATGCAAGCCTATACTGGCATGATGGGCTGCATCTGTCCGGGAGGGAACCAGGATCTGGAAGATGGGTTTAAATGCTTCATTGGCAAGCTTTTAAACTAGCCAGGGGAGGCACTGGAAAGGGCAGGAAAATCTAGCCCCCAAACAATCACGGTAGTAGGTGTGGCAAACACCAACATGGAGGTGTCGAGGGAGAAGGGCAGGGTAAATGAGAAAGTGACAAAGGCAAGAAGGACAGGGATGGGGCAAAAGGGGTAAGGCCATCAGGAAATGGAGGGTAATGAGTACCAATGCCCGTAGTCTGGGCAACAAGCTCCCTGAGCTGGTGGCCTTAATGGAAGAGGGATGCCTGGATATTGTAGCAGTCACCGAAACATGGTACACAGAGAACCATGACTGGGATGTTAACATACCAGGGTACATAACTTACAGGAGAGACAGGCAGGGGAGAAGAGGAGGAGGAGTAGCTCTCTATGTAAAGGAAGGGATAAAAGCAACTGAACAAAAGAGTAAACAGGAGAGAGGAGGCACTGTGGGTCACCTTGGAGACTGGAAAGGGCACCACAATCCGCACGGGGTTAGGTACAGACCCCATGTCAGGGGAAGGAATGGACAAGGATATGATGGAAGGCATTCTTAGAATGGCAGAGAAAGGGAGATACTGTTGATGGGAGACTTGAATATGCCAGATGTTAACTGGAGCACATTTGCTGCAGCCACATCCAAGAGCAGGGCCATTCTGACGCCCTACAGGTGGCAGGCATTGACAGCTAGTTTCGGGAGGAGCAATCTTAGGCCTCGACTCTCAAATGGGGCAGTGAGGAGGATCTCAGATCTAGAAGTAGGTTGCCATCTGGGGACAAGTGACCATCAAACAGTGTGGTTCACGTTAAACTCAAGCTAGAGTCGAGCCATACCAAAGTGAGGGTACTGGACTTTAGGAGGGCTGACTTTGGCAAGATGGAGAGTGCCTCAGAAAAGCACTAGCAAACAGGCTAGAAGGAGGTGTGGAGCAACAATGGGAATTATCAAAACTGCCATCACAGAGGCAACAAGCCTTTGTGTGAAGCAAATAAACAAATCAACGAAAAGAAAAAGCCACTATGGTTCTCAAAAGAGGTGGCTGTGAAAGTCAGGAAGAAAAAGATAGCATTCCGGAAGTATAAGGAAACACGAAGGAGCAGGACAGAGAGTTGTACCAGTTAAGGCAGAAGGAAGCAGGGAGGGAAGTCAGAATAGCAAAGGCCCAAACTGAGGAAAAGATAGCCAACTCAGTTAAGAAGGGGATAAAACCTTTATAGGTACATCAGCGATGGAAAGACAAAGGGAGGGATAGTGAGGCTGAATAGAATGAACGGTGGGTGGGCAGAGGGACAGTGAAAAGCAGGAATACTGAGACGAATATTTCTGCTCAGTATTCACAAAAGAGGAGGGAAGTGCCTAATCCAATTAACAGAAGCACTCTTGATGGGGGTCAATCCCAGTCCTTTCACAGAAGAAAGGGTTCTGCAAGAACCCTAAAACTGAAGGTGGATAAAGCAATGGGTCCTGATGGAATTCACCCCAGAATTCTAAAGAATTAAGGAAGAAACTAGTGAAACCACTGGCTACTCTTTTTAATAAATCATGGAGGATAGTGGGTACCCGAGGACTGGAGGAAGCGGATGTGATTCCCTTCTCACAAAAGTGGGACCAAGACAGAGGCAGGAAACTACAGACCTGCCAGTCTGACTCTGTGGTAGGGAAAGTGATGGAGTCACTTCTGAAGGAAAGAATAGTTGAGTACCTAGAGGTCAGTGGAGCACAGGATCCAAGGCAGCATGGGTTCACAGCGAAGGTCATGTCAGACAGATCTAATAGATTTCTTTGACTGGGTGACCAAAGTAGTAGACCAGGGAGGGCTGTGGACATGGCCTACCTAGACTTTAGCAAGGCATTTGACACAGTCCCACACAAAGATTATTAGTCAAATTAACCAGCCTGGGGTGGGTCCAGGGTGGTAGCCTGCAAGTAAAACAGTGGCTGGAAAACAGGACACAGAAGGTAATTGTAAATGGAGTCCACTCTGAAGAAAGGGCGGTTACCAGTGGGTACCGCAGGGTTCAGATTGGGTCCAGTCCTTTTAATGTCTTCATCAGTGACATTGCAGAGGGACTGGAAGAAAAGTATGCCTTTGCAGATGACACAAAGATCTGCAACAGGGTTGATACACAGGAGGCGTGGAAAGGATGAAAAGGGACTTGGCAAGGTTGGAGGAATGGTCAGACGTATGGCAGCTAGGATTCAATGCAAAAAGTGTAAAATAATGCACCTGGGAAACAAGAACCCAGGGAAGAATACACAATGGGTGGGAGGTAGTAACAACAACAAAACAGGAAAGGGACCTGGGGGTAATCATATCAGATGACCTTAAGGTTAGCAAGCAATGTGAGAAGGCAGTAGGGAGGGCCAGGGGTATACTGGGATGTATAGGAGAGGCATCAGCAGCAGAAAACAGGAAGTTGTTATCCTCTGTACAGACAGTTGGTGAGACCCATCTGGAATACTGTGTCCAGTTCTGGAGACCCCATCTCCACAAGGACATAGACAGGATAGAGGCAGTCCAGAGGAGGCCAACTAAATGGTGCAGAGTCTGCAAGAGAAGCCGTATGAGGAGAGACTAAAGGAGCTTAATATGTATACCCTTGAGGAAAGAAGGGAGAGGGGACATGATAGAAACTTTCAAGTACCTCAAGGGAATCAACAAAGTCCAAGAGGGTAGCATCTTTCAGAAAAAGAGACTTGCAAGAACAAGGGGACACAATTTAAAGATAGATGGAGGGCGGTTCAGGGGCAATGTGAGGAAGTATTATTTCACAGAGAGGGTAGTGGATGCATGGAACAGCCTTCCTGAGGAAGTTGTGGGGTCTAAAACTGTGGGAGAATTCAAGAATGCATGGGACAGACATAAGGCAGTTCTTGTGGGGGGCAGGAAGATATAGGCTGTTGGTTAATTAGGAGCTGCGGCCTATCCTGTAGGTAGGGAAATGGGCAGACTAGATGGGCCTAGCGGTCCTTATCTGCCGTCAAAGTCTATGTTTCTATAGGAAATCCCATCCCACCTTGTCAAATGCTTTGTCTGCATCGAGACTCATTATAATAGAGGGAATCTTTCGGGCCTGAAGATGTTCCATAATAAAAAATAATCTATGGAGATTATCTGAAGTACTTCTTGATTTCACAAAGCCCGCCTAATCTTTGTGTGTTAAATCCAGTAGGATGGGTTCCAGTCTTTGACCCAAATAGCCATAAATAATTTATATTCTACGTTTAGGATAGAGATTGGCGAATAAGATTTGGAAAGGGTGGGGTCTCTTTCCGCTTTAAGTAAAGGAGTTAAAATAGCATAATTCCAAGAAGGAGGAGGGGTCTCTCCCTCAAAGACTGTTTTACAGGCTGGAAGAAAGCTAGGTAATAGTAGGGGGATAAACGTTTTGTACCATTCTGGACTAAATCCATCCAGGCCTGGACTTTTCTGAGATTTAATGCTTTTTACCTGGTAAATATCTCCTCCGGTCTAATCGGTCTTTGTAGTTGAGAAATCTGGGTTTCGAAAGTTTAGATAAAGGGATTTGGTCTAAAAACTCCTGAACTCTATGTTTGTGTTCGAGGAGGGAGGGCTGTATATAAAGATTTATAAAATTGTTTAAAAGTCTGTTTGATTTGGTTCTCTTTATATGTAGTAGAGCCAGTAATTGGGATTTTATTTTCAAGATAGTAGAGGCTCTTTTATTGGCCCTCAGCCTCCTTGCCCTTTTGCCCTCCCTTCATAATTGTATTGTTGTAGATATACCAGTTGTTGGAAGGTTTTATAATCCATAATGTTTTGTATCTCCTGTTTTAAGCCTTTTACCCATCTCTGAGATTAACATCTCCTTCTCTATATAAAACTGATAGGAGGACAGGAGATCTTCTAAGAATTTTAACCAGGCATTTTGTTTTTATTTTCTGGAAGGTGTATTTCAGAATCTCTCCCCTCAGTATGGCCTTCAGTGTATCCCACTGAATAGTACTAGAGATGTCCGGGGTCAGATTTTCCTGGATAGCCTGGGGGATACGTTTCCTTATGGCATCAAGGAATTCCTGATCTTTTAAAAGAGATGTATTAAATCTCCAAGATTTAAATTTTCGCTGTTTCCCTAAGTCAGTTTTTAGAATCGGGGGATTGTGGTCAGATAGTATTCTTGGTTCAGTTATCATAACCTGAACTAATGTAAGGTGTTCCCCCATAACAAAACAGTAATCCAGCTTAGAATATGTTCTATGTCGTGCCGAAAAAAAAAGTATATCCTGGGACTTTTGGGAAAGACCTCCTCCAAACGTCTTTGAATCCTAAGTATGCTAATTTTTTTTTATTATTATTTTCCTGTATTGGGTAATCTATTGGGATTTGGAATCGATGAATCTATGTAGGGATCTTATGTCAGATTAAAATCTCCTCCCATGATCAAAATTCCTTTATATCTTTCCATCACCTTTTGAAGGAATGATCGAACAACCGGAAGTGGAGTCTGTGGAGGTAAATAAGCATCAACTAAAGTTACAGTCTGTGAATAAATTCTTCCGGTTAGAATCACAAATCTACCCTGTGGATCTGAAAAGGAATCCAGAACTTCAAATGGGGGGAGGGGGGGTGTTGAAATAGCTGTTCCCCTCTTTTGGTTTTTTGGATGAGAGGAGGCAAGCACCTGATATCTACCCTCCCCAGTGAAACTTAGAGTGTTCTGACAGGGAGAGGTGAGACTCTTGTAGGAAAAATAAATCTGCTTTCTGCTTATGCAAGTATTGCATAATTTTATATCTTTTAACAAGGGGATGCAGTCCATTCACATTTAATGACAGAATATTCACTGGGGTGTTAGTCATTTGTATCTAGGGGGATTATCACTATTATGAAGGCAGGGCATTGTCCAGTTTCCAGAGAAAATTTTATGTATTTGATTATATTTTAAGTATTCTTTCCTCCATACTCTGGTGGCCCTAGATGGCCAGGCTCAGCATCTCCAGAGATAAAGGAAATTTCTTTATCTACTATCTCTCCAGAAACCACGTTCAACCTTTTTTGAGAACAGTAGTATCAAATCTAGATTTGTGTCACCTTCTCTCTTCAATTTTAACTTAGTCAAGAACAAATAACCCATTAATCTAAATAACTGTTGAAAAACCATTTGTCCTCTTACCAAGGAAACTATATACATTTGGTCTTCCATTCATGTGGGGAAAAAAAACATTTCCCACTTTGTCCCAGACCCACAAAACCTGTAGTCTGGGGAGACAGGGCAATACTTCTCTAAAGAGTATAGACCCATCTGAGGAGCCCCAAGAACAGACACAGAATTACCGTTTCAAACAACATGAAGTCTTGCTATATTATGACAATTGCAGTTTGTCCCACCATTAGAACTGCTCCGAGGTGAAAGAGTTAACTACCATTCTAAGAATGGAGTTTAGAGCTAAGCTCGGTTAGAAAGCTCTGTCTGGATAATTTCAAACTGAAACTGTCAGATTCTTTACTCCGTCTCACTGAACAGTCGCCGGAGATTTCTCCTACTGCTCGGTTCATTTCTCGGTTTAAACAGTATTTTCTCAGTTAAATTCAACTACGAGTTTATTATTTTAACCATAAAACCGATTAGCTCAAGCTCTGTCTGTGGTATTGTAAGTAATAGACAGGTTTTTATTTCTGTGTGGAACTTGTAAATGTTATCGGTTCGGTTCGAACCGATCAGGTTGTTTAAAACTTTAAAGAATAAGCATTTTAAAGCTTTTAGAGTCGGTTCCGGTTCTTATCGGTTCTAAAAACCCGATTTCATTACGTTTTCCACGACCCGTGACACGGTTGGGAACCGATAAAGGGTCTTACCTGGCACTGCTGTTAAAAGGGCAAGTTTCTTGGTTGAGCTGGCATCATGTCAGAAACCCAAAAAAAAAACCGGGCCCACTGGGTTTCAACACTGTAGTGTCTGTGGGAAGCCTTTGCCAAGGCTGACCACACACTACATGTGTTTAGTGTCTGGGGTTTGACCACCTCAATTCAGACTGCCAGATTTGTAAAATTTCCCTGCAGCCACCCTGGATAAGAGAGTGGGCAAACTCCAGGAAACGAGAGGCCAAAAGTCCGCTGGCCGGATGTCCAGCCCGGTTCGGTGCCAACCGAACGGGGCGCGCGTGTCTTCTGACCAGGGCGAGACTCTTTCTCGGCAAGCGTAAAGCTGGCTCTGAGAGCCAGTTCCAGCAAAGAAAACTAAAAATCAGCAGGTATGAGTCCAAAATTCCTTCTCCAACTGCTGCACAAATAACAAAAAGCTATACAAATTGTTCAGTCACTTTCTCGGTTTTGATCCGAACCGCCACTGTCTGGAAAAGGTCGAGTTCAGCCGGTTTCCACAGTTCAAGAATATAATATTGAGATTTTATGAACCAGAGGAGGGGAGGAGGATTATGAACAATGTGAATGTGACTTTGAAGTCTGGATGTGCCCATTGAACGGACATCTCCCCAGACAGACCTTTAGAATCCCCCATGCTTTCTGAGTCCCTTCTCATTTTCTCTTTTATAAAAGGTTGCTAAACCCTCCAGCTCCGATTAGAGAAGCTGTGGATGAGCAGAGGAACCTGATTTTGTGGTAATGATGGATATCCCAGAGTCTAGGAGATTATCTATCCCTTACATAAATCTTTTAGGAAGCAAACAATAAAAATTCTAAAATCCCTAATTCTGTGCCTCCTGTTGACAAAAAGATGGACAGGAGGTACACTTTAGTCAGGTCCTGATACAGACTTTCTTTCACAGCAATGCAGTCATGTTAGGGGTAGTTCAGGCTGCAGCCTGTGATAAAGCTAACATTCCCTGGCCTCACATCCTCCTGACAAGGACTCCAGGAAGATTGATGCCATGGCTAAAAACAATACATGGCAGCGTCCTTGGGACTCAGACAAGCAAATTACATGGCTTATGTGGCAAGATACCAAAAATCTAGATGGGACACTGTCATGGCTTTGGCCAACAGGCCCCTGGCCAGCTTGCCAGAAGCTGGAGCAGGTGGCTGCTGATGGTATTGAGGCATCCAAGGTGCAGTTCCATGCTGCTGTGGATTCTAATGATGTATCCTCTAGAGTCATGGCTACATCTGTGGCCTTTCGGGAGGTTAGCTTGGCTCAGGTGTACTAATTTGTCACAGGATACCCAGACTAAGGCTATGGATTTTCCTGTGGTGGGAATTCTCTGTTTGGGAGCAGACAGAGAATTACATGAAAAAATGGATGAATACAGAACAATTTATAGAGTAGTACAAGCCAAGGAGCGGCAAGCCACTCCTCAGAAGCAGACCCCAGGGGTAGAGGTAGGCCCTTTCACAGGCCTTTTACCAAACCCAGGCTTCTTCTGCTTATGCTCAGAGGGTTCTTCAGAGGCAGAGGCAGGCAGGGTGCAAGTAGGTCTGCTCCCACCCCTCAGCCTAAAGCCCCTGCCAAACAGGCACCCTGATGGGGTGCCCAGGGCGGTTCTCCACTACCTGTAGGGGGCAGGCTGGCTTACCGTTCAGGACTGGAGTCTCTAACATCAGACAAATGGGTCCTGGAAGTAGTAAGCCAGGGTCTGATTCTCAGCTTCAAAACATTTCCAAAGATGAGAGCCAGATTTTTCCACCTGCAAACCCTCTAGAGACCTTTACCTTAGAAACAGAAGTCTCAACCCTCCTAGCTCTCAGAGCTGTAGAAAGGGTTTCCCCTACACCAGGGCAAGGGGTCTGTACTCCAGGTACTTCCTTACCCCAAAAAGACTGGAGAATGCGTGGCCCATTTTGACCCAAGATATCTGAACAAGCACCTTTTGAAACCAAAGTTCAAAATGGTGACTCTGGCAATAATTTTACCTTCTCTAAGGCCAGGGGACTGGCTAGCTTCCCTGGACCTCAAGGATGCCTATTTCCACGTTCTAATCAGATGCTCCCACTGAAAGTACCTCAGATTTGAACTGCCCTCAGGTCATTACCAGTTCAGAGCAATGCCCTTCGGCCTCACCTCTGCCCCAAGGGTATCCACAAAATGTCTGGCAGTAGCAGTTGCTCATTTAAGAAGGCAAAGGATTGCTATCTTTCCCTATCTAGACGACTGGCTCATTGTAGGCCAGTCTCCGGAACAGGTCAAATCACACCTGCAAGTTACCCAGCAGCTGCTCACCTCTCTGGGCTTCCTGCTCAATCTTCCAAAGTCAGTTCTGGAACCTGTTCAGGTACTCACCTTCATAGGTGCAGAATTGGACACAAAGCAGGCCAGAGCCTTTCTACCCTTAGAGAGGGTAAGGAACCTGGTGGCCCTGGCCTCCTCCTTCATTCTACAGGTCTCTCGACCAGCAAGGCACTTCTTACAGCTCCTAGGACATATGGCTGCTTCCACAGCTGTGGTGCAAGGAGCAAGATTTCAGATCAGGGACATCCATTTCACTTGAGAGCTTTTTGGTCTCAGAGAAAAGATCCCCTTTCCAAGTTGATCCCAGTGACTCGAACCCTGATCCAGGCCCTTCAGTGGTGGCAGGATCAGAGCAATTTAAGACTAGGGGTCCCCTTCATCCCTCTATCTCATTCCTTGATCCTCACTACGGATGCGTCCCTTCTGGGATGGGGAGTTCACATGGGCGACCTCTCCACCCAGGAATCTCTGCTCCACATCAATTTGCTGGAACTCAGAGGTGTCTTTCTAGCACTTCAAGTGTTTTCTGCATCTGTTCAGAACAAAGTGGTACAAGTCAGAACAGACAACACCACCACAATGTGGTACATCAACAAACAGGCGCTTGGTCTCGGCCTTGTGCACCAAGCAATGAAGTTGTGGTCTCTGGCTTATTCCTGAACACTTCCCTCATAGCAGTTCACCTCCCAGGAAAAGACAATGTCCTGGCAGATGCTCTCAGCAGGATTTCCCGGGCCATCACGAATGGTCACTGGATCCCCAAGTACTAGGGATAGTTTTTGCCAGATGGGCACCCTCAGATGGACCTTTTAGCAGCCCCAGACAATCACCAACTTCCACTGTTTTGTTGCAGGCCCCAGTGATGGGCTCAGTCCCTCTGGATGCCTTTCTCCTAGATTGGGAAGGGAAGTTTCTACGCTTTTCCCCTTCCCTCTTCTATTCAAGGTGCTAGTCAAAATCAGGTCCCAGCCTTGCAGGATGATTCTGATTGCTCCAGATTGGGCCAGGCAGCCCTGGTACCCCTCCTTCTGTCCTTAGCAGTCCACCTTCCCTGTGCCTCCCAGGAGGCACAATCTGTTATCTTGTGCCCAGGGAGAGTTTGGTATCCGAATCTCGATCCCTCAACCTCAAGGCCTGGTTCTTGAGGAGTTAGAGTTGCTGACCTACACCTTTCTCAAGGTGTTCTCGACATCCTGAAGGCTTCTAGGAAGCCTTCCACTAGGCTACTTATAATTCTAAATGGAAAAGGTTTTCCATCTGGTGCTCGGGAAGCATATTTCCGGAATCTGCTGATTTGCCCATTATTTTGGACTATATGGTCCATCTTAATTCTTTGGGCCTGAGACCAGCTACCCTGAAAGTATATTTGGCAGCTGTCTCTGCTTTTATTTCAGCAGGAAAGCCCTCTTCCTTTCCACTCACCCTGTATTTTGAAGTTTTCAAGGGATTACTTCATACTAATCCACCTTTCAGGGACCCGCCCTGCCTGGATCTTAATGTTTGCATTGCTCAGTTGATGCAACCCCTTTGAACCTCTGTCTTCTGCAGAGCTCAAGTATTTGACTTGGAAAACTGTTTTTCTAGTAGCCATCACTTCTGCCAGGCGCATAAGTGAGTTACAAGCCTTGTCAGTGGAGACTGACTTTATTTTCTTTCACAGGGATAAAGTAGTCCTTAGGACTAACAGGAAGTTTTTGCCTAAGGTGGTTTCAGACTTCCATCTTAACCAATCTATCTCCCTTCCAGTGTTCTTCACTGACCATTCCTCCTCTGGTGAGAGGAGGCTGCACAACTAGATGTTAAGAGGGCCCTTAGTTACTGTATAGGCGTGCACAAGGGTCATAGGTTCGAATCCCTCCAACTATTTCTCACTTATGGTGAGGTTGGGAAAGGTAAACCTGCCACTAAGAGATTCATTGCCAGGTGGATTGTCTCTTGCATCCAATTTTGTTATCAAAACTGGGAAAGGTTCCCCTTCAGGCCTGAGGGCTCACTCTACCAGAGGTACAGCTGCGTCTCTAGCTGCTGCCAGAGACATCCCTATTTTAGAGATTTGTCAAGCAGCTACCTGGAAAACGGTACACACTTTCACTAAGCATTACTCCTTGGATATCCAGGCCAGGAGGGATGCTAGATTTGGCACAGCTGTGCTTCAGAGCCTATTCCCTAAGTAGGTTCTGTCCCTCTTCCATGGAGGTACTGCTGTGTATTCTGCAATTGTCATAATATAGCAAGACTTCATGTTGTTTGAAGAAAAAATTACTCACCTTAGTAATGTTGTTTCTTCTAATGGAGTCTTGCTATATTATGACCTCCCCCCCAGCCTGCCCCTCTCAGAACCTCTACTTGGGTATGGGGTGGGCAGTCCATTTGGGCACCGGTTATGCCCATTATATGTTTTTCACCCCTTCTTGGGGTTTTGGGGTGTGGTGTTTTATTTTACCTTATTATTTTCTGGTTCCCTGACTTGAGTCTTTGTGTTGGGACCAGGAATATGTGTTACTATTTAGGTAGCCAGTTGGCTAGTGTAGGTTACAGCTTCCACACAGAACCTTAGTGAGTTTTTGCTCGTAAAGATCTGACAGTTTCAGTTTGAAATTATCCAGACAGAGCTTCTCTAACCGAGCTCGCGCTCTAAACTCCATTCTTAGAATGGTAGTTAACCCTTTCACCTCCGGAGCAGTTCTAATGGTGGGACAAACTGCAATTGTCATAATATAGCAAGACTCCATTAGAAGAAACAACATTACTAAGGTGAGTAATTTTTTCATCTGTTCCTGTAATGGTTGGATAATAGGCATCGAAATCTCAATTAGATCAGAATAGAATGTCTAGTATAAAGCATAAGCATTCTCACCCCAATTCACCTTTTTCTAAATCTAATTATGAAATGGGTGTCAGAATTTAGACATGCTAATTGGTCCATACCTGTGTGATATTATGTCTAACGCACAGGAAAAAGGACCAGCAGTGCCCTGTGGGCACTGATCCTAGTAAAATGCCACTTAGAATGCTGGCAAACTGAAAATCAGCCAACTTCTTTTCACTAACTGCGAGTGACATGCCAGGCTGCATTTTCAGTATGCCAACTAAATAAATCTGACCTTCTGTTCACATGTAGCATGAAGGGAAAAGCTGCAATCTCTGTCACAGTCACAGCCCACCCGCTCGGTAATGATAGCCTGCCCGCTCGTTCATCTATTTAAAAAAACAAAAAACGGAAGAACCACAATCTTTCTACTGGCCCGCCCGCCAGCGCTCACTCTCTGTCTCTACCTGCCCACCCGCTCGCTCTGTCTCTGTTTCTGTACCAGCCTCCCGCTCACTCTTCAAGTTTAAACTTTTAATCTCGCTCTCCGTCTGAATTGAAACCACTCCCACTCCCAGCCCGCCCGCTCATGTTTGCAGCTTACAGCCCATGCTCGCTCGCTGTCCCTCCGAATTGAAAAGTGCTCCATTATGCTCAGTACTGCAGTGTCGCTACATCATGGCTAGCTACTTACTCAGAAAATGCCCACACGGTGCTCTCTCTCTCATGTCTCTATCTATGTCGCGCTTTCTTTAAATAAAGAACAGCACCATATTGTGCAACATTCTGCAAAACTCCATGACAAGGGAGGTGGGGTGAATACTGTCATGACAACCATATGAAACTACAGAAGCCTTTGTAGGACAACATTTCTTAAGTAAAAAAAAAACAGTAGGCGGAGGAACTATTTTATTTAAAACCAAGACAAACATTAAACTTTTTCCTTTTTAAATACTATACATTTTAGCTATCACATACATCTGTTTTTGATAGCCATTTCATAAGCGCGATAAGCCACTCAGGGTCTGTGCATTAGACACTTTAACACATGGCTAGGAGGCTGGACGCACTCGGCCGATGGCCTCGTGCCTCACCGCGCCTCTAGCCGTGGTGTTAAAGTGTCTAATGCACACCCTGTCGTGTCTTGTTGCTTACTTAATTTATCTCTATCCCATTATCATATATTGAATACCTAATTCCCCACTCCCCATTAGATAGAGAATCATTCAGCCTATCTAAATCCAGATTTTGCACGTATATATCACAGTATTATCCCTTTAACAGAAAATAATAAATGATTACTGATTCGATGGCATGTAGAATCGAGACGAAGTTCCGCCACTCTCCCACCCATCAAAGAGGAAGAACCATTCTGGAACCCTCCCCTTTCAAACTATTAACTTCAGATTTTCCATCCCTGAATCAAACATCCTCTCAGTTCCCCATCTCCCAGACAGTAACCTTCCATGACTTCATTCCCCCATCCCCATCATTAGAGACTAGTCACATCCATGAACTTTCCCTTTAAGGTTGATCTTGTCCTCCAATGATTAGAACAGAGTCAAGTCTAGAGCTTAAAGCTCAAGTTTGAGTCATATATTTCCATCTTTGAGTTAATCCATAGGAGATCATCCATGCCGGTCAGCGGAACAAAACAAACAAACAAAAAAGGGCGGGGAGAGGAAGAGAGCCGCCTTCCAAAACGACGGAGGCCGGGGAGATAAAGGCAGTCTCCATGTCCTGCTAACTATCTCGCCCTACACAGAGGGGCGTTTATTGTGCAGGGTTCCTCTATAAGAGATGCCCTCCCTCAACCCCGCAAACCTCCAAACGACCCAAATACCAGTGGCTCCCTCAAACCACCTCGTCCCCTCCATCTCGGTTTCGCTTCCCTCTTCAAAGCCTCCTGGCTTTTTATTCTGGGGGTAGGTGTAGCAAGGGTAGCCCCTCCACCTGTTACTTTCAAGCCAAGTTATATTTGGTTGGTGGGGGTGGGTGGGAGAAAACGGATCTACCCCTCAGTCTAGGGAATGGAGGGGGGGAGGCATCCGTAAGGAAATCGCCAGGAGATTGTAGTCCTCTCCCCATTGAAGAGTGAAGGTAAAACGTGGCTCCAGTTTTAGCGAATAAATTCCTTTCCTTTAACCCCTAAAAGCTTTGGGTCTAGGCCACGCTAGTCTCTCTTCCCTGGCTGCCTCCCCCTTCCCTCAATGAACCTACACAGTTATATCCATTTAAGGCTGTAGAGTAGGATTCCTTAGCTGCTGAATTTCGTCCAGTATTATCTGTAGTCTCTGGTCACCAATTTCCATTCTGGACACCCCCTCTGATCCCTGGCCTAGTTAAGGTGTTCTGGTCTCTCATCGCCATCTTAGGTATTTCTTTCACATCTAGGATTCCCTCTGTAAAGATCCGATCTGGCCTCCGATGCTGACTGGTAGGTTATGGGACCTCCCAGGAACCGAACTACCATTTTGCAGGATATGGAGTACGAAATTTTAAGTTCATTGCTCTGAGGGATGGAAATAGCGATGTGTACTCCTTTTTATATGTTGTGTAGCCAGGGCATAGACGTTTCGAACAGAATTCATGTTCTCTCCATTGAACTCTCTGTTTTCGCCAGGCCTTAGTTAAAAGCTGGTCTTTTTGGTA
The DNA here is from genome assembly GCA_016271365.2 of Neoceratodus forsteri. Taxonomy (NCBI): domain Eukaryota; kingdom Metazoa; phylum Chordata; order Ceratodontiformes; family Ceratodontidae; genus Neoceratodus; species Neoceratodus forsteri. Next base: position 113,719,866 of record JADMNL010000022.1, read on the forward strand.
AAAGCTAACAAATCGCATCACAAATTATCTAGGGTGAGCGTCTGGCTTAGAAGGGCGGAGGCCTAACGCTCTATGCGCCCTCTCTATATCCAGCTGGTATTCCGGACCCAGATCTAAAGTTTGTTGCAGCAGCATATCGGCAAAGGCAACCAGATCGTTGCCCTCTTCTCCCTCTGTTAATCCGTATACACGTATGTTTTTTCGTCTTCCTCTGTTCTCCATATCCTCCAGCCTAATCGACGTGTGTAATTGTTCATCTGCCAATCCATATACTGATTTCTCCATGATCGATATTTTATTTGAATTAGTTGTAGTCTGGGTTTCCATCTCAGCGGTTTTGGATTGCAGCTCTGTTAATTCTGTTCACATATCTCAAAGGGCCTCTCTCATCTCTGTTCGAAATTTGGTTATTGCTGCCAGAATAGTTTCAGAGTTAGGAAGATCGGGAATCTGTTTCTTTTTTTTCTTTATCTCTTCTACTCCTTTTTGATTCCGATTGTGGGAGAGCAGACTGGATAGAGTCAGAGCTTTGTATTTCATTTTCGTCTTCATCTTGTAAGTCTCTAAGCTGTTAGAAATGGTTGCGATCCAGGCGAGCCATGTCTCTACGTTACTCCGTCTTAATAGCTGATTTATTTCTTTGTTTGAGCTTAAATCTCTCTTCTGCGTTCCCTTTCAAGTTTGTTATTGTTTGCAAATGTTTGAAAATCAGTGCTGTAAGGGGGAGTTTCTACTGCAAAGGCGAACATGGGGTGAGAGCTGAAGTCTGTTGCATCCTCACGGTGCCATTTCCAACCGGAAGTCCTACTGTAATTTTTGATCCTTTGGACGTAAGTCTCCACCACTATTCACATGTCCACCCACCATCAGAATAGCCTTGAAGTCTTTATCTGCTATGATGGATTAATTGCCCAACAGTAGGACTAAAACTAAAATCAAGCTGTGTGTTGGGCATATATTGGAGGCTAGAAACATTTACTGCATTCTGCATATGACTCCCCTGATGCTTCCACTTGTGCCATTGCATCTGGCATCTTCCTTCACAGATATTTATGGCTTTGCAGTCTGTGGTTAACAGTTGGCCCTTTATTCACCTTTTTATTGTCAGAAACTGTTTGACCACTACGTGGAGCGCACTCTGATGGAGTTACAACCTTCAAAAATGACTCTTCTCTGCCTGATATTCCTTATTGCCTAGCTCTCTTCTGAGTATCATGGTGGGTCTCTTTATAGAGGATCCTGCTCCTCCCATACTTGTAGTTCTAGTTAGCCTTTCTCAGGGGGGACTTCCCCTAAGCAACAGTCCTCTGTTACCCATTTTAAGACCCCCCCGGGGTTCTGGCAGTACTCCTGATGCACCCTCCACCTTTGACTCCTCTCCTCTGTCTCTCCTGCCCCTCTATCAAGGGGTTCAAGTCAGGGCAGGATCTCCTGATCTTCCCGGACGAAAGTCTCCACCACTCATTCACACTGATGGATCAACGCCAGAGGCGCTTAGACCCAGCGTGAGCAAACTTTTAGCAAGAGGATCTGTGCCAGAGATGGAGCTGCGAAGAGCGCGCCCACGAGCCTGGGCCTGCGCGGCAATGACTATCTCGCATTGACCCTCCAACCGCCTCATAAGTTCCCTTTTCCCCGCCCGTCAGAGTGCGCGTTCAGTGACAACGTTGCTTCGCCTCGGAATCAAACTTCAAACTGCAGCATAGTTTTCAGTTTTTTATTTTATAGTAATATCTCAAATAAAGTAACAATTACTATATTTTATTCTTATTAAAGAAATAAGTCTCAGCCTACATTTACGGAGTCGACCATGAGCGGGTCGGGTGACAGTGGGGAGACTTCGTATGAAAGCTGTTCAGTCAGCCGGTCTGGGTCCGGTCTGCCACCCTCTCCGGAGGGGGGGTCTGACAACGGACGGTCCGATGCCTAGAGGGGTGGGCAGTCACCCCGGAAGCATAAAAGAAAACGGTTGCATTCTCGACACCGTTCGACCTCGAGCTCTTCTTCGGCCCACAGGTCAAAAAAGAGAAGGCATCACTCGAGGTCACCCTCTGGTACTTCTGCGCGTAGGCGGTCGGTCATTGGGGTCAGTTACGAGTCTCTCCGGGAGTCACCAGTTTCTGTTTTCGGTCACCAACCTCTTCGATATCGGAGCCCTTCTCCACCCTCCGGTAGGGCTTCAGATGAGTAGTTTCACCAGTGGGTCGCTGTTATGGAGCAATGGGCTCGGAGGTTGGTCCAGTAGCCTGGCCCGGTCACTCCAGGGCCTTTGGACTCTTCGGGGGATCGGGTAGGGAGGTTGGGCCTCCCTAGTCACGCGGCGCCTTCTTTGGTGCCGTCGACCCTGCACTCAGGTGTTTTCCTCCTCACATAGCTGCAGTGCAGGGGCCACACTGATGCCTCTATCTCCTCGTTTCCTCCTCCTTTCTCCTGAAATCCTAAGTTTCGAGCCCTGAATGGTTCTGGCGCCTTCAGCGTTGATGGATTGCTTGGCCGCCTCGGTGCCACTGCTGTGTCTGTTGGCGCCATCCTCGGCACCATCCATGGTGCCGGGCAGCTTATTGGCACCGTCCTCGATGCCGTGCGGCTTTTTGACGCCGTTTGGCTTGTCGGCGCCAGGGGCTGTTTCGGTGCCGAGGCTTGGTTTTATGTCTGCCAGTTTTCAGGGCTTCTTCTCTCTGAATCCTTTTCCTTCCTCATTTCCTTCTGATTTTCACTCCTTTCCTGTCCATACAGTCCCGCCTGGGCTGTCAGGAGATGATATTGAGCCTGACCCAGACCTTGACTGGAGGATGATGATGTGTAAGGCAGGACCTAATCCTGTTGCAGAGCTTGTGGTTGAGGACCTATCTTTTAAGTCTCTGCTGAACAATTTGAATTCCACTCTTTCTCTTCAGACTACAGATATCGATCCTGGGAAGCTTTTAAGACTCCAATACCTTCATGTCCTGAAAATCCCCATGGATTTAACTCCCCCAGTACAGCCTTCATTTGAAACACTTTCTGAAGTGGTATGGAATATTCCCGCTCTCATTCCTTCTGTGGCGAAGTCCATAGATAGAAAGTATGCTGCTCCCAAGGATCATCCCATTTTGGCCTCTCAAGCCTTTGTGGACCCTTTTGTAGTCCTGGCAGAGAGTGATAAGGTCATGCTTCCTCAAACTACTACCACTGAAATATAAACAAAGAATCTCATAAGATAGATACTTTAGGTAAGAGAGTCTTTGCTGCATCCACCCTGAGTATGCGATTTCCAGCTACCAGGGTTATTTCTCTCAACATGAGTGTGTTCTTTGGCATTCACTCAAGCAATTGGTAGAAGCTCTACCAGAGTCGGACACTAATTCAGAGCTTCTTCCGACCATAACCAGGGGTATCTAGTCCAACAACCAGCAGGTTAAAGCAGCTATGGATGTTTCGATATTGCCTCCCTACGGCGGTGGGTATTTGTACCGCTGTCACTCCTGGCTATGCACTTCAGGCTTCACGAATGATTCCCAGCAACAGGTCATGGCATTACCTTGACGGTGTGTATCTCTTCAGTCCTCAAGTGGACAAAGCTCTAGAGGCCACTCAAAAGAACAGGTCTTACATTAAATTGGCTCGACCTGCTCCCGTCCCTTCTTGGAGGGTGTTAATAAGTGTAAATTTCACAACCGCCAGTCCTTTCGAGGCAAGGGCAGGGGAGGTTTTAATAAAAACCAAGCCCCCCAGCCTCAAAAGAAAACACAACAGAAAGCACAAGGGCCCAAAGCGTCCAGTGACGCCTTCTGCGTTTCTGGCCCAAGTCCCACCTCAGCTGCCCTTGGGGGACTCTTTCTCGGCAGTGGGAGGTCGTCTGACTCAGTTCTACAACCGATGGAAGTCCATAACTTTGGACAAATGGGTCCTCTAGATATATCCAGGGTGTTCCCTCAATTTTTCAGAAACCCCTCCGGATCGTCCCTAAAAAGCGTCAGCTCAGGCTGTCAGTACTTTAGTCATAGCTTCGCTTCTGAGATACAAGGCCTTCTGAACAACAGGGCAGTAGAAATAGTTCCACTGGATCAACAGAACACAAGGTTCTACTCCCATTACTTTCTAGTCCCAAAGAAAACCGGGGGCATCCCCCCCCCCATTTTGGACCTCAGAAAATTGAACGAATTTCTCCACAAGGAAAAGTTCAGAATGATTTTGCTAGGAACCCTGTTAACTTTGCTTCATCAGCATGACTGGCTAACCTCCCTGGACATGAAGGATGCTTACCAGCATATTCCTATTCACCCAAAGCATCACAAATACCTAAAGTTTGTGGCTTTGGGCCAGCATTATCAGTTCATAGTCCTGCCCTTTGCTGTCCTCAGCGCGCAAGTTTTTACAAAGTGTTTTGCAATTCTCAGCGCATCTCAGAAAGATCAGAATTCAAGTGTCCCCATATCTGGATGACTGGCTTCTAGCGAGCCCTTCTAGGCAAGGAACTCTTGACGCCATAGCCATGGCCTCAGACTTTCTCATGTCCATGGGAGTTCTGCTAAATCTCAAGAAATCACAGTTGCAGCCCTCCCAGAAGCTCCTTTTCATAGGAAATATTCTGGACACCTCCTGTGTGCGAAAGCTTTTCTACCAAAGGACAGATGGAGCAATATCCTGCAGATGGCCTGATACGTTGGAGAGAACAGCTCGGTTTGAGCTATCTCGATGCAACAGATGCTCGGTCTCTTGGCATCCTCGGTGTTCACTGTACCCCTAGCTCGCTTTCACATGAGAACCTCTCAGTGGATGCTCAGTACTCAGTGGTCCCCAACCACTCACCCTCAGTCCTTTCTCATCAAGGTGACAGAACCTCTGAAGAGGTCTCTCACCTGGTGGTTGCAAGAGGACAATCTTCTAGAGGGAAATCCCTTTGCTCCCCTGGATCATCAGATTTCCATTACCACAGACACATCCCTGATGGGGTGGGGAGCTCACTGTCAGAATCTCCACGGCCAAGGTACATGGACTCAGGACGAGTCCCAACTTCACATAAATGTCCTAGAAATGAGAGCCCATCCTTTATGCAGTCCGGGCTTTGAAGGACATTCTTTGTCACAAGAACATTCTCCTTCAAACGGACAACAAAGCAGTGATGTATTACATCGGCAAGCAGGGCGGTACACACTCTTACCCTTTATGCAGGGAAGCAGTGAGAGTGTGGGAATGGTACCTAGAGCACAAGGCTCTAATTCAGGTGGTCTACCTGCCGGAAGTGCAGAACGAACTGGCAGACCATCTCAGCAAAACGGAAACAGATCCTCACGAGTGGTCTCTAGACTCAACCGTAGTTCAGTCACAATTCGCAGAGTGGGGAACTCCAGACCTGGACCTTTTTGCATCCCCACTCAACACAAAACTGCCTCTCTTCTGCTCCAGAAATCCAGGGCCTGGCATTTTCTGTCAGGATGCGTTCAGGCTGCAGTGGACAAGATGCTTTCTATATGCCTTTCCTCCTCTTCCACTGATTCAGAGGGTACTTCTCAAATTCGAGTTCCAGGGGGACAAAATGATTCTCATTGCTCCCTTCTGGCCTCGATACAGATATGGTTTCAAGTATTCAACAGTATGTCGCAACTTCTCCAAAGCACTTCCTTCAGACGACTCTTCTGACCCAGGTCCCTGTGGTTCATCCCAGTCTGACGTCACTTCATCTTCACGCTTGGCTCCTGAAGAGATAGAAGTGAACAGGTTCAGTGCCTCTCGAAGAGTTTCAGATATTCTCTTGGCTGCGCGTAAGCCAGCCAGTAGAAAAACTTACACAGCCAAGTGGAAGCGTTTTTCTCTCTGGTGTGCAAAATCCTGTTTGAATCCTTTTTCCTGTCCACCAAATAAAGTTCTGAGTGCCTTTTAGACCTCTTAAATTCAGATCTACTTACTCTTCAGTCAAAGTTCACCTTTGTGCCATTTCAGCTTACCATGAGCCAGTACTTTCCTTATCACTGGCTCAGTTACCAGTAGTTAAGAGGTTTCTTAAGGGTATTCTGTGTATCAGACCTCCTATCAGACGTCCAGTCACAGCCTGGGATATTAACCTTGTGCTAGACATGTTCACTTGAAAGCTTTTCGAGCCTCTAGCAACCTGTGAGCTGAAATTTCTCACTTGGAAAACGGCATTCCTGGTGGCCATTACCTCGGCCCGAAGGGTTTGTGAAATACATGCTTTGGTCACAGATCCACCGTATACTGTGTTTCATAAGGACAAAGTAGTTCTTAGGACCCATCCTAAGTTTCTCTCTAAGGTTGTTTCAGAATTCCATCTAAACCAACCTTTAGTCCTACTCTACTTACTTATGAACTTCCAAAATGAAGGAGAGCATTCCTTCATTCTTTAGATGTCAAAAGAGCTCTGCGTTTCTATTTGGATAGAACGAAACAAATTCGCAAATCTCAACAACTGTTTGTTTCCTCCAGCGAGACCCGGCTGGGTCAGCCTGTCGCTATCAGATGCATCTTGGCATGGCCGGTGGCATGCCTTCACCACTGTTATTCCATGGTGCAGGTCAAGCTGGAGGGCAGAGTGTATGCTCACTCCACTAGAGCAGTCGCGGCATCCCTGGTGGAAATCCGCAACGTGCCCATTGTGGACATTTTCAATGTACCACCTGGAGCTCAGTGTATACTTTCGCCAAGCACTATGCCCTGGATGTCCACGCCAGGCGACATCTTTCATTTGGCAGGACTATCCTTAATGGACTTCTATCCTAAATTTGTGAGCTCTTGTTTCTCCTGCCGCCTCTCGGGGATTATTAGCTTGTTACTCTCCTATCAGTGTGAATGAGTGGTTAAGACTTTATGTCCAAGAAGGTATGGAAATTACGTATTCCACTGTGAATTTTGATCTTCTTGATGAAGTCTCCACCACTCATTCACACGCCCACCCACCATCCCCGAGCTCACCTCTCTGTTTTGGTCTTCACTCCCTCAATGTTTAGGCTGTAGAAGACTTCTTTGCTGACCCTTCTTATATGGATCATTCAGACTATCCTATGTCCAAATTTTTGTTTGACTAGTTCTTCAAGGTTAGTTACACTGCACCTCCTTGGAAAAAAGAGGTACTGAGGTGGTTGGAGGGTCGACGCCGAGATAGTCATTGCTGCACGTGCTCAGGCTTGCGGCACTGCTCCTCGTGACTCCATCTCTGGCACTGACCCTCTCACAAAAAGTTTGCTCCTGCTGGGTCCTAGCACCTCCGGCGTAGATCCCATTAGTGTGAATGAGTGGTGGAGACCTCGTCCAAGAAGATCAAGAATTACGGTAGGTATGTAATTTCCATTTTTACACAAATGGCAGGATATCACATCACACAGGAGGTTCCTAGATATTATCCAGGAAAATCACATGCTGGAACTGATTGTGCCTCTTTTTGTGCACATTCACAGGCTGCGTCACTACCCCCCAGACTACTTGTGACTCCTGCTAACCGAAGTGCGTACTCTGTTGGACAAACAGGCTATTTTGCCTGTTCCTTTGGTGGAATGGTACCAGCATATCTCTTCCTTGTACATCCTGTCCCCAAGAAAGCATGCAATCTGTGCTCTATCTTGAACCACAGAGACCTGGACAAATACATCACATACAGAAATTTCTGCATGTTGTCGCATGAGTCACTTTTCCCGCTGCTCTTGCAAGGAGATTGGCTTTGTGCCCAGGACATATACAGTAGGATGAATATCTGCACATCAGGATTCAGCACAGGCATCGACACTACCTTCGTTTCCTGCTGGAAGGCCAGCACTACCGAGTTTGTGTTTCCCTTTTGGCTTATCCTCGGTGCCACAGGTGTTCAGCTCCATCTGGACAAACACTGAGGATACCACAGGTAAACTCAACTGGATGTACTCAACAGAAACTGATACTAAAAAGGGCTACATATCAGTGTGTTAAGTGCAGATACAGCAATGTAGTGCAATCTGGGGCCCTAATAATATGCCAGCCACAGCTGGTAGCTACTGACCTGCACACTGGTGGATGCTGGCTCTGGCCAGCATATTTCTGGGGCTCCATCTTCTTTTGGGACCTCATTCTTCCAGTCCCTAGCCTAGAGGCAGGGTTGTGCACCAAGCCATTTCTCCCAGAGGACTGTTGAGTGTCTGTCATAGTGTAGATAGTGAACTGAATCTAGGTAGTTAGCCAAAGAGGTTACTGAACATTAACTATAGTTCTACTACTGGTATTCAGTCCTTTTCCACACAATGCACCTGACGTGCCCTAGCCAGAGTTGCTCTATGTGTCCATTTTCTAGAATCTAGATCTGAGAGCAGTGAAGGAGACCAGAGGACATGTTATTGGGTGGTTGGAGGTATCAAGCTTTGAGACTGTTTCTGGAACCTGAATATGCTGACATAGTATGGATGCAAACATAATACCAGTAGCAGGAATGTGCCTTCGGGTAATGTAAGAAGCCTCTTCTTCCTCTGCTTGTTTATGGAGATATGGTATACTGCTGTGCCCCCAAAGTCACCCGGCACAGGTTGGATGCCCAACACAACAGGCCGTGGAGGCTTGCTCAGGGACCCACTGCTGATTGTTATGTAGCCATCTCAGCTTTCTGAGCCCTGCAGCTTACAGGGACTACAAGTCTTTTACATTCCTCCCTAAGTACAACTACTCCCCAAACTCCACATACAGTATCTTACACCCTTCTGCTCTTTTGCTACACCCTTATTTTCTTAACTCAGCCAAGGCAGCTAGTGGGATAGTAATTGAGCTCTGAAAGGATTTCAACAGATTAGGCTTTTACTTTTCAAGCGTGGCAGAATGAAACTGGCTATGGGCCCCCTCCCATCAGCAAACCTTCCAGTACTGTATTTTGAAGGCTACCACGTAAGCCGCTGAAAGATCCACGTTGATGCTGACCCTCCTGAACCCCTTCTTCAAACAACATGATGTTCTTACTGAATTCTGACTATATGCAGTTAGCCCCAGCACTTGAACTGCCCTGGAGAGTAAAGGGTTAACTCTATGCAAAGGCATAGAACATTGAGATTGAGCTCGGTTTTCAAACCTCTGTCTGTGGTACTCTGAAGTGTAACCGTCGGATTTCTTACTCCACCTAACTGTGAAGTCGCTCCAGAGATCTGTCCTGCACTTCGGTTTGGTAAAAGTTCGAATCGGTCGGTTCTGTCAACCCGTTCAGTAGAAAATCGGTATTCTTGCCTCTGTCTCGGTACCAGTAAGTGGTAGTATAGGTAGTGGTAGTTTTCAGAAGAAATTGTTTTTATTTTCGGTTCTTTGCCGGTCGGTCCGGTTTGGAACTGAAACCTATTCTGTATTTTCTGCATACTTTGTATTTGTGTGATTTTTCTGGTACTTATCGGTTCCTAAAAAAATCCGACTTTAAGGATTTTTTTAACCGACCCATAACATGGTGGGAACCGATAAGTTACTGTCGCCTGGCTTAACCGCTGTTTTGGGGTGACTTTATTTTGTAAGGCATGTCTGAGAAACCCAAAAAGAAAACCGGACCACTGGGTTTCGGCACTGTATCGAGTGTAAGAAGGCATTTGCTAAGGCCGTCCCTCACCTCGTATGTGTGTATTGTCTGGGGTTTGACCACCTCAAGGAAGACTGCCAAATATGTAAAAACTTTCCCAAAGCCACTCTGGAAAATCGTTTGAATAGGCTAAGGAAGAAGGATGCCGAAAAGTCCTCTGACCCAGATGGCCAGCCCAGTTCGGTTATGGCCGAACCTGAGGAGGTGCCCACTGACCTAGGCGATACCTCTTCAGGCAACGGAGAGCCGATTCTGTGGAATCGGTCCTGAGTAAAGAAAATCAGCCGGCATCGGATTCGCCTTGGTCCGACCGCTGATGAAATAGCAGTGATTTCAATTGTACAGTCGCTTGTTCCGGCTCTGACCAAACCGTCTCGACTCAGAGCTGATCGGTTCGGTCGGAGGTACTTGCTTCAGAATTGATCCTGAGGCATACTATGAGGGCGATTGGGAGGAGGATGAAGATTATGAAGAAGAACAATGTGAGGGCGTAGATGAGCCAGTAAAGCCAGACATCTCCCCAGACAGGCCTTCTCAGGCTTCTCCTCCTAGGCTTTCTGAGTCCCCTTCCCATTTTTTGTTTAACAAGAAAGTGGTTGAGACTCTTCAGCTTCCTATGGAAGAGGCTGAACAGGATCAGGAAGAACCTGACTATTTGGAAATGATGGATGTCTCCGAGTCTAAGAGGGTGTCTATCCCTTTAAATCCTTGGAGAAACAGACACAGAAAATTCTACAGTTTCCTACACCCATTCCTTCTGTGGAAAAAAGAATGGACAGGAGGTATGCTCTGTCAGGTCCTGGGACAGAATTCCTTTTTTCTCATAGCAGCCATGTTGGGGTAGTCCAAGCTGCAGCCTGTGACAAGGCTAATATTCCTTTGGCATCTCACCCCCCAGATAAGGATTCCAGGAAAGTTGATGCCATGACAAAAAAGCAGTACTTGGCATCATCTTTGGGACTCGGGCAATCTAATTATATGGCATACACTGCTAGGTACCAGAAATCTATGTGGGATACGGTTCTGGAACTGGCTAAGGGTGCCCCTCCCCAGCTGGCCAGGGAGCTGGAGCAGGTGGCTGCAAATGGTATAGAGGCATCTACGGTGCAATTCCACGCTGCTGTTGATTCCAGTGATGTTCATTCCAGGGTCATGGCTACATCTATCTCTATGAGGAGATTTACTTGGCCTAGGTGTACAAACCTTTCTCAGGATACCCAGGCTAAGACCATGGATTTTCCTATAACGGGTAATTCTCTGTTTGGGGAACAAACAGAAAATTACATGAAGAAAATGGATGAGTACAGGACCACCTATAGGAGTGCTGCAGCCAAAGAGAAGCAGACCACTCTCAGAGGCAGCAGTTTAGGGGCAGGCCTTTTACCAAGCTCAGGCCTCCTCCTCTTCTTTCCAGCAGAGGGCTCTTTAGGGAAGAGGTAGACGGGTGACTAGGACCCCATCAGCTACTCAGTCCAAGCCTCCTGCCAAGCAGACACCCTGAGGTGTCAGTCAGGATCACCTCCCTAATCCCAGTAGGGGCAGGTTGGCTCACTACTCCCAGGCCTGGGAGTCTATTACTTCAGACAAATGGGTCCTGGAAGTAGTGAGCCAGGGACTTGCCCTCAGTTTCAAAAGGTTCCCAAAAATGAGAGCAAAGTCTTTCAGTCCTCCCTCTCCCTTTCCCTTGGAGACAAAGGTCCTAGAGGCAGAAGTCTCCTCTCTTCTGTTTCTGCAAGTCGTAGAGAATGTACCACTTTTGTCACAGGGGGAAAGGACTGTATTCAAGATACTTCCTTACCCCCAAAACGGCAGAGGAGTGGTGACCCATATTGGTTTTAAGGTACCTGAACAAGCATTTGACAAAACCATAGTTCAAAATGGTGACTCTGGGATTAATTCTTCCCTCTCTGAGACCAGGAGACTGGCTAACTTCCCTGGGTCTCAAAGATGTGTACTTCCACATTCCTATCAGACAATCCCACAGAAAGTACCTCAGGTTCGAGTTGCACTCAGGCCATTACCAATTCAGGGCCATGCCCTTTGACCTGACATCTGCTCCAAGGGTGTTCACCAAGTGTCTCGCAGTGGTGGTGGCATTCCTCAGGAGGCAGGGCATATCTGGATGACTGGCTTCTAGTGGGCCAATCCTCAGACCAAGTCAAGTCAGCTTTAGAGGTCACCCAAAGACTTCTAGAATCCTTGGGCTTCATTTTGAACTTAGAGAAGTCTGTTCTAGAGCCAGCCCAGCTTCTCACCTTCATAGGAGTGAAACAGATACGGTTCAAGCAAGAGCATTTCTCTCTTCTCAAGGGTTCAGTCTCTGGTCACTCTGGCCTCCTCTTTCGTCCTCTGGTGTCTCATTCAGCCAGACACTTTCTACAGCTGCTGGGATACATGGCAGCTTCCACAGCAGTGGTTCAGGAGCAAGATTTCAAATGAGAGATATTCAGTTTCATCTCAGATCTTTCTGGTCTCAGAAAAAGGACCTTCTCTCCAAACTTGTTCCAGTCTCCAAAACCTTGGTCCAGACCCTTCAGTGGTGGTTGGATGAGGACAACCTTCAACAAGGGGTTCCCTTTATCAGTCAGGTCTCTTCCGTGGTTCTCACCACAGATGCCTCTCTTCTAGGGTGGGGGGCCCACCTAGATAATCTTACAGCTCAGGGAACTTGGTCACCCCAGGAGTCCCTTCTGCACATAAATCTTCTTGAATTAAGAGCTGTCTTTGTGGCTCTTCAGACATTCTCAGCAGTTGTCCAATGGAAAGTGGTGCAGATCAGAACAGACGATAGCTACAACCATGTGGTACATCAACAAACAGGGAGGCACTCGGTCCTCGACCTTGTGCACAGAGGCCATGAATATTTGGTCTCTAGCTTATTCCCTTTAGGTTTCTCTGATGGCTGTGCACCTCCCAGGGAAGGACAACATTCTGGCAGATGCTCTCAGCAGGATTTCTCAGGGTCACCACAAATGGACCCTGAGCCCTGTCATTCTTCAAGTCATCTTCAGGAGTTGGTGTACCCAGAGATAGATCTCTTTGCAGCCCCAGACAATCTTCAGCTCCCTCTGTATTGCTGCAGACCACCCCTTCTGGGTTCTGTTCTCCAGGATGCTCTCCTACTAAATTGGACAGGCAGGTTTCTATATGCATTTTCTCCTTTTCCACTGATACTCAGGGTCCTGATAAAATCAGGTCCCAGCCTTGTAAGGTGATTCTGGTGGCTCCAGACTGGGCCAGGCAGCCTTGGTATCCTCTACTGTTGTCACTGTCAGTAACACTGCCCTTGTGTCTTCCCATGCAGTACAATCTCCTCACCTCCTCTCGGGAGGATTCTGTACCTCAGCCTTCAGACTCTCAGGCTCAATGCTTGGCTCTTGAAGAGTTAGAATATGCAAGTTTGCATCTGTCCCAATCAGTACTGGATATTTTTAAGTCAGCAGAAAACCTGCTACTGGGAAGACTTACAATTCCAAATGGAAAAGGTTTGGTTTTTGGTGTTCCAGTAGGCATATTAGGCGAGAGCTGGCTGACATTGCCATTGTTTTGGACTGTTTGGTACATCTTAACTGTTTAGGCCTCCGGCCTACTACTCTTAAAGTGCACTTGGCAGCTGTGTCTGCTTTTCTTTCGGCTGGTAAGGCCTCTTCCCAGCTTCTCATCCAGTTTTCAAGAAATTTTTCAAAGGATTGGTCCATGTCAGTCTTCCTTTTGGGAGCCTACTCCTTCTTGGGATCTAAACATCTGTATTGCACAGCTTATGCAACCCCCTTTTGAACCTCTATCTTCAGCTGAGCTGAAGTACTTGACTCAGAAACTGTATTTCGGTGGCCATTACCTCAGCTAGGAGGATCAGTGAACTACAGGCCGTATCAGTGGAACCTGATTTAATTTCTTCATAGGGATAAGATGGTCCTTCGCACCAATAGAAAGTTCCTTCCCAATGTGGTGTCAGACTTTCATCTGAACCAGTCTATGTCTCTGCCTGTCTTTTTCACTGATCATTCATCCTGTGGAGAGAGGAGGTTACACAGTCTGGATGTGAAAAGGGCTCTCATTTACTATATTGAGCTTACTAAGGCCCATAGGAAGGATTGTTCTCAACTGTTTCTCACTTATGGTGAGGCAGGAAAGGGCAAGCCTGCTACCAAAAGGTCTGTTGCCAGGTGGATTCTCTCTTGTATTCAATTCTGCTACTCCAAACTTGAGAAGGAACCTCCCTCAGGCCTGAGGGCTCATTCTACCAGAGGTACAGCTGCTTCGATTACAGCAGCTAGAGATATACCTTTAGTGAATATATGTAAAGCAGCTAACTGGAAATCTGTTCACACCCTCACCAAGCATTACTCTTTCGACATTCTGCCACGAAGTGATGCTAAGTTTGTTACAGCTGTGCTACAGAGTCTGTTCCCAAAATAGGTTATGTAACTCCCTTCTCCTAGGGGGTACTGCTTGGTAGTCTGCATATAGTCAGAATACAGCAAGACTTCATGTTGTTTGAAGAAAAAATTACTCACCATAGTAATGTTGTTTCTTCTAATGGAGTCTTGCTGTATTCTGACCTCCCTTCCTGCCTCCCCTCATGGAACCTAGTAGTTTTGGGATGTGGTGGGGCAGGCACAGTGCTGCACCCCAGAGGTGTACTGGTCATGCCCCATCTCTTAGGGGGTTTCTGTTTGTTTGTTACTAAGTAGTTTGGTGAACCACTACCTGTTGTCTTGTGTTCTTTTTGGGTGTTCTCGACTTGAATCTTCTGACCCTAAAGCTTTGTTTTGCCATTTGGCACAAAATTTTGGAAACAGTTTCTTCCTTTGAGTTAGTTAGTTTAGTGCTCGTAAGAATCTGACCGTTACACTTCTGAGTACCACAGACAGAGGTTTGAAAACTGAGCTCGAGCTCAACGTTCTATGCCTTTGCATAGAGTTAACCTTTTACTCTCAAAGGCAGTTCAAGTGCTGGGGCGAACTGCATGTAGTCGGAATACAGCAAGACTCTATTAGAAGAAACAACATTACTACGATGAGTAATTTTTTCTTACCCACCACCAGTATTTACTGATTTATATGGGGCATTCATGGGCCATGAAAATCCTGTAACTTTGATAGAAACATGCCACATGACCATTGATTATTTTCTGGCAATGTACATCTCACCTGAACTGCATATTTGTCAGTTTTGGTTAGTGGGATAACTTAGTCCAGGGTGTACAGTCATAAGGGAACAATGCACTTGTCAGGTTGTCACAGCACTCTGTTAAGCCTCGAGCCTAAGCATCACCAAAGGCATGCATTATTTTTTTATAACCGCACACCCTGTCAGGTTTTACCCTTCATCTTAACACCAGGGCTGCCATCCCCTGTGCCAGTCATTGGTCTGCTGCTTTGCCATACACTTTCGAGTACTGTAAGTAACTTGTATGTCTGTGTGTGTGTGTGTGTGTGTGTGTCCTTATGAAACTAGCACTTGCGTATCCTTTTCACTTGCACTACATTATAAATCGCTTACCTGATTTCAGCCAGTCAGCACACAGAGCCTCAGTACCTCTTATTCTGCTTACAGTGTTCATTTGTGCAGGAATGTTAAGAGCGGAGCATTCCACGCCACTGTTAGGGGAACTGTGGCTTCATTTAACTTTTGAAATAAAACAAGATTTCTGAAACCTGTTATGAATCCCTTTAGCTAAATTGATGGATTTATAAGAAGTTAATAGAGTCTTCTAAGTGTTTCTATTATGGTTTAAGAGACTCCTTTCATGAGGTTTGGCAAGCTAGAACCCTTCACCTTTGTTTTGCAGTCTTCTTGCCCAGACCTCATTCTCGGAATCTCTTACACCTAAGAGACTTCCCACAGAGGCCCTATTAACTGATAAACAGCACCTTGCTTTACCATGGGATCCCAATGGAAACAAGATACTGTATCTTATGGTTCCAGCCTGGTATCTGTTTGAAGCAAATGTCCAATAAACAAATCATATACCAAGAGTCGGTTTAAATGCAGCTATAACATATGGACCCAGAGAGATCAGTGAGATCTGGGTGAAACGTGTTGTGGTGTGATTTTTCTCACCTACACTATCTGAAAGGGCCTACTTTACTGGAGTACAAAATGATTCAGATACGCGTATAATTTATTATGATGAGCCATGGGAATAATTGCATTAAAAAGTCATAACGCCCGGTGGCGCTGAGGATTGAGGCACTGGACGCCACATCTCGCACTATGCTGGTGACCAGAGTCCGGGAATGACCTTGGGTTGTCAGCG
This sequence comes from Neoceratodus forsteri, assembly GCA_016271365.2. Taxonomy (NCBI): domain Eukaryota; kingdom Metazoa; phylum Chordata; order Ceratodontiformes; family Ceratodontidae; genus Neoceratodus; species Neoceratodus forsteri. Next base: position 113,735,633 of record JADMNL010000022.1, read on the forward strand.
TGCCGGCATGGGGGGAGGGCGGAGCAGGATTGAGCATACCGATGGGCAGCTTTCTTCTCCAGAGGGTGGTGAGGGTGAGTTGGCGCCCCTCCATAGTTCCGCTCCCAGTGGGTGGAGTTCCGGTAGGTAGCATAGGTGAAGAGGGGGCAGCAAAAAGCTGCGGGAGGTGGAAGGGGCTGAGCTGGCACCATGGGGTGCATAGCGTGCATCCACATGCTCGCATGGCCATGTGCCAGGGCCGGGGGGGTGTCGGGGAGAAAACCAAGTAAAATGCCTATGTTTCTCTGTTGGCAGGAGCAGGCGATGGGGACAAAACATATTTATATATATAAAAACAAATGTCACCACAATCATACATAGCTGAAAAATAAAAACACAATATAAAAAATGCACTGTCAGATGTATAGCAGGCATAAAACAAGAACCTAAACACATTAAGCACCTGAAGGTCCAGAACGCAAAAGAGGCCGAAACGTACATGGTCAATTCATTTGCACAAAACGGCATAATAGCCCCTTTATTGTAAGATTTTTCAAATGGGTTGCATACTGCAGTTTTGGTTCACTGTGAGGTGCAGATAAAACAGACATAGGATACTCTGATGCTTCTTTATCTTAACTGTGATTCTCTCTTTACAGGCAAAGTAGTAGCACATAAATGATGTTAAGCTGTTTGGATTCAGTGATCAGATTCTGAGGTAGGTGTCCATTACTCAGTGGTACATACAGAATAACGATACAAGTTTTTAGGTTTTCTTTTCAGACCCTTGTTTGTTTATTTTGCCACATAAACATGAGAGTGAAGCGTGAGTGATTTATAAAGGAAAACGACCGAATGTCTGTAAACAAATTTAAAAATACAAGAAATCACACACTCCTGTATTTTATTTGTTATAATGTGTTAGGGTCTGATATACAATTCAGAGTGTTTTTGATGTACTTGAAGGTTGGAAATGTGCAAGTAAACCAGGAACCGTTGTCACGTCTGTTGTCAATTACTGTGACTGTATAACAGCTTACTGCACAGCTGATAGATCAGTTGTGAGTTTCTGTGTAGCAATCTTGTGTCACAGAGTATTGACCTGGTGTGAAGTCGCACCAAATCAGTATGGAGAATACAGGGTCTGATTTGTGGTTGATGTCGGACCCTACCAGATACCATTATACAGAATGTGAGCATGCATACTGTATTTAACAATGCTGTTGCAGTATGTGTAACATTGTGGGCAAGAACCACAATGTAGTATACAGAACTTTGTATGCAGCAACCTTAGTGAGTCTTTGTACATCAGTGTGTATCAACCCTAGTGTAATACACACTATCCAGTGTGTAACAGCTTCTGAGTACTGTAGTGGTTTGTACTAGTTTCCACTTGTTAACATAATGTATCATGTGTAGCAACTCCATGTCATATGCAGCACAGAGTGTAACAACCTCAGTATTGTACACAGAAGCCAGCGCATCGTAGCCTCAGAGGAGGTATTCATAACACAGCACTGAGTAATAGCGTTTCTGTGGTACCCGAAGCCATGATGCAGCAACCTCAGTTTAGTACAGACTGGCACTGAGGTTGCTGTACTAACAGCAACCTCAGTGCCAGTACAAGCATGTAGTGCAGCAGCCACAGTGTGGTGAATGTCCCACACACAATGAAATAACCTCTGAATGGTACATATAGCACAGTGTAAAAATGTCAGTGGGCCATACAGAATGGTCACGGACCAGAAGAGAGGTGTATATTGACTGATGCACACTTTTACTTTTGTTGTTCTTCAGGTTTGTGGCAGAGCGGGGGGCCTCTAGACTGCTGGATCATGTTGGGAAAATTGATGAAATTTATAAACTCCCTGAGCCACAGGGCAAGGTCAAAAGCAGCGGACCATGGACACAGCTCCTTTCCATTACTCACAACCCCAAAACTCAGGTTTGTAATGAACACAATTGTGCATAACTGTATTCTGTTTCTCTGATGTCTTTTAACTCCAGCAACATCAGCTTCCTGTCCTGCAACCTTAAACACAGGACAGTAAGGCAAAGGACACCTGCAAAAGCCATGAAAGATGTCTGTACATTCCCTTTGGGGCTAAACAGCTAATGATGCAAGAGCTGTCGTGACCCTTGGGATCTAGACACTTTCCCAGTGTGTCTTGTTTAGGAAAAGACAACTCTGATGTGTGAGTTGTCATTTCCCTTAAGCTGTATACTATGCATTTTTGGGTATAGTCAGCCCTGATGTACAATTGTTAGATCTTACTTCGAGACACAGCTCTTGCAGCAGGTTACACCATTAAGACTGAAGCCGGCAGGCGTCAGGACCCCATGGAAAAATTCTAGCTAGCTATCTTCAGCTGGGACCGCCCCCAACGTCGGTCCCGGCCCCAGCATCAGGCATGGTACATAAGGGGGCGGTCCTTAGATTCCCCAGTTCTTTCCTCCATAGACTTGCATGTCTCGACCCTTCTGTTACAGTCTAGCGGCGCAGCGCGTGGTTAAGTGCTTTCCTTTGAAATTGGTTCTTCAAGCAAGACCTTTGCTGATGTCCTCTCCGACCTCCGGTCATCCCTCCAAGTGCTTGCGGAAACAGATCCCTTCAAGGACCCCCCACACGGCCCTGCGTTGGTGCAGGGCCCAGACCACGATACCGGGCGGCTCCTTCTGCCAAGGGTCAATAGTCGTACCGGATCCGGCGTCAGAAGGCCCTTCAGGCGCTTTTGTTGGAGGAAAAGCTGAAGACCATGTCTTCCAAGGGGAATCTTCTTCTCAAAAGTCCCACAAGCACGCTGAAACGAAGGAGAAGGCCCTTCCAGGTCCCCTCCAGGGCTTCGGACTCGCGAGCTCGGTTCTAGGTCCGACCGCTTTCCCTCAGGGCCAGCTCTCAACCTCCCGGCTGCGGTAAGGAAGCCTTCTTCTCAGGCCAAGTCCACCAGGCCATCCTGGTCTTCGTCCTCCAGGGCCTTGGCGAAGTCCGGGATCGCCACCACCACCACCATCATAAGTCGGGTTCCCGCCTCGGTACCCGACGTCGGGTCTTCTTTGCCTCCTCGCAAGGCGTTGGAGCTCATTCCTTTGAAGAGACCTCGGACGCGCGTCATACATCCCTGGAGCCGCCGTCGGCCAGATGACCGTCGCCGGCTAAATCAGCACCTCAGCGGACGCCGGTAGGGGGACCGGCGCCCGCTCCTCCTAAGAAGAGGGCCCTGACACCTCCGACCGACGTCGGTCAGGAGACATTGACTGAGGAGGATTTAACGCACCCCGAAGACCAGACGGGCGACCCCGGTCTCGTCGAGACTCCTAGGGAACCCTCACCGTTACCTGAGCCCCCTGTGGAGCCGACGCCGGGACCCGATGACCGTCCACTGGCGCCGGGGCCGTCGTCAGGCCTCTCTTTAGCGGATGTGAAGGATCTCTTCACTTACTGGTGGGACACCATGAAGAAGGACATGGTTCCCACTCTTCCTCCTCCTCCTCCTCCTCCGGTTCCTGCACCCCCCTCGCCATCGGGGTCGGCAGGCCGTCTTCCTCCTCCCCGGGAGTCCGGATCCTTCCCAGGGGAGACCAGAAACGGAGACCTCCTCAAAATCTTCTTCTAGGTCACCCAGCCCCAAGAGACCCAGGAGACACCGACGATCGCCTTCGACGGAGGACACAGGATCAGAGTACTCTTCTTCTAGATCCCCATCTCCACTCTCCATCCCTTCTCCGGACCCACGTGAGATGCCAAAATCTCCTCCGGACGACCCTTCATTCTTGGATATTATGAGGCACATCCAAGAGAACATGGGATGGGATGCAGAAGAGCTAGACCCCGAAAGGATACGCCTCGCCAAATATCTTCGGCAGAAGGACCCCAAGCCTGTGGTGGTGCCACCCTTGGTTGACACTTTCGTGGACGTCACCAAGGCAGCGTGGAAGCGTCCACATTCGCTCTCGGCGATGCCGAAGAAAGCTGACCACTTGTACAAGGCTCCTAAAAAGACCAGTACTTGGCTCAGCAGCCTCAGGCCGACTCTCTGGTCATCACAGCCACACATGACCGGTCACAGAGGCCTCAACATCTGAGCACCCTGCCACCGGACCCAGAGTCCAAGCAGTTGGACGCGTTGGGTAGGCACACGTATGCTTCCGCTACCTGTGCCATCAGATCCTTGAACTATTTGACCCACATGGTTCAGTTCCAGAACGCTTTGTGGGAACAGGGTCTGGAAACGGCTGCAAAATTGCCTGAAGGTGAGCAGAAGGAGGAGATGCTTCAGCTCCTCCGTCACGGGTTCAGACGTGGGAACCCAAGTGCTACGAGCTGCATACGACTCCACATACTCATCGGCCCGAGCAGCAGCTTCTGGCGTATGCCTCCGGAGGCACTCTTGGTTACGCATCTCCGGTTTTACCCCGGACGTCCAGAAGAATATTATGGACGCTCCATTTGAGGGAGAAGTCTTGTTTGGTAATCCTTCGGAGAAAATTATTACCAGACTTCAAGAGACCGGGAAGGTAAGGTCGGTTCAAGCCATGTACCGGCCCAGGCTTAGTTCCTTTCGTAGGAACCAAAGCTGTTTTCGTAAGGAGATGCAGAGGCAGCAGTCCTCGCCTCACATCAGAGGGCTCCGCAGCCTCGTGAGAGCCTAGGGAAAATAGTCCCAGCCGGCCAGCATACTCCTAAGCTGGCCCAGCTAGCGGGCCCATCTGCCCCCACAGCCTGATTCCTTTCCGGCCCCTGCCCCTCAGGATCAACGGGAAATCATGGTCGGGGGTCGCATTGCGAACTTCCTGCCGGGATGGCAGGCTATTACCACCGACAGGTGGGTTCTTCAGTTGGTCAGTCGAGGCCACTATATAGAATTCGCAGAAAAGCCACCCTCGAGGCCTCCTTTGCTCTCCCAGTATCCGGGTCAGCACAAAGCTCTGATCTGGCAAGAAGTACTCGCGCTCTTGCAGATGGGAGCGATAGAGTACGTCCCGGAGAACCAGAGAGGACAAGGATATTATTCCCACTTCTTCCTGGTTCCAAAGAAAACAGGGGATCTCCGTCCGATTCTGGACCTAAGCGACCTCAATGTGTCGGTCGCTTACAAGAGGTTTCGCATGGTGACTCTTCGGTCTTATTCATGCTGAAACAGGACGCCTTTAGCTGCCTCTAGACATGCAGGACGATACCTGCATATCCTATAGCTCAGGCGACAAGAGGTTCCTAAGGCGCTCGAGCTTCTCACCACCACCTTCAATTCCGAGCCCTTCCATTTGGACTGTCATCCACACCAAGGGTCTTTACCAAATGCATGGCAGTCGTGGCAGCATCTCTGAGGAGACAGGGCCATTATGTGTTCCCGTACCCGGACGATTGGCTTCTCATGGCCGCCTCCAGAGAGGCGTTGTTTCTTGCAGTCCAGAGCACCCAGGACCTGTTCCGATCTCTGGGCATCCTAATAAACAACGAGAAGTCTCTCCTGGTACCGTCGCAGAAACTGCAGTTTATAGGTGCAGTACTGGACACTGTTCAGGGAAGAGCTTTTCTTCCAGACAACAGAGCGGAGCGCATCAGATCCCTCATCAGGGAGTTGTCGTCGAACAAGACCGCCTCTGCCAGGTCGGTCCTTCGCTTGCTCGGACATATGGCTGCGGCCATTCCTACTGTCCCTTTCGCAAGGCTCCACAGACTGGTAACTCAGTGGATGCTCAAGGTGCAATGGGACCAAAGGCAAGACCACTTGCAGCATCCGGTCAGGATCACGAACACCGTGATTCGAGACTGGCAGTGGTGGCTAGCCCCAGGGTCGCTCTCCATGGGCGTCCCATTCGTAGCGCCGTCCCCGGAGGTAACCCTCACCACAGACGCCTCAGGTCTAGGGTGGGGGGCACACCTGGACGGGGTAAAATCCCAGGGTACGTGGACCCCGATGGAAGCTCATCTCCACATCAACGTTCTAGAGATGAGGGCGGTTCTCTGTGCCCTGCAGGCCTTTCAGTCAGTTATCCCTCTATGTACTCTTCTGCTTCAGACAGACAACACGGCGGTGATGTATTACCTCAACAAACAAGGAGGCGCACACTCTTACCCCCTTTGCAGGGAAACCATGAGGGTGTGGGATTGGGTAATTGGACACGGCGCGAATCTGATCACTGTGCATGTTCCCGGGGTGGACAACACGATTGCAGACGGTCTGAGTCGCTCCCAGGCCAGAGTCCACGAGTGGGAACTTCTTCAAGAGGTAGCAGAGGATCTGTTTCTTCGATGGAGAACTCCAGAACTAGACTTGTTCGCATCCCCATCCAACGCAAAACTGCCCAATTTTTGCTCGCTAGATCCAGGGCCTGGTGTTTTCTGGCGAGACGCGTTGTCCCTCTCCTGGCGGACAGATTCCTCTTACGCCCTCCCTTCCCTGCTGATCCAGAGAGTTCTTCTCAAGCTGCGCGGAGCACGCAATCATGAACCTGGTGGCCTCTGCTCTGGCCCAGACAGATCTGGTTCCTTTGCTGATGCAGTTATCCTGGGAACCCCACTCCCGCTAGCCGCTCAGCTCCCATCTCCTGTCTCAGGAGAAAGATTCACTAGTCCACCCGGACTTACGCTCACTGAACCTGCATGCTTGGCTCCTAGAGACATAGCCATCTTGATGCCACGGGTCTCGCAAGAGGTTGCAGAAGTTCTTTCTGCAGCCAGAAAAGCTGCAACGATACACGACGCCCATGAAATGGCGCCATTTTTGTTTATGGTCGCGAGCCCGCGATTTTTTCCCTTTTAGGTTGTCCTCTGGGAGTAGTACTGGACTATCTGCTCTCCCTCTTTCATTCGGGTTAGCCTACTCCTCTATTAAGGGTGCACCTTTGTGCCATTTCTGCCCTACCTTCCGTGGACATCGACAGTGGCACAATTAGACGCTTCTCGGGAATTTCTGAGAGGGTGTTACACCTTAGGCCTCCAATTAGGATCCTGTGCCTCCATGGATTTGCTCTTTGTCCTGGAACAGCTCACACTCCCCCCTTCAAACCCGCCGCAGATAGCGAGCTACGTTTTCTGTCGTGGAAAACGTTATTTTTGGTTGCTGTTACTTCAGTGAGAAGAATTTCTGAGCTTCACGCTCTCTTGTGCAAAGAGCCTTATTTAGTTTTCCACCGGGACAGAGTATCCCTGAGTACGAACCCTAAATTTTTGCCAAAGGTGGTTTCTTCACTCACCCTAAATCAGGACATTGATCTACCAGTCTACTTCCCGAGTTATTAGAATAGAGGAGAGGCTCTGCTCCACATCCTGGATGTTCACCACAGCCTGAGGTATTACCTCAACAGAACTAAACCTTTCCGTAGTTCTGAACAACTTTTCGTTTCCTTCTCTGAGAGGATGTTGGGCCAATCTGTATCCAAACAGTCCCTGTCTCGCTGGCTTGTCCAGTGTATTTCATGCTGTTATGATATCAAACAAAAGCCCTCCCGGAACAGTCCGGGTCATTCTACTAGGGTGTGGCTACCTCCTTTGCAGCACTCAGAAACGTCTCCACCTCTGCTATATGTGCTGCAGCCACTTGGAGCTCTGTGCATACCTTTATCAGGCATTATAGCCTGGACATCGCCTCTTGGCGAAGAGTCGGTTTTGGCCTGGTGGTGCTACAGGGTCTCCTGTCCTAGGTTCAGGACCTGGAAGTTACTTCCCTTTTTCCTCCTCCCGGAATTTCTGGCAGTGTTACTGCTTGGGAATCAGTCCTAATGGTTTAACCTGCTGCAAGAGCTGTGTCTCGAAGTAAGATAGTACAGTTACGTAAGAACTTACCGGAACAGTAGATCTTTGAGAACAGCTCTTGCAGCAGGTACCTTCCCCCTCCTTCCCCTTGAGGAGGCATGGTTTGCCTTTCTTTCAGGGATTTTCTCCTTATTATCTTCTGACGATGGATCCTCGGTCTCCCATTCTGATGTCATCCTGTGGTCGGGAGTTCCCGGCGGGAGAACTGGGGAATCTGGCGGACCGCCTCCTTATACGACGCACTGACGCTGGGCAGGACCGACGTCAGTGTCCCGCTGAAGATAGCTAGCTAGAATTTTTCCGTAGTCCTGACCGCCAGCTTCAGTCCTAATGGTGTAACCTGCTGCAAGAGCTGTTCTTGAAGATCTACTGTTACGGTAAATTCTTACGTAACTGTACTTTCCCTTGGATATTGACGAATTCTCCCTGGGTTCTCTTTGGGAGTAGACAGCTATGATAACTTGTCAAGACCTTGGATTCTAGACTAAGTGATTCTTCCAGTGTATTTGTTTTGGGAATAGACAGCTTTGATGGGTGAGTTGTCATTTACAGTGGGTTATAAACTGAGTAATCCTTCATTCTCTATGGGTATAAAGCCTTGATTTATGGCCTGTTGTGTACCTTGGAGTCTTGACTGTATAAATTCTAATTTATTTGTTCAACTTTTAAGTCTTTACAAATGCTTAAAAGACTGTAAAAATACATAAAATCACACAATAATCAAATACATAAATATTAAACTCATCCATAATTTAAGGAATCACTTCTGATAACACCAGTGTATTACAAGTATGCATTTTGTTTCTCGTTGTTGACATCTCAAAAGTTGCGCTGAATCTATAGGCAATTTCTTCCAGTAGTAGCTGTGTTTTAAATATTGGTTCAAGTTCTATTATTGCTTCAGCTATCCAGGGTTTTTAGTTATCCTAGTAGGTGTTTCTGATTTACATGCTGCTGGTAAGAACCATTTTAGAACTGTATGATTTAATTTATGTCCCTGTTGTACTCTTCTGTTGTTGGCACAATGCATTGATGTTCTACTTCAGAACTATGAAGTTTTGAGGACATAAACTACATCAGAGTTCTAAAATGGTACTTAGCACTATGTTGTAAAATAGAAACACCCATCAAGGCTACTAGAAGGCCTGTATAGATGGAACAGTAACAGGATTTTAACTAACGCTTAAAAAATTGCTTCTGTTGGGAAAAGTGACTTAGAGGTTCAGCGCAGTTCTGATTTCCAAATGTAAATGGAACCCTACAAGATTCGGGTCTGGCAACCAACATTTCATGACAGCAAACTGTGGTTTATAAACCCCCAAAAAAATGAATTTTGGAAGATGTCTGTTGGACTTAAACAATGTCTCCAGATACATTCTGCACTTTTACATTGTAGCTTAGCAACTTTTAGCAACTTTTCAATTCAGCTTGAAAAGTCAGCTCCCTTTGAGGCTGCTTTGTTAGGCTAGTGATGTCGCGAAGTCAGGAGAAAAAAAACGAAAACAAGAGAGTGACTGATATAAATTACTAAGCCACAATGTGCTGGACAACAGGACTAAAAGGGTAATAGTAAACGGAGTCCACAGTGAAGAAAGGAGGATAACTAGCAGGTACCTCAGGGTTCGGTATTGAACTGGTCCTCTTTAATGTCTTTATAGATGACATTGGAGAGCACCTGGAAGGAAAAGATGTCTCTTTGCAGATGACACAAAGATCTGCAACAGTGTTGATCATAAGGTGGGGTAGAAAGGATGAAAAGGGACTTGGCAAGGTTGGAGGAATGGTCAAATATATGGCAGCTCAGATTCAATGCAAAGAAGTGCAAGGTAATGCATCTGGGAAACAAAAACCGGGGAAGAGTACACAATGTGGGGTGAGAATAACAACAACAAAAATCAAAAATGACCTTGGAGTAATTATAACAGATGACCTAAGGTGGGCAAGCAATGTGAGAAGGCAGTAAGGAGGGCTGGGGAATACTGGGATGCATAGAGAGAGGCATCAACAGTAGAAAGCAGGAAGTTGTTATCCCTCTGTACAGACAGTTGGTGAGACCCCATCAAGACTACTGTGTGCAGTTCTGGAGACCCCATCTCCGCAACAATGTAGACAGAGGGGAGGCTGTTCAGAGGAGGGCAACCAAAATGGTGCAGGGTCTGCACCAGAAGACATACGAGGAGAGACTAAAGCAGCTTAATATGTATACCCTTGATGAAGGGGGGGGGGCATGAAAGAAACTTTCAGGTATCTCAAGGGAATTACCAAAGTACAAGAGGGTAGTATCTTTCAGAAAAAGTGATATGCAAGAACAAGGGGGCACAATTTGAAAATAGAGGGGGGATGGCTCAGAGGTAATGTCAGAAAGTATTTTTTCACAGAGAGGGTTGTGGGTGCCTGGAATCAGAAACAGTGGGAAAATTCAAGAATGCATGGGACAGACATAAGGCAATTCTACTGGGGGGGGGGTAGGAGGAAGTACGCTGTTGATTAACTAGAATCTGCAGCCTATCCATCAGGTAGGGAAATGGGCAGACTGTGTGGGCCAAGCGGTCCTTATCTGCCGTCAAATTCTGTGTTTCTATGTAATGTGAAAGCTTGCAAAATCTACCAGGGATTTATTTCTGCAACCAGGCAATGCCGAAAAGGGGCCTCGGAGAAATTTTTACTCCAAAAGACCATAGAGAGAATGGAGAAGGAGCTCCATCAGAAATCAATGTCACCGGCTCTGTCAATCGAAGCACAGTTATCTAAATCCTGGGAGAAAACATAGAGGAGTCACAAGCACTGGGAAAAGGAGGAGTTTTGCCCATGCATTCCAGGTTCCCCCTGTGCTCCACAGGTATAACCTCAATTTTGACACCATCTGCTCCAATGACAGTGTCGACCCCCCCGACCGTCGATATGACAACAAGATCAGGGCTTGGTGTAGGCACTACTGGGCCTGGTATGACCGGTACATCGCTGTCGATGTCAGAGTCTCAGCCTCTACCGGTGACTCCTCCAGTTGCACCTTTTGACCAAAGGGGCACCGACACTCAGGCAGTCCTCATATCTTTCAGACATGATTAGACATCTACTGCCTGGCCTCCCTGTTTCAGGGGCCCACTGACGGTAAGTTCTACCAGTCCCCCTTCGATGCCGTTAGGTAGTCCCTTGCTACAGCATCCTCCTGTGCCACCGCTGATGTTGCTGGCACAGTCTCTCATTCCCATCGACCCAGTCAACAACGAATATGAGTACAGTCCTGATCTAATGATACAGGAAGAGGAGGATGAAGCAGAAAATGATGCTGAGAGCCAGTATGAACATGGCACCAGCTTTACTGTCTCCACATGTAGTGAGGACTCCACGAAGAACACACGAAAGTCCTCTACAGAGGACTCTACATTATTCAGCATGATGCAGAGTAGATGTAATCTGTATGTATTTATTACTTCCAGTCCCTGTGCCCCTCTTACGTGTTACAGGTGAAATCTTTCTAAAACATCTGAACCCAAAGCGTAAAATCTCTACCCCTGGGGTGGTTGCACCTTTGCAAGCCGCTTTCCGAGACCACTAGCCCAGACTGTTCTCCAACAAATTACCACTAAGGCCGCCAACCAATCGGATCACGAGTGCCTTCCAGCCCATGCTTCCAGTTAGCTCCTGAAGTTCTCTTCGGCGATCCTTCAAATGCTGGTGAAAAAATTTGAATGGTCTGCCGTACTCTGCTAATACAGCTGTAACCGCTTCATCCCTGACTGATGTAATCCTTCCACATGGCTAAAGTGCTTTTATCAGAAGTATGAGTGATTAAGCCCCCTTTTGAATCATTGACCGTGACTGGCCACAGGAGCCTCAGCGCGTCCATTCCGTCCCTGTCCTGTGACCTTCCCGTGGCCCGACAGTATGTTGAACCTGGACAGCTAGCGCTAGCACTCCAGCCCTGGATTAAATATGCGGTAAGTGCTGTTCCACCCATGCCCAGTACCCGCCTCACACCTTCCTCCAGTATGTCAAGGGTACAGCCGCCACAGCCCCAGTGTAAGCGCCTCCCTGGGGATGCGGTATTAGTGCTCAGCAGGCTGCTTGCATCCTGCTTCCTCCAAGCAGAACTACTCCTGCTTTATTCATTTGTGAACCGGTCAAGAACAAAGCTGCATCACTTACTTCTGTATGTCTGTCTTGATAGCGATACCTGGGTCTAGCCTGTCCTTTTTTCCTATGAAAATTACTGTATCAATATCTATCTCTGTGGATTTGCCTGTTCCCACTGCTCACTGGTCTTACTGATGATCTAGAATCAGCTGTTATGCTATGTACGTGTGTTTCCTGATTTGCACTTCCACTGTGTTTTTATTCCCACTGTAAATATTGATGCTTATTTTGTAATATAATCTGGACTTAGCCAGGCCCGTCTTGTAAATGAGCTTGCTCGGTGATGTTCACCTAGATAAATAAAGATTTGATTGATTGATGCAAGCTGCCATGGGATTTGCATTAGAAGAGCAGGATACTACTAATAAGAACTTAGTGAAGTTCTTGGAGCTCCCAGAGTCTCTTGCCATTGTGGTGCCTTCTCTGCTGCAGTCTTTGAGGATGCCACCTATGCAGATTGGTACTGACCAAACAATACAACAGATGTCCTCAGAAAGGCTGATAAAATGTATTCTTTCCCTTTTGAAAAACATTTTTATGCCACACACCCTGAGATTGACCCATTCAGAAGGCAGAAGTTGTTTGGTCATGAGGTACAAGAGATTCTCAAGCTCTCCAAGCCTTGGACAGGAATTTGAAGTCTGTGCACTCCCTCTTCCATACTCAACTATGTGGTATGAGCAGGGGTGCCTTTCTCCCAGCTGGTGTTTAAGGACAGTGCCCAGCCCCCAGACAGCAGGGCAGGAGCAAAGGAGAAGGGGCCATGCTAGTCTCGCCACTACCCCAGGTGCCCATTTAAAGGTACCTAAGGGTGGTGGAGCCATTGGAGCCACCCCCACTGGCTCAGCCTGGCTCCTTGTACACCCCCAGCCACCTTCACCTCAAGTAGTGGTCGTAGGGGGTCACCTCTCCCTCCACTTTGACTAAACTGGGAGGTGACTACAGATTAATGGGTTCTGGACATCAAAGAAAAGGGGCATGCTCTGGAACTTCTGGAAAGCCCTCTAGATCATGCCCCACTTGTGACAGCATATCCTCCAGGGCACCTGCCCCAGTTGCTGGAGGAAGTACAGACTCTGCTACAAAAATGGGCAATAGAACCTGTGCCTCTAGAACAAATGTTTTTGCTCCTGGTACTTCCTTGTCCCAAAGTGGGCAGGAGACCTTAGGGCTATGCTGGATCTAAGAGAACTCAACTTTTTCCTAGAATACAAGAAGTTTAGAATGGTCACTTTGCATGGTTCCCTTCTGTTACTGTAAATGGGATTGGTTATGCTCCCTGGATATGAAGGCTAGGTATTGTACCTCCATATCAGGATTCAGAAATCTCAGAGAAAATACTTGAGGCTCCTGTTTCAAGGGAAACATTACCAATTCAGAGTGATGCTCTTTGGCTTGTCTTCTGTACCACTGGTCTTTACCAAATATTTGGCAGTAGTGGAAGCAGCCCTTACCAGGGAAGGCCTGTATGTTTTCCCTTACTTGGATGACTGGCTATTGAAAGCCCGCTCCAGGGACCAGTTCTTCAAGACTTTAGCTCAAACCAGACAGTTGTCCAGTGCTTTGGGGGTGACATTCAGCATACCGAAATCAGTGTTGACACTTTGCCAGCGACTGCAGTACATAGGGGCAGTCATGGACAGAGCCCAGGGCTTGGGTTTTCTTTCTTTGGACAGGGCTGACCACCTGATTGCTCAAGCATAATTAGTGTACAGCAGCAGTTATGTCTTAGCAATGATGTTCCTACAGCTTCTGGGACTCATGGCAGAGGCCGTTGTCACTGTACCACTGGCGAGGTTGCACATGTTGATTCCCCAGTTGACCCTAAAAGTCCAGTGGAACCAGCTCACAGACGATCTAGAATAAATGGTTCTAGTCATGTCTCCAGTGTGCAAAGTGCTCAAGTGGTGGATGGAACGAGCAATCTGCTCAAAGGGGTTCAATTCCTGTTCTGCTTCCCTCTTCAGATCCTCACCATGGATGCCTCGGGGTTGGGTTGGGGGGCTCACTTGGATCCTCATCAAGCACAAGGCACGTGGACCTAGTGGAGCACACTTTGCACATTAGTGTTATGGAAATGAAGGCTGTTTTGCACGGACTCCAGGCCTTTCAGAACCACTTGTCCCCAGGTCCTCTGTTAATACAGACAGACAATGTCAGTGTGATGCATTACATCAACAAACAAGGAGGGGCTCATTCCCATCTGCTGTGCAGAGAAGCAATGAGAGTTTGGTATCTAACTTTGGAACATGGTCTAGAACTGTCAGCAGTACATGTTCCAGGCGTCCTAAAGGTTTTGACAAACAAGCTCAGCAGGTCACAGTTCAAGATGCTCGAGTGGGAGCTGCTGACCTTCATGGTTGATTACCTTTTCAAAAGATGGGGTCATCCAGAGCTGGACCTTTTTGCATCCCCACACAGCACAGAACTGCTGCTTTTCTGCTGGCTCACTTCAGGGCCTGAAGTTGTCTGGTGAGATGTGTTGTTTCTCTCTTGGAAAGGGAGGTTTCTCTATGCCTTCACTCCCTTCTCTCTAATTCAGAGAGTACTACTCAAGTTGCAAATGGAGGGGGCAACTCTGATACTCATTGCTTCCCTGTGACCTTGATAGCTCTGGTTCCCCCACTGCAACAGGTGGCAGTGGAACCCCCGATACCTCTGCCCCTATTCAAGGATCTACTGTCACAGGAGTGGGAACCCTGATCCATCCAGACCTGAAGTCTCTTCATCTGCATGCATGGTTTCTGAAGACATAGCCATTGTTCGCGTTGGGGTTTCCCAAAAAGAGTGGCAGATATTCTGGTGGCTTCTAGAAAACTATCCACCAGAACTACTTACTCTCTGAAGTGGAAGCGGTTTGCTTTACGGGCCACTTTTCACCATCTGGATCCATTTACCTGTCCAGTTAATCAGGCTCTAGAGCACCTGTTGTCCTTATCAGATTCAGATCTGCAGTATTCCTCAATTGGTATACAGTGGCTCAGCTGGAAGTAGCCCGAATGTTCTTGAGGGGCATTCTACATCTAAAGCTTCCTGTTCACAATCCAGTCCTGGCTTGAGACCAGAATTTTTTCAGTTTTTTTGGAAAAGCTTACTTTTGGCTCCTTTTGAGCCAGCTGCAACTTGTGGCTTATGCTTTCTCTCTTGAAAAACATTATTTTTAGTTGCAATCACTTCTGCTTGAAAGATTTCAGAGCTACAGGCTGCAATGTGTGAACCTTCTTATGTGATTTTCCACAAAGACATGGTGTCCTTGCATACAGTACTAATCCTAAATTTCTTCCCAAGGTGTTGTCTGAGTTTACTTTAAATCACACCATCCACCTGCCTGCCTGTGTATTATCCAGAGCATGTCAGTCCAGGGGAAGCATTGCTCCATACTTTAGATTTGCATAGAATACTCATGTACCATACACACCATTCGAAGGAATGCAGGACATCCTCACAGCTGTTTGATTAATTTGTCCCTGGGAAAAAGGGCACCCCAGTTTCTAAGCAGTGCTTGTCCAAATGGCTAGCAAACTATGTTACTTTTTTGTTACAGGAAGTATGGTAAGGGACCTCCTGGTGTGGAGTTTGATCATTCCACAAGAGGCCTGGCCACTTCTGTAGCTTGTTTTCAGAATGTCTTCATTGCAGATATATGTGCAGCTGCCTGGAGTACTGTCCACACTTTCACTAAGTACTACAGTCTGGACATTGTGTCTCACAGCTGAGCTGGCTTTGGCATAACTGCTCTACAAGGCCTATTCTCATACACATATGAACTCTAGCCACGCAGACTGTTAACTTTTGTCACTGCTTGGTACTCATTCCAAAGGTGTGGCCTGATGAAAGAGTTATCCTTGAAGAAGATGAAACCATTACAGTAGTAGATCTTAAGAGAATCTCTTTCATCATCACCCAGCCATGTGGTCCTCTGGCTCTGCCTTCTTTGCACTAAATCTTTTCTTGGCTGGAAGGAACAGATCTCTTCCTCCTCCCCAGCTCCTGCTAGCAAATTAGTATCCAGGCTTTTAATTGTTTTTTTGTGACGTTTTACTTCTGGTTTTGTCTCATTCCCGTATCCCCACTGCCAGCTTCTTGCTCTGTCATTGACCTTCACCATGGAACAGAGAAAGAAGCCAGGTTCAAGAGGTGCATAGTCTGCCAGTACCCAGTGTTTGCGACCAATGGGAGCAATACCTGCATATACTGCTTGAGTGTTGCTTCTGATGTGGAGCATTGGGACTGGTGTAGAGCCAGTGAGTTTCTGTAACCCCTAGATGGCGCTGTTCAGGGGCTAGTACCCCTGCCTGATTTGCCACTAACAGGTTGAGGGGCCTGGATCCGATGGTGGGTGCCTCCACCCAGAGGTCAGGGTTTGCAATAGTTAAACTAACTTGGTCACAGCCCTCTGGGACACTGCAACCCCCCTTTCTTCCCACTAGTGGCCCACACAGTATATCAGAATTACCTTCACAGTATACATTTACCCCCAGGACTGGTTCAGGCACTGGGACCCCTGTAAAATAAGAAGATACAGTGCAACAATCACAGTACAATACTTTAACATAGACAAATACACTCAGGCAGTATAACTTTGCTGAAACAAGCAGCTCTGATTTATTTAGGGGATATAACAAGGACAGGGAAAATCAGGTTAATTAGCTTATCACTTTACTCATCTACCTATGGCTCTGTGCACAGGCCTATCCCTACCAGTTACTGTCCTAGGTACCCAAGCCCTAGTGGCTAGTCCAAACTGTGGCAGCTGGTAGGGGTCCTTTCACACAGAGAAAAGAAAAATTAGTTAAACAGTCAGCAGTACAGTAATTCCATTTGGATTCAATGTGGCAATTCAACAGGGAGCGACCCTGAATTAGTACTCACAACCTCCAAACAAGATAGGGTCCTTCAACGTCAGCAGGGCTACTCTTGAGCTCCACAAGACTCCTCACACATTTATATGACAAACTGCAACAGGCAAAAGTCCTTTAATGGCAGCAGGATTCACTTGAGCTACACAAGCCTCCTCACACATTTATATGGTAAACAGTAACAGGCAAAAGTCCTTTAATGGCAGCAGGATTCACTTGAGCTATACAAGCCTCCTCACACATTTATATGGTAAACAGTAACAGGCAAAAGTCCTTTAATGGCAGCAGGATTCACTTGAGCTACACAAGCCTCCTCACACATTTATATGGTAAACAGTAACAGGCAAAAGTCCTTTAATGGCAGCAGGATTCACTTGAGCTACACAAGCCTCCTCACACATTTATATGGTAAACAGTAACAGGCAAAAGTCCTTTAATGGCAGCAGGATTCACTTGAGCTATACAAGCCTCCTCACACATTTATATGGTAAAAAGAAAGTACTATACCAGGCAGGCTGCTTCTCTATCCCGATCGCAATTACTGCACAATACCCGGGAGAACACACAGCAGACTCAGTTCCTGACAGACGAAGCGCAATTCAGCAATTTCTCCAGTCTTCTTCAGGGTGAGCCTGGTTTCTACTCTTCAGATATCCTTTGATTCTCTTCACAGGATGGATTCAGTCCTAACAAGCAGTTACACAAGCTGCAGACCGGAACTCTGGGCCTTACACCGTTTCCGACTAAAACTGCACACTGAAAAAGCACAGGGCTTCTTCCTCTTCACTGCCAGAGCTCAGCTGAAACTCTAGCAGACAAAACCGGCACTTCCTTTGAGTTCCTCCCAGTTCTTGGCTGGATTGGCTGTCACTCACAATAGACTGCCCTGTTGGTCCAAAAAGGCGCCAAAGTCAAACTACATCTCCCAGAGTCACTGCCCATACAATCCTCTTGTGGCTGGCTCAGATTACAGTCCAAGTTCTGATTCGTCAAGGCACCATTTTAGAGCTACCTTAACCCACACTGATTGGTCCAGTTCAGCAGTTCAAAACTAGAATGGAGAACTAGGCAAACACAGTTTTGACTGCAAAGAAAGCAGGTTAGACAAACTGTATTTTCATTATTACTCTAAATGATTTCTGGCAAACAGTTACATCTTTCAGATAGGTTCCCTTTCCTCCTAGTGACTGCAAAAATGGAGTGAATTGGCAGCAGCTCGAGTGGTACTCAAGCAGAGAAACACACAGCCCCCATACAAACTAATTATGTCTGCAAGCAGACAGCTCTTAAAGAGACAGTACCAGAGGCTCTAAAACACTCACAGATAAATGGCTTAGCGCAAACACCATTCAGGCTTGGAGCATTCAAGCAAGCTCCTGGAAGTCTTTTGGGAACCCCCATTTGCAGGGGTTACACCCTTCCTGGCCTGGGAAAGCTTGGCGTCCGCGTCAAGCAAGTACCCCCATAAGTTTCAGCTGCAACCATATACATTTGCATTAGGCTCACACATGTAATCATCGGTCAATATATCATTTTACCAAGAACACATTTCTGAAACATTGCAGTACGTCACTCTTTACACAGTATTACACACACATTGTACCATAACTCAAGTTATTACCTCAGAAAAATGAATGATGGGGTCAGCAACTCAAAGGCTGTTATCACTGATGACTTTATTACAAAAATGTTAAAAACACATCAAGTTCTCTCAGTTGCAAGCATGCAAAAAAATGAGAACCCTATGTGGTGTCGAAAAAACGGCAAATAATAATGCAAACCAGTCAATAGACTTTAAATTATGCTGTACTCAATAGCCCAGATAGTGCCCAAAACCAGTAACAGGACCACAAGTGCGTGTCACAAAAAAAGGCCAAGATATACAGACGACCTTGACATACCACTCCAGGGCTAGAAAAGCTGGTCATTCACAAATAAAGGTGCTCAGAAATCCTCTGCTGACCACGAGTACCGCCAAGACCGACACCACGGAAGAGACAACGAAGCGTCAGAACCGACGTCATGCTTACGTATCGACTGAAACGTCTTCCTCAGAGCGTTGATTGGATCTTCTGTGTCCTCTTAAATACAGAGCAGCTATTAAAGAGACAGACCCAAAACAATACATCGTACAACATATACCACCATATATCATACTATTAATCAAAGAAAAACACAAAATTACTCAATTCCATTAAATGCTGCATAATTAAAAAGGGGAAAAGAAACTACGAATATTTACACAAGAAGGTTATTAGATTTGATTTACATGCTGCTTTTTTGTCACAATATTGGAGGGAACGTAAGATTCCACAAGGCATGAGGATTCAGAAACCTCCATCTTTTGGTATGGAAGATTTGGATTATTTACATGACTGGGAGATAATTTTAAATAAATGCAGCTATGACTTGATGTTACTTACTATTAAGAAAGCACGTAAGGAGTCTGAATTAGCTACACAAGAACTGAATATTCTGTTGGAGAAATTGAAAGAAAAATTCTCCTCTTTAGATTATGATTCTCTCTCTGCTAAAGCCAGTCTATCCATAACTAAATTTCAAACTGATTTGATTCAGTACAAACAAAAAAATATATATTAGGGATGACAACGACTACAAGATGGGAAATGTTTATACGTGGCAGGGGAACAAAAAGAAAGTGTTTTCTACTAATCAGTATCCAGCACCACTAAATGGAGATGAAATAAATATCTCATCTGGACCAGATAGCGACCCAGAAGATCATTATAGATCTAATGAAAATAGATGTTTTTTAGGCAACAGTCAAGATTTAGATATGTTGGAACACGCAGAACAAGAAGAGGGAAGGGGAGGAGAAAGAGGGAAAGGTATGAGAGGCAACAGAGGGAGGCAGAACTACAGAGGAGACAGAATTGGAGGGTGAGGAGATCCCTGAGGCCAAGGAATCAGATTGGAGGTCATAAATTTATCTAATGTACAGCTAACCCCCACTCAAACCCAGGTGTTAACGAAGGGTTTAAGTTTTGTCCCCACAACTAAAGTTAACTCTTTTCAAGGTAAGTTGGATTTATTTAAATTCTTTAGAAAAAATATATTTGAAAGATTTTTTTTAACTCAACTGAAGTTCTGTCTCTACCTCAAGATGGAATGAGAGAAGATACTCCATTTAAAAAGCCCTCTTCCTTCAATCCCCCACTTAAATTATACCATTAATACATTTTGGTCTCTAACGATGTGTGCAAATTAATTGCAAGTGACAAGAATAAATATTATACACAGAACGTCACTTTGGCTGGAGCGACAAGCTATACAGGAATTGAAAAATATGGATACCATAGTGATTAAACAGGACGATAAGGGCGGTGCAGTGGTAGTGTTGAGAATTGATGCCTACAATGAAGAAGTCATGAGGCAATTAAGTAATCAAGAATTCTATAAAAAGATTAATAGAGATCCGGGTGAGCTCATCAAAAGGAAGGCAGATGCACTTATTGATTCTGGTCTTGCACCAGGAGAAATCACTAAGAAAGAGGCTGAGTTTTTAAAAGTACTGAACCCAAAAAAGCCAGTACTTTATTTTTTACCTAAGGTATACAAAGCTGTGTTCCCTGTAACTGGCCGACCGATTGTTTCAGCTAATGAGTCTGTTACTGAAAATATGTCCAAATTTGTTGATTTTTTTGCACAAAAATTTGTATCTAGTTTACAGTTTCATGTTAAAGATACTAAGGATGCTCTACTGATGCTCCGAAATATCCCTGTATCGGAGTCTGATATATTAGTCACGATAGATGTAGAAAGCTTATACTCTAATATACCCCATGAAGGTGGTTTACAATCTCTATCTAAACATCTAAGTTTAAGGGAGAAAAGGAAACCAAGCTCCGACTTTGTGTTGAAACTTGCAAGATTTGTAGTTGAACAGAACTATTTTTGGTATAATGGCTCTTTTTATATTCAAATTAAGGGGACTGCGATGGGTACTACCTTTGCTCCCAGTTTAGTGAACTTGTACATGGGGGAATGGGAGGAGACTAACATCTACAATTCTATCAATAATCCTTTCTTGAAATATATTGGGTTGTGGAAGCGATATATAGATGATTGCCTGATGATTTGGACTGGCTCAGATGTAGAGCTTGAACATTTTATTGAATATATAAATCACACCAGTACACACCTAAAATTTACATATGCTAAAAGTAGAGAGAGGATTCCATTTCTCGATGTATTGATAGAGAAGATGGACAATACCCTTTCAACAAAATTGTATAGAAAACCTATGTCTAGGAATACCTTGCCACGTTTTGACAGTTGTCACCCTCGGTCTGTGATCAATAACATTCCAAAGGGACAGTATATCAGAGCTAAACGTATCTATTCTGATAATAAGTCATATGTAGAAGCCAAGAGAGATATTACGGATCGTTTTGTAACAAGAGGTTATGATTCAGAAGTTTTGTTAAACAGTATAAATCTTGTGAACAATATGGAAAGAGAAGAATTGTTAAATTCCAATGTACAGAACAAAAAAGAAGCGGACAAATTAATTTTCTTTACTGAATTCAATCATCTGGCTCCCAAAATAGGTAAAGTTATTCATAAGCATTGGAATATTATAAATTCCCGATTTAAGGTTGAAACAAATAGGCCAAAGTCGTCCCCTGATTTCTTACACTAAGGGACAGAATTTAAGGGATCTATTGGTTAATTCCTATATCCCATGTAAGAAGGACAATATAAAACGAGATTGGTTACCTTTGCCTCCTAGAGGTAATTTTCGATGTGGGAGATGTGTACATTGTTCTAATACATCTGATGTTAAAAGTTTTCATCACCCAAGATCTGGGAAAAGTTATGAGATCAAGTCCTTCATTAACTGTAATACTCAGGGGGGTTATTTACATGTTGACTTGTCCCTGTGGATTATGCTATGTGGGCCAAACTAAAAGAAATCTGAAATTGAGAATTGGTGAGCATAAAGGAGCGATTAGGAATGCCAATATGGACTATGCGATGGCACGTCATTACCATGAAGTAAGACATGGATCCCCGGCTACATTGAGATTTATTGGCCTGGAGAAAGTGGAAGTTGGATTTCGGGGTGGAGATCTGAATTCAAGAATTCTACAAAGAGAAGCCTTCTGGATCTTTGAATTAAATACGATGGTTCCCTATGGTTTAAATGATGAACTTCCATTATATAGTTATTTATAGTTTTTTATTTAACATTAGTATTTGTGGACATGACCTGTGTCGTGCTCTGTCCACAATATGGGGATATGACTTTCTCGGCTCTGTCCCCGTTTGGTGAATTGTTTACATATTGTGCTTCCTGCATAATGGGTAAGAGTATGCACTGCCTGCTTGTTGATGTAATACATCACTGCTTTGTTGTCCGTTTGAAGGAGAATGTTCTTGTGACAGAGGATGTCCTTCAAGGCCCGGACCGCACAGAGGACAGCTCTCATTTCCAGGACATTTATGAGAAGCTGGGACTCGACCCGAGTCCACGTACATTGGGTGTGGATGTTCAGACAGTGAGCTCCCCACCCAATCAGGGACGCATCTGTGGTAGTGGAGATTTGGTGATCCGGGGAAGCAAAGGGATACCCTTCCAGAAGGTTCTCCTCCTGCGACCACCAGGTGAGTGACCTCCTTAGAGGTTCTGTCACCTTGATGAGGAAGGACTGAGGGTGAGTGGTTGGAGACCGCTGAGTACTGAGCATCCACTGAGTACTGAGCATCCAATGAGAAGTTGTCATGTGGAGACGTGCTAGGGGTACAGTGAACGCGAGGATGCAATGAGGCCCAGCATCCGTTGCATCGAGATAGCTCAAATTGAGTTGTTTTCTCTGATGTACCGGGCTATCTGTAGGATATCACTCCTTCTGTCCTCCGGGAGAAAAGCCCTCACACAGGAGGTGTCCAGAAGAGTTCCTATGAAGAGGAGTTTCTGGGAGGGCTGCAACTGTGACTTGCTGAGATTTAGCAGGACTCCCATGGATGTGAGGAAGTCTGAAGCCATGGCTACGGCGTCCAGAGTTTCCTGTCTGGAGGGGCTTGCTAGGAGCCAGTCGTCCAGATATGGGAATACTTGGATTCCGATTTTCCTGAGATGCGCCGTGAGAACTGCACAACACTTTGTAAAAACTAGCAGCGCCGAGGAGAGCTCAAAGGGCAGGACTCTGAACTGATAATGTTGACCCAGTGCCACAAACCTTGGGTATCTGTGGTGCTTTGGGTGTGTAGGAATGTGTTGGTAGACATCCTGCATGTCCAGGGAGGCTAGCCAATCCTGTCGATTAATCAAAGGTAGCAGGGTACCGAGTGATATCATCTTGAACTTTTCCTTGAGAAGAAACTTGTCTAACTTCCTGAGGTCCAGAATGGGGTGCATGCCACCAGTTTTCTTCGGGACCAGGAAGTAATGTGAGTAGAAACCTGTGTTTCATTGATCCAGCAGAACTACTTCTACTGCCTGTCATTCAGAAGGCCTTGTACCTCTCGGAAGCGAGAAGGTCTGATGGTACAGCTGACAGCCTGGGCTGTCATTTGGGGGGATGATCCATAAGGGTTTCTGAAAGACTGAATGAGTACCCCTCGCGGATTATCCGGAGGACCCATCTGTCTGATGTTATGGATTTCCACTGTTTGTAGAACTGAGCCAGACATCCTCCCACCGCTGAGGAAGAGTCCCCCTTGGACAGTTGAAGTGTGATCTGGGCCAGAAACTCAGAAGGTAGCACCGGGTGATTTGGGGCCCTGTGCCTTCTGCTGCATTTTCTTTTGTGGCAGAGGGTTGTGGTTTTTGTTAAAACCTCCTCTGCTTTTGCTCCGAAAGGACTGACGGTTGTGAAACTGATGCTTGTTGACACCCCCCCCCCCGTGAGGGGGCGGGTGCAGGTTGAGCCGTCTTAATGGCAGACCTAGTCTTCTGTGTGGCCTCCAGAGCTTGCTCTACTTGGGGCCTGAACAGATACATACTGTCGAAGGGCAAAGCCATGACCTGCTGCTCAGCATCATTCGTGAAGCCCGAAGTATGTAGCCAAGGAAGCGACGGGTACAAATGCCTGCCGCCGCCGCTCGGGAAGCAGTATCGAAAGCGTCCATTATTGCTTTAACCTGCTGGTTGTTGGACTCAATACCCCTGGTTATGGTCTGAAGTAGCTCTGAATTAGCCTCCGATTTGGGCAGAGCTTCTACCATCTGTTTGAGCGAATGCCAAAGTACATACTCATATTGGGAAAAATAGCCCTGGTAGCTGGCAATATGCAAACCCAGGTGGAGGCAGCAAAGACTCTCTTACTCAAGGTATCTATCTTGCGAGATTCTTTATTTATAGGCCGGGCTGTAGACGCCTGAGGAAGGACGGTATTATCAGTCTTTGCTATGACTACAATGGGATCAGCAAAAGCATGTGAGGCCAAAATGGGTTGATCCTTGGAGGAGCATACTTCCTATCTATGGACTTAGCCACGGAAGGGATGAGAGCGGGATTGTTCCATACCATCTGAGAGAGGGTCTCGAAGATGGTTGTGCCGTAGGAGTTAAATCCCTAGGGATCTCCGGGACATGTAGGTACTGGGGTCTTAAAAGCTTCCCAGGATAGATTTCTGTAGTCTGGAGAGAAAGAGTAGAATTTAGATTTTTTAGGAGAGACTTAAATGACAGGTCTTTGACCACAGGCTCTGCAGCATGATTGATCCCTGCTGCTTCAACATCGTCACCCAGCCGAAGATATGTGTCAGGCTCAAAATCATCTCCTGACAGTCCAGGAGGGACTGTATGGACAGGAAAGGAATGAAAATCAGTAGGAAGAGAAGAAGAGAAAGGAATCGGAGTCAAGAATCCCTGAAGGCTGGACGGCACCACACCAAGCCTCGGTGCCAAAGAGGAACACCACGCCAAAGACAAGGGAGTCGGCACCATCTGAAACAGCCCAGCACATGGTGCCGAAAGAGGCCACGGCGCCGAAGAAGCCTGCGGCACCGCAGATGGCACTGACAGAGCCCGTGGTGCAGAGGATGGCGCCGACAGAGCCAACGGGCGCCACAGACCAATCAGCACTGAGGACGGCACCAACAGACCCACTGGCACTGAGAACAGCACCGACAGACCCCTGACGCCGCAGTCAGTGCTGAGAGCATCACCGCACCGCAGATGGCGCCAAGAGAGACCCATGGTTCTGAAAACTGCGATTTGAAGAAAAAGAAGAAGATTACCAGGAGATAGAGGCATTGTGTGGTCCCCACACCACAGCCATGTGAGGGGGGAAAACCTGAGCGCCGCGTTGACGGGCATCAAGAAGGCGCCATGACTAGGAGGATCCAACCACCCTACCCGCCCTCCTCAAATGACCTGAAGGCCTTGAAGTGACCGGATCAGGCAGCTGGACCAACCTTCTAACCCACTGCTCCACAATTGCGACCCACTGGTGAAACTGCTCATCGGAGGTCCTTCCAAGAGGCAGGGACGGGCTCCGGTGTCGAGGAGGTCAGCCACCGGAGACAGAAACTGGCGACTCCAGAGGAGGAGACGGGCACCTGGCCCCGACGACCGACTGTCAACACGCAGACATACCAGACGGTGACCTCAAGTGATGCCTTCTTTTTTTTAATCTGTGGGCCGAAGAAGAGCTCGAGCCCGAACGGTGCCGAGAATGGGACCGTTTTCTTTTATGCTTTCGGGGGGCCACCCATCTCCTCGAGCATCGGACTGTCCATTGTCAGACCCCACCTCTGGAAAGGGCCGCGGACCGGACCCAGCCCAGCTGACTGAACACCTTTCATACGAAGTCTCCCTACCGTCACCTGACCCACTCATGGTCGACTCGATTAATGGAGGGCTGAAGACTCTTTCAAACCACATGAAGTCTTGCTGTATTCTGACTATTGCAGTTAGCCCCAGCACTCAAACTGCCCCGTGAGAAGAGGTTAATTTTCTATGCAGAGCATAGAACACTGAGCTCGAGCTCGGTCTCAAACCTCTGTCTGTTGCACTGAAGCACAACCGTCAGATTCTTTTACTCCGCTTAACTGAATGGTCACCGGAGAGTTCTCCTTGCTCACAGTTCCAAAGTCGTTTAAAGTCCCCTGCTTTAACCGATTATTTTTCGCAAGTTTCTGATTCAGATCTCTGTCTGTGGTACAGTAAGTATTAGATAGTGAACTAGACATGGTAAACTTGTGGAAATTGTAAAATTGGTTTTCGATCTGTTCCACTGAACTGGCCGCTTAGTGAATTACATATTCTGTCTTTGTTTCTAAACTTGAGTGTGGTTACCGGTCCTTGTCGGTTACAAAAACCTATTTTCTGTGTTTTTTTCCAATAACCATGACATGGTTACAAACTGATAAGGGTGTCTTGCCTGGTTGTTTGCCATAAAAGGGTAAGTTTGTGGTTAGGATGGCTATGTCTGAGAAACCCAAAAAGAAAAACCTGGCCCACTGGTTTCAACACTGCAGTGTGTGGGGAGGTCTTGCTAAGGCTGATCCTCTACCACCTGTGTTTATTGTCTGGGTTTTGACCACCTTGATTCAGACTCATAACTATAAAATTTCCTAAGTCTACCCTCCTGAAAATATTAGGTAGGCTTAGGAATAAGGAGACCGTGAAGTCCACTGACCCAGATGGCTAGTCCAGTCGGTTCGACCGAACCTGAGAGGAGTGCCTTCTGACCAGGGTGATACTCTCGGCAAGAGGAGAGCAGATCCTGAGGGATCGGTTCCTGCAAAGACAAAGAAAAGAAATTCGCAGGTTCGGATCCAGAGACCCATTTTCCGCCACCAAGAGACTGAAAAGCGATGGGAGGATTGTAGAATTGTTTCACCTGGTTCTGTCTGATCCAGGCCTTCTGGCAGGCGCTTGTTCTAGTCGTTCCTCCGCTTCTGTTATGCTCTGAAGATTTTTATGAACCAGATTTGGAGGAAGATGAAGATTAGTGATGATGACGATGGTGGGGAAGGTCTGGATGAGTATTATTGAACCGACATCTCCCCAGACAGGCCTTCTGGTGTTTCCTCCAGGCCTTCTGAGTCCCTTCCCACTACATGTTTTACAGGAAAGTGGCAGAAACCCCCTGTGGAGGAAGCTGTGGAGGAACAAGAGGAATCTGATTATGTGGAGATGATGGACATCCCAGAGTCTAAGCGACTGTCTACCTCCTTCATAAGTCTTTGGAAACAGACACAAAAGATTTTAAAACTCCAAATTCTGTACCTATTGCTCACAGAAGGATGGAGAAAAGGTACACCTTATCAGGTTCAGGTACAGAGTACGGTATCAACAATGCAGCCTTGTTGTTGTGCAGTGCAGTCCGTGGATAAGGCTAATATACCCTTAGCTTCACACCCTCCAGATAAAGACTCTAGGAAGCTGATGCCATGGCAAGAAATAGTATCTGGCATCTCCTTGGGACTCAGGCAGGTTAATTATATGGTCTATGCAGCCAGGTACCAGAAGTCCAGGTGGGACACTGTACTGGCACTGGCTAAGAGGCCTGCCCCCAGCTAGCCTCTGTAGCTGAGTGGGGGTGGCTGCTAATGGGACTGAGGCATCTAAGTATAGTTCCATGTTGCTGTGGACTCCAGTGATGTGTCATCTAGAGTCATGGCTACATCGGTGGTTTTCTTCGGATAATGGTTTGGCCTCAGAGTATAGTCTCTACAGGACGCTTAAGGTCATGGATTTCCTTGTAGTGGGTAATTTCTCTGTTTGAGGAGCACACAGAGAATTACATGAAAAGATGGATGTGATGAGTAGTAGATTCGATAAGAGTGAATAGGCCAAGGAAAGGCAGGCAACCCTCAAAGGCAGCAAGCAGGGCAGGCCTTTTCATAGGCCTTTCTACCAAGCAAGGGCCTTTCTCCTTTTCCTTAGAGGGGGTTCTTCAGAGGGAGAGGCAGCAGGGGGATGAGCAGGCTGCATCCACCCTCAGCCTTGGCTCCTGCCCAGCAGACACCTTGATAGGTCAGTCTGGTTTACTCCCCATTCCTGTAGGAGGCAGGCTGGTTTATTTTGCCAGGACTGGATGTCTGTTACCTCAGACAAGTGGATCCTGAGGTGGCTAGTGGCTGGTTCTCAGCTTCAAGAAATTTCCAAAGCTGAGGGCTGATCTTTCCACCTGCAAGCATCTCTGAAATCATTGCCTTAGAGGGTGAGGTTTCTCATCTCACTGGTTCTAAAGGCTGTATAGAGAGTTCCTATATTGTATAGGGCAAAGGTCTGTACTCCAGGTACTTCCTACCTCTAAAAGACAAGGTAGTGCGTCTTCACTGAGACTTAAGATACCTGAACAAGCATCTTTTAAAGCCAAATTCGAAAATGGTGCCTTGGAATAATCTTCCTTCCTTCTTGAGGCTAGGGACTGGCTAGCCTCTCCTGGACTTAAAAGATGCCTACTTTCACATTCCCATCAGGTGCTCCCACAGAGTATCTCAGGTCTGAATTGCCTTCTTAGGCCATTATAAGTTCAAGCTATGTCCTTGGCCTGACATCGGTCCAAGGGTATCTCACAAAATGCCTAGTAGTAGTAGTGGCCTTTTAAGAAGGAAGAATATTTCCATATTTCCAGTACCTGGATGATCATTATTGTGGGTCAGTCCCCAGACCTATTGGCAAGTCAGACCTCGTTGAGTGACTCCACAAGGATCACTCTAGATTCCTTCTCAGTTTTCCAAGTCGTTCTCGGCCCAGCCCTCCCTTACTTGTAGGCTGTGATGTCAAAGCAAGAGCTTCTTCCCCTGAAGGCAGCTATTGTATTTTCATTCCACTCGTTTCGCCAGTAAGGCACAGCTTCTGGCTATGTGTGCTCTACAGTGGTCCAGGAGCCTGATTAGATGAAGGACATTCAGTATCATCTGAGGCCTTTGTCTCAGAAGAAAGATTCTCTAACCAAACTAGTTCCAGTGACTCAGACTCTGATCCAGGCTCTCCAATGGTGGCAGGATCAAGGCAACCTCAAACAAGGAGTCCCATTCAACACTCAGTCTCACTCTGTGGTCTTAACCACAGATGCTTCTCTATTGGGGTGGGGAGCCCATCTGGGGGCTCTCACAGCCCAGGGACTGTGGCCCCTCAGGAATCCCTTCTTCATATCAATCTCTTGGAACTCAGGGCGGTCTTTCTGGCCTTGTAAGCTTTCTCTCAGTCAGTGCAGAACAAGGTGGTTCAGGTCAGGACAGACAACACCACCACCATGTGGTACATCAACAAGCAGGGAGGCACTTGATCCACGGCCTTGTGCATGGAAGCCATGAAATTGTGGTCCCTAGCTTATTCTCTGCAGACCTCTCTGATAGCAGTCCACCTTCCAAGGAAGGACACTGTGCAAGCAGATGCATTGAACAGGATCTCCCAGGGCTCATTAATGGTCTCTGGACCCCTGGTGTTGAAAGTGATTTTTCAAGGTGGGGCACTCCAGAGATAGATCTCTTTGCAGCCCCAGACAATCACCAACTTCTTCTGTTTTGCTGCAGACCCAAACTCTTGGGCTCAGTCCCTCTGGATGCTCTGATCTTGAACTGGGAGGGAAATTTCTATGACTTCCCTCCTTTTCCTCTACTGTTCAAGGTTCTGGTCAAGATAAGGTCACAACACTGCAAAGTGATTCTGATTGCTCCAGACTGGGCCAGGCAGCCTTGGTATCCCATTGCTGTCCCTAGCAGTCCAGCTTCCCCTGTCTCTTCTCAGGAATTACAACCTGTTAACCTCCTCTCAGGGGAGGATTTGGGACCCCAATCTTCGGTCTCTCAATCTCAAGGCATGGCTCTTCAAGAGTTAGAGTAGGCAGATTTGCATCTGTCCCAAGGGGTTCTGGATATTCTCAAAACCTCTCGAAAGCCTGCCACCAGAAAAACCTATAACTCCAAATGGAAAAGATTCAGCATTTGGTGTTCCAGGAAGCATATATCCCCAGATGCAGCTGAATTGTCTACAGTTCTGGATTATATGGTTCATCTTTGGCCTAGGCCTCAGACCAGCTACTCTCAAAGTACATTTATCAGCTGTTTCTGCTTTTCTGTCAGTGGGAAAGCCTTCCCCATTGTCATCTCACCCTGAATTCTGTAAATTTTTCAAGGGATTGCTTCATACCAGTCCCCCCTTTAGGGATCCTACCCCTGCTTGGGATGTTAATGTTTGCAATGCTCAGCTTATGCAACCCCCTTTTGAGCAGTTGTCTTCAGTAGAGCTTAAGTACTTGACCTGGAAAACTGTGTTCCTGGTAGGTAGTACCACTGCCAGGCGTATCAGTGAACTGCAAGTTCTGTCAGTGGAGCCTGATTGTATCTCATTCCACAGAGATAAGCTGGTCCTTAGAACTAACAGTAGGTTTGTACCTAAAGTGGTTTCAGGTTTTCATCTGAACCAATCTATGTCTCCCGTGTTCTTCACTGATCATTCTTCTTCAGGAGAAAGAAGTTTACACAGTTTGGATGTTAAAAGAGCCCTTAGTTACTACATTGAGCTGACTAAGGCTCATAGGTTTGACTCCTCCAGTTGTTTCTCACTTATCGGAAGTGGGAAGGGCAAACCTGCCACTAAGAGAACTACTGCCAGGTGGATTGTCTCTTGTATTCAATTCTGCTATGAGAAGCTAGGCAAAATACCTCCTTCAGGTCTAAGGGCTCATTCAACTAGAGGTATAGATGCTCTCGGCTGTGGCCAGGGATATTCCTTGCTAGAGATATGAAACAGCCACCTGGAAAACAGTCCATACATTTGCCAAACATTACCCCTAGGCTAGGAGTGATGCTCGGTTTGGTATAGCAGTACTGCAAAGCCTATTCCCAAGGTAGGTTTGAGTCCCTCCTCCATGGAGGTACTGCTTAGAAGTCTGCAATAGTCAGAATATAGCAAGACTGCATGTGGTTTGAAGAAAAATTACTCACCTTAGTAATTATGTTTCTTCTAAAGGAGTCTTGCTGTATTCTGACCTCCCTCCCTGCCTCCCTCTCAGAACCTGTTTTGGGAAGTGGGCTGACAGGTGCAGTGTTACCCAAGGCTGCTGGTGTATACACTTCCTTTTAGAGAGGGGAGGTTATATTATTAATTTAACAGTCTTAAGTTGTTCACTACCTGGTTTTTGATTTTGGATTTGACTTGAGTCTTTGGGGATCCAAAATATTTGGTTACTATTTGGCTAGTAAAAATTATACAATTTCCACATGTTAGTTAGTATTAGCTCGTAAGGATCCAATGGTTGTTCTTGTAAGTGCAGCAGACAGAGGTCTGAACCTAGCCCGAGCTCAACGTGCTATGCTCTGCATAGAAAATTAACCTCTTCTCCCCAGGGCAGTTTGAGTGCTGGGGCAACTGCAATAGTCAGAATACAGCAAGACTCCATTAGAAGAAACATAATTACTAAGGTGAGTAATTTTTCTTCTTAACAAGTAAAATGTAAATGTAATCGTATTTATTTCGTGATAAATTACAAAACAATAAACTGAAAACTATCCTGCTAGTTTGAAGTTTGACTCTTGGCTTAGCGATATCATCACTGAAGTGCATTTGACAGGGAAAAAGGAACTGAGGTGGTTGGAGGTCGACACCTACATAGTCATTACTGCAAGAGCTGGGGCTTGCGGTGCTGCTCCTCGCAGCTCCATCTCTGGAGCCGACCCTCTTGTAAAAGTTTGTTCCCTCTGAGTTCTAACGCCCAGCGAGATCCCATTAGTGTGAATGAGTGGTGGAGACTTTATGCCCAGGAAGATCAGGATGTAAGCTACCTCTGGATGGAGAGACCACTCGTGGGATGTCTCCCCTAAGCAGCTGAGAGCATCCGTCAGATGGTTTGAGGCTCCTGCCACATGAATGGCTAGGAGATCCACCTCCAAATAGCTGATGAGGGTCCAGATGCAGAGCACCTCTCTGCAAAGCAGACGGGAGTACATGCCGCCCTGTTTGTTGAGGTAGTACATGGTCGTGGTATTGTCCGTCTGGACTTGAACCACTTGACCCCGGAGCTGAGGAGTGAAAGCTGACACTGCCAGTCTGACTGTTCTGAGCTCCAACAAGTTGATGTGGTATTGGGATTCCTTGGGGGTCCAGAACCCAATGGCCCTTTTGTCCCCCATGTGAGCTTCCCAGCCCATGAGTGAGGCATCGGTCGTGAGGACGACCGTTGGCTCAGGGTGGACAAATGGGATCCCTTCCTACAAGTCTGGGGTGGTCCAGCATTGGACAGTGTCCCACATCTTCTGGGTTACAGTGATCAGCTGGTCAAAATGACCATGGCACTTAGTCCACTGGGTGGCCAGTTCCCAATGGAGGGGGTGCATGTGCAACCGCGCCCAACGGACCACTGAAGTGCACGCCGCCATGTAACCCAGAAGGCGCAGAAAGTCCCGGGCAGGGCACGATTGCCCAACCAGAAATGATTGGGCAAAGGAGGAGAGAACCTCCGCCCTGTCCGCCAGGCGCTGAGCTCTGGCTTGATGAGAGTTGAACTCTGCCCCGATGAAGCACATCACCTGGGAAGGCATGAGTTCCAACTTGGTCTCGTTGATCAGGAGGCCGAGTTGGGAGCAGGTCTGGAGGGCCAAGTCCCTGGACCTCTCCTCCTCCTGTTGGGTAGGACCTGCAGAGCCATCGCCGAGGTAGGGATAAATCCTCACCCCCATGACGCCTGAGATGGGCTGCCACCCCTGCAATGCATTTGATGAAGACCTGTGGGACTGTTGACAGGCCGAACGGCATGGCTTGGAACTCGTATAGTGTTCCTGCAGCTCTGAAGCGGAGGAACTACCGATGAGATGGACAGATTGGGACATGAAACAATATTTTCTGTAGATCCAGTGAACAGAACAGTATAGTTACATAGGAAATTACCGTAACAGAAGATCTTCGAGAGAGGTTCCTTCAGTAGGTCATTACATATAGGACTGGTGCCACCTGGTGGTGGGCTGCACAGCTGACTTTTCTAGCAATACCTGACGGGGGACTGCCCACCCTCCAGTTCTCCCGGCGGAGCCAGGAAGAGGCCTGACAGCAGGAGTGAACAGGATTTGGAGTCCCTGTAAGAAACAAAATGAGGGGAAGGAGGGAGGGAAAACTATGACCTACTGAAGGAACCTCTCTTGAAGATCTACTGTTAAGTAAGCTCCTACATAACTGTACTATCTTACTTCGAGAGGGTTCCTTCAGTACGTCATTACATATAGGACAGAGTCCCAAGCAGTCCCTCCAAAGAGAGACCGTGAGAAACCGGGGAGGAGTAAAAAAACAACTCCAACAGAAACTGGGGACCAGAATGGGCCCAGCCTAGGACAGAAGGCCTTGCAAGACGGCTAGGCCAAAGCCAGCCCTCCACCTAGGAGCAATGTCCAGACTGTAGTGTTTGGTAAAGGTATGGACAGAACTCCAAGTTGCTGCGGCATATTTTTCAGCCACAGAGACATTTCGCAGGAAGGCAGCAGAAGCAGCCATACCCCTAGTAAAATTACCTCTGATGGGTCCCGGCAGAGGTCTTTCATACTTTTGGTAACAATACCGAATACAGTTGCCTGGTCATTTGGAAAGGCCCTGCTTGGAAACCAGTTTGTTCTTAGATCTGGGGACAAAGGAAACAAAAGCTGATCACAGCTACGGAAATCCTTGGTCCAGTGTGTATAGAATCCAGGAACTGATGGGACGCTCCATGGTATGCAGGAGTGCTCACCTCTATTGGTGGAGGATGGAAAATAAACTGAAGCTCTACTGATTGGTTCAGTGTGGCTTCTGACACCACCTTGGGAAGAAACTTAGGATTTGTCCTGAGGACGGCCCGTCCTTGTGGAAAATAAGATAAGGATCTTTACAAATCAGAGTGTGGAGCTCCGAATCCTTCAGGCTGAGTAATGGCAACCAAAAATTACGTCTTCCAGGAAAGGATGCACAAGTCACAGCTCATAGCCAGTTCAAATGGGGGAAGGGTGAGCTTCTCTAACACAAAGTTCAAATCCCAAGGTGGAGTAGGGCTGCGGATGGGGGGTTCAGATGGAGTATCCCTTTCAGAAAGGTTTTAGAGACTTCCAATTGAGCCACGGGTTTACCATCCACCAGTTCGTGGTACGCCGAAGACAGACCAGAGTTTGACAGATGAAGGAGGTATTCCATGATTTGAGGGGCTGAACAAGAAAAGGGGACCCGACACTTGGAAGACACCCATATGAAAACTGTTTCCACTGCATGGCATAAGTGGAATGAGTAGAGGGTTTCTAGCCTCTATAAGGACTTGAGTGACTCGGGAGGAAACCCGAAGCAAGAAAATCGCTATGTCTGCAGGGCCAAGCATGAAGATGCAGAGTCCTGAGCCCCGGATGTGCTAGACGACTTTGATCCTGTGTCAAGAGGTCATGGGTCAATGGAAGTGGAACTGGTGGTCCCCTGGATAACTGTTGTAACAGCGGAAACCAAATTTGTCTCGGCCAGAGAGAAGCGACGAGGATCATCCTTGCTTTCTCTGCCTGAAGCTTAAGAAGCACCTTCTAGAGAATGGGAAATGGAGGGAAGGCATACAAAAATGTCCCTGTCCAGGAGAGAGACAGCGTGTCGTGCCAGAAAGCATCATGCCCTGGAACAAGCGAGCAAAAAATGAAAATTACATACCTACCGTAATTCTTGATCTTCTTGGACGAGTCTCCACCACTCATTCACACTAGTGGGATCTGCGCCGGAGGCATTAGGACCCATCGGGAGCAAACTTTGCTGGAGGTCAAGCGCGAGAGGGCGCCGTGAGATGGTGCCGCGAGCGTGGTCGCAAGGGTAATGACTATCTCGGCGACGACCCTCCAACCGCCTCAGTACCTTTTTTACCAAGGAGGTGCAGCGCAACTAACGTAAAGAGTAAACCTAACCTTAAAACGGACATAAGATAGTCCGGACGACCCGTGTAAGAAGGGTCAGCAAAGAAGTCTTCACGGCCTAAAGATTTGAGGGAGTGAAGACCAACACAGCGGTGAGCTCGGGGGATGGAGGGTGGGCGTGTGAATGAGTGGTGGAGACTCGTCCAAGAAGATCAAGAATTACAGGTAGAACCGCACTTTCATATCTTCCTGACACAAGTCTCCACCACTCATTCACACACTAGTGGGAGAGTACTGTTGATAATCCCCCAAAAGGCTGCAGGGGGGAGCCAGAGCTCACCGCCTAGGACAGGAGTCCATTAAGGATAGTTCTGCGGGCGGAAGGCGCCTGGCATGAACATCCAGTGCATAATGCTTTCTGAAGGTATGCACTGAGCTCCAGGTGGCGGCATTGCAAATATTACCAATTGGAAAAGTGGATTCCTCATGGGGATGCCAACATCGCTCTAGCAGAGTGAGCGACACTCTACCTTCTAATTTAACTGTGCCATGGAATAGCAATGTAAGACATGCCACTAACCATGATGAGATGCTTCTGATAGCGACAGGCTGACCCAGCCAGGTCTTGCTGAAGGAAACAAACAATTGCTGAGTCTTGCGAAAATTCTTGGTTCTATCTAAGTACAACCATGAGGCTCTCTTAACATTCAAAGAATGAAGAGACCGTTCTCCTTCATTTTGGAAGTTCGCGAAGTAAGAGGGAAGCACCAGAGGTTGGTTTAGATGGAATTCTGACACAACCTTGGGAAGAAATTTAGGATGAGTACGAAGAACTACTTTGTCCCTATGGAACACAGTATCAGGAGGTCCATAACCAGGGCATGTATCTCAGAGACCCTGCGGGCTGGTATGGGCCACTAGGAAGGCTGTCTTCCAGGTAAGAAGTTTAGCTCACAGGTAGCTAGGGGTTCGAAAGGCTTCCAAGTGAGCATGTCTAGCACAAGGTTAATGTCCCAGGCTGCGACGGACGCTCAACAGGGGTCTGGTATGCAGAATTCCCTAAGAAATCTCTTCACCATAGGTAACTGAGCAAGAGACAAGGAAGAAACCGGCTCATGGTACACTGAAATGGCACTAAGGTGAACTTTAACCATGGAGTACTGGAGACCTGAGTTTGATAGGTCCAAAAGGTACTCTAGAACCTTGTCTGGAGGACAGGAAAAGGATTCAAAGAGGACTTCGCACACCAGAAGCGTTTCCACTTAGAAGCGTAAGTTTTGGTTGGCTGGCTTCCGAGCAGCCAGAAGGATGTCTGAGACTCTACGAGAGATGTTGAACCGATTCACTTCTACCTCTTCAGGAACCAAGCATGAAGGTGAAGTGACCTCAAGTTGGGATGGACCACAGACCCTGAGTCAAAAGATTGATTTGCAAGGGAAGTGGTCTCGGAGAGGCTGCCGACATACTGTTGAGTAGAGGAAACCATAGTTGCCGAGGTCAGGAGGGAGCAATGAGAATCATCTTGGTCCCCTGGGACTCGAATTTGAGGAGTACTCTCTGAATTAGAGGAAGCGGCGTAAAGGCGTAAAGAAAGCGTTTTGTCCAGCCTGAACGCATCCTGACAGAAAATGCCAGGCCCTGGATTTCTGGAGCAGAAGAGAGGCAGTTTTGCGTTGAGTGGGGATGCAAAAAGGTCCAGGTCTGGAGTCCCCCACTCTTCTAACAGTGACCGAGCTACGGCTGGATCGAGAGACCACTCGTGAGGGTCTTGCCGCTCTGCTGAGGTGATCTGCTAAGTCGCTTTGTACACCTGGCAGATATACCTGCTTGAATTAGAGACTTGTGCTCCAAGCACCACTCCCACACTCTCACAGCTTCCCTCTACAAGGGGATAGAATGAACACCGCCTTGCTTGTTGATGTAATACATCACAGCTTTGTTGTCCGCTTGAAGGAGAATGTTCTTGTGACAGAGGATGTCCTTCAAAGCCCAGACCGACATAAAGGGCTGCTCATCTCTAGGACATTTATGTGAAGCTGGGCCTCGAGTTGAGTCCATACACCTTCGAATGTGGAGAAGAGCGACAATGGGCTCCCCATCCCGTTAGTGATGCGTCTGTGGTGATGGAGATTTGATGATCCAGAGAAGCAAGGAAATCCTTCCAGGAGATTGCTCTCTTGAGACCACCAGGTGAGAGACCTCTGTAAGGGTTCTGTCACTTGATGAGATAAGACTGTGGGTGGATGGTTGGGGACCACTGGGCACTGAGCATCCATTGGGTGGTTCTCATGTGTACGAGCTAGGGGTACAGTGAACACTGAGGATGCCATGAGGCCAAAATGACGTTGCATAGAGAGAGCTGTAACTGATCTGTTCTCCCCACTGTAACGGCCATCTGAAGGATATCGAGCTTCTGTCCTCTGGAAGGAAAGCCCAGCGCAAGAGGTGTCCAGTAGAGTCCCTATGAAAAGGTCTCTGGGAGGAGCTGCAACTGTGACTTTTTAGATTCACAGAACTCCATGGACGAAGAAGGAGAGAGGCTGTCTGAGCGGCTTCCAGGGCCCCTGTCTGGAAGGGCTTGCTAGGAGCCAGTCGTCCAGGTAGGGAAACACTCGGATTCGAAGCTCCTGAGATGCGCTGCAAGAACTGCACAACACTTTGTAAGACTCACGGTGCTGAGGATAACCAAAGGGCAGGACTCTGAACTGATAGTGTTGACTAGAAGCCACAAACCTCAGGAATTGTGATGCCTCGGGTGAATAAGATGTGCTGGTAGCGTCCTGCATGTCTAGGGAGGCTAGCCAGTCGTGTTGATGAAGCAAAGGTAACAGGGTTCCTAGAAATCATTTTGAATTTCTCCTGGGGAGAAATTTGTTTAGCTCTGAGGTCTAGAATGAGGACATACCCCAGACTTCTTTGGAACCAGAAGTGGTGGGAGTAGAACCCTGTGTTTCAGCTGATGCAGAGGCACCAGTTCTACTGCCCTGTTGTTCAGAAGGCCCTGGATCTCGGTAGTAGAGAAGGTCTGACTGAAGGATTGACAGCCTGGGCTTGTCGTTTGGGAGGACGATTCGGAGGGTCTCAGAAAATTGAGAAATACCCTCGCCGAATATCCGAAGGACCCATTTGTCTGAGGTTATGGACTTCCACTGGTTTGTAGAAGTGCATCAGGCGACACTCCACGGAGGAAAAAGTCCCTCGGGCAGTGGAGGTGGAACTTGGGCCGACAACTCATGGTAGCGCTGGGCGCTTTGGGCATTGCGCTATTGCGTCTTCTTTTGAGGTTGGGCAGGTTGGTTCTTATGGAACTTGCTCTGCCCTCGAAAGGACTGGCGAATATGAAACTGGCGTTTACCGACATGCCCTCGAGGAGGGAAGGAGGGGCACGAGCCAGCTAATGGCCGACCAGTCTTCTGAGTAGCCTCTAGAGCTTGCTCTACCTGAGGACCAAAAAAAGATGAACCGTCAAAGGGCAGCGCCATCACCTGCTGCTGTGCATCATTCGTGAAGCCCGAAGTACGCAGCCAGAAGTGAAGGCGAGTACAAATACCAGCGGCTGCTGAACGAGAAGCAGTGTCAAAAGTATCCATGGCTGCTTTGACCTGTTGGTTATTAGATTCAATACCTATGGTAATGGTCAGAAGAAGCTCTGACTTAGAGTCGAGGTCGGAGGCTTCAACCATTTGCTTGATAGAGTGCCACAGGATATACTCTACTGAGAAAAATAGCCTGGTAACTGTGTCCACGATACCAAAGTGGACCTAGCAAAGACTCTCTTACCTAATGTATCAATCTTACGAGACTCTTTGTTAATAGGTAGAGAGCTGTAGTAGCTTGAGGAAGAATGACCTTATCATTCTCTGCCAGGACTACAGTAGGATCACAAAAGACTTGAATGCCAATGGAGCACGATCCTTGGGGGCTGAATATTTCACTATCAATGGATTTATGCGAAAGGAAGTAAAACAGGATTATTCCATACCATTTGAGACAAAATCTCGAAGGAAGGATAGAACAAGAGTCAAATCCATAGGGATCTCCAAAACATGAAGATATTGGAGTCTCAACCGCTTCCAGGATCGATGTCTGTAGTCTGGAGAGAAGAGTGGAGCTCAGGTTCTTCAGCAGAGACTTAAAGGAGGTCCTCGACCACAGGCTCTGTAGCAGTGAAAGATCCTGCTTAGTCACTTCATCACCCAACCGAAGGTCTGGGTCGAGCTCAACGTCATCTCCTGATAGTCAGGAGGACTGTTTGGACAGAAGGTGATACAGAAGAAGGGAAGAATGAGAGAAGAGGTCTCAAGAGCTCCAGCGCCGTGGGCAAGCAGGACCCAGCGGCGCCCGAAAAGAACAGCGGCCTTGACCGAGAGCCGCTCGATGGCGCAGATGGCATGAAGACCTACCGCCAGGCAGGCGACAAGCCCGCAGCGCCAAAAGCAAGCGCCCACAAACCCCGCGCCCACGAGACCGGCGCCCGAAAACATCCAGGACCCTGAGAAACATGGTTAGAAGGAAAATAGCGGAGATAGGGCATCGGTGTGGCCCCCTGCGCCGCAGCCATGTGAGGGGAAACACCTAAGCGTGGAGTCGTCGGCACCGAGGAAGGTGCCGCGCGACCAGGAAAGTCCAACCGCCCTACCTGGTCGCCCGACAAGCCCGAAGGCCTACGGGCAGCCGAGCCAGGTAGCAGAACCAACCTCCGAGCCCATTGCTCCATAAGAGCGGCCCACTGATGAAACTGCTCATCTGAAGACCTACCAATAGGCGGGGTAGGACTCCGATGCCGAAGACGGCGGCTACCGGAAGCAGAAGTTGGCGACTCCGAAGGAGGAGACCGGCAACTAGCCACGATAACAGAGCGTCGACGCGCAGACATATCAGAGGGCAACCTCGAGTGATGCCTTCTCTTTTTAGACCGGTGGGCCGAAGAAGAGCTCAAGGCCGAACGGTGCTGAGAATGCGACCGTTTGTTTTTATGCCTCCGGGGGGACCGCCCATCCCCCCGGGCATTGGACTGACCGTTGTCGGACCCCCGTTCGGGAGAAGGAGGCGGACCGGACCCAGCCCGACTGACTGAACAGCTTTCATATGAAGTCTCCCTACCGTCACCTGACCTGCTCATGGTCAACTCCGTCAAGTAGGCTGAGACTTCTTTATTGTATATTAAAATAGAATAAACTTAAGCGATACTATATCGAGATAATACTACAAAAAAATAAACTGAAAACTATGCTGCTAGTTTGAAGTTTGACTCCCGACAGGCGAGCGACGTCGTTACTGAAGCGCACTCGACGGCGGGAAAAAAGGAACTGAGGCGGTTGGAGGGTCGACGCCGAGATAGTCATTGCCGCGCAAGCTAGTTGCTGCAGGGCGCCATCTCTGGTGTCGCACCCTCCAGCAAAGTTTGCTCCCGATGGGTCCTAGTGCCTCCGGCGCAGATCCCAATAGTGTGAATGAGTGGTGGAGACTTATGTCCAGGAAGATCACTGCTGGAAGCCTCCCACTCCCAAAATGAATGAAGTGGGCAGAGGGATCCGCCGAGGGTCCAGGTCATGAGGGGCACCGCTGAGAAGCTATTCCCCCATCCCACGAAAAGAATTAAGTGTGCTGAGGATCTGCCGAGATCCAGGTCGTGAGGGCACTGCTGGAAGCCCTCCCCCACCCCACCCCAAAGCAATTAAGTGTGCTGAGGGATCCACTGCGGCTCCAGGTCATGAGAACACCGCTGGAGAAGCCCACCCCTGAAGCAATTAAGTGGGCAGAGGATCCGCCGGGTCCAGGTCATGAAGGCACTGCTGAGAGCATTCCCCCACCCACGAAATGAATTAAGTGTGCTGAGGGATCTGCCGAGGGTCCAGGTCATGAGGGCACTGCTGGAGCTCTCCCCACCTTCCAAACAGAATGAAGTGTGCTGAGGGATCACTGAGGGTCCAGGTTGCTAGGCCACTGGAGAAGCCTCCACCCCCGGGAAACCAATTAAGGTATGGAGTCTTCATACCACGCTTGGAAGAGGGCTTCCTGCACTAGCTATTGGCACCTTTTCTGAATTCGAATTTGTGCTGCTTTTCTGTTGACCCAACAGTGGAGACAGTTTTTCTAAGCTGTATTTCTTTGAACTCTAGGGGATATTTGCCTTTATAGACTGTACACCTTAAGAGACTTGGGATTTTTTATCCTTTTTTTACTGTTTGACCGTGTACCCTAAGTGTGTCAATGTAAAGTTTTGAAGGTCTCTGGGTTTCATTCACCTAAATACCCCTAGCCTTGTTTAGCTGTTTATTTTAATTCTATGTATGAAACGCTTACCAGCACTTTGCAAGTGAACCTTGCAGTTTGAAATTGAAACTGCGCCAGCTTGTTTCCCGGGGTTGTTACATCTCAGTAGTAATTCGAGTCTCCT
Organism: Neoceratodus forsteri; assembly: GCA_016271365.2. Classification (NCBI taxonomy): domain Eukaryota; kingdom Metazoa; phylum Chordata; order Ceratodontiformes; family Ceratodontidae; genus Neoceratodus; species Neoceratodus forsteri. Next base: position 113,776,532 of record JADMNL010000022.1, read on the forward strand.
ACTCTCCGTGGCTTGTGCTAAACCTGCACCTCAGACAGGAACCTCCTTTAAAACAGGACCTTGTCTGTGTGCCTCCTTCAGAGACTTAACTAAAAAAAAATTTAAATAAAAGGTCTCTAAAAGCAATTTATATTCAGGAATTCTAATCTTCTTGAGACTGAGCCAAACCTGGTCCAGGGCTGTAGTCTAACCTCTAAATCTAGCTCCACAGTCAAGAAGGAAAAAAAAAAAATAAATAAAATTTACTTATTCTGCCTAAACACTATTTAATCCTATGCACATGCCTTACTGGGGCTTGGTATATATATCCTACCTCTCCTTTCTTCACAGTGTGCTGAGGGATCCGACAAGGGTCCAGGTCGTGAGGGCACCGCTGGAGAAGCCCTCCCACCCCAAAAAGGAAAATTACGTACCTACCGTAATTCTTGATCTTCTTGGACGAGTCTCCACCACTCATTCACACTAGTGGGATTGGCGCGGGAGGCACTAAGACCCATCGGGGCGACTTTTGCTGGAGGGTCGGCGCGAGAGGCAGCGCCCAGCGAGACACGGCGCGCGGGAGCAGCTCGAGGTAGACCATCTCGGCGACGCCTCCAACCGCCTCAGTACCTTTTACCAAGGAGGTGCAGCGCAACTAACGTAAGGGTAAACCCAACATTAAAAACGGACATAAGATAGTCCGTATGACCCGTGTAAGAAGGGTCAGCAAAGAAGTCCACGGCCCTAAAGATTTGAGGGAGTGAAGACCAATACAGCGGTGAGCTCGGGGATGGAGGGTAGGCGTGTGAATGAGTGGTGGAGACTCGATCAAGAAGATCAAGAATTACGGTAGGTACGTAATTTTCCTATCTTCCTGGACATAAGTCTCCACCACTCATTCACACTAGTGGGAGAGTACCAAGCTGATAATCCCCCAAAAGGGCGGCAGGAGAGCCAGAGCTCACGCGTCTAAGATAGAAGCCCATTAAGGATAGTTCTGCCGAATGCGGAATGTCGCCTGGCATGAACATCCAGTGCATAGTGCTTAACGAAAGTATGCACTGAGCTCCAGGTAGCGGTGTTGCATATATCTGCAATTGGAACATTGCGAATTTCCGCTAGGGATGCCGCGACCGCCCTAGTAGAGTGAGCGTGCACTCTACCTTCTAATTTAACTTGAGCCATGGAATAGCAATGACGAAGGCATGCCACTAACCATGAAGAGATACATCTAATAGCGACAGGTTGACCCAGCGGGTGTCGCTGAAAAGCAAACAGTTGCTGAGTCTTGCGAACATCCTTGGTTCTATCTAAATAGAACCGCAAGGCTCTCTTAACATCCAAGGAATGAAGAGCTGGTTCCCTTCATTTTGGAAATTAGCAAGTAGCGGGAGTACCAGAGGTTGGTTCAGATGGAATTCTGACACAACCTTGGGAAGAATTTAGGATGAGTACGGAGAACTACCTTGTCCTTATGGAATACAGTATACGGAGGGTCCGTAACCAGGGCATGTATCTCAGAGACCCTGCGGGCTGAGGTAATGGCCACCAGGAAGGCAGTCTTCCAGGTAAGAAATTTTAGCTCACAGGTAGCTAAGGGTTCGAAAGGCTTCCGAGTGAGCATGTCCAGCACCAGGTTAATGTACCAGGCTGCAACTGGACGCTTAACAGGGGTCTGGTATGGAGAATCCCTTAAGAAATCTCTTCACCATAGGTAACTGAGCCAGAGTTAAGGAAGAAACCGGCTCATGGAGCGCTGAGATGGCACTAAGGTGAACTTTAACTGTGGAGTACTGAAGACCTAAGTTTGATAGGTCCAAAGATACTCCAGAACCTTGCCAGGAGGACAGGAAAGAGGATTCAAGAGTTTGCACACCAGAGAAAACGTTTCCATTTGGAAGCGTCGGTTTTCGGGTGGCTGGCTTCGAGCAGCCAGAAGGATGTCTGAGACTCTGACGAGCGTTGAACGATTCACTTCTATCTCTTCAGGAGCCAAGCATGAAGGTGAGTGATTTCAGGTTGGGATGGACCAACGAACCCTGAGAGTCAGAAGACTGATTTGCAAAGGAAGTGGTCTCGGAGAGGCTGTCAACATACTGTTGAGTAGAGGAAACCATAGTTGCCGAGGCCAGGAAGGAGCAATGAGAATCATCTTGGTCCCTGAGACTCGAACTTGAGGAGTACTCTCTGGATTAGAGGAAGTGGTGGAAAGGCGTAAGAAAGCGTTTTGTCCACCGCAGCCTGAACGCATCCTGACAGAAAATGCCAGGCCCTGGATTTCTGGAGCAGAAGAGAGGCAGTTTTGCGTTGAGTGGGATGCAAAAGGTCCAGGTCTGGAGTCCCCCACTCTTTGAACAGGGACCGAGCTACGGCTGGATCGAGGACCACTCGTGAGGGTCTGCCTCCGTTCTGCTGAGGTGATCTGCTAGGTCGTTTTGTATACCTGGCAGATAAACCGCTTGAATCAGAGACTTGTGCTCCAAGCACCACTCCACACCCTCATTGCTTCCCTGCAAGGGATAAGAATGAGCACACGCCTTGCTTGTTGTAATACATCACTGCTTTGTTGTCCGTTTGAAGGAGAATGTTCTTGTGACAAGGACATCCTTCAGAGCTTCGGATTGCATAGAGGACCTCTCATCTCCAGGACATTTATGTGGAGATGAGTTTCGAACTGAGTCCATACACCTTGAGTGTGGAGGGAGACAGTGAGCTCCCCATCCCATTAGCGATGCATCTGTGGTGATGGAGATCTGATGATCCGGGGAGCAAGGGGAATCCTTCCAGAGATTGCTCTCTTGAGACCACCAGGTGAGAGACCTTGAGAGGGCTCCGTCACCTTGATGGGATAAGACTGAGGGGTGAGAGGTCGGGACCACTGAGTGGAGAGCATCCATTGGGTGGTTCTCATGTGCAGTCGGGCCAGAGGGACAGTGAAGACCGAGGCCATGAGGACCAACATGCGTTGCATCGAGAGAGGCTGTAACGATTGGTTCTCCCTGATGTAACGGGCCATCACGAAGGATGTCGGTCTTCTGTCCTCTGGAAGAAAGCCTTCGCTGAAGAGGTGTCTAGAGCGTCCCTATGAAAGGAGCCTCTGGGAGGGTTGCAGTTGAGATTTTCAAATTCAGCAGAACTCCATGGATGTGAAGGCAGTCGTTTGCCGGCTTCCAAAGTCCATGGCGGAAGGGCTTGCTAGAAACCAATCGTCCAGGTAAGAGAACTCGAGTCCGACTTTCCTGAGATGCGCTGCGAGAACTGCACAACACTTTGTAAAACTCGCGGGCGCGAGGATAGCCAAAGGGCAGGACTCTGAACTGATAATCTGACCCAAAGCTACAAACCTGAGGAATTTGCGGTGGGTCGGGTGGACGAGGATATGCTGGTAAGCATCCTGCATATCCAGAGAGGCCAGCCAGTCGTGCTGATGCAGCAAGGGTAACAGGGTACCTAGGAAATCATCTTGAATTTCTCCTGAGAGGAATTTGTTTAACTTTCTGAGGTCTAGAATGAGGCGCATCCCCAGATTTCTTTGGAACCAGAAAGTAATGGGAGTAGAACCCTGTGTTTCGCAGATGCGGGGGCACCAGTTCTATTGCCCTGTTGTTCAGAAGGCCCTGGATCTCCGCGGTGAGGAGGTCTGACTGAGAGGCCGACAACCTGGGTTGTCGTATGGGAGGACAATTCGGGGGGGGTTCCAAGAAATTGAGAGAATAACCCTCGCGAATTATCCGAAGAACCCATTTGTCTGAGGTTATGGACTTCCACTGGTTGTAGAAGTACATCAGACGACCTCCCACCGGAGGAGAAAGTTCCACCTCGGGCAGAGTGGATGGAACTTGGGCCAACGACTCATAAGGTAGCGCTGGGAGCTTTAGGTCCCTGCGCTTTCTGCTGCGTCTTCTTTTGAGGTTGGGCAGGTTGGCTTTTATGGAAGCTTCCCATGCCTCTGCCTCGAAGGACTGGCGACTATGAAACTGACGTCTGTTCACATGCCCGAGAGGGGGCAGGGGAGGTCTGGCCAACAATGGCGATCTAGTCTTCTGAGTGGCCTCTAAGGCTTGCTCCACCTGAGGCCAAAAGAAAGGAGCCATCAAAAGAGCGCCATCACCTGCTGCTGAGCATCATTCGTGAAGCCAGAAGTACGCAGCCAGGAATGGCGCCAGTACAACCCCGCGGCTGCTGAGCGAGAAGCAGTGTCGAAGCGTCCATGGCGGCTTTGACCTGTTGGTTATTGGACTCAATACCTCTAATAACGGTCAGAAGAAGCTCTGACTTGAATCAAATCTGGAAGAGCTTCAACCATTCTTTTCATAGAGTGCCACAGGATATACTCATACTGAGAAAAATAGCCTTGATAACTGGCAATCGCATACTTAGAGTGGAGGCAGCAAAGACTCTCTTACCTAATGTATCAATCTTTCGAGACTCTTTGTTAATAGGTTTGAGTTGTAGTAGTTTGAGGAAGAACGCATCTTGTCATTTCTCTGCCAGGACTACAATAGGATCCTAAAGGCTTGGGATGCCAAAATGGGACGATCCTTGGGAGCTGAATACTTCTTATCAATGGATTTAGCCACTGAGGGAATAAGAGCAGGGTTATTCCATACCATTTGAGACAGCGTCTCGAAGGAAGGCTGAATCGGAGGAGTCAAATCCGTAGGGATCTCCGAAGCATGAAGATACTGGAGTCTTAATATCTTCCCAGGATCGATGTCTGTAGTCTGGAGAGAAAGAGTGGATCCAGGTTCTTCAACAGAGACTTAAAGGACAGGTCCTCGACCACAGGCTCTGTAGCAAAGAAAGATCCTGTTCCTCCACTTCATCACCCAACCAAGGTCTGGGTCAGGCTCAACATCATCTCCTGATGGTCAGAAAGGACTGTTTGGACAGGAAAGAGTGAAAATTAGGAGAGGAGAAATGGCAGAAAAACAAGGAGAGTCCCCAAGTTGCTGCCAGAGGCGGCAAAGCAGACTGAAACCAACACCGGCGCCACGGCGCCCGAGCCTGTGACCCACAGCGCGCCGGGACGACACCAGCGCCTGCCCCGAGCCCAGCATTGACCGCGACCCAATCACACCACCCAGCGCACTGAGACCTACCCAGGGCCATGTGGCACACCAAGCTCCAGCGGCCCGAAAATGGCGCCGACACGACCACAGAACCCTGCAGAAGGTGCGGGAAAAGCCGGGAACCTGGAAAGCAGAGAAGGAAAAACCAGAGATAAGGGCATCGGTGAGGCCCTCGCGCCGCAGCCATGTGAGGGGGAAACACCTAGAGCACGGAGTCGCTAGCACCGAAGAAGGCGCGGCGCGACAGGGAAGGTCCAACCGCCTCTACCTGATCGCTGGAGCCCGAGGGCTCCGAGGTAACCGAGCCAGGCAGAAGAACCAACCTCCGAGCCCATCGCTCCATAAGAGCGGCCCACTGATGAAACTGCTCATCTGGAGCCCTACCTATAGGCGGGAGGGCTCCGATGTCGGGCGACGATATCGGAAGTTGGCGACTCAAGAAGGAGACCGCAACTAGCAACGATAACCCGACCGTCAACAGCGCAGACATACCAAGGCGACCTCGAGATGCCTTCTCTTTTTGACCTGTGGGCGAAGAAGAGCTCGAGGCGAGCAGGCGCCGAGAATGCGACCGCTTATTTTATGCCGCGGGGACCGCCATCCCCCGGCATCGGACTGACCGTAGTCGGAACCCGCTGAGGAGAAGGAGGCTGACCGACCCAGCCCGCTGACTGAACAGCTTTCATACAAGTCTCCCTACCGTCACCTGACCTGCTCATGGTCGACTCCGTCCAGTAGGCCGAGACTTCTTCAAGTAAGTTAAATTTAAATATTAGAAAAATTTACGAAAAATAGAATAAAACTAAGCGATACTACTATCGTGATAATGTTACAAAAACAAACTGAAAACTATCGCTAGTTTGAAGTTTGACTCCACAAGCGGCACGACGTCGTCACTGAAGCGCACTTTCGGCGGAAGAAAAAAGGAACTGAGGCGGTTGGAGGTGCGTCAGCCAGATGGTCATTACCGCCGAGCCGCTGCTCGCTGGGCGCCCATGTCTCACGGCGCCGCCTCTCTCGCCGACCCTCCAGCAAAAAGTTTGCCCCGATGGGTCTTAGTGCCTCCGGCGCCAATCCCACTAGTGTGAATGAGTGGTGGAGACTTATGTCCAGGAAGATCAAATTAAGTGTGCTGAGGGATCCACCCGGGTCCAGGTCACGAGAACACCGCTGGAGAAGCCCTCCCCACCCCCAAATGAATGAAGTGGGCTGAGGGATCCACCGAGGGTCCAGGTCATGAGGGCACCACTGGAGAGCATTCCTCCCATCCCCAAAATGAATTAAGTGTGCTGAGGATCTGCCGGGGTCCAGGTCGGAGGGCACCGCTGAGAACTCTCCTCCCACCCCCAAAAGAATGAAGTGTGCTGAGGGATCTGCCGAGGGTCCAGGCTGCAGGGCACCACTAGAGAAGCCCCCGAAACGACTTAAGGTATGAGTTCCCATGCACCACGCTTGAAGAGGGCTTCTGCACTAGCTGTTGGCACCTTTTCTGAATTCGAATTTGTGCTGCTTTTCTGTTGACCCAACAGTGGAGACAGTTTTCTAAGCTGTATTTCTTTGAACTCTAGGGGATATTAGTCTTTGTAGACTGTACACCTTAAGAGACTTGGGATTTTATCCTTTTACTGTTTGACCGTGTACCCTAAGTGTGTCAATGTAAAGGTTTGAAGGTCTCTGTGTTAGGTACTTTCATTCACCTAAATACCCTAGCCTTGTTTAGCTGTTTATTTTAATTCTATGTATGAAAAGTTTACCAGCACTTTGCAAGTGAACCTTGCAGTTTGAAATTGAAACTGCGCCAGCTTGTTTCCTGGGGTTGTTACATCTCAATAGTAATTTGAGTCTCCTACTCTCCGTGGCTTGTGCTAAACCTGCACCTCAGATAGGAACCTCCTTTGAAACAGGACCTTGTCTGAGCACCTCCTTCAGAGACTTAACTAAATAAAAAGTTAAATAAAAGGTCTCTAAAAACAATTTATATTCAGGAATTCTAATATTCTCGAGACTGAGCCAAACCTGGTCCAGGGCTGCAGTCTAACCTCTAAATCTAGCTCCACAGTCAAGAAGGGAAAAAATAAATAAATAAATCCACTTATTCTGCCTAAACACAATTTAATCCTATGCAAATGCCTTACTGGGGCTTGGTATATATATCCTACCTCTCCTTTCTTCACAGTGTACTGAGGGATCCGCCAAGGGTCCAGGTCGTGAGGGCACCACTGGAGAAGCCCTCCCCCCACCCCCTGAAACGAATTAAGGTATGGAGTTCTGCGCACCACATGAATTGATGTATTTATTTCTTGCAATTGTTTCACCAGGAAAGGCACACTGAGCAACAAGATGCTCGTCTCCCGGTGCGACCTCGGGGGTTAGACATGGATATGATAACACGCAGGTTATCAAGTGAACAGTTAACAGAAGCAAATAAAAAACAGCATAAGGATACACGATTGCATGAATATACAAGCAGCGCACATTGAATGCTTAGGATATTATAGTATCAAATAACAATTTTTGTGACAAGAAGCAGCAGACAAGGTAAATTAGCACAGTAGTAACAGCTGTAAACAACAGAGTACGTATATCACAGTTATACACAGTACATAGGCAAAATAGGCCCAGGACATAAGTGCAAGGTTGGGGTTATATGCCAGCTTCTGTAGCAAGGCTAAGGCCACTGGTCAGACATTGGGGAAGGGATAGTGGGGCATGGCAGGTTCAGGGACAGGAGCAATTTATAGTAAAGAAGTTTGCTAGGGTGGTAGACAGAGAGTAGGAAGAGGAGGAGGAGTGCTGAATTTGTGGTGGGAGGGCATTCCAGAGCTTGGGTAGCCGGTGTGAGAAGGCAGCTTGACCAGCAGAGGTCTTCCGCCTAGGGACTGAAAGTTGGCGGGAGTCACTGGATCTAAGATGATGGGAGGGGGGTGGGGAATCTGTGAGCACGGTGGCAAGGTAGGAGGGGATGGACCCGAGCCATAGGTTGGAGACAAATTTAGCATAGTGAGAGATGCGGCAGTTTTCGAGGGATGGTAGTGCCAAGGCTCAGTAGAGGTTGCAGCGGTGGGTGAGGGGAGAGGCATCGAGAGCAAAGTGGCAGAAGGCATTATAAAGTGTGTCCAGTTTAGATAGGGGGGACTTACGGGCTGCACTGTATACAATGTAGCAGTAGTCGATGGAGGGCAGTATCATCTTCAGGACCAGTTCATGTCGGACTCGGGGAGGGAGGCTGCTGCGGTTCCTATATAGTGCACTGAGCATGGGGCATAATTTGTTTGAGATAGCATCGATGTGGTCGGAGAGGGAGAGATGGCTGTTGAGCCAGACCCCCAAGTTACGGAACGAGGAGACATCTTCAAGTTTTTGGCCATCCAGGGGGGCGAAGTAGGGAAGGGAGGGAAGTCTGGCCAGGCGTTGTCGTGTGCTGAAGGTCATAGTGACAGTTTTTTTTGCATTTAGGGAGAGCTGGTGCGAGCTAAACCATTGCTGTACCTTGTTGAAGTCAGCTTGGAGGTTTGATTGTACCACATCAGGGGGCGGAGCCCGAGTAGCAGAGTACAGTATCATCTGCATACATGTGGATTGAGGAAGTAGAGCAAATGAGTGGCAGGTCGTTTAGCAATACAGAGAACAGAATGGGACCAAGAACCGACTCCTGCGGGACACCGGTAGTTAAGGGAAGGGGGGTGGAGATCACATTTCAGACTCTAACAGACTGAGTTCTATCAGAGAGGTATGATCTGAACCAGTTTGTGGCTGTGACAGAGAGGCCTGATTCAGCGAGACTCGAGAGCAATATGGGGTGGGAGACGGTGTTGAAGGCTTTTGCAAGGTTAACAAAAACGGCTGAGGTGATCAGTCCACTGTCCATACCTGTCAGGATAGTATCTCTAAGCCTTATTAGGGAGGAGGTGGTGGAGTGTCCCTTCCTGAAGCCAGACTGGAATGGCGTGAAGAATTTGGAGTCAGTGAAGAAGGAGGTAAGTTGGGTGAGCACAAGGTGCTCTTGTAGTTTTGCTAGGGCTGGGAGGAGGGAGATAGGGCGGTAGTTAGAGGGGGAAGTAGAGGCACCTCCTTTTGGCAGAGGGATGACAATGGCGTGCTTCCATGCATGGGGGACGACAGCAGCAGCAAAGGATTGGTTTAGGAGTTTGGCAAGCGGAGTTGCTATAGCGGGGGAGGAGAGGTATAGAAGTCTGGGGTCCAATCCATCCGGGGATTTGTCTTTTGAAGGATTGAGAGAAAGTAATGCCTGTCAGTGGCATGGGTGAGGTGAGGGTACTTTGCACCATGCAGTTTACCGAATGGTTGAAAAAACGGTGTGGAGCACAGGGGTTTGGCTTCATTGGGGACTGGGGTTCCACTTGGAGGGACACCAGCCTATACTGGCAGGATGGTCTGCATCTGTCCAGGAAGGGAACAAGTCTTTTGGGCAATCGGTTTAAATGCTTCATTGGCAAGCTTTTAAACTAGTCAAGGGGGGAGGCACTGATAAGCAGCAGGAAAATCCCAGCCTCCCCCTACAAAACAGGGTACTAAATGAGAAAAAGACCAAGGTAGAAAGGTCAGTGGGGGATGCTGCTACAGAAAGTAAAGCCATCAAAAAATGGAGAGCAATGAGTACCAATGCCCGTAGTCTGGGTAACAAGCTTCCTGAATTAGTGGCCTTGATGGAGGAGGAACATCTGGATATCATGGCAGTCACAGAAACGTGGTACACACAGAACCATGGCTGGGACGTAAACATACCAGGATATACTATCTACAGGAGGGACAGGGAGGGTAAAAGAGGAGGAGAAGTAGCTCTCTACATAAGAGAAGGAATCAAAGCAACAGAACAAAAGGGTAGACAGGGAGGAGAAGAAGCACTGTGGGTCAATTTGGAGGCAGGCAATGGCACCATAATCCGCACAGGGGTTGTATACAGACCCCCCTCTCAGGGGGAAGAAGTGGACAAGAAAATGATAGAAAGTATACTTAGAATGGCAGATAAAGGGGAGATATTGCTGATGAGTGATCTGAATATGCCAGATGTTAACTGGAGTGCAGTTGCAGCAGCCACTTCTAAGAGTGGGGTTATTCTAGATGCCCTACAGGGGGCATGCCTTAGACTAGTATTGGAACCCACTTGAGAGGGAGCAATCTTAGACCTGGTCCTCTCAAATGGAGATGGAGAGAGGATCACAGATGTAGAAGTGGGTAGCCATCTGGGAACTAGCGACCATCGAACAGTATGGTTCACAATAAACATAGCAATAGAGTCAAGCATACAAAGGCAAAAGTACTGGACTTCAGGAGGCTGACTTTGCCAAAATGGGTGAGTGCCTAAGGAATACACTAGCAAATGGGCAGGAAGGAGGGTGGAAGAACAATGGAAATAATAAAACTGCCATCACAGAGGTAACAAGCCTTTGTGTGAAGCAAATAAACAAAACAAAACGATGTAAGAAACCACTATGGTTCTCAAATGAAGTGGCAGTGAAGGTTCAAGAGAAAAGAAAGCATTCAGAAAGTACAAGGAATCACAGAAGGAGCAGGACAGAGAATTGTATCAGTTAAAGCAAAAGGAAGCTGGGAAGGCGATCGGGCAGCAAAGGCCGAACTGAGGAAAACATAGCCAACTCAGTTAAGAAGGGTGATAAAACCTTTTTTAGGTACATCAGGGAGCGAAGGAAGACTAAGGGAGGGATAGTGAGGCTTAATAAAGAGGATGGGGGTGGGCAGAGGGTGACTGTGAAAAGGCAGAGATACTAAACAAATATTTTTGCTCAGTATTTACAGATGAAGAGGGGGAGGTACCTAAAACAAACAATAGAAACACTCTGGATACAGAAGTTGATACCAGCCCATTTACAGAAGAAAGGGTTGTGAAAGAACTCTTAAAACTGAAGGTGGACAAAGCAATGGGGCCTGATGGGATTCATCCCAGAATTCTAAAAGAACTAAGGGTAGAACTAGTGACACCACTGACTACCCTCTTTAACAAATCATGGGAGGATGGGGTGGTACCTGAGGACTGGAGGAGGGCAGATGTGATTCCCCTTCACAAAAGTGGGAGCAGGGCAGGCGGGAAACTACAGACCAGTTAGTTTAACCTCAGTGATAGGAAAATGATGGAATCACTTCTGAAGGAAAGCACTGTCGAGTACCTAGAGGCCAGAGGGCACAGGACCCAAGGCAGCATGGATTCACAGCAGGAAGGTCATGCCAGACCAGATCTAATAGATTTCTTTGACTGGGTGACCAAAGTAGTAGATCAGGGAGGGGCTGTGGACATGGCCTACCTAGACTTTAGCAAGGCATATGACTCAGTCCCACACAAAAGATTAATATACAAATTAGTCAGCCTGGGAGTGGGTCCCAAAATGATAGCCTGGATAAAGAATTGGCTGGAGAATAGGACACAGAGGGTAATAATAAATGGAGTCCACTCTGAAGAAAGGGGGGTTACTACTGGAGTGCCACAGGGTTCAGTATTAGGACCGGTCCTCTTCAATGTCTCTGTAAGCGACATTGCAGAGGGACTGGAAAGAAAAGTATGTCTCTTTGCAGATGACACAAAGATCTGTAACAGAGTTGATGCACAAGGTGGGTGGAAAGGATGAGAAGGACTTGGCAAGGTTAGAGGAATGGTCAGATATATGGCAGCTTAGATTTAATGCTAAGAAGTGCAAGGTAATGCAAATGGGAAACAAAACCCAGGGAAGAGTACAATTGGAGATGAGATACTAACAACAACAAAAATGGAAAGGGACCTGGGATAATCATATCAGATGACTTAAAGGTTGGCAAGCAATGTGAGAGGGCAGTAAGGAGGGCTGGGGATACTGGGATGCATAGAGAGGCATCACCAGTAGAAAACAGGAAGTTGTTATCCTTCTGTACAGACAGCTGGTGAGACCCCATCTGGAGTACTATGTGCAGTTCTGGAGACCCAGTCTCCATAAAGACATAGACAAGATGAAGCTGTCCAGAGGAGGGCAACTAAATGGTGCAGGGTCTGCACGGAAGACATATGAAGAGAGGCTAAAGGAGCTTAATATGTATAGCCTCGAGGAAAGGAGGGAGGGGGACATGATAGAAACGTTCAAGTACCTCAAGGGAATCAACAAAGTCCAAGAGGATAGCATCTTTCAAAAAAAGAGGTGTGCAAGAACAAGGGGGCACAATTTGAAGATGGGGGGGGCGGCTCAGAGGTAATGTAAGAAAGTATTTTTTCACAGAGAGGGTTGTGGATGCATGGAACGGCCTTCTGGAGGAGATCGTGGAGTCAAAAACAGTGGTTGAATTCAAGCATGCATGGGACAGCCATAAGGCAATTCTAGGGGGTTGGGGTAGAAAGAAGTAGGCTGCTGGTTAACTAGGATCTACAGCTTATCCATTAGGTAGGGAAATGGGCAGACTGGTGGGCCAAGCGGTCCTTATCTGCCTCAAATTCTATGTTTCTATCTAGGGCCTCGGTTGCAGAGATGTCATTGAAGGAAAAGGAGCGAGGTCTACTCTGGGTCTTTATGTCTGTAGGCAGTGCAAGAGGTGTAGTTTTGGGCAGGGAAGAGGAAGGTGGAAGCACAAGTGGAAGTACACATTGAACTCAGTGGCGACTGCTGTGGGCTCTGATAGGAGAGAGTTATTAACATTTAGCATTGGAGTGGGATTGGCAGCCAGTGGGGTGAAAAGGGAGTGAACGACCTTCCAGAATTTTGAGGGTTTATTTAGATTTGACTGGAGGGAGCTGCAGAAGTACTCTACTTTTGCAAGACAAGTGGCTCTGGTGCACTTGTTATGGAGCTTGCGGTATTTGGAGAGGTGTTGTGGGAGGCGTGAGGATTTATGCGTTTTCCAGGCTTTGTCCCGTGCAATTTGACATGCAATCAGTTCTTGGGTGATCCAAGGTAGGTGGTTTCCTCGTACTCTTGTACGATGCAGGGGGGCGTGTGTGCTCCAGATGCTGAGGAATGTGTGAAGTGTAGGAAGGCATCATCAATGGAGATTGTAGGAGGGGCAGGGGCCCAGTTTGCTAGCGCAAGGCCATCTAATACAGGGGCTAGACTGAGGGATTTATAGGAGCATTGGACTACAAATTTAATGGGGGATTTTGGGCGGTGGATTTTACGCACTAAGAAGGTTATGTGGTCGCTGAGGGAGTCAGGAAGAATACCGGCTTGTTTGACCCAGTGGGGGTGTGTGGTAAGGACCCAGTTGATGAGCGAGTGATTACCAGATTTTAAGTTAAGTCGGATGGCCTCAGTAATGATTTCAGAGAGGTTTAGGTGGAAATTTCAGTCCTGGTTCTGTTGAGGCAGGAGCCAATTGTGGTTAAGATTGCCCATAATGCAGAGTTGTCCTGTCATGGTCAGGCAGGAGATTTGCTTGAGGAGGTCGGTGACAGCAGAAGCTGGTGTACCAGGTTGGCAGTATATCCCAGCAATGTAGATTGGTAGTGAGAAGGGAAGGACAAGATGAATTAGTATTACTTCAAGGACTTTTGGTTCGGACTTGGTCAGGACCACTGAACAGTGCAAGTCCGAGTTTACGTAGATGGCTATTCTGCCACCTTTAGAGGCTCTATCCTGGCAGGCCATAGTGTAATCTGGGATAGCGACAGAGGGGTCGTTGATGTTTTTGTTGAGCCAGGTTTCGGACAGGGTGAGGATATCTGGAGCATAGTGGATGGCAAGAACCTGAAGGGAGTCAAGCTTGTGGACAATGCTTCTGATATTTAGGTGCAGAAGGTGTAGGCCACATGGGAGAAGGTCCCCAGAGTGAGGTGAAGAAGAGGCCGATGTTGGAGAAGGGCATGGGGGAGTATTGGGGCGGGGTTAGGGTGGATGTCACCTGCTGCAAGGAGCAGAAGGCGAGAGTTAGGTAGTGAGTGAATAGCTGTATGTGACTTGACTACGTGAGTCGTCTCTTAGAGAGCTTACCTTGCACTAGTTAGCCCTGCAGTCGCTCAGAACTGCTCCCCACCCGCCTCTATCACCTTCTACCCTTAGCTAGTGTTACTCTTATTTAAGAGTCCCTCACATAATCTCTGTGCTTCCCACGTGACAGTGGTGTTTTCTAACCCCTTGCTTCCCATCTGCACTTTATCATCTCTGATCACCAGAGGTCACCTTCACTGACTGAATCTTGTCTATTCCTTCTCTGCTCTCAGTTTGTATGACTTCCTTCTTACCTCCACCCGTAGTTCCTCTCCACCTTCATGCCCACTCTCTCCCTCCCCCCTTCATACTCCTATCTAATAATGGCTTCCACGTCCATACACACCCTTTTCTCTCTAGCACTTATGTTATGGGTACTCTCAGTTCTCACTAGTCCAGCTGAGAGTACATCACCCACCTCAGTATACTCACTGGATAATTTCTGCTTCTCCAACCTCCTAAATGACCCCATCCCTAATCCTCATCCTCCATCAGGGCTTAACTTCAAACTACTGGGGTTATTAATTAGATACATCCAGTTAAGATTCTCTGTCTCCCCTGGATGTACAGCTAGGGCTTATATTATAGCATCTATATGGATATCCACCCTTTACCTTACTCTGGCGGGGGATGTCAAGACAAATTCAGGTCCTACTCTGGCCACTAATCCCATCCAGTCTCATCCATTGCGCTGCCTGCCCCAATCATCTGGCCTCACCTTTGCTCACGTTAATATGAGGAGCCTCTTGGCCGACCTCCCTGACCTTGAGACTTGGATTAGTGCTAACAACCCTGATATCCTAGCCACATCTGAAACATGGCTTAAGCCTTCCATTACTGATTCCCAGTGCTATCTACAGGGTTAGAACTTGCTTCGGGCGGATCGACCTAGTACTAAAAGAGGGAGGCCTGGCACTTTACTACAAAGCATCTGAACATTACTATATTTCACGATCCCCCTCTCGCCAACTGTGAGGTTCTCCTCCCTCCTACTGCTTGGTGGTGTCAAAAACTCCATATCTTCTGCATATATATTCCTCCCAGAAACTCTAGGCTAGGGCTCGAGGAGTTCATGGAATATTTGCTATCTCGACTGGAAAAACTATATCATCTGCCTTGGGGACTTTAACCTTGACTAGGCTGGACCTAGCTCTTCCCTCCTTGACTAGTAAGGCCAATCTCTCTCAGCTTATTCAAGAACCCACTAAGATTTCCAACGGAGGAGCCTGCGCCACTCTCTTTGACTGGATCCTGACAAATAGGAAGCAGTTTTCCCCTTGGATGGTGTTCTCCCGGATACCATAAGTGACCATTACCCGCTTTACTGTATACGGGATACCTCCTTCCCATCAAAAGTCTTAACTTCTTCCAACCTCTCCAACCTGAATTCGGAAACGTTCATTCATGATCTTAACCTAGTTGACTGATCACCCCTCTACTTTAATGATGATATAAACATCGCAGCGGGCTATTTCACCTCTTCCCTACTCTCACTACAAAATAAACACACCCCAGTCACCACGAGAAGGGTAAAAGGGAAAGTCACCAAATGGCTCAAGCGTCCTCTGCTCCATCTTCTGAAAGTCAGGGATAAACTGTGGTCTACTTGGAAGGACTCACATCTACTTACTGACTTTGAAGCCCACACAGCCTTACAGAACACCAGCAAAAGGAGGTTTGCCTGGCTAAAGTTCTTATTTCAATAATCTCCTTAGTTCTTCGCCTCCAACCAAGCGGTATTGGTGCACATCAAGGAGATTCTTGGGAACAATAAGCCTCTGATACCAAAAATAAGTACATAAATGATGCCCACTGTAACCACTCACCATTGTTAATGCTTTCAACTCCATCTTTCCACTCTACCCACCCCTAACCCTGCCCACTACCCAATGTGGGGCCTGACCTGCCTCCCTGTGCCTCCTCTCCTCCTACTCTGGAGCTGGCTCCGTCACATACCTTGAAGTACTAAACCTACTCAAAGCGGTTCCAGCTAGTGGTAGTGCAGGCCCTGATGGTATTCATCCAGGGATTTAGGCAGTTTGCGCCTGGCTTGCAGCACCCATAACCAGGATTTTCAACCTATCTGCTCTGCCTCCATTCCCTTGGTCTGGAAAATGACTAGAAGCTACCTGTTTTTTTTAAGAAGGGGATGTTAAACTACTGTCCAACTACAGCCCCATCTCACTTCTCCCCATGCTCAGCAAGCTACTTGAGAACAGAGTCCATAGTCAGGTCTCCGAGTACCTCCTTAACTTTAATCTTCTATCCCTACTCAACATGGCTTTAGGGCTGGGCACATCACTACCACTGTTCTGACCCAGCTTACCAGTGATATCAAAGGTAACATGGATGAGGACTTACTCACAGGAGCCGTGTTTATTGACCTCTCTAAAGCATTTGATATGGTCCATCACCCGCTTCTACTGACAAGGCTACAAGCCCTAGGAGCCTCTCACTCTACCCTATCCTGGTTCAGCAGCTACCTGGATAACCGATCTAAGGCTGTTTCCTTCTGTAAGGTTCTCTCCTCCCCCATCTCTATAACCCACGGTGTTCCGCAGGGCTGTATACTTGGTCCACTACTCTTTTCTCTCTTCCTAAACGATCTCTCCAGTCCTTCTCTTCACAGTAACCAACTCATGTACGCTGATGATCTCATGCTCTATCATTCTTCCAAGTCTACTGTTGACATAAACCTAAACCTATCACATGACTTTCAATCCCTTCAATCCTGGCTCTTGGCTAACCATCAAACACTAAATACAGGTAAGACTCAGGCCATGCTTTTGGGTCCCACTAAAAAGTGTCCTCTGAGTCCTCTAAGCTCATTGTCCTACGAGATGAGACTAATGTCACTAACCTCTACTTTCAAATACCTCAGAGTTACGCTTGACCCGCTCTGGATTTTCAGTGCATGTCAATGAGGTTTGTCAGTCTGTCAATACTAAAATTGGGGCGGCCTATCGAGTGCACCACTCACTCACTCCGACAGTGAGAAAATCGGTAGCTAGAGGTGTATTACTCCCTCAATTCCTTTATGCCCTCCTGGTTCTCTACCATGCCAATGCTAGTGTGCTCTGCAAGTGGGACACTTCCTAAAATAATATCTGCAGGTTCGCATTATCAGCTCCTCGCCTAACTCATCACTGCCTACTCTACTCTGGCTTAAACTGGTCATCTCCCAAAGACCTCCGGTCATACACTCTAGGATGTCTTGTTGACTCCCTTACTAGAACACTTTGTCCAGCCTCTCTGGGTGACATGCTTACCCCAGTCTCCCACTCCCGCTCACTTAGGTCCTAGTCCATCCCTATGCTCTCAGTATGGCCCTGTGCCACCAAAATGGGTGAACAGGCTTTCTCCCATTTTGCCCCTAGGTTCTGGAACTCGCTCCCCCCCCCAGGTTAAAATCTCCACCTCCCACCTTTCTTTTAAGTGTTCTCTGTTCTCTCACCTTTATGCCCTAGGTAACTGCTACTGCACAGCAAGCGAGCTACCACCTAAGGCACCAAGCTATTTAGTGTTAACATATTACTTACTTTGCTGTATCTTAGTTATGTGTCTTCCTTTTTCCACCAAGCTGGCTAAACGACTGATTAAGCAAGCTCCTCCTCATGCCAATCCTACTTCTGATTTGTTACTTTATTGTTTTACCTTATTGGTGCCTGTATAAATGCCTGTGTGTCCAATCCACTGATGTATCTCAACCCAGTCTGTGTGACTGCACCTAAGTTGTTGTTTTGAACTGTACTGTTGTCATTTCTGTATTCTCAATTTTGTACTCTTCCGAGTCGTTGCTCTGAAAATAGGCAGGATTGTTGCCTAGTGCACTTAACCAGTTACCAAAAGCTAATAACTAAATAAATAAACCAAAAAGAGCACCTTCCATGACAAATAACACATATCAGAACTGCTAGACAGTTCAAAAGGAGGAAAGGTCAGTTTCTCCAAAATAAAATTGAGGTCCCAAGGTGGAGATGGACTGCACAGCGAGGGTTTCAAGTGGAGGATCCCTTTCAGGAAGTTTTTGGAAACCTCCAGCTGAACCACAGCTTTGCCCTCCACCAAAGTGTGGTAAGCAGAAATAATTGACCGGTGAACCTTCAACAAAGAGTAACTCAAACGCTGGTCAAAGACGTGTACCAGATGCTCCATGACCTGGGGAATGGGTCACGAAAGGGGGTCCCAACCCATCAAGGTGGCCCAAATGGAGAAATGCTTCCACTTCATGGCATATGTTGACCTCGTAGAAGGCTTTCTGACCTCTACCAGAACCTGCCCCACTCTGGAGGAAACTCCATAATGTGAAGCCACTATGTCATGAGGTGCCACGGGTGAAGGTGAAGGGACTGCAGCCCTGGATGGACTGCGGGACCCACTCCTGAGTCAGGAGATTGTGGCAGAGAGGCAGGGGGACTGAGGCTCCACTGCTAGCTGCTGAAGAAGCAGAAACCATACTTGGACAGGCCAATATGGGGCAATCAGAACCATGTGATCCCTTCCACCTGAAGTTTGAGCAGCACTCTCTGCAGAACTGGAAAGGGAGGAAGGCATTAAAAACCTCCTGTCCAGCATAGAGATGGTGCGTCTCACCAGAAAGCACCATGCCCAGGAGTGAGCGAGCAAAACCTGGGTAGTTTTGCATTGTATGGGGAGGCAAACAGATCTAGGTCTGGACAACCCATAGGTGGAAAATGTATTCGACCACCTCCTGCTTGATCTCCTATTTGTGGCCCTCACTGTGGTGCGGCTGACACTGCCAGCTAGGACGTTTTTCATGCCTGGAACGTGGATGGCTGTGAGGTGAATTTGATGCAGAATTGCCCAATTCCACACCTGCATTGCCTCCCTGCAGAGGGAATACGAGCGAGTACCCTCTTGCTTGTTGAGGTACCAGACCTCACACATATTGCCAACTGCACCAGTGGTGGACCCTGGTGAAGCAGATGCTGGAAGGCTTTAAGAGCATACAGCACTGCCCTCATCTCCAGCACATTTATGTGCAGGAGAGTTCGACTGGGACCACAGCCCTTGAGTCCTTTGGTTCTCTGTGAGCACCCCAATCCAACCCTGATGCATCTGTAGATAGGGTCTGAGTGACAGGAGGGGCCTGGAAGGGGACCCCCCCTTGGTGAGGTTGCTGAGATCCTGCCACCAGACAAGATCTCGCTGCATCGAACTGGAGACCAGAACCTTCTCTGGGAAGGGTTCCGTGCAAGTCTCGCTGCTCTACTGCCATCTCTCGGGTGAACCTGGGGTTGACAGTGCAGATCAGGGCATGCAGAAGGTATGGGGGCAGCGTCGGCCGAGAAGCCCTGGGAGGAGTTGCGTCTTCACGCACACCTCCCACTAGCTCTCCTAGAGTGCCGACGCTTGCAGGAACAGAATACAGGAAAATGGTGGCCCCTCACTCCTAGGTGATGACCCCTTGCTGAGTGCCTTGGCAACCGCCAAGACGAGAGCAGACTCCGCTGTGCAGCACCCGCTCCAGCGCTGTGCGGGGAGAAGGTAGGAAGGGACCTCTCCTTGCCCCACTCCAGGGATATCCCGGATACCTAGGAGTAATGAGGGGTGAACACCTAGGGGCAGACTCCTGTGTGTCGGGACACCGAGGTTAGCAAGGCATGTGGGGTCTGATTGAGGAAGTGATGTGGCTGGAAAGGAGGAAAAATTGGAGTTAAAAAAAAAATAAGTATTGGAGGAGTTCCTGTCGGCTCCAGCCCCTCCCGGGGACCCAAGAGTTAGGCGATACCAAGAACTGGCTCACCTCGGAGATCATGCTCAGGACAAGGGGAAGGGGCCCAGAAGTCCCCCCATTGGGCTAGAGAGATCTATCAGCTCTCCTCCAAAAGTCTTTCGGTCATCTCCTAGGGAAAGGAGGCCACAAGCAGAAAGAGGGTGGAGCCTAACCGTATCGCCAAGGAGGAGGAGGAGGAGGGCGAGCTGGGAGGGGGCATAGTACAGGGACTGACGCCTTGTGAAGGAAAGGTGGGTGGGATTCAGTGATGAATGGTGAAGATACACAGGAAGATCAAGAATTACAGTAGATATCTAATTTTCATATCTTCCCTGTGTCAGTCTTCACCATTCATTACTGGTGGGTGAGTAACCAAGCCCCCCCCCCGAATGGGGCCCAGTATTTCCCTGAGAGAATAGCATCCCTCAGTCCCCCATGCAGGAGACATGGGGGGAGGAGACCCTCCACCATCCAGTAAAGCCTGGGACTGATCAGGGCGAGGCGGTGTCCCCCGTCCTCTGGGGGAAGGATGGTGCCGCTGCAGTTCCCATCTTGCCCTGCAGGAGAAAAAATGGGTCCCCCAGAAGGAGAAGGCCATTACCCTATGCCTGGGAGGGTTTGGCAGCCCTAGGGCTGGAGCCTCCTAAGATTCGAGAGGGGCCCTTATGACTGTAACCCCCCTCTCTGTTGTTGTTGTTGGTATCTGGATTGTTGGCCTGTTTTGCCTCAAAAACGCTGTTTGTGAAAAGGCTTCAGTTTAGGCCTATACATAGTGCGGACTGACCGGACAGCTCTGCTGGAGTCCTGTATCTTTGTAATAATCTTTTCGGACTTTTCTCCAAAAGAACCGAGCCCTTGAACAAGAGTATCTAAGATGTTGGCTTGACATCCTGGGCAAAACCAGAGACCGAATGCAGAAGTGTCGCTCGAGAAACATTCCAGTGGTGGTCACTTGGCTGCTGTGTCTGCCAAGTCATAGGCTAATCTGAGGACATGGTGCCTATGTCCGAGCCAGTTTGCATGAGATTTTCCAGCTCTGCCTTTTGGGCACAATTGGGGATATGCAAACCATCTCCTTCCCTGTTCCCACAGGGCATTCTGGAACTGCACCATATGTGTGAGGAAATTGAATGATCTTATGGTGCAGGTGGCAGATGAATATATCTTACTGCCCCCATGGTGTCCAGTTGCTTGGACTCCTGTCGGGTGGATTTGTACTCAGGTGCCGTGGCCTCTGAAACCTGCCATGGGTGGCTGTAATAACAATTGAGATGGCTGTCAGTTGTTAGTCTAGAAAAGGCTCCTCTCTGGGTGCCCTGTAGAAGTGATCTGCCTTCCTGGGAACTGCTGAGGATGTGGACGGTGCTTTCAAGCTGCCTTGATCACATCCTGAAAAGTGTCCATCAAGGGTGGCACAACAACTGGTTTTCGGTCCTTCTGGTGCAAATATCTGGCCAGATGACACCTTTCCAGGTCAAGGTCCTCTATGTCCCAGCCAATATTCGCTTGTATGTGACGTATAACCTCCATGAAGGAGGGGTCATCCAGTGGGGATCTGGAAGTATCTCTTGGATCTGGTGATGGAAGCTCCTCAACGAGGAGGGTTTCGATGAGGAAGAGGAGGAATGGTCTGACTCCTCAGAGGAAGAGAACTGAGACCTTGTATGATGGTGCCGGCATTTGTGTGGTTTTGTAGAGCAAAAAGAGCTCCGGCTCCTCGTCTGGGAGTGGCATTTATGGCCTGAGTTGCCCTTGTCCTCAATGGGAGGGGTAGGTTCCCTCCGTAGGAGAGTATGACCCCTGGGGGTGGGTTCATCTACCTGAGTGGATTTCAGTGGAAGGAGTTCTGCCTTGATTGTCTCCCACCAAGAGCAAAAAGGAAAAAATTACTCACCTTAGTACTGTTGTTTCTTCTAATGGAGTCTTGCTATATTATGACATACGCAGTTTGACCCAGCCTTCGAACTGCTCTGGAGGTGAAAGAGTTAACTTTCCACGCCAGGCATGGAATCTTGAGCGTGAGCTCGGTTGAAAACTCTGTCTGTTGTTCTTCAAACTTAACCTGTCAGATCTTTATGAGCAAGACTCACTAAGATTCTGTGTGGAAGCTGTAAACCTACACTAGCCAACTGGCTACTAAAATATTAACACATTTTTTGGTCCCAAAACAAAGACTCAAGTCAGGGGATCCAAAAAATACAATACAACACCCAAACACCCCAAAAAGAGGGTGAAAAAACACAAGGTGGGCATCTACTAAGTGCCAACACTGCACTGCCCACCCACATCCCAAGAGCAGAGGTTCTGAGAGGGGCAGGCGGGGGAGGTCATAATATAGCAAGACTCCATTAGAAGAAACAACATTACTAAGGTGAGTAATTTTTTCTTCAAACAACATGATGTCTTGCTATATTATGACATATGCAGACTACACAGCAGTACCTCCATGGAGGAGGGACAGAACCTACTTAGGAAATAGGCTCTGAAGCACAGCTGTGCCAAAGTGAGCATCACTCCTAGCCTGGATGTCCAAGGAATAATGCTTGGTGAAAGTGTAAACTGTTTTCCAGGTAGCTGCTTGACATATCTCTAGGATAGGGATGTCCCTGGCCGCAGCTAGGGACACAGCTGTACCTCTGGTAGAGTGAGCCCTCAGGCCTGAAGGGGAACCCACCCAGTTTTTGATAACAAAATTGGATACAAGAGACAATCCACCTGGCAATGGATCTTTTAGTGGCAGGTTTCCCTTTACCAACCTCACCATAAGTGAGGAACAGTTGGAGGGAGTCAAACCTGTGACCCTTGGTACGCTCTATGTACTAACTAAGGGCTCTCTTTACATCTAAACTGTGCAGCCTCCTCTCGCCAGATGAGGAATGGTCAGTGAAGTACACTGGAAGAGATATAGATTGATTAAGGTGGAAATCTGAAACCACCTTAGGCAAGAACTTCCTGTTAGTCCTGAGGACCACCTTATCTCTGTGAAAGGAGATAAAATCAGGCTCCACTGACAAAGCTTGTAATTCACTTATGCATCTGGCAGAAGTGATGGCTACTAGAAACACAGTTTTCCAAGTCAAGTACTTAAGCTCTGCTGAAGACAAAGGCTCAAAGGGGGTTGCATAAGCTGAGCAATGCAAACATTAAGATCCCAGGCAGGAGCTAGGTCCCTGAATGGAGGGTTGGTGTGAAGCAATCCTTGAAAACTTGGAGAATACAGGGTGAACAGAAAGAGAAGAGGCTTTCCTGCTGAAATAAAGCAGAGACAGCTGCAAAATGCACTTTCAGGGTAGCTGGCCTCAGCCCCAAAGTATTTAAGTGGACCATATAATCCAGGACTGTGGGCAAATCAGAAGATTCTGGGAAATATGCTTTCCAGAGCACCATATGGAAAACCTTTTCCATTTGGAATTATAAGTAGCCCTGGTGGAAGGCTTCCTAGAAGCCTTCAAGATATCGAGTACACCTTGAGAAAGGTGTAGGTCAGCAAACTCTAACTCTTGAAGAGCCAGGCCTTGAGGTTGAGGGATTTGAGATTGGATACCAAACTCTCCCCTGGGCACAGGTTAACAGATTGTGATTCCTGGGAAGACACAGGGAAGGTGGACTGCTAAGGACAGAAGGAGTGGATACCAGGGCTGTCTGGCCCAATCTGGAGCAATCAGAATCATCTTGCAAGGTTGAGATCTGATTTTGACTGACTGTGAACAAGAGAGGAAGGGGGAAGGCATGAGAGAACTTCCTTCCCAGTCGAGAAGGAAGGCATCCAGAGGACTGAGCCCAACACTGGGGCCTGCAGTAAAAAGCGGAAGTTGGTGATTGTCTGGGGCTGCAAAAGATCTATCTGAGGGGTGCCCACCTGGCAAATACTACCTCAGTACTAGGGGATCCAGTGACCATTCGTGATGGCCTGGGAAATCCTGCTGAGAGCATCTGCCAGGACGTTGTCCTTGCCTGGGAGGTGAACTGCCATGAGGGAGGTGTTCAGGGAATAAGCCAGAGACCACAACTTATTGCCTCGGTGCACAAGGCAAGCCGAAAGTGCCCTTTGCTTGTTGATGTACCACATTGTAGTGGTGTTGTCTGTTCTGACCTGTACCACTTTGTTCTGAACAGATGCAGAAAAAGCCTGAAGTGCTAGAAAACAGCTCTGAGTTCCAACAGATTGATGTGGAGCAGAGATTCTTGAGGGGACCACAATCCCTGGGTGATGAGGTTGCCCATGTGAGCTCCCCATCCCAAGAGGGACACATCTGTAGTAAGGGTCAAGGAGTGAGATTGAGGGATGAAAGGAACCCCCTGTCTCAGACTGCTCTGATCCTGCCACCACTGCAGGGCCTGGATCAGGGTTCGAGTTACTGGGATCAATTTGGTTAGAGGATCTCTCCTTTGAGACCAGAAGGCTCTCAAATGGAACTGAATATCCCTCATCTGAAATCTTGCTCCTTGCACTACAGCTGTGGAGGCAGCCATGTGCCCTAGGAGCTGAAGAAAGTGCCTTGCTGGTCGAGAGACCTGCAGGGTGAAGGAAGAGGCCAGAGCCACCAGGGTCTTTGCTCTTTCTAGAGGAAGGAAAGCTCTGGCCTGCTTTGTGTCCAGTTCTGCGCCTATGAAGGTGAGTAGCTGAACAAGCTCCAGAACTGACTTTGGAAGATTGAGAAGAAAACCTAGAGATGTAAGCAGCTGCTGGGTAACCTGAAGGTGTAATTTGACTTGGTCTGGAGACTGACCCACTATGAGCCAGTCGTCCAGGTAAGGAAAGATGGCAATCTTTTGCCTTCTTAAGTGAGCAACTGCTACTGCCAGGCATTTTGTGAATACCCTTGGGGTAGAGGTGAGGTCAAGGGCATTGCTCTGAACTGGTAATGGCCTGAGGGCAGTTCGAATCTGAGGTACTTTTGGTGGGAGCTTCTGATGAGAACATGGAAGTAGGCATCCTTGAGGTCCAGGGACACTAGCCAGTCCCCTGGCCTTAGGGAGGGTAAAATAATTCCCAGAGTCACCATTTTGAATTTTGGTTTTAAAAGGTGTTTGTTTAGGTATCTGAGATCCAGGACGGGCCGCCATTCTCTTGTCTTTTTTGGGGTAAGGAAGTACTTGGAGTACAGTCCTTTGCCCTGGTGTAGGGGAGGAACCCTTTCTACAGCTCTGAGAGCCAGGAGGTTGAGACTTCTGTTTCAAGCGAGAGCCTCTGATGGATTGCAGGTGGAAAGGATCTGGTTCTCATCTTTGGAAATTTTTTGAAGCTGAGAACCAGTCCCTGGCTTACTACTTCCAGGACCCACTTGTCTGATGTTAAAGACTCCCAGTCCTGGACGAAGTAAGCCAGCCTGCCCCCTACAGGTAATGGAGAATCGGCCCTGGCCATCCCATCAGGGTGCCTGCTTGGCAGGAGCTTTAGGCTGAGGGGTGAGAGCAGGCCTGCTCGTAGCCCGTCTGCCTCTCCCTCTGAAGAACCCCCTCTGGGCATAGGCTGAAGAGGAGGCCTGGGCTTGGTAAAAAGGCCTGTGAAAAGGCCTGCCCCTGCCCCGGGAAAGCTGCCTCTGAGGAGTGGCTTGCCTTTCCTTGGCCTGTGCACTCCTGTAAGTGGTCCTATACTCATCCATTTTCTTCATGTAATTCTCTGTCTGCTCCCCAAACAGAGAGTTACCCACAACAGGAAAATGTGACAGGCTAGTACACCTGAGCCAAGCCATTCTGCGAAAAGCCACAGATGTAGCCATGACTCTTGAAGACACATCATTAGAGTCCACTGCAGCATGGAATTGCACCTTGGATGCCTCAATATCATCAGCAGCCACCTGCTCCAGCTCCTTGGCAAGCTGGTCAGGGACCTGTTTCGCTAGAGCCATAACAGTATCCCATCTGGATTTCTGGTATCTTGCAACATAGGCCATATAATTTGCCTGTCTGAGTCCCAAGGATGCTGCCATGTACTGCTTCTTAGCCATGGCATCTATCCTCCTGGAGTCCTTGTCAGGGGTGTGAAGCCAAGGAATATTTGCCTTATCACAGGCTGCAGCCTGCACTACCAACATGGCTGCATTGTTGGAAAGGAACTCCGTATCAGAGCCTGACAATGTGTACCTCTTGTCCATTTTTTATCCACAGGAGGTATAGTGTGAGGAGCTTTTAAAATTTTTATTGTCTGTTTCTAAAAGATTTATGTAAAGGAATAGACAGTCTCCTAGACTCTGGGATATCCATCATTTCTACATAGTCAGGCTCCTCCTGTTCATCCACAGCTTCTTCCAAAGGAGCTGGAGGGTTTCAGCCACTTTTTATAAAACATAAAATGAGAAGGGGACTCAGAAAGCCTAGGGGGAGACACTCCTGAAGGTCTGTCTGGGGAGATGTCCGGTTCAATGGGCACATCCAGACTTTCAAAATCACATTCACTCTCTTCATAATCTTCCTCCCCCTCCTCCGGTTCATAAAATTCCTCTATATCATATTCCTGAACTGGTGGAACCGACCGCTTGCCTGATGGTGCCAGTTCGGTCGGAACCGGGGAAAGCGACTGGACAATTTTGATCGCTTTGGCTATCTCTGCAGCGGTTGGAGAAGGAAATTTTGGCTCCACACCTGCTGATTTTCTAGTCCTTTTTGCTGGGACTGACTCCTCCGAGTCAACTCTCCATTTGCCCGAGGAAGTCTCGCCTGGTCAGAGGCACTCCCTCCGGTTGATTGGCACGAACGGGCTGTCATCGGGTCAGCGGACTTCTTGGCCTCTCGTTCCTAGAGCCTACCAACTCTCTTATCCAGGGTAGCTGCAGGGAAATTCCTGCAAATCTGGCAGTCTGCATTGAGGTGGTCAAACCAAAGACAATAAACACATGTGGGTGTGGGTCAGCCTTGGCAAAGGCTTCCCCACAGACACTACAGTGCTGAAACCCAGTGGGCCAGGTTTTTCTTTGGGTTTCTCAGACATAGTGCCAGCCTAACCAAAAACTTGCCCGTTTACGGCAATTCACCAAGCAAGACCTTATCGGTTCCCAACCGTGTCACAGGTCGTGGAAAAAAACGTAATGAAATCCGTTTTTTTTTAGAACCGATAAGAACCGGGAACCGCACTCTAAATGCAATTTAACAAAGTTTAACAACAACCTGATCGGTTCAAACCGAACCGACAATATCGTTTGCAAGTTCCACACAAAAAATGTAAAACCTATCTATTACTTACGATACCACAGACAGAGCTTGAACCGACCGGTTGCAGTTAAAATATAAACAAAATGCGGTTTAAAAACCGAGAATTACACTTTTTAACTGACAAAATGAACCGAGCAGTAGGAGAAATCTCCAGAGTGACTGTTCAGTGAGGCGGAGTAAAGAATCTGACAGTTTAAGTTTGAAGAACAACAGACAGAGTTTTCAACCGAATCATGGCCGAGATTCCATGCCTGGCATGGAAAGTTAACTCTTTCACCTCCGGAGCAGTTCGAAGGCTGGGTCAAACTGCATATGTCATAATATAGCAAGACTTCATGTTGTTTGAAAGGTCTTTGGCCTCTGACAGTTGGAGCCTTGTTTCCTGGTCTGGCATTGGCCAATTTGATGGGCCTGGCTCCTGGTCCGGTGTTAGGCTGTTCGATAGACCCTATGTCTGGTCAAAGGGCATCATCAGTGCCTTAGGTGGTAGCCCAGGATCAGTAGCCGTGATTTGGGTTGAGGCTAATGATGAGGAGCCTGACGTCAGACTGTGCTCTGTGCATTCACCGCCCGGTGGCGGGGGCAAGGCCAATGATGCTGGAGTTGAGGTGGCAGGTACTAAAGCCGGGGATGCCGGCTTGAAGGTGGTGTCAGTGGGAAGTCATCGGTGTAGGTCATCGACCGACGACTGTTTATCCGATGTACGCTTCTCCGGTGCCAGCTTGTGTGATGATAGGCCTCTAGGGGGCTGAGAAGCGAACCTCTCAGAGGAGTGGCCTGAGACTCCGTGTCTATCCAGGGAGTTGGCACCAGTGGAAGCGGCCGACTTGGATGACACTTTCACGGTCCCATGGCAGAGTGTGTGTTCCTGAGAAGAACCCGGCATTACTGAGTGCTGGCCCGAAATCTTGGATTGAGGCTGGACTTTCAGAGGTTGCAGGGCCAGGTCAGAGGTCCCGGACCATGAATCCTTGTCTCTTGACGCCCGTACCAGGGTGGGTGGTCTCACTACCACAAGCTGGGTAGGCAAGCGCACTGCCTGGGATGTCGAATTTGAACTTCCCCGGGAGGCAAACCCGGAGTTGGAAGACCTGGATTTCAACAGGGATCTGTCTTTTTCCCTTTCTCTCCTTTTTTTATTTCTGTTGATGTTTCCCTAACAATTTTCTATGGGAGGAGCCCTCCTTGAATGAAGAAGAAGTTTTTGTACAGTCAAGAAGGCCTGTAGGGCATTTTGGCGGCAAATTATTGTCCTACTATTACATTTCTGGCAATGTTGGCAGGCCTTGGTGTCATGATGTTGGCCTAGTCACAGAAGGTAGGCTGAGTGTCTGTCCTTAGAGCGGTATCTGTTTGCATGAGAACACTTTGACTGGTGCCAGTCGATGGAAGATGTCGGGAAAGACAACATATAGGAAGGAATGAAATAAACAACTTTTTCAGTAAATTTAGCAAAGCGATGAAAAAATGTGGTCAAATAGGTGGTCAAACTCAATGGAAGGCATCTATGGAACCAGTGCGTGTGGGTCGACAGCAGGAAAAGAACTGAGTTGACATCGGGGAACTGCCCCCTTTATACTGTACATGATGTTGGAGGCGGTCCCCCACTGTATACTGCTAGCTAGAAGTTTTCCGTGGGGTCCTGGTGTCTGCTGGCTTCAGTTCTACTGGTGTTACCTGCTGCAAGAGCTCACTCTTGAAGCAAGATCAGTGAGCACCCGCTCCTAGATCGACCATTGAGTTAGTGATTCTGGAGGATAACCAGGTCTCTGAGATGCACAGGATGTCTGGGATTTTAGTGAGACCCAGGCCCTAAGATGGTCCAGTTTGGGCAGTAGGCTTCTGGAATTTACATGGTAGATGCTGAGACCACCATGCGAGGGACCAACAGGGGCAGGGTTAGGTTCCATATTGCTGACCAGGAGGAGGAGGAGGCAGGGAACCAGAAACTTGGGATAACGCCTTCTTCTTAGGTTGTTAGATGAGCAAGCTCTAAGTTTAATGGCGAGGACCTGGTTTCGGTTACCAGTGAAGGATACAAGGAAGGATGCAGAAAGGGGGGGAGGGACCAGGGCTGGGAAGGGAGAGGGAGCATTGAGTGGGAGGACAGAGGAGAGATGAGGGAAGAAAGAGTTGGTAGGAGGAGATGGCAGAGGTATTGCGAGATCAGGACAGGGAGAAAGATATGGGGGAATAAACAGTAAGAGGAGGGTAAGAGGGAGCATTCCGCTAGGGGGAAAAGAATGACATGCTATCTAGGGGCCGCTGGGTAAGCACAATACTATCGCTCTCTTCTGGAAGGAGTAATGAATATTTCTGAAATCTGTTCTTGCAGGAGCCCTGCCAGGACACTAGGTGGCAGTATGACCTAGAAAAGATGTGGCGGGGAGATTAACAAAAAGTTACCTGCCTGACAAATTGTTGGCAGAACAGCCTAATAGATAGGACACTGGTCTAAGGGTGAACTACACCTTATAGGCTTAGGTTTGTGTCCAGCGATCTCCTAACTGACCAGGGTACCAGGGCAGGATTAAATTACCCTGGGGTGGAGTGACAAAACTTTAGGTACACTGGGTGTCAGAGAGCTTGGGGAGAGACAGGAGGGGTCCAACTGAAAGGTAACAGGACTGCGTTTCTGGGGGCGGGGCAAAGGGATGTGGAAACATCTAAGGACTTTCAAATGGGGGTGCACAAGTAAGCTGATTGGTTCTGGTCAATCAAAAATAAAAAAAACAGTGCCACTCCTGGGTGGGAGGGCGGTTGGGTGGGTAATAGTAAACAGTACCATGCGAAGCGCAGTGCTGTTTCCCTGTGATCTGGTGTTGCCGGTGCACTAGTCTGGGAACTACCTTGGTGCCCTGAGAGATGGCGCCAGAGGCTCTGGAGGTCGCTGAGCTATGTGGAGGATTGGGTAACAGTAGGGCTGCCTGTAAGGAGGAAACAAAAGAAGGATTAGGAGTTCAGTAACAACAAAGGACTGGGGTAATGGCAGGAAAGGCTGAGGGAGGGGGACATGACCATGACACAGCGTGGAGTGCAACAATGGAGGTCTGTTTGAGTTCCTGGCTGGCTGAACTTTCATCAACACACATGCTTCACTCTGGTACACACGGTAAGGGCTCCCTGACCACTGAACACTGCACTACAACAGTAGAATCTCCTTACATTAGCTCTCTGACTCACACAATTCAGGTAACTTCACAATATATGCAGAAATGCGGCTATTTGGCAAACAGCTGTTGACAGAAGACTAGTACTGTGCTCTGGTGTCACCGTGTGGGAGTCCAGGAATTACCTTGGTGCCCAGAGAGATGTAGCCAGCGGCTCCGGAGGTCACTGAGCCGTGCAGAGGGGTGGGTAACACTGGGGCTGCCTTGCTGCCCTGAGAGATGCAGCCAGTGACTCCGGAGGTTGCTGAGCTCTGTGGAGGGTGGGCAACACTGGGGCTGCCTTGGTGCCCCAAGAGATGGCCGATGGCTCTGGAGGTCAGTTGACCTTTGTGGAAGGGGCGGGTAACATTGCAGCTGTCTTGGAGCCTTAAGAGAGGTGGCTGGTGGCTCTGGAGGTTGCTGAGCTGTGTAGAGGGGGTGGGTAACACCAGGGCTGCCTTGATGCCCTGAGAGATGCGGCTGGTGGCTCCAGAGGGCGCTGAGCTGTATGGAGGGGGTGGGTAACACTGGGTCTGCCTTGGTGTTCCGAGAGATGTGCCCGGTGGCTCCGGAGGTCGCTGCACTGTGAATCTTCATCATTCATTACTGCTGGGTGAGTACCGAGCTGCCAGCTGAGGTGGTGTTGGCATACCCGGAGGGAGAAAGTTCCCTCAGTCATTTGTGGGGGAGATACAAGAGGAGGAAACCCCTTACAGGTCTGGTGAGACCAGAGACTGGTCAGAGGCAGTTGGAGGCTTCGTGGCTTGGGAGAGAGAAGGTGCCCCACTAACTCTTGCCTAACTCAAGGGAAGAAAAAGTTAGCCCCCTGGAATGGTGAGGCAATCACCCTACGCCGGGCCAGGGGTAGTAACCTGGAAAGATGGAGCCATCCCATCTGCCTGATGCAGACCACTGTACCCACAAGCCTGGAGGCCATCTCACTGGTGTCGTAAGATACCCTTGACTGGTGTCTCTCTAGTTCCAGGCCATGGGTGAAAAGGCTGATAACCCATCTAGTTGCCTCACTATCAGGTGTGGATGCCAGGAGCTGACCTAGCATCACCCACAGGTGCCTGGCAGCCTAGTGTGCCTGGTGTGCTGAGACGCACAAGAGGAGGTGTGTTGCTGAGAACACCCTTCTACCCTAGTGGTCAAACCTCAGTCGAACCTTTTGTAATCCTCACAGGATCCCTTGTTTGTACAGCGCTCTTGAAAATTGAAAGGCGCTTAAAAATAAAATTAATTATTATTATTACTAATAGAATGGCGGTCACATTAGCAAATGTACTTTCCACTGCAGGCTTCTCTTCCAAATTTAAGATATTATTCAAAAATATTAGATTTACTGCAGAGAATTCTTGTTCTGGGGAAGATTTCAAAGTTACTCTGCGTCAAATTGGATACTTCCAATCCTACTAAATGCAAATTGATGCCTTCCCAGAAGTACTTATCATGCCCAGCTACCTAATCTAGGCCTAACTGATTTCTGGTGCAATTCTTCCCAACCACAAGGATCTTCCATTCCTATTCCCCACGCTTCCACATTCTCATACCGATTACTTTTTAAGTACAGTTGAGCACTTTGATGTGCTGTTGAATTTAAAGGTTGGCGCTTCTATTTTGTCAGATCACACCCTCTTACTCTAAAACTGGATTTGGGAAAACAAGAAAGGACTCCTGCTAGTGTTTAAATCTTTCTCTGCTAAGAGACGAAAACTTTAAGATGATAATGGTAGAAAAAATACAACAGATAGTTCAGGATAATGCCGCATCTGATACAGGGTATCCAATACTAGGGAATACTATTAAAGCGGAGATTTGAGGGGAAATCATTGTGTATTCAGCCCTAAAGAAAAAAAACAGAGTAATGCAAAATACAAAGCTTTACTAGAAGAGCTACAGGCCCTACAACGTGAATAAGCATCCAGTGAGGATGGGACTATTCAACGTATTATTCAGGTTAAATCAGAAAGACAGGCAATTTAAGACTATCGTGTGCAAACTGCACTCTTCTACCTGGGGCATTTTCATTGCGAAGGGGGTCCCAGAGGGATGAGAGCCTTAGCCCATAAACTTAGAAATCACAAATGAGTAACTATTATTATGTATTTGCAATGCCCTGAAATGCACCGGTCATGAACATCTACCCTGGAAATACTTCATATTTTTCAGAAATACTTTAGACAATTATACTCAGGCGGGGATGTGCCGACTGATGATATACTCTTGTGCTTCTCATCATCACCACTGGCAATACCTAAAATAGCTCTGGCCCAGCACAGTTGGCTGTTGGCTCTGATCCAATTGGAGGAAATCCAACTAGCACTATCAAACTTAATGTCCTGGACCTAACGGCTTTATAGCTGTGTGGTACAAGACATTTGCCGAATTTCTCCTTCCATATCTCCTTTCCACTTACACAGCAATTCAGGAGGGCACTTCTCCTCCCCACTCTTGGTCATATGCTATCCCTTCTGCTATTCTGAAGTCAGGTTGGGACCCAAACACCTTACTCTTATAGACCCATATCTATCTAAAACATGGATTATAAACTATATGTCAGTGTGAGCACATTGGCTTGAAGAAATTCTTCCTACAATTATCCACCCAGATCAATCCTGGTTTATTTGTCACTGGCAAACTATGGCTAATTCTAGACGTACTGTACCACCCATTTAATGGACTACATCATTCAACGTACTTTCTCAGCAGCTTTCCTCAGCCTTCATGCCGATAAAGCCTTTGACAGAGCGACCTGGACATTCCTATGGCACACGTTACAGGCTTTTGGGTTTCCAGAGGGGTTCTTGGCCTGGCTTTGGAATATATACTCCTCCCTGAAGGCTTACATTAGAATTATTGGCTCCTCTACTTCAATTCCCTTGGCGTGTGACAACAAGCAAGGTGTCCTGTCCCATTATTCTTTTCTATTTAAACAGAGCTACTGGCAATTGTGGTACAGCAGGCACGAGAGATGGAGGGTGTTCCATTAGGTGGGAAGACTTTTAAAACTCTCCTCATATGCTGACGATGTGTTTCTCACATTAATAGAACCTGAAACTTCTATCCCTGCTGTATGGCAAACACTACTAAAGTTCAGAGAAGTATCTGGATTTAAACTTGAATGCACCTAAAACAGAAGTCTTAACATTGAATTTTGCACCCTCACAGGTCTTAAAGTCCACATTTCCCCTGGGATGGCAGAGAACTAAAAATTAAACACCTTAGCATTTATTTACCTCAAAACATTCAAAGATTGCTGGCCCAGTGGCGCTGAGGGTTGAGGCACTGGATGCCACACCGTGACCCGGGTTTGGGAGTGAACTTGGGCACGAGGGTCAGTAGGGGCAGTAGGCGACTAGGCGTCGGATGACTGCTTTCTTTTCCAGAAGCGAGGGCTGTGAGATTGTCCGGCATCCTGGCAGCCGATGGAGATCATGGGTATTATAGATGGCAGACTAATTTGTGGGGTGAGCGTGGCAGATGCCGCAGGGGTTGCAGCGCACCATGGCATCATTGCACGCCACGCTCACGGAAGGATGGGCACTACAAGAAAAATCCCCAGCCGGCCAGCAGAGATGAAGAGGTTCCAGGGGCTGGCCCACATCCCAACACTGACCCAAGCACACCAGGAAACTCCTCAGACGCCAATCCAGCCACCAGGTAGGCCCCTTGAGTCTGCAAGGTTGTCAAGGTTGGGCATGCCCTCCCCCACGGGTACCCAGTTGCCGGGGGACTGGGCCTTACTGGGGTGGCTGGGTGGGGAGTGTACTGACAGCAGGGGGTTCAGGCAGGGAGTGAGAGGCCACCGCCGAGTGGGCACCTTGGAAGGATGCCCTGACCGAGATGGGTGCATAAATAGAATAATAAAAAAAAAAAATTCATAGATTAGAACTGGTTAATTCTGAACCATTAATGCAAATTATTGAACAGGATTTACACGAAAGGTCCTAGCTACACTTGTCTTTTTATTCCAGAATAGATGTTGTTAGGATGAATATTTTACCCCACCTTTTTTATTTATGCCAGATGATCCCCCTGGCTCCATCTCCTTTCTACCTTACATCCCGGAATAAGATATTATCACGGTTTGTGTGGAATGGAAAAGACCCCCACTTAAATGGAAACTCCTCCTCTGCCCCTGTCAAGGGGGCTAAATCTTCTGAATTTAACTTAATTTTTTTTTTTTTTTTGTAACAGTTATGACCGCACAGTTTTTTCTCTGGCTGAATCTAATTTCACCTCATTATAGCAACATACAGAATTTATTATTGATGGTATGCATGACCCGAGGAGAAAGTACAGTTACGTAAGAACTTACCGTAACAGTAGATCTCGAAAATGAAAATTACAGCTACCGTAATTCTTGATCTTCTTGGACAGTATCCACCACTCATTCACACTATTGGGATCTGCGCGAGGCACTAGGACCCATCGAGCAAACTTTTTGCTGGGGAGTCGATGCCAGAGATGGCGCCGTGAGAAATGGCGCCCGCAGGCCCCCAACTCGGCGGCAATGACTATCTCGGCGTCGACTCCCCAACCGCCTCAGTACCTTTTTTACCAAGGAGGTGCAGTGTAACTAACCTAGAAGGGTAGCCTAACCTGAAAACCGGACATAAGATAGCCCAGACGACCCGTGTAAGAAGGGTCAACAAAGAAGTCTTTAAGGCCTAAAGATCTGAGGGAGTGAAGACCAACAAGAGAGGTGAGTTCGGGGGATGGAGGGTGGGCGTGTGAATGAGTGGTGGAGACTCGTCCAAGAAGATCAAGAATTACGGTAGGTACGTAATTTTCATATCTTCCTGGACATAAGTCTCCACCACTCATTCACACTATTGGGAGAGTACCAAGCTAATAATCCCCGAGAGGGCGGCAGGAGAAACCAAGAGCTCACGTTTCTTAAGACAGGAGTCCATTAAGGATGGCTCTGCCAAAGAAGAATATCGTCTGGCATGGACATCAGTGCATAATGCTTAAAGTATGCACTGAGCTCCAGTAAGCTGCATTGCAGATGTCTGCAATGGGCACGTTGCGGATTTCCGCTAGGGATGCCGCTACCGCTCTGGCAGAGTGAGCGTAAACTCTACCCTCCAACTTAACCTGCGCCATGGAATAGCAGAGACGAAGGCACGCCACTAGCCATGCTGAGATACATTTAATAGCGACAGGTTGACCCAGCCGGGCCTCACTGAAGGAAACGAACAGTTGCTGGGCTTTACGAAAATCCTTGGTTCTATCTAAGTAGAAACGCAAGGTCCTCTTAACATCCAGAGAATGAAGAGAGCGTTCCCCTTCATTTGGAAGTCCGCAAAATAAGAGGGAAGGACCAAAGGTTGGTTAAGATGAAATTCTGACACAACCTTAGGAAGAAATTTAGGATGAGTATGAAGGACTACTTTGTCCTTATGGAACATAGTATATGGAGGGTCTGTGACCAGGGCATGTATCTCAGATACCCTACGGGCTGAGGTAATGGCCACTAGGAAGGCAGTCTTCCAGGTGAGGAACTTTAGTTCACAGGTAGCTAGAGGCTCAAAAGGTTTCCGAGTGAGCATGTCTAGCACAAGATTAATGTCCCAGGCTGCAACAGGACGTCTTGTAGGGGGTCTGGTGTGCAGAATGGCCTTAAGAAATCTCTTAACCATAGGTAACTGAGCCAGTGAAAAAGGAAAAAACGGATCATGATACGCTGAAATGGCACTAAGGTGAATCTTAACTGTGGAGTACTGGAGACCTGAATTTGAGAGGTCCAAAAGGTACTCTAAAAGTTTATCTGGAGGGCAGGAAAAGGAGATTCAAAGAGGACTTTGCACACAGAGGGAAACAGCTTCCACTTAGCCGTGTAAGTTTTCAGTGGCTGGCTCGCTGAGCCAGAAGGATATCAGAAACTCTTTGAGAGACATTGAACCGATTTACTTCTACCTCTTCAGGAGCCAAGCGTGAAGGTGAAGAGATCTCAGATTGGGATGGACCACCGGTCCCTGAGTTAAAAGGTTCATCTGCAGGGGAAGTGGTCTCGGAGGAACTGCCAACATACTCTTGAGAAGTGGAAACCACAGTTGTCGAGGCCAAAAGGGAGCAATGAGAATCATCTTGTCTCCCTGAGACTCGAACTTGAGGAGTACTCTCTGAATTAGAGGAAGAGGCGTAAAGGCGTTAAGAAAGCGTTTTGTCCACCGTAGCCTGAACGCATCCTGACAAAAAATGCCAGGCCCTGGACTTCTGGAGCAGAAGAGAGGCAGTTTTGCGTTGAGTGGGGATGCAAAAAGGTCCAGGACCGGAGTTCCCCACTCTTCGAATAGTGACTGAACTATGGTTGAGTCGAGAGACCATTCGTGAGGATCTGTCTCTGTTCTGCTGAGACGGTCTGCCAAGTCGCTCTGTACACCTGGCAGGTAGATTGCTTGAATTAGAGCCTTGTGCTCCAAGCACCATTCCCAGACCTCATCGCTTCTCTGCATAAGGGGTAAGAATGACACCGCCTGCTTGTTGATGTAATACATCACTGCTTTGTTGTCCGTTTGGAGGAGAATATTCTTGTGACAGAGAATGTCCTTCAAAGCTCGGACCGCATAAAGGACGACTCTCATTTATATGACATTTATGTGAAGCTGGGACTCGAGTTGAGTCCACACACCCTGAGTGTGGAGAGCCTGACAGTGAGCTTCCCACCCCATTAGTGAAGCGTCTGTGGTAATGGAGATCTGATGGTCCAGAGGGGCAAAGGGGTATCCTTGCAGGAGATTGTCTTCTTGAGACCACCAGGTGAGAGACCTCTTTAAGGATTCTGTCACCTTGATGAGATAGGACTGTGGCTGAGTGGTTGGAGACCACTGAGTACTGAGCATCCACTGGGAGGTTCTCATGTGCAGACGGGCCAGAGGTACAGTGAACACTGAGGATGCCATGAGGCCCAGCATCCGTTGCATCGAGAGCGCTGTAACTGACCTGTTCTCTCCGATGTAACGGGCCATCTGAAGGATATCGTTCCTTCTGTCCTCTGGGAGAAAAGCCTTCGCACAGGATGTGTCCAGAAGGGTCCCTATGAAAAGGAGCCTCTGGGAGGGCTGCAGCTGCGATTTCTTGAGGTTTAGCAGGACTCCCATGGACGTAAGGAGGCGAGAGGCCGTCTCTACGGCATCCAGAGTCCCTTGCCTGGAAGGACTTGCCAGAAGCCAATCGTCCAGATAAGGGAACACCTGTATTCCGAGTTTTCTGAGGTGCGCTGCGAGAACTGCACAACACTTTGTAAAAACTCGCGGCGCCGAGGATAGCCCAAAAGGCTGGACTCAACTGATAATGCTGTACCAGAACCACAAACCTCAGGAATTTGTGATGCCTCGGGTGAATGGGAATGTACTGGTAAGCATCCTGTATGTCTAGGGAGGCTAACCAGTCGTGCTGATGAAGCAAGGGTAACAGGGTTCCTAGAGAAATCATTCTGAATTTCTCCTTGGGGAGAAATTTGTTTAGCTTTCTGAGATCTAGAATGGGGCGCATTCCCCCAGACTTCTTTGGAACCAGAAAGTAATGAGAGTAGAACCCCGTGTTTCGTTGATGCAGCGGCACAAGTTCTACTGCCCTGTTGTTTAGAAGGCCCTGAATCTCGGCGGTGAGAAGGTCTGACTGAAAGGCAGACAGCCTGGGCTGCCGTTTGGGAGGACGATCCGGAGGGGTTTCCACAAAATTGAGTGAGTACCCCTCGCGGATTATCCGAAGGACCCATTTGTCTGAGGTTATGGACTTCCACTGGCTGTAGAAGTGCATCAGCCGACCTCCCACCGGAGAGGAAAAGTCCACCTCGGGCAGTTGAGGTGGGACTTGGGCCAGCAATTCATAAGGTAGCGCTGGGCGCTTTGGGCCCTTGCGCTTTCTGTTGCGCCTTCTTTTGAGGTTGGGCAGGTTGGTTCTTATGAAACTTCCTCTGCCTCGAAAGGACTGACAGTTATGAAACTGATGTTTACTGGCATGCCCTCGAGAGGGGCAGGAGGGTCTAGCCAACAATGGCTGACCTAGTCTTTGTGTAGCTTCTGAGCTTGCTTGACCTGAGGACCAAAAAGATATGCACCATCAAAGGGCAATGCCATTACCTGTTGTTGCGCATCATTGGTGAAGCCTAAGTGCGCCAGGAATGGCGGTGCAAATACCAGCAGCTGCTGAACGGGAAGCTGAGTCGAAAGCGCCCATGGCTGCTTTAACCTGTTGGTTTGTTAGATTCAATACCTCTGGTAATGGTTTGAAGAAGCTCTGGTTTTGAATCCGACTCTGGAAGAGCTTCAACCATTTGCTTGAGAGAGTGCCACAGGATATACTACACTGAGAAAAAATAGCCTTGGTAACTGGCAATACGATACTTAGGGTAGAAGCAGCAAAGACTCTCTTACCTAAGGTGTCTATCTTCAGATTCCTTGTTAATAGGTCGAGCTGTAGTGGTTTGAGGAAGGACGACCTTATCATTCTCTGCCAGGACTACAATAGGATCCACAAAAGGCTTGAGATGCCAAAATGGGACGATCCTTGGGCTGAATATTTTTCTATCAATGGTTTAGCCACCGATGAAGAGAGCAGGATTATTCCATACCACTTGAGACAGCGTCTCGTGAAGACTGAATCGGAGGAGTCAAATCCGTGAGGATCTCCGAGGCGTGAAGGTATTGGAGTCTTGACAATTTCCCAGGATCGATGTCTGTAGTCTGGAGAGAAAGTGTGGAAATCATATTCTTCAGCAGAGACTTAAAAGACAGGTCCTCGACACAGGCTCTACAGCAGTAAAGATCCTGCTTTGTCCACCTCATCACCCAGCCGAAGGTCTGGGTCCAGGCTCAACGTCATCTCCTGACAGTCCAGGAGGGACTGTATGGACAGGAAAGGGATGAAAGCCAGAAGAGGAAGGAGGAAAAAGAGACAAAGGGAAGTCCCGAGGCCCCGGCCCGAGACGATGCCGAGGAACCATGCGGCATCGAGCGGCGCTGAGAGCCGCCAGCGCCGATGCCGAGCAGCCGCAGGGTGCCGCGAGGCCACATGGCACAAGGCACTCCCAGACACCAAAAACAGGTTTTGAAGGAAAAGAGCAGGAGATAAGGGCATTGGTGTGGCCCCTGCGCGCAGCCATGTGAGGGGGAACACCTAAGCACGGAGTCGGCAGTGCCGAAGAAGGTGCCCTGTGCCAGGAAAGTCCAACCGCCTACCTGGTGGCCAGAGAGCCCCAGGCCCACGGCGGCGGAGCCAGGTAGCCAAACCAACCTCCGAGCCCATTGCTCCATAGAGCGGCCCACTGATGAAACTGCTCATCTGAAGACCTACCTGCGTGGGGGTGGACTCGATGTCAAAGACGTCAGCTACCAGAAGCCGCTGTTGGCGACTCCGAAGGAGGAGACGGCAACTAGCCCTGATAACCGAACGTCTACGCGCAGATGTATCAGAGGGCGACCTCGAGTGATGCCTTCTCTTTTTAGACCTGCGGGCCGAAGAAGAGCTCGAGGCCGAACGGTGCCGAGAATGCGACCGTTTGGCTTTATGCTTCCACGGGGACTGCCCATCCCCCCGGGCATTGGACTGACCATTGTCAGACCCCCCTTCCGGAGAAGGCGGTGGACCGGACCCAGCCCGACTGACTGAACAGCTTTCATACGAAGTCTCCCTACCGTCACCTGACCTGCTCATGGTCGACTCCGTCAGTGTAGGCTGAGACTTCTTTATCATTTTTATTTAAAAATAAGAATAACTTAAGCGATACTGTATCGAGATAATACTACAAAATAATAAAAACTGAAAACTATGCTGCTAGTTTGAAGTTTGACTCGACAAACAGCGGCGTCGTCACTGAAAGCGCACTCAGCGGTAGGAAAAAAAGGAACTGAGGGCAGTTGAAATGGGCAGAGATGGTAGTGCCGCGCCGAGCTGAGGCTCGCGGCGTCAACTCTGGCCGACTCCCCAGC
Organism: Neoceratodus forsteri; assembly: GCA_016271365.2. Lineage (NCBI taxonomy): Eukaryota > Metazoa > Chordata > Ceratodontiformes > Ceratodontidae > Neoceratodus > Neoceratodus forsteri. The sequence goes on from JADMNL010000022.1 coordinate 113,816,480, forward strand.
AAAAAGTTTGCTCCCGATGGGTCCTAGTGCCTCTGGCAGATCCCAATAGTGTGAATGAGTGGTGGAGACTTATGTCCAGGAAGATCTAAGGGGATTGAGAAGGGCCCCAATCTTTGGAAGTAGAAGAGGAAGAGGGAGGAGGAGGGGAGGGGTAAAAGAATTTAGAAGTAAGGATATGGGGGGGGGGGAGCCATACCCTGGAACCTTGACCTCTCCAGATTGTATAGGAACTGCGAAGGAGTAGCCAGAAGGCTAAACTGCCAGAATTCAAGACACAGAATCACTGGCAATAACTCCAAATTAAGTAGAATCGGCTATTCTGGAAGAAAAGACAGGATACAGGGCAATACCCCCCAACCCTCGAATTCAAGTTTTGGTGCAAGAAAACTAGTTTCTTAAATTAATTTGAGGGTTGCGTCCTTAAGGACAAAAATTAAGGGAAACGTGACAGGGGCGAGAGAACAGAAGAGGGCAACCACCAGCCCTAACCCCACAGGGTGGAGCCGAGGCACTGAGGAAGGTGCCCCCTCCTGACCACTCCCCCAGAAGAAAAACATCCCCTATGTGTCCAAGGTCACCCAGCTCCTGACCAATGGAAAGGGGAGGGCACAGAGGGAGGAGACCCAGAGACTGAGGCCCCAGGGGATGGAGGGTGGGATTGTGATGTATGGCGAAGATACACAGAAAGATCAGAATTATGGTAGGAACGTAATTTTCATATCTTGTCTGTGTCAATCTTCACCATTCATCATCTTTGGGTGAGTGCCGAGCCCCACCAAAGGGGGCCCTAAACCCTTAAGGACTAAGTCCCTTAGCTCTCAGTAGGTGGCACACCAAGAGAGAGAGAGAGAGAACCTTCAAGGGTCTGGAGAGGCCCAAGACTGGGAAGATTGAGACGGGGAACCCCGGAGGGGTGGAGGTTGCCCCAACAGATGTCGCCTCACCCTATGGGAGAAGAGATGGGTTCTCTGGTAGCGAAGGAAATCACCCTACGTCCAGGTCAAGGGTGACAACCAGGAGAGGCAGCTATGCCATCCGCCTAGTGCAGATCGCTGTCCCTCGACCCTGGAAGCTACCTCGTTGGCGCATAAGATGCCCTCGCTATGCTTTGCTAGCGCCAAACCACGGCAGAGAGTGCAATGGCTTGTTTGGTTACCTCCAGACAGGCATCGAGGCTAGGAGTTGACCTAGCCTGGACCAGGAACCTGTCATAGGTAGCAGTGGGCCTGATGTGCAGATATCGAAGAAGCAACCAAGCCGGTAGAAAGTCCTCCTACCCAGAAATCAAAATCCATGGAGTCCATATCTGGGGCCGGTCACTGTGAAGGGTGCGAAGCCCATCGGGAGTGTCCAGTTACGCCAGTCCTGAGCTAGCACGAGGCAGACTACCTGGAGACTCCAGGGTGCTACAATATCTCTGGCAGAGATCCCTAGTGGCTGGGACTCCGGAAAAGGTCTCTGCCAGAAGTGCAATGACACCTCCCAAAAGGGAGCAGTCTAGGGGGGCACTACAAGAGTGTCCACACTGAAATCGCCCAAGAAGGCGCGCGTCGAATGCTCCGGATTGTGCTGAGTGGGTGGGGTGATATACAGGTCCTCCAACATCCTCACGAAGAAACGCTGATACTCTGCGAGATCAGCAACTGGGGAGATGTGGACAAATGGTTCCTCTCCTCCTGAAGAGGAGGATGAAGAAGCAGAGGACCTCAAAGATTCAGAGGCTGGCTGCTCAGGGGAGGTTGGAAAACGTGCCTGTCCGTGGCCCTAACATAAGAGGGAAATTGAGCAGACACAGCTCTGAACTGCTCCCAGGAGAGAGGGCCGCTTGGACCAAGAATGCCTGGCAGAGCAGGAGGAGGTGGCAGAGGAGTGGAAGCAGAGCCGACATCAGGAATTGGCTGTCCTCTGCGTGGGCCAGAGAGCACACCTGGAGCCCCAAGGGAAGAGGGAGCTCTGGAAAATTCAACAGCCGACAGCTGGTCAACCATACTGGATCTGTCTAGGCTGTGCCCTGAAGATTCCCCCCTGTGAGGTGACCGGGGCCATGGAACTCCAAAAGGACAGTCCTCTGTCTCCAAAGAACAATGCACTCTTGAGGAGACCGAAAAGGAAGGGCAGAGGTCCACTACGACTCCTTCTGGAACCCGGGGGTCCAGAAAAGGTCGCCGTAGAACCCTACCCTCGACCCCTCAGAGTCTGAAAGAGCTTCTCCTCGAAAAAGCCAGCCTAGGCAGCTGGCAACTGTGGACAATCCCCGAAGGGACTATCCAGGGAGCAGCACCCTCCTCTCCTGTGGGTGCTCCGATTGGTCCCAAAGTTGGACGATCCAGGCACACCACCTGAGGGGGTACCACCACTGAGGGGTCAGAAAACCCTCCGGGGCCAGGTTGCAGAGCAATGGTGGCCTGCACCACTGCCCGCTGGTCAGCACCCCTGACCCTGGAGCAACTGTCTGCTCCTCAGAGGGGGTCTGGTTCTGGTCTGTCAAGGGCACTACCAAGGTGTCCAGATGAGCAGCCAACTAAAAAGTGTCAGACTGCCTATCTGACTCAGAGTCCGATTCCGCCTCCAAGAAGGTGGAGATCAAAGTCCTGTGCCAGGCACGCGGGACGCCTGCTGCCATCCTGACCGAATGGGGCACCAGTCCGAGGGACTGCACCAGAGTCGGCGTTCTCAAGCCCCCAACTGTACTGCAAATGATGCGGGAAGAAGACATCGCGCAGAGGGTGGCAGCAGTATTGGAGCTGGAGCCTGTCACAGCGCCATCCCAACCCACGGTGCCGCAAGCGGCGTCGGGACCAGAGATGGTGCCGATGATTGCTCTGACAGGTCTCTCGGTGCCGCAAATGGCAACAAGATCGGAAACCCGCATAGCACCTTGTCCTTGCTCGGCACCGCAAGAGGCACCAGAGCTGGACATGGCGCCTGCTCTGTCTCAGTGCCCAACAGTCAAGGACGGTGCCATAGAGTCTCCCACGGCATCGTCAGCACCATCTGTGCTGCGAACAGCACCGACTGCAGAGATGGCACTGAGCGATGGACCGGCGCCAACCACGATGCCATCAGGGCCCACGGCGCAGCACACAACGCCAAGGCCTAAGACGGCACCAGTGGACGGCATTGAGGACAGCGCCGACCCAGGCTTCCCAGCCTAAGACGACGACACCGGGGGCGCCTTAACTTCCGAAGGAGCGATTGCCAATATGGTGCCTCCCGACCACCCACCAGGGGAGGCAGACTGAGCCTCCTGCACCGCGGAAGGGGCTTCTGCAATGGCAAGGCTACTAGACACAGAAGACCCCTCCTCGGCGGTCTGTATAGAACCGGGAGGGGACCCGTAAGAAAGGCCAAGAGACCGTGGCTTGGCCCTACAAGTGCGTGCCCATCCCCCAAAAGTCGGCGGAGCTCACCCAACTTTACTTGCACGTTGTTCGATGACATGATGGTCCATGGAGAAGCAAGCATCGCACGAATCCAGGTCGTGAAGCGGGCCAAGATACGCGAGGCAACGGTCATGTTGGTCGGTGACGGAGTACTTACAGCCGGACGGGCACCGACGCATAGGGGGTCGTCCCGTCTTCGAAGTTTTCTTGCCCCCCCCAACTGAGACATGACCTACGGAAAAACAATTAAACAAAACTCGACGTCACTAACAATAAAGAAAAAGCAACAGTCTTACCAGCGACGTCGAGTAGTGGCGAACAGCGGAACCGGCAGGCTATGAGAACCACGTTGAACTATGTCGGCTTCGATGGATTCGGTATCGAGGAAATGGTGTCAAAGGCTTTAGCGAAGGCTTGAGAGAAGACAGCAGGCCTCTTGCACAGAGCTTCCAACGAGGTGCGACCTCTACGGTGGGAGACGAAGAACTGGTGGAAGGGCGGGGTCGACGACACCTAACGGTCAACCCGCGAGCACCACACAGTGCGTCGGCCTTGAGGGTGGTGCCGATGGTGCGTCAACTACACCCATCCAAAAAAAATGAGCTCCGCGGGGTCGTGACCTCCGGCCACTATACCCAAAGGTGATGAATGGTGAAGATTGACACAGATAAGATTAGTTATTTTCACACACCTGCAACACTGTTGAAAAATTTCTCTTCCCACTTGGAACAAATGATAGTTTAGACTACCCCCTGTTGGAAATAAGGTCATGGCATTTTCTTTGTACCCCTACAGTCTACTGCAGTAGTATTTCTTAAACTTTTCTGTATAACTAAACTTTCATTTTCTACTGCTATGGGTAGGCCATCCATAATAGTACCTCTCCTCCTTGGCTATTCCTCTTTGTATTCCTTTTCCTCCGCCTTCATATGCCCTTAAGGAGAACAAATATTAGAACAGAAACTGACATAAAGAACAAAGACTTAGGTGCGGACTTGCGCCAAGGAGTGATATTCAGTGGGAGTCACTGCGCAAAATGTGCAACTATAATGAATGCATGCACAAGAGCAGGGTGTGCCCATGAATATTCGCGAAAAGGAGATTCAACCATAGAACCATGGCGGCAAGTGTGAGCAAACCTGGATGCGCCAAGCAGACGTGAACCTATAAACACAGGGTGCAAGCACACAGACAGCGGTTGTGCCAGGGGAGAGGGAGAGAGAGAGAGAGTGGCAAGAGACGGTGGAGAGACAGAGCCAGTGAGGGACAGACTGACTGTCACAGGCAGCCACAGGGTAGAGGGACAGAGGTGGCAGTGGAGAGTGAGAGGGGCTGAGAGGTGAGAGGGACAGGAGGCATAGTGCCACCAGTGCACCAGGGTGGTACAGTCTGCAGCAGCCGACCGCCCAGGGTGAGACAGGACATCAGGGGCCATGGCTAATGCACCCTTCTAATGGAGAGCCGTAATAGAGGTGTGAGAAGGCAGAAGGAACAGAGGCGTGGCCCGTGAAAGAGGGCCGTCGGTGGTATGCCCTAACAGGTGATACCATGCCCGCACCACCTTTGAGAATTACACAGATTCGGAAATTGTGGGATGGTACCACCTGAACAGGGCCATTCTGAGGCAGCTCTGCGAGCTGTGCAGTGAGGAGATGTAGGCACCCGTAAGACAGAGCCACGCAATGTCTGTGGAGACAAAGGTAACAGCAGTCATGTGCCTGCTTGCCACGGGCACCTTCCAGAGACCAACAGGGGACACTACAGGAATAACCCAGTCGGCCATGTCCCGCCTCCTCACACAGTTCCTCAATGCCCTGCTGCCACATGCTTCGGAATACATCCATTTCCCCAGCACACAGGCAGAGCGTACAGCAACCATGCAGGACTTCCACAGGGAAGCACTCATGCCTGGAGTGCTTGGGGCCATTGACTGCACCCATGTGGACATCCGCATGCCACCTGGACCTGAGGGTGTGGCCTATGTGAACAGAAAGGGGTTCCCAAGTGTGAACTGCCAGGTGGTGTGCGATGCCAAGGGGCGTATCACCAATGTCGGTGCCACACACCCTGGGAGTGCACATGATGCGTTCATCTAGCACAGCTCTGCGCTGTGCCAGAGGTTCAAGTGTGGGGACATACCCACGGGCCACCTAGTGGGTGAGTATGGGACGGGTAAGGGGTACTGGGCAGAGCAGGGCATGGGATGGGGGACGGCAGGGGGGTGAGCTGGCGAGGGCGCCAGGGACAGGCAAGGGGCACAGCAACAGAGGACACAGGGCTAACCATGTCATTATCCACACAGATGACAGTGCCTATCCACTCAGGCCCTGGCTGCTCACCCCCTATCGGTGCCAGTCGTCCCCAGCAGAGGAACATTACAATGAGGCATACGTCAGCATGTGGAACATCATTGAGCATGTATCTGGGATGCTGAAGGCACGGTTCCATTGCCTAGACAGGTGTGGCGGTGCCCTATAGTACAGCCCCTTGAAAGCCTGTGGCCTATTACTGGCCTGCTGCACACTGTACAACATGGCCATTGACCGTGGGATAGCTGTCGAGGCTGATGAGGGAGACAGTAGTGGGGACGACAAGGGCAATGGGTCAGAGGGTGGTGGACAGTTCCCCCCCCCCCCGGGTGGAGGGATACCTGGCAGCAGAGGATGGCATGCCAGCATCGGGACACCATCGCACAGGAGCACTATGGTGCACGCAGGTAGGTGGCACCACATCCACGCACAGGCCACACACATAGGTACAGCACACAGGCAGGGGCGTGCATGGCAATGGGCATGCACACACAGAGGCGTGGTGCAGGGGTGAGGGTATCAGTGCCACACATCCACACACAACTGCACACAGCAGTGAACAGCAACATGCACACACATGTGCCCAGGTGCTGGCTAGTGGCTGGGATCAGATGCACTGCAGCAGTGCACAGGTGCAACTGGTGCAGAACTGCTCTCATCACGCCTACACCACACGGGCCAGCAGCCGGGCAGGCATGCACACAGGCAGCGTGCGGCGTGACACACCTGTGGTATGCACACACACACACACACACACACACACACACACACACACCGCCATCCATGCACGCACAGGGCAGCGGACTGCAGCCAGGATGGCACGCACATCAGGTCTGCCGCACGGTACCATGGCCACCATGGCCATGGGTGAGCTGCGCCATGGCTGACTAGCAGCCACAGGGGATGTTTGGAACAGCCCCCCAGGGTTATGCTGCGGGACTGCGAATAAGTTCGCAGGGTGTGTAGGCACCCAAACAGGCCCGCCCCAGGCGTGCCTGGATGTCAACGGCAGAGCCCGCATCACAGGGAGGGTGTCACCAGATGCTGGGATTGTGAGGTGGATGATGTGCACTTTCGTGGTATCCATGGTGGCTGGCCACGCCCTGTGGCAACCAGCAGTGCAAAACCATCCATGATCGCATTGGCTATCGATCCTGGATGCTGATTGTGTCCTCCTGCAAGTGCTGTACAGCCGCCAGGAGCTGCGCAGTGCCCCTCTCATGCTGCTCCAGCTGCCTGGTGCACCTCTCACATAGTGCATGCACCCCAGCTGCTCCGCTGAGGCCAGCAGCAAATGGCATGTATCTCACCAACGGGTTGGTGCCCAGGGAACCTGGGTGGGGCACCGACCCTCCTGTGATGTGAATGACCATGCTGCACAGCCCTCGCTCAGGTGGATGCTGCACAGTGGGGTCCCCATGGGGTAGGTCCCTAACAGGCGCCCCGGCAGTGGACCCCACCTCCGACTGCCCTGTGGCCCCTGCTGCCAAGTGCCTGCGTGGCTGTAACACCACCACCACATGGCACTGCCACTGTAGTGCACACATCAGCATCTGCAGTGGCAGCGGGCAGCTGTCCCACTGCAGTCAGGCCGCTGGGCGCACCGCCTGTGATGGTACCTGGAATGGGCGTCTCCCCCACACCACCACCCAAGCTATCCAGGATCATGGTCAGGTCGTCATTGGAGTCGGACCCCGCCCCGATCTGCGTCTCCACGCAGAGGATGCCATGGCTGGCATCCTGCAGAAACACACCCAGGGCCTTGTCTGACCCCATGCCCAGGACATCCGGCTGGACAGTGGTGGTTTGCTGCAGCCAATCAGGCCCCTGGATGCCCGTGGAGGTGGATGGCTGGTCGTCCTGGGCTGGGCCTGCCTCCACGGCTGCTGCTGGTGCACCATCCTCCACATGCAGGCAGGCTGGTGCTGAAAGAGAAAACATGTGACAGGATACAAGGCCCCATCCCCCCACCCACTGCATACAGTGCATGCCCAACATCATTACCATGCAGTGATGGGCTTCCACCCTTCTGAAATCCTCCACCTGGCACAACCTCCACAGTGCTGCGATGCATGGTGGCTGCCACCAACTCCTCCTGCACCGTAAGCTGTGGCGCATCAGCAGGCCCCCCACCGGCGGCAGTCCGGGATGCATGGATGGCTGCCAGTTTCTCTTTGATGCGCCTCTTATCAGTGCCCACCTTCTTGCAGCACTCCTGCGCAGACCGCTGGTGACTGCCCTGCTGGTTGACACATGCCGCCACCTCCTCCCAGGCCTCAACCCTGGCCTGTGTTGTGCCCGTGGCACCACTCAGCAGTGGCTCCCCATCGAGGTAGGCCTCAAACAAGGCATCTGCCTCTCCCTTTTTGAAGCTGGGCCTGCGTTTTCCCTCTTCACGTTCCAACACTGTGCTACCTGTGGACATGGACAGGTGTGTCAGTGTCAGCAGCAGCCTACTCCGCCCCCCTGCTGTGCTGGCTGGGCTCAGCAGCATGTGCAACTTACCTCAAATAGTTGCAATACTGGTCCATGGCCTATGTTGATCTGTGGCGCTTTTATAGCGCAAAGCATGCAAATGAGCATTGGTGCAACGGTAATGACATGATAATTTCCCAGTGCTCCGTGCACTGGCTGATGAGTTCATCTGCATGTGGTGGCTGAATATTGCATACTTGCTCCACGCGCAATGGCACTGCTCCAGAACAAGTCACGGCGCAATGTCCAGGCATGCGCACTGCGCTATAACACATGCCCAATAGCTCTTTGGCTAGATGCCTCTGCAACAGCCATGGACTGATGTCTGGCAGGGGACTGATGCCAGACTGCAGCAGAGTACTGAGGTGGCCAGAACCGGGCAGCAATGCCGCCACCGGTATGGTGACCTCATGCAGGCGGGACCCAGGGTGCTCAAGCGACAGCTACAGGCATGCATCCAGCGAGGGAATGTGCCAGTAAGTCAGCCCATTCTGCATGTGTGCCCTAATGCTGTACTGTGGTGATGGCTTGGCTACCTGGCATGCCCTGCAGAGGGGTATGTCACAAACCCACTCAGCAAGTCAGCCCTCTACTCCCAAAGTGCCAACCTCCAAGCGCAGTCTTGTTAACAGAAACAGGGTAACCCTCCTGTCTGTTTTGTGGGTTCGAATCAACCTTTGGTCTCAAGTCCTGGAGAGATTCAAACTGTGAACCTCTTGCCTGCGTACCCAATGCACAGGCTCAGATAATTCTGTCTTGTCTTCGGGGGGCCAGATATCTTTGCCTACGGGCACCTAACCAGGTGTACAGAAATGAACCCTTAAAAACTCTAATAAAAGACCTCAGATTACTCTTACCTTTCCAGTTTGGTATCACCATTCAGGCTTATGCACAGCGTCTGCTTTAACCATATATACTTTACTTGTTAAAGAAAAGAAATTCAAAGACAGACCAAGTAGGCTCTAAAAATAGAGTTTTACTAAAATAGATGAAAGTATGTAAAACATAAAATACAGAACCATGTATCACAAGAACCATACACTCTTTTAAAAGAACAAGATTTTAACAGTACATTTCCTACTACAGTACTTAGATTTTGTCTCTCTCTACCTGTATACTTGCTTAAAGTGCTCAAAGATGTTTCTTTGTCAGAGTGTAGATAAAAGTGTCTCTGAAGAAAAACAGAATACTGTTTAAAAAAACGGTCTTCGCCAACCCCTTTGTATGAGGTCACCTAGCTCCTCCTCGGTTTATTAAAAATCATACACCCAGGAAGTTTTTATCATTTTTAGAAGGAAAGTTAATTAAGGTTACATCAGCAGAAACTAATTTCCCCATGTGACTTCCCCAACCAAGTCTGTAAATTTCCTTTCATCTATGAGCAGTATCCCCTCTCACACAGACATCAAAGTATTTATGATTTCACACCAGTGTGCCAAACATGGTTTCCTCCTCGAAATGTCATAAAATGGATACTGATTTCCCTCTTAGCAGTTAAAGCTATATTTAACTTAGATAAACAGGAGATTCTTGATTAAGGCCTGTTCTAGTCTGTAATTAGCTTCGGGCCTTCCAGGTAACACCTTGTATCTAAAACCTGGTTGTGTGTGTGTGTGATCTCACATGCTGTCTCAGCATCTCTCATGAGAGACAGTCCATAACACATTTTTATATTACAAAAAAAATCAAAGTGTACTCAGAACTGGCTGTCCACATGTCACAGGGTACACTGTCCTTGTGCACACTGCGGTGTGGCATTGGCAGCCGCAGCTTGCGTTGCGATACAGCCTTGCAGGACATGTCAGGCAGGGGCACACACTGTGCACAGGGGTTGGGGGCTTGGCACATGCTGTGGATGTTTCCTGATGTGTACCTGTCTTTGTTCCATTCCCAGGATCTGAGGATTGGCGCAAACAAGAGGCGGCAGGAAGCGCCCGGGGTCAGCCCAGCACTCTGGCAGGCCATAGCGCTGGAAGGGCAGCAGGACTGCACCAGTGGGGCCGCAGAGGCAAGTAGGCACTCTTTGGTCCTGCGCACAGTACAGGGGGGTCGGCAGGGGAGTGGGTGCAGCTATGGCCACCTGTGCCATGTGCTGTGGCAGCTGTGTGTGTCGCACTGTGCGTGGTGCATGCCACAGTGGGGTGGCCATTGCACACATGTGCCAGCTGTTGGCGGGGTAGGTGTGCGCCCGGCTGCCACTGGTGTTGCTGTGGTGCTGCTGGTGCCCTGTGCCATGTGACTGTCATAGTGCAGTCAGGTGGCCTTTGGGTGGGGGTGACCACCTGAGAGCACTGTCCTGGTGTACCGGGTTGCTGGCAGGCATTGGCCCACCCCCCTGTGGGTGGCCGGGGCACCACTCCAGGGGTATGTGTTCCTACTGCCCATTGCGCACAGTGGGTGGGCATGGTACCTTGGGACCTTGCACTGATCACCTGTCCTGTCCCTTGTCATAGGTATCCGGTGGAGGAGGAGGCTGCCCCTATACTGTTGGCTGCTGCGCCAGATTGTCCTCATCACATCCACCACCATGGAGGCGGTCTGTCAGGTGCGCCAGCTTTTGCTGGCTGAACAGCGCCGGAGGAGGTGCCAAGAAGTGGCAGGGCATAGCCGCCTTAGTTCAAGCCCCAGATTTTCCTGTTTCTGCTCTACTCCTCCCACATTTGTCCCCTTCCCACTGTACAGTCCCTGTTCCGCTTCCTCACTTTCCTGCCCTTTCCCACCCTCTTACACTTGTAAATAGTTCTGTTCAATATATATTTTTTGACATACCTGCTTGTGTCGGTGTCTGCTTTGCAGCTGGTGTGAGGAGCAATGCTGCTGTGGTGCAATGTCTGTCTGTGTGGTGTGCATGTGTCGGTGCGTGTGTCGTGCATCTGCGGTGCACTGCTGTGTGCTGTGGTGTGTCCCACAGTGGTGGTGTCCTGCCCCTTGGTCAGTGGCTGTGCCTTAGGGTGCCCATGGGGTGGCTGTCTGGGGTGTGTGGCATGTGTGTGGTTTGCTGGGGTCTGGGTAGGTGGGGGCACAGCATGGGGCCGGGGGGGGACTCCATTGGTAGCCCTCCATTGGCCACTGGTGCCACCTGTTGCCTGCTTTCTGTGCCACTGTTGTGTTCCAGGGTGGGGGTGACTGGGTGCCTGTGTGTGCCATGCTGGTGGTGATTCCTGATTCCACACTGTATTCCCCAAGGAACGACAGTGTCAGACACGTAGGGTTGTGTCCGATGAAATGACACAGGTGCAGCTCCTCCATCATCTCTGACAGGAAGCACTGATAGCTGGTAAGATCAGCATCAGAGAAGTGAATGGAGGTATCCCCTCCCTCGGACAAGGAAATCAGAGATTCAGAGGAGCTATGTTCAGAGGGAGGCAGTGCAAGGGTTTGAGGTCTGAAGATGACCTCATCCAGGGTTCTAAGGTACCAGGGGTATATAGCCACCACAGACCTGAACTGCTCCCAAGTCATAGGCCCTGGAAGCCAGAAAAACTGAGAGAGGAATGGGAGGCAGAGGCAGAGAAGGAGAGACGGTCATAAGAGACCACACTGCACCCCTGCTAGGGCTGTGGAGCGAGCAGGAGACCCTTCCCTAAGGAGGGGGCTGTGCTGACTGCCCACTGTAGACTGCCCAACCATGGAGGGGCAAGTTGAGTGGTGCCCTCAGGGGAAACACCCAGGTGAGAAGATCGGAGCCATGCTGGTCCACTAAGGCGGCTCCTATCCCCACCGACTGCAGATCCTGCCTGATTAGAAGGGGAGAGAAGGCCTGAATCTGCACTTCTACTTCTCCTTCACCCAGAGCCTCCAGCTGCTCTCGAGACAGCATGGGGTGCTGATACCGACCTTCTGACCCCTGCCCCACCAGACAAGGGCCTGCCCCTTGACAGTGGCCTAACAGGAATTGTAGAAGCTGCGGGAGAAAGATGGGAAGATCAGGCACCACTGAGGGCTCCAGAACTCCTCTCAGTGTCGCCCCAGCACCAGCATCAGCACCTAAATCCATGCCCTCCGCAGCACCAGAACCAGGATCAGCACTGGAGCTAGCACCGTCCCCTGAACCGGTACTGTGCTCGGCACTGCCCCATCTCCAGTGCCAGAGTTGGCATTGGAAGCCTCCCCGGCACCGTGAGCAATGCCAAGAGGCAAAGAAAGGGCACCATAGTCAGCGCCTAGCTGGGGCCCTAGACCCCACAGAAGGCCTCTAGCTAGGCCAAGAGGAGTTCTGGGGCTCCGAGGAAGTGGGCAGCCAATCAGGAACATCCCAGTCATCATCCAAATCTGAGGTCGAGACCAAGGAGATCACCAAAGAGGCCACCTGGGGAAGTCCCCATCTCCCAGCACTGTGAGCGGTGTCAGAAGGGGACCTAGTTGCATATTGGTGCTGCCCCACTCTCCGACACCAGAGGCAGTGTCAGGAGCTGAGATGGCACTGGGCCGTGATGCTGAGGAAACCACCGGTGCAGGCCTAGCGCACAGCTGAGACCTCGACACTGGGGGCGTCCGGGCCCGAGGGGGCACAGGACATGCAGATGGTCAGCCAACCGACTTCCGGAGAAGGCCAACTGTCCAACTGACCCCTCATGCAGGCCTGTGGTTCTAGTAAGATCAAAACCAGCCAAGGCCTGCTCTCCCTCAGTACATATAATGCCAGTAAGAGGCTCAGGGAACGAGCCAAGAGACCTGTTTTTTGTGTCCTGCATGCAGCGCCATCCTCTGAGGGTCAGAGGGTCTCATCCAAACCTTAACGAGCAGTTCTTCAACATGTGGAAATCCATGGAGAAAATGGAAATGATGTACCTACCGTAATTCTTGATCTTCTTGGACGAAGTCTCCACCACTCATTCACACAAATGGGATGTACGTGGGAGGTGCTAGGACCCAGTGGGAGCAAACATTTTCAAGAGGGTCAGCGCTAGAGGTGGAGCCATGAGGAGAGGCACCACGAGCCATGCCTCGTGCGGTAAAGACTACCTCGTCGTCTACCCTCCAACCACCTCAGTACCCCCCAAGGAGGTGCAGCGTAACTAACCTAGAGGGACTAACCTAACAAAATCGGACATAAGGTGTAGTAGTAAAAATGTTTATTTTTATACAGGATAGCAAACTTTAGGTCATAGACCTATTTTCAAAGTTGTCCTGTGTCAAGAACAAATTACATTCAATATAACATACAAAAATTCAGACTATATAAAACAACTAATAAATAATTTTTGACATTATACAAGACAAAAATCTTCAATCAGACCAACAACTAACACATTTATCCACATTTTAAAAACAAGTACATTCATCATAAAATACAGTGCTCAATCCTAATTTAAACTGGGATAGTTTAGTTGCTTTCCTTAATTCAGGGGTAATATTATTCCAAATATTTGCAGTCTGAGCCTCAAGTGTCAGAGTACCATATCTTGTATTAGTTTTGGAAAAGTGTAACCTCTGTGCTTTATATCCTAAAATATATGGATAATATTTACTAACAGAAGGCAATTCATGTTTCCATCAATCATCCCATTTATTATTTTATAGATAAATACTGAATATTGTTTTTTAAATCGTACTGATAAACTGTCCCAGTTTAGGTCTTTATACAAAATGCAATGATGAGTATTATAGCTACAGTTCAGGACAAGATAGTCCGAATGACCTGTGTAAGAAGGGTTAACAACAGAGTCTTCACAGCCCAGCCACTGAGGGAGTGAAGACCAAAAACAGAGACGTGAGCTTGGGGGATAGTGGGTGGGCATGTGAATGAGTGGTGGAGATTTCGTCCAAGAAGATCAAGAATTACGGTAGGTACGTAATTTCCATATCTTCCTGGACATAAAGTCTTCACCACTCATTCACATTAATGGGAGAGTACCGAACTAATAATCCCCCCGAGACGAGCGGCAGGAAAAACTAAGAGCTCACATACTCAGGACAGAAGTTCGTTAAGAATAGACCTACCAAACGACAGATGTCGTCTAGCATGGACATCCAATGCATAGTGCTTAACAAAAGTATGCGCTGTGCTCCATGTAGCTGCATTTCAAATATCTGCAATGGGCATGTTGCGGATTTCCGCCAGAGATGCCGTGACTGCTCTGGTAGAGTGACCGTACATTATGCCTTCCAGCTTAACCTGTGCCATAGAATAGCAGTGGCGAAGGCATTCCACCAGCCACGCTGAAATGCATCTGATAGCTACAGGTTGACCCAGTCGGGTCTCACTGAAGGAAACAAACAGTTGTTGAGCCTTGCAAATTTCTTTTGTTCTATCCAGATAGAATCGCAGCGCTCTCTTAACAGCCAAAGAATGAAGGGTACGTTCCCTTTCATTCTGGAAGTTAGCAAAGTAAGTAGGTAGTACTAAAGGTTGGTTTAGATGAAATTCTAAGACAACCTTAGTGAGAAATTTAGGATGAGTCCTAAGAACTACTTTCTCCTTGTGAAATACAGTGTATGGGGGGTCTGTGACCAGAGCATGTATTTCAGAAACTCTATGGGCCGAAGTGATGGCCACCAGGAAGGCCGTTTTCCAAGTGAGGAACTTCAACTCGCAGGTAGCTAGAGGCTCGAAAGGTTTTCGAATGAGCATGTCTAGCACGAGGTTATTGTCCCAGGCTGCAACTGGACATCTGATAGAAGGTCTGGTATGCAGAATACCCCTAAGAAACCTCTTAGCCATAGGTAACGGAGCCAGAGACAAGGAATGCACCGGCTCATGATAAGCTGAAATGGCACAAAGATGAACTTTGACTGTAGAGTACTGCACATCTGAATTTGAGAGGTCTAAAAGATACTCCAAGACTTTATTTGGTGGGCAGGAAAAAGGGTTCAAGAGAATTTTGCACACCAGAGAGAGAAATGCTACCACTTGGCTGTGTAGGTTTTTCTAGTGGCTGGCTTATGCGCAGCCAAGAGAATATCTGAAATCCTGCTGGAAACATTGACTCTATTCACATTTATCTCTTCAGGAGACAAGCGTGAAGGTGACGTGCCCTCAAATTGGGGTGGACCACGGGACCCTGGGTCAGAAGGTTCATCTGAAGGGGAAGTGCCCTGGTTGGGGGGGGGGTGTCTCTGACAGACTGTTGAGCAATGGGAACCATATCTGTCGAGGCCACAAGGAAGCAATGAGAATAATTTTGTTCTCCTGGGACTCGAATCTGAGAAGTACCCTCTGAATGAGGGGAAGAGGAGGAAAGGCATATAGAATTTTTTTTCCACTGCAGCCTGAACGCATCCTGACAGAAAATGCCAGGTCCTGGATTTCTGGAGCAGAAGAGAGGCAGTTTTGCATTGAGTGGGGATGCAAAAAGGTCCAGGTCTGGAGTTCCCCACTCTTTGAAGAGTGTCTGAGCGATGGTTGAGTCGAGAGACCACTCATGAGGATCTGCCTCCATTCTGCCAGTTCGTTCTGCACTCCTGGCAGGTGAACCGTGTAGATAAGAGCCTTGTGCTCCAGGCACCATTCCCACACTCTCATAGCTTCCATGCATAATGGGTAAGAGTATGCACCGCCCTGCTTGTTGATGTAATACATCACTGCTTAGTTGTCCGTTTGAAAGAGAATGTTCTTGTGACAAAGTATGTCCTTCAAGGCTCAGACTGCATAGAGGACGGCTCTCATTTCCAGGACGTTTATGTGAAGTTGGGACTTGTCCCGAGTCCACGTACCTTGGGTGTGGAGATCCTGGCAATGAGCTCCCCACCTCATCAGGGATGTGTCCGTGGTAATGGTTAAATCTGATGATCCAAAGGAGCAAAGGGGTACCCTTCCAGAAGGTTGTCCTCCTGCGACCACCAGGTGAGTGACCTCTTTAGAGGTTCTGTCACCTGGACGGGAAAGGACTGAGGGTGAGTGGTGGGGGGGAGACCACGGAGTACTAAGCATCCACTGGGAGGTTCTCATGTGGAGATGTGCTAGGGGTACAGTGAACACCGCGGATACCATGAGACCCAGCATCCACTGCATCAAGATAGTTCAAATTGAGCTGTTTTCTCTGATGTACTGGGCCATCTGTAGGAAATTGCTCCTTCTGTCCTGTGGGAGAAAAGCCCTCGCAGAGGAGGTGTCCAGAAGAGGTCCTATGAAGAGGAGTTTCTGGGAGGGCTGCAACTGCGATTTGTTGAAATTTAGCAGGACTCCCACGGACGTGAGGAAGTCTGTAACCGTGGCTACAGTGTCCAGAGTTTCTTGTCTGGAGGGGCTTGCTAGAAGCCAGTCGTCCAGATATGAGAACACTTGACTTCCAATTTTCCTGAGATGTGTTGCGAGAACTGCACAACACTTTGTAAAAACTCACGGTGCCAAGGATAGCCCACAGGGCAGGACTCTGAACTGATAATGTTGACCCAACGCCACAAACCTTAGGTATTTGTGGTGCTTTGGGTGTATAAGAATGTGCTGGTAGGCATCCTGCATGTCCAGGGAGGCTAGCCAATCGTGTTGATGAATCAAAGGTGGAAGGGTACCTAGAGATGTCATCTTGAACTTTTACTTGTAAAGGAATTTGTTTAACTTTCTGAGATCCAGACGCATGCCGCCAGTTTTCTTCGGAATTAGAAAGTAATGGGAGTAGAACCCTGTGTTTCATTGGTCCGGTGGAACTACTCCTACTGCCCTGTTGTTCAGAAGGCCTTGTACCTCGGAAGCAAGAAGGTCTGATTGTACCACAACAGTCTGGGCTGTCGCTTGGGGGATGATCCGGGGTCTGAAGATAGAGCAAATACCGCTGGATTATCCGGAAGAGACATTTGTCTGATGTTATAGACTTCCACTGGTCGTAGAACTGAGTCAGACATCCTCTCACCGCTGAGGAAGAGTCCCTCTCGGGCAGATGAGGTGGGACCTGGACCAGGAACTCAGAAGGTAGCACTGGGTGCTTTTGGGCCTTGAGCCTTCTGCTGCATTTTCTTTTATGACTGAGGGGTGGTATTTTTGTTAAAACCCCCTCTGCCTCTGCCCCGAAAGGACTGACGGTTGTGAAACTGATGCTTGTTGGCACCCCCCCCGAGAAGGGGCGGGTGCGGGTCGAGCTGTCTTAATGGCTGACCTAGTCTTCTATGTGTCCTCCAGAGTTTGTACCACCTGGGGTCCAAACAGATACATACCGTCGAAGGGTAAGGCCATGACCTGTTGCTGGGCATCATTCATGAAGCCCGAAGTATGTAGCCAAGAGTGGCGATGGGTACAAATTTCCGCTGCCGCCGCTCGAGAAGCAGTATTGAAAGCGTCCACTGCAGTTTTAACCTGTTGGTTATTGGACTCGATATCCCTGGTTATGGTGTGAAGCAGCTATGAATTAGTTTCCGACTCAGGCAGAGCTTCTACCATTTGCTTGAGCGAATGAGAAAAGACATACTAATATTGAGAAAAATAGCCCTGGTAGCTAGCAATACGCATACCCAGGGTAGAGGCAGCAAAGACTCTCTTACCTAAGGTGTCTATCTTGTGAGATTCTTTATTTATAGGCCGGGCTGCAGATGCCTGAGGGAGGACGGCCTTGTCATTCTCTGCTAAGACTACAATGGGATTAGCAAAAGCTTGTGAGGCCAAAATGGGTCGATCCTTGAGAGCAGTATACTTCCTATCTATGGACTTAGCCACGGAAGGGATAAGAGCAGGATTGTTCCATACCATTTGAGAAAGGGTCTCAAAAGATGGTTGTACTGGAGTTAATTCCATAGGAAGCTCCGGGACATGTAGGTACTGGAGTCTTAAAAGCTTCCCAGGATGGATTTCTGTAGTCTGGAGAGAAAGAGTGGAACTGAAAATTTTCAGCAGAGACTTAAAGGAAAGGTCTTTGACCACAGGCTCTGCGGCAGCATTGATCCCTGCCCCTTCAACATCATCACCCAGCCAAAGATCTGGATCAGGCTCAAAATCATCTCCTGACAGTCCAGGAGGACTGTATGGACAGGAAAAGAGTGAAAATCATAATGGGAATTAGAAGAGGAAAGAATTGGAGTCGAGAAGCCCCTGAGGCTGGACGGCGCCGCACCAAGCATCGGCGCCGATGAAGAATATGGCGCCGACCCAAGGAAGTCGGCACCAGCAGAAACAGCCCAGCACACCGCTCCAACAAGGGCCATGGTACCGACAGAGCCCCGTGTCATGGATAGTGCATACGGAGCTCTTTGGCGCCACAGACGGCACCAACAGAGCTCCCCAAAGCAGGACAGCACCGACAGAGCCCTCGGCACTGCGGACTGCTCCAAGAGTATCCCAAGGTTCTGAAAACTGTGATTTGAAGGAAAAGAAGGAATATTAACAGGAAATAGAGGCATTGGCGTGGACCCCTGCGCCGCAGACATGTGGGGGGGGGGGAACACCTGAGCACAGAGTCGATGGCACCGAAGAAGGCGCTACAGTGATAGGAAGGTCCAACCACCCTACCCAGTCCTCGAGTGGCCCAAAGGCCCCGAGTGACCGGCCAGGCAGCTGGACCAACCTCCAAGCCCACTGCTCCAAAGGCAGCCCACTGGTGAAACTGCTCATCGGAGGCCCGGCCCAATAGGCGAGGACGGCCCGGCGTTGAAAAGGTAGGGCACTGGAGCCACAAACCAGCGACTCTGAGAGAGGAGGAGACCGGACTAGCCCCAATGACTGACCGTCAACTCACAGACATACCAGAAGGAGACCTCGAGTGATGCCTTCTCTTTCTTGACTTGTGCACCGAGGAAGAACTCGAGGCCGAACGGTGCCGTGAATGGGACCATTTCCTTTTATGCTTTCGGGGGGACTGCCCATCTCCCTGAGCATTGGACCATCCGTTGTCAGACCCATCCTCCGGGGAGGGTGGCAGACCGGAACCAGCCCGGCTGACTGAACAGCTTTCATACGAAGTCTCTCTACCATCACCTGACTCACTCATGGTCGACTCCGTCAATGGAGGGCTGAAGACTTCTTTTATTAATCAATAAAATTAAATCTACTCGGTACCTTGAAGATAAATTACAAAAAAATAAACTGAAAATTATGCTGCTAGTTTGAAGTTTGACTCCAGGTGGGCGAGCGACGTCATCACTGAAGCGCACTCGACGGCGGGAAAAAAGGAACTGAGGTAGTTGGAGGATCGACACCGAGGTAGTCTTTACTGCATGAGCCACTGCTTGCACAAGCCTCATGATCCATCTCTGCGCCTCATGCTCTGGAAAAAAGTTTGTTCCTGCTGGGTCCTAGTGCCTCCAGTGTAGATCCCATTAGTTTGAATGAGTGGTGAGACTTATGTCCAGGAAGATCAGGCATTGCACTTATCCATGTCATGGTGTGGGCCCATGATCATGCCAGTCCACTGCGACAATGGGCTTCCCACAGGGGCACCAATGCACTGGGGAAGCCCTGTCTTCGAACTTGTGAACTTACTAGGCCCCAAATTGGACACGAACACAGAAAAATGGAAACAAACAGGAAAGGGCACCCTACCTTGCACTACAGCACAAAAAAAAAATAACAAAGGAGGGCAAACAAAGCCAAAACTGAGAAGGCGTTGTGAAGAGAAGCAAGCAGAGACTTATGGCACAGATGTGAACTCTTCAGCAGCTCTCACAGTGATTCAATCTTGATAGCAGGAAAAGCAAAACTGAGAAGATTGGGGAGCCAGTGTCAGTTACTGACCAACCCGCAAGAGCCACGACATGTGTCAGCCTCGTGGGAGGCACTGTCTCTGGTGTTGGCTCCCCCATTCAAAAGTCTGAAAGCTACATGTACATGTTCCAGGATAGCTTCCTAATGCAAATAGTCAGCGAGCCAACCAGGTTAGGGAACACCCTAGACCTCATGCTGGCAAATGAGGAGTCTGTGAGGGAGCTGGGGGTGAAAGAACCACTGGCAGGGAGCGACCACCACTCAGTGTGGTTCACATTGAAAACAGGCAAGGAGGGAGGGAGTAGAAACAAGTACAAGAGTGTTGGACTTGAGGAAGACCACCTTCGGGAGGATAGGGGAGGTAGTTAAAGGGTATCTAGCCAGAATCCAAACTAATATGAACACTAACCAGAGATCATAAAACTGGTGATTGAGGAGGAAACCAAAACCTGCATCAGGTTCCACAGTAAGAGAGCTAGGGCCAAGAAACCCAGCTGGATGAGCAAGGGAGTCATAGAGAAAGTAAGAAATAAAAGAGCCACCTTTCGGAGGTAAAAAAAAAACAGGGAGAGGGGAGGACAGAGAGGATTACCTGAAGGAATCGAAGGTGGTGATGAAGGCAGTAAGGGCAGCCAAGGCGTTTAAGGAGCTCAGGCTGGTGCAAGGAATCAAGAAGGGGGAGAAGGAATTCTTCAGGTACATCAGGGAGAAAAGGAGTTGTAGGGACAAAATAGTAAGGATTAAGAGGGATTGGGTGGGTGGAAATGGAGAGCAGGCAGAAGGCGAATGAATTACTTCTGCTTGATGTTTACTAAGGAGAAAGGAGGGCACTACGGGGTGGGAGGTCAGGCTCGTGGGGGAGGTGAGATGGCGGAATCACAGAGGCAGGGTGCTGGAGGGCCTGAGGGTACTGAGGGTGGGAAGGCACCAGGGCCGGATGGCATTCACCTCAGGTACTGAGAGAGCTGGCAGAAATACTGGCAGGGCCCTTGGCAGACCTGTTCAATGCCTCCCTGGTCTCAGGAAGTGTAACTCGGGACTGGAGTATGGCTCACATGGTACCCCTAAATAACAGTGGTCCCAAAGATGAACCGTGAAACTACGGGCTGGTAAGCCTCACATCCATTGTGGGAAAACTGATGACGACAATCCTGAAGGAGAGACTGTTGTCCCTTCTCGAGACCAATGGGCTGCAGGATATTAGGCAGCATGGGTTTGTCATGCGCAGATCCTGTCACACCAACCTGGTGGATTACTATGACTGGGTAACTAGACAGTTGGACAAGGGCCATGCAGTGGATGTCCTGTTTCTGGACTTCAGTAAGGCATCCAACTCGGTGCCGCATGGGAGGCTGGGTAGTAAGCTGGCAGGTACAGGCGCAGGGGCGAAAATGGTGGGATGGGTAGTAAACTGGTTACAGGGAAAATAGCAGAGGGTGGTGGTGGGAGGGGAGCTCTCATCTCCGAGGGCAGTGACAAGCGGAGTACCGCAAGACTAGTACTGGGACCGGTGTTGTTTGGGTTGTTCATATCAGACATCTCAATGGGCATCAAGAGCAAAATCAGTTTTTTTGCAGAAAACACCAAGATGGGAGCAGTAGTGGATGACCTAGGAGGGTGGCATGGGTTGCACGATGATCTGTCAAAACTGGAGACCTGGCCAGACACCTGGCAGTTGAGGTTCAATGCCAAAAAGTGCAAAGTGCTACATTTCAGGGCAAAAAAAAAACAAGAAGGAGCTACCAGCTTTTGGGGGGGGGGTTCAGCTAGCTGTGATAGAGGAGGAGAGGGGTCTGGGAGTGATTATAATGGGCTCAATGAACAACTCAACACAATGCAGGAAGGCAGCTGCACAGGCCAACAAAATGCTGGGTTGTATTGCCAGGTATATATCTTCAAGGAGAGGGAAGGTGATCCTGCTGTTGTATGAGTCACTGTTTAGGCCACACCTGGAGTACTGCGTGCACCCCTGGCCTATACCTGAAGAGGGACAATTACTAGAGGGGTGCAGCGTAGGCAACAAAGATAATCCAGGGACTAGGGAACATACCCTACGTGAGCAGGCTGAGGGAGTTGAACATCTACTCTCTGGAGAAGAGGAGAGACGGGGGAATATGACTGAACCCTTCAAGTACATGAAGGGAATAAACAAGGCAGGTACGGAAGGACTATTCAAATTAAGGGGTAGGGACACTTGAGGTCACAATCTCAGAGTGGGGGGGGAAGGTTCAGGAGGGAAATAAGAAGAAACTTTTTTATTTTGAGAATGGTATCTGGATGGAATGGGTTGCTTGCGGAAGTGGTATCCTGTAGAACAGTGAACTGCTTCAAAAGGAGATGGGATAGGGTGGGGGAAGGAGGGGCAGCTACAGTACAAGGGTTGCTAGCTGCACATTCGAGCAGACTCGATAGACCTTAAGGCCTTTATCTGCTGGCATGTTCGTATGCTCCCGTGGGGTCCCAGTGTCTCGAGCTTGTACCTGCCAGTAACGAATGGTGATGACTGATTCTTGGAAGATGGTAAGTTCTAGGGGCCGGAGGAGCCAGTTGGTAGGAGGTGGGACAGGACTGAACAGCTGCTCCCGATCATTGGTGGGAAAAAGGCTATATAAAACAAAAACATAAATAGACAAATTCTGACTCCCACAGTGAATGGGAATCTGGGGACAAGAGTGATTTTTTGAAAGATCTGTGATAACAGTACTTCATTCTGAAGGGTGGCACAATATGAAGCTCTTGTTTCTCTACACTTATTTTTATGAAGAAATATTTGATCAAAAAACTCACCACAGTTTCAAGTATGGGTGTTCTGGGATGATACAGAACCCACAAGTCTCCTGCTTTTGTCTCCAGTAACTGTGCACAAAATGAGTTAAAGCTGCAGAGGAAAAGAGGCAAAAATTACTCACCAGAGAACAGGTGCTTAGTGAGGATGTATGTCTTAAGAATCAAGGTGTGGGGCCATTAGATGCTTCTGTATTTTTCTTTTTTTTGCTTTCTTGTTTAATTACATTTTCATTGTTTAACTTGTATTTTGCCAACTACTAGTAAAAAGAATCCAATGGAATTCTTATAGTATGATGTCATAAAAGTTTTAGTGGCAAGGATGGCAGTGTACTTCAGTGGGACACTAAAAAACTGTTTTCAGATTTTTATACAGAAAAAACATTTCCTATCACCAAAATATTATGTATTTAATAAAAATATGTGATTTGTGATGACCTTTTGTTATAACTTAGGTGAAATTTTCTTCACAACTGTTGTCGAGACATAGGTCAGGAAGCAAAGGAAAAATCAGGAGCAGTTGCAGAATTCACCAAAATATTTATTTACAGTAGCAGTAACATAAAGAGAAATACACTTATTCAGAATAACTATGTACTGAGGAGAAATGAAAATTACGTACCTACCGTAATTCTTGATCTTCTTGGACGAGTCTCCACCACTCATTCACACTCCTGGGATCTGCGCCGGAGGCACTAGGACTCATCAGGAGCAAACTTTTTTGCTGGAGGGTCGGCGCCCGAGGCACGGCACCGTGAGCCTCAGCGCGCGCTGTAATGACTATCTCGGCGTTGACCCTCCAACCGCCTCAGTACCTTTTTAACCAAGGAGGTGCAGCATAACTAACCTAGAAGGGTAGTCTAACCTAAAAACTGGACATAAGATAGTCCGGTGGACTCATATAAGAAGGGTCAACAAAGAAGTCTTCACAGCCTAAAGACTTGAGGGAGTGAAGACCAACAACAGAGGTGGAGCTTGGGGATGGAGAGGATAGGTAGATGAGTGGTGAGACTGTCCAATAAGATCAAGATACTTACGGTAATTTTCATATCTTCCTGGACATTAGTCTCCACCACTCATTCACACTATTGGGAGAGTACCCAGCTAATAATCCCCAAGAGGGCGCCAGGACAGACCAAGAGCTCACGCTTCTAAGACAGAAGTCCATTATGATGGCTCTGCCAAACGAAGAATGTCGCCTGGCATGGACATCTAGTGCATAATGTTTAACAAAAGTAGCCACTGAGCTCCAGGTGGCAGCGTTGCATATCTGCGATGGGCACGTTAAATTTCCGCTAGGGATGCCTCGGGACCGCCTAGCAGAGTGAGCTTAAACCCTACCCCTCCAACTTAACTCTGTGCCATGGAATAGCAGGTGGCGAAGGCATGCCACCAGCCATGCCGATGCATCTGATAGCTACAGGTTGACCCAGCCGGGTCTCGCTGAAGGAAACGAAAAAACGAACAGTTGCTGGGCTTTGCGAAAGTCCTTGGTTCTATCCAGATAGAAACGCAAGGCTCTCTTAACGTCCAAAGAATGAAGAGAACGCTCTCCTTCATTTTGGAAGTTCGCAAAGTAAGAGGGAAGAACCAAAGGTTGGTTTAGATGAAATTCTGACACAACCTTAGGAAGAAATTTAGGATGAGTATGAAGAACTACTTTGTCCCTATGGAACACAGTATACGGAGGGTCTGTGACCAGGGCATGTATCTCAGAGACCCTACGGGCTGAGGTAATGGCCACTAGGAAGGCAGTCTTCCAGGTGAGAAATTTTAGCTCACAGGTAGCCAGAGGTTCAAAGGGTTTCCGAGTGAGCATATCTAACACAAGACTGATGTCCCAGGCTGCAACTGGATGTCTTGTAGGAGGTCTGGTATGCAGAATTCCTTTAAGAAACCTCTTAACCACAGGTAACTGAGCCAGAGATAAGGAAAAAACCAGCTCATGATATGCTGAAATGGCACTAAGGTGAACTTTGACTGTAGAGTACTGTAGGCCTGAATTTGAGAGGTCTAAGAGGTACTCCAGAACTTTATCTGGTGGGCAGGAAAAAGGATTCAAAGACGACTTTGCACACCAGAGCGAGAAACGCCCATTTGGCTGTGTAGTTTTCCTAGTGGCTGGTTTCGCAGCCAGAAGAATATCTGAAACTCTTCGAGACACGTTGAACCGTTTACTTACCTCTTCAGGAGCCAAGCATGAAGGTGAAGCGATCTCAGGTTGGGGTGGACCACAGGCCCTAAGTCAAAAGGTTCATCAGTAGGGAAGTGGTCTCGAGGAACTGCCAACATTGTTGAGTAGTGGAAACCACAGTTGTTGAGGCTAGAAGGAAGCAATGAGGATCATTGTGTCCCCTGGGATTAGAACTCTGAGGAGTACCTCTGAATTAGAGGAAGAGGTGGAAAGGCATAAAGAAAGCGTTTTGTCCACCGCATCCTGACAGAAAATGCCAGGCCCTGGATTTCTGGAGCAGAAAAGAGGCAGTTTTGCGTTGAGTTGGGATGCAAAAAGGTCCAGGTCTGGAGTTCCCCACTCTTCGAATAGTGACTGAACTATGGTTGAGTCGAGAGACCACTCGTGAGGGTCTGTCTCTGTACTGCTGAGACGGTCTGCCAGTTTGTTCTGAATACCTGGCAAGTAGACCTTGAATTAGAGCCTTGTGCTCCAAGCACCATTCCCATACCCTCATTGCTTCTCTGCATAAGGGCTAAGAATGAGCACCGCCCTGCTTGTTGATGTAATACATCACTGCTTTGTTGTCCGTTTGAAGGAGAATGTTCTTGTGACACAGAATGTCCTTCAACGCTGGACCGCATAAAGGACGGCTCATTTCTAGGACGCTTATGTGGAGCTGGGACTCGACTTGAGTCCATGCACCTTGAGTGTGGAGAGCCTGACAGTGAGCTCCCCACCCCATTAGGGATGCGTCCGTGGTAATGGAGATCTGATGGTCCAAAGGAGCAAAGGGATATCCCTCCAGGAGACTGCTCTCTTGAGACCACCAGGTGAGTGACCTCTTTAAAGGTTCTGTCACCTTGATGAGATAGGACTTCGGGTGAGTGGTTGGGAACCACTGAGTACTGAGCATCCACGGAGTGGTTCTCATGTGCAGACGTGCTAGGGGTACAGCGAACACTGAGGAAGCCATGAGGCCTAGCATCCATTGCACCGAGAGAGCAGTAACTGAGGTGTTCTCCCCGATGTGATGGGCCATTTGAAGGATATCGTTCCTTCTGTCTTCTGGAAGAAAAGCCTTTGCACAGGAGGAGTCCAGAAGAGTCCCTATAAAGAGGAGCCTCTGGGAGGGCTGCAGTTGCGATTTCTTGAGGTTCAGCAGAACTCCCATGGACGTAAGGAGGCGAGAAGCCGTCTCTATGGCGTCCAGGGTCCCCTGCCTGGAAGGGCTTGCTAGAAGCCAATCGTCCAGATAAGGGAACACCTGTATCCCGACCTTTCTGAGGTGAGCCGCGAGAACTGCACAACACTTTGTAAAAACCCGCAGTGCCGAGGATAGCCCAAAGGGCAGGACTGTGAACTGATAATGCTGTCCCAGGCCACAAACCTCAGGAATTTGTGATGCCTCGGGTGAATAGGAATGTGCTGGTAAGCATCCTGCATGTCTAGGGAGGCTAGCCAGTCGTGTTGATGAAGCAAAGGTAACAGGGTTCCCAGAGAAATCATTTTGAATTTCTCCTTGGGAAGAAATTTGTTTAGCTTTCTGAGATCCAGAATGGGGCGCATACCCCCGGACTTCTTTGGAACCAGAAAGTAATGGGAGTAGAAACCCGTGTTCCGTTGATGCAGCTGCACCACTTCTACTACTGCCCTGTTGTTCAGAAGACCCTGAATCTCGGCAGCGAGAAGGTCTGACTGAAGGGCCGACAGCCTGGGCTGCCGTTTGGGAGGACGATCCGGGGGGGCCTCCAGAAGATTGAGTGAATACCCCTCACAAATTATCCGAAGGACCCATCTGTCTGAGGTTATGGACTTCCACTGGTTGTAGAAGTGCATCAGACGACCTCCCACCGGAGAGGAAAAGTCCACCTCGGGCAGCTGAGATGGGACTTGGGCCAGACATTCATAAGGTGGCGCTGGGCGCTTTGGGCCCTTGCGCTTTCTGTTGCGTCTTCTTTTGAGGTTGGGCAGGTTGGTTTTTATGGAAACCGCCTGCCTCGAAAGGACTGACGATTATGAAACTGACGTTTATTGACATGCCCTCGAGAGGGGGCAGGAGAGGGTCGAGCCAACTTAATGGCTGACCTAGTCTTTTGAGTAGCTTCTAGAGCTTGCTGTACCTGAGGACCAAAAAGATATGCACCATCAAAGGGCAACGCCATTACCTGCTGCTGCGCGTCATTCATGAAGACCGAAGTGCACAGCCAGGAATGACGTCGGGTGCAAATACCAGCAGCCGCTGAATGGGAAGCAGTGTCGAAAGCATCCATGGCTGCTTTAACCTGCTGGTTGTTAGATTCGATACCTCTGGTGATGGTTTGAAGAAGCTCCGGCTTTGCATCCGACTCCAGAAGAGCTTCTACCATCTGCTTGATAGAGTGCCACAGGATATACTCATACTGTGAGAAATAGCCCTGATAGCTGGCAATACACATACTTAGGGTAGAAGCAGCAAAGACTCTCTTACCTAAGGTGTCTAT
Organism: Neoceratodus forsteri; assembly: GCA_016271365.2. NCBI lineage: Eukaryota > Metazoa > Chordata > Ceratodontiformes > Ceratodontidae > Neoceratodus > Neoceratodus forsteri. The sequence goes on from JADMNL010000022.1 coordinate 113,843,656, forward strand.
CTTACGAGATTCTTTGTTAATAGGTCAAGCTGTAGTAGTTTGAAGAAAAACGACCTTATCATTCTCTGCCAGGACTACAATAGGATTCGGAAAGGCTTGAGATGCCAAAATGGGATGATCCTTGGGAGCTGAATATTTCCTATCTATGGCTTTAGCCACCGAAGGGGTGAGAGCAGGATTATTCCGTACCATTTGAGACAGCGTCTCGAAGGAAGGCTGAACCGGAGGAGTCAAATCCGTAGGGATCTCCGGAACATGGAGGTACTGGAGTCTTAACAATTTCCCAGGATCGATGTCTGTAGTCTGGAGAGAAAGAGTGGAACTCAGATTTTTCAGCAGAGACTTAAATGACAGGTCCTCGACCACAGGCTCTGCAGCAGAGATAGATCCTGCTTCGTCCACTTCATCACCCAACCGAAGGTCTGGGTCAGGCTCAATGTCATCTCCTGACAGTCCAGGAGGGACTGTATGGACAGGAAAGGAATGAAAATCAGAAGAGAGGGAAGAAGGAAACGAGTGAAAAGAGGAGTCCTGAAATGCAGAGGGAGCCCTGAGAGCCCCCAGCGCCGAGGAGGCGCACAGCACCGAGAACGACGCCGAGGGACCACGCGCTGCCGAAAACGGCACCAAGAATCTGCACGGCACCGAGGATGGCGCCGAGAAGTCGCCCAGCGCCAAGGATGGCGCCGAGCGCACCACCGGCGCCGAAGACAGCGCCGAGGCACTGCACGGTGCCGAGGACGCCGAAAACACCCCCAGACTCTGAAAAACAGGTTTTCAAGGAAGAAGAGCAGCAGATAAAGGCATCGGTGTGGTCCCTGCGCCGCAGCCATGTGAGGGGGGAAACACCTAAGCGCAGAGTCGACGGCACCGAAGAAGGTGCTGCGCGACCAGGAAAGTCCAACCGACCTACCTGGTCTCTCAATGAGCCCGAAAGCCCACGAGTGACCGAGCCAGGTAGCTGAACTAACATCCAAACCCATTGCTCCATAAGAGCGGCCCACTGATGAAACTGCTCATCTGAAGACCTACCTGCAGGCGGGTAGGACTTGGCGTCGGCCGCTGGCTACCAGAAGCAGAGGTTTGCTACCAAGGAGGAGACCGCAACTAGCCCGATAACCGAACGCTCACGCCGAGACATATCAGAGGGCGCATTCTTTGAGTGATGCCTTCTTTAGACCTGTGGGTCAAGAAGAGCTCGAGGCCGAACCATGCCGGAATGCAACCATTTATTTTATGCTTCGCTGGGACCGCCATCCCCGGCATTGGACTGACCGTTGTCAGACCCCTTCCGAGAAGGCAGCGGACTGGACCCAGCCTGACTGACTGAACAGCTTTATATGAAGTCTCCTACCGCTACCTGACCTGCTTCATGATCGACCTGGCCAAAGTAGGCTGAGACTTCTTTAATTTTTTTAAAATAAGACTAAGTGATACTGTATCGAGATAATACTACAAAATAACAACTGAAAACTATGCTGCTAGTTTTAAGTTTGACTGCCGGCGGGCGAGCGACGTCGTCACTGAAGCGCACTCGACGGCGGGAAAAAAGGAACTGAGGCGGTTGGAGGGTCGATGCCGAGACAGTCATTACAGCGCGAGCTGAGGCTCGCGGTGCCGTGCCTCGCAGCGCCATCTTCGGCGCTGACCCTCCAGCAAAAAAGTTTGCTACCGATGGGTCCTAGTGCCTCCGGCGCAGATCCCAATAGTGTGAATGAGTGGTGGAGACTAATGTCCAGGAAGATCTACAGTAGTTTTACTTCAGTCTGTGTCCCCTTTTCTTCTTCCAAGCAATTGCAGCTCAGCTCTCTTATAAGTCCTTTCAACCCCCATTCTTAGCAAGCATCTTGTTTCTTGCACAGTGTTCTGTTCTTTTATATTTCAGGCAGGAAGAACACAGTGTGCTTCAGCTGAGAGGCCCCATTTCCACAGCTCCTGCAAAAGGCTTAAAGATTTGCACTAAGGAAACCTCCTGAGTTTTCCATAGCTCTCTGCAATCATCTCAAAATATAATTATATACATTTCAACAGTAACACTATACATTTTCTAAACAAAAGAGATCCCAGCATCAGTTACACTTCCATACAATGATTTGCACATATTTTTTATATCAGCAAACCTAGATCTGCAAGGGAGAAAAACAGACAACAAGAGAAAACTGAAAGATAGTAAGAGGCACAGAACTGTGAGCCTGTCGGGTTGATCAAGTCCGAAGTTCCACAGGAAAATTTGGTTGCGCAACCAGACAGAGAAGATTCAGAAAAGAAATAGATTTACAGATCCTTGCATTTAAACATTTTCTATAACAACTGAGACAGGGTCCTATTCCACCCTGTCACATACACCCCCTCCTCCTTAAGAGGGAACCTGTTTTATCAAACAGGTTTCCAAAACATTTTATTCTCTACTAACATTTGCTGCTTTCAGAAATTAAGCATGTATACATTATCTGTTTTTCTATAAATGTACAGCATACAGAAAAGTTCAAACACATACATTTGTTTTTCAGCCTTTAGAACCCTTAATTCCGGATTCATAACTTGACAGAAAATCAGTATTGCTATTCACTTTACCAGATTTGTGTATCACCGTGAATTTAAATGGCTGTAGTGAGAGGTAGCACCTTGTGATTCTGGAATTTTTATCTTTCATTTGGTTAAGCCAACAGAGAGCATTGTGATCTGTTACAAGCACAAATTCAGTTCCTAGTAAATTAAACTTAATCGGCTCCATGGCCCACTTTGCTGCTAAACATTCCTTTTCGATAGAGGAGTACCTTTTCTCTCTGTCATGTACAGAATAGGATGATCTTCCCTTGTCAATCTTCACCATTCATTACTTCCTGGGTGTAAGCCAGAGGCGCGCACCTGTCACGGGAGCTTTTTTTTTTAAAGTTGCCTACGGCCTCGAAGCAAGCGTCATCAGCGTCATCGTCGGGCGGCCGTTAGTAGCGACCGACCCTCCTCCAACTCAGTTCTGTTTCTCCCGCCGGCCGAGGCAGCACCTGTTCGCGGGTAGCTAACCGGGTGCGCGATCCGACTTTTTCTACACTGACGCCTACGTAAGACTGTTCCTTTTTCTTTCCTTTGTACGAGCGCGGGTGTATTTCCGACTGTGTTTAATCTTGTTTATTTCACGTTATGTCCGGTTCTGGGCAGAAAGCGTTCTTCTAAAACGGGCGTGCCCCTATCGTCCGGTGCTCCTGCGGCCGGCATTTCTCCGTCTCGGACCGGCATGACGTCTGTCTTCGTTGCCTGGGACCCAACCATAATATGGATTCGTGCGACGCTTGTTTCTCGATGGACCGTCGCGTCCTCGAAGTCCGCGCGTACAAGCTCGGCAAGGCCCCGCCGACTTTCGGGGGACGGCGTCGCTCGCAGGAATCTCGGGCGAGATCCTTAGGCCTTTCCCCCGGGTCCCCTCCCGGGCCTATACGGTCCGAGGAGGAGGGGGTCTCCTCTTCCCTTCTTGCCGAGGGAGAGGCCCTTCCGCGTGTTGGGGAGCGTCAGCCCTCCGGGCCGCAGCGCTGACACCCGGCAGTCACCTCTTGAGGTGCAGGCTCTCTCGTCGAGGCCCTTGGCTGGGCCCGCCTGGTGGACCTGACGCCGCCCGCAGCTTATTTCGGATCCCGGGCGCTGCTCGCTGTGCCGTGATCAAGCGCGCTGTTTCAGATCCCGGCGCCGGTGGCGGTGCCGTGATCGGAGCGCGCCGCTTTTGGATCCTGGCGCTGCTCAGGCGCCGGTGATCAGGGCGGCGCCGCTGGCGGTGCTGCTTGGCCTCGGCGCCGCCTGGTGGTGCCGATGAGTCTGGCGGCGCCGCACCGACGGTGCCGCCGCCCGACGCCGCCAGCGGCGTCGGGCAGCCTTCCTCTCCGGGCGGTGCTGGTCTGCCGGAGCCGGGGGGGTGGGGTTGGGCCTTCATGCTGCCGTGTGCTGGGGCGAGCGGCGTCAAGACTGTACCGGGCGTCATGGCCCTGGCGGCCTCGGGACCCTGGGTGGCCAGCATCGAGGTCCTGCTGGTCTGCCCTCCTCGGAGGACGATGACTCAGATGTGGACCCATCCTGGCATCCCCATTCTTCGGAATCTGGGTCCTCGGTGGCTAGAGGTACCAGGCGGCGCAGCGGGCCCCTTCCTCTGTCCCCCTTGCCGTCGTCTCCTGAGAGTTCCTCGGCTGGGGGTTGCCGAGAGTCCCGGGGGGCAGACGTGGGGGTGACGGAGGAGGCTCCTCTCTGGAGGTCCGGTGACAGCTAGCCCCGGGTGCTGTTACCTCCTCTGGGGTTAGGGGAACGTCGCAGTCGGGAGGAGGGCTCTCGAACCGAGGGGTTGAGGGCAGGCATCCTGCTGCTCGGCTTCTTTGGCCACCTCAGGGGTGGCCAGGAGCCGAGCAGAGTCCCGCCTCCCCCAGGGGTTCTAGGGTGTCCTCTGGCGCGAGCGGACTGCCCTCTGGATCCATGCAGTCCCGCGCCGTCACAGGGGAGTTTCTCCCAGGGCTCTTCCAGGTTCCGCTTCCCCAGAGTTCCGCCTATGGCCTGGTTTGATATCCGGGATCCTCCTACTAGAGCTCCCTTCCCGGATTCCAGAGCCCTCGCAGAGAGCAGTTGCCTCCTCGAGGTGCCCCTCTCCCATCTCTGCCTCTCCACCCCGGCTCCCAGGCCATGTCGGTCCTACGGGTCCGTTATCCTGGGAGCAGTTCAGGGGTTCTGCGGCGGCCTTCCCCTCATATGTTAGTTACATGCATGAGCGGGTCTTTCGACTCTCCCCACCGCCGCAGGAATCCTCTGGACATTCCAGTTCCCCATCATCCTCGTCTCCCTCCTCTGAGGGAGAGGAACCCCCTGCTCATCTGTCCTCCGATGCTGATTTCACAGAATATCAGCGTTTCCTCTCGAGGATGGTGAGGGATCTTCGGATTTCCTACGTTCGGAGAGACAATACCGAACGGGTGACGCGTGAATTCCTTGGTGAATTCAGTGCCCAGCATCTGGTGGTACCTTCCTGGCCTATCCCCTTCCAGGAGGCGTCTATCCGGTCCTGGCAGTTCCCTGCCGTTTCTTCCCCAGCCCCGGCGGACTGCCAGCGTAGGTATTGTGCCCCCTCTGAGTCTCTAGGTTCCCTTCCCAACCCGTCCTCAGGTTTGGTATACCTGGATACTCCTTCTGGGCGCCGTTGCCTGGCGCACGACCGCCCACCGGATTCGGACTCTCTCCAGTTCGACCGCAAAGTAAGAGTGTTCTCTTCTGGCGGCGAGTGCATGTATTGCATCACATCAGGCTCACCACGCTGCTACAACCGCATCTGTGGTCGATGATGTCCCAGCTGCTGGCATCTATGCCTGACACGGAGCAAACCAGACAAGCCGTTGCTCTCTCCGCGGTAGGCCTGGAGCTGGCAAGACACCAAGCAAGGGCATCTTATGACGCCAATGAGGTGGCTTCCAGGCTTGCGGGGACAGCGATCTGCATCAGGCGGACGGCATGGCTTCGTCTCTCCAGGTTGTCACCCCTGGCCCGGCGTAGGGTGATGCGCTCCGCCTTCCGGGGGACCTGTCTTTTCTCATCCAGAGCTAGGAGACTTTTACAGGGGCTCCCTCCGTCTCCTCGTCCTCGGGAGGCACCTCCTAGCTCTTCTCCCACTTAGGCTTTCTGAATAAGCCAGGGTCTTCTCCTTCTGTTTCTCACCAGCAGAAGGCTGGGGGTCTTGTTCCCTCAGGGTATGGCCTCTTCCCCCTCCTGGGGAAGAGGAGCTTGGTACTCACCCAGGAAGTAATGAATGGTGAAGATTGACAAGGGAAGATAGGAAAATTACGTCCCTACCGTAATTCTTGATCTTCTCTTGTATCTTCACCATTCATTACTTACGCCCGCCCACCATCCCCTCAGTGGCCTCTTCCTGTGGCTTCTCCACCTCCCGTCTCCTTCCTCTCTCTGCATTATATAAAATATAGGGAAAATTGCTTCATTTTCCAAAAAAAAAAAAAAAAAATCTTCTTGGGGGGTTTAAAATCCAGAAAAATTATTTACTCTAAGATTCATGGGCCATCTCGCGGATTGCATTGGCGATCAGACTGCACAACTATCTCTTGCTATTCTTATGGCAAGATACCTCTGGGGTTGTTTGGCCTGGCTCAGGCTATTCAGTTTTGATCCTGCAATCCCGTGTTCAGGTAGTTGCCCTGAAATCTAATCCCCCCCCTCTATTCTTGCCTTGCAGAGCAGAGGAGCAGAATGCGTCTGTTCCTTTCTCTTCTAAAAAAAAAAAAAAAAAAATGCTGAGGGAACTCTCTCCGACTGCTATAGGCATCTTGGTATCTGGGTCATGCATCTAGTTAAAAAAAATTTTTTTCTATCTGTAATAAAAAAAAAAGGAATAGGAGAAATCAAACAAGAAGGCAAATGAGAAGGTAGGCTATCCTTCTGCTGTTTTGCTTAGTGGTTTCTCCCTTTAGTGTCCTCCAGGACAATTTTACAGTAGAGTTCTGCTGACCATATCCAATCTTAGCCAGCCCTAGCCTTGGCGGCCTTAGCCAGTCAGTCTGAGTCCCGTTTCTATCTTGGAACGCCTGAAAGGCTTACATTTTCCATTTCTAAACCCCTGAGCAGCGCTCTCATGCTGCTGGGGTTTTATTCTTCCCTCCTCGGCTGTCCTCCAGTTAAAGGCCTTCCGCAGCCAGGAGCCCGAGGTGGGTGTCAAGAACAATGGCATGTTGAAGATGAGGACTATGCCCTCCTGAGTCTGTCTAGCGGGTTCGGTGAACCTTCTCTTCAGCTCTATCTCCGGGGATTCTTGCTTCCCCTTTAGTCGAGCCTTCAGCTACAAGCTAACTATGCTCGTTGGGCATTCTGGTCCCTTCAACATCCCATCTCTCTTCTCTCTTCTTCTTCTTCTATTTTCTCATTTCTTACTCATCTCTCCTCCTAGAGTCGCCCAGGTAAGGAGGCCTGCACCCCTAGGCTAGGGATGTTCTTATCTCCTGTCCTTCCTCCATCGGCTTATTCCTTTTCAGTTCATTCTTCCTTGCTTTGCTATCCTCGGCTATCTTGCCTCGCTATCTATATTTTCTGCTTTCATTTTGCCTCTCCGGCTCACAGAACTGAGTTGGAGGAGGAGTCGGTCGCATTAACGGCCGCCTCGCGCATGACGCCGCTCTCGAGGCGGGCCATTAGCAACTACAATAAAAAAAAGCTCTGCGTGACGGTGCGCCTCCGCTTACACCCAGAAGTAATGAATGGTGAAGATACAAGAGAAGATTAAGAATTACGGTAGGTACGTAATTTTCCTTTCTGTCCCATCTATATTCTGACTTAGGACAGCACCTAGGCCTACCTCTGATGCATCTGTTTGTAACAAAAATGGTTTCTCAAAATCTGAGCTTCTTAAAACAGGAGCTGAGCATAATGCAGCATTTATGGCTTGAAAAGCTTCATCACACTCTGAGGTCCATTTCACATTATTTGAGAACCGTTTTTTTGTGAGTTCAGTGAGGGGAGTAGCAAACTCAGCAAAGTTGGTAACAAATCTCCGATAGTGACCAGCCAGCCCTAAAAATGACCTGACATGTTTCTTTGTTTTAGGTACACGGCTGAGCTACAGCTTCTATTGTAGAAACCTCTGGCTTAAGTTATCCGTTTCCCAACACATAGCTCAAATATCTGGTTTCCTGCATGCCCAATGCACATTTGATAGGATTAATTAATTGTCAGACCTGCATTCTGTATAGCTTGGATTACTGCTCGTAGGTGTTCCAAGTGGCTTTTCCAGTCTGGACTGTACACCATGACATCATCCAGGTACACAGCACAATAACCAGTATGAGGGGATAAAATTACATCCATGTACTGTTGGAATGTAGCTGGCGCACCATGTAAACCAAAGGGCATGGTGGTGAACTGATAGAATCCTATGGGGTGGCAAATGCAGTTTTATCTCTGTATTCTTTAGCTAAACGCATCTGCCAGTAACCCTTAGTGAGATTAAGGGTACTGATATACTTTGCACTCCCCAGTCTGTCCACCAAATCATCTATTCTGGGCACAGGATAACTATCAAATTCTGCAACTTAAGTTTCCTAAAGTCAAGGCAGATTCTAACACCCCCTTCTTTTATGTTTACAATTACCATGGGACCAAGCATTCCTTGATTCCTCTATGATACCCAATTGTTTCATTTTTTTGTATTTCCTTAACCACGTCAGCTCTTAACTGCCCTGGCAAGTTGTATGTCTTTTGCCTAATAGGACGAGCATTCCTTGTCACTATTATATGCTCAATCCCTTTTGCTCAGCCTGGTAACGTGGTAAAAGTACTGTTAAATGTCTTTAGCACATTACAAATGTCTGCAGTTTGTTCTGAGGTTAAGGAAACATTCACCTTTACAGCATCAACATTTACAGTTTGTTCCGGTCTATCATAAGCTACATCAATATCTTCCTTATCAGTTTCTGGAAACACTAGCAAAGCAGCTTTTGGCATTTTTTCCACCCATTTCTTGAGGAGGTTAGCATGGTATATCTTAGAAGGATTTTTCCTGTCAGGGGTCTCAATCTCATAGTTAGTGCCAGAACATCTAAGAACCTTATAAGGCCCTTGCCACTTCATTAACAGTTTATTTTCCATTGTGGGTAACAGTAGCAAAACCTTTTCACCTGTCTCGAAAACTTTTTCTTTTACCCCATGGTCATAATATACCTTCTGCTGGTTTTGAGCCTCTTACTGATTACTATGCACAATTTCAACATATTTTTCCAGCTTCTTTCTTAGGGCACACATATAAGATATAGATTGTTTCTGAGTGAGGTTATCTTCCCATGTTTCCTTTATCACATCCAGTGGCCCTCTTGGCTGCCTACCATACAGCATTTCAAATGGTGAAAATCCTGTTGATGTCTGTGGCACTTCTCTGTAGGCAAAAAGTAGGTAAGGCATGTATTGGTCCCAGTCTTTCCCTTCCCCTTTTATAAACCTTTTTAACATGCGTTTTAGGGTTTAGTTAAAACGCTCAACGAGACTGTCTGAGGGTGATAGGGGGAGGTTCTTATGGCAGTGATACCTAGCAGTCTGTACAGCTCCTTAACCAATGAAGCACCAAAATTACTACCCTGATCTGTAATCATTTCTTTAGGTATGCCCACTCTGCTGAAAATTTTGGCAAGCTCTGCTGCAACTTTTGGGGCTGTAACAGTACGCATTGGAACTGCTTCTGGGTATCGAGCAGCATAATCGCATACTACCAGGATAAATCTATCACCCTTTCTACTTTTGTCTAAAGGACCAAACACATCCATTGCAATTCTCTCAAAAGGCACATCTATCAAGGGTAGGGGCACCAGGGGCACCTTGTCTTTCCTAGTGACACTCAGCACAGGAATTACAATAGGTAGCAATATCTTCATGAATTCCAGGCCAGTAAAATTAATACAGCAATCTGGCAAGAGTGCAATCTCTCCCTAAGTGACCAGCCATAGGACTATCATGTGCTATCTGTAATAATTATGTTCTATACTTCTGTGGTATAACCAATTGTTCTGTCTTTTCCAGAGTTTGAGGTTTAACCCAAACTCTGTATTGTAATCCATTACATTTTTTAAACATTGGTCCACCCTTTTGTGGTTTCACCCCCAGCTGCTTGAAATAACCCTGGAGAAAAAGATTGTCAGCTTGCTCTGAAAGAAAATCACAATCAGTTATCAATTCAGTTTCAGCATTTTCATATTTTAACCCTTCATGTTCATCAGTCATTTGTTGCTACAGTTTCTTCAGGCTTTGTCTTTCTTTCTTAGATTTCCAGATCTTGGAGCTATGCTCAAACAAGTCTGAATCAAAATCACTGAAAGGAAAAGTGTCCCCGCCATCTGAAATTTTCTTTGCCTGGGCTCTTGTAACCACAGCTGCTGAAACATCAGAATTTACTCCCCTTGAACAACTCAGTAAATCTTGGAAAGTCATTTCCAATAATCACAGGTTTAGGTAACTTAGGTAGTACCCCAACTTTCATTTGGTACGATAAACCCTTAATGGTCAGAGTCACTTGGGTGGTGGGATAGTATTGAATGTCCCCATGGATGCAGATGACACCAGTACCTGGTCCCTTTGCACAGTGTTTTTCCAGCACTTTAACATGCATTAGTGTCTGTCTGCTTCCCGAATCAATGAGTTCCTTCACAGTCTTATTCCCCATCTTCACATATGTTAAGTACTTGCCCCAATTTGCCAAGGACAAATCTGCTCCAGAGCCACTCTCCTTACTACAGCAGTTTCCTGCAAAATGGCCTGACTTATTACAATTATAGCAGATAATGTCTTTAGGCACAGATTCGTTACCCCCACCAGAGTTGTTATCAGGCTTAGAGAGTTTAAATGGGTAAAAGAGTGCTTGGATATTACCTCGCTGCTGTGGCATCTGTCTGGCCATTTGGTAATCCTCAGTCAAAGAAACAGCCTTTTCCCCACTCTCTGGTCAGTGTTCCTTACCCACAGCTGCACATCTGTAGGCAAGATGTTGATGAATTGCTCCATGGTAAATGTGTCGATGATCTGTGGGACTGTTTTGCTCTTGGATTGGATCCATTTTATCAGGAGTTCTCTGAGTCAGGTGAAGGCTTCTCGAGGACTGTTGACAGAGTTGTACCTCAGAGATCAAAATCTCTGCCTGTATGTCTCTCCAGAGATGTCATACCTTTTTAAGATTTCGCTTTTCACCAGTTTTCTGACTGTGCAGTGTCCATACTGCTGTAGGCAACTTGGGTTTCCTCTGTCAGGTAGGGTACCAGTCTGATTGTCCACTGCTGCTTTGGCAACTCTTTCAAAAGCTGTCAGGTATGCCTCTATATCATCTGAAGGACACAACTTTGTAAGTTTAATGGCTTTTAAGTTGCATATTGTTACTCGTCTGGATCTGTGCCAATTTCTCAGCCTTTGATAGCTTGCAAGGCATCCAGCCATTGCTGCTTCCATCACTGCATCTCTTCTCTCATCTGCTGCTTCTGTCGCTGCACCTCTTTTTCTCTCTGCTTCTCCATCTCTTTTTGTTGTATAGCCCACCATTGGAAAAAGTCCATCAGGCTTTTAGGTTCTGTCATTGCCTGTTCTTTTTCCACAACTTGTGCTGGCTGTACAATCTCAGACTGGACTTCTGTCTCTGCTAGTATGGCTGCCATCCTCCTGGTAACCATTCCTGGACTTGCTGCTGTAGAATCCATACCTTCCTCTGTGCTTCCATGGTACTAGGTCCAGTACCCATGCACAAAACCCATCTTAGGCTATGCACAGCATAAATCCCACTCAGGGTGACACTGTCTGTCATTGAAGCACAGGTAAGGAAGCATAGGGAAAATCGGAAGCAGTTACAGAATTCACCAAATATATTTATTTACAGTAGCAGTAACATAAAAAGAAATAAACTTATTCAGGATAACTATGTACAGAGGAGAAATACAGTAGTTTTATTTCAGTCTGTGTCCCTTTTTCTTCTTCTAAGCAACTGCAACTCAGCACTTGTATAAGTCCTTTCAACCCCCATTCTTAGCAAGCATCCTGTTTCTTGCACAGTGTTCTGTTCTTGTACATTTCAGACAGGAAGAACACAGTGTGCTTCAGCTGAGAGGCCCCTTTTCCACAGCTTTTACAAAAGGCTTAAAGATTTGCACTAAGGTAACCCCTTGGGTTTTCCATAGCTCTCTGCAATCATCTCAAAATATAATTATATACATTTCAACAGTGAGGGCGGGAGGCATGTGGAACCAGCGTCAGTGGCGCCAGTACTGGAGAGTTTCCGTCATCGGCACCAAATGTGCATCTTTTTTTCCCCTTCTTTTTGCACCAGGTGCCGTCGACATCAGCCTAGTCACGGCGCCCTGAGCTTCCACCTCCAAGCACCCCTTTATGCTCTTTTGCCCCCAGTACCCCTGGCTTACCCCCCAGAGGACGGGGATGCAGCACCGGAGTTCTGCATGAATAGTAACTACCTGGGGGGAGAGCGGGGGTCCCGGAGGCTAATTTAAGCCATGTGCAGGCTTCACTAGCACGGCCAGCTGCGAGGAAATTTTTTCCTTGCTTGGCAGAGGCGGGGATGCACAATGACATCCAGCATCTTCCCTGCTCCTCAGATGTTGGCGCCGGTAGCTGCACGAACCCCCAGCTTCCACTATGGGTCCGTCGAGTGCCAAGTGCGACCCACACCACCCCCCCTGGAGAGCAGTCCGTAGGGCGCTCAATCCAACTCCCCCTGGCCGGTGCTCCAGTGACCTGGGCTCGTTCCCGAACCCGGGTCACTGGCGTCGAAAGCGGAAATCCAACCGCTGCACTGGTGGGCCGTCTCCCAAATGTGCATCCTGCCTCGAGGGCCCCAGCCACAGCCCAGTGGCTCCAAGACTTGAGGGCCCTGGAAGTGGGTCTGCTGGAAAGGGCAAATGAGACAGATGCTGTACCCACTGCTCCAAAAGAGCAGCATAGTGATGAAACTGCCCACCGGGAACCCTGCAAGAGGACCGGGAAGGGCTCCAGTGCCGAGAGTCCAAGCTTTCGAGAGTGGAGGCCACTGGGAAGCCAGGAGGAGTTGGGGTGGGCCTTCTGCTCTCGACTACCGATGACCCCCTAGAAGGCATACCAGAGGGCAACCTAGAGTGGTGCTGCTTCTTCTTGTTCCGTCGAGAACAGGAAGAACTTGAGGTTGAGCGGTGCCAGGTCCTCAACCTGGATTGGGAATGGGCCCACTTCTTTTTGTATCTACAGGAGGACTGTCATTCCACCTGGACAAAAGAATGCCCGTGGTTTGACCCCCCCCCCCAGAGAGGGCGGCAGACCCGACACAGCCTCACTGCCAGAGCAGCCTTCCAATGAAGCATCCCCACTGTCACCGATGCCAACCATGGTCGACTTGGTCAATGGTTAGGGCTGAGAGAAAAAAACGCTTCTTCTTTCTTTTTAAATAACAAAGAATGATGATACTAAAAATAAACTGAATGACTAAAAACTGCTGTTGTATAGACGTGAAGTTTTGACTCCCGGCGAGTGAGCATCGTTGTCACTGAAATGCACTTGATGGCAGGAAAAAGGAACTGAGGCATCTGGACGGTCGACGATGAGGCAGCCTACACAGGTGCAAGCTAATCTCATGATGCCGCATATGCGCGGTCCTACCACGGTGCTGGCCCTTCTGAAGACTGTTGTCTCCCACGTGGTCCTAGCGCCTTCGGCTGGAACCCAGAAGTATGAGTAAATGGTGAAGACGTTCAGTCAAGGAAGATCAGTAACTAACAGCCGATGGGGAAGCCCAGTAGCCAAGTGCACAGTCTTAGAAGGGGGGCCCTCCTTGGGTTGCAGAGGTGGGGGCTCCACCCTAATGGGCAGAGAAACCAGCACAGGCTAAACAGGAGGAGCTGGCTCAGGCCGAATAGGTGGCAGCCACAGAAATGGCAGAGGTTGATGAACAGGCGGTGGCCTGGGGCCAGCACCAATGACGAGCTGCTGCAGCATAAGCTCCTCATAATGGCACCACAGTTTACAATGGAGCCAATCCTCCCCCGAGGAGTACTAGTGGCATCTCTTGCCAGAGTGTTTAGAGTGGAACCGATGGCCACAATGGGAACTGCTCAACCTTGAGTCGCGAGACCGCAGCCTGATCCTCGACTGCCAGGGCATCAAATGGCGAGGAGAAGTGATGACAGGCAAAAGATTGGGCTCCCTGGGAGGAGGGTCTGGCTCAGTGAGCTCATCTGACCCGCCCTGGGAGAGGAGAGGCAGGACCGGGGTCCTGGGGAGGGAAGCCTCCCACTCGTCTGGCAACAACAGGTCAACCAAGTCAAGAAAAATCTTGACCGGCTGGATGAACTGTGTCTTGGCCTGACAAGCCTGATGGGGACATCGTGGGGCCAGTGGCCTGGACAGAGGCACTGTCCAAAGCCGACGGCTTGACAGTCGTCGAGCTAGCAGCAGCACAGAAACCACAGGCCTGGAAGTGCTCGCAGTACCATGACCAGCGATTAGACTTTTTACTCTGACTTTTTGACCCCCGTGAAGGGCCTTACATGAGGGTTAGGACGGACTTACATAAGTCCCGGAATGCCCTGGTAAATGAGGTGCCCAGGCCCATGGGGACCGGGGCAGACGCCGAGGAAGTGCCTGCCACATCCTGGGCCTCAGCCTCCTCAAAGGTGGCTATTTGTTCAGCAGAGCCCACAGCCATGGAAACCACTCGACAGGTGTCTTTAGCATTAACAGCAGGGTCCCGTTCATCCGGACGGCCCAGGAGGAGGAGAGCATAGCAATCCTCCAAAGTGGAGGGATGAAGGGTGCTGTACAGGCTGCTAGCCTGCAGATCGTAATCCTGACCTAGGCAGTAAACACATGTGGTGTGCAGATTGGTGCGCAAAATTTTTGGCCGCATGAGCACCTCTTGAACCTGGGACCAGACCTAAGAGTCACCTGATTCTATGGGGAAGGAAGCTGAAGTTTGCAGACAAAAATGTGGTTTTTTGAACTTAGGGCCTACACCGAGCGTGGAGCGGCAATGGAGGAATCCTGTCTTTTCCAGTGGAAAGGATGAGTCAGTGTCACAGGGCAGTGCCAAAGAGGATACCACCCAGGTGGGTGGGAGGAGCCAGCTTGAAGACCTTCTGGCTGAATTTAAAAGGGAAAGGATTCTGCTAGAGAGTGGATAGTACACTGTATCCATGTCCCTGCAATACACTTTATAACAACCAGCCCCGGAAAAGGTTTGGATGCTCTACCGGGGGGGGTGGGAGAGGCTAAATGCTTTTCCTGTTAATAGACAACATCTATGGGTGTCTATGCAAACTATGGAAAAATTCAGCTTGGTTCACTGGGGTACCGAAGCCACTGATGTTCTAGGATACTACAGTAACTAGTGTGATTATCAGTACAGTACCTGTGGAATATGCACCACTGTAACCTCATGAAGTTTCTGATAGTGACAGGGTCGATCTCCCCAGTGCCCAACTCATAGGACTTAACACAACAGGGCGTCACATGAGGGAGTAATCCTGGACCACAGAGCCAACAGCATTACTAACATCTCTCACTGTCCTCAATGTGAGAAGCAGCACTGTGAGCCCAAATCCCTGTAATGGTCTTTTTTGTATAAAAAAATCAGTTGGGGCAAAACAAACCCTGCAGAAAATACACAGGCAAACCAAACCCACCTGCATTGGTGGCCTCAACCGGAAGTTCACTGATGTCCAGGGGTGGGGGTGGGTGGTAGGTGGTAAAAAAAAAAACTCCCAGAAACATGAGAGGGAAAAACTATACACAACACAGCTTCCAAGGAGGGTGGTGAAGATTCCCACCCTATATTTTGTGTGAGCCTCAAATGCAATAGAAGAGAGGCAGTCACAAAGGAGAGTACCTGAGAAACAAAAGATCCAGGGCCTGGGTGGGACCTGAAGGTTGCCACAGAAAATGTGGAATAAGGAAAGAATAGCTGTACAGGTGTATAATAGCCCTAACCAGTAGGCAAGAAAAGGGAAAAGGTGAGACATCACTGCTGGAGACCCCAAACAACCAAGGATCCTTCATCCAGCTCCACACAATACTGCAAAATCTCACCAGACATTAGGTCAAGCAAGGTAAAAGAGGCAAGAGACTCTGCAGGGAAGTGTAGACAATACAAACAGCCAGTTCTCCTTTGACAGTCAGCTAGACGCCATGCTGTAAGGGAAGTGGTAACCTTCCATATAAATCATGGGAATAAAGGCCTCAAATATAAAAAAGGGGAAAGAAGGGAGGAGCATGTAATACTGATGCATCAGGGTCAATTAAGGGAGAACAAGATAAAGCAGTGTAAAATAGCCAAGCCTCAAACATAGTTTGAAATAACCATCAATCTCTAGTAATTATGGATGATCCTCAGAACATATGAGAGGGTTGCAAACAATGGAGATAATATACACATATACCCAACGTCCCCAGACCTCTACAAGAATCCAGAATTCAGGGAAGTGGAGGGTTGCATTTTCCAAAAGGAGAAGAAAAAGGTTCAAGCAAATCAGTATGCCACCACTTCCAGTAAGAAACTACAAATACACCGAGGGAAGAAAACCAAAATGTCATAAACTCCAGAGTACTGAAAAGCAAAGTGTTAAAGGGCACTCACAGTTGCTAGCTGTGCTGGCTTAGTCTCTTAAAAGCACATTTCACTGACTCCAATACATAAGGGAAACAGTGGAGGAGGAGGAGGAGGAGGAGATGAGGTGCAGCAAGAGTAAACGAAAGAGTGGGACCTCAACCTTGAGATTAAAGGCTAGTGCTTACCTGAAAACCCAGCAAGCCAAATAAATACTCAGCACAAAATACAGAGGGGAGCAGCAAGGTGGGACAGTGCCAGGTGCATCGCAGCCCAGCATACAGAAGAAGATTTACCTCAGCCCAGATGTACCAGGGGTTGCTGAACAGCCCATGTTATGGGATTATAAAGCACATCTGGAGACCAGGGCCTGCCCGCTCAAGGCATCCCTGGCTCAGGTGGAAACTGCCATTTATACTGCCATCAATCCCCCCACAGATCACCGCCATAGCATTGAAAATCCAGTCCCAGCTGCAGTAAAGCAGTAGGCACCAAGACCAACTGCCACAGCTGCAGGTGATCTCTGGTACTTATGGAACTGCCCACTGCAAAGTCTTCAATGCTGCCCCTGTTAGTGAGCACCAGGTAGAGTACTGCACCATCTCTAGACTAGCTGCCTGAGAAGAGACCCTTGTTGGGCCTCAATGATGGCCCTGCTCCTTGCCAAAGCCACAGCTAGAAAGCTCTAATCAACATCTGGCAAACTGAGGTTGTCAACTAGTAGCACCTCCCCTCTGCCTGCCATTCTAAAGATGGCTTCCCCAAGTGCCTTATTCATCTCTTTGCCTTGTGCCTGAAGTCTGTACACAACCCCAGCATGGACAGCTGCCCCAGAGTTTGACTCCAAGGTGACCCACAGCATTTCTAGCCCCTCCCTTACCTCTTGGTGCTGCTGTACCTCCGTGGCCTTGATTCTCTCCTTCACATATACCTGTAATACAACCACTCCTCCTTGTCATGTCACTTCTGAACAGACAGCAGCCCTGTATGGTGCTCAGTACACCATTATTATGTTATGGTCACTACAGTAAATTCAAGCTAGCCTCCACCATAATGGCTTCAAGGTCTGGAATCTTGTTTCCAATGCTTCTAGCCTTAGCTAGCCTTGGCTCTCCCCGCCATTTTCACCCATGTGTGCTACCCTGTTTCCCCTCCTATTTCTGCTTATATTTTTAGCTGAATCCCCCTTGACTCACATTTTCCCCTTTTTATTTCATCACTCCTGATCTCCTCAAGTCCTCTGTTCTCTCCTGAGATATCTCCTTTTTTGTGTTCTAGTCCCTACCTTTCTGTGCCTCTGCCATAGGAGAATTTTCTCCACTTGGGCTCCTCCCTGACACAATGCCATATGGGAAAGAGGAATTTTTGCCTCCCTTGGGGTTTCTGCCTCCCCTCAACTAGTTTAAGTGGTCATCTTGGCAGCATTTAGACCTGCAATCAAGGATAGCAGTTCTCTTCTTAGAAAGATGAGGTCATTTCCCTGAGGACCACGTTCTCCCAGGTTGGTCTGCAGTCCCCAATGTATCCCAATCTTTGCTCCATGCACCATCCTTTCAACCATTCACTAAATGCCCTGGTGCAAAGTGTCCTTGCCTCTCCTTGGCCCTAGACAGGTATCACCTAGGGAAAAAAAAACAGTGTGTGCTACCAGCTTGAGGCCCATCCCCAGCTCCTGGAAGTTTCCTTTCACTACTCCTACCTTCCTCAGTGCTAGGTCATTTATGCCAGTCCAGCTCCCTCCCAGCTCCAACTGCCCTAGTGATCTTCAGGATCTGCTCTCCATACTGACCAGCCGTGGTGACCCTCAGGCATCTTACCTCCATATCCCCCCTCCGCTCCCAATTACATTCTCCTTACAACCGAGTCCCACACTAATATTTGCTTCCTCTTAGACTGAGGCCTCCACTTTTTTTTTTTTTTTGTGAACTCTTTTTTTCCCAGTTGCCGGCGCATGGGACCACCCTCTGGCAAGACCCCCTTCAGCTGACTTCTTCTACCCTGCCTGTGACCCTCCAACCAGGAAATCAGGAACAGGATCTCTTTACTCCCGCTCCATGGAGCCTCGATCGAAACCCTTGGCTTCCACACCCTCAAGGTGGGGTCCCCAACATCTACCTGGGGTTCTTTCCAGAATCTGGACAGCTGAGGTAGGTCCGGGAGCAGAGAGAAAGTCCAGGAGAGCTGGTCGGATGAGTCCTGTGTCAGGTATGTGACCCAGCCCCACAAGGTCCAGTGCTGTCCTCCTGTGCTACAGGGTGTTTCCTCTTTACATATCCCTTCCGCAAGGCGTGGATGTGCAATGGTTGCCAGCGCGTGGCAGGCATCGCTCAAGCATGCAGGCCATCTGCCAACACCTTCTTCATTGCTATGGGATCCGTCAGTGGTTGTTCCCCTAGTCTTTACTAAGGGCCACTAACACCACAGATCAATGTCCCCCCACTCCCTCCCAAGAGTGAAGAGCCGTCCTCCGGATGCTCGATCCTCTTCTCACCGTCCAACCCCTGGCGACTCGAGCTCACTCCAGAACCCATGTCACTGGTGTAGCTCGAGGTAAGGCAGATGCCTCAACCCTCAGTGCCACTGGGCTGGCTCGGGGCCTCCACTTTTGAGGACCCCCACCACCCCTTCCCACTGTGATAGGAAGCTCCCCTCTGCTGTCCTGTTCCGCCAGTAAGGTGATGGTGTACTGCAGTGGTATAAGTGAATGAATATGCACCCTTCCCCACCACCCTCCTGGAGCCCACCAAAGTCCATCCGCTCTGCCTCCATCTAGGTATCCTCTGGGTGAGCAGTGGCGGACTTGTTGGCCCCTGGGTGGCGTGGAAAGTAAGCTGTGCCCTGCCAATCTGGCTCATAAGTGGGACTTAATTTATTTCTTTTATTTATTTATTTTTATTGGGATTAATACCTTTGAGTCAAACACTCATTTTCAAAGGTTCCAAGTCATGGACAAAACAGAGCAATACAAATTCAATACAATAAGTACAAATTAAGATAACAGTGAAAAAAGAAAACATGGTAGGCATCATGAACATCATCAAAATGGCACATGAGGTAAAAGACTTGCTCATTTCAGGTACATCTTAAAAGTAGAGTAAATTACATTACATCAAGTTGTTGCAGGGTAGGGATACACTGGGAATAGTGAGACATGTCAATAATAGGTCAGTGTTAAGCTTTGGGCATGATGGGGGAAAAGGTAACAGCCAGATTGGCGTCGTCAAAGTAGCTAGAGGTGGTGTGGGACAGGAGTAAAGAAGAAAGGTGGTATAGAAGGGTTGTAAGTCGAAGGGGGGTAGTGGGGAGGGGAAGAGGTGAGGAGGCGGGGGAATAAAGCAGGAGGAATATGTTGAATTATTTTCTTGCACAGTTACAGGTGGTTACATTCTTAAGGTGGGATCATAGCCCCCTTTTGAATAGACTCAGCTTTGTGTTTCCTGTCTGTCACAGGGTGTGGGAAATAATCAGAGAAGGCAACGTGTCAGGATTTAAAACACACACCCTGTGACATTTGGTGTCAAAAGTGGGATTTGGTACTGGTTGTCCTGAGAAATGAGGGGGAGACCAGTACTAGACACCAGCCCTGGTGTCCAGACCTACAGGGGCAAACAGTCAGGATGGCACACAAGCTGGAGTCCATGGACACCCAAGATTTGGAGGAAGATCGAGTGGCTGACCTGATGCGGCTTATCCACTGGTTGAGTGGAAAATGGTTGGAGGCAGACCAACGTCGGAGGGAGACTGAGCAACGCTACCAGGTGTTGCTGGATATGACCCATGCAGTGGAGTCTGATATGGCTGCAGGTGTCCAGAAGCCTTAGCAGCAAGAAGAGGAGGACCCATGGATGAAGCCCGATACTAGAATTGCCTATTTTTCCGGGCTGTTATTTAGAGGAAGAGGATCTGCAAGAGAAGTCCCCAGGCAAAGATGAGTCTTGGATGTGGAGTGAGAAGGTCTACAGTGCAGGTAGACAAGAGTGATACAGAAGGTAAAAGATCAGAGTTGTTATTAATCTGAGACTGTATTCCAAGAAACCACTGATGTCAAGTGGTCATTCTAACTGCAATTTCTTTTGATGTTCAATTATTTATGTTCCTATTTGTAAATAAATGTCACATATCTGTGTGTTTTAAATCCTGACACATTGCCTCGTCTGATTATTTCCCATACCCTGTGACACTGTCATCATTTCAGGCAGCTCATTAACCATTTGGGACCCTGAAAAGTAACGGATTTTTGGGCCAGTGATGTGCACTTGAAAGGGACTTGTAGTCCTCCTTTTGTCGCATTTCTTGTTTGTTTAGTGTGCACAACCTTCTTGAACAGACTGCTTATGGATTCCGGCATGAGGCCTAGTTGTGCTTTTTTTATGATCAGGCATGTTTGGTATTAGGCTGTTAGATACAGTGGGAGCCAGCCCGTCTCAGAGTAGAGTGCACAGGTGTGAGTCCATCAATCTGCCCCAAGTGCCAGACGACAAGCTCTATTCACGAGTTTTTGTATCCTGTTTAGGGCAGTGTCTGATCCTCGATGTATATTGGTAAGCCATAATCAACAGATGATAATACTGTGCTGCCTGTGGCTAATTTGAGGGCCACAGGTGACACTGAGTGCTTGTTTCTGTTTAGGATGCCCAGTTTCATGTTGGTGGTTTTGACAACTTGATCAACAGTGGTGGGAGAAATTGAGAGTGTCATCAAGGTAAACACCCAGATATTTAAACGAGGAGACTTGTTCAAGTGTGACACCCTTTTGGTTCAGAATTTGAAGGGGGCCAAAATTCCTTTTGTTCTGTGGGATCAAGAACAGTATGCTTTTGTTTTTTTTATGGTTTAGCAGCAGTTTATATTGACAGAACTAGGTTTCTAGTTTGTGAAAACTATCGAGTAGGCCTTCCTCGATGGTCAAGTGGTCCCTACCTGGGACCGATATAACGGCATCATCTGCATATAAAATGATGCTAGCCGGGCAGGTTTCAGGGAGGAGATTAATATACAGGCTGAAAAGGAGTGGTCCAAGTATAGACCCTTGCGGTACTCCAAGGGCTACTACCTTAGGGTCAGAGAGTGAGTCGCCGATTCTAATGCATTGAGTTCTTTGCATCAGATAGCGATGAAACCAGGTGACTGTATCAGGGACCAGTCCCATGGAGATCAGCGTGTTTAGTAATAGCTGGTGATTAACTGAGTCAAATGCTTTTGTAAGGTCAGTGAAGGCTGACCGAACAGCCATCCCTAGGTCAAAGGCGTTGTAGAGCTGAGTGGTGTAGTCCACCAGTGCGGTGATGGTAAGAGTGTTTTTGCAGAAACCATGCTGATTGCTGCAGCGTAGTTGGTGACTGTCCAGAAAATCAGTAAGTTGTTCAGAGACTATTCTCTCTAGAGCTTTGGAGAGGGGTGGGAGAATGGATATTGGCCTATAATTAGCGGTGTTTTATCCCCGGATTTGAAAACTGGTGTAACCATGGTGGATTTCCAGGCATCTGAGAACACACCCGATTTTAGGGAGGCATTAAAAACCTTGGAGATTGGGTCTGCTAGCACATCAAGCGTTATGGCAACCAACTTCTTATCTATCAGATCATTCCCCCCTTCTGGGCTTTCCAAGGACCCTCTTTACTTGCTTGATGGTTTCAGAGATTGAGACTTGCCTAAAATAGAACAGTGGCAGTCCTTCCCTCTCTGAAGAGGGTATGGTGTTTCCGTGAGGTTGGTTATCCATTGGTTTAGGAACTCACTGGAAAGCACCCCGATAGATCAGTGAAAGTGGTACTGAACTCACTGGCAATCAGTTGGGGTTCCTGGAGAGACCCATAGCCAATGGTTAACAGATCCGGTGATGCCCTGGAGCTCCTTCCAGAACCCTTTGGAGGACCCCCAGTTTTTGTTGAGGAGGTCTTTGAAATAGCTAGCTTTCGCCGAGCGAATGAGCTTGGTACAGTAGTTCCTTGCAGCTTTGTATGCAGATACATCATGCGGCTTTCCTGAGTCCTTAGCTTTGTGCCACAGGTTGTCTCTATTACGCATGTGATCTAGGAGTGAGGTATTAAGCCAGGGGGTGTGGGTTCCTTTAACTTTTTTGGTTTTATGGGGGGCAAAAATATTGCACGCCCGAGTAAACGAATTTTGGAAGAACTCAAAGACGATGTTGGCATCAGCTGCATGGTCAAGTGGCGACCAGTCGATCAGGGATAAGTGGAGTTTGAAAACATTTAGTAGTCCAGGTCTCAGCACCCGACTGGTAGTGACCTTCGGAGGGCACTTTGTGAACTTGTTTGCCCAGGTGCACATGACTGGCGAGTTTACCAGGCAGAACCTTAACATATAATATGTGATCCGGGTTGGAGCAGAGTAGCCAGTCAATGAGTGTACTGGTGCGTGTTTTGTAGTTATGCCTGGTGGGAAGGGTAACCATCTGCATAAGATATAAGCCAGCTATTAGGTCCCTGGCTTTGTTTTCCTTGTTAGAGTGCCAGTTAATGTTGAAATCCCCCAAAATTACCTGCTCCCACTTTCTTCCCAAATGCTGCAGATTCTCCTCAAAGAGCTTGAGCCCTGTAGCCTGCTTCCCTGGGGGTATGTAGACAGTTGTTAGCAGTAGTACTTTGTTTTGTTGCCCAATGGTACGTTTGAGGTGGAAGATTTGTGCCTCACTAGTGTGTAGGCTGCAGTCCATCATCTGCACTTTAATGTCGTTTCAGACATAGACTAGGCAGCCGCCACCCCGTTTGGTGAGCCTGTCTTGGCGGAAAGAGTTGAAACCTTCCAGTGTTAAGGATGAGTCTGTGATTTTGGGTGATAGCCAGGTCTCTGTAAAGGCAATGATGTCCGGCTTTAGCTGTTCCACCCATGCTTGCATCTGGGGTAACTTAGGCAGGAAGCTGTTTATATTGAGTGATAATATTCTCAGCTCTCCTTTTAGCAAGGGCTGCATGGAGGTGGTTTCAGCATTAGCATGCATACTTCCCTGTCGCAGATTGCGTGTGGGTGGCCCCGGGTTAGGAGAAGACTGTGAAAATCTGGGTGGAAATTCAGTTTTAGACACTGTCTCAACGTGTGACCTTGGAAATGTTACTTGTCTTCCTCCCCTCAAAAACTGACAATATTTCAGTTCACAAACTATAAAACTGAGGTTGATATATTCCAATCTGTAACTTGATTTCACAGTACTTTTACTTTCATCATTCATTTTGTCAATGCGCTTGTATCTACTATCAAAACATTGTTTTTACTCTGATTTGTACTACCTTCATGTGCTGTGTCACATGTATATTGTATGTCTGTAAACTGTCTTCTCCCGGGTCGTGCCTGAAAATAGGCATTGTTTGCCTGGTGCACTTACCCGGTTACCAAAAGCAAAATAAATAAATATTGCATCTCATTTGAATTTTCTATCAACAAAATCTCACTTAAAATATGTCTTTTTAATATCCCTTGAAACCCCTCCAGAGACTGTATGTTACAACGAAAACACAGTGCTACTACTGAAACACATAATCCGTCACCACTCTGAAGCTTCATGGACAGTACACGTAAAGGAATAAAAATGCAATGTTCATACTTAGGAGAGCTTCTGCTCACGCTGTTGCCTTTGTGCACGGTCAGTACCCCTGCGCTGTCACCCAGCAGCATCCACTTCCAGGAACGGCACACACCCAGACAGGTCACCAGCGTCTTCACCTCCAAGCACGATTTGAACTTCAGGCTGCAGAAAAGAAAAAACTACCACTGAAACACACAGACTGTGGACAGTTCAAACGGTGCTTTTAGAAATCTGAAAATTCAACTGCTTTACCTTAATACAAAATGGCAGCCTTTGTGCAGATGAGATAAACTGCAAGTATCTCCTTGAAGCAGCAGCGCAACAAAAAATGTTTTTCCAATGAAGCTAGTTTCAGCTACAATTCATAAAATGATTAGCACATCTGTCAAATCTACTTGCTAGGTAGCTCCTATGCTGTGCACCGTAGTGTTTTTTTTTTCTTGATCCTAATCCTTACCAGGTTTACAATGACATTTCTATGCCAAATGTGGTGGCCATCTTTTTTTTCTTGAGAAAAAAACTACATTAAAATATTTATAAAATACTGAAATTTTGCTGGAACTAATATTTTTCACTACCAAATGAAACTGGAAGATGGCTGGAATCTTTTATTGTAAAACAAAGGTAGGATCACATTTCGCCCCCCGTTTCACTGCACTGCACTGCTGCTTTAAGTAACATGCTTGAAAAGAAGAGTTATGTAAGAACTTACTGTAACAGTAGATCTTTGAGAGAATGTCTTTCGTTAGGCCACACTTTTGGAACTATACCTCTGTCAGCACTAGGACCACATGGAAACTTTGAAAGTCAGGGGCCGTCCATGACGATGTCATGTGCAGTCTTCATAAACATGGGTGGCCCCTCCTCTCCTCAGTTTCCCCACATTGGAGAACATGCTCGGAGGACCTCCCTCTAGGGAACCAGGAGAGACCCCAGCACTCCGCATATCAGGCAAGACAAAGTGCTGGAAAGACAGCAATAGAAGTAGCATGGCAATTATTCAGTGCCATAACCCTGAAAGGGGAAGGAGGGTGGGAAAGCACAGCCCGAAGAAAGAATATTTCTCGAAGATCTACTGTTACAGTAAGTTCTTACGTAACTGTTCTATCTTCTTGGAGAACATCGCTTTCATCCAGCCACACCTTTGGAACGAGTGTCAAGCAGTACCAAAAGCTAACAGTCTGAGAGGACAGAGCATACAGGCTTATGACAGTAGGCCTTGTAGCACAGCTAGGCCAACCCCAGTTCATCTATGAGAGATAATGTCCAGACTGTAATGCTTAGTGAAGGTGTGGACAGTATGCCATGTGGCAGCTTCACACATTTCTGCATGTGTTCTGGAGTTGTCCTTCCTTCACCAAATTCTAGTCAGATATTCATGAGATCTGCAGTACGGTTTTGTCAGCTATACTGCCTCATTGCCCTGCTATGTTCATCCTAGGAATCATTTCACCTCACAACCCTCTTTCCCATCATCAGAAACTCTGGCTCTCTGCTACAGCCTTGGCAGCCAAACGCTTAATTCATAGGTATTGGAAAAGCCCCCAAGTGCCCTCCCTATGTGAGTAGTTCAGTCAACTAAGCTGCACAGCAAACAATGAAATAACTGCTTACTAACTCTCTGATAGGAAGGACAGATTCCTAGATGCATGGGGTCCCTTCCTTCAATTAAAGAAATAGGGACAGTTTAAATGTTTAACCTAATTATGTAGACCTGTCACAATATTATAATGCTGCATTACTCATCTCATAGTGTCATCAGTGTTCATGTCTATTACTATGTGGTTTTGTGTCAGTAATAGTTTGATCAGATTCAACTTCGATAATGTTTAAGAGTAGTAGGAATTTCTGTTTGCATGCTGGTTATACCTAATGTATTCTCTTCTGAAATGTTTTACATTATTTACTGCACTATGTTATTTCACGTTCTCTTTTTAATTAACAATAAACATTATTATAGAAAAAAATTCTTTAGCAAAAACACTCTGAAAACAAGCTACAGAAGTGGCCATACCTCTAGTGGAATTACTATGAACCACATGAAGAAGTTCCTTACAGTACTTCCTGTAACAGAAAATAACACCGCATACTAGCCACTTGGACAAGCACTACTTAGAAACTGAGGTGCCCTCTTTTCTAAAACAGAATGAAACAAAAAGCTGAGAGGACCTTCTGCAGTCTTTTGTACGGTGTGTATAGTATCTGAGCATACTACTTGGAGTGAACTCATACGTAAAACCATCCTACCAGCACTGGACTATGCGGACGTCATTTACGGCACAGCCCCTTCCTCTTCCCTTGCAAAACTCGACATCCTGCTAAACTCCTTCATGCGCTTCGCCACTGCCTCCCCCCTTCCACTCACTCATTATTGCCAACTATTCTCAACTCTATCTCTGATGCCACTCTCGCATAGGCGGACCACCCACAGTGCTTCGCTCATAGTTACAGTAAATATTGGCTTGGCTCCTTTCCCCTCTACCTCTCCTCCCGCCTCTCTCAAGCCATCTCCCCTGGCTACTCACTTCGCCATAGACACGCATGTACCTTCCACCTCTCATGCCCCCTCTCTGTCTCTGGGCAAGCTGCCTTTTCCTACCGGCTCCCACTCCTATGGAACAACCTCCCACCCGATCTCCACCAGGCCCCCTCCCTATCAGCCTTTAAACAGATCCTCAGGCTTCTCCCTCCCACTCCCTGCTGAAGCTGTGCACCCAATCCCTCCTTACCCGGACCTAGTACTACCCTCGGTGGCCACGCCAGGTAAAAAATAACTCCACATGCCAGCTCTTACTGCTAAACCAGGCCCCCCCCCCCAACCGGTACCTTCTCCCTGCTAGTACACTTTTTGGACAAACCACTACTGTAAATATGTTAAGATACGCACTTGTAATTTACGGTAAAACAGTCTAGAAATGTAATGGAATGATTTTTTTTTCCACTCGGCTGTTCAAACAAAAAGTGTAACCTCACAGTCTAGCTCTATGTAATGTACTATACTCAGGGCCCCTGGTGTTCTGCGGCAGCATTTTCTGATTTCTGAGGCATGATTTATTCATTTCTCTGGCAGAATGCAGTCCTGTCATTGGCTAAATATGATGTAATGTCATCGATGACATCATATGCTGAGCATAGAGAAGGGGCTACAGGATAAACGAGCTGGGAAAGAAAGCCTGACACTATGAAAAAACAGTATATTTATATGAAAATTCACTAAAAAGAACAGGTTACTCACCTGTAACAGTAGTTCTAGGAGTGGTATATGTTGTTCATCCACACTGTCTGGCATTGTTGCTTCCCCTTTAAATCTTGCCGGAAGTCTTCAAGCTGGCTCCTCCCACCCACCCGGGTGGTAAATACCTCGGCTCCGCCCCATGACACCAGATCTAGCCTGCTGGAAGCCAGGTTGTGCGCCTAAAGCTGCGGAGGTAGGGTGCGAGGATGAACAACATATACCACCCTAGAACTACTGTTACAGGTGAGTAACCTGTTCTTCTAGGAGCGTGGATATGTTGTTTATCCACACTGTCTGGCAGACTCCAAGCAGTCTCGGGAGAAGGGAGGCAAGGCACACCCCTACTTAGGGAACAGAGATTGGAGAACCGAGGCCCAAACCAGCATCCCGGCGTGACTCTAGGTCGATGTGGTAATGGGTAATGAAGGTGTTTGCTGACTTCCAGGTAGCAGCCTGACAGATTTCCTGGATAGGGATGTCCCTGGAAACAGCCACCGAAGCAGCAGTATGTCGGGTAGAATGAGCCCTTACCCCTTTGGGAGGCTCTTTACCCGCCAATTCATAGCACAGACCTATGCATGATGTAATCCATCTCGCAATAGTCCGCTTGGCTGCAGGTCTGCCAGAAGCTGCTTCAGCGTAAGTGACAAACAGCTGGCGAACCTCTCCCCGATTTCCGCCGTCCTCTCCTTATAGTAGGAGAGAGCACACCTGAGGTCCAGAGTATGGAGCCTGTACTCGGCATCCGAGGTGTAGTTAGGGTAGTATACCGGCAGAGTCAACACCTGGTTGAGGTGAAACTCTGACACCACCTTCGGAAGGAATTTCGGGTTGGGGCGCAGGACAACTTTGTCCCTGTGAAAGACCAGATAGGGGGAGTCCACTGAAAGCACCTGGAGCTCCCCCGTCCTTCTGGCTGACGTGATAGCCACCAAGAAGGCCGTCTTCCACGACAAGTGTGAAAGCGCAGACTTGTGCATGGGTTCGAATGGCTTGCCCATAAGCTTTGCCAAAACCAGCAAAAGATCCCACGGAGGTGGGGGTTCACGCACCGGAGGGGATATGTGATCCAGGCCTTTGGAAAAGCACCGATCACCTTTTCCTGAGTCAACGTCGGCTGACCGACCCGCGCCCGGTAAGCCGATATGGCTGCTAGGTGCACCCTAAGGGTCGATGACCGAAGACCCCCTTTAGAGAGGGACCAAAGGTAGTCCAGAATGTTAGCCACAGAGCAGGATAAGGGGTCCAAGCTTTTGCCCTGACACCAAATGGAAAATCTCTTCCATTTGAAGGCATAACATTTCCTGATCGATTCTTTTCGAGATGCCTCAACCATGGTGTAGACATCTTCGGAAAGACCCAAAGCCTGGAACTCTACCCGCTCAGGAACCAGGCTGTGAGGTGCAGGGATTGAAGGTCCGGATGAAAGACCTTCCCCTGGTTCAATGATATCAGGTCTGGGCGTGTACACAGCCACTCCGGGGCCCTGCAGCTGAGGCTGAGGAGATCTGGATACCAGAACTGGCGTGGCCAATCTGGGGCTACCAGGATCACCCTCGCCTTGTCCCTCCTCACCTTGAGCAACACCTTGTGGATCAAGGGAAATGGGGGAAAGGCGTAAAAGAGGCCTGGGGTCCACGGCCTCGAGAAGGCATCCCCCTGCAGCGAACCCTGCTGAGGGGGGCGGGCATGGTACAGCCTCAGCTTGGTGTTCTCCTGAGGCAAACAGGTCCACCAACGGTTTGCTCCAACGAGAACAGGTTGTAAGCTACCTCTGGATGGAGAGACCACCGGGATGTCTGGCCTAAGCGGTTGAGAGCATCCGCCAGCTGGTTCGTGACTCCTGCCACATGGATGGCTAGGAGATCCGCCTCCCAGCCGGCTGACGAAGGTCCAGATCCGAGCGCCTCCTTGCATAGCAGACGGGAGCGCGTGCCGCCCTGTTTGTTGAGGTCGACATGGTCGTGGTATTGTCCGCCTGGACTTGAACCACTTGACCCTGGAGCTGAGAAGCGAAAGCTGACAGAGCCAGTCTGACTGTCCTGAGCTCCAGCAGGTTGATGTGACATCGGGACTCCTCGGGGGTCCAAAGGCCGTGGGCCCTGTAGTCCCCCATGTGGGCTCCCCAGCCCATGAGAGAGGCATCGGTTGTAAGGACGACCGTCGGCTCGGGACGGACAAATGGGATTCCTTCCTGCAGATGACTTGGGACGGTCCACCATTGGAGGGCATCCCACATTCTCTGGGTGACTGTGATCAGCTGGTCGAAAAGACCCTGACGCTGAGACCACTGGGCGGCCAGCTCCCACTGAAGGGGCCGCATGTGCAGTCTGGCCCAACGGACCACTGAAGTGCATGCCGCCATGTAACCCAGGAGGCGCAGAAAGTTCTGGGCAGGGCGCAAGTGCCCAACCAGAAATGATTGGGCAAAGGAGGAGAGAACCTCCGCCCTGTCCGCTGGGAGCCGAGCTCTGGCTTGACAAGACTCGAGTTCTGCCCCGATGAAGTTCATCACCTGAGAAGGTACGAAGTCTGATTTGGCCTCGTGATCAGAAGGCCCAAGTGAGAGCAGGTTTGAGGGTCAGGCCCTGACCTTCCACCTCCTGAAGGGAGGAACCCGCCAGGAGCCAGTCGCTCAGGTAGGGGTAATAGGAACCCTTGACGCCAGAGATGGCTGCCACCACTGCAATGCATTTGGTGAAGACCTCCTTGGGACAGGCTGAACGGCATGGTTCTGAACTCGTA
Organism: Neoceratodus forsteri; assembly: GCA_016271365.2. NCBI lineage: Eukaryota > Metazoa > Chordata > Ceratodontiformes > Ceratodontidae > Neoceratodus > Neoceratodus forsteri. The sequence goes on from JADMNL010000022.1 coordinate 113,873,254, forward strand.
CAGGGTCTCTTCGACCCTGAAGCGGAGGAACCGCTGATGGGACGGACGGATAGGGACGTGGAAAAAGGCATCCTGGAGATCCAGTGTGCAGAACCACATGTTTTGCTCCAGAGATGGTATGATCTGGTTCAGAGTTACCATCCGAAAGGTGCGAGACCTGAGATACCGATTCAGGTCGTGTAGATCCAGAATGGGGCGCCAACCCCCGGTCTGTTTGGGCACCAGGAAATACCTGGAGACAAAGCATGGGTCTGAAGGAGGATCCAGCACTCGGGCCACCGTCTCTTTGAAGAGGAGTAGCGCAATGTCGTTGCCGAAGGGCAGACTGGGCAACTGAGATCCTTTCCTCTCGTGGGGCATGGGCTCGGCTGGGAGGGAACTGCTCAAATTCTAGGGGCAGACCCTGCCTGACCACTTCTAGAACCCACCTGTCCGAAGTGATACCGGACCAGGTGGAAAGGAAATAGCGGAGCCGACCCCCCACGGGAGGACCCAGAGCTGGTGTGACGGGTACGGGGAAGGCCACCCCCAGCCCATCACTGGGCAGGCTTAGAGGAGGAGGAGGAGGAGGCACTTGGACCAGCACCTCGGCCTCCTTTGCTGGGCTGCTGGGACCTTTGCTTAGGCCTAGGGCACCAAGCTTGAGCCTGCTGCTGTTGCTGACCCCTGGAAGGGCGGTTGTCTGACTGCAGGGAAGAATGTCAAAAGGTTTCTTCCTGCACTTCTGCTGGTTCTTATTTGAAGAACTTTTAGCAGAGGTGGCATCTAAGGTGGCATTAGACTGTTCGATGCTGTAGATGACCTGCCACCCTGGTCTGAAAAGGTCGGGTGCCAAGGAAGGGCACATCAGCTAGCCTGTGCTGAGTATCCAAGGAAAAGAGGATAACCTCAGCCAAGCCCCGCGGCGAGTGGATACCGCTGCAGCTAGTGAACGGGCACAGGAATCACCCAGATCCAGTGCAGTCTGGAGCTGTTGTTTAGCAACAGCCCTGTTTTGGTCCCTGACCTGCTTGACTGTGGTCTGCATGTCAGCTAGGAGGTGAGGAAGAACTTCGTCCAGCGACCCCAAAAGGGCGTGAGAGAAGTGTGCCATAATCACTGCTGAGCTTGCCTGACGAAGGCCCAAGGACGATTCTGCATAGACCTTCCGGGCCGAGTGGTCCATAAGTTTGGACTCCTTGTCCAGAGGGCGGTCAGTGTCCTCCGAGCTGCCCATCCACCTGAACACTGAGGCAGTCACCAGGCTTTCTGCCGAGGGGTGCTCAGTAAACCCCAAGGACCCTGTGGGCACCATGTACTTACGTCCCATGTGGGCAGACGGAGCTGGGCAGGAGGCGGGACGCTGCCAAAGTTCCAGAGCAGGGCCAGTCATGGCTTCGGCAACTGGAAAGGCCTCCGTAGGGGTATCCCTCCTCTAAGAATATCTGTAAGGGGTATTCTGCCTTCTTCTGAATAGGCTGCAGAGGCATCCCCTGCGGACTCAGAATGAGCCGGAGGATGCCCTGGAAGGAGGAAGGCCCTTCTTCCATGCCGGACACCGATAGCTCATCGTGAGAATGAAGGCCTGTATTATCTGACTCGGAAGAGTCCAGATACAAAGGCTGGCCACCTAAATCTCCCTCGATACACCTGGGATGATCAGGGGTGACAGTAATTGAAAGTCTGTGAGGAAGACCCGGAGACTGTCGGTCCTCCTTGGAGGGAACCCTTCCCAGAGGTAGCTTAGGTGGAGGTTCCACCAATATTGGTGGGGAGCCTGTAACCGGCCACGCCGGAGGGCGCACCGGAGCCCCGGAGGGGATCGGTGCTGAAGGAATCGTGTCGGTGTAGGGCCAAGAGGCTGAGACCATGGAGAGCGGCGCTAAGGAGCTGGCTTGGCCTGCTAGCAGGAGTTGCTGCCACATAAGATCTTCACAGCGTCGACGGATCTTCCGTCGAAGCCTCTCCTCATCCGAGGAGGATGAGGAACGGTGGCGGCACCTCTTCCTGGAGTGTTTATGTCCTTTTTTGGGTCGATCGACCGAAGAGGACTTACTCCTCGATCGAGACCGACATTGTCGGCTTTGTCGATCAGGAGAAACTGGACCCGGTGAAAACCGAGGATCCGGTTCCTGTCCCTTGATCGGGAGGCCCGCGGGACGGGTCTCCTCGTCGGGGAAGGAGAGAATGGGCGTTCTCTCCAAAGAGTCATCGACAGGAGTCGGTGACAACGGCTCGATTGGGTTGAGAGAAATCTCATCCGGATCAGCCGTCTCCTCGACTTCTGTGCCCGGTCCAGACTGAAGGTCCAAAAACCCGGCAGCCAAGGAGGCGATCTCGACCGTAGTCGAGACCTCAGACCGCTCCCAGTCCCAGGAGCGTCTTCTTCGACTAGAAGAAGAAGAAGAAGAAGGTTTTGGATCCTTTTTCTTAGAACGGGAGGAGTGCGAGCCCGAGGGCGCCTCACCCTTGGTAGGGAGAGACTGGCACAAATCCCGAAAGGATCCTGAAAAAGTGGAGCCCAAGTTGAGCGGCACGAAGAAGCCTTGACTGGACGAAGCTTGGGCGGCTTCCTCCTCGAAGGCCGCCATTTGTTCGAGCTGCTCGGTGGATCCCGCAGCCACGGAAACCGCCCACCTGGCCTCCTTAGATTTTACCGGTGGATTGCGAAGCTCTGGTCTCCCCAGCTTCAGGCGCACCTGATGATCCTCCAAAACGGTTGGATGGAAGGAAGCACAGATGGTACATTGCGAGGTATCATGAACGGTACCGAGGCAGTAAACGCACGAGAGGTGGGGGTCGGTGCGCAAGGACATCGGCGAAACTCGGGGGATGACTTATCATCCATGTCCGAATCCGAGTCGTAAACTCTTACGAGTTTCAAAGCGAGAAGATGCGGTGAAAACTGTCGAGTTGAATCCAGGGCCTCAATCACTGTAGAAAAGCACGAAGGAACCTGTATCTTCCAGCAGAAAGGAAGATCTGGTATCATGGGGCGGAGCCGAGGTATTTACCACCCGGGTGGGTGGGAGGAGCCAGCTTGAAGACTTCCGGCAAGATTTAAAGGGGAAGGAACAATGCCAGACAGTGTGGATGAACAACATATCCACGCTCCTAGAACAATTAATTCTGCAGCACTATATATATTCTGTGGCATGATGCAAATTCTGCCGCAAATTCCGCAACCGCAGAACCGCAGAATTCCAGGGGCCTTGACTATACTGTATTATTCATCTGTTACTTGATATTTGCTTGTATTTCTCTGTCTCCCACCTTGTACTACTTGTACCCGGGTCGCACCTGGAAACGAGCCTCTGCTCAGTGTGCCTTTCCCGGTCACCAATTTTAAATAAATAAATTCTATGTACATCTAAGGTATGGACTTCCCTGCACTGGAATGCTCTGGACAATACACTGGTAGGTGGATGGTTTGATTTACAGTAAAAGACACCACCTTTGGTAGAAACTTAGGATTAGTATGCAAAGATACAAACATATGAAGAATGCCAGCAGATACAGGCCTGATAGTCTATCTAGTCTGTTCAGGTGTGCAACAAGCAGTCTGTTACACTGCAGCTACTCCCCACTCTCCTACCCACATATCCAATTTCATTTCTGTACTAGATGTTACCCTTCCCCCCAGTGCCTCATTGGGGACCCCCCCAATTTTGTCCCATCCCTCTTAAAACTGCCCACATCTTCAAGGCTACCACCTTCTCAGGCAGTGTGTTCCACCCTGTTATCACTCTCTCTGTGAAACAGGGCCTTTTCATTTCCCTTCTTAATCTACCACTCTCCAACTTTAGATTGTGCCCCTTAGTGTCCCTCCCTCCCTCTCCTTAAGACCCTGTCTTTGTGGAAAATCAAATAAAGAGGCTCACACACTACAGCCTGCAGCTCTGAAATCCTTCGAGCAGAATTGACTGCAACTAAAAAAAAAACAGGTTACTCTCCTGTAACGGTAGTTATAGGCAAGTAATCTGTTTTTCTGGGATCATGGATATTTTGTTCATCCACACTAATTGGCAGACTCCTAGCAGTTCTCCGGGAGGAGGGAGGCAAGGTACACGCCCCCCCACTTAGAGAAGAAAGACTGGAGAACTGAGGCTACAAAATCAGCATCCCGGTGTGACTCAAGGTCGATGTGGTAATGGGTAATGAAGGTGTTTACTGTCTTCCAGGTAGCAGCCCTGCAGATATCCTGGATAGGGACATTCCTAGAAGCAGCCACCGACGCAGTGGCATGGTGGGTAGAGTGAGCCTTTAACCCTACGCGTGGCTCCTTACCCGCCAACCTATAGCAGATATCAATGCAAGATGTAATCCATCTGCCGATCATCCGCTTCCCGGCAGGTCTGCCAGGTACGGCTTCAGCGTAGGTGACAAACAGCTAGCAAACCTCTCCCCAAACTTTAGCCATCTGCTCCTTATAATAGAGCGCTCATCTCAGGTCCAGAGTATGGAGCCTGTACTCAGCCTCCGAGGTGTAGTTTGGGTAGAACACAGGCAGAGTTAACACCTGGTTAAGGTGAAACTCCGGCATCACCTTTGGAAGGAACTTCAGGTTGGGCTGCAGGACAACCTTGTCCCTACGGAAGACCAGGTAAGGAGACTCCACCGAGAGCACCTGGAGCTCCCCAGTCCTTCTGGCTGACGCGACAGTCGCCAGAAAGATGCTCTTTCATGAAGAAGTGACATCTCACCCTGGTGTATTGGTTCAAATGGCTTGCCCATGGGTTTTGCCAAAACCAGCAGTAGATCCCATGGAGGTGGGGGTTCACACACTGGAGGGGATATGTGATCGAGGCCCTTGAAAAAGTGCCACACCACCGTCTCCTGTGCCACTGTCCGCTGACTGGCCTGAGCCCGGTAAACGGAGATGGCTGCCAGGTCCACCTTCTGGGTAGTCGTCTTGAGAACTTCTTTGGAGAGAGGCCAAAGGTAGACAAGAAGCCTGGCCACAGGACAGGAACTAGGGTCTAGACCCTTGCCCTGACACCAAATGAAAAACCTTTTCCAGTCAAAGGCACAGCACCTCCTGGTTGACTCCTTTTTAGATGCCTCAACTATGCGGAGGACATCGCTGGAAAGACCCAAAGCCTGGAACTCTAGCCACTCAGAACTCAGCCGCATGAAACAGCCTCAGCATTGTGTTCTCCCTGGAAGTGAACAGGTCCACCTGAGGGGTGCCCTACAGGGAGAACAAGCTGCGAACTACTTCAAACTACAAGAAGTCCTAATGTATTCTGACATACGCAGTAAGACCTTCTAGTTGTACTGCCCCAGTGAGGAAAGAGTTAAAGCCTACATTCTAAGTAGGTATGTGCTCAGTTTCAAATCACTGTCCCCTGGTACATTCTATTCAACCGTCAGATTCTTTACTCTGCCTTACTGTGAAGACGCTGCAGAGATTTCTCCTCAGAATCTTGCCGGTTTAGTGGTTTTATCTCTGCAGTTTTTTTACAGATTAAAATTAATAGCGTTTTAAGTCTCAAATTGCTGTCCCTCGGTATAGGTGCAATTGTCTTTTAAATTTTTGTCTACAAACGGGCTAAGTCTCAGTTCTTTAGCAGTTGCTGTCCAACTGTTAGGGTACCAAGTTCTTTTCTCCTTTTTTTCTCTTTCTTGCTGTCAAAAAAATTGTTAGCTCTGGTTAATAAAAAAAACAAGTATGCCAGTTTTTTTCCAGACCGCTAATACCTCTATTTCTGTGAGAAGGTTTTTGTGGCTTAGAACCACGACCTTCTCTCAGGACACCCAGACAAAGACCTTGGATTTTCCTCTGGCCCAGAATTCTCTCTTTGAGGAACAAACAGAAGCCTATATGAGGAACATGGATGAATGTAGAACCTCCTATAAGAGTGCTGCAGCCAAAGAAAAGGCTGCCACACCTCAAAAACAGCAAGGTAGGGGAGGCAGGGGCAGGCCTTACCAGAGACCCTTTTATCAGGTCCAGGCTTTCCCTGTCTATTAGCAACAGCGTGGATATTTTAGAGGAAGGGGCAGGAGAGGTGCCACTCATTCAAGCACAGTTCCCCAAACCAGGACACCAGCTAAGCAGGCTCCCTGAAGAGCCATGGGTCACCTCTCTTGTTCCAGTAGGGGGCAGGCTTGCCCACTACCTCCAGAATTGGCAGTCTATAACATCAGACAAATGGGTCCTGGAGGTGGTGGGCAAAGGCCTTGCCCTAAATTTCAAACAATTTCCCAGGTTGCGAGCAAGGCTGTTCAAGCCTGCCTGTCAAGCAGAAATCTTCTTACTGGAAACATAAGTTACAACCCTCCTTCAGGACAGGGCAGTGGAATTTGTCCCTCTGTCCCAGAGAGGGAAAGGGTTGTATTCAAGGTACTTCCTGACCTTTAAGAAAAATGGGGATTGGCGACCCATTCTGGATTTAAGGTTCCTAAACAAACATCTAACAAAACAAAACTTCAAGATGGTCACTCTGGCCATGATACTGCCCAGACTCAGGCAAAGAGACTGGTTAGCATCCACAGACTTCAATGATGCTTATTTCCATACTCCTATCAGACAGTCACACAGAAAATATCTAAGGTTCAGACTGCCATCAGGACACCACCAGTTCACTACCAGTTCAGGTCCCTGCCCTTTGGCCTGACTTCAGCTCCCAGAGTGTTTACAAAATGCCTGGCAGTGGTGGTGGCACACCTCAGGTGTTTAGGGATTTCAGTATTCCTTTACCTGGATGACTGGCTATTGGTAGGCCAGTCTCAACAGCAGGTGGTAGAGGCCTTAGCAATCATTCAGAGCACTCTTCACTCACTGGGCTTCTTAATAAATATCATAAAGTCAGTTCTGAAGCCAGTTCGGCTCCTGCAGTTCATAGGGGCGGAACTGGACACAGTGTTGGGAAGAGCAAGAATTCCACCAGGCAGGGCGGATGACCTAGTACAATTAGTGGATTCAAAGCCAGCCAGGCACTTTCTGTGGTTGTTGAGACACATGGCAGCCTCAACAGCCGTGGTACCAGGGGCAAGGTTTCAGATGAAGGACATTCAGTTCCATCTGAAGTCTTTTTGGTCCCACAGCAGAGATTCTTTGTCCAAAATGATTCCAATAACCTCCACACTACTTCAAGCTCTGCAGTCGTGGCAGGTAAAGGACAACCTCAGAGAGGGTGTTCCATTTCTCCAGGAAAATCCCAGTGGTACTCACCACAGATGCATCCCTCTTGGGGTGGGGAGCGCATCTGGGAGAGTATACAGTTCATGGCACATGGTCTCCTCAAGAGTCCCTCTGGCACATAAATCTTTTGGAACTCAGAGCAGCGCTGCTGGCTCTCCAGTCCTTTTCTTCCATGATTCAGGGGAAGGTGTTGCAAGTCAGGACAGACAACACCACACAGAGGATGATGTATGGTCATCGATTGTTAACTGTTTTGTTAACCATCGAGAAGTTGCCAGGATGACCATGTAAACCTCGAGAGCGAAGCTTGAGAGGTTTACGTCATCATGGCAACCTCGAGATGGGTTAAAAAAACAGCTGATGATCGATGTACCATACATTACATTTTATAGTGTATGGTACCATTTATGTTTAAAAAATGAGTAAGCAGTTCCTTACTGCAGTTTTTTTGTGCCACCGCTGCTCAGCTCCGGGTCATGCTCTCACCCTGCAGCCGTTTCATGACTGCCCGATCAACCTGCACACATGCGCAGTTTGTTCCCGGTTGTTAACCCGTCGATGTGAAGTACCATCGATGGGTTAACAACATCGATGGTAAAAAGTTGTTATAAAAAGGTAGATTTCTTCCTATAACAACGTGTATATATATATATATATATATATATATATATATTTAACCATACATTATAACCATGCTTTACATCAACAAGCAGAATGGCACAAGGTCCACTCTGTTGTGTACAGAAGCCATGAAGATTTAGAATCTGACCTACTACCTGGAGGTAACTCTGTCAGCAGTTCACCTTCCAGGGAAGGACAATGTTCTGGCGGACTCTCTCAGCAGGATCAACTAGAATCACCACAAGTGGTCACTGAATGACCTAGTCCTCAAAGACAGCTTCATGCAGTGGTGCATTCCAGAGATAGATCTATTTGCAGCCCCAGACAATCATCAGCTGCCTCAGTATTGCTGCAGACCTCCAGTTCTGGGCACAGTTCCAGTTGATGCACTCCTATAGAACTGGTCAGAGAAATTCCTGTATGCCTTCCCTCCATTTCCCTTGTTGCTCAGGGTACTGACCAAACTCACAGGCCAGTCAGCGGTAATGATCCTGATAGCCCCAGACTGGGCCAGGCAGCCTTGATACTCAAAACTGGTGGCCCTGGCATCGACCAACCCAATTTGCCTCCCCAAGAGGTACGACCTGCTGAACTCCTCTCAGGGAAGGATCATGTACCCCAACTTGGAGTCCCTCAGACTGAAGGCCTGGCTCTTGCAGAGTTAGAGCATGCTGGACTGTAGCTCTCTGAATCCGTTCTTAATATTTATTTAGGTCTAGGATTACAAGTACCTCTGAGCCAAGGCTCTTTTACAATGGTTCCACGTCACTTACAGTACAAGACAGGAACTAGGAACAATACAAGAACAATGTAAGTTAACAGGACAACAATCGGATACATGAAATTGAGCCCAAGGCATTCAGGAAAACAAAAGACAGAGGCACTGAGAGGTGGGTAGAGATTAGAGGACAAGGGGGTGGGAAACACAGGAAGGACGGAGCAACCAGGGGCATTGTCATCATCACAGGGAGAAGTACTTGTGTACAGGGGGGAGTAGGTGGGGGAGGGGTGGTGGGAGAATAAAGGTAGATAAAAAAATATAAGTGCTATGTAGAAAGAGCAGAGATGAGGCTTGGGTAATGGTAAGAGGGGCTGATTAAATGAGGCAATCACATGAACTAGAGGCAGTGAGAAGAAGGCGGAGCCTGAATTTGAACATGCCAAGCGTGGGTATGGAGGAGAGATCACTGCTGAGACCATTCAGCCAGCCAGGAGCCCTATGAACAAAAGATCTTTGACCCTGTGTGTATGACAGGGGGGACCTGCAGGAGCTGAGATTCAGATCCCTGGTGTAGCTTGGGTGCAGTAGAGCTTGGACTCGGGGAGAGGCTCATGGTTATTTTCTTGCCATAAAGCAGGTTAGGTACTTCATACAGTTGGAGAGTGGAAGCCATCCAGTTTGAGCATAAAGGTCACACCTATGTGTGAGACGGTGAGATCCAGTTATGAGCCAACAGGCTTTGTTGAGGGATGTAGATATGCATCTGAGAACAGTAGCAGAAGTAGAGCTATATATGATCAGGCCATAGTCAATTATGGAGACAACAGAGCTCTGAACAGCAACCATCAAGGCTTCTGAGGGAAGATGTTGCCTGTGTCTGAAAAGTAGGCCAAGACAAGTATTAGCAGCTTTCGCAAAACTATCAATGTGAGCAGCATAAGATAGATTAGTGTCAAGCAAGATCCCTTGATATTTAAAGGATTGCACCTGTTCGAGGGCAGCTCCAAGGCAGTTAGTGATGGTCAGGGGGTATAGCCTATGCTTGTTATGGGAGCTGCTGAAGAGCATTGACTTGTTTTTTTTTTTTATAATTTAGGATCAACTTACGTTTATTAAACCGGTTTTCAACACAAACGAAGGCAAGCTGTAGGGGTGGGGGTCCTTATGGGAAGCGAGAAGTACAGCGTAATCTGCATAGAGGATGATTTATTCAGAGCAAGATTGCGGAAGAGTGTTCAGGAAGAGGCTGAATAGAAGTGGGCCCAGTATGGATACCTGAGGGACATCTGAGCAGACAGGTCTTGCGTCGGAGACATCAGCAATTTTTACTCTCTGTGACCGATTTTCCAAATAACTTTTAAACCAGGTTGTGGAGTCAGGAAAAAGCCCAGCATTCAGAAGCTGCTCAAGCAGTAGATGATTGTGGACGGTATCAAATGCTTTAGTTAAATCAATAAAGACAGACCCGGTTAGTCGACCATTGTCCAGTGAACTGCATAAGGCTCCAGTGTATTCCAGGAGGGCAGATGTGGTGCTATATCCTTTTCTGAACCCATGTTGTTGTGTGCACAAAATATTGTGTTTGTCCAGGAAGTCAGTGAGTTGGTCTGCTACTATGCGTTCAAGGGATATTCTAAAGCAACAGTTCTCAAACTTTGTCATAGTGAGCCTCCCCTAAGCTTTGGAAAAGATCTTGAGCCTCCCCCAAAATACTGAAATATTTTTGGGCCTCCCCATAGAAAAATTGCCTACTTTTCACAGTACATCAGGAATAAATTGAAACCTCTTTGCATAGTTGGCTCTCATGTTATTAAGCTTATTGTAACCCCCCCTTCCCCAACAGGACAACCTACTTGCTGCAATATTTTGACTCCGAACAATTATTACCCCTTACTGCCATATATTCATGGGTCAGACTGCTTTTTCTGTTTCCCCTCTATCTGGCATAACCTTCCTGCCGACCTCTGCCTCTCCTCCTCTCACCCTGCTCTTAAGCAACTTCTCAGGGATCATTTTTCTCCCTCCTGCTCTTATTCCTAGTACCTGTATGGTTAACTGTTGTATTTGGACAGTTCTGCGCCAGTCTAGTTGATCAATTGTTCCTTGCATTGTTAGTTTATTGTTCTTAATTTGTTTGCATGTTTATTCATTTTGCATTGCTTGAGTGTTTTGCAATTACATTTTGAATTTTATTCTCTCACTATCCTTCCCTGGGTACACCTGAAATAAGCCATGGCTCAGTGTACAGTACCTTCCCTGGTCACCGACTTGTGAATAAATACATAATTCACCTACTATATCCTCTTTCAGTTTGTCTTATCCTTCACACAAAATCTATAAAGTTCAAAACTGAAATATAATATTTTTTCAAGACTTGTTTGAGCCTCCCCTTGAACAGGTTGGGGCCTCCCCAAGGAGGCTGGCCTCACCATTTGAGAACCCCTGTTCTAAAGGTTTCCAGAAAACCAGCTACTAGGAAAACCTATTCTTTCAAATGGAAGAGGTTCACTGTATGGTGCAATCAGGCAGGTGTGGCACCACAAAGGGTAGGCATTCCACTTACACTAGATTATTTAGCTCATCTACATTCTCTAGGCATTATGCCTTCTACTCTAAGGGTGCATTTGGCAGCAGTTTCTGCTTATTTATCAGCAAGGAAATATTCTTCCTTTGCCTCTCCTATATTTAAATGATTCTTTAAGAGGCTACTGCATTTACACCCCCCTCACAGGGAGCCTACCCCTTCATGGGCTCTACATGTATACATAGCACAGCTGATGCAACCCCCGTGAACCTATGTTCTCAACAGAGTTAAGGTATGTGACATAGAAAACTGTGTGTTTAGTAGCCATCACTTCAGCAAGACGTATCAGTGAACTACAGGCCTTATCTGTAGAGCCTAACTATATCTCTTTTCATAATGATAAAGTGGTGCTCAGAACAAATATAAAGTTCCTCTCTAAAGTGGTCTCAGAGTTGCACCTTAACCAGTCCATGAACTTGCCTGTCTTTTTTACTGAACACTATAGTTCAGGGGAGCGTAGGCTACATAGCCTGGATGTAAAGAAGGCTATCAGCTACTACTTAGATCTGACCAGAGACCATAGCCAGTTGTTCCTTACCTATGGTGAAGTGGGCAGGGGAAAACCTGCCGCTAAAAGGACCACTGCAAGATGGACAGTGTCATGCATCCAGTTTTATCAGAAATTAGGGAGGGACCCTCCTGTGGGCCTCACGGCTCATTCTACCAGGGGCACAACTGCCACTATAGAAGCTGCAAGAGATACTCCTTTGTCAGAAATTTGTAAAGCAGCTACCTGGAAAACTGTACACACATTTACCAAGCATTACAGCCAGGGTGTGCAGGCAAGCCGTGATGCCAAGTTTGGAACAGCAGTATTGCACAGCCTCTTTCCTAAGTAGGTTCTGTGCCTTCCTCCAAGAGAACTGCTTGGTAGTCTGCATATGTCAGAATACATTAGGACTTCTTGTAGATTAAAAAAATTACCTAGCACAGTAATGTTGTTTCTTCTAAAGGAGCCCTAATGTATTCTGACCTCCCACCCTGCCTCCCCTGCCAGAACCTGGGTTCCCTGCACTCCAGCATATACACAGCCGTGGTTGTTTTACTTGGAAGTTGTTTTTTCTCTAGTGGCATCTGTGACTTGAGACTTTGGCCCACACTGGGGTTGGTAGGGTTTTAGGAAAAGTTTCTATGTAAATGCTATACGCATTTTCAATTGTTTTCCAATTTATTATTAGCTTTCTTGGGTTGCTCATAAGAATCTGACGGTTGAATACAGTGTACCGGGGACAGTGATTTGAAACCGAGTACATGCCTACTTAGAATGTAGGCTTTAACTCTTTCCTCTCCAGGGCAGTACAACAAGAAGGTCTTACTGCATATGTCAGAATACATTAGGACTCCTTTAGAAGAAACAACATTACTGTGGTCATTTTTTTCTCTGGGTGAAGAGACCACTCGTGGGACGCCTCACCTACACAGCTGAGGGCATCTGCCAGTTGGTTCGAGGCTCCTGCCACACGGTGGCTAGGAGATCTGCCTCCAGTCGGCTCACGAGGGTCCAGATGCAGAGTTTGTGCCGCCCTGTTTGTTGAGATAGTGCATGGTTGTGGTATTGTCCGTCTGGACCTGGACCACTTGACCCCACAGAAACGGAGCTAATGCAGTCAGCACCAGCTGGACTGCTCACAGCTCCAGCAGGCTGATGTGGCAACAGAACTCCTTGGGGTTCCACAGCCCATGGACCATGTGGGCTCCCTAGCCCATGAGAGCGGCATTGGTCGTGAGGACGATCGTTGACTTGGGGCAGACAAACGGGATCCCTCCCTACAGATGTTCCAGGACGGTTCACCAATGGGGGGGTCCCAAAACCTCTGGGTTACCATGACCAGCTGGTTGAAATGACCTAGACACTGGGACCACTGGCTGGCCAAGCTCCATTGAATGGGACGCATTCGCCACCGGACCAAACAGACCACAGTGGTGCAGGCCTCTATGTAACCCAGAAGACGCAGGATGTCCTGGGCAGGGCACAACTGCCCAACCAGAAATGACTGAGCAAAGGAGGAGAGAATCTCTGCCCTGTCCGCCGGGAGCCGCGCTCTGGCTCGGCAAGAGTCGAGCTCTGCCTCGATGAAGTAGATCACCTGCCAGGGCATGGGTTCTGACTTGGCTTCACTGATTAGGGGGCCAAGTTCAAGACAGGTCTTGAGAGCCACGTCACTGTATCTCTCCACCTCCAATCTGGAGGGACCCACTATGAGCCAATCATCGAGGTAAGGGTACACCTTGGCCCCTCGACACCGAAGATGGGCAGCTACCCCTGCGATGCATTTGGTGAAGACCTGGGGGACCGATGACAGGCCGAACGGCATGACTTGGAACTCATAGAGGGTTCCCTCTGCTCAGAAGTGGAGTAACCTTTGGTGTGACGGACGGATCAGGACATGGAGATCCTTAATGGTCTGCCAGCCCCCGACTGTTTCGGGACCAGGAAGTACCTGGAAACGAGCCCTGGGTCAGCTGCGGGATCTGTCACTCAGGCCACTACCTCCTTGAGGAGGAGTTGGGCTATGTCTTCTCTCAGAGTTGACCGGGTGTGGACTGACACCCTTTCCTCCATGGGGTGCAGGCTCAGCTTGATGGTTACTGCTCGAACTCTAGTGGCAGTCCCAGATCGACCACTTCCAATTACTGTTATTGCCCAGACTGAAACTGGGGCTGCTTAGCCGGAGGGGCAGAAGACTGAAATGGCTTCTTCTTCTGCTTCTTGGAACCCTAGGATTCTTTTTGGGCAGACGTAGTGGAGTCCAATGTGGTACTGGACTTCTCGATACGCTCAAGGTGACCGTCCACTCCTGGACTGAATAAGTCGTGCTCAGGAATGGGACATCTGGCAACTTGTGCTGGGTGTTGGCCGTAAAATTCTAGACCCGCAACCGCATGGCAACCATGGCTGCAACGAAATGGGCACAGGAATTCCCAATGTCCAAGGCCATTTGGAGCTGTTGTCTGGCAACAGCCCGGCCCTGGTCCCCGACCTGCTTGACCGTAGTCTGAAGTTCCACGGGAAGGTGAGGAAGCACCTCATCTAAGGAGCCCAGCAGGGTGTGAGAGAAGTGTGCCATGATTACAACCAAGGTCGCCTGACAGAGACCCAGCGACAAGGCAGCATAGACCTTTCGGGCGGAGTGATCCAGCTTCTTGGATTCTTTGTCCAGTGGTCTATCAGAGTCTCCTGAGTTTCAACTTGTCTGAAAACAGACTTGGTAACCACTCCCTCAGCCAAGGGATGCTGTGAAAATCCCGAAAGGGAGCCAGTAGGTACAACTTATTTGGGTGCCATCCTGGCAGATGGTGCAGGACAGGAGGCTGGGTGCTGCCAAAGCTCCAGGGCTGGGCCAACAATGGCTTCAGCCACTGGGAAGGCTTCGGTTGGGGAATCCTCTCTTCTGAGGATGTCAGTTAGGGGGTATTCTACCCATTTCTCAATGGGTTCCAGCTTCATCCCCGTGGATTTGGAGATGAGGGGGAGGATGCCCATAAAGGAGGCGGGCCCTTCCTCGGCAGATAGACTTATGGCACTGTCGTCCCAAGAAAGAGATGCCAACTTCAAGGAGTCCGGGTACAGCGGTCTACCACCAGAGTCATTGCGAACCCGCCGTGGGCAGCTGGGAGTCAGAGTGATGAACAGCTTGTGCAGGAGGCCTGAGGCAGGCCGAAACTCCTTGGAGGGAGCCATGAGGAAGGCTGTTTTGGCAGCAGTTCCACCGGGATAGGTTGAGATACCAGCTTTGGCTGAGTTGTTGGTGACGCTGCCAGCTCCACGAGTGGAGGGGGAATGACGACCGACTCCAGAGTGGTCGACTTCGGCCTGGATGGTGACAACCAGGTAATGGCTGGGATGGAAGGGATCACCTTCGGCCCAGCCAGAACAACCTCTGCCACAGCATGTCCTCATAGTGGCAACACAACTTGTGTCAGAGCCTCCACTCATCCGAGGAGGTAAAGGATGAATGGCGGTGGCACCACTTCTTAAGAGTGCTGCTTATGCGACTTTCTCGGCCTTTCAGTTGAGGATGTCCCAGACCTGGACGTTGCCCCTCAGAGGGACTGACGGGGATGCTCGGGAGAAGGTGGGGAGAACCCCAGTTCCTCCAGGTCAGGGACGACCACCGCCCAGGGCTTCCCAGCTGGCTGGGTTGCCTCATCAGCGAGGTCCTAAATAAAAAGTTGTCAGCCTCCTTGGTCAATGACGGGTCAATATAGTTGAGGATAATCTCAACCGGATTGTTGTCCAGCGTTTGGGCCAGCTGACCTGATGGGGGCACCATGAGGTCGGTGGCTGAGGCCACAACTTCGACCAAAGTCAAAAAAGGAGACTTCTGGGACCGAGATCTCTCTCTGTCCCAAGCGTAACGACAAGATGATTTTTCTCGGTTCCTTCAATTCCTTTTTATGGGATCTGGAGATATGTGAGCCAGGGCCTTCCCCACGAGTGGGAAGGGATTGGACCAGCTCCTTGAAGGAACCAGAGAAACAGGAGCCTAGATTCAGACGAACGAAAACTTACAGCGAAGACGAGATCTCAGTGGCACGGGCCGCCTCCTCTTCAAGGGCCCTCATCTGTTCCAACTGTTCTGTGGAGCCCACAGCCATGGAGATCACACGGCAGGCATCCTTCGATTTGACCAGTGGATGCCGTGTTTCCAGACATCCGAGCTGGAGACGTGTGAGGCGATAATCCAAAATACTTGGATGAAAAGAGAGACACAGGTTGCTGAGACCCAGGCAGTACACACACGTAGCATGCAGGTCAGTCCTAAACATTTCTGCCCGCAGGGACACTGGTGGAACCCAGGTGAGGACCTGTCCTCCATCGCCGTCAATAGAACAAAAGAATTCAGAGAGATTCTGAGAATCTTAATCAGTATAGCTGAGTTTTGGAGTGCCAGGGCCTACTACATGCAGGAGAAAGAAGGATGGAACCTATATCTTCCAGTGGAGAGGAAGATCTGGCATCATGGGACAGAGCAGAGGGTTATACCACCCGGGTGGGTGGAAGAAGCCAGCTTAAAGACCTTCCGGCAAATCCTGAAGGGGAATGGACATGCCAATTAGTGTGGATGAACAACATATCCACGATCCTAGAAATAATGCTTTCCAAAACAGAAAGTGTAAGCTACAACTCACGGCTGGCTTAAGAGGAGCCAAAGTCAGCTTTTCCAAAATAAAATTTAGATCCCAAACCAGGACTGGATTTCAAATGGGAGGCTTTATGTGTAAAATGCCTCTCGTAAACATACAGGCTACCTCTAGTTCAGCAAATGTACAGCCATACACAGGCACATGGAAAACTGATACAGCAGCCAGGTGCACTTTGATGGAGGAATACTGCAGACTGGGATCCGATAAGGACAGCAACTATCCTAGAACCTGACTGACCGGGCAGGTAAATGGATCCAGGTTATGTGAAGCAGCCCATAAAGCACACCACATCTATTTCATAGTACAGGTGTGTCAGGTGGACAGTTTTCTGGCAGACACCAGAACATCAGTCACTTTCTGTGATACACCAAAGCGAGCTCTGGCTATATCTTCAAGAGCTGTGCATGCAGATGTAGGGACTTCAGGTCCAGATGGAATAGGGTTCTCTATTCCTGCAAAAGTAGGCCTCTGCACAGGGGCAGAGGTACTGGGGGTTCCACTACCAGCTGCTGCAGCACAGGATACCATACCTGCGGAGGCCATAGGAGAGCAATGAGTATTAGTTGCCCCCCTCCATCTTCAGCTTGAGTAGTACTCTCTGAATTAATGGAATGGAGGTAAGGCATACAGAAACCTCCCTTTTCAGGACAGAGACAACGCATCTCACCAGGAAACTCCACGCCCTGGAGGGCGAGAGTAAAAACGTGGCAGTTTTGCATTGTGTGGGGATGCAAAAGGCTCCAACTCTGGACAACCCCATCTTGCAAACAGGTCATCTACCACCAAGGTCAGCAGTTCCTACTTATGCACCCTGGACTGTAACCTGCTTAGCTTGTCTGCCAAGACATTTTGGTCACCTGGAACATGTACTGCCGATAGTTCTGAACTGTGTTCCAGAGCCCAATATCAACACTCTTTAATTCCCTGTACAGGGGGTAAGTATGAGTCCCCCTTGTTTGTTGATGTAATGCATCACACTGACACTGTTCATCTGTATTAACAGAGGACCTGGGGACAAGTGGTCCTGAAATGCCTGAAGCCCATATACGAGTACTTTAATTTCCAGGACATTTATATGCAGAGCACGCTCCACCTAATTCCATGTGCCTTGGAAGAACCCCAAGTGGGCTCCCCACCTGGATCCCGAGGCATCAACAGTGAGGATCTGATGTGGGGGTAGGAATCAAGAACGAGATGCCCTTCAACAGGCTGCTGTGTACCATCCACCACTGTAGTGCTTTGCACAAGGAGATGTTACTAGAAATTAAAATTACGTACCTACCGTAATTATGATCTTGCTGTGTATCTTCACCATTGATCACTGCTGGGTACTCGGCCGGAGGTCACGACCCCGCGGGAGTTTTTTTTTTTTTTTTAGGTAGGTGGAGCCGACGCACCATTGGCACCGCCCTCGAGGCCGATGCACTGCGTGGCACTCGTGGGTTGGCCGTTAGGCTGCATCGACTCCGCCTGCCTGCCAGTTCTGAGTCGCCGGAGAGGTAAGAGGAAGGGAGTGGAGAGTGGGACAAGGAAGTCCAAGGGACAGAAAAAGGAAAAGATATATAAACCAAAAGGAGAAATAACGACTGAGGGGACAGAAAGGGAGAAAAAGTCGGAAACTAAAGGGATTGGGAGGGGTCCCAATCTCTGGAAATGGAAGAGGGAGGTAGGATGGGTAAAGACTTTAAGTGGCAAGGGGGGAGTTAAACATCCCAGACGCTGGTCTGTCTCCAGATTTCATAGGAACTGCAAGGAGTAGCCAAAGGCTTTCGACCAGAAGTCAAGGCACAGAATGGCTGGCAAACACTCCAGATAAGCAGAGTCGGCTATTCTGGAAGAAGGACAGGGTACAGAGAATTAACACCCTCTCAAGGAAAGATTATTGGTGAAAAAAAGGGAAATTTTTTTTTTTTTTTTTGTAATAAACAAGGAGAAATAAGTTGGACGGAAACAGGGAGGAGGAGAGAAAGGAGGGCAACTGTCAACTCCCACTCCACAGGGGTGGAGCCAAAGCACTGGAGAAGGAGTGCCCCCCCTGCTGTCCACTCTCCCCGGAACATTATCCCCCTGTGTGCCCCTATTTTACCCCACTCCTGAAAAGAAAGCAGAGGGGGAGGGATGGGCACAGAGAGGGAGGGGGACCCAGAGAATGAGGCCCCAGGGGATGGAGGTAGGATTGATGAATGGTGAAGATACAGAGAAAGATCATAATTACAGTGAGGTACATAATTTTCATATCTTATCTGTGTCAATCTTCACCATTCATCACTGCTTCAAGTGATGCCGAGCCCCCGAAGAGGTTTTCTTTACACTCTGAGGGACCAGCCCTTAGCTCTCAGTGGGTGAACACTAAGAGGGAGAACCTTCAGGTCCTGGAGGATCGAGATTGGGGAGAGTGGATGGGGTCCCCCCAGAGGGGGAAGGAAGTTGCCCCAACAAGCGCTGTCTCGCTCTACGGGAGAAGAGATAGGTTCTCTGGTGAGCAGAGTTAATCACCCTACGCCGGGCCAAGGGTGACAACCGGGAAAGATGCAGCCATGCCGTCTGCCTAGTGCTGATTGCTGTCCTATGACCCTGGTAGCTACCTCGTTGGCATCATAGGATGCCCCTTGGCAGTGCCTTGCTAGCTCAGGCTACGCCGCAGAGAGTGCAATGGCTTGTCTGGTTTGTTCAGACAGCAATGAGGCCAGGAGCTGACCTAGCCTGGACCACAAGAACCCGTCATAGGCTGCATAGTGGGCCTGATGTGCAGAAATGGAAAGCAATAACTGCAGGTGAAAGTCCTCCTACCCCAGAAGTCAAAACCGAGGAGTCTTGATCAGGGGCCGGTCACGGTGAAGGGCGCCAAGCCCATCAGCAGTATCCAACCGCGCCATCCGGACTGCGGATGAGGCATGGAACCTGGAGACTCTGGGGTGCGCATCCGCTGGCTGAGATCCCTAGGGAAGGAACTCCAGAGAAGGGCCTCTGCCAGGAACGCAACGACGCCTCCCGAAGGGAGCAGGCAAGCGGCACCACAAGGGTGGTCTCACCAAAATCACTTAGAAAGGCATGCGTCAGGCCAGCCGGTGGCGCTGAGGGCTGCGCTAGCCTTCACACCTCACGCTGCACGGTGACCCGGGGTTTCAGACTCGGGTGGCCGGGGGTCAGCAGGGGGAGGGAGGATCGAGCGTCCCAATGGATGCTCTCCTCCCTCAGGGGTGGGAACCAAGAACGCTTCCGCGTTCTACATCACCCTCGTAGCCGGTGGAAGCACTGACAATAGAGGGGATGGAAGCGGCTCCATCCAACGAGTCAGGGAGGGGGACGCCGCCGGACAAGATGAGGTTTGTGCTAGCACGCCATCACCGGGATGTACGCCCTATGCGCTGCGACGCCCCAGAGGGTAGGGACGAAGGGAGAAAATGGAAATCCTCTGGCAGCCTCTAGATGGCACGCCTAAGTCCACCTGGACCACCTACAGGACAGACCCCACTGTGCAAGGAGAGGAGGATGGGCACTCTAGGGCAGATCCCTCAAAGGTAGGCAAGGGAGACATGAGCGGACGGAAGGAGGGGCCCGGAGGTAGGAAGGAGGATAAAGAAAAAGTATAAAAAAAAAAAAAGAAAGGCATGCGTCGAGTGCTCAGGATTGCTAATAGTGGCAGGTGTGAAGTGCAAGTCCTCCAACATCCTCACGAGGAAGCGCTGATACTCAGCGAGATTGGCAGCTGGAGAGATGTGGACAGAAGTTTTCTCTCCCCCAGAAGAGGGGGATGAGGAGCTGGAGGGCACCGGCTGTTCAGAGGGCGGCTGCTCGGGGGAAGGTTGAAAAACCTGACTGTCCATCGCCCTAACGTAAGCTGGGAACTGAGCAGCCACCGCTCTGAACTGCTCCCAGGAGAGAGGCCCGCTAGGACGAAGGATGCCTGGGAGCGCAGGAGAATGTGGCAGAGGAATGGGGACAGAGCCGAGAAGAGATGTCGGCTGACCTCCGCCTGGGCTAAGGAGCGGACGGGAGCAGCCACGGAAGAAGGTGCCCCAGAAAACCCCATAGCCGACAGCTGAACAACCATTTCGGTACTGCCTTGGCTGCGCCTGGAAGAATCCCCACCCCGTGAGGTGACTGGGGCAGTATAGGTCCAGAAAGATGGTCCCCTACCTCAAAAGAATGGGGCTCTCTCAAAGAGACCAAGTTGGAAGAGCAGAGATCCGCACTATGGCTTCTCCCAGAGCCCAGGTGGACCCCCGAAAAAGGCCGCCGTGCCCACCCCACACCCCTCGACCCCTCGGAGTCCGAAAGAGCCCTCCTCCTCGAGAGGGCCAGCCTAGGTAGCTGACAGCTCTGGGCAGCACTCGAAGGAGCTATCCAGGGCACAGCACCCTCCCCTCCCATAGGTGCTCTGATCGGCCCCAAAGTTGGGCAATCTTGGCACACCACAGGTGGGGGTACCACTGCTGAGGAGTCAGTGAACCCACCAAGACTGGGCTACAGAGCAATGGTGGCCTGCACCACTGCCGGCTGGTCAGCACCCCTAACCCCAGTCTCGGTAGCCACCGACCCCACCTCAGAAGGGGGCTGACTCTGGCTTGTCGAGGAAACTACTAGGCTGCTCACTCCAAGAGCCAACCCCAAAGAGTCAGACTGTCCGTCTGACTCAGAGCCCGACTCCGCCTCCAAGGAGGTAGAGGCCTCGGCCCTGTGCCAGACCGTAGGGGGGCGCCCACTGCCATCTTTGCCAAAGGGAGTGCCAGAGACCAGAGCCATGCCCGAGCCGGTGCCAGTGCCCCCTACAGCACTGCGAGCGGAATCCACAGGGGGCACGGCTCCAGCCCGAACTGGAGCTCCAGAGTCAGGACCAGCCACGGCACCGCAAGCGGTGCCGAGGACGAAGACAGCGCCGACGACAACCCCGCCGGCGTCATCCGATGGCCCCACGGTGCTGAGTCCCAAGGACATGGCACTGTGCTCAACCTCGGCGCGACATAGACAAAGACTGCACTGTAGCAGCTCCCACGGTGCCGCTAGCAGTATCGGCACCACGAACGGCTCTGACAGCAGCCATGGCGCCACGTGACAAGTTGGCGCCGATGACGGCTCTGTCAGGGCCCACGGTGCCGGAACGGCGCTGACCGATGGCATCCAGGATGGTGCCGACCCGGGCCTTGTGAACCGTGGGTCCGACACCGGGAGCCTTCACCCCCAAAGCGGCACTGCCGCGGCAGTGCCTCCGCCCCACCCCCAAAGGAGCGGGCGGGCCTCCTGCGCCGCGGGTAGGAGCTCGGCAATGGCTAGGCTACTAGTAGCCAAAGCTCCCTCCTCCTCGGTCCGTGTAGAACCGGGAGGGGACCCGGAGGAAAGGCCGCAAGAGCATGGCTTGGCCCGATGAGTACGTGCCCGACCTCCGAAAGTCGGCGGAGCTCGCCCCACTTTCCACGCGCTTTGCTCGATGACCCGGTGGTCCATGGAGAAACAGGTGTCGTAAGAATCCATGTCGTGAAGCGGGCCAAGACACGAAAGAGAACGGTCGTGCTGGTCGGTGACAGAATATTTTTGGCCACATGGGCACTGTCACATAGGGGGCTGACCCGTCCTGGAAGTTTTCTTGCCCTCCGACCGAGACATGACCTTGGGAGGAAAAAAAACACCAAAAACAGACTCGACGTCGCAGAAATATAGAAAAATGGAAAGATCTTACCAGGCGACGTCGAGTATGGCAAAAACAGAACCAGCAGGAGGAACTGACGGACTTCGGCACCAAAGGAATGAATTACGGTCAAGAAACTGCGGAGCACGCCTCAGGATTTTCTTCACAGTGTCCCGCGAGGTGACCTCTATGGTGGGAGATGAAGAACTGGCAGGCAGGCGGAGTCGAAGCAGCCTAATGGCCAACCTGCGAGTGCCACGCAATGCGTCGACCTTGAAGGCGGCGCAGATGGTGCATCGGCTTCACCTACCTAAAAAAAAACAAAAAAAAACTCCCAGGTCCTGACCTCCAGCCGAGTACCCAGCAGTGATAAATTGTGAAAACTGACCCAGATAAGATATAAAAATTACGTACCTACCGTAATTCTTGATCTTCTTGAACGAGTCTCCACCACTCATTCACACTATTGGGATCTGCGCGGAGGCACTAGGAGCCATCGAGCAAACTTTTTGTTGGAGGGTCGGCGCCAGAGATGGCGCCACGAGAGAACGTGCCATAAGCCTCTAGCTCGCAGGTGGTAACGACTATCTCAGCGGCCGACCTCCAACCGCCTC
Organism: Neoceratodus forsteri; assembly: GCA_016271365.2. Lineage (NCBI taxonomy): Eukaryota > Metazoa > Chordata > Ceratodontiformes > Ceratodontidae > Neoceratodus > Neoceratodus forsteri. Next base: position 113,895,694 of record JADMNL010000022.1, read on the forward strand.
AGTACCTTTTTACCAAGGAGGTGCAGCGAACTAACCTAGAAGGGTAGCCTAACCTAAAAACCGGACATAAGATAGTCTGGGCAACCTGTGTAAGAAGGGTCAACAAAGAAGTCTTCACGGCCTAAAGATCTGAGGGAGTGAAGACCCACAAGAAAGGTGAGCTCGGGGGATGGAGGGTGGGCGTGTGAATGAGTGGTGGAGACTCGTCCAAGAAGATCAAGAATTACGGTAGGTACTTAATTTTCATATCTTCCTGGACATAAGTCTCCACCACTCATTCACACTATTCGGAGAGTACCGAGCTGATAATCCCTCGAGAGGGTGGCAGGAGAGACCAAGAACTCACGTTTCTAGGACAGAAGTCCATTGAGGATGGCTCTGCCAAAGGAAGAATGTCGTCTGGCATGGACATCTAGTGCATAATGTTTAACGAAAGTATGCACTGAGCTCCAGGTGGCCGATTGCAGATGTCTGCAATGGGCACGTCAGTGATTTCGCTAGGGATGCCGTGACCGCCTGGTAGAGTGAGTATAAACTCTACCTCCAACTTAATCCTGCGCCTATGGAATAGCAGTGACGAAGGCACGCCACCAGCCATGATGAGATACATCTGATAGCTTACAGGTTGACCCAGCCGGTCTCACTGAAGGAAACGAACAGTTGCTGAGCTTTATAAATCCTTGGTTCTATCTAGATAGAAACGCAAGGCCCTCTTAACATCCAAAGAATGAAGAGAACGTCTCCCTTCATTTTGGAAGTCCGAAAATAAGAGGGAAGGACCAAAGGCTGGTTTAGATGAAATTCTGACACAACCTTAGGAAGAAATTTAGGATGAGTACGAAGAACTACTTTGTCCTTATGGAACACAGTATACGGAGGGTCTGTGACCAGGGCACGTATCTCAGAGACCCTCCGGGTTGAGGTAATGGCTACTAGGAAGGCAGTCTTCCAGGTGAGAAATTTTAGCTCACAGGTAGCCAGAGGTTCGAAAGGTTTCCGAGTGAGCATGTCTAGCACAAGATTAATGTCCCAGGCTGCGACTGGACGTCTTGTAGGAGGTCTGGTATGCAGAATCCCCTTAAGAAATCTCTTAACCATAGGTAACTGAGCCAGAGTTAAGGAAATAATGGGTTCATGATACGCTGAAATGGCACTAAGATGAACTTTGACTGTAGAGTACTGCAGACCCGAATTTGAGAGGTCCAAAAGGTACTCCAAGACCTTATCTGGTGGACAGGAAAAGGGATTCAAAGAGGACTTTGCACACCAGAGCGAAAAACGCTTCCACTTGGCTGTGTAAGTTTTCTGAGTGGCTGGCTTCCCTGCAGCCGGAAGAATATCTGAAACTCTTCGAGAGACACTGAACCAGTTTACTTCGACCTCTTCAGGAGCCAAGCATGAAGGCGAAGTGATCTCAGGTTGGGATGGACCACCAGTCCCTGAGTCAAAAGGTTCATCTGCAGGGGAAGTGGTCTCTGAGGAACTGCTAACATATTGTTGAGTAGTGGAAACCACAGCTGCCGAGGCCAAAAGGGAGCAATGAGAATCATCTTGTCTCCCTGGGATTCGAACTTGAGGAGTACCCTCTGAATTAGAGGAAGAGGCAGAAAGGCATAAAGAAAGCGTTTTGTGCACCGCAGCCTGAATGCATCCTGACAGAAAATGCCAGGCCCTGGATTTCTGGAGCAGAAGAGAGGCAGTTTTGCGTTGAGTGGGGATGCAAAAAGGTCCAGGTCTGGAGTTCCCCACTCACGAATAGCGACTGAACTATGGTTGAGTCGAGAGACCACTCGTGAAGGTCTGTCTCTGTTCTGCTGAGACGGTCTGCCAGTTTGTTCTGAACACCTGGCAGGTACACTGCTTGAATTAGAGACTCGTGCTCCAAGCACCATTCCCATACCCTCATTGCTTCTCTGCATAAGGGGTAAGAGTGAGCCATGCCCTGCTTGTTGATGTAATACATCACTGCTTTGTTGTCCGTTTGAAGGAGAATGTTCTTGTGACACAGAATGTCCTTCAAAGCTCGGACTGCATAAAGGACGGCTCTCATTTCTAGGACGTTTATGTGGAGCTGGGACTCGACTTGAGTCCACGCACCTTGAGTGTGGAGAGCCTGACAGTGAGCTCCCCACCCCATTAGGGATGCGTCCGTGGTAATGGAGATCTGATGGTCCAGAGGAGCAAAGGGATACCTCCAGGAGATTGCTCTCTTGAGACCACCAGGTGAGTGACCTCCTTAAAGGTTCTGTCACCTTGATGAGATAGGACTGCGGGTGAGTGGTTGGGGACCACTGAGCATCCACTGGGTGGTTCTCATGTGCAGACATGCTAGGGGTACAGTGAACACTGAGGATGCCATGAGGCCTAGCATCCGTTGCATCGAGAGAGCTGTGACAGCTGTTTTCCCTGATGTGACGGGCCATCTGAAGGATATCGTTCCTCCTGTCTTCTGGAAGAAAAGCCTTCACACAGGAGGTGTCCAGAAGAGTCCCTATAAAAGAAGCTTCTGGGAGGGCTGCAGTTGCGATTTCTTGAGGTTCAGCAGAACTCCCATGGACGTAAGGGAAGCCGAGGCCGCTCCATGGCGTCCAGAGTCCCTTGCCTGGAAGGGCTTGCTAGAAGTCAATCGTCCAGATAAGGAAACACCTGAATTCGACCTTTCTGAGGGCGCACAGAACTGCACAACATTTTGTAAAACTCAAGAGGCCGAGGATAGCCGAAAGGGCAGGACTCTGAACTGATAGTGCTGTCCCAGAGCCACAAACCTCAGGAATTTGTGATGCCTCGGTGAACAGGAATGTGCTGGTAAGTCCTGCATATCTAGGAGGCTAACCAGTCATGTTGATGGAGCAGAGGTAACAGGGTTCTCAGAGAATCATTTGAATTTCTCCTTGGGAGAAATCTGTTTAGCTTCTCGAGATCTAGAATGGGCGCATTCCGCCGGACTTCTTTGGAACCAGAAAGTAATGGGAGTAGAACCCCGTGTTTCGTTGGTGCAGTGGCACCACTTCTACTGCCCTGTTGTTCAGAAGGCCCTGAATCTCGGCTGCAAGAAGGTCTGACTGAAGGGTTGACAGCCTGGGCTGTCGTCTGGGTGGACGATCCGGAGGGGTCTCCACAAGATTGAGTGAATACCCCTCGCGAATTATCCGAAAGACCCATTTGTCTGAGGTTATGGACTTCCACTGGTTGTAGAAGTGCATCAGACGACCTCCCACTGGAGAGAAAGTCCACCTCGGGCAGCTGAGATGGAACTTTGGGCGGCAATTCATAAGGCGCTGGGCGCTTTGGCCCTGCGCTTCTGTTGCGCCTTCTTTTGAGGTTGGGCAGGTTGGTTTTATGGAAACTCCTCTGCCTCGAAAGGACTGGCGATTGTGAAACTGCCGCACGGGCATGCCTCGACAGGGCAGGAGGGGCCAAGCCAACCTAATGGCTGACCTAGTCTTTGTGTAGTTTCTAGAGTTTGCTCCACCTGAGGACCAAAAGATATGCACCATCAAAGGGCAATGCCACTCTGCTGCTGCAGGGTCATTCGTAAAGCCAGAAGTGCGCAGCCAGGAATGACGCCTGCAAATACCAACAGCCCGAACGGAAGCAGTGTCAAAAGCATCCATGGCTGCTTTAACCTGCTGGTTATTAGATTCAAACACTCTGGTAATGGTTTGAAGAAGCTCTGGCTTTGAATCCGACTCCGGTAGGGCTTCAACCATCTGTTTAATAGAACGCCATAGGATATACTCATACTGAGAAAAATAGCCTTGGTAACTGGCAATACACATACTTAGAGTAGAAGCAGCAAAGACTCTCTTACCTAAGGTGTCTATCTTACAAGATTCTTTGTTAATAGGTCGAGCTGTAGTAGCTTGAGGAAGAAAGGAAAATTACGTACCTACCGTAATTCTTGATCTTCTCTTGTATCTTCACCATTCATTACTTACTGGGTGTAAGCGGGCGCGCACCCGTCACGAGACTTTTTTTTTTTTTAAAGTTGCTAACGGCCCGCCCTCGAGAGGCGGCGTCATGCGTCATGCGCGGGCCGTTAGTAGCGACCACCCTCCTCCAACTCAGTTCTGTGAGCCGAGGCAAAAGTGAAAGCAGAAAATATAGATAGCGAGGCAAGATAGCCGAGGGATAGCAAAGCAAGGAAGAATGAACTGAAAAAGGAATAAGCCGATGGAGGAAGGACAGAGGAGATAAGAACATCCCTAGCCTAGGGAGTGCAGGGCCTCCTTACCTGGGCGACTCTAGGAGGAGAGATGAGTAAGGAAATGAGAATAGAAGAAGAAGAAGAAGAGAAGAGAGAGGGATGTTGAAGGGACCAGAAGGCCCAACGAGCATAGTTAGTTTGTAGCTGAAGGCTCGACTAAAGGGAAGCAAGAATCCTCGGAGATAGAGCTGAAGAGAAGGTTCACCAACCCGCTAGACAGACTCAGGAGGGCATAGTCCTCATCTTCAACATGCCATTGTTCTTGACACCCACTCGGCTCCTGGCGCGGAGGCCTTTAAGTGGAGGACAGCCGAGGTGGAAGAATAAAACCCCAGCAGCATGAGGCGCTGCTCAGGGGTTTAGAATAGAAAATGTAAGCCTTTCAGGCGTTTCAAGATAGAAATGGGACTCAGACTGACTGGCTAAGGCCGGGCAAGGCTTAGGCTGGCTAAATTGGATATGGTCAGCAGAGCTCTACTGTAAAAATTGTCCAGGAGGACACTTAAAGGGAGAAACCACTAGCAAAACAGCGAGAGGGATAGCCTACCTTCTCATTTGCTTTCTTGTTTGATTTCTCCATTTTTTTTTTTTTTAGTAGATGCATGACCCAGATACCAAGATGCCTACAGCAGTCGGAGAGTTCCTCAGCATTTTTTTTTTTTTAAAGAGAAAGGAACAGACGTATTTCGCTCCTGCTCTGCAAGATAAGAATAGAGGGGGAAACAGATTTCAGGGCAACTATCTGAACACGGGATTGCAGGATCAAACTGAATAGCCTGAGCCAGGCCAAAACCCCAGAGGTATCTTGCCATAAGAATAGCAAGAGATAGTTGTGCAGTCTGATCGCCAATGCAATCCACTTAGATGGCCCATGAATCTTAGAGTAAGTAATTTTCTGGATTTTAGACCCCCCTCAAAAAGATATTTTTTTTTTTTTTTTTTTTTTGGAAAATTTAAGGAAATTTTCCCTATATTTCATATAAATGCAGAGAGAGGAAGGAGACGGGAGGTGGAGAAGCCACAGGAAGAGGCACTGAGGGGATGGTGGGCGGGTGTAAGTAATGAATGGTGAAGATACAAGAGAAGATCAAGAATTACGGTAGGTACGTAATTTTCCTATCTTCCCTTGTCAATCTTCACCATTCATTACTTCCTGGGTGAGTACCAAGCTCCTCTTCCCCTGGAGGGGAAGAGGCCATACCCTGAGGGAACAAGACCCCAGCCTTCTGCTGGTAGAGAAACAGAAGGAGAAGACCCTGGCTTATTCAGAAAGCCTAAGAGGAGAAGAGCGGAGGTGCCTCCCGAGGACGAGGGAGACGGAGGGAGCCCCTGTAAAAGTCTCCTAGCTCTGAAGAGAAAGACGGGTCCCCGGAAGGCGGAGCGAATCACCCTACGCCGGGCCAGGGGTGACAACCTGGAAAGACGGCCATGCCGTCCGCCTGATGCAGATCGCTGTCCCCGCGAAGCCTGGAAGCCACCTCATTGACGCCGTAAGATGCCCTTGCTTGCGTCTTGCCAGCTCCAGGCTCACCGCCGGAGAGGGCAACGGCTTGTCTGGTTTGTCTGCGTATCAGGCATAGATGCCAGCAGCTGGGACATCATCGACCACAGATGCCGGGTTGTAGGCAGCTGGTGAGCCTGATGTGATGCAATACAAGCACTCGCATCGAGCAGAAGAGAACACTCTTCGCCCCCAACGGTCGAACTGGAGATCCGAGTCCGAACTGTGGGGATGGTCGGGCGCCAGGCAACGGCGCCCAGAAGGAGTATCCAGGTATACCAAACCTGAGGACGGGTGGGAAGAGAACCTAGAGACTCAGAGGGGCACAATACCCACGCTGGCAGTCCGGGCTGGGAAGAAGCGGCAGGGGACTGCCATGACCGGATAGACGCCCTGAAGGGATAGGCCAGGAAGGTACCACCAGATGCTGGGCACTGAACTCACCAAGGAATTCACGCCTCCTGCTCGGGTATTGTCTCTTTCGAACGTAGGGAAATCCGGAGATCCCTCACCATCCTCGAGAGGAAACGCTGATATTCTGTGAAATCAGCATCGGAGGACAGATGAGAGGGTTCCTCTCCTCGGAGGAGGGAGACGAGGATGATGGGAACTGGAATGCCCAGAGGATTCCTGCTGGCGGTGGGGAGAGCCGAAGACCCGCTCATGCATGTACCTAACGTATGAGGGGAAGGCCAGAGAACCCTGAACTGCTCCCAGGATAACGGACCCGAGGGCTGACATGGCCTGGGAGTGGGGTGGTGGGCAGAGAGATGGGAGAGGGCACCTCGCGGGAGGCAACTGCTTGCAGGGCTCTGGAACCGGGAAAGGAGCCCTGGAGAGGGGATCCCGGAAATCAGACCAGGCCGCAGAACGGAACTCTGGGGAAGCGGAGCCTGAAGAGCCCTGGGGAGAACCTCCCTGTGACGACGCCGGACCGTGCATGGATCCAGAAGGGCAGTCCACACAAACGCCGTCAAGGACACCCCTAGAACCCTGAGGGAGGGGTGGCTCTGCACTGCCTCTGCCACCCCACCTGGAGGTGGCTAAGGAAGACCGAGCAGCAGACCCCTGCCTCGACCTGGACTCAGAGAGGGCCTCCTCCACCACAGCGCCCCTGTCCCTAGAGAGAGTGACAGCACCCCGTAAGGTAGCTGTCACCGGGCCTCCAGAGAGGGGAGCCTCCCCCTGCGTCACCCCCGCGCCTGCCCCCAGGGGCTCCCGGCCACCCCCAGCCGGGGAACCCTCAGGAGGCGACGAAAGGGGGGACAGAGGGAGGCCGGCTCGCCGCTTGGCACCTTTCAGCCACCGGGGACCCAGACTCAAGAGTGGGGTGCCAGGATGGGTCCATCGCCTGAATCATCGCCTCCGAGGAGGACGAGACCAGCAGGACCTCAATGCTGGCCACCCCAGGGGTCCTCGAGGTTACGGGCCGCCGTAACCGCGTACCGCGGAGCGCCGCCGCCCCTCACGCCGGTAGCAGCCAGGCCCAGCTCATACTCAACGGTGGCTCCGGGCGAGGCCGGGCACCACCTGGAGGAAGGACCAGGCCCACGGCGCCAGGCGCTGCCGAAGGCGATAGGGCGGTATCGCCGACGGCCGCCTTGTCCATCGACGCCGCGAACGGCGCCAAGGCCCAAAGCGGCATCCGCTAACGGCGCCGCTGATCACCGGGCGCCACGAACGCGCCGATCCAAAGCGGCGCGCTAACGGCGCCGCTTGATCACGGCGCCGCGAACGGCGCCGACTCAAAACGGCGTTGAAATGGCGCTGCTCGACACCGGCACCGCGAACGGTGCCAGGATTCGAAACGGCGCCGGAAGGCGGCGGCGAGGGGTCCACCCAGCTAGGCCCAAAAGACGAGGGCCTCGCCACGGGGAGCCTGCACCGAAGAGGTGATTGCCGAGGCGGTGTCGGCGCCCGCAGCCCGAAGGGACTACGACGCCCCCGACACCGCAGAAGGGGCCTCCTCGGCAAGAAAAGACGGGAGACCCTCCTCCTCAGATCAGAGAAGCCCGGAGGGACCCGGGAAGGGCCTAGAGACCTTACCTGAGAATCCCTTGAGCGACGCCGCCCCTCGAAGGTCGGCGGGCTTTGCCGAGCTTGAATGCGCATGGACTTCGAGGACACGGGGTCCATGGAGAAACAGGCGCCGCACGAATCCATGTCATGGTTGGGTCCCAGGCAACGAAGACAACGCATGCGCGTCCGAGACGGAGAAATGCCGCCACAGTAACACCGACGCATAGGGGCGCCGTCTTCAAACACGCTAGCTCCGGACCCGACATAACGCGAAATCAACAAGAAAAACAGTAGGAAACACACCGGCGCCGCTTAAAAGAAAAAGAACGGCCTTACCGATCGGGCGTTGAGTGTGTGGGAAAGAGGAGTCGCTGACGCAGTGGAGAATGGACGCCCGAAACAGGTGCTGCCTCGACGGCGGGAGAAACAGAACTGAGTTGGGAGGAGGAGTCGGTCGCTAGAACGCCGCCGCTGCCGATGACGATGACGCCGCTCTCGAGGGCGGGCCGTTAGGCAACTTTAAAAAAAAAAAGCTTTCGTGATCGTGAAGCGCCCGCTTACACCCAGGAAGTAATGAATGGTGAAGATTGACAAGGAAGATCGACCTTATCATTCTCTGCCAGGACTACAATAGGATCCGCAAAGGCTTGAGATGCCAAAATGGGACGATCCTTGGGGGCTGAATATTTCCTATCAATGGATCTAGCCACTGAAGGGGTAAGAGCAGGATTATTCCATACCATTTGAGACATCGTCTCGAATGAAGGCTGAATTGGAGGAGTCAAATCCATAGGGATCTCCGAGGCATGAAGATATTGGAGTCTCAACAATTTCCCAGGATCGATGTCTGTAGTCTGGAGAGAAAGTGTGGAACTCAGATTTTTCAACAGAGACTTAAAGGATAGGTCCTCGACCACAGGCTCTGTAGCAGTAATAGATCCTGCTTCGTCCACTTTATCACCCAACCGAAGGTCTGGGTCAGACTCAACGTCATCTCCTGACAGTCCAGGAGGGACTATATGGACAGGAAAGGAATGAAATTCAGAAGAGGAGAAGGAAGAAGGAAACAAATGAAAAGAGGAGTCCCCGAGAGCCGTCGGCGCCGAGGAGGCGCACGGCACCGAGAACGACGCCTCAAGGCCATGCGGCGCCAAAAACGGCACCGAGAAGCTGCACGGCGCCGATGGCACCGAAAACACTCCCAGACTCTGAAAAACAGGTTTTGAAGGAAGAAGAGCAGGAGATAAGGGCATCGGTGTGGCCCCCTGCACCATAGCCATGTGAGGGGGGGGAGACACCTAGGCACGGAGTCGATGGCACCGAAGAAGGTGCTGCGTGACCAGGAAGGTCCAACCGCCCTACCTGGTCGCCCAGAGAGCCCGAAGGCCCACGAGCGACCGAGCCAGGTAGCCAAACCAACCTCCGAGCCCATTGTTCCATAAGAGCGGCCCACTGATGAAACTGCTCATCTGAAGACCTATCTGCGGGCAGGGTAGGGCTCCGATGTCGAAGCCGTCGGCTACCAGAAGCAGAGGTTGGCGACTCCGAAGGAGGAGACTGGCAACTAACGCCGATAACCGAGCATCTATGCGCAGACATATCAGAGGGCGACCTCGAGTGATGCCTTCTCTTTTTAGACCTGCGGGCTGAAGAAGAGCTCGAGGCCAAACGGTGCTGAGAGTGCGACCGTTTATTTTTATGCTTCCGGGGGGACCGCCCATCCCCCTGGGCATTGGACTGACCGTTGTCAGACCCTCCCTCCGGAGAAGGCGGCAGACCGGACCCAGCCCGACTGACTGAACAGCTTTCATACGAAGTCTCCCTACCGTCACCTGACCTGCTCATGGTCGACTCCGTCAAGGTAGGCTGAGACTTCTTTATTGTATTTATTTTAAAAATAAGAATAAATTTAAGCAATACTGTATCAAGACAATACTACAAAATAATAAAAACTGAAAACTATGCTGCTAGTTTGAAGTTTGACTCCCGACAGGTGGCGTACGCGTCACTGAAGTGCACTCGACAGCGGGGGAAAAAGGAACTGAGGCGGTTGGAGGGTCGATGCCGAGATAGTCGTACCGCATCGAGCTAGGGATTGCGGCCAGCTCATGGGCGCCATCTCTGGCGCCACCCTCCAGCAAAAGTTTGCTCCGATGGGACCTAGTGCCTCCGGCACAGATCCCAATAGTGTGAATGAGTGGTGGAGACTTATGTCCAGGAAGATCTATTTGTTCTAGATCGTTTGTTAACTTGTCCCACTGGACTCTCAGAGTCCACTGTGGGACCCACATGTGCAGCCTGCCCAGTGGCACTGTGACAATGGCTGCTGCCTTAAGATCCAGAAGGTGTAGAAACATCAATGCTGAGACATAAGGGCTATCGTGTACCAACTGTGCTTTTGCAGTCAGTCAATCTGCTCTATCCAGTGGAAGAAACGCAGAACCCTGGGCTGCATCCAAAACTGCCCCTATGTACTGCAGGTGTTGACAGGGTGTCAGTACAGACTTTGGTACGTTGACTGTCACCCCCAGAGCATCAAACATCTTACTGGGTTGAGCTAAAGTCTGTAGGTAATTGATCCCTGAAGTGGGCTTTTAATAGCCAGTAATCCAGGTGAGGAAAGACCTACAGTCCTTCCCTGCCAAGGATTGCTGCTACTACTGTCAAGCACTTGGTAAAGACTTGCGCAGCAGAAGACAAGCCAAACGCAACACTCTGAACTGGTAATGTTCCCCCTGAAACAGGAACCTCAGATACTTCCTGTAAGGGTTTCCTGATTTTTATATGGAGATAGGCATCTCTCATATCCAGGGAGAATATCCAATACTGTTTGCAGCACGGGAAGGCGACCCTGCAGAGATCATCTGAAACTTCTGGTATTCTAAGATGTTTAGGCCATGGAGATTTAGAATAGGCTTCTGATCCTCTGTCAACTTTGAGAAGAGGAAATGTCTGGAATAAAAGCCTTTGTACCTCTGTCTGGGAGGTACAGGTTCTATGGCCCGTTTTTGAAGCAAGGTCTGTACTTCCTCCCCCAAGAGGAACAAGTACCCTGGTGAGTATGCTATCACAATGGGGGATGATATGGAGAGTTGTCCAGAAGCTCCAGAGCATAATACTTCTCTATAATCTCCAGTACCCATTCGTCTGTAGTCACTGTCCTCCACTGATCCAGATGGAGGGACAATCGACCATCTACAACAACTCCTGGAGGTAACAGTGGTTGGGGGGGGGGTCTATGAGGAGTCATGCTGTGCTAAGGGGGCAAAGCCACGGACTCCATCACCTTTAGGTGCTTTTGAATGGGTACCTGGGGTTGGGAGGAGGATTAGCAAGGCCCCCGCAACTCTGCCTCTGCCCTGCTGCCTGCAGGCCTGACAGTGTTCTCTGACAGCAGACTGGCAAAAATTACCTCTTCTCCTACCCCTACCATGGGTATGATACAGGGATTTCACTGACTCAGAGTCTTGCCAGATGACTGAAGATTTTTCAAAGCTTCTTCCACATCATGGCCAACCAGTTTCTGCCCCCTGAGTGGGATATTAAGAATGTCTGCTACGCATTAGTGGCAAAATCAGCTACCCTGAGCCAAGAGTACTGCCTGAGACAGATGCCAGAAGCTGCAGCCCTGGCAGAGACATCAGAACTATCATATGCTGTGCGGATCAACATTTGCCCACAACAGCACCAGCAGCTAGAGTTTTAATTAACTAATGTTTAGCAGAACCCTCAGGCAATGCCTGTGCAGCAGCCTTACCCTTCCGCCATAGGGTATTTTATCATATGGGCCTGGAAACTGGCAATACGCATGCCCTGAGACTCAGAGGCATAGGTACATTTACCCATTACATCCAACCCTCCTGGATTCCTTATCAGGAGGGAAGAAACTCGGGTGTCTAGGTATCCTGGATCTGTCATGGGCTGCTGCGATTACCACTGAATCAATCTCAGGCTGGTTAGCATAATAAGGCTTTTCAGATGGGACAGAATACATTTTGTTTGGCCTCTACCAGGCTGCATGAGTAGCATTCTCCAATGCTGGAAAGAGAGGAGGAACAATCACAGAAGGAGAGTCTGGCATCTTCAGAAACTCCAGAAAGCTCTTTTAATGGAATCCTGCTCTCCTAAGGTAAAGCCCATGGTAGTTTGTATTTACCACATCATGGCCAAAAATGAGGGGTCCGGGGCGGCGGTGGTGCTAAGGGTTGGCGCGGGGCGCCACACCTCGCTCACGCCGGTGACCCGGGTTCGGGCGGTCAGTTCAATCGTTGGGTGGGGCCGGGGAGACAGGCTTGAGCATCCAACGACAGCTCGCCATCTCCAGGGAGGGATTTTGCCGATGCCTGACACTTGCACGACCCCGAGTGGAGGCTCGAGGAAATGCAAGCTCCAGCTTGGGAGTAGAGGGGTGGCCAATGAGCAGCCAGGACGGCGGCATCAGCACCTTACATAAGGGAGCCACGCGCCGCTCGGGGAGGGAGAAAAATGTGAAAACTGCCTGCCACAGCCAGGAAGATGGGGAGACTGAGGCAGTGCCCATGATGTGCTGGAACCCGACCAGCAGCCCTCGACTGATGAAATGTAAGTATCGGGGTGCTTGCCCCCCACCTCTTCCCCGCCCGGTGGGTAAACCATGCTCCACGGGGCTTGAGGGTCTGACTGAGTAGGGATCCTGGCAGTGGGATGTCCACTTGTCCCCCCTGAAGAGTCGGAGGTGGCAGGCAAGGGGGAGAGATAAAGACTAATTGCAAAAAAACAAAACAAAAAAAAAAAACTAGGGATCCTCTGGAAGTGACCTGGGTGTATTCACTACAGAGTCCTCACTACAGGAGGAGACTGTTGAGCTGATGCCATGTACATACTGGCTTTTCTCAGCATAGTCTTCCTCCTCCTACAGCATGAGGCCAGGATTATATTCACATTCGTCGTATCTCTCATCGACGAGAATGGATGCACGTTGACAGGGTAGTTTTGCTAGTCCCTGTCAATGAGCCCACTGTAGGAGGTAGGCCTGACAGTAGATGCTGTATCATGTCAGAGAACGATAGGAGCACTGCCTGTGCATCAATACCACTTTGAGTAGTGGTCATGATGCCCCCTGATGAAGGGTTACGACCCGAAGCGCTGGGGCAAACCGGTGAGCGGTGAACACCCAAGCACACTTTTGAATTTGGAAACAAAGTTCCCAAATATTTATATTTCTACTTGCAAGAGTGTGTTTTTGTGGCTCAGAAGTGCAGATACCCATTGGCTTGTGTAGTTGTGACTGCACTGGTCGATGGTACAGACTGAATCTCCATCAATGACAGTGATGTACTGGCCAGAATACGCCCGGTAATGCCTACACCAAGCCCCAACCTTAGTGTCTGGTTGATAGTTGGAGGAGGTTGGCACCTCCGCCAGAGTGGATGGCGTTGTGGTTTGGGTTATACCTGTAGTCTGCAGAGGTGACCTGGACCTCGCTGGAGAAACCTTGTCCTTGTCCCAGTGTTTGCGTTTGCAGCTCCCCAATGAGGATTTTTACAGTGACTTTGATGACTGCAATTTGGTTGATGGTGCAGGTGATGCAGGTTTGCCCTGTAGCTGCTGTTCCACTGCTGCTAAGGTCTCCTGAAGGAGGAATTTCTCCAAAGCCCCATTCCTGCGTCACCTGGTAGGAGAGTTGAATCCCTAGCAAATCTCACAGTGGGTCTGACTAGTCTAATCGACAGCGGGAAAAGAACTGAGGAGAAGAGGGGCCACCCACGTTTATGTAGACACTGGCGCATGACATCATCATGGGTGGCCCCTGGCATGCAAAGTTTCTGTGTGGTCCTAGTGCTGATGCAGGTATAGTTCAAAAGGTGTGGCCTAATGAAAGAAATATCCTCAAAGAAAAGATCTTACAGTTATGGTCAACTTCAATGTTTTCTAGTTTTTGTTTAACTTTCTGCTCTTATTGGTTTACTAAACATCTCAGGTAATGCAGTACTTATTCCACACATTCCATAATCATTTGACTGTCCCCAACTAACCTCACAGTTGCTTTTTGTGACACCTTAGGTTGCTGTCAAGGTGAACACTATGATGCTGAATGCAAGCACTATGAGGTCAGGTGGGGACAGTGTAACACACTTTGTGACTTCCAGGGTGGGCTGCCAATATGTGTTCTAAACTCTGGAAAAGAAAATGGACAAATCAAGAACTGTATTCTCCAGTAAATCATAATAACTAAAACACTGTGTTTATGAACGCAATGTACATATCCAGTTGGATGCCTTCTCCTCAGCACAGTGGAATTCTAATCTCCCCTGCTGTTCTATTCTTAATCCAAGTGTTCCCATTCGTAAATGTATTATTGTCTCATTTCTAAACCCATTTCTGCCTATTTGTTGAAAACTCAGTATCGTCTCTTTTCTAAATTAGGGTTTTCTTTGGGGGGGGACCACAGCGCATCAATCTGGAGAGGCTATTTACTGCTTGTAGTCTGAGGGGAGTGAGCAGAGCCCTCAGACATCTCCCTGGTGTAATGCCTTAAATGTAATATTTACAGGCACCTGTGGAGCCTGCAGCCAAGCCCAAGGTCTCACATCCGCCTCAGACCCAGCAAGTTATGTAGGCACGTTGAGATCAATGTTGGTATCAGCCATAACCCAGCACCGTATCAGTAACCTCACTCATAAATTGTAGCTGAACAAATGAATGACTATTTAAATCAAATCAACTGATTTATAAGCGCACCCTTCCAAAGATCAAGGCGCTGTACATATGCACAAATAAACATAACATACATAGTAAAATCAGAATTCATAAAATCATACATTTATAATTTACAGCAGCACTATATAATAAAATATCCCATCAACTGAGCTCATCTGGAAATGCTAGACTAAGCAAATAAGTTTTGAGGGCTGATTTAAAACTCCGGATGGTCAGGCACTCTCTTACCTGATGAAGTAGAGAATTCCACAGGGTAGGGGCTGCAAACGTAAAGGATCAGGACCCATATGTCTTCAGGTGCACCCTGGGAATCTCTAGCAATCCCTCGTCGGTTGATCAGAGTGGGCAGGAGGGGCAGCAGGGACATGGGAGATCTTGCAGGTAGTGGGGTCCCCGTTTCTGTAGGGCTTTATAGGTCAGCAAGCCGACCTTGAAGGTGATCTGCCACTGTACTGGCAGCCAGTGCAGTCCGTGAAGCACAGGCGTAATGTGATGGGTTCTAGAAGTACCAGTCACCAGCCTGGTCGCTGGATTCTGCACTAGCTGTAAGTGGCAGATATCAACCCCCGGTAGCCCTAGGTACAGGGCATTGCAGTAGTCAAGGTGGAGGTCATGAAGGTGTGGACAAATGTTGGAAGATCATCAGGAGGAACCAGGTGTTTCACCCAGGCAATATTCCTCAGATGGTAAAATGTGGTATTGACAATGGCTGACACTTGCGATTTCAGGGTCAGACCGTTGTCAAAATAACACCTTGGTTACACACCCGATCTGAGGTAGCCAGCTGAACACCCCCAAGCCAAAGCTGCACCCCTTGTTTTCGACTATTTCTGCCCACCACAGGATAGCCCTGTGCCTCCAGCCGTAGGGTATCACAAGGGTTTCGAGCAGTGCCCTCTCCAGGATTCAAACCCCGGTACCTTCTACACTGCAGACCATCACCCTACCACTGAGCCATGGAGACCGCCACAATTTAAATGTCAATATGCTTCTCTTATATCACTGCTGGGCTTTTGCCTCATTGGTGCTGCCCTTTAGTCACCCCCCGCTTGCGGCTGGCCCAGGCTCTTTCGATCACACTCTTCCTGCTTCTTGGTCCCACAGCCCACCCCTCGAGGACCCCTCCCACACACTTCACAGCCCTCCAGCCAATTTTGGATACCACCCACACTACAAATGTCTGCCATCCACCCCCTTCCTCCCACATGCATCTCCCCACTGTCACATGTCAACACCTATCACCGTGCTGGATCTCATTCCTATCCTATCCCTCACTTGTCACTCTGGCCATCCCTTGCACTAGCTACATGATAACCAGGTGACAGTCCTCCCTGGCACACAGGCAGTGATCCTTCACCCTACTCAGAGTCATTGCCTTTCTCCTGCTCATCTTGGGGAACGTTCATCCCAACCCATGTTTCGTCTCGCCCAGCCCAAGCTTCTCGGACCATGGGCTTAGAGTAGCTGCAATGAATATCTGCAGCCTACCCCAAAAAAATGAGTGCCTTCACTGCTGGATGCTGCAACATCAGCCGGATGTCCTAGCCCTCACTGAAACCTGGCTCTCCCAAAAAATACCCGACTCAATGGTCGCCTTCCCAGGCTTCACCCTCCACAGAATCGATAGAGTAGGTAAGCGTGGTGGGGGAAGTGCGGTGTACATCCGTGACTCCATAATATGTCATACACTTCCAACACCCTCGCTAGACCATGATGCCCAAGCCCTATCATTAAACTTCTCGACCCTCCAGAGCCCCTCTAACTTTGACTGTAGCATACGCCCCCCAAGACCAAGCTCAGGTGATACAGTCCATTGCTAACTTCACGTTATAGTTGGTGATCTGAATGTGAAAGTACAGTTACGTAAGAACTTACCATAACAGTAGATCTTTGAGAGGGCTCTTGCAGTAGATAATTACATATTGGACTGATGGCGGCAGGACCTCACAGACAAATTTCTAGCTAGCAGTCTCTGGTGAGGGACGCCCCCATGTCAGGTGACCGGCGTCAGGAGACATCGGTATAAAGGGGCAGTCCCTCACACCTGCCTTCCAGTTCTTTCCCGCCACAGGCCACAAGAGGCCGGACGAGAGAGAAGTGGATATTTCCCTCACTGGAAAAGGAGCTGAAAAAGCTTAGGGGGATGGAGGGCGGGAAGGTATTACCTACTGCAAGAGCCTCCCTCGAAGATCTACTGTTACGGTAAGTTCTTACGTAACTGTACTATCTTACTTCGAGAGGGCTCTTACAGTCGGTAATTACATATAGGACTGAGTCCCAACCAGTCTGGAAGAAGAAGAAGAAGCACATTGGAGAACAAAAGCTACTCAAGTAGATCCTCTAGCTGTGAAGGCCTTAAGAAAGCAGGTCTTCAAGCCCAAAGCCTGCTCTATGGCGAGAGGCAATATCCAAATTGTAGTGTTTTGTAAATGTGTGGACAGAAGTCCAAGTGGCGGCAGCACAGATGTCTGCCGCTGACACATTCTTGAAACATGCCGCTGAGGCGACTCCTCTGGTGGAGTGTCCTCTTACTTGACCAGGAAAAGTCTTGTTGTACTTGTCGTAATAGAAAGTGATGCAATGAGCCAACCATTTAGACAGGCGTTGCTTGGAAACAGCACTGCCTTCTCTTTTGGGTGCAAAAGAGACAAACAGTTGATCGGTCTTTCTGAGATCTTTTGTTCTGTTAGTGCAGTATCTCAGAATCCGGTGGACATACATAGTATGAAGTAGATACTCCCTTGACTGGAGTATGCGTAAAGAAAGCAGGTAACTCTATGGACTGGTTCAATGTAGATTCCGCTACCACCTTAGGGAGAAACTTAGGATTGGTGCGCAGAGCTACATGTTCCTAGTGAAAAATCAAGTAAGGGATTTTACACTTCAGGGCCTGGAGCTCGGAAATCCTCCAAGCGGAGGCGATGGCCACTAGGAAGAGTGTCTTCCATGAAAAGTACTTCAAGTCTGCAGAAGCTGCCCGTTCAAAAGGAGGTAAAGTAAGTTTCTCAAGAACAAAGTTCAAATCCCAAGGAGGGGCGGGGACTCGGATAGGGGGGTCTCGAGTGAAGAACCCCTCTGAGGAAAGTTTTAGAGACTTCCAGTTGAGCAAATGTCCTGTCTGCAAAGGGAACATGATAGGCCGAAATGGCCGCCATGTGAACCTTCAGGGAGGAGTGACTAAGACCCAGGTCAAAGAGATGGCGCAGGTACTCCAGCAGCCGCCCAACCGAGCAGGAGAAAGGCTCGAAGTCTTTTGAAGTGGCCCAGATTGTGAACCTTTTCCACTTCATGGCATAGGTAGACCTAGTGGAGGGTTTCCTAGCCTCCACCAGAATCTCCGCCACCTGGGGAGAAACTCCAAAGTGGACTTGAGCTATGTCTGCAGGAGCCATGCATGTAGCTGAAGGGACTTGAGTCCTGGATGGACCAGGGTCCCCTGATCCTATGGTCAGCAGAATTCATGACAGACGAAGAGAAGAGGTGGTTCCTCTGAGTACTGTTGCAGAAGAGAGAGAGAACCAAACTTGCCTGGGCCAGAAAGGAGCGATCAGAATCATTCATGGTCCTTCTGAGCCGACTTTCTGCAAGACTCATGGGATCAGAGGAATTGGGGGAAAGGCATAGATGAATCTGTCCTTCCAATCTAGAGACAGAGCGCCTCTCCAGAAAATGTTTCACTCTTGAACGAGTGAGCAGAAGTCGGGAAGCTTTGCGTTTTGAGGGGAAGCGAACAGGTCGACCTGTGGTATTCCCCAGCACAGGAAGATATCGTCTAGGACCCCCCAATCCAGTTCCCACTCATGAGCTTGAGCAGACGAGTGACTTACTTTGTCTGCTAAGGTGTTCTCGACCCCTGGAACATGAATCGCCATAAGGTGAAAGTCGTGTTGTGCTGCCCAATCTCAAACTCTCATCGCTTCCCTGCAAAGAGGGTAGGACCAAGTCCCTCCAAGTTTGTTGATGTACCATACCACACACATATTGTCTGACTGGATGGCAAGGTGGCTGGGAAGAAGATGCAGATGAAGCACTTGGAGAGCATAAAGCACAACCCGAAGCTCGAGCACATTGATGTGAAGTGTTTGTTCGAGCTTGGTCCAAGAGCCCTGGGTCCGATGAGGACCGAGATGGGCTCCCCAACCTTCGCCCGAGGCGTCTGTGGTCAGAGTCTGAGAGGGGGAAGGGAGGAAGGAAGAATGGAACTCCCCAGAGAAGGTTCTCTCGAACCATCCACCACTGCAAGTCTCGAACCATGGGAGAGGATACTAGGACCAACTGGTCCAAGTCGTCCACGAACTGATCCCATTGGGAGCAAAGCGTCCACTGAGAGACCCTCAAGTGGAACAGAGCGCGAGGGACTGTCGGGATAGCAGCCCCCATAAGCCCGAGGAGGCGAAGAACCAACCTTGCACTGATCCACCTGTGGCTGGACAACAGGCTTACCTGAGTCTGGAGAGTGGGCGCCCTGTCCGGTGGCAAGAAGGCCCTGCCCAGGGTCGTGTCCAGTATCGCCCCGATAAACTGGAGCCTCTGGGATGGGACCAAGTGAGACTTGGAATGGTTGATGGTAATACCCAGACAGGCAAAAACCTGCTGGGTGAGGGAGAGGCAGTGCAGGAGTTCCTCCCTGGATGAGGCTGCCAGGAGAGAATTGTCCAGGTACGGGAAAACCTGTACCCCCGGGGATGCAGGTAGGCTGCCACCACCACAAGGCATTTGGTAAATACTCAGGGAGCCGAGGAGAGGCCAAACGGAAGTGCCTTGAACTGGTAGTGGTCCCCCTGGAAAGCAAAATGGAGATATTTGTGGTGAGACTGGCAGATAGATATGTGCAGGTAAGCGTCCTGCATATCCAGAGCACACAGCCACTGGCCCGAGTGGAGGAGGGGCAGAAGGCTCTGCAGTGAGAGCATCCTGAACCTTTTGTACTCCATGAACAGGTTCAGGGAACTGAGATCCAGAATAGGTCTTACATCTCCTGTCTTCTTTGGGACCAGGAAGAAGTGGGAATAGTAACCCATTCCTTGCAGAGAAAGGGGGACAGGTTCTATCGCCTCTTTCAGCAAAAGTGCTGAAATCTCTTCCTGGACCAGGAGAAGATGTTCCTGAGAGTACGACGACCTTGGGGGAGGGTGACGAGGTGGTTTCTGTAGAAACTCTATTGAGTGTCCTTCTGCGATTAGCTGGAGCACCCATGAATCTGATGTTATCCTCTCCCAGCCCAGAAGGTGGAGGGAAAACCTCCTTCCTACCGGTTCCTCTGGGAAGCCTGGAGGCTGTGGGAGAGGGAAGGAGTCAGGTGGTGTGTGGCAGTGCAGCAGTTGAAGCTCCCGCTGCTTTTCTGGGCGGGGGGGGCTTGGCAGCTGGGGGGGCCCGACGTTTAGTGGCCCTCTTTCCCTGTGGTCGCGCTTTCGGCTGAGTCCATCTGCGAAAGGGACGGCACTGCGATTGATGGGGATGATACACAGAGTCCACAAACTTTAGTGCCATCCCCTTCTCCTGCAGGTCAGTGATGATGTCCTTGACAATACCCTCAAACAGCACCAAACCCCGGAAGGGCACTTCCTGGATGGCGGACTGCACTTCCGGGACCAACCCTGACCTTCGGAGCCATCATGACACCGTAGGCCTACGGCGAAAGCTGAGCTCCTACCAGCAGTGTCCACTGCATCGTAGGTCACATGAAGGATGTGCCAACTGGCCGAACATGCAGAGCGGACAAGGTCAGCCACTTCCTGCTTGACCTGAGAGTCCGGAAGGGAGTCCAATTTAGATTCCACCTCACTGAGAATCGCCTTCTGGTAATCCCCCATGTGACCGACATAGTTCAGGGCCCTAATACCCAGAGTGGAAGAAGCGAGAATCTTCTTGCCATACTGGTCCAGAAGGCGGGATTCCTTGTCAGGTGGAGACGAGCTAAGGTGTTTGGGGTGAGCTGACCGGCCATGAGTGGCGCTAATCACAACCGAGTCAGCTCGAGGGTGGGAGTCTACATAGTCAACACCCTCGGGAGCTTGGTATAGCCTGTTCAACTTCCTGGGAAGTGGGGCTAACTCCAACGGCTGTTTCCATATAGTGGTAATAAGGTCGGCATGAGGCTCGATCCAGGGTGGCACCAAAGTGGGAGCTGTCACGGGCAGATCCAGATGCTCAGCGAGTTTTTTACGCTGGGGGTCTGGCTCCAAGGATTGCCACTTATGTACTTTCTGGATCTTTCATAGCAACTCCATGAAGGAAGGATCCTCCAGAGGAGACTTTGGAGGAGTCCTTGGCCTGGGCTTGGATGGAGAGCGTGGCTCGTCATCTTGCTTGGAAACAACCGTCCGAAGCGTCTGAAGAAGAAGACGATGAGGAAGAAGTAGACTCTCTCTCCCAATGAGGGGGAGGAACGGACCCCTTGAGAAGCCCTCGGGGAAGCGTGTCCTGCCCCTCTCTGGACCCAGAGGGTTTAGCCCTGGTGTCCGGAGGTGCGGAGGGAGTTTGTCGTCGTGGACGTACGGGAACCGGCACTGGCACCGTCGTCGGAAGACGACTCTCCACCTCTCTGGTGAGCTGAGCCTTGGCCTCAGCCCACCAGGAGGCCAGTCTCCTGCAGATTCACCGGCCGTTGGGGAGGTGAAGGAGGAGGAGGAGGGGGATATGGGTATGGACTATACCCATAAGGCGCGTATCCATAACATGACGGCAGGAGGCCTGGCGTCGGGTACTGGGCGCCGGATAGGTCGGCGCCGTGGGTATTGCGGTCCCGGGTATGACGGGCGTAGGATACGACGAGGTGGGTACCCAGGAACTGGGGGCTGCCGGAGCAGATGGCCCGCCAGAGGCCCTACAGGCGGATCTGGAGCAGAAGGCCCAGGGGCGAAGGGCCCGGAGTCGGGGTAGCATCCAGGAGCGGGATGTCGCCCGGCGTCAGCAACACTGACATCAGAGCCGGCGGCCAAGGAGCTGGCGTCAGAGCCAGCATCCAGGAAGCCAACGTCAGATCGGTCAGACCAGCAGGTGGACGGTCTGATGGAGGTGTAACAGGAACCTCAGTGTCGCCCGGGGATGGGGGGGGAGAAATCCTCGGGGTTGGGCTGAGGAGACTCAGGGTCCCTGGAGGGCAACGAAGGCTGCGGGGAGCTGGGAATGACAGATGTGGAAGGGTCCAGCGTCGGCTCATCCGCTGTGTGGACGTCAGGCGAACTGATGTGCGGCTTAGCAGCGGGATCCGGGTGGGCGCCGGAGGGGCCAGTGTCCGACTTTGAGGGGCCGGTGTCCGACTTAACGGACCCATCACCGGAGGCAGGCTGCGATGGAGGGGTGGCCTGGTGTGGCGGAATAGGGGCCGCCAAGGCTGCCCCAGCGCGGGTCGGGCGACTTACCGACCTTCTCCGTGCGGGCGTCGGAGGAGCCGATCCGCTTATCGGAGCTGCCTGCACCAGTAGGCCGAAACCATGGCTTTACTGGGAGTGGAGGCCTCAAAGCCTGGAGGTGCCTGAAGGGGCCGAGCATGAGCCAGACGGGCGGGACGACACTGCCTTAGAAGCCTCTAAGGTGGTCGCTAGGAGCGTCCCCCGGGAGGGGGACATTACCTTTAGTACGGCGACTCCTGAGGAAATCGTGAGGGCGTGAGAGCCTTTGTCCCGGTGCTTTTCTTTATCCTTTTCTTGTGATGGCCTTCAGGGGAAGTTGACGCCTGCTGAAGCTTTTTCAATTCTTTCTCCATGGCGCTCATTTTCTTTTTAAAAATATGGGCCTCCAGGGACTGCTGCCACCTTCTCCGCGTTAAAACTAAGGCAGTGCTGACACTTCTCTACCGGACGGTCAGGGCCTAGGCAAAAAAGGCACAGGGAATGGCCATCCTTGTGCGGGAGTTGGGCGCCACACGAGTCGCATTTGTTTTTGTGCTCGGGGGTGGGGACATACATACACCGACTAATACCTGACGGATGATGGGAAAAAATACAGGTTACTCACCTGTAACAGGAGTTCTAGGAATGATATATGTTGTTCATCCACACTCATTGGCAGTATCCTTGCCGTAAATCTTGCCGAAGGTCTTCAAGTTGGCTCCTCCCACCCACCCGGTGGTATAACTCGCCCACCCATGATGCCAGATCTGGCCCGCTGGAAGCTCAGGTTGTGCGCCAGCCAGGGAGGTCGGGTGGGTCGGTGGATGAACAACATATACCATTCCTAGAACTCCTGTTACAGGTGAGTAACCTGTATTTCTAGGACATGGATATGTTGTTCATCCACACTCATTGGCAGACTCCTAGCAGTTCTCCGGGAGGAGGGAGGCAAGACGACACCCCATATACTTACTTGGGAAAGAGAGACTGAGAACCGAGGCCCCAAAACCAGCATCCCGGCGTGACTCAAGGTCGATGTGGTAATGGGTAATGAAGGTGTTTGCTGACTTCCAGGTAGCAGCCCTGCAGATTTCCTGGATAGGGACGCCCCTGGAAGCAGCCACTGCTGCAGCAGTATGGCGGTAGAATGAGCTCTTATCCTCTGGGAGGCTCCATGCCCGCTAACTTATAGCAGAGATCTATGCAGGAGGTTACCCACCTGCTTATCGTCCGCTTGGCTGCAGGTCTGCAGATGCGGCTCAGCGTAGGTGACAAACAGCTGGCTAACCTCTCCCGAATTTCAGCCAAGCGCCCTTATAATAGCGAGCTCTTCTAGGATCCAGAGTATGGAGCCTATATTCGGCCTCCGAGGTGTGATTGGGTAGAACACCGGCAGAGTCAACACCTGGTTAAGGTGAAACTCCGACACCACCTTCGGAAGGAATTTCGGGTGGGGGCGCAGGACAACCTTGTCCCTGTGGAAGACCAGGTAAGGAGACTCGATGGAAAGCGCCTGGAGCTCTCCCATCCTTCTGGCTGACGTGATAGCCACCAAGAAGGCGGTCTTCCACGACAGGTGAGAGAGAGCACACCTGTGCATAGGTTCGAATGGCTTGCCCATGAGCTTTGCCAGTACCAGCAGTAGATCCCACGGAGGTGGGGGTTCCCGCACTGGAGGGGAAATGTGATCAAGGCCTTTGAAAAAGCGCCAGACCACCTTCTCCTGCGCCACCGACTGCTTCCCGGCCCGCGCCCGGTAAGCAGAGATGGCTGCCAGGTGCACCCTTAGGGTCGCCGACCTAAGCCCTGACTAGAAAGGGACCATAAATAGTCCAAGATGCTTGCAAGGAACAGGAGGAAGGGTCCAAGCCCTTGTTCTGACACCAAATGGAAAACCTTTTCCATTTGAAGGCATAGCATTTTCTGGTCGACTCTACGGGACGCCTCAACTACATTGAGGACCTCGCCGGAAAGACCCAAAGCCTGGAACTCTAGCCCCAGGAACCAGGCCGCCAGGTGCAGGGATTGAAGGTCCGGATGGAACACCTTCCCCTGATTGACTGAGAGCAGGTCCGGGCGAGCTGGAAGCTGCCGCGGAGTCCTGGAGCTGAGACTGAGGAGATCTGGGTACCAGAACTGGCGAGGCCAGTCTGGGGCTATCAGAATCACCTGCGCCTTGTCCCTCCTCGCCTTGAGAAGCACCTTGTGGATCAAGGGAAATGGGGGAAAGGCGTAAAAGAGGCCCGGGGTCCATTGCCTCGAGAAGGCATCCCCCTGCAGCGAGCCCTGCTGAGGGGGGCCGGCATGGAACAGTCTCAGCTTCGCGTTCTCCCTGGAGGCAAACAGGTCCACCTGAGGTGTGCCCCAATGGGAGAACAGATGCTGTACTACCTCCGGCAGGAGAGACCACTGTGGGATGCAGCCCCTATCCGCCCAGGCATCGGCAGGGTGTTGGAGGCCCTGCCACGTGAATGGCTAGGAGATCCGCCTCCAGGCTGCGCACGAGTGACCAAATGCGGAGAGCTTCCTTGCATAGAAGCATGGAGCGCGTCCCGCCTTGGCGGTTTAGATAGTACATGGTCGTGGTATTGTCCGTCTGGACTCGGACCACTTGACCCCGGAGGAACGGAGCAAAGGCGGTGAGAGCTAGGCGGACCGCTCGGAGCTCCAGCAGGTTGATGTGGCATCGGGACTCCCGCGGGGACCAGAGGCCATGAGCCCGGTGTTCCCCCAGATGGGCACCCCAACCCATCAGAGAGGCATCGGTCGACAGAGAGACCGTCGGCTCGGGGCGGACGAACGGGATGCCCTCCTGCAATTGATCTGGAACGGTCCACCACTGGAGAGCATTCCACATCCCCTGTGTCACCGACACAAGCTGGTCCAAGGGATCGCAGCTGCCAGACCACTGGCTGGCCAGTCCCCACTGAAGGGGACGATGTTCCAGCGGGCCCAACGGACCACGCTGGTACAGGCCGCCATGAGACCCAGGAGGCGAGGAAGTCCCGGCAGGGCGAATTGCCCAACCAGAAATGATCGGCAAAGGAGGAAAGAACTCGGCCCTGTCCGCCGAGCCGCCTGCTCAAGAGAGTCGAGCTGCGCCCGATGAATAAAATCACCTGCTTCGCTCGAGTCTGACTCTGGCCTCGCTGGACAAGGAGGCCCAGTTGAGAGCAGACCTGAGGGCCAGATCTCTGACCACTCCGCCCTTCCTGGAGGGAGCTGCTATCAGCCAGTCGTCCAGGTAAGGGTACACCGGACCCCTCGCGCCGCAGAGGAATGCTGTCACCACTGCCATGCATTTGGTGAAGACCCTGGGAGCTGGAGACAAGTCAAGGGCATGGCTTGAACTCGAAGAGAGATCCTTCCGCTCGGAAGCTGAAGGAATCTCTGGTGAGACGGACGGATAGGGACGTGAAAAACGCTGGCCCAAGTCCAGAGAGCAGAACCACACGCCTGCCCAAGGATGGTATTATCTGAGCCAGAGTGACCATCCTGAAGGTTCGAGACCTTAGGAACTTGTTTAGGTCGTGAGGTCGAGAATGGGCGCCAGCCCCGTCCTGCTTCGGAACCAGGAAGTACCTGGACACAAACCCTGGGTCTGAAGGAGGGTCCACCACCTCTCTTACCACCTCCTTCTGGAGGAGGAGAGCGATGTCGGCTCGACGAGCCGCCAGTGAGGCTGGGGATCCCGAAGGCCCCCGAGGGGCGACGGCTCTGAAGGGTGGTGCCTGCTCGAATTCCAGAGGCAGGCCTCTTCCCACCACCTCCAAGACCCACCTGTCCGTGGTAACAGCGGACCAGGCGGAACGGAAGTGCCGGAGCCGTCCCCCCACGGGGGGACCCAGGGGTAAGGTGACGGGGATGGGGCGACACCCTCAGCCCGTCACTGGGCAGGCTTGGAGGAGGGACCGGCCGAGGGACCTCCTGGGCCCTTTCCTCCCTGCCTCCTGTTAGAGGAAGCCGGCGGCTTGGGTTTGGGATGCCAAGGCCGAGCCTGCTGGCCCTGACGTGCTGGGCACGAGGCCGGGGCACAGAAGGACTAAAAGGGCTTAGGCTGTGGTTTGCGGCCTTGTCCTTCTGAGCGGAAGAGACCGAGTCCAAGGTGGCATTGGACTCTCGATCCTCTGCAGGTGACCTTCCACCCCAGGGCCGAAGAGGTCAGTCCCCAAAAGGGAACATCCGCCAACTTGTGCTGGGTATCCAGTAAAGGTGGATATCCTCAGCCAAGCCCTACCGACGCATAGCCACTGCGGGCCGCCACCGATCTGGCACATGAGTCCCTACATCCAAAGCAGTCTGGAGCTGCTGTTTGGCCACTGCCCTGCCCTGGTCCGCACCTGCTTAACCGTAGTCTGCAGATCGGCGGGAAGATGAGGGATGACCTCATCCAGGAGCCCAACAGGGCATGAGAAAAATGTGCCATGAGGACGGCCGAACTGGCCTGGAAGGCGAGAGAGGACGCAGCGAGACTTTTCGCCCACATAGTCCAATTTCTTGACCCTTGTCAGGAGGTTTGTCCACATCCCTGGCGCTGCCGGGCGCCGGAAAACGCTGTCGGTAACCAACCCTCAGCAGAGGGTGTTCCAAAAACCGGACAAGGAACCGGGGGACCAGATATTTCCTGGCCATCCTGGCCGGGCGCAGGGCAGGAAGCAGGGCGCTGCCAAAGTTCCAGTGCTGGACCCACTATGGCCTCGGCCACCGGAAAGGCCTCCGTCGGAGAATCCCCTCGGTCCAGAATCTCCGTGAGGGGATACCTGGCCCGTTTGGAAATGGGTTCGAGCTCCATCCCGGTGGACTCCGAGATGAGCCGAAGCAGTCCTAGGAAGGACGACGGGCTATCGTCCATTGGCTGACCTCCTGAAGACTCCAAGTCCAGTCGCTTGGAGAAGAAGGAGGAATCATCTTCGACTCGGAAGAGTCTCGAAAGCTGCCTCTGGCCTGAGCCACCCTTCACCTGCCGAGGTCGGTCGGGAGTGAGGGTAACTGACAGCCGATGGGGTAAACCCTTAGCCGACCGAGAATCCTTGGTCGGAGCCCCAATTGGTGGCTGTGGAGGCGGAGGTTCCACCGCAATCGGTGGAGCAGCTGGTTTTGGCCGAACAACCGGCCTGGGTATAGGCTCCTCGGGCAAGTCGAGGGGTTGTGTCGGCCGTTCCGGTGACAGCCACTTAATGGCCGGGGAAGGCGCGGGTCGGCTTATTCCCGGCCAGAGGGCTGTTGCAACATAAGGTCCTCGCCGTCGGCGTAATTCTCGCGAGCCTCCCTCATCCGAGGAGGAGGGCGGAGACCACGCCGCGACGCCATGTGCCGAGACCGAGACCGCCTAAGGACGGTGGGAACGGCTGGACCGCGAAGAGGTCCGAGACCGAGACCGAGAGTCCCGGAATTTCCGGGGTCGGTGCAGGGAGGTGTCGGCCGGAACCGACACTCCCTTCGGCTCGGAAGGTCCATCCGAGGGCTCCGGAACCGGAGGCACAGGCGAGCCCACGGGATCCTCAACTCCTCCCGGGGGAACCGGGGAGAGGGGAATCTCGGCTGCTAAAGGCGACAGCCCGTCCAATGGGTCGAGAAAAATCTCGACTTCATCAGTGGGAGTCTCGGTCAACTGACCTGACGGGGACACCGTGAGGCCAGTGGCCGAAGCCGAGCGGTCGACCGAAGCCGACGGTCGACGGCCCGGGGAGAGGGACCTTTCCCGCTCCCAAGAGCGTCGACGGAGGGACTTACCCTTGTCCCTCTTTTTGGACCGAGAAAAAGGTCCAGCAGACGCAGGCCCTTCTCCTTTAGTGGAGAGGGACAGACAAAGCTCCTTAAAGGAAGCCGTGTAGGAAGAACCCAGAGAGAGCGGGATAAATGCCGCGGCCGAGGAAGATACGGCCCGCGCCGCCTCCTCTTCGAGGGCGACCATCCGCTCGAGCTGATCCGCCGAGCCCGCCGCCGCGGACACCGCCAACCGGGCCTCCTTTGACTTCACCGAGGGAACGCTCGGACGGCCCAGTTGCAATCGGGCAGCACGGTCTTCGAGGACGAGGTCGAGAAAGATGAGCACAGGTCGCAAGCCTCGCGGGTCGTGCTCAAGGCCTAAGCAGTAGACACACGTGGAGTGTGGATCCGTCCGAGACATCTTCTGCCCGCATGGGCATCTCCAAACTGGAGTCGATTTATCCATCGCAGTCATGAGGGATCAAGACTGAAAGTCTTTTGCAAAATATTATTTTTAAATCTGCAAACGGAGAAATAGGAACAGTCACAAACGCAGAGCGTTAAGGAGGGAACCTGAGCTTCCAAGCGGTAAGGAAGATCTGGCGTCATGGGGCGGAGCCGAGAGTTATACCACCCGGGTGGGTGGGAGGAGCAAGCTTGAAGACCTTCCGGCAAGATTTAAAGCGGCAAGGATACTGCCAATGAGTGTGGATGAACAACATATCCATGTCCCTAGAATAGAAAATACTCGGTTAAAAAAACGATGAAAGAGCCCGACAAACAAGGAACATTTCCGCGAGGTGCTGCCATGAGCTAATGGCAAGAAAGAACGGAAGGCGGGTGTGAGGGACTGCCCCTTTATACTGACATCTCCTGACACTGGTCACCTGACGTGGTGGCGGTCCCTCGCCAGAGACTGCTAGCTAGAAATGTTTCCGTGGGGTCCTGTTGCCTGCCGACGTCAATCCGATATGTAATTACCTACTGCAAGAGTCCTCCCGAAGTAAGATCCGGCTTTCCAGCATGACCTCCCAGATCAAGGGACTTCGCTGCTCTGGACCTTACCCAGCAGATCAACCAACCCACCAGGGTGAATTCCTCTAATGACTCTAGCACCGTGATCAACCTCCTACTCACCAAACTGTCCCAACAAAATTTCAAATCTTGTGGTCCTTCTGGACTCCCTAAGTGATCACACTCACCAAATTATTCTCCTAGTCATGCTTTCAGCAGAAACCCAAACCACACAAAATAATCCGGCAGCCTTGCCAAACTTAGGAGGCACCTAACTTGCTGGGACTGGTCCCCAATCTCTCGGGCACCTACCATAGATGAAACCCTTGATCATTTTACCTGCTCCTTTAATAAAGCTTGCGATATCTACGCCCCTTTCTCTAATGTACAGACCAAGAAGCACAATGCCGCTTGGGTTTCAACTGAACTGCTCCATCAACTCAAGCACAGAGATGATACCTGGAGTAAAGTAGTTTCCTCCAGTTCGCAGATGGACAGGCAGGCCTACAAAGCAGCCCGCAACAAATGCACTTGGGCAATAATGCAGGCTAAATCGGAATACTATAAAGTAACACTAGCCTCCTCCTGGGGGAATTCTCGGTTGTTTTGGGACAACATCAAGGAACTTAACGGCAAATCCCAGCCCTCCCCCATCCCTTCTAACCATTAACAATGTCCCCACCACCGACCCACAGCCATAGCCGACTGTCTTAACGCATCTTTCTCTGACCTCAGTGCAGTACTCCCAATCAACTTTTTCGACCATATTCCAGTAACCCCGCCCCCTAACTTGCAGTATCTCTCCTTCCACTTCAGAGTAGTTACCCTGAATGAGGCCAGGCCATTTCTCACCAATGTCCTCAGTGGCTCCTGCTATTGCAAGGACTCATTTGATATGAGAATTTATTGGCTAGTACTTGACACAGTTCTCTCCCCATTGAGTGACCTCATAAACCTCTCCCTCTGTCTGGGGCAGTTCCCATCAACCTGGAAGATGACCACTATCACCCCTATTACCTGCCCATCTCCATCCTTCCCCCACTCTCAAAAGCCCTTGAAAAGATTATAGCCACCCAACTCACTGAAAATCTTCTCACTAACAATCTACTGTGCAGGGAACAAGATGGTTTCAGAGCTGGGTACAGTACTACTATGGCCCTGACTGAGTTCTCTAACTACATTCATTCTGCCCTGGATAGAAAACACCTTGCGGGAGCTATCTTCATTGACCTATCAAAGGCCTTTGACACATTCTCCCACCCCTTACTCCAAAGCACACTCCAACACATAGGGCTTACCGTCTACTTGACCGCCAATCACACAGCACAAAATAAAATCCATCAAGCCATAAACAAAATGTGCAGGCTCCTATCAGGGGCAGATATGCGTACCCCTACCTGCACGCTGTATTCCCTGACAAACCTCCTAACACTGGATGAGAGCATACGTTATCAAACATGTCTCCTAACTAAAATAAATACACCTGGGGCTCTCCTCCCTGGGGGTATCTGCCTCACTCTAATCCTCCCACACCTCAGTGAACACCTGCACCACCAGCAAACAGGTATGGTTGATACCGAGGGTCAGGACCTCACTAGCCTAAAGGTCCTTCTCCTACAGGGCACCAGCATGGCATAATGAACTCCACTCTGAGATCTCCTCCATCTCCAACTTAGGTCCCTTCAAAGTAGCACTCAAAGAACATATACTTGCCTCACGGTGCTGTCAATGTGCCATCTAGTTAGGTACTACCTTGCTCACTACCTCTATAGCAACCTCTTGACAATGCCTCTGTTGGCTGCTCACACATTTTACCTGCACTTGTTCTCCACTTTTCACGGTATATTCAAAGTAGTAACCATCCAAGCAAGCCAGTGCTAATGTAGTAAAGTAAACCAGTGCTAAATGTATTAAAGTAACTGCAGAATCTTGTTTGAGCTATACAAACTGCTGCTGTAATATTGCATTCCTCTAGAAACTGTAATTTGTGTCTGTAACCTTGTAATTCCACTATGTTGTTACTATATATACTGTATGTCTGTTTCTGTACTCTGACGCAGAGCCTTTGTAAATAAGTCCCTGACTCAAAGGTTGTAATGCCTAAAGAATGCTAAATAAAATAAATAAATAAAGCCCAGAAGGTTGTCCAGCCGACAAACACGCCTCCCGTCGATCTGGGTCCACCACCAACACCTCAGTTTTAGCCGAGTTCAACCTCAGCCAGCTGGCACTCATCCAGTCCTGGATCTCAGAGAGGCAGTTGCTAAACATCGAGATGACATCATCCTGTTCGGGTACAAAGGACATGTACAGCTGATTATCATCTGCATAGCAGTGAAAACTCAGACTGTACCGCCTAATAATGCCTCCCAATGGCAGCATGTACACTGCAAACAACATGGGTGACAAAATGGAGCCCTGCAGGATAAGGGGAGCGCATCAGTGGAATAAATCCCAGTGACCACTCCTGAGTCCTACCCTACAGGAATCATCAAAACCATCAGAGGACTGTACCTGGCAGTCCACAGATGAACTGCAGGCGCTCCAATAGCATACCATGGTCCACAGTGTCAAATGCTGCAGAGCGATCAAGGAGGACCAAGACGGAATGAGTCCTCTGATCTCTTGCTATTAAATCATTTAGCACCCGAACAAGGGCTGTCTCGGTGTTATGCCTCTTCTTGAATCTGGACTGGAGAGAATCGTAGACATTGTGGGTACAAAGATGATCATCCAGCTGCAGCGTGACCACCTTCTCAATAACCTTGCCCACAAAAGGCAGGTTAAGAGACAGGTCTGTAGCAGTGTTGTCAGAACTTGTTTGAAAAAGATTCGAACCCTCCTCAAACCCTGGTGTTTGAGTTCTAATTTAGAACTCGAACAATACAGGGTTCGCAAAAGGGTTTGAATCATCCAAAATCTCACTTCATGTCTGTGTGCTTTGCGGCCTGCGCATTCCTCTCATTCCCGTCCGATATTTACACTCACTAACACTTACCTCTTTAGTCTCAGAGCAGTGTGGTGTGACTAAAAGAGGCAGCTCTAGTGATGCCACGGGGCGGGGTTTCCCTCAGGTTTGGTACTGTAATCTCGGAGGTATTGTGACAGTCAGTTAATTAACTCTTGTGCAATTGGAAGGCGGGGGTGCGTGTGAAGGAACTGTGCAGTGCACATTCGTTTCGGTACCATGTCAGGATTCAGTGTCTCGTATCGCAAAGTAACCTGTTTGAGCGAGGTACTGTTTTAAAAATGTTAATAACCTTGAAATATTCAAGCAGAATCCTTGTTCTAACAGACATGGGTGACAGGTTTGAGCATTCTGAGGGAAACGTTCTGTCATGGGGGAAGTAGTACATTTATTACTTTCATTTAGGATCGGTCGGTGACTAGACTATGCGGTAAACTCATTCACCGAGGGTGCTTTGTTTGAAGCCCTTTCAGGCCGATACCACCTGACCATCTGCTATGCAGTCAGGTGGTGGTGATAGAGCAACTCCAATCAGTCTCGCGAGTCAAGGGATCAAGTGTGGTGACTGGTGAAATCGTCAGTGCAGCTGTGGCGCCATTTGCATTCAGTTTTGTAGGGGTGAAGGAGCCGCAGCCTGTGCTCTCAGTTCAAACTTGCACCGTGAACTTATTAAACCTATCGCGCACGCGGCCAGTTCCTGAAAATTAAAAAAAAGTTAATGGGCTGATGGGGAAAAGAAGGGGGCAGTCAGGACTCAGGGACTCAGGATCGAGAACTGAGGAAAGAAAGTGAAAATAGGGCGGGAAAGGAGCTAAGAACAGGAGAGGACAGAGGACTGTTTACTTCAGGTCAGAAAGAATAATTAACCTGCAGGCAGCAGACTGCTGCCTGGAGACTGCCTGTGTGTGAGTGCTCAATCTGCATTGCACACAACAAACATACCTCTAGTTGCTTAATGCTTGCAGAATTTCTTCACAAATCACAATTATATGTGACTCGTGGCACTCTTGGGAGGAGGAGATCTCCTGGCTGGGAGAGGGTGAAGAAAGAAGGATTTTTCCTGAGAGGGGAAAAAGAGGTTTTGTGTGAAAACTTGATGTTTTAATCTAAGCCCACAAAAAGGAAAAAATAATTTGGTCCCAGTCCCTCCCAAAAGTTGTCTGGAAGACAGGGTCTCTCAGCCATGACTGTGCTTGGGGTGGGGGGGAGCTTCACTAAACTTTCTGGCATTATCCTTAAATACATAACAGAAGCCTAAAAAAATTTTATATTTCCCTATTGGGAGGAGAGACAGAAAAATCTCTGTGTGTAACTCCGTCTCTTATGGTCAGCCTATCACCCTGCAGCTGTGCACCCCTTGACTGCATTGTACCTTACCCAGTCTGCGTTACCGTGTGAAGCCCAGTGGCCAGTTGTGTGGTGGCATTAACCTTAAATACACGACATAAGCCTAAAAATATATTTCCCCGTTGTGAGGAGAGACAGAAAAATGTCTTTCCTCAGTTTGTGTGTGTAACTCCGTCTCTTGTGGTCAGCCCACCACCCTGCTGCTGTGCACCCTTTGACTGTACTGTACCTTACCCAGTGTATGTTACTGTGTGAAGCCCAGTGGCCAGTTGTGTGGTGGCATTATCCTTAAATACATGACAGAAGCCTAAAAATATATTTCCCTGTTGGGAGGGGAGACAGAAAAATGTCTTTCCTCTGTTTGCGTGTGTAACTCCTTCTCTTGTGGTCAGCCCATCACCCTACTGCTGTGCGCCCCTTGACTACTATGTGTATGCCTATGCCCAGCAGCCCAATCATTCTGTAAGCCTTGAACCTGGGATCCTTTAGTTGCAAACTGTCATATTCTTCAGTTACTTTCAGTCCACTGCATCACAGTGTCACACAACCAAAATAACATTTTGGAGTTGTAGCCAGCGATCACAGATCACATTGCTTTCTTACACAGGAATTGTGTGGGTGTGGGTGTGTTCACTGCAGTATACTGGTACTGTTATGGCTGACACCAACATAGATGAAGCATCTGGTGCTGCTGTTGGAGCAGGTATTGGTGGTAGTGGTAATCCTGGTGCTAGCAGAAATAACCAAAATGTTTCATGTGATAAAAATTCAACAAACAGCAAAAGAGCAACAGCGATGTTTGGTAAAGGGGGACCTTTTAAGGAAACATGTGCAGCTGCTGGGTCACACGGAGAGGCACCATAAGGTATGCCGTTTATGCTGTTAAAATCCCTGTGACTAGCAGTAATAATGCAAGCGACAGTGAGTCCCTCTCTGACTCAGTAGCTCTTTGTCTCAGTCCGACACTGTTGTATCTTGCGACGTATCATTACTTCCTCAACAAAGTGAAATGAGCAAGTCTGCTGACAATGAATCAGGTAGTGCACTTGCAAATACATCCAGCACTGTTGGCAATAAAAAGGACATATCCATTGAATCCACCACTTCTGTGTTGGCCAGCAATGAAAACCCATCAGGGTCTTCTGCCCACTCTTCTAGCACCAAGGAGCATGTCCCGGGTTCTGTTAGGACAGGTGAAAAGACGCAAACAGTTTTTAGCTATCTTCCTAGCACTCTAACAAAATCTGTCACATCTGAGATGTGGAATTATTTCTCTGTCAGTAAAACTGATCCATGCAGAGCAATTTGTTCCCTATATAAACAGAGTGTAAGCCGTGGTAAAGTTGTGTCATGCCTTGGCACTACAGCTCTTAAACGCCATCTGAAAAAGCATTCAGTTTTGCTTGATCGTCCAAAACCCATGTCCTCCGTCTTCCAGACCACATGTGAGAAAGGTCAGGAATCTGAAAAGAATACTGAATTGTCTGAACTTGATGCGTACAGAACCACTGCCAGCCCTAGGATCACTGTTACCACCAATGCCAGCACCATTAGTACCAGTTGCACATCCAGTGATGGCACTGAATGTAAAAGTCCTAGTCTACCATCCCAGCGTCCATCTGCCCATCGAAGCACGGTGTATAATAAACCAGCAGGGATATGTTGTAAACAGCTAACACTGTCTTAGGCATTTAAAAGGAAGAATACCTTTACTAAAAATCATCTAAAGACCCTTCATCTTAATCACAGAATTGGTGAACTGTTAACTGGAGCCCTTCTCCTATACTCTTTGGTAGATCATGAGGATTTTAGGGAGCTCTTGAAACTAGCAGAGCCTCGTTACAATGTTCCTCATCGAAGGTACTTTCCTATGTTGAAATACCAAACATTTATCAGGCTTTAAAAGCGACAGTGATGCTTGTACTTAAAACTGCAGAGGGTGGGGTTATTCATGTCACAACAGATATGTGGACCAGCACTCAAAACATAGATTACATGTCCCTTACCACTCATTGGGTCACATTTTCTTGTGGTTCTTCAAAAACAAAGACACCCCAGAAGATGGCACTGCTGCATATAAAGAAGTTTGGCCAAAGTCATACAGCTGCAAACATCTTGCAGGAACTAAATGATCTCCTTGACGAATGGGTTTATTCTCATGGTCTAAAATGTGGCTCCATAGTAAGTGACAATGGAGCCAACATCTTGAAAGCAGTACAGGATGGAGGATTTATACATGCGTCTTGTTTTGCACATTGCTTACATTTAATTGTCACGGGATTTCTCAGCAATGAAACACAAGTGGACGGTATGACTGCTGTTTGCAAAAAAATTGTGACTCACTTTTCACATTCAACCTAGGCTATAGAGACATTGTACGAACTGCAAAAAAAACACAAGCTGCCCCAGCAAAAGCGGATTCAAAATGTTTCCACTCGTTGGAACTCAACACTTTATATGCTGCAGCGCCTCTTGGAGCAAAAGCAAGCTGTACATGAGTATTGCTCCAGTTACATTATTGGAGATGGCATTATGCTGTCTGTGCTGCAGTGGAAATTAATGGAGACAGTGTGCTTCATCCTAGTTCCTTTTGGGACGGCTACAAGGGACATGTTTTCTGAAGGCGCATCTATGAGTCAGGTTATCCCACTCATAATGCTGATTTCACATCATCTTAGTGTTCCAAATCTACAAATAGAAAAAGACAGATCTGAAGCTCAGACAACATGTCACGTATGTCATGGGAATCTCGAAAAGAGAATGAACGAGCGCTTCAAAACCAATAACAAATTAGTTGCAATGATGAAATCAAAGCACTACATCCTTGCAACTCTCTTAGATCCCTGGTTCAAGGCTAAACATCTTCCAAAAACAGATGATATAGAGCAGTACAAATGTATGTTGCTAGAAGAGCTGCAGCACTCACAGGAGTCAAACACAGACACGCACAGTACTCTCAGGTTGTCATCACCACAACATGTAGGTTCACCTTTTGCCAGAGGACCTTTGCCCACAGAGCACCACAGTGGTACAATACACTCAACAAAGAAACTCTTACTGCTGCTGCTCTTGGCCATTTTAAGAGACAACTCCGACTTCATCTCATTTCAACTAGTCGTTGTGACTGCCTCGCCTAATCAGGGGCCCACCGTTCACTGACCTCCACTTCAGTCTTGACAGTTATCTCTCCCCGCCTTGCCCCTTCTACCTGCCTACCCCTTGCCCTCTCCCTTTCCTCCCGGGGAATTTCTGACTTTATCCTCCTCTCCTCCTCTTTAGAGCTCTCCTCACCCTCTACCCTCCGACAATGGCCTTCCTGCCTACATACCCCCTTCCTCTCACCTGCAGTGCTTATTTCCAAGATTGCCCTTGGCTGGTATGTCATGCTACCTAACATTTGGCACATTTTGAATTACTGGAATTTCCTAAGCCTCAGTCTCTTACTTCTTGTTATTGTATAACTATGTATTATTATGTTGACCTTTGTATGTATGTATACCCCCATTCCTTCAACGTGGAACCTTTGTAAACGAGCAGTTCCTGCTCAAAGGTATTTGTAATCCTAGATTTCAATAAAATAAAAATAAAAAAAAAATCTTCACAAAAGGATACAGAACTGGAAAAGTCACCAAACATTAACAGCAGTTGTTCCACAACTGCCACTTTTTCAACCCTTAGTAGCAAGCTAAATCTGTGGCAAAACCTTTACCAAATTGCTGCCATACCAGCTTATGCCAATTCCTCTTCTGAGCGGTCTCTGTCTACCATGGTAGACAGTTACCTGCAAGAACTGCCTACTCCTATTGATGCATGCCCTTTTGAATACTGGAGATCAAAAAAGTCGATTTGGACAGAGCTGTATGATGAAGCATGTAAATATTTTGGTTGTCCTACAACAAGTGTCTCTTCAGAAAGCATGTTTAGTACAGCTGGCAATATTGTGACAGACACCAGAAATAGGTTGCTGCCAGAAAATATACACACGTTAACTTTTATTAAAGTTAATAAGTCAAGATTTTCATATCCCTACAAGAGTATACAAACTGATCCTGAAGTGATTGATGTTGTGGATGTTGATGGTGATGACAACTCAGATCGTGGTGGCTGGTAAATACTGTGTGGGACAGAGTCTCTCTGCACCAAAAAGGAAACTTTTACAGACTGCGACGACTTTGGTTGTTTCTCTCCTTTCTCGATCTACTACCTTGGACTATATAATATATATCCCCCCCAAAAAAAAAACTTTCACCATTTCATGGCAAACTGCTTTGTAGCTAGGGTCTAAAGTCAACAAGTTTTATATACAGGGCAATTTTGACATCAGTGGGAACAGGCCCAAATTTAGCATAAAAGGGACACTGTCATGTCAATCATTTCTGTATCATATTATTTATAGTTAAAGTGCAAACATATATTTTTGGATTTACCTTCTGTGACTTTGTGGTGCATCAGTATGGGCTGGGACTGGGGGCGGTCTATTTTTCAATTTTAAAGAGGACAAAACAATGAGTTCTAATTGGTAGCTATTTATTGTTTTTTCAATTACAAAAATGTTAGTTGTAAACCAAAATTATCGATTTGCAACTTATCTTACTGAATAAAAAATTATGGGAAAAACTGTATTTTGTATTGTTATGTTTCTGTGGGCAGCATCCTGTTACAAGCCTCTTCTAGGAAACAGAGTCATCTGGAGTTTTACCTATGTCATGGTTGAGCACATATCATTCTGTAAGCATAGATCTCATACCACAATAGCTCGTGTTTAACATTCTGTTGTACACAGACCATGGCATAATAGCAACAACTCTCAAATTACTGGTTCTATGGAGAGGACTGTACAGAATGTTGTCCATAAGAAGAAAGCAATTGTAAAGACAGTTTTTCACATAAGTGTTTATTAAGGAACAGTTAAGTATGGCTCATTTGGAGGTTAGAGTTTCATTTTTCTTGAGTAAGCATGTGGTAATTTTAGCATCTGGGGGGGGAGGAGGGTAGAATGGGTGCTGGAGGTTGGTTTTAACATGGATGCAATAGGAAGAAAGATGGCATGGATGCTAGTGCATGGGTGAGAGTTGGGGGTTGGTTTTAACATGGATGCAGGAGGGAGAAACATGGCATAGTTGTTAGTACATGGGTGATGGTTGGGGGAGTGGGTTTTAACATGGGTGAGGGACGGAGAAGGGTGACATGAATGGTAGTTCATGACTAAGTGTGGGGGTAGTTCAAACATTTGGGTGAGGAAGGAGGGTAGAGTACGTGCTTGAGGGGGGTGAGGGTTGTGGGTTGGTTTCAACATGGGTGTAAGGGTGGTATGGGTGCTACTGCATAGATGAGGGTGGTGGAAGAAAAGTAGAATGGGTGCTGAGGTGAAAGGTGGGTGTTGTTTTAGTCCTTTCGTTTACAGATTCGTGATTGGCTGGGGATGGTGAAGAAAAAGATGATGACAGACCGATGGTATGGGAGGGTTGTACGGATTGCCCACTGTGGAACCTACTATAAATATAATATATATATATTTTTTTTCTTATTAAATACATTGCAACTGCTGCCACCTAGCACAAGTGTTCTGTCCCCTTTAAGAAAGAATAAAGGAATCAGAAATAAAAGAAAATCTGCATCAGCAGTTTTCACAGAATGTAACTTATCATAAAGTGTTTTTGCTTTACAAGTAGTGTAATTTGATACATGATGGGGTTGACAGACACTGTCCCTTAAACATCACATGCTAACTGCTGCAGCTATATTAAATGTTCCTTAAGTTAGAATGTGGTGAGGAAACCGCTTTTTTTATTTATGTGACTGAAATACAGATTTTATTGACGTATCAGCTGGAAAAATGCATCATCTTAGAAAGTTGTATGTATTACTTCAATTTGGCAACAAGAATGTTGGTATATGTATGCATTATCTTAGAAAATTGCATGCATTTTTTGCCACCAACAATGACTGGCATTTTTTTTTATTAAAATATCTTGACTGACTACGTTATGTGATATCTGGAATGTACGGTAGGGCTGCATGCCCATTGACTCATGCTGTGAACCAATGGGTGTGCAGCCCTACCAAGGTGTCAGTTGGCGGGCGGGTGGGGTGCTGCCGCCCACCTGCTGACCGGGGGGCGGTGGGGCTCCAGTGGGCGGGTACCACTAGACCACCAGGGATATTGGAATTAGCTTTTTTTTTTATACAAATGCCCACGATCAGGCCGATAGCGGTCCACTGGACCACCAGGGATATAGGACAGATTATTCTGTTTTTTACAGTTGCCCGCGATCGGGCAGATAGCGGTCCACTGGACCACCAGGAATACAGGACGGATTACTCTGTTTTTTACAGATGCCCGCGATCGGGTAGATAGCGGTCCACTGGACCACCAGGGATATAGGACATTAATCTTTTTTGTACAAATGCCCACGATCGGGCATGGGGAGGCGCCGCCAGGTGCAGCGGAACTTCGGTGGCCACCCACAGGTGGCAGCTGCCGTGTTGCACCCTGCAATGCGGCAGCTCACCTGTGGGTGGCCATCAGTTGTTCCTTTTTTTTTGGCGTAACTTTGTGCTGGCGCAGGTAGGGGTTGTGCATGCATGGCTCTGCACATCCCGGGCTGAATATCGGGCTGTGCAGGTTATGCATGGGCGCCCCCCCACCTGTGCCTGCATACATTACTGATGTGCTCCGGAGCATCGGGATTTGTGCCGCGCACTTTTCCCTTTTGAATATCGCACTGGGGCGCATCAGTGGGTTGCGCATGGTGCAACACTGTTGCGCCATGCACAACCCTTTTGAATATCTGGCCCGATATGTTTTGCAACAGTTCCATGTGCTGCGGCTGCAGTACCTTGGCTTGACTTTGTTATAAAATCTTTCTTTTAAACATAGCAACTTTTGATTTACTCATTTAAAACACAAAGCAGCAAATAGCTGAGATTAGGTAATATCAGTTATTTTTTCTAATAATTCATGACAATGAGTATATATAACTGAGTACGTAGATGGCTAATATGCCTCTTTCTTTCACTAAGGAACTATGATGCAGCTGCAGCAGGAAAATGTTTAACATATGGGTGGGTGGGACTGTTACATATTAAGTTGCTGGCTTTAGCAAACAAAAGAAACTATAGATAAACATAGTTGTATTCCTACCAATGTCACACATGATCATTTTTCTCCTCCTTATATTAAACAGTTTTTCCTTTACATGTATTTCATTACTATCTTCATTACTGGCAGCACAATTAAAAAATAGGGTTTGAGTTCTAAAAAAGATTAGAACCCCAGAACTTTTTCAAAAGTTCTAGACTAGAACTAGAACCCAGAACTTCAGAGGGTTTTGACAACCCTAGTATGTAGTTAGATGGACAGTCTGGGTCAAGGGAGGGCTTTTTCAAGAGTGGTTGCACAACTGCCTCCCTTAGGGGATCAGGAAAGAACACCCCCTCTCCAATGAACTCTAGACTATCTCAGTCAAGATCAGGTCAATTTCATCAACGCAGCCCACATGCAGTTGCGTTGGGTCCAGGTCCAAACTACAGCTGGCTGGCCACACAGTCTGGAAAATCCTTAAGATGTCCATGTATTCCGGCTGAAGTTGGACCAAGCAAACCAGATGCTCACAACCTCCAGCCGACCTTCGCAACACCCATTAGAGGGAGCTGTTACATTTAGAGAAATACAAGGTTTTCTGTCCACAGCAGCATGGTTTTCGGAAGGGTTATGGGACTGGGACAGCCTTTCTCAGGTCCACAGACTCGGTTCTCAGTGGTATGGAGCATGGTCTCTCACTGGGGCAGTGTTCATGAACCAGACCAAAGCTTTTGACCTTACTGATCATAAAATGCTCTGTTTCAGGTTAAAATCTTTGGGTTTCTTATCCAATGTAGTTTCTTGGTTTGAGGATTATCTAACAGATCGATCTCAGTTTGTGACAATTTCTTCAGCATTGTCTAGAGTGAATAGAATTTACAGGGGCATACATCGGGTCAATTTTATTTACTTTATTTATTAATGTTCTTCCTTCTATTATCAAAAATTGTCAATCTTTGCTTTATGTTAATGATCTTATTATTTTTTCTTCAACAAAAGAACCATTCAAGTTGGCTAAAGATCTTCAATCTGATTTTTTCTTGCTCATAATTGGTCTTCTGAAAATCTTCTTATTTTAAATGCAAAGAAGACAAAATCTATGATTTTTGGTTCAAGTGTTAAGTTGACTGTTCCTTACTTGGGTTACGGTATATGATAATCAAGGCAACTTAATCGAACAAGTATCCAAATTTAAATATCTTGGTGTTGTTTTGGATCCTTTGCTTTCTTTTCTGATCATATCAAATCTGTTTGTTGTAACATTGGAATTTTGTATATGTTGAGAATTTTTTTTCTTCTGAATCTCGTAAAGCAATAGCTATTGATTCTCTTTTGCCACTTTTTCATTATCTACCTAATCTTTTTTTGTCTTGGTTTTACAGAGGTACAAAATCTTTCTGTTGTTTATAACAATATTTGCAGTTTTGTCTTACTGGCTACTGTACATACTCACCACTATCAGATCTTCCCCAAATCAATCTTCACCATTCATTACTGATGAGTCTCACCAGTGGTCAGGACACTGCACAGAAAAAGAGCACTGCCTCTTTAAAACATTTTGTGCTGGGTGGAGCAGACGTCAGGACTGCACCGCCCTCGAGGCCAGCGTTCTAGGTGGCACTCATGGGTTGGCCAGTAACCGTCCACAAACTCCTCCAAGCCCTCAGTTCTGTCTTTTCTTTTTTTCTATTTACAATTTCTGCCTTTTTCTGCATTTTCGCCCTTCCCTTGTGCATCCGGGGTAATGGACATACGTGCATGGAGGCACGTGCATCCCACCCTACTAGCTGCCCCTCTCCGCCTGCACCACCACTGGATCTCCACCCGATGGTGACGGGACTATGGAAGGGACAGCATCCACCCCAGGAGAGGTCAATCTCCCCAGTGACCCGAGGTCATTCCCAAACCCGGGTTGCCGGCGTGACGCAAGGTAAGGCTAGATGCCTCAACCCTGAGCATCACCGGGCCGACCAGCTCTGTCTTTTCTGCCATTAAGGAAGGATCTTGCACAGGAATCACTTCAGCCACTGCGTCGCTGCCTAGGCCTCAGTCCCTGTGGTACCATGAGTACTGGCACTGCTCGGTGCTGGAAGTTTTTTTATATTTTTTAAGTTTTAACTTGGCGCTAGGTGCCCTTTCTCCTTAAATTTATTTTCAGTCGTGGCGACGGTATGTCGGGGTCAGGATGTTGATCTAAATCGAAACAGTTGAGAGTTGCCCCCATGCACTGGTGCTCCTGCAGCAACTTACTTATGATCATGGACTCCCACGACCGCTGCTTCTGTTGCTTGGGTTCCCGCCATCTGATGGACGAGTGCAATGCCGGCTTTTGGACAGACCTTCACACTCTAGTTGTCCATGTGGCGCGAGGGGGTAAGGTACCCCCAACTTTCGGCAGGCATCTACGAACTTGGGATGCCAAGGCAAGAACCTTGGGCTCCACCCCTGGATCTATAAAACCCAGTGGGGAAAGGACCCCTCTTCCCCTGGCCTTGCTGAGGCAAGGGGTCCTCATGAGGGGTTGGTGGGGAGGTTGTCTTCCTCTGGGAAGGCGGTTGGTCACCCCACGCAATCCATCTCCTCTGCAGTGGACCGGGTGATCCCCTGAGGTGGAGTCAGAGCTATAAGCCAGCTCACTTTGGGAGGTCCCCTCGAGACTGTGCACCCCTTTGTCAATGGCTCCCAGTGCCGCTTCCCATGCTGATGAGCGGGGCGGAGTGGGAAGCATATCCGGGCCTCATCCTGATGCCTCCCTGGGTACTGGAGGGTCCAGGGTCCTGGGTGTGGCCCAGTTGAGGGTTGCCCTACTCTCGTCCCCTGCCTCTGGGGACGATGATGGGGGCAATCCTGACTGGGTCCCCGGTTCCTCGGATTCTGCTCTGGCATCTCTGGGCCACTGGAGTCTCCGGGACTGGTATCTAGACCGGTGGACAGTGCCATCATCAGCATCACTACCCTGGACCCTTCAGGGACCACTACCAGTTCTGAGGGATCCTTGCACATTCCTCCGGGGTGTCTGGAGAGTGGCGGCACTCTTGCCCGGTGCCATTTCCTGGTGTGGTGCTGCAGTCAGCACCAAGTCTGTGGTCGATGCCACGGTCAAGGCTGTCTCTCGTGATGGCGCCGGTGTCAGTGCCGTCTCACCCTTTGCCATGACCGGGCACACCTTGACAGCTGCTTCTACCTTGTTGGCAGGTCTGGACCCGTCATGATCTGGATCCTAGCCGACAAGGATGAGCCTCAGGGAGACCTTCTAGCCTCCTCCAGGGTGGGGGAGGTCTTCACCTTCAAGGAGGGCAAGTCCAGATTCCTCCACCAGGCCTCTAAAGAGGGACAGATCTTCTTCTCAGGAGAAGAGAGCTGGTGGGACTGGCTCTAAACCCCCGTGCCCCCATGGTGTTGGGGGCCATTGCCAGGGGCTGTCCAGGTCGGTCTCTCTCCTGAGGAGAGGCTCTTCAGTGGGTGGAAGCATAGGGGGGTTTCCCTCAGGGGCGTCCCCCAGTTCACCCCTTAGGAGCTGGGTGCACTGGGAAGGACGGGTTAGCCAGTTCTCCCCCTAGTCAGGGCACATCTGCGCAACACCAAAGCTCAGGCAGAGGTCCTTCCTGGTCCGGCCAGGCTGTCCCTCCTCCAGTCACTCTGCCACCTCTCCCCCCTTTTCCTGGGTTTCTTAGCTCTTAAGGCCCCCTATCTTGGGAACAATTCAGGTCTGTGGTGGTGGTGCTGTTCCTTTGTTACTTTAGGGCCATCTCCGAGGTTATTTTCAGACCTCAAACATCTGCGCTGCCGAGCTCTAAATCAGACTCCCTCTCCTCTTCGACTTCCTCCATAGAGAAAGAGGATACTTCACGTCACTTCTCAGCTGTGGGGGATTTTGTATCCTAATCAACGCTTCCTAACGGAGATGAACAGGGAGCTCCATCTTACCCACCCAGTTGGACAGAATCCTGATCATCAGATGCTGTCATTCCTGGGGGAGTACAGCGCTGAGAGGTTGGTCATCCCTTCCTGGCTGAGGCCATTATGGGAGGCATCGCTTTCCATCTGGCTATGTCCCTCCGCTCCTTCCCCTGCCCCTAGGGACTGTATGCGCAGGTACTGCGCAGTAGAGGGGTCTCCAGGTGCCATGCCGCAGCCTTCTTCAGGTCTTGGATTCCTGGATACTCCACTGGGGCATCGATGCCTCAGTCGGGACCGCCCCCCCAACACAGACTCAGCAGAATTTGATTGACGGGGGAGAAGGGTGTTTTATTCAGCACGTCTCCTATTGCGGGTGTTAGCACATCAGGCACACCAGCTGACATATGCAAGGCACATCTGTTCTCTGCTGGGAGAAGTCCTAACAGCGCTGCCTGATCGTCAGGGAACCAGACAAGCCATTCGCCTGACCAAACAAGGCCTGGAACTAGCAAGACACTTCTCCAGGGCAGTCTACAACGCCAATGAGGTGGCTTTCAGGCTGGTAAGATACTCAGTCTGCATTAGGCAGACAGCGTGGCTTCACCTGTCCAAGCTGTCACCCCTGGCCCGGCATAAGGTTATATCCTCACCATTCCGGGGGGGCCACTTCTTTTCCCCTGCAGGGCACAGCAGGTTCTTCAGGGGCACCCACCACCTCCCAGATCCCGGAAGTGTTCGCCGGTCCTGTCAAGTCCTCGGGCCTAGCCAGGCCCAGGTTAGCCTCCTTCTCTCATGTTCTCCCCCAAGGGAGGCTGGGGGACACTTTTCTCCCCACGGTTCACCATCTTGGCACTCAGACTCATCAGTAATGAATGGTGAAGATTGATTTGGGGAAGATATGGAAATTGCATACTTACTGTAATTATGATCTTCCCAAATATCTTCACCATTCATTATGCTCACCCACCCTTCCTATGATCAAACACTAGGCAGCTCAGTCCCTTTCCCTCCTCCCCCGAGAGTGAAGGAGTAGGAAAGGGACACGCTTGGGCAAACCCTG
The DNA here is from genome assembly GCA_016271365.2 of Neoceratodus forsteri. NCBI lineage: Eukaryota > Metazoa > Chordata > Ceratodontiformes > Ceratodontidae > Neoceratodus > Neoceratodus forsteri. Next base: position 113,940,536 of record JADMNL010000022.1, read on the forward strand.
TGTCCAGTCTAGATGTTCTATCTTTCGTTGGTGAGCTACGAGGTTGTCCCTCTACAACTGTGGGACACTCCCTGAAATCCAACCTCTTTAGCTGATTCACTTTCAGCTCTGAGCAATCCTCTGGACTTCATTTCTGCTCGTCCTGGAGTGATCTTCTCTCCTGGTGCATTGGTTTTTCGCCATTTCTGGCAAGCCTTAGGACAGTGGGCACACAATATAGGAGAGAAAGTATCGATTAACAGTAGGTAAGACTAGAACTTCCTTGAATATAGGAGAGCTGGCATTTTTCTCTTGTTGCGGAATGTTTTGCAACTCAAAAGAAAAAAAAAAAAGAAAGGAAAGGGCTTTCTCAGCAGAAACATGTCTCCAGGCCTCTGGCTTATCCTCCCCTGCATCTCCTCCCCCTCCCCCCTCCTAAATCAGCTTGGGCCCTTGGGTCCTGAATCAGCTCCATTTCCCCCTTTTTCTGTGAAATCTAGTCCATGCGGACCTGATCTGGAGAGAAGAGTTCAGTGGAGTTGTGGGGAGGGGGAGTGTCGGGGGAGAGTTAAGCCAGGTTTTCCTTTCTTCTGCATGCCTTCCTTTTTTCTCTCTCTCCTGTCTCTCAGGTATATTTTATTCTGTCTAGGGCTGCTCAGTGTTCTGGTCATTCCCTACCTATCTATCTTAGTTATCTTTCTAGTCTAACCCCAGTTCTCCTTTTGGCTTTATTTTATTTCCCGCCCTTTCCTATCATTAGGGCACCCTGGCCCTCTGCTGTACCCAACTTTTCTTCTTCTTCGCTTGATGGGACAGAACTGAGGGCTGGGAGGAGTCGACATTGGTTATTGACCAACTCGCGAGTGCCATGTAGAACGCTGTCCTCAAGGGTGGTGCCATCTCGACGCCAGCTCCACCCACAACAACATTTTTTTAAAGAGGCAGTGCTCTTTTTCTATGCAGGGTCTTGACCTCCAGTAGTACCCATCAGTAAAGAATGGTGAAGATATTTGGGAAGATCATAATTACGGTAAGTACGTAATTTCCATTTATATTCTCAGCTTGGCTGGTTATCCCCAAATCATTGCATACAGTATTTTTTGGATTGTATGATTTTCAAAAATGTTTTTTATTCTGTGTCCTCTCCTTCTTATCTTCTCTTAATTAGGGATTTGTAACCTAGTTTGAGGTCTGCCAATGCAGTTGTACTAAACAAAGGTCTCTGTAAAACTAAAGCTGGATTACAAGCATTTACTGCAGCTGCTCTGTGTTTCTGGAATAGCTTGACAGATTTTATACATGTCGGTTGCTCTTTACAAGTTTTTAAAAAAGTGCTTAAAGTCCTGTTTGTTGGATTTATGTATTTGTAATTGTTACTGAATGTTTATTATATGTTTTGTATGTTCTGTATTGTATGATTTGTCTGGGTCGAGCCTGAAAAAGGACCCTCAGTCCAGTGCTCTTACCCGGTTAGCAAATTAAAATAAAATAAAAAATAAACTGTCCCAGTTGAAAGCCCAGCACTGCCTCAGTAACCGCCCTCACAATCTATCCCCATCCAAAGCCCAGGGCTGTCTCGGCAATCTCAGTCACAAAGTGTCCCAGTCCAAAGCCCAGCACTGCCTCAGCAACCTCCCACATAAACTGTCCCAATCCAAACCTGTTACAGGTCACCAAGGGGAGGACTAGAGGGGCCTTGGCTATCCCCTTCCGTCGCACCTCACTTGAGCAACGTGCATTTGCCTACTGAGCCCCCCGTGGATGAATGAACTCCCCAGTCACCTCTTGGCCACTAATTATCTGGCCCAATTCAAAACTGACCTCAAACAGCACCTAATAACACTCCCTAAGTGCACCTGCCCCTAAGTCCGGCCATGCCCGCTCTCTCTGCCCCCCAGCGAGCAGTAGGCAGGCCTCAGGTACCTCCCCCCCGTCCCTTCTCATGACTTGCCTCAGCAATAAGTTTGCATCATGCTCCTTCGGCACCTGGCACTCCACCTTCCTCCACCCCCAAATCCCAGTCCTGTGAGTTTCCCTAACAGTCACTACTAATGCAAGTTGCCTGACCATGCCCCCTCGCAACCCACCATTTACTTTAGCACGTCTTCTCTGCTCAGCCTCCCCTCACCCCGTTTCCTCCTATACCTTATCGCCCTTCTTCCCCTACCCTTCACCTCAGCTGCAGTACCTACTTCTCTCTTGTACCTCCTTTCTTCACCCCAGTGCCAGTCATCCTCGTCCCTCTGAACTACTGACAAGGCACTCTGTGGCTGCTTATTCCTCCCCCTACCCTCATAAAGTGGTTTTGTTGTTATTTTAAATTGTACCAATGTTTTGAGTTATTCTGTAAGTTCTGAATCCAAGCTGTGCCATTCATTGTGGTGTACCTTTGCTTTCTCCTATTGTACTTTGCTTTGCAATCTATTATGTGGAACCTTTACAAAAGAGCTTGCACTCAAAGGTATTTTCTGAATCTCTAAATAAATAAATAAAGCCCAGCACTGCCTCAGTAACCTCCCTCATAAGCTGTCTGAGTCCAAAGCCCAGCAATGCCTCAGTAACCTCCCTCATAAAGATGTCCCAGTCCAAAGCCCAGCACTGCCTCAGTAACCTCCCTCATAAGCTCTCCCAGCTCAAAGCCCAGCACTGCCTCAGCAACCTCCCTCATAAGCTGTCCCAGTCCAAATCTCAGCACTGCCTCAGTAGCCTCCCTCATAAGCTGTCCCAGTCCAAAGTCCAGCACTACCTCAGTAACTTCCCTCATAAGCTGTCCCAGTCCAGTAACCTCACCCATAAACTGTCCGAGTTCAAAACTCAGCTCTGTCTTGGTAACCTCACTCATAAACTATCTGACTACAAACCCCAGCTTTGTCTCAGTAACCTCCCTCATAAACTGTTGCAGTCCAAAGCCCAGCACTATCTCAGTAACCTCCATCATAAGCTCTCCCAGCTCAAAGCACAGCACTGCCTCAGTAACCTCCCTCATAAGTTGTCCCAGTCCAAACCCAGCACTGCTTCAGTAACCTCCCTCATAAAGCTGCCCCAGTCCAAAGTCCAGCACTGCCTCAATAACCTACCTCATAAGGCGTCCCAGTCCAAAGCCCAGCACTGCCTCAGTAACCTCCTTCATAAGCTGTCCCGGTCCAAAGCCCAGCACTACTTCAGTAACTTCCCTCATAAGCTGTCCCAGTCCAAAGCCCAGCACTGCCTCAGTAACCTCCTTCATAAGCTGTATCATTCCAAAGCCCAGCACTACCTCAGTAACCTCCCACATAAGCAGTCCCAGACCAAAGCCCAGCACTGCCTCAATAACCTCCCTCATAAGCTGCCCCAGTTCAAAGCCCAGCACTGCCTCAGTAACCTCCCTCATAAAGCTGTCCCAGTCCAAAGCCCAGCACTACCTCTGTAACCTCCCTCATAAGCTGTCCCAGTCCAAAGCCCAGCACTGCTTCAGTAACCTCCCTCATAAGCGGTCCCAGTCCAAAGCCTAACACTGCCTCAGTAACCTCCCTCATAAGCAGTCCCAGCCCAAAGCCCAGCACTGCCTCAGTAACCTCCCTCATAAGCTGACCCAATTCAAAGCCCAGCACTACCTCAGTAACCTCCCTCATAAGCTGTCCCAGTCCAAAGCCCAGCACTGCCTCAATAACCTCCCTCATAAGCTGTCCCTGTCCAAAGCCCAGCACTCCCTCAGTAACCTCCCTCATAAGCTCTCCCAGCTCAAAGCCCAGCACTGCCTCAGCAACCTCCCCTCATAAGCTGTCCCAGTCCAAATCTCAGCACTGCCTCAGTAGCCTCCCTCATAAGCTGTCCCAGTCCAAAGTCCAGCACTACCTCAGTAACTTCCCTCATAAGCTGTCCCAGTCCAGTAACCTCACCCATAAACTGTCCGAGTTCAAAACTCAGCTCTGTCTTGGTAACCTCACTCATAAACTATCTGACTACAAACCCCAGCTCTGTCTCAGTAACATCCTGAGCTGTTTCTAAAGTGCTGTACTCTTTGTTCTTCTGCAACAGGCTAAACAAAATATCTGACCTACCACACAGATTTCTTGGAAGGGCTGTGGTTGAGTTCCCAGGTGGATAATTTTTTGTCATCCGATGATACTACCAGAGTCTTCTGGCTTGCGAAGATAATTCCAGTAATCTGGTAATTACTCACCTGTTAAAACAAAAAATAAACAACAAAAAGAAAACCTTGTCAGAAGAATTACTGAATATAAACAGTATTGTCATCTCTCATTTATCAGCCTATGAGCCTAGATTTCTAAAATCTTGTCTGAATTTTTTTATAAAGCTTTTTCTGCACCTTGTCTACTGATCTGCCCCATCTTTTCATTCATCTGACTTCCCAAGGTACTCACCCTTGCCTCCTCTAATCTTTCGTGGCTTACCCCAAGGTTAGGACTGTGGGATTGACCAAGATCTGCAGTGGATCAGATACAGTTTCGGAGAAGGGTGCCAAGTCATCAGGCCATCATCATGCCACAGTTTTTTTTTTCTCACCCACGTTTTCTCCCCTCTCCAGGACATCATGACTGGATATTCCAGCACATGCATTATGCACACTTGTACCTGACGACCAGTTACTTACACCTGCCCATCTTCTTAGTGTCTCCTGCTGCAACGCCACTGGGATGCCCAGGTGGCAATCACACTGCACAGCACACTAACTTCCCTCCTCCGGAACACTCAGTTCTCCCCTCCCCAGTCAGCCTCTCCAAGGACCCCAGCTCACTTCTGCACCCAGGTTGCCGATGTCATAAGCTGCAGTGATGACAGATCTGCTGCGTCTCAGCTGAATTTCAGATTCAGTACTACTTTCCATTTTAAATTAAATCAAAGTAATGCATTTTGGTGAAAGAGGAAGCACGGACAGCAGTGAGGAGACTCAACTCTTTTGTTTATAATGAGCTGAAGTACAATGTGGGCAGATACAGTGTAGGATTCCCTATAAGGTGAGTTCACCAGCATCCAAAACCCTCAGTGCCAGGAAGACTTCACAAGTTTCCCAAAACTGACCGTCAGAGATCACCAACCTGAGTGCACACTACACCTTGGACCCAGCTCATCTCTGGCTGGATCATAAAAGCAGGGCTCCACCTAACCACATGTGGTCACACTGCCTTAGTCTAGTTCTCCTAAGACAGGATATGAACACAGTGTTTCCATAAACACATTACACTGGGATGGCCAAGTATATACATCAAGGAGGAAATGTGAAAGGAAAAGTGTGACTTCACTGAGACTTGAACTCAGGCCCCTGGCATACCGTGCCAGTGCTCTAACCTCTAAGCTATGGGAGGCTCAGTGATTAGCAGGCTTCTGGGTTTCCCTAGAGGTACACACATTCCTTTCTAAGTGTTGTATAACTAGCAACTGAGGCATATGTCAGAAACACCAAACAACTTTTCTCAGTGTAGTAAAGCCATTGTGAGGCAATTTTAAATCAAGGAAGAAATGTGAAAGGAAAAGTGTGACTCCCACTGGGACTTGAACCCCAGGCCCCTGGCATACTGTGCCAGTGCTCTCATAGCTTAGGAGTTACAGCACTGGCATGGTTCACCAGGGGCCTGGGTTCCTGTTCCAGTGGGAGTCACACCTTTCCTCTCACATTTGCTCCTTGACTTAAAATTGCCTTGCAGTGGCTTTACTGCACTGAGAAAAGTTGTTTGGTGTTTCTCAAGTATATACTGTACATGAAAGTCAAGCTAACTGTCGTTTACTCAACTGAATCAGACCAATCAGCACTACTGCTCATGACTACCTTGCCTTTATTTCAGATCTGGAATTGTTAAACTGGGAATGGCTAAAACTAATCTCAGACATCTAGGAGGGGTGGGCATACTTTGTTACAGAGCTTATGACAGTTACAGACAAACAAAGGTGGAAAAAACTTGCCTAAACGTGGTATACACATTTATCAAAATTAAAAAGGAAAAAAAAATAAAGTCTGTAAAACCGCAGGTACAGTAAATTCAACCAAGACTTGGGAATTTTACAGGAGATCTAGGAACACCTATGTAGCAGACGTAAGGAAAGCCAAAAACTCATTTTTTTAATACTAAAACAACAAAAGCTGTAAGGGACCCAAAACAATTCTGGCCCATTATAAGAGAGCTAAATGGATAGACAAAATTCAAGTTAAATATCCAAATTCAAATCAATGACAATACTAATCAAGATGTTTAGCTTGCAGATAAATTTAGTACATTCCTTACTGAATTAGGAAACTTTTTGGCCAACCAGTAGAGAATCTACAAAACGCATGGAATCTGGGGTCACTACTGGTAAATGGAAATTACGTACCTACCGTAATCCTTGATCTTCTTGGACGAAGTCTCCACCACTCATTCACACTGATGGGAGTACGCTGAAGGCACTAGGACCCAGCAGGAGCAAACTTTTCAGGAGGGCGGCACCAAGATGGAGCCATGAGGAAGTGGCACCGAGCCAGATAGATGGGTACATGAGAACTATCTCGGCGTGGAGCCCTCCAACCTCAGTACATTTTTTCCGAGCAGGTGCAGCGTAATCTAACCTAGAAAGGACTAACTTAAAATCGGATATAAGATAGTCCGAATGACCCGTGTAAGAAGGATCAACAACAAAGTCTTCACAGCCCAGCCATTGAGGGAGTGAAGACTAGAAACAGAGAAGTGAGCTCGGGGGATGGTGGGTGGGCATGTAAATGAATGGTGGAGACTTCGTCCAAGAAGATCAGGAATTACGGTAGGTATGTAATTTCCATAATTACCTGGACATAAAGTCTGCACCACTCATTCACACTGATGGGAGAGTACCAAGTTAAATAATCCCACAAGACGGGTGGTAGGAGAGAAAAGAGCTCACGTTCTAGGACAGAAGTTTGTTAAGAATTGTCCTGCCAAATGACTGATGTCGTCTGGCATGAACATCCAGGGCACAGTGCTTAACAAATGTATGCATAGAGCTCCAGGTAGCTGCATTGCAAATATCTGCAATGGGGACATTACGGATTTATGCCAGAGATGCCGTGACTGCTCTGGTAGAGTGAGCATACACTCTGCCTTCCAGCTTGACCTGTGCCATAGAATAGCAGTGGTGAAGGCATGCCACCAGCCACGCTGAAATGTACCTGATAGCAACAGGTTGACCCAGCCGGGTCGTGCTGAAGGAAACAAACAGTTTTTGAGCCTTGCAGATTTCCTTCGTTCTATCAAGATAGAACCACAATGCTCTTTTTATGTCCAGGTAATGAAGAATACGCTCTCCTTCATTTTGAAAGTTTGCAAAGTAGGAAGGAAGGACTAAAGGTTGATTCAGATGGAATTCTGAGACAACCTTAGGCAGGAACTTAGGATGAGTCCTAAGAACTACTTTGTCCTTGTGAAATACAGTATACGGGGGTCTGTGACCAAGGCGTGCATTTCAGAAACCCTACAAGTGGAAGTAATGGCCACCAGGAAGGCCGTTTTCCAAGTGAGGAATTTCAACTCGCAAGTAGCTAGAGGCTCGAAAGGTTTACGAGTGCGCATGTCTAGTACAAGGTTAATGTCCCAGGCTGCAACTGGACATCTAATAGGAGTTCTAGTATGCAAAATCCCTTTGAGAAACCTCTTAACTACGGGCAGCTGAGCCAGCGACATGGAGAGTACCAGCTCATGATATGCCGAAATGGCACAAAGATGAACTTTGATTGTGGAGTATTGCAGAACTGTGTTTGAGAGGTCTAAGAGATACTCCAAGACTTTATTCAGTGGGCAGCAAAAAGGATTCCAAGGGGGGTGCTAGAGAGCACACCTACGAAGTGGAAGCATTTCTCACAGCTCTCCACACCAGAGATTTATAAAACATAATAAAAACACTTTTCAAGGTTAAACCTCGAAAACAATTTGGGATCATAAGATAGAGAGAAATACCTGAGGATCCTAACGCTGAATTTTGGGAGCATGGGACGTACAAATAAAAGAGGACCGGGCAGACCCAAACCTCCACCACCTACGGAGCAACAGGCCTTACCAGTGCCGAAAACCACAACTGCAGATCCCCCGAGGAAAGCCCTGCAATTGTCAATGCAGGCCGTCGACACAAAACTTGAAGCAATGCTCCAGCGTATAGGAGAACAGGACATCAAAATAGAGGTAGTTTTTTTTTAAACTTTAATCTTTATTCAAGCTCTGCGGTAATTTAATTCCAGTTTCAAGAATCACAGGTACAGATTTAGCATGATATATACAGTAATGACATACTTCATTATTGTTCAGATAGTGTGTACAACTGAAAGACTCTATAGCCACAGACAAAGAAAAACACCCAGTAACCTCCCTCAGTCGTATCCCTTTTTCCCTTTGGCCTGCAAGAGGCCTACTTCTGGTAGATAGTATTGCTTAGACTTAAATTTTACAAACACCCATACGAGTACAGGACACCCAAGCCCAGGAGGGGAAACCCTGCTCCTCCTCAAATTTCTGCCATTGTTGTTTCGGCTAGCTGTTGCCAAATTATCCACCTAGACCATCTTTGGACAAAAAGAGGAGTCTTCTGGTTTATTTTAAAGGTGAGCTCCTCCAGTTCAGCGAGGCCTTTAATAATCAATATCCAGTCTTGTTTTTGTGGTACTGATGAACTGAGCCAGGTTCTAGTTATCGCTTTAAGGGCGGCTGTTGTTAAAATTGCCCAAAGGTACCGCGAATCTGGTCCCTTAAGCTCCTGTGGGGGAACCCCCAAGATCATTTCAATCCAATTAGTTGCTGGGTAATGGCTAATATTTCTTTTATTGCTGATATAATGTCAGCCCAGAACCTAGTAAGCCTGGGGCATGCCCAGAGAATACGTAAATCGTCTGCATTATCTTCCCCACAGCCTCTCCAACAACTGGCCGTCAGGGATGGGTTTCTTCTGTTTAGCATCTCAGGAGTATAAAAGAAACAGATCCGCACCTTCCAGGCAAATTCCTGCCACAGAGGTGATCCGGTTGCTAGCCTGGCTATACCGAAAATCAATTTCCAGTTGAGGGGTGGAAAACCAGGCCCTGCCTCCTCCTGCCACTTGTTTTTAATTTTTATAAGAGGGTCTGATTTTATAGTCCCCAGGGCCTTATATAGGGCTGAAATCTGTCCCTTCTGATCTACTGATGTCTTTATTTGTTGAATGACCTCCAGAAGAGGAACCACCCTCTCCAGGTCCATCACTCTCCTCTGGAGGGAATTTATATATGTTTGTACCTGGAGGAACCTGAAATGGTCTGTGTTCCTTAGGCCATATCTGTTCTTCAGGGAGTCGAAGTCCAAAAGCAAAGCCCCCTGGGTGAACTGTCCAAGGTAAGTCAGGCCCATCCTAGTCCAGTGTCTATAAGTAAGGTCAATACGGTTTGGAGGAAAGTCTTCAGCCCAGGCAAGTTTTTTGAGAGACCACAATGAAGGCAGCAATTTATATTTTTGCCATAGTCTATGTACCAAGTGGAGGGTCTCGCCTACTGGGTTTAACCTGGGCATAGGGTGATGGCGAGTCAACAAGGGGGTCACCACTCGGACTTCAAGGGGTAACCTCTCCCCCCCCCCTCCATTTCCCTCCAACCCGAGGTGGAGCTGGGACCGGACCACTGAAGAGATTGTTTCAGTTGCACCATGAGGAAATAGTCCTCCAGATTGGGTAGAGATCTCCCCCAGCTTCCCGCCTGGTCTGTAATGTTTTCAGTCTGATTCTTGGTCTTTTGTTTGACCAGATGAATCTGGAAATCATCTTATTCCAGACCAGAAATATAGATTTGTGTATATGGAGGGGTATGCATTGAAACAAATACAGAAATTTAGGTAATACATTCATGGTTATAGCTTGGATTCTGGCATACATAGGGAGGTTAATCAGGGACCACTTCTCAAAATCTCTCTTCAGGGAGTTGGTTAGGGGAATGTAGTTTGCTTTGAACAACTTGGATGAGTGTTTAGTAATGTGAATTCCTAGGTATTTCATCCCCTCAGCTGCCCAGTTCAAGGGAAGGAGTTGGTGAATGCCCTCAGGAGGGTCAAAGAAAAAGCTCAATACTTCCGTTTTCAGTTTGTTCAGGGAGTAGCCTGAGTGCTTCCCAAAGTTCTCCAAGATGGACCATACTTGTTCTATAGATTTATGTGGCTGGGATAGTGACAGCAGTACATCATCAGCATACAACAAGATTTTCTTCTGGACACCCCCTACCTCTATTCCCGTCACTTCCTGTGCCCTCCTGATAGCCTCAGCCAGAGGCTCAATATACAGGGCGAAGAAGAGGGGGGAAAGGGGGCAGCCCTGGCGGGTGCCCCTGCCCAGGTTAAACCTCTCAGGCAGTCCCCCGTTAACTCTGACATATGCCTGAGGTCCTGTGTATAGGGATCTCATGGTTTCAATGAAAGATTCAGGGAGCCTCCTGTGTTCAAGGACCAGAAACAAAAAGTCCCATGAGACCCTATCAAAGGCCTTTTCAGCATCCAGACTCAACAGGCAGGCAGGAGTCAGGGTTCATTGAATCTTGTCTACTATGTCCAGCGCAGAACACACACAGCCAGGTGCTTGTCGACTCATCACGAAACCTGATTGGTCTGGATGTATTAACTCTGGAAGTATGGGATTAATTCTCGAGGCTATTATGGAAGTAAAGATCTGATAGTCCTGATTTAGTAGGGATATGGGGCGATATGATTCACACTTCAAGGAGTCTTTAACCTCTTTATGTAGGATTGTAATGGTTGCATATTGCCAGGAAGGAAGGGGAGGTCCACCTTCAGACCAAATATCCGAAAAGGCCTTGTGGAGGAGGGGCACCACCTCCGGAGCCAAGAGTTTATAGAATTCGGGACCGAACCCATCTTGACTTGGACACTTGGCTGGCTTAAGCTTTTTAATTGAGGAGAAGATTTCTTCCTGAGTAATGGGCCTAATCAGAGTTTGGGCTATATCTGGTGGCAAGGAGGGAAGTGGAATGGAATTTAAATAATCAAGTTTGTCTTGCTTAGAGGTGGTCTCCGTCGGCCTATATAGGTTTGAATAATACTCCACAAATGATTCGGCTATCTGGGTAGTCTGTCTGACTAATTGGCCTGTGCGAGGTGAGACTATTTTGGTTATTGCAGCTTTAGCTGCAAAATGTCGCAACCTGTACGCTAAAAGTTTGGTACCTCGGGGCCCGCCCTTGTAGTACCTTTGTTTTAAATAAAATAAAGCTTTTTCTACCTCTATTTTTTGGATGTTATGTAGTGACTCCCTTTACTTTTGTAGTTCCCTTTCCCTGGGTTCCTCCCACTTAATCTAATGGGCTTCCTCAAGTTCTTTAATCTGTGATATTAATTTCTGTTGGTTTTGCTTTAGTTCCTGCTTTTTGCAGGATATTACTGCTATAATTTTGCCTCTGAGAGAGGCTTTGATGGTATCCCATAATATCTGTGGTGAGACCTCTTGTTTCATGTTTTCGTCTAGGGTGACCTTCAGGAAATCTCTAAGCTCCTTCAGAGCTCCTTTGTCCTGAAGTACGGATCTCTTCAGTCTCCAGTGCGTTGCTCGGTTAGACAGTCCCAGCTCCACCTCTAAGAAGACGGGGCTGTGATCTGAAAGGACGGATGTGCCCACCCATGTAGATGTAAATCTATTCAAGTCTCCCTTAAAGGTGAAAAACATATCCAACCAGGAAAAAACCCTGAACCTGGGGGAGAAACATGTATACTCCCATGCCTTGGGATATTTCTCCCTCAAGATGTCACACAGGCCCATCTGCTGTAGCTGGATTCTAAGAGATCAAGCTTTAGCTACATCTAGTTTCGGTATCTGGGAGGTTGAGTCTAGGGCCCTATTTAAAACTATGTTCCAATCACCCCCCATTATTAGTACTCCTCTAGCCTTTTCTGCAACCAGCTGTAGAATATTCAAGTATATTCTGAATGGGGAGCCTGGGGGCACATAAATGTTGACTAAAGTTATTGGTGTATCTTGGATGGTCCCCACCACAATAATGAACCTAGCTTCTGGATCCTCTATCACTTCCTTTTGTTGAAACTGTAGCTTTGCTGACAGTAAAATCGCAACTCCCCTCTTTCTACCCTCTGGGAGGGAAGACGCATATATCACTGGAAAGGACTTAGACTTAAGTTTCTGAGCTTCTTGAGGAGAGAGACGGGTCTCCTGCAAGAAGACACCCTCACAACCCTGAGATGCAAAAAAATGTTGAATCCTCTTCCTCTTCACTGGGCTTGACGACCCGTTTACATTCAGGGACAAGAACTTGGTAGTGTAGCTAGCCATGGTCTTTCCATCCAAAGAAAACATTCCTTTTCTGTAACATGGATTCTTCTTGCAATGAGAGTTTACGTATGTGACAAATCTGCAGAGCTTTCCTTATAAAATAGTAACCTTTGACACAACAACATGAGTAACTTTTAACTGTTTTAAAACAACTGAACACTTGCTTCAGCTTCATTTGATTTCGAGTCGTAAGCTGACTTGAATGATGCGTTACCTCAGCCGAGACTCCACTCGGCCTGGTTACCCAGACTTTGTTGAAACAACTTCCAAGGAGAGGCTGGTCGGTGTTTGCCAGTGAAGGGGTGTCTGAAATAACAACATTGTGGAGTACTCAGAAGTACAATGAGTGTTCTCCATAGGGCCCCAGTATAACCAGGAGTATAATCCCTTCCCCTTCTGTCAGTATTAATCTGCATAACTACAGAAGAAACTGAACCCTAACACATGCCCACTGCCCACCCACCCGAACTTACAGAGCAGAAATACCATGAGGGAGAAGAGATATCTCACCTCAAGGAATGTTTATAATCGGCCCCAGTTTATATTTCTGTGCTAAACCATCACTGTTATTATTCCCAGCCCTTCCTGTTCTAATTATTCCCTCAACCCTCCCTACCTTAGTATCATGTCCTCCCCATGGGGGGTCAGCTGGACTGCTGTGCCTCGCTGTGTTCCAGACCTTCACGGCGGGGGCCTCAACCAGGCTCGGAACCCATCAAGCGGTTAAGCAAAACCATCTGGAGGGGGTGTAATTCAGTCTGGTGCAGGGAGGGTCTAATCGTTTGTATGACATTCCCGGGCCCAGCTGAAGATGCAGATCCAGATCACCCTCCGGCCAGAATACTGGACGGGACTGGGGCCAGGGAATCGGAGCAGCAACAAACTCAACTGATCAAGAGGCACAGTCACACAGGCTCCCCATTTATGAAAAGCTCAGCTGACTTAGGCATCAAAACAAAATTCTCAGATGAGTGGAGCCAAAACAAACTAAACAGCAGCACCTCGTAACATCGTTAGGTGGTGTGGATTACCACTCTGAGAACTCCCTGACCACCAAATGCGACCAGTTTTAGCGATGATTCCTAGGGCGCCCACAACGGACTCGGAAGCCATCCCAAGGAAGGGTATAAGCGCACCACGGTCAGAGGTGTTCAGCATGCTCTGCACCCCCGCCCCCCTCAAAGACCGATGAAGCAACAACTGAAAGTAAATACAAACATTTTGAGCCTAAAAAGCTCACCAAGCCCATCAAACTGACTCCATTAAGTTTATAAAGCCCCCAGGGCGACGAGCCCAGTCAAGATTGATCTGTGCTTCGATAAAACGTAGTTCACTACGTCCATGAGTATAAGCACCAGGTAGAAAGGCATTGGGTAATACTGTGAACAAGTCACTGTCTCCAGCTAAAATTACTCACTGTGGACCCAGCACCTGGAAGGGGGGTGATCAGGACAGTCAGGAAAAAGTTACATACGGGGGGACCTCTAGGATGCAGCAAGGTCATGTAGGTCCATCAGTCTCTGGGAGTGGATTGTGGGATATCTCGGGGAGGAAAAGGCTTCCGCAGTGTAACCTTCGCTTCATTATAGCTTCAGGTGGTCAGGGAACATGAAGGGCCAGAGACCTCTGTTTCACTTGCAGCCGGTGCCTGTTTCAGGTGAGGAGCATTTTTGTTTATCAGAGTGGGGTCGCCAAGCCTCCGCAGCACTTCTCCGATATCTGCTCGCAGGGAAGTCTGTGCCTGTCGAGCCGAGGAACCCGGCCTGAGAATACCCTTCCTTGCAACAGACCACACCGATGCCAGTAAATCTCTTTCGAGCCTTTCTCTTGCTAGGGGTGGGGTCATAATCCCCAGATCTTCCAGGTACATAGAGGCGGAGAGAAGGTCTTTAAAGATTTTTGTACCTTGATCTGAAGTGATCTTTAGCCTTGCTGGGAACAGTATTTGGGCCTTGATGTTTTTAGCTCTCAGTAACTTCATAATCGGCCAAATCATCCTCCGGGCTTCCTGGACCTCGGCCGAATAGTCATTATCGACAGAAATCTTGTGGCCCTTGAAATCCAAGGGACTCTGTATCCATGCTTTCCGAAGCACCTCTTCTTTGCTGGCATATCTGGTAAAACGGATCACAAAAGATCGAGGCCTGGCCTCTGGATTACTTGGTTTTGGGGCCAGAGAACGATGCGCATGGTCAAGACTGAGGTCCAGGCCCTCGGGGAGATCTATAGCCGATCTGAGAAGACCTTGAATGAAGTTTATGGTATTGTTGGCTTCGTCCTCAAGCCCTTCGGGCACCCCATGGATCCTGAGATTTTGTCTTCGGTTTCTGCCTTCAAGGTCGTTCAGTTTATGTGTTAATTTGAGGTCCCGGGCTAGTAAATATAGCAAAAGTTGGTCTTGTCTGTTGGATTGTTCTGAGACCGCTGAGAGGCAAAGTTCCATCTGATAAGTTTTATGTTCTATTCTGCCCAGATCGATCCGAAGTTCAGAAAGAGTTCGGTCTATTTTAGACACCGTGCGAGCTGTTTGTTTGATTGTTTCGGCAAGCTCACTCCCTGGAAGGCTGCCATGTGGCTCGGTCTGGTTCGTTCCCCCAGCGGCCTCCATCGCGAACAGATTTTCTCCTTCCTCCTCCTGCAGAAGGACTTTTAGCTTTTGCGCCGGGGTTAGGTGCAGTTTCCCCGCTTTGTTTCTTTTGAATTTGGCTGGGGATGACATTCTTCTTAGGGCGATTAAACTGGATAATGTTCGGTGGGAGACGGAGCAAGCTAATCAAGCCACCACATCGGGTCCTGATGTCACCGGAAGTCCCCCAAAATAGAGGTAGTGATGAAAACAGCAAACTCTGCAGATGCCCAAGCAACTAAAGCCCTGTCAGCCACTGCCAAACTAACACAGGAGAATTCCCATCTTCAACATGGACTGGAGGCACGGGAAAATGCCCAACATGCCTCCAATCTACGCATAGTTGGACTGCCTGAAGACAAAGATGATCCAGATCCACTAACCTTTCTGAAGGCCTGGCTCCCTGGGGCTTTGCACCTTGATCAAGAATGGGCCATTCGATTCCTCCAGGCATAAAGGGTTTCGCCACGTTCGGCGGCTGCACAGCAGAACTCCCCTCGCGCAATCCCGCTGATCACTGAAGGGTTCATACTTGGGACTGCATGCTTCAGGACGCTCGTACAGCAGAGCATCTAAATTGCCATGGGCACACCATGCATGTTCTCCCCGACCTGTCGTATGCCACGAGGGCAAGACGTAAGCAGTTTGATGGGGTTCGGGCCCAGCTGAGAGGCCTAGGTGTGGTTCACTCCCTGTTAATGCCAGCACACTTAAGAATTTTTTTACGGGGGCCATACGTATCAACTGACCGATCCATCAGGGACTGAGAAAAGAACTGAATTGATCCGATGGGCATTTGAGGCTGCTCATGGGTCTAGAAGGGAAGAACACAACTCAGACGAGTCGGAAGAGGTAACTTGAAGAAAATTAGAAGGACTATGGTAGAGTAGCTACCCAGTATATAAAAAATAGTGTCTGAAGGGTATCATAAGATTTTACCGAGAAATGTAAAAATTACTTATTTAGTTATTCATGTTTCTCTATGGTGGGGGCCAGTGCTGAATGTTTAAACACACATTTTTGTATTGAATCATTTAAGGGAAGGGGTCATATCAGCAATCGTGCTGAGGAAAGCACAAGTTTGGACTGCCATTTTTATAGATGGACTGACCACCTAAGTTCTGTAGGGTGCAGCTATTTCATTTATACATCCTTGTAACTTACTATATTTTTGGATTACCCCCAACATTCTTGAACTATACCGTCTAGACTGCCTATTACCCATCCATTGAATGGTTCCTGCATATTCATGATGATATCGGACAAGTGGCTGTAACTTTACATTGTACTCATATAAATGCAATAAATAAAAAAAAAATAAATAAAAAAAAAGGATTCGAAGAGGATGTTGCACACCAGATAGAGAAATGCTTCCATTTAGCTGTGTAAGTTTTTTTGGTGGCCGGCTTGCACGCAGCCAAAAGAATATCCAAAACTCTACAAAAAACATTAAACCTATTCACCTCTATCTCCTCAGGAACCAAGCATGAAGGTGAAGTGACCTCAGGTTGGGATGGACCATAGGACCCTGGGTCAGAAGGTTCATCTGAAGGGGAAGCGGTTTAGAGGAGGTTTACGATAGTCTGTTGATTAGAGGAAACCAGATCTGATGAGGCCAGAACAGGACAATGAGAATCATTCTGCCCGAGACTCAGGTTTGAGCAGTACCCTCTGAATTAGAGAAAGAGGAGGAAATGCGTATAGAAAGCGTTTGGTCCACTGCAGCCTGAATGCATCCTGACAAAAAACACCAGGTTCTGGATTTCTGGAGCAGAATAGAGATAGTTTTGCATTGAGTGGGGATGCAAAAAGGTCCAGGTCTGGAGTTCTCCACTCTCTGAAGAGTGACTGAACGACGGTTAAGTTGAGAAACCACTCTTGAGAATCTGCCTCCATTCTGCTGAGATGGTCAGCCAGCTCGTTTTGCTCTCCTGGCAGGTAAACTGCCTGAATCAGAGCCTTGTGTTCCAGGCACCATTCCCACACTCTCATTGCTTCCCTGCATAATGGTTAAGAGTGTGCACCGCCCTGTTTGTTGATGTAGTACATCACTGTCTTGTTGTCTGTTGGAAGAAGAATGTTCTTGTGACACAGTATGTCCTTCAAAGCTTGGACTGCATAGAGGACGGCTCTCATTTCCAGGATGTTTATGTGAATTTGAGACTCGTCCTGAGTCCACGTACCCTGGGTGTGGAGATCCCGGCAGTGAGCTCCCAACCCATCAGGGACGCATCCGTGGTAATGGAGATCTGATGATCCAGAGGGGCGAAGGGATATCCTTCCAGAAGCTTGTCCTCCTGAGACCACCAGGTGAGTGACCTCTTCAGAGGTTCCGTTACCTTGATGAGAAAGGACTGAGGGTGAGTGGTTGGGGACCACTGAGTACTAAGCATCCACTGAGAGGTTCTCATGTGAAGACGAGCCAAAGGTACAGTGCACACCGAGGATGCCATGAGGCCCAGCATCTGTTGCAACGAGAGAGCTCGTACCAAGCTGTGTTCTCTGATGAATCGGGCTATCTGTAAGATATCACTCCTTCTGTCCTCCGGAAGAAAACCTTCAAACAGAAAGTATCCAGAAGGGTTCCTATGAAGAGGATTTTCTGTGAGGGCTGCAACTGTGACTTCCTGAGGTTCACCAAGACTCCTCTGGACGTGAGGAAGTCTGAAGCCATGGCCACAGCCTCCAGAGTCTCTTGCCTTGAGGGGCTTGCTAGAAGCCAGTCGTCCAGGTACGGGAATAGTTGGATTTCGATTTTCCTTAGATGTGCCGCGAGAACTGCACAACACTTTGTAAAAACTAGAGGCGCTGAGGATAGCCCAAAGGTCAGGACTCTGAATTGATAGTGTTGACCCAACGCCACGAACCTTGGGTATTTGTGGTGATTTGGGTGAATGAGAATGTGCTGGTAGGCATCCCGCATGTCTACGGAGGCTAGGCAATCATACTGATGAATCAAGGGCAGCAGGGTACCAAGTGATATCATCTTGAGCTTTTCCTTGTGCAGGAATTTGTTTAACTTTTTGAGATCGAGAATAGGGCGCATGCCGCCAATTTTCTTTGGGACCAGAAAGTAATAGGAGTAGAAACCTGTGCTTCGTTGATCCAGCAGAACTGCTTCTACTGCCCTGTTGCTTAGAAGGCCTTGTACCTCGGAAGTAATGTCTGACTATGTTGCAGACAGCCTGGGCTATCGCTTGGGAGGGTGATCCAGAGGGGTTTCTGAGAGACTGAGAGAGAACCCCTTGCGGATTATCCTGAGGACTCAATTGTCTGATATTATAGACTTCCACTGGTTGTAGAACTGAGTTAGACCTCCTCCCACTGTCGAGGTAGAGTCCCCCTCGAGCAGCTGAAGTGGGACTTTGGAGGGAAACTCAGAAGATGGCACTGGGCGCTTTTGGGCCTTGTGCCTTTTGTTGCATTTTATTTTGTGGCTGAGGGGTCTGGTTTCTGTTACAACCACGAAAAGACTTGACGGTTGAGAAACTGACGCTTGTTCCCGCCTCCTCAAGAGGAAGCGGGCAGGGGTCTAGCTGTCTTAATGGCAGACCTAGTCTTCTGCATGGCCTCGAGTGCTTGTTCCACCTGAGGCCCAAACAGATACATACCGTGAAAAGGTAAGGCCATGACTTTCTGTTGGGGCGTCATTCGTAAACCCAAAGTATGCAGTCAAGAGTGGCAGTGGTGCAAATGCCAGCCGCTCGGGCAGCTTGAACTGAAATCGCCGCCCATCGTAGCTTTAGTTTGTTGGTTATTGGACCTCGATACACTGGTTATGGTCTGTAGTAGCTCTGAGCTAACCTCCGACTTGGGCAGAGCTTCTACCATTGCTTCAAGTGAATGCCAAAGAACATATTCGTATTGAGAAAAATAGCCATGGTAGCTGGCAATATGCATGCTCAGGATTGAGGCTAGGTGTCTATCTTTTGAGATTCTTTGTTTATAGGATGGGCTGTAGATTACAAAGGGAGGACAGCTTATCATTCTCTGCAAGGAACACAATAGCATCAGCAAAGGCTTGTGAGGCCAACATGGGGCGAGCCTTGGGAGGGGCATATTTCCTGTCTATGGACTTGGCCACAGAAGGAATAAGTGCCGGACTCTTCCACACCATCTGGGAAAGAGTCTCGAAAGAGGGCTCTACCAGAGGGGTTAAATCCATACGGATTTCCTGAACATACAGATACTGGAGAGGCTTCCCAGGATCTATTTCCATGGACTGGAAAGAAACAGTAGAATTTAAATTATTGAGCAGAGACTTAAAGGAAAGGTCTTCAACAACTGGCTTTGCAAGAGGATTGATCCCTGACCCCAGGGCAGAATCGGCATCAACATCAGCACCCAGCTGAAAATCCATATCGGGCTCAAAATCATCTCCTGACAGTCCAGGGGGACTGTATAGACAGGAACGGGATGAAAATCAGGAGGAAGAAGAGAAGGAGAAAGAATCGGATCGAAAACCTCTGAAAACTACACGGTGCCGTACACATCCCTGGTGCTACCGAAGAGAATGGCGCCAAAACAGAGAGGGCGTCGACATAGCAAATGGCATTGTGCATAGTGCCGCCAGGAAGGGTGACACCGCACAAGGTGCTGAAGCCACCCGAAGGCACCGACGGGTAGAGTGGCACTGCACGCAGTGCCAAGGATGGCGCCAACAGGGTATGCGGCACCGCAAATGGTGCCGACACCACCCGCGGCTCCGAAAAGGACCTCGGTGCCAGAGAAGCCAGCATCACAGATGACGGCACAGTCGCCGAAGTATGATAACTGCGATTTGAAGTTAAAGGATGAAAAATGGCAGGAGATAAAGGCATTGGTGTGGACACCTGCGCTGCAGCCATGTGAGGGGCATAGACACCGGAGTGCAGAGTCGATGGCACTGAAGAAGGCGCCGCAGACTAGGAAGTCCTAACCGCCCTGCCTGCCATTCCGAAACTGACAGACCCGAAGGCCCCAGTAACGGACTGAGAGGTTCGGGCAATCGGGACAACCTCCGAGTCCACTGCTCCATAAGAGCGACCCAATGGTGAAATTGCTCATTGGAAGCCCCTCCAATAGGCGGAGAGGAGCTCCGGTGTCAAAGAGACCAGCTACCAGAGACAGAATCCAGTGACTCCAAAAGAAGCAGACACCAGCTCCTGACCCTAGCAACCGACCGTCTATGCGCAGACGTACCAGAGGGTAACCTCTAGTGATGCTCTTTCTTCTTCGACCAGTGGGCCAAAGAAGAACTCAAGGTCAAACGTTGCCGTGAATGGGACCATTTCTTTTTGTGCTTTCGAGGGGACTGCCCATCCCCCCAAGCACTGGACCATCTGTTGTGAGACCCCTCCTCCTTCGGAGAGGGCGGCGGACCAGATCCGGCCCAGCTGACTGAACAGCTTTCATACGAAGTCACCCTACCATCACCTGCCCCACTCATGGTCGGATCCGTCAATGGAGGGCTGAAGACTCCTCTTCTGTACAAGTAAGAAATTTATTAAAATATAATCGGCACTTATTGTGATAAAATGCCAAATATACATATACAAAAGTGGGAACAAAGAGGAAGCGGGGAACTACAGACCAGTCAGCCTCACCTCGGTAGTGGGGAAGATCACGGAAGCACTACTGAAGGAGAGATTGGTGGAACATCTGGTTGGCAATGGACTACAGTACCCAAGGCAGCATGGTTTCACCAAGGGGTGGTCATGTCAGACCAACCTCGTTGAATTTTTTGACTGGGTGACTAGGGAGGTGGATCATGGAGGGCAGTGGACATGGCCTATCTGGACTTCAGCAAGGCCTTTGACACTGTGCCACATAGAAGACTATTACACAAACTGGGGAATATGGGTGTGGGCAGGACAGCAGTGTGGTGGGTAGGTAACTGGCTGGGCGGCAGGACACAGAGGGTGGTGGTAAATGGCTGTCACTCCACAGAGGGAAGAGTGACCAGTGGGGTACCACAGGGATCAGTGCTGGGACTGGTCCTATTCAACATCTTCATCAGTGACATTGTGCAGAACTTAGAAGGCAGAATTTCACTGTTCGCTGATGACACAAAGCTCTGTAACAGAGTAGACACACCAGAGGGTGTAGACAGAATGAGAAGGACCTGCAGAAACTTGAAGAATGGTCAGGGTTTGGCAGTTGAAATTCAATGCAAAGAAGTGCAAGATAATGCATATGGGGCACAAAAACCCTGGCACAATATATCAGTTGGGGGGTGAGGATATAGCATGCACCAAGCAGGAAAGGGATCTTGGGATTATCATCTCTGATGACCTCAAGGTAGGGAAACAGTGTGACAAGGCAACAGGTAAAGCAAATAGGATGCTGGGATGCATAGGCAGGGGCATCACCAGCAGGAAAAGGGAGGTCATAATTCCACTATACAAGACACTAGTGAGGCCCCACCTGGAGTAGAGTGTACACTTCTGGAGACCTTACCTACGTAAGGACATAGACGGGGTAGAGAAGGTTCAGAGGAGGGCAACAAAGATGGTGCATGGATTGCATCACAAGTCCTATGAGGACAGGTTGAAGGAACTGACAATGTACTCCCTGGAGGAGAGAGGGGATATGATAGAGACATACAAGTATCTTACAGGGAGGAACAGGGTACAGGAATACACTATTTTTAAGCGAAAAAGATGTTCCAGGACTAGAGGACATGGGATGAAGTTGGAGGGAGGACGATTCAGAGGAAACGTGAGGAAGAATTTCTTCACAGAACAGGTGGTGGACAAATGGAACACCCTGCCAGAGGAAGTGGTGGGGGCTGAAACAATCATGGGATTTAAGAATGCATGGGATAGACATAAAGGAATTCTGGAGGTCAGGGGTAAGGGGCAACAGACTTCTAGGAAATCATAAACTGAACTTACAAGCTCAAATGGGCAGACTGGGTGGGCCACAGGCCCTTATCTGCCGACACTGTCTATGTATCTATGTAAGAAAACTGAAAACTAAGCTGCTAGTTTGAAGTTTGACTCCCGGTGGGCAAGAACATCGTCACTGAAGCGCACTCAACTGCGGGAAAAAATTAACCGAGGCGGTTGGAGGGTTGACGCCGAGATAGTCCTCATGGTGCCGCTTCCTCGCGACTCCATCTCGGTGCTGGCCCTCCTGAAAATGTTTGCTCCTGCTGGGTCCTAGTGCCTCCAGTGTACTCCCATCACTGTGAATGAGTGGTGGAGACTTTATGTCCAGGAAGAGCAACCCTTTCTTGTTTGAAGAAACAAAACCATATGAAGTACTGACATTTGCGTTGGACTTAAAACCAGCAAAAGCAGTGGTCCGAATTAAAACCAGCAAAAGTAGTGGTCCGAATGGACTGACCCAGTCAGTTTTGAAGTATTCAGCTTTCCAAATCTTTGAGCCTTTAACCTGTGTATTTTACCGGAACCTTTTTTCATGATGCTTGCCCCAAGTTTAGAAGCAGGCCAGGGTCATCCCCATTTTTGTTGAGGGTGGAGTGAGGGGCAGCTCTGACCAGCTAACAAACTACCATCCCAGCTCTCTTCTTTTTTCTGGCTTCCAAATTACTGGAAAGGTGTGTAGCTAGGCAACTGACTGAACATTTACTGAAGTACTACCTGTATTGCTTCCTTAAACACTATAGTTTGGTGGTCTCCATATTGAGGGTCTTAGATGATGTCAACAAAGCAACAGAATCCGAGTAACTTACAATGACATCTTTTCTGACTTCTCCAAGGCCATCAACAAGGCTGAGAACCAAATATTGCTGTATACACTGGATGAGGCGGGGCTTAACAGGGACATGCTGAACTGCTTTTTGTCCTTTTGAATCAGAGGAGACAGATAACAATAATGAATGGACTTGAATCATCTCCACTTATTGTTCTTAGAGGAGTACCCCAAGGTTTGGTCCTTGGTCCGCTCCTCTTTTTGAATTAAGTGGCTTGGATCATAGCATGGGTGACACCTCTTAGCATAAATACACTGATGATATGATAGTCTACACCTCCAGCTCTTCAGCCTTTGAGGTTCCGGACAAGCTTCAAAAGAGCTCTGATGAACTCCAGGCCTTTTTTGAGTTATCCAAGCTAAAGCTGAAATTTTCACCAAGAATAAGTTGATGATATTTTGATCAGTAGTCAAAAAATAAGGTCTGTGAGGATGTATTCGTTAGGGATTTTAATGGAACCCTGCAGGAGCATGTAGGCATGAACAAGTACCTTGGCTTTTGGTTAGACCCCTACAGGGACAAGGTAACAAGCATGTGGATAAACCAACTGGGCAGCTGGGTGAAAGAGTTGGATTACTGTATAGAAGCAGAAACAGCCTGGATCCTGGTATAATTCAGACAATTATCCAAGTCCAGATATTTTCTTTGATAGCTCATGCTGATATTTTACATGACTCTGCAATGTGAGACAGGCTTCAGAAACTGAAGGTCCTCTACAATCGCCTCAGTAGGCTCATACTAAGATGCTCTGGAGAAAAACATCCTTGCAGTCTCTACAGAAGGTTGGACTGGACCTGCTTACCCAACAGAAGCAGACAATATAAGTTTATTTTCTCTTATAAGAGTGCTAAGGGGTTTGTGACCAAATAGTCTGGGGTCAGACTCACAGAAAGACAAACCCATCCACGGACCATGAAAAATTTACATTTTAAGGAACTGGTAGTGCCAAGAAATGAAAATTACATACCTACCTTAATTGTTGATCTTTCTGTGTATCTTCATCATTCATCACTAATTGGGTATAGCTCACTGGAGCTAAGACCATGTGGGAGACTTTTTTTTCCCCTGGGAGGAGTCGACGTCGGGCTGGCATCGCCCCAGAGACCGACGCCTAATGGCGCTTGAGGGGTTGGCAGTTAGCCATTGCTCACACCGCCCCCAGCCGCCAGTTCTGACACACCAGAGAGTGTTCGAAGAGAGGGTGGATGAGGCAAGAGAGCCTAAGGGATCGATAAAAGGAAAGGAAGAATAAACCAAAAGGAAAAATAAACAACTAAAGGCGACAGAGGGAGGAGACTTAACAAAGGAAATTGGGAAGAGGGCGCCCATCTCTGGAAGAAAAGAAGAAGAAGGATGAGGAGGAAAAAGGGGAGATGAGCAGCACACCCTTAGAAGGAGATGCACAATGTTTTTTTTTTTTTCAGGATAAGGGCCAGACCTGGACTATAAAGGACGGCTGCAGAACGAAAATCGCGTGTAGGTCTGAAGACCACCCTGAAGGAGTGCAGGCTGAGGTTGCGTCTCAATCCCCCCCCACCAAATTAAGAAGGAAAACAATTTTAACAGCCAGAGACTTCAAAAAACAATGTGTTCTCAATTTGAGGTCACCAATAATAAAAATATAGAAGGGGGGAAACATGACCCTCCTCCCACTCCAAAACCCCTCTGGAAAGGGGGGGCTTTCTCCAAACTCAAAAAAGCTAAGGGTTTACCCCTGTGTGTCTCCACAATCCCCTCCCACCTACACATAAGAGAGAGGAGAGGGAGGAAAAGAAAGACACACAGGGAAGGGGAGGAGTCCAGAGACTGAGGCTCAGGGGGAAGGAGGGTGGGATTTAGTGAAGAATGGTGAAGATACACAGAAAGATTAACAATTACGGTACGTATGTAATTTTCATATCTTATCTGCGTCAGTCTTCACCATTCAAAACTACTTGGGTGAGTATCGAGTGGGGTTGCACCCAGAACACCCCAAGGAACTAGGTCCCTTAGCCTCCAGTGGGTGATACACTGAAGGAGAGAACCCTTACAGGCCTGGGGAGGCCTGAGATTAGTCCGGGTGAGACAGGGATACCCCCGTGGGGGAAGGAAGGCGCCCCGAAAGTTGCCGTCTCACCCATCAGGAGAAGAGATGAGTTCTCTGGCAGGTGGAGTAAATCACCCTACGCCAGGCCAGGGGTGACAACCAGGATAGGCGAAGACAGATCGTTGTCACTATCACTCTGGAAGCTACCTCACTGGCATCATAAGATGCCCTTGCCTGGTACCTTGCTAGCTCCAGGCCCCGTGCAGAGAGGGCAATGGCTTGCCTGGTTTCCTCCGAATCAGGCATCGAAGCTAGGAGTTGCCCTAGCCTGGACCACAAGAACCTGTCATAGGCTGCAAAGTGGGCCTGATGTGCTGCAATTGATAGGGAGATCTGTGCTGAGTAGAACACTCATCTCCCCCAGAAATCGAAGTCCGCAGAGTCCGAATCTGGAGGGTGGTCACGGTAGGGTCACAAGGCCCTGAGGGGTGTCCAGGGAGGTCAACCCTGAAGGGGGGTGAGGCACAGAACCTGAAGACCCCGGAGGAGTGCAGTACCACTGGCTTAAGTCCCTTGGGGCTGGAACAGTGGAGAAGGGACGAAGCCAGAGCCGATGCGACGCTTCCTGAAATGGAATTAACCAGGCGGGACCCACCAAGTGGGCCACACTGAATTCACCCAAGAAGGCGCACGCCACATTCTCGGGATTGCTTATAGGTACAGGGGTCAGGTGGAGCACGTCCAACATCCTCACAAGGAAGCGCTGATAGGAGGACAGATCAGACGCTGGGGATATGTGGACAAATGGTTCCTCTCCCTCAGTAGCGGGAGAAGAAGAGGAGGAGGAACACGAGCTCCCCAGTTCAGGGGTTGGCTGCATGGGGGCATGGTGAAAAACCTGCTGGTCCAGGGCATGGAGATAGGTGGGAAAAAATGCAGCCGATCCTCTGAATTGCTCCCAAGTAAGAGGCCTGTGAGGGCCTGGAATACCTGGGACTACCGGGGATGGAGACAGAGACTTGGAAGGCAGGCTCCTGGCAACAAGAGAATGGTCTCTGTTGGGGCAGGGAGGCCAACAGAAAACCCTTCGCAAGGAGGGGGATCCCAAAGACGCTGCAGCTAACAGCCGTTCAACTGGATCGGAATGGTCAGAGCTGTGCCCCAAGGAAGAAATCCCCCCATGAGGTGACCGGGAGTCTGTGAGTCCAGAAGGACGGCCCCTGACCTCAGAAGTTGAAGTCCCCCTCGTGGACTCCGTCAGGGAAAGGCGAAGGCCTGTGCTACAGCTCCTACCAGGACCCAGCTGGGACCTAGGAAGGGCTCGCTGTGCTGCACCTCTTCCTCTCAACCCTTTGAAGTCAGAGAGGGACCTCGTCATCTTTGCCACTAACCTAGGCAGCTGGCATCCCTGAGTAGGCTCCGAGGAGTCCACCCAGGGAACCGTACCCTTCCCCTCCTGATGTGCCCTGGGCTGCCCCAAACTTGGACTGTCCAAACACATCAAGGAGGGGGGGTACCTCAACTAAAGAAACAGCCTCAAGTGACCTCAGGCTGCCCAGCAGTAGCCACAGGGGCCACCGCTGGCTGGACAGACCCCGACCCTGAGGTCTACCAGTGAGAGCTGAATTGCAGAAGGGGGGAGAGTGGGGGCCAAGGTGCTGGAGACAGAAGGATCCGAAGATCCTGAAGAATCCGGAAGCCAGTCCAGATCAGACCCAGAACCCGCCTCCGTAGAGGTAGACTCCAGGGTCCGATGCCAGACCACTCCACGGGCTCCTCCAGTTCCCAGGCCCCGAGGTCGGGCACCCTGAGATTCAAAGCCCCCAACAACAACAGAAGACAGAACAGCCCCACACCCGGCACTGACACCCTCCCCGGCACTGTGAATGGTGCCGGAGTTGGGCACGACCCCGAGCACGGCTCCACATTGCTCCCCGGTGCCACTGAGAGTCAAATCTGAAGCGGCACCGTGCCCGGCGCCAACATCTACCCCGGCGCCGCGAGTGACACTGAAGGCAGGCCTGGCACCGAGCCCGATGCCGCACACCACTCCAGTGCCGCAAGCAGCACTGAAGGCAGGACTGATACCAACTGCGGTGCCAATTCTGTTGCGGGTGATGCCGGGGACAGAGACGGCACCGGCTCACCCTGGCATCGCCAGCAGCACTGAGACTAGAACCAGGCCCAGAAAGCTCCAAACTATCAACACCACCAGAAGCCCCGACACCGCAAGCAGAATCAGGGGTGACGATGGTGATGAGGACAGGCCCGACGCCGGCCATGGCGTCGCCTCCAAGCCCACGTGCCGCCAATGGCCGGAACAAAAGTGACTTGGGACGGCGCCGTCCGTCACGAGGGACCCGGAACGCGACACAGAGGCAGCCTCCGCTACCAAGTAGCGATGCCAGGACGGTGCCTCCCACTGACCCCAAGAGGGTCAGCCTGGGCCTCCTGCACCATGGAAGAAACCCCCGCCGTGGCAAGGCTAGACGAGGCGGGGTTCCCTCTTCCGCGGGCCATATAGGACCGGGAAGGGACCCGGAGGAAGGGCCGAGAGTCCTGACCTTGGCTTGACGACTGCAAATCCATCCTTCAAAAGTCGGCGGCACATGTCCGACTTTCCATGCACTAATCTTAATGACATGGCAGTCCATGGAGAAGCAGATATCACAGTAATCCATATCGTGTCCAGGGCCGAGGCAGGAGAGGCAACGGTCATGTTGGTCCATTACGGAGTAAAGGTGGCCACAGGGGCACCAATGCATGGGGGGCCACCCCACTTTCGATGCCTTCTTGCCCCTGGACGAGACATGACCGGATGAAAAATTACATAAAACACAGTACTCGATGCCGCGTTACAAAAAGGAAAGATCTTACCGGAGTCGTAGAAGCGACGTCACGTAGACGGTTAGAACCGAGGCAACACTAACACACGACAGACTAGGCCGCAGAAAATTCTTCAGTCTCACATGCAGGATCCTCACTCGACGGCGGGAGAGAAAGATCTGGGGCTGGGGTAGAGTCGACAATGGCTAACTGCCAACCCTCGAGTGCCACGTAGAACGTCAGCCTTGGGGGTGGCGCCAGCCCGATGTCAACTCCTCCCAGAGGAAAAAAAAAAGTCTCCCGCGGGGTCCTAGCTCTGGTGAGCTATACCCAAGTAGTGATGAATGGTGAAGATTGATAGATAAGATATGGAAATGACATGCCTACGGTACTGTAATTCTGATCTTTCTGTGTATCTGCACCATTCATCAACTTTGGGTACTTGGCCAGAGTCATGACCTCGTGGGGCCATTTTTTTTGGATAGGCGGAGTCATGCACGTACCATCGTGCCACCCTCAAGGCGCGGCGCACTGCATGGCACTCACAGGTTGGCCGTTAGGTGTTGGTTTTCCATTCCACCCTCCTGCCAGGTCTGCATCAACGAGGTTAGAAAAATGGCTTGGAGAGTGGGACAAGGAAGTCCAAGGGACAGACAAAGGAAAATATATAAAACTAAAAGGAGAAATAAACAACTGAGAGAATGGAAAAAGTTCGAAGACTAAGGGGGATTGGGTAGGGGCCCCAATCTCTGGAAGCAGAGAGGAGGGAGGGAGGGTTAAGGTTTTAGAAGTAAGGAAAAATTGAGATAGGGGAGAGACAGGGGAGACATACCCTGTAACCTTGACCCGTCTCCAGTTTATACAGGAACTGCGAAGGAGTAGTCAAAGGGCTAACTGCCAGAATTGCAGGCACAGAATTACTGGCAAACTCCCATAAGCAGAATATACAGGTTACTCACCTGTAACAGGAGTTCTAGGAGTGGAATATGTTGTTCATCCACACTCTGTGGCAGATTTAAATCTTGCTGGAAGGTCTTCAAGCTGGCTCCTCCCACCTACCCGGGTGGTAAACCCTCGGCTCCACCCCAAGACGCCAGATCTAGCCTGCTGGAAGCCAGGTTGCGTGTCGAGGTTGGGGAGGTCGGGTGGGTAGTGTGGATGAACAACATATACCACTCCTAGAACTCCTGTTACAGGTGAGTAACCTGTATTTCTAGGAATGTTGATATGTTGTTCAATCCATATTTTATGGCAGACTCCTAGCAGTTCTCTGGGAGGAGGGAGGCAAGGCGCGCACCCCCTACTTAGGAAATAAGGACTGAAGAACCGAGGTCCCAAAACCAGCATCCCAGCGTGACTCTAGGTCAATGTGGTAATAGGAAATGAAGGTGTGCGCTGACTTCCAGGTAGCAGCCCTGCAGATTTCCTGGATAGGGACCTTCCTAGAAGCAGCCACGAAACAGTGATATGGCGGGTAGAATGAGCTCTTGTCCCTTTGGGAGGCTCCATGTCCACCAACCTATAGCAGAGATCTATGCAGGAGGTGACCCACCTGCTTATCATCCGCTTGGCTGCCGGTCTGCCATGTGTGGCTTCAGCGTAGGTTACATCAGCTGGTGAACCTCTCCCCGAACTTCAGCCGTCCACTCCTTATAATAAGCGAGCGCCCTTCTAGGGTCCAAGGAATGGAGCCTATATTCGGCCTCCGAGGTGTGACTGGGGTAGAACACCGGCAGAGTCAGCACCTGGTTAAGGTGAAACTCCGACACCACCTTCGGAAGGAACTTTGGGTGGGGGCAAAGGACAACCTTGTCCCTGTGGAAGACCAGGTAGGGAGGTTCGACGGAAAGCGCCTGAAGTTCTTCCATACTTCTGGCTGATGTAACAGCCACCAAGAAGGCGGTCTTCCACGACAGGTGAGAGATGTCACACCTGTGCATCGGTTTGAATGGCTTGCCCATAAGCTTAGACAATACCAGCAGCAGATCCCATGGAGGTGGAGGTTCTCACACCGGAGGGGATATATGGTCTAGGCCTTTGAAGAAGCGCCCAACCACCTTCTCCTGCATCATGGACTGCTTGCCGGCCCGCGTCCAGTAAGCAGAGATGGCTGCCAGGTGCACCTTAAGGGTAGTCGACTGAAGCCCTAGCTGAGAAAGGGACCACAGGTAGTCCAAAATACTAGCCAATGGACAGGAAGAGGGATCCAACCCCTTGTCCTGACACCAAATGGAGAATCTCTTCCATTTGAAGGCATAGCATTTTCTGGTTGACGCCTCAACGACGATGAGGACCTCGTCGGAAAGACCCAAGGCCTGGAACTCTAGCTGCTCAAGAACCAGGCCATCAGGTGCACAGATTGAAGGTCCGGATGGAGAACCTTCCCCTTGTTGACTGAGATCAGGTCCGGGCGGGCTGGAAGCCACCTCGGGAGCCTGGAGCTGAGGCTGAGGAGATCTGGGTACCAGAACTGGCGAGGCCAGTTTGGGGCTACCAGAATCACCTGCGCTTTGTCCCTGTTTGCCTTGAGAAGCACCTTATGGATCAAGGGAAATGGAGAGAAGGCACAGAAGAAGCCCGGGGTCCCCGGCCTTGAAAAGGCATCCCCCTGCAGTGAGCCCTGCTGAGGGGGGCAGGTGTGAAACAGCCTCAGCTTCGCATTCTCCCTGGAGGCGAACAGATCCACCTGAGGGGTGCCCCAATGGGAGGACAGGTCTTGCACTACCTCCGGCAGGAGAAATCACTTGTGAGATGCAGCGCCTATCCAGCTGAGGGCATCGGCCAGACTGCTGGAGGCTCCTGCCACATGGATGGCTAGGAGATCCACCTCCAGGCTGATCACAAGAGACCAAATGCGGAGAGATTCCTTGCACAGAGGCAAGGAGTGCATCTCGCCCTGACGGTTGAGACAGTACATGGTCGTGGTGCTGTCCGTCTGGATCTGAACCACCTGACCCCGTACAAATGGGGCGAAGGCAGTGAGGGCTAGTCGAACCGCTCAAAGTTCCAGCAGGTTGATGTGGCATCGAGACTCCACAGGGGGCCAGAGGCCGTGGGCCCGGAGTTCTCCCACATGGGCACCTCAAGCCATCAGAGAAAGGCATTGATCGTTAGAGTGACCGTCAGCTCGGGGTGGACAAATGGGATACCCTCCTGCAGATGAGCTGGGACGAGCCACCACTGCAGGCCATCCCACATCTCCTGGGTCACTGTCACTGGCTGGTCCAGACGATTGGAGCACTGTGACCACTGGCTGGCCAGCCCCCACTGCAGGGGACACATATGCCAGCGGGCTCAACGGACCACGCTGGTGCAGGCCGCCATGAGGCCCAGAAGGCACAGAAAGTCCCAGGCAGGGCACAATTGCCCAACCAGAAATGATTGGGCAAAGGAGGAAAGAACCTCGGTCCTGTCTGCCGGGAGCCAGGTTCTGGCTCGAAGACAGTCGAGCTCTGCCCCGATGAACTGAATCACCTGCGATGGCACGAGTTCTGATTTGGCCTCATTGATGAGGAGGCCAGTCCGAGAGCAGACCTGGAGGGCCAGATCCCCGGACTGCTCCACCTCCAACCTGGAGGGGCTGCAATCAGCCAGTTGTCCACGTAAGGGTACACCTGGACTCCTCGGCGCTGCAGAAATGCTGTCACCACTGCCATGCATTTGGTGTAGACCCCAGGAGCTGAAGAAAGGCAGAAGGGTATGGCACGGAACTCATAAAGAGATCCCTCTGCTCTGAAGCGGAGAAATTGCTGATGGGACGGACAGATTGGGACGTGAAAGAATGCGTCCTGGAGGTCCAGAGAGCAGAACCACACACCTAGTTCCAAGGATGGAATGATCTGAGCCAGAGTGACCATCCTAAAGTTACGCAGCCTTAGGAACTTGTTCAGGTCTTGTAGGTCGAGAATGGGGTGCCAGCCTCCGGTCCGCTTTGGCACCAGGAAGTACCTGGATGCAAACCCCGGTCTGGAGGAGGATCTGCCACCTCGCTGATCACCCCCTTCTAGAGGAGCAGGGCAATGTCAGCTTGACGAGCCGACAGAGGCTGCAGAGCCCAGAGCCCTCCATGGGGCAATGGCTCAATAGGGAGGGGACTGCTTGAATTCCAGAGGCAGACCCCTGCCGACCACTTCCAGCACCCATCGGTCCATGGTGATAGTGGACCAGGTGGAAAGGAAGTTGTGGAGCGGTCCCCCCATAGGGGGAACCCGGGGAGGAGTGACAAGGTTGGGGAAGACACCCCTCAACCCGTCACTGGGCAGGCTTGGAGGAAGGGCCGGCCAAGGGGCCTCTTGTGAGCCTGCTGGCCCTGTTGCTGGTGCTGCTGGGCCGGACGTGCCGCAGCAGCGGAAAGGTGAAAAGGCTTACGCTGCTGCTGGTGGCCTTTGTCCTTCTGGGCAGACGTGACCAAGTCCAAGGTGGCACTGGACTTCTCGATCCTCTGGAGATGGCCTTCCACCCCTGGCCCAAACAAGTTGGTGCCCAGGAAGGGAACGTCTGCCAGCTTGTGCTGGGTGTCTGCCATGAAGGTGGAGATCCGCAGCCAAGCTCTGCAGCGCATGGCTACTGTGGTCGCTACTGAACGAGCACAAGAGTCACCAATGTCCAAAGAAGTTTGGAGCTGTTGTTTAGCCACTGCCCTTCCCTGATCCTGCACCTGCTTGACCGTCGTCTGAAGGTCAGCCGGGAAATGAGGAATCACCTCACTCAGGGAACCCATAAGGGCATGTGAAAAATGTGCCATCAGTACAGCCGAGCTAGCCTGTCGAAGGCCTAGGGAGGAAGCAGCGTAAACCTTCCACCCCGAGTAATCCAGCTTTCTGGATTCTTTTCAGGTGGTTTGTCCATGTCCCTAGTGTTCCCAAAACGTCGGAAAACACTGTCGTTCACCAGCCCCTCTGTAGAGGGGTGCTCCGATAAAACCGGACAGTGAACCGGTGGGGACCGCGTACTTGTGAGCCATCCTTGCCGAAGATGCGGGACAAGATGCAGGCCGCTGCCACAACTCCAGGGCTGGGACAACAATGGCTTCAGCCACAGAGAAGGCCTCTGTAGGGGAATCTCCTCGGTCCAGTATCTCCATGAGGGGATACCTGCCCCGTTTCTGTATGGGTTCAAGCTGCATCCCAGTGGACTCTGAGCTGAGCCAATGTATTCCCAAGAACAAGGACAGGCTCTCGTCCACTAACTGACCTCCTGCAGATTCCAGGTCAATAGGCCTGGAATACAGGGAGGAGTCGTCAGCTTCCGAGGAGTCTGCGAACAGCTGCGAGTGCCTGAGCCACCCTCCACCTGCCGAGGTTGATTGGGAGTGAGGGTGACTGACAACCTGAGGGGCAAGCCCTGACCCGACTGAGAATCCTTGGTCGGGGCCCTAGTCTTCAGTTGAGGAAGCGGGGGTTCCACCACAATGGGCAGTGCAGCTGGTTTCGGCCGAACAACTGATGCTGGGGTCAGCTCCTCGACTACTAAGAGGGGTTGCTTCAGTCGCTCTGGCAACAGCCACTTAATGGCCGGAGAAGGCAACAGAGTCAGCTTGTTACTGGCCAGCAAGAGTTGTTGCCACATCATGTCCTCGTAGCGTCGGCGTAACTTACATTGGAGCCTATCCTCCGAAAAGGACGAACAGCAATGCCACTTTCCATGGTGCCGAGACCAGCGATGTCGGTGGGATCTACCCAACACGGAAGAGGACCAAGACCGTTCAGGGTCACCAAGGGTGGGTCAGAGAGGGGGCGGAGGAAACCCGCTCATCCCTTGGTTCAGGGTCCTTGACCGGGGACTTCGGCACAGGAAGCATGGGCAACCCCTCAGTTATCACCGGGACAACCGGTGAAAAAGGGTTGTTGGCTTCTCCAGTTGACAACCCATCCAACGGATCGAGAAAAATCTCGACCGCGTTGACAGTTATCTTGGCCAGCTGACGTGATGGAGACACCGCGAAGCCAGCAGCCTTAGCCACAACCTTGACCGAAGTCGAGAGACAATGGTCCAGTGAAGGGGATATCTCCCCTGCTCCCACGAACGTCGACAGTGGGACTTACCTTTCGGTTCTTTTTCTTTGACCTACTGGTATGTCCCGATGGTCCTTCTCCCTTGGTGGAGAGGGACTGGCAAAGCTCCTTGAAAGAAACAGTGTAGGAGGAGCCCAAGGAGAGCGGGATAAATGCCGAGGCAGAGGAGGAAGATGAAGCAGCCTGAGCCACCTCCTTGAGGGCGATCAACTGCTCCAGCTGCTCCGCGGAGACCGCAGACGTGGACACCGCCCAACAGGCCTCCTTCGACTTCACCGGCAGGTACCATTTCTCAGGCGCCCAAGTTGTAGTTGGGCAGTGTGGTCCTCCAAAACTGAAGCCGTGAAAGACTTGCAAAGATCGCAGGCCTGCGGATGGTGAGCAAGACCCAGTCAGTAAACGTACATGGAGTGCGAATCGGTCCGGGACATTTTCTGTCTGAAAGAGCACCGACGGAAGCCGAGAGTGGATTTGTCCATCACAGCCACAAGGAAAGATGAAGTATTAGGATCCAGGCCTAAAACGCAGAGCGCTAAGGAGGGAACCTGAGCTTCCAAATGGTAAGGAAGATCTATCGTCATGGGGCGGAGCCGAGGGTTTTACCACCCGGGTGGGTGGGAGAAGCCAGCTCAGCACCTCCGAAAGTTAAGTGGCAAGAAGCATCCGCACAAAGTGTGGACTGAACAACATATCCACGCCCCTAGAACAGCTATTCTGGAAGAAAAGACAGGAAAATAGGATATCCCCAAAAAGAGATTTTGGTGCAGGAAACCTACTTTCTTAAATTAATTGAGGTTATGTCCACAGGACAAGGAAATCAAAGCAAATCAAAGCAAATCAAGGATTGACTGAAAGAAGGAAAGAAAAGGGCAACTGCCAACTTCCACCTCACGGGTGGAACCAAGCACTGAAGGAGGAGTGCCCCCACCAGACCACTCTGCCCCTAAAGAAAACTATTCCCCTGTGTGCCCCAGTTTACCCCACTATTGACTCACAGAAAGGAGGGGGCACAGAGAGGGAGGGGGACCCAGAGACTGAGGCCCCAGGGGGATGGAGGGTGGGATTGTGATGAACGGGAAAGATGCACAGAAAGATCAGAATTACGGTAGGTACATAATTTTCATATCTTATCTTTGTCAAGCTTCACCATTCATCACCTTTGGGAGAGTGCTGAGCGCCCCATAGGGAGTTTATAACCCTAAGGGGCTGAGTCCCTTAGCTCTCAGTGGGTGGCACTCTAAGAGGGAGAACCTTCATGGGTCTGGAGAGGCCCGAGAGTGGGGAGAGTGAGACGGGGACCACCCCGGAAGGGGTAGGAAGTTGCCCTGACAGACGCTGCCTCACCCTACGGGAGCAAAGATGGATTCTCCAGTGGGCGGAGTTAATCACCCTACGCTGGGCCAAGGGTGACAACTGGGAAAGAAGCAGCCATGCCGCCCGCCTAGTGCAGACTGCTGCTCCTATAACCCTGGTAGCTACCTCACTGGTATCATACGATGCCCTTGCTTGGTGCCTTGCTAGCTCCAGGCCACGTGCAGACAGTGCAATGGCTTGTCAGGCGCCAAGGCTAGGAGCTGTCTCAGCCTGGACCACAGGAACCTGTCACAGGTGGCGAGTGGGCCTGATGTGCTGCGACAGAGAGCAGCAACCATGCCAATAGAAAGTCCTCCTCCTCAAAAGTCAAAATCCATGGAGTCTTGATCTGGGAGCTGGTCATGGTCAGGGCATGAAGCCCATCAGGAGTGTCCAGCTGTGTCAACCCAGACTGGGGATGAGGCATGGAACCTGGAGACTTCGGCAGGGGCACAATACCGCTGACAGAGATCCCTAGGGGCTGGGACTCCGGAGAAGGGTCTCTGCCAGAAGCGTAACAATGCCTCCCAAAAGGGAGCAGGCCAGGGGGCATCACAAAGATGTCCGCACTGAAATAGCCTAGAGAGGTGCACGTTGAGTGATGTAGATCGTGTTGAGTGGGTGGGGTGATGCAAAAGTCCTCCAACATCCTCATGAGGAATTGCTGATACTCAGCGAGATCAGCAGCTGTAGAGATGTGGACGGATGGTTCCTCTCCCCCAGAAGAGGGGGATGAAGAGTTAGAGTACCTCGAAGGTTCAGAAGCTGGCAGCTCAGGGGGAGGTTGAAAAAACCTGACTATCCATAGCCCTAACGTAAGAGGGAAACTGAGCAGCCTGGGCTCTGAACTGCTCCCAGGAGAGAGGCCGCTAAGACCAAGAATGCCTGGGAGTGCAGGAGAATGTGGCAGAGGAATAGGGGCAGAGCTGACAACTGAAATCGGCTGACCTCTGCCTGGGCTAGGGAACACACCAGGAGCCCTAGGGAAGGAAGGAGCTCTGGAAAACTCCACAGCCGACAACTGATCAACCACACTGGAATTGCCTAGACTGTGCCCTGAAGAAGCCCCCCTGTGAGGTGACCGGGGCCGTGTAGGTCCAAAAGGATGGTTCCCTACCTCCAAAGAACGGGGCCCTCTTGGGGACACCAAAAGGGAAGGGCGCAGATCCGCACTGCGGCTTCTCCCAGAGCCTGGGTGGACTCTGGAAAAAAGCAGTCACACAGACACCATGCCCCTCGACCCCTTGGAATCTGACAGCACCCTCCTTCTCGAGAGAGCCAACCTAGGCAGCTGACAAGAGCTATCCAGGGAGTAGCACCCTCCCCACCTGTGGGAGCTCTGATCGGCCCCAAAGTTGGGCAATCCAGGCACACCACCTGCAGGGCTACCACCGCTGAGGGGATAAAGAACCCTCCGAGGCCAGGCTGCAGGGCAATGATGGCCTGCTGTTCAGAACCCCTGATCCTGGCCCCAGCAGTCACTGTCCGCCCTCAGAGGGGTCCGACTCTGACCTGTCGAGGACACTACCAAGGTGTCCACACCAGCAGCCAACCCAAGAAGCTAGACTGCGGTCCTGACCCAGAGTCGGACTCCCTCCAAGAGGCATGATCAAGTCCTGTGCCAAACAGTGCATGGACGCCTGCTGCCATACCTACTGAACAGGGCAACAGAGCCAGAAACCACACCCAAGTCGACGCCTGTGCCCCTCCACACCATGAACAGTGCCAGAAGAGGACACGGCTCTAACAAAGGCAGCAGTCTCAGAGCCAAGCCTGTCACGGTGCCAACCCGCCCATGGCACCATGAGCAGCGCCGAGGACAGGAGACGGCGGGGCCATTGATGGCCCCGCTAGCGCCTCAGCGTCACAGACGGCGCCAAGCTCCGAACCCCACGATGCTGTGTCCCTGTTCAGAGCCACGAACAGCTGCCGAACTGGACATAGCACCATGCTCAACCACGGCGCCGGGGCGAGAAACAGAGAGGGATGGTGGCATGGCGCCTCCCACGGCGCCAACAGCTGCACCAACGCCGCAAATGGCGCCAACAGCAGCAACGGCACCAAGCAATGAACCAGCACCGACAACGGCACCATCAGGGCCCATGGCGCCGCGAATGGTGCCGAGGCCCAAGACGGCACTGCGGACGATGCCGACCTAGGCCTTCCGAGCCATGGGTGTGACACCGGGGGAGCCTCTGCCACTGAAGGGGCGACTACTAAAGCGGTGCCTCCCATCTTATACCCCTGGTCGCCTATTAGACTTAGAGAGAGCACCAGAGGAGTCGGCGGTCCCGCTCCGGGGCCTCAGAGCCGGGGATCAGCGGCCAGGTAGTGCAGTGAGGAGATGAGCCCTTGCCTGGGTATGAGAGTCTGGGGTCTTCAGGTCAGTTGGGAATAGACTGTTCCGTGAGTCCATGCTGGAGAGAGTTCAGGGTAAGCTGGCGATGCAGGGGTAAAAAGAAAGTAAAAAAAATATATATATTACCGACCCGATTGATGCTGGGAAGTGGGTTATCAAGGTAGAAATTCAACAAACCAAAGTTCGTGAGCAACCATCGGCTGATGAATCTGCTGAAGAAACCTGAAAGGGGTTTAATTGGTGACATTTTTCCATCTTTTACTATGGGACTATGATCTTTTGACTCTGGGTTAGGGTTAACTTGTTGTTGCCAGTTATTAAAATGTGGTAAAATTCCCAGAAATATAAGTTTATAAGTTTATAAGAGAATGTTGTTCCTAGTAAAGTAGTTATATATCGAGATTGTACAGAGTCCCATTATTACCTTAAGTAAAATCGATTTGTAAATAATCGGGAGAATCAAGCTGTACTCTTCCGAGGTTTGTATTTAATCCTTTAGGATTTTGATGCAGGAAGTGCTTATCTTAGATGTCTGAAAGTCCACTTAAGAGGGTTATATATCTTTTCTTTAGGTATAAGGTAGATCCTAAGCTCTGCTGAGTAAGTCAATGTGGATTAAACTTCAGGAGTAATTTAAGTTTGTGTATCCACCTGCTCTTGGGCTACAGCTACACAGATTATTTGACTTTTAGAATGTATCTGTTTTATTTTAGATTTCCTCAATTTTAGGACTAGCTTGGAGAGATTGTAATCCTGTATACCATAAGAAAGACCTATTTACTTGCTGTGTGTATAAATTATATGATTTCTCAAATACAGTAGCAGA
The DNA here is from genome assembly GCA_016271365.2 of Neoceratodus forsteri. Lineage (NCBI taxonomy): Eukaryota > Metazoa > Chordata > Ceratodontiformes > Ceratodontidae > Neoceratodus > Neoceratodus forsteri. The sequence goes on from JADMNL010000022.1 coordinate 113,978,493, forward strand.
AAAGGTCAGAGCCAAAGGCTGGCCTTCAGGAAATATAAGGGAACACAGCGGATGAAGATAGGGAGGCATACCAAACTGCCCTAAGGGAAGCAGGAGCAGTAAGGCAGGCAAGGTCCCAAACTGAGGAAACACTAAGCACGAACAGTAAAAGAAGGTGACAAGACTTTCTATAGATACATTAGTGAAAGGAGAAAGTCCAGAGGGGTATTGCTAAGCTTAATGGAGAAAAGGGAGCATGTGAGGAGGAGGACCCTGTAAAGGCATCTATCCTAAATAGATACTTTTGCTCAGTATTTACTGAAGAGAAGGTAGGGCAGGGCCCACAGCTCAGCATCATGGACACAGGGGGGAGGGAGGTGAGCACTACTCCCTTCACAAAAGAAAGGGTCCTACAAGAGCTCAAGCTCAGGGTGGATAAGGCAATGGGACCTGATGGCATACATCCCAGGGTACTTAAGGAGCTAAAGGAGGAACTAGCAGAGCCATTAGCAGAATTGTTTAGTGAGTCTCTGAGCACAGGAGAGGTCCCAGAAGACTGGAGAAGGGCTCATGTGATCCCGCCCCACAAGAGTGGTAGCAGGGAGGAGGCGGGGAACTACAGACCAGTCAGTCTTACCTCAGTAGTGGGCAAGATTATGGAGCACTCCTTAAGGAAAGGATAGTGCAACACCTGGAATCCATAGGGCACAGGATCCAAGACAGCATGGGTTTACAAAAGGAAGGTCCTGTCAAACTAATCTCATAGATTTCTTTGACTGGGTAACCAGAGTGGTGGACCAAGGGGGAGCAGTTGATGTCGCCTACCTTGACTTCAGCAAAGCTTTTGACACTGTTCCACATAGAAGATTGATAAATAAGCTAGGTAGGCTCGGGGTGGGTCAGAAGTTGGTCAACTGGGTGGCAAACTGGTTGACTGGCAGAAAACAGAGAGTGGTGGTAAATGGTATACAGTCAGAAGAGATGCAAGTCACAAGTGGGGTACCTCAGGGATCAGTCCTGGGGCCAGTCCTATTCAACATCTTCATTAGTGACCTCGCAGATGGACTAGAGGGTAAGGCTTGTCTGTTTGCAGATGACACCAAGATCTGCAACAGAGTAGATGATCCAGATGGGGTGGGCAGAAGGAGAGAGATCTGGATAAACTAGCAAAATGGTCAGAAGAGTGGCAACTGGGATTTAATGCAAAGAAGTGCAAAATCATGCACACAGGAAGAGAAACCTGAAGAACTTATAGGCTGGGAGGGAGTTGCTAGCAGTCACAAAGGAAGAAAGAGACTTGGGCATCATCATCACTGATGACCTAAAATCATCAAGCAGACCTCTAAAGCAGTAGGTAAGGCTAGGGGTGTTAGGGTGTATTAGTAGGGTATCACAAGTCGTAAGAGGGAGGTAATAATCCCTCTGTACAAGACATTGGTTAGGCCCCATCTGGAGTACTCATGCGAGTATTGGAGGCCACACCTTCACAAGGACATTAACCAAATTGAGGCAGTCCAGAGAAGGGCAACCAAAATGGTGCAGGGACTGCATCAGAAGACATATGAGGACAGATTAACGGAGCTCAATATGTATACCCTTGAGCAAAGGAGGGAGAGAGGTGATATGATCGAGACATTTAAACACCTTAAGGGCATAAACAAGGTGAAAGAGTCTAACATGTTTAAATATAAGAAAAATAGCAGGACAAGAGGACACAGCATGAGATTAGAGGAGGCCGATTAAGGGGAATGTGAGGAAATTCTTTTTCACAGAAAGGGTGGTAGATGCATGGAATAGCCTACCACAAGAAGTGGTGGCTATGAATACAGTGCAGGGCTTCAAACAGGCATGGATAGGCATAAGGGAGCAATACAAATGACTATGAATAGATAGGTCACTGACAGAGCAAAGGCCGATGGCACATTTATAAGGTAGAAAAGAAATGGGCAGACTGATGGGCCTTATGGTCCTTATCTCGTCATCAACTTCTATGTTTCTATGTTCCAAGATGTATGATGTGCTTGTACCTGTCTACATGTAAACTAATATAAAGTATAAAAAAAAAATATATATATGAGTATATACTCTGGCATTCGCTCAAGACTATGGTAGAAGCTCTTCTGGTTTCAGAAGTTAACACAGAGCTCCTTCAAACCATTACTAGAAGTATTGAATCCAATAATAACAGCTCAAAGCTGCCATGGATGCCTTTGACACTGCCTCCAGAGCAGCAGCGACTGGTATTTGCACCTGTCGCCACTCTTGGTTGCGCACCTCAGGCTTCACAAATGATGCCCAACAGAGGGTTATGGCCTTGCCTTTCGATGGTACATACTTGTTTGGTCCTCAGGTCAAGCAGGCACTAGAGGCCACTCAGAAGATTAGAACAGCCATCAAAATGACCAGACTGCCTTCCGCAGCCCCTCAAAGGCGGGCATAGACATCAGTTTCATAACCATCAGTCCTTTCATGGTAAAGGCAGAGGGAGCTTTAACAGAAACCAAACCCTCTCAGCTGCAAAGAAAACACAGCAGAAGGCACAGGGTCCCAAAGCGCCTAGTGCCACCCTCTGAGATTTCTGGCCCACGCCCCACCTCAGCTGCCCGAGGGGACTCTTCCTTGGCAGTAGGACAGTGTCTGACTCAGTTTTGTGACTGTAGAAGTTAATCACATCAGACAAATGGGTGCTCAGAATAATCTGTGAGGGGTACTCTAAATCTGTCAGAAACCCCTCCTGATAATCCACCCAAACTGCCCAGGCTGCTTGTCTCTGTCAGACCTTCTTGCTTCCGAGATCCAAGGCCTTCTGAACAACAGGGCAGTAGAGATAGTTGCGATGAATCAGCGGAACACAGGTTTCTTCACCCATTACTTCCTAGTTCACAGAAAACAGGTGAAATGAGCCCTATTCTAGATCTCAGGAAGTTAAATAAGCTCCCTTTCAATGAAAAGTTCAAGATGATATCACTCGGTACACTCTTACCTCTGATTCATCAACGCGATTGGCTAGCCTCCCTGGACCTGCAGGATGCCTACCAACACGTTCCCATTCACCCAAACCACCACAGATACCTCAGATTCGTGGCATTGAGTCAGCGCTACCAATTCAAAGTCCTGCCCTTTGGGCTATCCTCGGCGCCTCGAGTTTTTACAAAGTACTTTGCAGTTCTCTCTGGGGAAGCTTGGAATTCAGGTGTTCCTGTATCTGGACGATTGGCTTCTCACAAGCCCCTCAGGACAAGAAACTCAAAAAGCTGTGGCTGCGGCTTCAAAATTCCCATGTCCTTGGGAGTCCTGCTAAACTTGGGAAAGTCACACCTGCAGCCTTCCCAGCAGCTCCTCTTCTTAGGAGCCCTTCTGGATACCTTCACCGCAAAAGCCTTTCTTCTGGAGGACAGAAGGAGCGACATCCTTCGGATGGCCCACTTCATCTGAGCTCTCTCGATGCAGCGAATGCTGGGTCTCATTGCATCCTCATTGGTTGCTGTGCCTCTGGCTCACCTTCACATGAGAACTACCCAGTGGATGCTCAGCACTCAGTGGTCTCCGACCACACACCCGCAGTCCTTTCACGTCAAGGTGATGGAACCGCTGAAACGGTCGCTTACCTGGTGGACTCAGGAGGACAATCTTCGGGAAGGTTATCCCTTTGCCCCTCTAGATCCCCAGATCTCCATCACCATGGATGCATCCCTGCTGGGATGGGGAGCTTACCGTCAGGATCTCCACACCCAGGGTCATTTGAGTCAAGACGAGTCTCATCTTCACATAAATGTTCTGGAGATGAGAGCTGCCTCTATGCAGTCCAGACCTTGAAGAACATACTCTGTCACAAAACCATCCTCCGTCAAATGGACAACAAGGCAGTGATGTACTACATTAACAAGCAGGGGGAGCACACTCTTACCCCTTAAGCAGGGAAGCGATGAGAGTGTGGGAATGGTGTCTAGAACACAAAGCTCTGATCCAGGTGGTTTATCTGCCAGGAGTCCAGAACTCTCTGGTGGATCGTTTCAGCAGAAGAGAGACAGAACCTCACAAGAGGCATCTCAACGCAAGCATGGTGCACTCTTCGGAGAGTGGGGAACTCCAAACCTGGACCTTTTTGCATCCCCACTCAACACAAAACTGCTTTTGTTCTGCTCCAGAAATCTAGGACCTGGCATTTTTGTTTGTTAGGATGCATTCAGACTGAGGTGGACAAGATGCTTTCTGTACGCATTTCTTCCTCTTGCCCTAGTTCAGAGGGTGGTACTCAAACTGGAGGCACGGGGGGCAGAATGATTCTCATCGCCCCATTCTGGCCTCGTCAGATCTGGTTTCCATTAATCAACAGATTATCGGAAACCTCTCCGAGACAGTTTCTACTTCATACGAGTTTGCTAACCCAGCGCCCTGTGGTCCATCCCAGCCTGAAATCTCTTCACCTCCTTGCCTGGCTCCTGAGGAGCTAGAGGTGAACAGGTTTAACATTTCAGGTAGGGTCTCAGATATTCTGTTAGCTGCATGCAAGCCAGCTACTCAAAAACATACACGGCTAAGTGGAAGAGTTTCTCTATCTGGTGTGCAAATCCTCCTGGCATCCCTTTCTTGCCCACCAGACAAAGTCCTAGAGTATCTTCTAGATCTCTCAAATACAGGCCTGCAATACTCAACTGTTAAAGTTCACCTCTAGCAATCTCAGCGTACCATGAGCCCGTACACTGCATGTCTGTGGTCAGCTTCCTGTAGTCAAGAGGTTTCTTAAAGGCATTCTACATACCAGGCCACTGGTCAGACAATCAGTAGCAGCCTGGGACATTAACCTTGTAGAGACATGCTTACTCGTAAACCTTTCGAGCCCCTAGCTACTTGTGACCTGAAATTTCTGACTTGGAAGGCGGCCTTCCTTGTATCTAGTGCTTCCTGCCGAAGAGTGTCGGAAATGCACGCTTTGGTCACAGACCCTCCGTATGCTGTATTTCACAAAGACAAGGTGGTTTTCAGGACCCACCCCAAGTTTCTTCCCAAGGTTATCTCAGAATTCCATCTGAATCAGCCCTTGGTCCCTACCTACTTTGAGAACTTCCAGAATGAGGGTGAGTGTACCCTACATTCCCTGGATGTGAAGAGAGCCTTGCAGTTCTACTTGGACAGGACTAAGGAAATCCGCACTTCTAAACAACTGTTTGTCTCCTTTAGCATGGCCCGACTGGGCCAGCCTATTGCTATCTTGTATTTCAGCATGGCTAGTGGCATGCCTCTGTCACTGCTACTCCATGGCACAGGCCAAGCTAGAAGGCAGAGTATATGCTCATTCTACCAGTGCAGTTGCGGCATCTCTGGCAGAAATCCGTAATGTGCCCATTGCGGACATCTGCAATGCGGCCACTTGGAGCTCCGTGCATGCATTCATAAAGCACTATGCCTTAGATGTCCATGCCAGACAACATCAGTCATTTGGCAGGACAATCATTAATGGACTTCTGTCCTAGGTGAGCTCCTCTCTCCTGCCGCTCATCTTTGGGGATTATTTTAGCTCGATACTCTCCCATCAGTGTGAATGAGTGGTGGAGGTTTTATGTCCAGGAAGTCTCTCGCCACTCATTCACCGCCACCCGCCATCTCCCGAGCTCCCTTATTTGTTTGTGGTAAACACTCTATGGCTGGGCTGTAGAAGACTCTGTTTTGTTGACCCTTCTCACACAGGTCATTCGGACTATCTTATGTCCACCAATAGGTTAGTTTCACTAGGTTAGTTTACGCTGCACCTCCTCGGTAAAAAAGGTACTGAGGCGGTTGGAGGGTCTACGCTGAGGTACCCTGTACGGCATGAGCCGGGCTCATGGTGCCGCTTCCTTGCCGCCCTACCTAGGCACCAGCCCTCCTGAAGATTTTTGACCTCACTGTCCTAGCACCTCCTTCGTAGTCCCCATCAGTGTAAATGAGTGGTGGAGACTTGGCCAAGAAGATCAAGAATTACGGTAGGCACATAGTTTACATTTCTAACCCCATGTATTCTTCTCATATTCACAACTCTGTGCAGTTAGCCTGCTCAGTAGAACTGCCAGGAGAATGGAACTATATGTTAATGATGGAATCAATGGCATGTGACAATATTCAAAGTGCTGCCCTGATCTGCTGCACATTCTATCAAAGTCTCAGATTTCTTACTCCACCTCACAAGTCTAGATGCCCAGGAGATCCCTCGGGTCATTGTTGGCTTATTGTGAAGTATAATTCTTTATTTATACATAATTTTCTTTCTGCTGCCTTCATTTATTGTTTAGTTTTATTCTAACATCTAGTTTATTTTGTTTAGTTAGATTTAGCGTCTATTTCTCGGTTTGTCACGGTTTGGTATAACCGTTGAGGAACTGAGTAGTTTTACATTAGTTGCAGACTTTTTCCGCTTTATTTTCTCTATTTTCGTTTAAGATATTTTATTGTTTAAGTTATATTTGTCTTGTTGAGACCACTAAACCGGTTTCTTTTCTAACCGCTAACCCGATTACTGTGAACCGTTGTATCGGTTCTGAGAACCGCTGACCTAGTTCCGAATTTACTAAATTCATTGGTTCTTTTGGGAACTAATGGTTTCCTGAACCGACCGCAGAAAAAAACAAAAAAGAAAATAGCTTTTGCGGTTGAGTTTTTTCTCCTGAAGATGGAGCATTCTGAAAAATCTAAGAAAAAGACTGGTTCCCCAGGGTTTAAAAACTGTGTTAAGTGTGGGGAAGTGTTCGTCAGAGCAGACAAACACGACAGCTTGTGTTCTGCCTGGAAACAGAGCATTTTAATTCTGACTGTGAATTTGCAAATCTTTTCCACAGAAAACTGTGGAAAAAGAATGGAGAGGTTGAATAAAAGTTAGGAGGCGCTTCAGGCTCTTACCAGCCAACACCTTCAAAACCAGTGGGTGAAACCGCAGTTTCTTCCTTTACCACCCCTGATAAGGGTGAATCAACCTCTTTAAAGAGACTGAGTGGGCCGGCTGACTCTCTGGTCCCCTCCAAAAAGTCAAAGAAGACCAAATACGTCAAACCCCAGGCAAAACCTACAGGGGATTCTTCTGTGCTTCACAGTCTGTCTACTGCTGAGGAAATTGCCATGACTATTAAAGTCATTGAGGCAATTCAAGGGTTTATACCTTCTCCAACCCCTCCTCCTCCAAGGGTTCAGGAGATTACTCCCTCCTCGGATCCCCAGTCTCAGGAAATAGATACTAGGGAGTATGATGTACCAGAGGAAGATGATGGCGAGCCCATTGAACTGGAAATCTCACCAGAGCAGAACTTTGGCTCTCCTCCTAGTTCCGAGGATTTTTCCTCTCACTTTTCCTTTGTGGAGGAAAAGTAGATACCTTGACCTGGCTACCACCGAGGTCACAGAAGACGAGGAGGAGGCAGAATATATGGAAATGATGGGGTTAACACCCACAAAAAATATTTCTGCCTATCAATAAATTCTTTAAGAAGGATTTATTCACAGTCCTGCAGAACCCTAACTCTGTCACACCTCTGGATAAGAAGGCTGACAAGAAGTACCAACTGGACAGGAAAGGGGCTGAATTCCTTTGTTCTCATCCTGATCATCAGGGTATAGTCCAGCAGGCAGCCTGTGAGAAGGCGAGGGTTCCTTTATCCTCTCACCTACCTGAGAAGCATTCAAGGAAAATGGACAGTATGTCAAATAAAGGGTATTTAGCTGCCTCTCTGGGGGTCAGACAAGCTAACTACCAGGCCTACACAGCACAATATCAGAAGACGCTATGGCAGTCTGTTTTGGCCATGTCAGAGAAGGTTCCCTCTCCTATCTCTGATGATCTAGCAGAAACAGCCAGATATGGACTGGCAGCATCCAAATACCAGTTGCAGATGGCAGCAGATGCCAATGATAATGCTGCTGGGATTATGGCTCTGACTGTAGCCCTGAGAAGGTTTGCTTGGCTAAGGGCTACAAATCTAACACAGGACACCCAGGCTAAGGCATTGACTTTCCTATTCAAGATCATTCCCTTTTTGGCAAACAGACCAAAGAATATATGAAAAAGGTGGATGAATACAAAACCACCTGTAAGAGTAATTCATCCAAAGACGAGCCTTCTACTTCTTATAGGCCTTATGGAAGGAGAGGTAGAGGAAGGTCCTATGGTAGGCCCTTCTATCAGCCTCAAGCTTTTTCACAGCTGCAGCCATACCCACAGCAGACTGGGTATTATAGGGCCAGAGGTAGGAGGGGTTCCTAATCCGCCCAGGGTCAGGCCCCACCGAAACAAAATCCCTGACTCCTTTGCCAAGGCCGCCTCCCTAATACCAGTAGGGGGCAGACTGGCTCATTTCTTTCAGGCCTGGCAGGCCATAACCACAGACAGGTGGGTATTGGAATTAGTGAGTCAGGGACACTCCTTGAGTTTCAAGTCCTTCCCTCCTCTGAAGTCAAGGCTATTCAAACCAGCCTCCTTTCTCGAAGAACAGCTCCTGGAAAAGGAGGTTCAAACCCTGCTCAACATAAAGGCAGTGGAGCAGGTGCCAACCCTTACCAAAAAGAAAATGGGGAGTGGCAACCTATTCTGGATCTAAGGCATCTGAACAAATACCTGGCAAAAGCCAAAGTTCAGGATGGTGACCCTACCTTTAATTTTACCTGTCATCCAGCAGGGAGATCGGCTGGCATCACTAAATTTAAAAGATGCCTATTTCCACATCCCCATAAGGGAGTCTCACAAAAAATATCTCAGGTTCAGACTCCTTTCATGTCATTACCAGTTCTCAGCCCTGCCCTTAGGTCTAACCTCAGCATCATGGGTATTCACAGAATGCCTGTCAGTGGTAGTGGCCTTCCTACTTAAAAACTAGGAATTACAGTTTTTCCTTATCTCGATGACTGGCTAATAGTGGGAAAGTCAAGCTCACCATAAATAGCAACAAATCTTTTATAGTCTCTGGGCTTCCTGCTAAACCACGAAAAGTCCATTTTCACACCGGTTCAAGTCCTGCATTTCATTGGAGCAGTGCTGAATACTTTAAAAGGAAGAGCTTTTCTTCCAGAGGATAGAGTTCAGTCTATACTACAACTCATTGCCTCATTCGAATTGGGAAAGCCATGTCCTGCAAGAAGATACTTGCAAATACTGGGATATATGGCTACAGCAACAGGAGTGGTCTTGGGAGCAAGACTTTGAATGAGAGACATCCAGTTTCATCTACAGACACACTGGTGTCAAAGAAAAGACCATATGTCAAAACTAATCCCTGTAACAAGGTCAGTGATCCAGTCCCTGCAGTGGTGGACAGATATCCACAATCTAAGGGCAGGAGTTCCCTTCTGGAGGAAAATCCCTCAGTCATCCTCACAACAGATGCTTCTCCTGTTAGGATGGGGTGCTCATATAGGAGAGCACACTATCCATGGCACTTGGTCAAGAGTGGAGTCTCTCCTCCACATAAATCTGTTGGAGCTTCGAGCAGTGTTTCTGGCCCTAAAAAGTTTCTCTCAGCTTATACAGGGCAAAGTGGTGCAGATCAGGACAGACAGCACCACCACAGTGTTTTCCATAAACAAGCGGGGGAATATGGTCAGACCTCTGTAAGACAGAGGCCATGAAAATCTGGGAACTTGCTTACTCTCTAAAAGCTTCCTTGCAAGGCATTCATGTACCGGGCAATGACAATACCCTGGCAGATGCTTTAAGCAGGATCAACCAGGCACATCTCGAATGGTCTTTGAACAGACAGGTACTGTACTTAGTGTTCAGACAATGGGGAATTCCAGAGATAGATCTCTTTGCCCCTCACAAGAATCACATGTTGCCCCTATTCTGTTGCAGGCCACCAGTCAGGGGCACAATTCCCCTGGATGCCCTGGCCTTGGACTTGTCAGGAAAGCACCCATATGCCTTTCCTCCCTTTCCTCTCACCTTCAGAGTGTTACTCAAACTCAGGTCACAGCCTGCGTCCATGATTCTGATAGCACCAGATTGGGCCAGACAACCATGGTATCCCCTTCTGCTGTCAATGTCAGTGTTCACACCAATCCTCCTACCCAGGAGGCACAACCTACTAACTTCCACCAAGGGAAGATCCTGTATCTGAACCTCAAGTCTCTCAGACTCAAGGCCTGGCTCTTGAGGACTTAGAGTTTCAAATTTGCAACTTTCCCAAGCTGTTCTGGATATCCTAAGAGGATATAGAAAGCCATCTACTAAGAAAACCTATAGTGCCAAATGGAAAAGGCTTTCTGTTTGGTGTGATGCCAAACATATTTCTCCTTCCCTGGCAGATAGTCCACTATTGTTAGACTATCTTACTGAATTACATTCTCAAGGTCTCAAACATACATCCCTGAAGGTGCATTTGGTATCAATTTCAGCTTTTATCTCAGCAAGGAAAACTGTTTCCCTTGCATCTAACCCTGTTTTCAAAAAATTCTTTAAAGGGTTAGCCCATTTACAACCTCCTGTTAAAGAACCAGTCCCAGTATGGGATCTGAACATTTGCATTGCTCAGCTTATGAAACCTCCATTCGAGCCAGTGTCTTCAGCACATTTGCAATATATCACATGGAAAACTGTTTTTGGTAGCAATCACTTCTGCTAGAAGAATAAGTGAATTGCAAGCATTGTGTGTGGAGAAGGATTATTTATCTTTTCATAATGATAAAGTAGTACTTCGTACTAATAGACGATTTCTCCCTAAGGTGGTTTCTGATATCCACTTGAATCAGTCCATGACACTGCCAGTCTTCTTCACAGAACATGCCAGTTCAGGAGAGTGCAGGCTCCACAGTCTGGATGTTAAAAGGGCATTTTATTATCTAACTCACACCAAAGATCACAGAGCTGATAAACGTCAACTTTTTCTCACTTATGGGGTTGTGGGAAAGGGCACTTCATCCTCCAAGAGATCAGTCTCTCACTGGATAGTTCAGTGCATTCAGTTTTGTTACACAAAATCTGGAAAACAGGCCCCAGCAGGCCTCAGTGCTCACTCTACTAGGGACACAGCTGCTTCTATAGCAGCTTCTAGAGACATCCCTTTAGTGGAGATCTGTAAAGCAGCTACCTGGAGGTCAGTACACACCTTTACTAAAGATTATAGCTTGGACTTGCAGTCCAGAAGTGATGCCAGGTTTGGCACAGCAGTCCTGCAGAGCCTCTTTCCTAAGTAGGTTCTCTGCCCACCTCCAAAGGTACTGCTTTGAAGTCTGCAGAGAGTTATGAATATGAGAAGAAAACATGGGGTTAGAAGAAAAAATTACTCACCTTAGTAATCTTGTTTCTTCCAATGTATTCTTCCATATTCATAACTCTTCCTCCCTACCTCCCCTTCCAGAACCAGAGCCTCTGAATGGTCTTCTTACTTGGCAGTCCCAAACACAGGCACACTTACCTTAATCCTGTGGGGTTGTTTTTTTACTTACCTTTTTCCCAGGTTATTCTGGGTGTTCCAGGTAGGTCTGATACCACAATCATAAGTATCAGTTGTAGGGGTAGTTATAGAACAGAGTTGTCTATATCAAGCAGATGTTATCTGTGTCAGTCTTCACCATTCATCACCTTTGGGTACTTGGCCAGTGCTCATGACCCCGCAGGAGCTCTTTTTTTTTTTTTGGATGGGCGGAGTTGACGCACCATCGGCGCTGCCCTCGAGACTGACGCACTGCGTGGCGCTCACGGGTTGGCCGTTAGGTGTTGTCGACTTCGCCCTCCCGCCAGTTCTTCATCTCCTGCCATCGAGGTCACCTCATGGGAAGCTGTCAGAAGAATTTTCAGAGGCCTGCCTCTATCGCTGAGTTTCAACCGCGTGATTTCAATTCTACGTCGCTCGTAGTCCGACTGAGTATCCTGACCATTCTGTTCGCCCACCATCGCCTGGTAAGACTGTTCCTTATTTTATTTTTTATGACGCCAGGTCTTGTTTTGGTGTTTTTCCCATAGGTCAGTGTCTTGGTCGGAGGGCAAGAAAACTTCTAACATGGACGGCCTCTCCAATGCGACGTGTGCCCATGCAGCCATAAGTACTCCATCACTGACCAGCATGAACATTGCCTCACGTGTCTTGGCCCGCTTCACGATACGTGGATTCGTGCGATGCCTGCTTCTCCATGTACCGCCAGGTCATCAAGCAACGCGCGTGGAAAGTGGGGCGAGCTCCACCGACTTTCGGGAGACGGACGCGCACTTGTTGGGCCAAGCTGCATTCTCTCGACCTTTCCTCCGGATCCCCTCCCAGTTCTATATGGACTGAGGAGGAAGATGCCTCTGCCTCTTGTAGCCTAGCTGTGGCGGAGGCCCCTTTTGTGGTGCAGGAGGACTGGTCTGTCCCCTCTGGGAGACAGGTGGAAGGCACCGTGTTGGCAATCGCCCCTTGGGGAAGAAGGCTCCCCTGGTGTCATACCTGCAGCTCAGAAGGCCTGGGTTGGCACCGTCCTCGACTCCATCTGTCGGCGCCGTTCTGGGCCTCAGCGCCATGGACCCTAATGGCGCCGTTGTCGGCACCGGTCCATTGCTCAGCACCATTGCTGCTATGCCGATGCTGCTGTCGGCGCCGTGGGAGGCTCTACGGTGCTGTCCCTGACTGTTTCTCACCCTGGCGCCATTTGTGGAGCCGTGGATGAGCACGGTGCCATGTCCAGTTCCTGGAGTAGTTCACGACTCTGGAACATGGGCACGCGCCATGGGGTTTCGAGCCTGACGCCCAGGAGCACTGTCGGGGCCGCCATCGTGCCGCTCTCTGTCTCGCACTGCTCAAGGGCGCCATGGGGTGGGTCGGTGCCATGGGGTCTTCGGCCTCGCACCGAGCGCCGCGGTCAGAGCCTTGTCGAGTGTTGTTGTTGGTCTCAACACCGCTTGCTGTGCTGTGGGTTCGAGACAGCGCCTCGTGACAGGCCCGCCTGAGGCTGCTGCCTTGTTGTGGCCGTGTCTCTTCTGGCACCGCTCGTAGGTAGGAGGCACCGGCATCGACTGTGCTGCAGTCTCTGGTCCTGGTGCCCTGTTCAGTAGGAGTGGCAGTGGGCGTCCGCGCACTGTTTGGCACAGGACTTCGATCTCCACCTCTTCGGACGAGGAGTCAGACTCTGAGTCAGACACGCAGTCTGGCTCCTTGGAGTTGGCTGTTGGCGTGGACACCCTGGTAGTGTCCTCGACAAGCCAGAGTCAGCCCCACTCTGAGGAGTGGACAGTGACTGCCGGGGCCAGGGTCAGGGGTTCTGACCAGCAGGTACTGGTGCAGGCCATTATTGCCCTGCAACCTGGCCTCGTAGGGTTCTCTGACCCCTCAGTGGTGGTACCCCCTCAGGTGGTGTGCCTGGGTCGCCCAACTTTGGGGCCCGGTCAGAGCACCCACGGGAGGGGAGGGTGCTGCTCCCTGGATAGCTCTTCGGGGGCTGACCAGGGCTGCCAGTTGCCTAGGCTGGCTCTCTCGAGGAAGAGGGTGCTCTCTGATCTGAGGGTTGAGGGGCATGGAGTCCGCAGTGGCCTTTCTGGGAGAAGCTGTAGTGCGGATCTCCACCCTTCCCTTTCGGTTTCCTCGAGAGGGCCCCGTTCTTGAAGGTAGGGGACTTGCTTCTGGACGACACGGCCCCGGTCACCTCAATGGGGATTCTTCAGGGCGCATCTCAGGCAGTTCCAGTTTGGTTGATCAGCTGTTGGCTGTGGAGTTTTCCAGAGCTCCTTCCTTCCCTAGGGCTTCTGGTGCGCTCCCTAGCCCAGGCGGAGGTCAGCCGATTTCCCGTTGTCGGCTCTGCCCCCATGCCTCTGACACATTCTCCTGTGCTCCCAGGCATTCTTGGCCCTAGCGGGCTTCTCTCCTGGGAGCAGTTCAGAGCTCAGGCTGTTCAGTTTCCCTCTTACTTTAGGGCTATGGACAGACAGGTGTTTCAACCTCCCCCTGAGCAGCCAGCTTCTGAACCTTCGAGGTCCTCTGACTCTTCATCCCCATTTTCTGGGGCAAAGGAGCCATCTGTCCACATCTCTCCAGCTGCTGATCTCGCTGAGTATCAGCGATTCCTCATGAGGATGTTAGAGGACCTGCACATCACCCCTCCCACTCAACATAATCCAGAGCACTCGGCGCACACCTTTCTGGGTGATTTCAGTGAGGACACCCTCATGGTGCCTCCCTGGCCTGCTCCCTTTCAGAAGGTGTCATTGCGTTTCTGGCAGAGACCCTTTTCTGGAGTTCCTGCCTCTAGGGATCTCTGCCAGCGTTAGTGTGCCTCCCCCAGAGTCTCCAGGTTCCATGCCTCATCCTCAGACAGGATTGACGCAACTGGACACTCCTGATGGGCTTCGCGCCCCTCACTGTGACCGGCCCCCAGATCAAGACTCCTCGGATTTTGACTTCTGGGGAGGAGGATCTACTGCACGGTTGCTGCTCTCATTGCAGCACATCAGGCCCACTATGCAACCTATGACAGGTTCCTGTGGTCTAGGCTGGGTCAGCTCCTAGCCTCCATGCCTGACACTGAGCAAACCAGACAAGCCATTGCACTCTCTGCACGTGGCCTGGAGCTAGAAAGGTACCAAGCAAAGGCATCATATGATGCCAGTGAGGTAGTTACCAGGGTCGTAGGGACAGCGATCTGCACTAGGCGGACAGCAAGGCTGCATCTTTCCCGGTTGTCACCCTTGGCCCGGCGTAGGGTGATTAACTCGCCCACCAGAGAACCTATCTCTTCTCCGTCGAAAGGTGGGGTGGCCTGTCAGGGCAACTTCCTACTCCCCTGGGGGTCCCCTGCCTCACTTTCCCCACTCTTGGGCCTCCATACCCTGAAGGTTTTCTCTAGTGTGTCACCCACTGAGATCTAAGGACTCAGCCCCTTAGGGTTATAAACCCCCTTCGGGGAGGGCTTGGCACTCACCCAAAGGTGATGAATGGTGAAGACTGACACAGATAACATATGGAAATTACGTACCTACCATAATTCTGATCTTTCTGTGTATCTTCACCATTCATCACAATCCCACCCTCCATCCCCCTGGGGCCTCAGTCTCTGGGTTCCCCTCCTTCTCTGTGCTCCCTTTCTTGCCCCCCTCCTTTCTGTTAGTCAGGAGCAGGATAAACTGGGACACATGGGATAGTTTTCTTTAGGGGTAGAGTGGTCAGGATTGGGGGCACCCCTTCTTCAGTGCATCGGCTCCACCCCGTGGGGTGGGGGTTGGCAGTTGCCCTTTTTCTTCCTTCTCCCTTCTACCCATCAGTCCTTGATTTCCTTGTCCCGTGGACATAACCCTCAGTTAATTTAAGAAACTAGCTTTTGCACTAAAATCTTAGGGGATATCCCTGCTTTCCTGTCTTTTCTTCCAGAATAGCTGGATTCTGCTTGGGAGTTTTGCCAGTAATTCTGTTCCTGCAGTTCTGGCAGTTAGCCTCTTGGCTACTCCTTCGCAGTTCTATATAAACTGGAGACAGGTCAGGGTTACAGGGTATGTCCCCCAATCAATTTTTTCTTACTTCTAAAATCTCTTAACCCTCCCTCTCCCTCCCTCCTTCCTCCTTTTCTACTTTCCAGAGATGGGGGCCCTACCAATCCCCCTTAGTCTTCGAACTTCTTCTTCCTCTCAGTTGTTTATTTCTCCTTTTAGTTTTATATCTTTCCTTTGTCTGTCCCTTGACTTCCTTGTCCAGCCCTCCCAACCTTTTTCTCAACCTCTCGGTGACTCAGAACTGAGTGGGAGGCGGAATCAACTTAACCCACCCTAATAGCCAACCCCATAACGCCAAGCAGTGTTGGCTTCGAGCGGCGACCGATGGTGCATCGAATTTTACCATCCAAAAAAAGATTCCATGGGGTCATGACCTCCGGCCAAGTACCCAAAGGTGATGAATGGTGAAGATACACAGAAAGATCAGAATTATGGTAGCTACGTAATTTCCATTTTTTTAGGTTGAGTCACTTTTGTTAGGTAGCCT
The DNA here is from genome assembly GCA_016271365.2 of Neoceratodus forsteri. Classification (NCBI taxonomy): domain Eukaryota; kingdom Metazoa; phylum Chordata; order Ceratodontiformes; family Ceratodontidae; genus Neoceratodus; species Neoceratodus forsteri. Next base: position 113,994,365 of record JADMNL010000022.1, read on the forward strand.
TGTGGGCTTCCTAGAAATCTGAGATGTTGATAGAATGTGCAGCAGTTTGAATATTGTCACGTGCCAATGATTCCATCGTTAGCATATACTGTAGTTCCATTCTCCAGGCAGTTCTTCTGGGCAGGCTAACTGCAGAGGGTTATGAATATGGAAGAATACATTGGAAGAAACAAGATTGCTAAGGTGAGTAATTTTTTCTTCTGGCACCCTGTCCCTGTGGCCAAGCAGCCCCACTTCCAAGTGGGGCAGCAACAGCAGGCACAATCTTGGCACCCTCGGCCCAAGTCCGGGCCTCCGGCGGCCCATAAACCTGGAGGTCCCCTGCATGCACTGTGCACACTAGATAGATTTACCTCACCAAAAAATCCTCAGGGGTTAAACCCCTCAACGGGCGGTAGCTCACCATCTCTGCAGGGGGAGGGATCTCAGAAGGGGCCCTGAGCAAGAACTCCACCGTGCAGTGATCAGACCAAATGACCCGATCAGTCCTGAGATTCTCAATCTCAAGCCCCAATGAGAAGACCAGGTCCAAACATTTGGCCACCCTGGTGGATCATGGTAGTAACTGCTTGCAACAGGCCCAGAGATGTCATCAACTGGAGGAAGTGATAACCCAACCTAGATGACTCGTTGTTGGCCCACACATTGAAGTCCCCCAGAACCAAACATCTGGAGGACTCCAGTGTTTTACTGGCCACAAAGTCACCCACTTCCTGCAGAAACTCTCCAGCCGTCCCAGGAGGACGGTACATCAGGAGAATCCTGCAACCTGTGCCCGGACCCCCATGAATGGCCACACATTCAAAGGAACCCGGTGTTCTCACTGGGTGCACGGTGAAGCCTAGCTCAGCTCTAAAACAAATAGCTGCTCCTCCACCCCTGCGTTCCACTCTGGGGCAGTGCACAACGGAATAACCCCGTGGGGAAGGGTGGGAGGCGATTACTGCTGATTTGTTGGTCCTTTAGTTAATCTCTCATGGCTACATGTTGGAGTTTCTTGACAGACCCCCAGACAATCCTGTGAGTCCATCCCTTTACCAAAAGGAGCACATCCGCATCATAAAAGAAGAGATAGAGGCTCTTCTGCAAAAGGCAGCCATAGAACCCGTCCCTCTAAACCAGATAGGAAGAGGGTACTACTCTCACTTATTCCTGGTTCCCCAAAAAATAGGAGACTTGTGCCCCGTACTAGACCTCAACATCCTAAACCTGTACATAGAGCACAAAAGGTTTCGTATGCTGATTCTTCCAGGCCTGCTGCCCATGCTGCACAAGGGACAGTGGCTCTGCGCTCTGGACATGCAGGACGTATACCTGCATGTACCGTTATTTCAAGCCCACCACCACTACCTCAGGTTCTCCTTTTCAAAGGGGGCACTGCCAGTTCAAGGCCCTCTCCTTTGGCCTCTCATCAGCACCCAGAATTTTTGCCAAGTGCCCGGTGGTAGTGGCAGCTTCCTTGAGGCCCCAGGGTCACTATATCTTCCTGTACCTCAACGATTGGCTGATCTCAGCCTCGTCAAGGGAGAAGCTGGAAATCTTCCTTTTGGCGGTTTTGAGCCTGTTTTGCCAAGTTGGGGTTATGGTGAACTACCCAAAGTCTCACCTTATCCCCTCCCAGTGCCTGCAGTTCATTGGGGCGGTCCTGGATACTACCCAGAGTCAGGCTTTCCTCCCTTTGGACAGGGGGGAAACCTTGCAACAGCAGTCTCAACTGGTCGATTCCAGACATTGGATTTCAGCCAGGTCAGTGCTGTGCCTTCTTGGCCTTATGGCGGAGACTGTCCCATCTGTTCCTCTGGCCAGGCTCCAAATACAGATCTTAAAGTGGATGCTCTGTGTCCAGTGGGACCAGAGGTTGGACGACCTCGATCACAGAGTCTTGGTCTCCGCACCAATGCGTCGGGATCTCCTTTGGTGGCAGGATCTCAGCAATCTCTGCAAGGGAGTTCCCTTTCAATCCCCTCCTCCCATCCAGACCCTGACCACAGATGCTTCATGGCGGGGTTGGGGGACTCATCTGGAGACCCACAGAGCTCAAGGGCTGTGGTCTCAGTCAGAACTGTCTCTGCACGCCAGCCTGGTGGTGTTGAGGGCTGAGGCATCTCACCTTACCTCGCTCTATGCCAGCAACCGGGGTTGGGAATGAGTTTGGGTCGCCTGGGTGCCGGGGGGGGTGGTAGGACCAGGATCGAGCATTGGCTGTCATCTCCATAGTCCCGCCACCACTGGATGGAGGTCTGGTGGCTGGCGCAGATAACTGTGGACAGGTAGGGTGGGGCTTCCTTTCAGGGCAAAAAATACGCTTGCCCCCACATGCGTGTGTCACCTCGGGGACGCGCGGGTCGGGACCTGGAGAAAAGTAAAAACTGAATGAAGTACCCAAGAGGGGAAACCCATCTCTGCACATCAGCATGTTGTAGATGCGGGTGCAGTTGCATGCCCTTCAGGCCTTTCAGCACCTCCTCAGCCCAGGTCCACTGCTGGTCCAAATGGACAATATGTGCGTGGTCTAGTATCTGAACAAACAAGGGGGCACTTACTCCTACCCTTTCTGCAGGGAAGTAATGTGAGTCTGGAGCTGGGTGATTCTGCATCAGAGCTCCCTTAATGCAGTTCATGTCCCAGGAGTCCAAAACATCTAGCGGATAGTTTCAGCCACACCCAGGCCAAGGCTCACGAGTGGGAACTAAGCCAGTCAGTAGTCAAAGACATTTTCGACTAGTGGGATCAGCCAGATCTCGATCTGTTCACCTCCCCATCCAATGCAAAACTTCCCAAGTTTTGCTCGTTTGTTCCAGAGCCTGGTGTTTTCTGGCAAGACAAGGAGGTTCTTGTATAACTTCCCTTCCTTTCTGATCTTGCAGCGGGTGTTGCTCAGGTTGCAAGCGGAAGGGGCTCACATGATCTTGATTGCCCTGCTCTGGCCATGTCAAATGTGGTTCCCGCTTTTGCAGCAGCTGACAGTGGAGCCCCCGCTTTCCCTTCCTATCTGTCATGACCTACTGACCCAGGAGGGGAGTACTCTGGTTCATCCAGGACTCACGTCCCTTCACCTTCATGCGTGGCACCTTCTGACATAGTTGCTTCATGCTATGGGGTCTCTTCTAGGGTGGCCCAAGTCCTTGTGGAGACAAGGAAGCCTTCCACAAGGACAACTTATGCTTTGAAATGAAAGATTTTCCATCTGGGCCACTTCAAGGGATTGGGACCATTTTTCGTGTCCATTCCTCAGGTCATGGAGTACTTAGTGCATCTGGCTGACCTGGGTCTGAGTTACTCCTCACTGAAGGCCAACCTTTCCACCATTTCTGCCTTCCACATCCCAGTAGAAGGAAAAACTGTTGCTCAACAGGAGGTTTCCAGAATGTTTCTGAAGGGAATCCTCCACTTGAAACCCCCGGTGCATAACCCTGCCCCACCATGGGATTTAAACTTTTATTTTAGAGAAACTCACTTTGCCTCCTTTTGAACCGGCCGCAGGTTGCAACATGTGCTATCTATCATGGAAAGTGCTCTTTTTAGTTGCTATTGCTTCTGCTTGAAGGATTTCCGAGCTTCAGGCCCTGATGTGTAAGGAGCCTTATTTCATTTTCTACAGAGACCAAGTTGCTCTGTGTACAAATATTAAGTTCTTGCCAAAGGTTGTTTTTGAGTTTACATTGAATCGGACTATTCAACCACCAGTGTATTACCTTGAGTACTCTAATCAGGGGGAGGCAATTCTGCACACATTAAATGTTCACAGAATTTTGCGTTACTATATGAATTGGATGAAGTCAGTCTGTAAAACTGATGAACTTTTCGTTTCCTTTGCACCCAAGAGAGATGGCATTGCTGTTTCTAAGCAGTGTTTGTGCAAATGGTTGGCAAACTGCGTTGTGTTGTTACCAGAAGTACAACAAACCCTTGCCGAGGGAAGTCAAGGGGCATTCCACCAGAGGCATGGCTGCATCTGCTGCTTGCTTCAGAAATTTCTGCTGCTGACATTTGTGCGGCAGCCACTTGGAGCTCCTGCCACATTTTCATGAAACACTACAGTCTGGGCATTGCCTCTAGGCCCGGGCCGACTTTGGACTAGCTGTCCTTCAGGGCCTCTTTTCATGATTTCTTCCTGTGTCTCTGCAGATCCTTCCTGCCTCCCATGCTTCAGACTTGTCTGATTTACACTACTTGGAACTCAGTCCTAATAGTTAATATCTACTGCAAGAGTCCTCTCAAAGTAAGATAGTACAGTTACGTAAGAACTTACCGTAACAGTAGATCTTCAAGAGATGCTCTTGCAGTTGGTAACTTTCCCTCCCACCTTTCCCCAATTTCTGCTACTGACTTTTCTAGCTTCCCTTAGGCTCAAGGAGCTCCACTCCTTTCTCCTGTTGCTTTGTTCTAAGGTCTCCGGCGCGAGAACTGGAGGGTGGGCTGGGGACCACCCACTATATAGGGTCACGCTGATGTCAGTCACATGACGTCGGTGGGCGTTTCCCAGCCACACACTGCTAGCTAAAAATTTTTGTGTGATCCTGATGCCAGGGGGCACAGTCCCAATGGTTAATACCTAATGCAAGAGCCTCTCTCAAAGATCTACTGTTACGGTAAGTTCTTATGTTACTCTACTGTTTTCTTGGACAAGTCTTCACCATTTATTCATACACCCACCCACCATCCCCCAAGCTCACAGAATCTGTTCCTGATCTTCACTCTTTCGTTTCTCTTGGTCTGTGAAGACATTGCTCTTAGTTGACCCTTCTTACACGGGTCAAAAGGGCTTTCTTATGCCCTTGTTAAGTTAGGTGTTTGTCTAGTTAGAATATGCTGCATCTCCTTAGTAAAAAAAAGGTACATAAGCGGTTGGAGGTCAACACCAAGATAGCCTGTACAGCCGAGCCTGTGCTGCGTACCACACATGAGCAGTCCTATCTCGGCGCAGCCCTCCTGAAGGTTTTTGGCTCCAGCAGGGTCCCAGTACCTCCAGATTGTAACACAACATTATGAATAAATGGTGAAGACTTGTCCAAGAAGATCAAGAATTACTGTGAGTAATTCCCTCCAGGTTTGCCAACACCGCCCTTGGTGGTAGCTTGACACTCAGACCTACCAGTAATAAATGGTGAAGATTGATCCTTGGAAGATGTGAAAATGATGTACGCACTGTAATTCTTGATCTTCCAAAATATTTTCATCATTCATTACTGCAGCCTGCCCACCTTCCCCGACAATGACCAGACTTCTAATTAGTCTTTCCACTTTCTCTAGCCTTTGCCTCCTTTCATAAATTGAAAAAAAAGAGAGGCACATAGGGAGGCAAACTATCTGGAGGGATCTTGTTTCCTTACTATGGCCCCTGTTGTGGCCATCCAAAAAAAAAAGAACGATTTTCTTTCAGGGTCATTCTTATCCCCTAACCCCTCTAGTACCTTATAAAAAAAAAATAACGCAAACCAAAGGATATCTAGGGTTCTTCTTATCCCCACTCTTTCTAGTACCTCCCCTTGTTTAGGAAAAAAAAATTACCAAAAAAAAAAAAAAGAAGAGTAGAGGGCAAACAAGGTGGAAGAAAGCACTTTAACCCTTTCCTTCTTTCCCTCTTTTTTTGTGGAAGGAATCTATAGTTGTTTGCTGTTGGATAAGCCCCTCCCCCTTTTTCATCCCATGTCTCTGGGAGCAAAGGCTTGCAGGAGAGCAGGCATAGTCGGGGACCAGGAAATATACTGTGAGTTGTAGCCCAGGCTCCCTTACCTGGTACAGCTTTCATTCCTTTGCACTTCGCCTCCTGCACATCCTTCCAAGTAGTCTGCTATATTTCTTTCTCTTAATCCCCTCTTTGGGGTAATTTTCAGTAAGAGAAAGGGAGCATGTGGTATGGAAATTGTTCAATTTCTGCAATTTCCATTACCCAGCAGCTGCCCTTTTAGCAGGGAGCCCCATCTCACAGTTATTTTCTTTCCCCTCTTAGGGGTTGCTCCGTTACCTTTTGAACTCCTAGGTGTATCTCATTCACTTGAAAACCTGCGCTGGTGGTGCATTTCATGGGCCCGGCTCTGCTGTTGAGAGGCCTTTCAAGAGCCGGGGCTGTCAGTAATTTCCTTCCATATTATACTTCGGTCATATGGGATTCCTGAGCCATTGACCCTCTGTAGTTTTTATTCCTACTTATGGAGAGCACCAGCTGGCAGCACAGTTGCAGGACTCACAGCTCTACTGCCGTTTCTAGGCCTTCAGGGAGGTACGACCTTCCTCTGGAATTTTTCCTCTTCCTTGGCTGGTCCTATGGAATTTTTGAGCACCTTGGACTTTGCTTGAGAGTTTTTTAGTCTCTTGAGAACATAAGCAAACTTTTTTTGTACAGTTGGCTTAAGCCAGCTCTTCTGACAACACTATTCTTCTCCTGGGAGCTCGGGGTCCCCACTGCTCCATTCTCTCTCTCTCTCTCTCTCTCTCTCTCACCTGTCCAGTTGACCTGGTTATCCTTTAACCGCTACAACAGCCCACCCTCCAGTCCTCTGATAGACTTTTTTTAATCCTTTTGTCTCTTCCTTGGGCTCCCTTTCCCCAGCCTTCCTCTTTTTTTATAACCTTTGATCTTCCTGGACATAAAAGTCTCCACCACTCATTCACACTGATGGGAGTATGTCAGAGGTGCTAGGATCCAGCTGGAGCCAAACTTTTTCAGGAGGGCCGGCCCTGAGGTGGGGCCGCAAGGAGCGGCACCATGAGCCAGGCTCACGCTGAGTAGACTACCTCGGCGTCGACCCTCCAACAGCCTCAGTTCCTTTTTTCCCGCTGTCGAGTGTGCTTCAGTGACGACGTCACTCGCCCACCGGGAGTCAAAACATTAATTTTTTTTTTTATTCATTTTTATTACATTTATTATACACACGTCATTATTATTGTTTGTCCATGCAAAATACATTGTTTCTGGAAACAAGATTGAGTTTAGAATCTTAACAGCAATACTCTGAGGTTAATCTGTCAGTATCTTATTGTTTTACCCAGGGTACAAGTTTATTCCATATATGTGGTCTATATCTTATTCTTATTGGCCACATCCATTAAGTACTCTGTTTTATTTGAGATTCCACAACTCCAGAACTATTTGTTTTTTATTTTTCCCCCTTAAAAGGTCCAGGATTTTTATTCTAATATATTATCTCTTACCCCCTTTATTCCTCGGTGTCTCCCCCCCAATCTCCCAAGCCCCATATGATATCCCCCATTTATTCAGATCCCCTTCAAGGAGTGAAGTCCTGGTCTATTGAGGACTGGTAAATAGCCCAGTTCCACCATTTTCTCATGTAATTCTGACCTTTATGTTGAATTCTGGAGTTGAGGCTCTATATATCTGTTTCATTATACCTCTCCATTCTGTGATTGTGGGAATCTTGCCTGTCATTCATCTTCTGGTCACCGCTTTCCTAGCTGCCAACAGAAAGTTTGGGAGGAGTGTTTTTTACCAAGGTAGAGAGCGATCTGGGAATACTGACAACAACGCCTGCTCAGCTGTAAACTCAATATTAGTGTCCTTGCATTTCAAGATTTCTAACTGCAGTGAAATCCAGAATGGCATTAGGTTTGAGCATTGCCAAAAGATATGGCCTAATGTTGCATGTCTACAGCCACATCTTCGCCAGCACCAGCCATACCTCTCAGGCAAATAATGGCTAAGAATTGCAGGGGAGCAAAAACATCTCATCCGGCACTTCCAAGCAAAATCTCTCCACAAAGGACAGGTGGTTATTTTAATTGCTGGGGTGGTTGCTTCTAACCAGGTCTCCCAATGAATCTCTAGGTCAAGGTCCCTATTCTATTCCTCCTGCATATTTTTTGTGTTTACTGCCGAATTCTCCCTCAAAGTTTTATACAAGTTGCCTATTATGTGTCCCTCCACCCTACCCTGTATTGCTGTCACCAAATATTTTAGTAAGCCAGTAATTGGTATCGGCAGAACAGGGTGGATGTGTGAATTTCGTAAGATATGATTACGGACCTGGAAGTAACGAAAATGGTCCGAATCACATAGGGAAAATTGAGTTTTTAAAGAATTGAAAGAACATATACCTTGAGGTGATAGAAAGTGATAGAAACTGGAGAGTCCCAATTGTCTCCATCTTTTAAAAGAGAGGTCAGTAAGGTTTGGCAAAAAAGACTCATCCTCAGAGATTAATTTACTATTTTCATAAGTGGTTCTATTAATTTGGTCCGTCTCATTCTCTTTCATATTTGATAAGTGTGGGCTGTTATGTTAGTAAATGCACCAGGGGGCAGGGATCGAGACTCCAAGGAAAGAAGTACTTTAGATATATCGAATAGGTTATTAATTTGAAATTCCAAAATCTTCCAGGGGTTCTGACTTTCCTTTGCCAACCATATCAGGATAGTCCGCAGAAACACTGCCTTAGCATATAGGGAGAGATCTGGTAGGGCCACTCCGCCCTATGCCAGGGATAGTTTGAGAATGGCCAATTTAATTCTTGGACGGCCTTGCCCCCAAATAAAATTGGATATTTACTTATCCCAGGATTTAAGGTAAAAGGAAGAGGGAAAGCTGGGTAAGTTTTGTATAAGGTACAAAAGTCGCTGTAATATGTTCATTTTGACGGTGGTAATTCTCTGATGTAAGTTAAAGACTACAAGTGTCCATCTGGTCAAATCTGTTTGGATATTGAGAGTTAAAGGTTCTAGCATCGTTTAATTTAAAGCCTATAAGTCCCTCAAATTTCTTTAATAAATTCCAGGCTGAAGGGATTGAAGTTTCCGGTGAGGTCAAAGAAAGCATGACATCATCCGCAAATAAGCTTATTTTATATTCATGTTGGGCTATGGGTATTCCCTCTACCTCTGAAGCTCTTCTTATTGCTTGGGCCAATGGCTCCATATATAGGGCAAAAAGAGCTGGGGAGAGGGGGCAGCCTTGACGGGTGCCATGACTCACCGGAATTGGGGAAGATATATTCCCATTGACCCTCAGATAGGCTTTGGGGGATATATATAAATTATGTAGGCAATTAATAAAGGAGGTCAGTAGGTGAAATGTCCAGGACACCCCGTTGAATGCCTTTTCAGCATCCAGACTAATAAAGGCTGAGGGGATCCATCTTTTGATAATATACTCTTGCAGTATCAGAATGTTGCGAATATTGTCTGGTTGTGCGTCCCTTTATAAAACCCGATTGGTCTGGATTTATTATATGGGGGAGTAATTTTTCCAGTCTGCTTGCCCAAATTGAGGTGAATATCTTATAATTAAAGTTTAGGATTGAAATGGGTCAATATGATGTGGGATTTATTGGGTCTTTCTTAGGTTTAGTATTGGGGCTAAGGTGGCATAACTCCATGGGGGGGGGAGAGTCACTCTGAGCTATTTCGATATATAAGGAGTATAGACTAGGAAGAAGGGTCGTTGAAAATGTACGGTACCATTCTGAAATGAATCCATCCGGGCCTGGACAGCGAGCCGTTTTAAGTTCCTGTATAATTTCTGTAATTTCGGATTTGGAAATCCTTGTCTCCAAAGTCTGGGCCTGGGTCTCATCTAGGGAGGGCAATCTTAAATTAGTAAGAAAAGGAGCACTATTTCCTTTAGATGTTCCCGACTCCTCTGAATACAGTTTTGAGAAGTATTCTGAAAATGTACGAATTATGTGAGATTCCGTATGATCAATTTGTCCAGTTTGGGTATTCCTAATTTTTAGGATTGTAGAAATTGCCTTCTTAGAACGTAGTCTTTATGCCAATTTTCTAGTTCTCTGGGGGCCCCCCTCATGAACTGTATGCATAAGTAAATCAGTTGCTGGTGTATTTTGTTATCCATAATTTTCTGGAGATTCTTTTTAGTCTCCTTTATTTTGGAGAAAAGTTCATGATCTCTGTCTCTATATAGCAGTTGGTAACTTACTAGTTCTTCAGATAATTGCTGGTATTTAGCCTCCCTTTCCCTGTTTTTACTAGTGGTATAGGCTATCACCTCCCCACGAATTGTGGCCTTTAGTGCGTCCCATAAGATTGCTTTTATTGGGTTGGATTGGGTATTCTCTGCTATAAATTGTGGGATTCTTTTTTTTATCATATCCTGAAATTCTCTATCTTGTAGCAAGATAGGGTTCATTCTCCAAAATGTTTTCTTGATGGTTCTCCCCATGTCTGGTTTCAGGATTAGGGGATGATGGTCTGATAGTAATTTCGGTCCAATAGTAATATCTTGTATTTTGGAGTAATGCTCACAGGTGGTGAAAAAATAGTCCAACCGGGAGTAAGAATGAAATCTGGGGGGAGCAATAAGTATATCCTGGGGAGGAATGGAAAGTTCTACACCAAATATCCACCACTCCCAGATGATCCAAAATCTGTCTAAGTTGTTTTGCTGTCTTATTTAGTCTATGCTTATGTGGGTTAGAGCAATCTAGTTGTGGGGATAGGGTCACATTGAAATCCTCTCCCAGGATTAATTGCCCTTGTAAATGGTTGAGAAGGTGAGATATGAATTTTTTATAGTCCTGAATACTAGACTGAGGGAGAAAATAAACATTACCAACAGTAACCTGTTGGCCATAAAGAAGGCCTTGTAATATAACATATTGGCCCTGGTTATCTATATGGGATTTGGTTATTTCGAAAGGAGTGTCCGAAGGGACCAATATGGCTACTCCCCTTTTCCTTCCTCTAGGGTAGGGTGATGCATATACCTCGTATAGTTTGCCCCAATTCAACTTTTGGTGTTCCAGCTTCTTCGTATGGGTTTCCTGGAGCAAATAGAGAGATGATTTATTTCTCTTTAGTTGCTGGATTACTCTGAATCTTTTAATTGGGTCATGTAGACCATTCATGTTTTGAGAGTATATCTGAATCAGATTAGTTGCCATATTTCAGTTTATGATTTTTGCTCTTTTTCTCTTTTCCCCCAGTTTCCAGTGATGTGTTGTCCCTCCGATCTCTCTCCACCTCCAGAAGGGCAGGATAAGGGATGGAAGAACTCTCCTCTTGATTACTGTTGTTCCTTGTACCAATAAAACAATTTTCTGCTTCTTTGTGTGTATTGTCCCCTCCCCCAAACCCCAACATTATTAAACCAAAACTTATACAAACTTTGGTCAAACGTCCCATTACAACCCCCACCTTTCTACTATTGCTTTGTTTGAATTCTGCTTGGATACATAACAATTTGTCTCCCCACCTTGTTTAAAATAAGATACTCTTTCTGACCATCTGGTCTGTAACAATCCCAACTATTTCTGAGTATGTAGTGATGATAACTTTCACATACCTTAACTCTGGAATCCAACTATAACTTATAGACAATTTGACTCCCCACATATGAGGTGCTTCTGGTAAGCCCTCTCGACTGGCTCTTTCCAGTGGCCTTATAGGGCCTAGAGAAGAGTTTGGGGTGTCAGACCGCCTATCCAGTGGTTAATCCGTAAAGCAGGAGTAACACCCCTAATAGGGTGGCAGTGACTTTTGCTCACTGCCCTTATGGTTCCACATGTGAACTGTTACTAACCATCAACAAGCCTCTCTACTCCATTTTATCAAGTAGTCGATTTCCACTTAATGCTGGGCATTAATATCTACAGTCTGTCCTTATATGAACCCACCCCCTGCTTCCATTACTGGGGAGCTTGTGGAACCAACTCCTCATACGAATTGCCAGCAGATAAAGGCCTAGAGGTTCATCAAGTTCGCTCGAATGTGCAGCTAGCACCTTATTCTGCAGCTGCCCTCCCTCCTTCCACCCTTCCCTTCATTGACCCTCCCCTGTCCTGTCCCATCCCCTTTTGAAGCAGTCCACTGTTCTACTGGATACCACTTCTGCAGGTAACGCTTTCCACCCAGCCACCACCCTCTCTGTAAAAAAGTGTCTCCTCGTCTCCCTCCTGAACCTTCCTCCCTCCAGTCTCATATCATGGCCCCTGGTGTCCCTTCTCTGCATTACTTTGAACAGCCACTCTGTACCTGTCTTGTTTATTCCTTTCATGTACTTAAAGATTTCAGTCATGTCCCCCCGTCCCTCTTCTCCTCCAGCGAGTACATGTTCAACTCTCTCAGCCTCCTCTCATATGATAAGTCCCCCAGCCCCTTGATCATCTTTGTCGCCCTGCACTACACACCCTCCAGTAACTTAATGTCCCTCTTCAGATATGGGTGCCAGTACTGCACGCAGTACTCCAGGTGTGGTCTAACTAATGACCTATACAGTGGCAGAATCACCTCCTCCCTCCTCGAGGATATACCCTTGCAATACAACCCAGCATTTTGTTGGCCTCTTGCAGCTGCCTTCCTACATTGTGCCGAGTTGTTCATTGACCTTGTAATGAGCACCCCCAGATCCTTCTCCTCCTCTGTCTGGGCTAGCTGCACTCCCCCCAGCTGGTAACTCCTCCTTGGTTTCTTCATCCCAAAATGCAGCACTTTGCACTTTTTTGCATTAAACCCCAGTTGCCAGGTGTCTGACCAGGTTTCAAGCTTTGCCAGATCATCCTGCAACCCCTGCCATCCCCCAGGTCATCCACCACCACGCCTACCTTGGTATCATCAACAAACAGACTGATCTTGCTCTTGATGTCCAATGATATATCTGCAATGAATATCCCAAACAACACTGGTCCCAGCACTGAGCCCTGTGGAACACCGGCGCAGTACCCCTTGGGTGTCAGAGCTCCCCACCCACCACCCCCTCTGTTGCCTTCCCTGAAGCCAGTTCCCTACCCATCTCACCAGCTTTGTACCTGCCTCTGTGCCTTCTAACTTACTTCCCAGCCTTCCATCGGCACTGGTCGAATGCCTTACTGAAGTCCAGATACAGGACATCCACTGCATAGCCCCTGTCCAGTTGCCTAGTTACCCAGTCATAGAACTCCTCCAGGTTGGTTTGGCGGGATCTGCCACATATGAAGCCATGCTGTTTGCTGTCCTGTAGTCCTTTGGCCTCTAGGAGGGCCACCAGCCTCTCCTTCAGGATAGTCTCCATTAGCTTACCCATGATGAATGTGAGGCTCACTGGTCTGTAGTTTCCCGGTTCATCCTTGGGGCCAATCTTGTGAAGGGGCACCACATGAGCCATCCTCCAGTCCTGAGGTACACACCCCGAATGTAGTGAGTCATTAAATAGGTCTGCCAAAGGTCCCACAAGGACCTCTGCCAGCTTCTTCAGTACCCTGGGGTGGATGCCATCTGGGCCTGGTGCCTTGTCCACCCTCGGTGCCTTCAAACCCTCCCGAACTCTGCCCTCCGTGATTTCCCCATGTGTCGCCCCCTCCCCCCTGTTTCTGCCATTCCTCACCCCTTGGGTGTCAACCCCTCTTCTCCTTAGTAAATACCGAGCTGAAGTAATCATTTAGTGTTTCTTGCCCATTTCAGTGACCCTGCTTCCACCCAACCCTCCTTCTAATCCTACTATGTGGTCCTTACAGCCCTTTTCTCTGATGTACCTAAAGAAGTCCTCCCCTTCTTAATGCCTTGTGCCAGCCTGAGTTCCATAGATGCCTTGGCTTCCCTTACTGCCCTTGTCACCTCCTTCGATCTCGTCAAGTACTCCTCCCTGTCCTCCCCTTCCTGTTTTCTTGTACCTCCTAAAGGCAGCTCTTTCCTCCTTACCTTTCCATGACCTCTTTGCTCAACCAGCTCGGTTTCCTAGCCCTAGCCTTCTTGCTCTGGGCCTTGCAGCAGGTTCTGGTTGCCTCCACTATCTCCAGGTTTATGAGCTCCCATCTCTGGTTAGTGTCCATACTAGATTTAATTTTGGCCAGGTACCCTTTTACCACTTCCCTCATCCTCCCAAAGTTGGCCGTCCTGAAGTCCAGCACTCTTGTGCCAGATTCCACTTCTTCCTTGCCCATATCCAGTGTGAGCCATACTGAGTGGTGGTCACTCCCTGACAGTGGTTCCTCCACTGTAAGTTCTCTCACAAAGTCCCCATTTGCCAGCACAAGGTCAAGGGTATTCCCTAACCTGGTTGGTTCACTGACCATTTGCAGCAGGAAGCTGTCCTGGAAGGCATCCAGCAGTACCTGCTCCCTTCTGTTCCTGGTTGTTGGGGTACTCCAGTCCACTCCTGGCATGTTGAAGTCCCCCACAATCACCACACTACCCTTCACGCAGGTCCTCCTGATCTGTCCCGCTAGTTCCCTGTCTAACTCCTCCGTCTGAGATGGCAGCCTGTACACCACTCCCATTCTGAGAATCCTATTCTTGGAATCCTGGAATTGCATCCAAAGTGATTCCGTACTACCCTCCTCCCCTTCCTCCCTTACACACTTCAGTCCTTCTCACATATAGTGCCACACCCTCCTTTCCCAATCACCCTGTCCCTACGAAATAACCTGTACCCTGGTACAGACAGATCCCAGTCATTGTATTGGGTGGCCCATGTTTCTGTGATGGCTGCAATGTCCACCTCTCCCTCTGCCATGAGCACCTGTAACTCTGCAGTTTTCCTTCCAAGGCTCCTAGCATTAAAGGTAACCACCATCCCCCCTCCCCCCACTCCCATCCTGCCCTCCTTTACTGACATCACCAATAGTACTTGCCATTTGTCCTTTGTCACTGTTATGGGGGTAAGCTCATATGGTTTCCGAACCTGTGGTCTCTGCATGTCTCTTGCCCAATTGCCACCCCCCGCTCCTAGTTTAAATTCCCAACTTCCTCTATGTACTCCTTCATCCTCTGTTTTAACACTTTCTTTCCCTCCTCACTCAAGTGTAGTCTGTCCTTGTCCAGAGACTACTGTCCTCCCAGGTCCCTCCCACCCCCAACAGCCCATACCCTTTAGCACAACACCAGGTTCTTAGCTAGCCATTAAATTCCTCCCTAATAAGAAGGATGGAGGCTCCCAAACCCCTCCTCAGAGCTTCCCAAGAGATTCAGGGAATAACTGTAGCGATGACCGCAGGTCCTCCCCCCCGACCACCAATGGTGGGGGGCACGCAGGGCCCCAGTTTTTATCAAGAGTTCTAATTAAATGTCTTGTGTGGGGTAATGGAAGGTTGACCAATCCGGTATATAGTAGAAGTAATTTGTATTTTATCCCCCACCTCTGCTCTGCACCCCCCACCAAGATGCCTCAGCTCAATTTATTTAATGTCCCGAAATTATAGTCATTTTATAGCATTGAAGTTCAAGCTCAAAAACTCCTCCTGTTCAGCAGTCTCACAAAAGGGGTCCGTCACTTTCATCTCCGAGTTGTTTTAGTAGTCTGCTCTAAGTTCCAAAAGATTGTTAAATTATTATCAAGTAATTCAGAATGGATCCTAAATAGACTGTTGCTGAATGCTGCTGATTGTGTTCCACTTTGTGTTTCCTACGTGGAACCCCCCAGTACTGCCTGAGTCTCTCCCGCCTTATTCTTGGCAGGATGGTGGTTGAGAGGCAGCTAGGAGACCAGAGCAAGATCGCCCCCATCCGGATGAGGCAGCCACAGCCTCAGAAAACATTAATCTCCCTCAGCCTGGGTTAGCCCCCGCCATCCCGGGAGACAAGAGGGTTTCAATTGACAACACGGCTTCTCCCTGCCACGGGTAAGAAGTATAAATTTTATTTTACTAGATTGGTAGTTGTTGAAATCCCTTTTTTTTTGAGGTCCCCCAACTTCCAGAGAGAGCAATCCCCACTCCTCCCCTCCAGCCCTCGCGCATTGAGACCTGCAGGAGCAGGAGGAACCAAGTAATTAAACAAAATTGGCACTCTCTTTAATTCTTCAGGTGCCCAGGGTTGGATTTCTGTAGGACTTCAAGCGCTGTAAAATCTCAGACAAAGGTAGATTATCTGTGTGGGAATTATCTGTTGTTTTCTGAGGGACCTGAGCAGAACAAGATTTCACTGCATCTAATATTTTCTTGTTGATAATTCCTTGTGTTGTTAGATCTTCGGCCACCTCTAGCACTGAATAGTATGTCTTCTGACCAGAAGGCAAATTCACCACCAGTTTAGCCGGGTATGGTATCCGGAATCAGATTTTCTGTGATCTCAGAGCTGGAAACAGAGGGCTGTAATCTCTCCTCTGTCTTTGCATACAAGGTGCATAATTGTTGTCAAACAGCAGTCTGTTCTGTCCAAGCATCACCCGGCCCTTTTGCCATTCCTTGCATAGTAGGGTTTCTTTAGTCTGCTAGCTGAGCAGCCTTTGTACGAATGATCAGGGTCTTGCCTCTGGGTGAGATGCTTTAGGTCCCGAGAGCCCTGTGTGCCCTGTCGATGTCAAGTTGAAAGGTAGGTTCAAGATCCAGTACCATATATATGAGATAATCAGCAAATGCTAATGTATCCCTTCCCTCCTCTCACTCGGGTATCCCAAAAATGTGCAAGTTTCGGCGTCTGCCGTGACTTTCAGCGTCCTCCTGGCGGGCTGCAATTCTAAGTTGTTCGGAAGCCAGAGTGTTCAGCTGTGCCTCGAGGGTATCTAGGCAATCCGTTTGTTTAGAGATCTGATTGTCTGCTTCCACAACCTGCGTTTGTAGTGAACTCAATTCAGCTCTCAGACCTTGCATGGTTTCTCTTACTTCACTTCTGAAGTCGACTGTTGCTCTCAGTATGGTCTCGGCATTGCCCTCCATCATGGATTTTTTTTTGTTTGGTTGAGGAGTAAGTTGCTACCGTTTTCCCCCTAGACGAGCCTGCATTAGGCCTTAAGGTAAGCTCCGAATCATCAGAGGTCGGGTCCTCTCCATCTGCCTGATCTGAAAAAGCTTGAAATCTGTTTTTAAGTGTGGGATTCGACATCTTCAGTTGTTGTTCTCTATTTTCTTCAGTTTTTTGGTCGGATTCAAGCATTTTGAGAGTTTAGAGATTTAGTTCAAGTTTGTAGGAATGGTGTGCTCGCCTAATGTGTTTTTACTCAGCCCATGCTGGAACCGGAAGCCACAGGAGTCAAAACTTTTAGTCTATACGACAGCAGCTATAGTCTTCAGTTTTATTTCACGAAGTACCGATTACATTTTATATTTTCTTATTCGTACAAGAAGTCGTCTTCAGCCCTCCATTGACGAAGTCAACCATAAGTGGAGCAGGTGATGGTAGGGAGACTTCGCATGAAAGCTGTTCAGTCAGCCGGGCTGGGTCTGGTCCATCACCTTCTCTGGAGGGAAGTCTGACAACAGACGGTCCGGTGTTGGGGGGGATGGGTGGTCCTCCCGAAAGCACAAAAAGAAGCAGTCCCATTCTCGGCACCACTTGAGCTCTTCTTCAACCTCCTGGTTGAAAAAGAGACGGCATCACTCGAGGTCGCCCTCTGGTAGGTCTGCATGTAGACTGTCAATTGCCGGGGTCAGGGGCCAGTCTGTGCCTCTTTTGGAGTCCCCACCGGTTTCTGTCTCTGGTGACCATCATCTTTGACTCCGGAGTCCCTCCCCGCCCGCTGGGGGGTCCTCCGGTGAGCAGTTTCACTATTGGGCTGCTCTTATGAAGCAGTGGGTGCGGAGGTTGTCCCGACTGCCTGAATCAGCTAGTCTGTCACTGGGGCCTTTGGGCCTGTTGGTTTTAGGTAGGTGGTGCGGTTGAGACTTCAGAGTCATGTGGTGCCATCTCTGGTACCGTTGACTCCGCCCTCTGGTGTCTGTCCCCCTCACATGGCTGTGGCACAGGGGTCCACACTGGTGCCTTTATCTCCTGCTCTTTTTCCTCCTTTCCCTTCAAATTGTAGTTTGCAGACTTCTATTGTGGTGCCACAGTCTGCAGTGTCGGCTTCTCCGGCGCTGTGCTCGGTGCTGGCCTCCCCGACACTGGTGCTGCATGTGGCACCATGTGTGGTCTCGGCGCCGTGTGCGGTGCTGCATCCCTTGCCGATGCTGCAGTCCCTGGCGACGCCGCGCTCGGTGCCGCTTTCTATGCTGGTGCCACCTGTGTTCTCTGTGCCACTTTCTTTGGCGGCGCCAGGAGTGTTGCCAGCGCTGCATGGTTTTCAGAGGTTTTTGACCTCTATTCTGTCTACTCCTCCTCTTCCTCCTGGTTTTCATCCCTTTCCTGTCTATGTAGTCCCTTCTGGACTGACAGGAGATGACACTGAACTTGATCTTCGATTGGGGATGATTTTGATGATGTTTCTGCCTTAGGGACGGGAACCAATCCTCCTGCAGAGCCTGTGGTTGATGACCTTTCCTTTAAGACTCTGCTAAAAATTTAAATTCTACTCTTTCTCTCCAGACCTTGGATATTGATCCTGGGAAGCTTCTGAGTCTCCAGTATCTGCATGTTCCGGAAATCCCTATGGATTTAACCCCTCCGGTGCAGCCCTCTTTCGAGACTCTTTTCCAGATGTTGTGGAACAATCAGGCTGTTATTTCTTCTGTGGCTAGATCCATAGATAGGAAATATGCCCCTCCCAAGGATCGCTCCATTCTATCTTCTCAAGCCTTTGCTGATGCCATTCTGTTCCTGGCAGAGAATAAACCTGTCCTCCCTCAGGAATCTACAACCTATCCTATAAACAAAGAATCTTGCAAGATAGACACCTTGGGTAAGAGAGTTTTTGCTGCCTCAACCCTGGTCATGCGCATTGCCAGCTACCAGGGCTATTTTTCTCAATATAAGTATGTTCTTTGGCATTCTCTCAAAGCAACGGTACAAGCTCTACCTGAGTTGGAGGTTAACTCAGAGCTACTACAGACCATAACTAGAGGTATCGAGTCCAAAAACCAACAAATTAAAGCTGCAATGGACGCTTTCGATACTGCTTCCCAGTTGGCGGCGGCTGGCATTTGCACCCATCGCCATTCCTGGCTGCGTACTTCGGGCTTTACAAATGATGCTCAACAGAAAGTCATGGCCTTACCTTTTGATGGTATGTATCTGTTTGGGCCTCAGGTGGAACAAGCAATAGAGGTAGCACAGAAGACTAGGTCTGCTATTAAGACAGCTCCACCCGCTCTCTCTCGAGGAGGTGGGAACAAGCGTCAGTTTCACAACCGTCAGTCCTTTCATGGCAAAGGCAGAGGAGGTTTTAATAGAAACCAAACCTCTCAGCCGCAAAAGAAAATGCAGCAAAAGGCACAGGGCCCAAAAGCGCCCAATGCCACCTTCTGAGTTTCTGGCCAAGGTCCCACCTGAGCTGCCCGAGGGGGACTCTTCCTCGACAGTGGAAGGACATCTGACTCAGTTCTGCAACCAGTGGAACTCTATAACATCAAACAAATGGGTCCTTTGGATAATCCGCAAGGGGTACTCTCGCAATCTTTCGGAAACCCCTCTGGATCATCCTCCCAAACGACAGCCCAGGCTGTCTGCGGCACAGTCAGACTTTCTTGCTTCCGAGGTACAAGGCCTTCTGAGCAACAGGGCTATAGAAGTAGTTCCGTTGGATCAACGAAACACAGGTTTCTACTCCCATTACTTTCTGGTTCCAAATAAAACTGGCGGCATGCGACCTATCCTGGATCTCCAAATGTTAAACAAATTCCTGCACAAGGAAAAGTTCAAGATGATATCACTCGGTACCCTGCTACCCTTGATTCATCAACACAATTGGCTAACCTCCCTGGACATGCAGGACACCTACCAGCACATTCTCATACACCCAAATCACCACAAATACCTCAGGTTCATGGCGTTGGGTCAACACTATCAATTCAGAGTCCTGCCCTTTGTGCTATTCTCGGCGCCTCGAGTTTTTACAAAGTGTTGTGCAGTTCTCACAGCCCATCTAAGGAAAATCAGAATTCAAGTGTTCCCATATCTGGACGACTGGCTTTTAGCCAAGCCACTCCAGGCAAGAGACTCTGGAGGCCGTGGCCACGGCTTCAGAATTCCTCACGTCCATGGGAGTCCTGCTGAACCTCAAGAAGTCACAGTTGCAGCCCTCCCAGAAGCTCCTGCTGAACCTCAAGAAGTCACAGTTGCAGCCCTCCCAGAAGCTCCTTTTCTTAGGAACCCTTCTGGATACTTCCTGTGTGAAAGCTTTTCTTCCAGAGGACAGAAGGAGCATTATCTTACAGATGGCCCATTTCATCAGAGAACACAGCTCAGTGCGAGCTCTCTCGATGCAACAAATGCTGGGTCTCATGGCATCCTCAGTGTTCACTGTACCTTTGGCTCGTCTCCACATGAGAACCACTCAGTGGATGCTCAGTACTCAGTGGTCCCCAACCACTCACCCTCAGTCCTTTCTCATCAAGGTAACAGAATCTCTGAAGAGGTCACTCACCTGGTAGTCTCAGGAGAACAACCTTCTGGAAGGATATCCCTTTGGCCCTCTGGATCATCAGATCTCCATTACCACAGATGCATTCCTGATGGGTTGAAGAGCTCACTGCCGGGATCTCCACACCCAGTGTATGTGGACTCAGGATGAGTCTCAACTTCACATAAACATCCTGGAAATCAGAACCGTCCTCTATGTAGTCCAAGCTTTGAAGGACATACTTTGTCACAAGACCATTCTCCTTCAAACGGACAACAAGGCAGTGATGTATTACATCAACAAATGGCGGTGCACACTTTTGCCCATTATGTAAGGAAGCAGTGAGAATGTGGGAATGGTGCCTGGAGTACAAGGCTCTGATTCAGGTGGTTTACCTGCCAGGAGTACAAAATGAGCTGGCAGACCATCTCAGCAGAATGGAATCAGATCCTCATGAGTGGTCTCTCAACTTAACCATCGTTCAGTCACTCTTCAAAGAGTGGGGAAGTCCGGATCTGGACCTTTTTGCATCCCCACTCAATGCAAAACAGCCTCTTTTCTGCTCCAGAAATCCAGGACCTGGTGTTTATTGTCAGTATGCATTCAGGCTGCGGTGGACAAAATGCTTTCTATACGCATTTCCTCCTCTTCCCCTGATTTCAGAGGGTGCTGCTCAAACTGGAGGCACAGTGGGGCAGAATGATTCTCATTGCCCCGTTCTGGCCTCTTCAGATCTGGTTTTCCCTAATCAGCAGACTATCGGAAACCCCTCCTAAACTGCTTCCCCTTCAGACGAACCTTCTGACCCAGGGCCCGGTAGTCTATCTCATTCTGAGGTCCCTTCACCCCCATGCTTGACTCTTGAGGAGATAAGAGGTGAATAGATTTAATGTTTCTCGTAGGGTTTCGGGTATTCTTTTGCCTGCACGCAAGCCAGCCACCAGAAAGACCTACACAGCTAAATGGAAACGTTTCTCTATCTGGTGTCCAAAATCCTCTTGGAATCCTTTCTCCTGCCCACCTAATAAAGTGTTGGAGTGTCTCTTTGACCTCTCAAACACAGGTCTGCAGTACTCCACAGTCATAGTTCATCTTTGTGCAATTTCAGCATATCACGAGCCAGTACTCTCCATGTCGCTGGCTCAGCTGCCTGTACTTAAAAGGTTTCTTAAAGGCTTTCTGCATGCCAGACCTCCTATTAGACATCCCAGTTGCAGCCTGGGACATTAACTTTGTGATAGACATGCTCACTTGAAACCTTTCTAGCTACTTGCAAGTTGAAATTCCTCACTTGGAAGACAGCCTTCTAGTGGCCATTACTTCTGCTCATAGGGTGTCTGAAATATACACCTTGGTCGAACCCCCTCGTATACTGTATTTTCTCAAGGACAAAGTAGTTCTTAGGACTCATCCTAAATTCCTGCCTAAGGTTGTCTCAGAATTCCATCTTTATCAACCTTTAGTCATTCCTACCTACTTTGCAAACTTCCAGAATGAAGGAGAGCGTACCCTTCATTTCCTAGACATAGAAAGAGCCTTGCGGTTCTATCTGGATAGAACGAAGGAAATTCACAAAATTCAACAACTGTTTGTTTCTTTCAGCACGACCCAGCTGGGTCAACCTGTTGCTATCAGGTGCATTTCAGCATGGCTGGTGGCATGCCTTCGCCATTGCTATTCCACGGCACAGGTCAAGCTGGAAGGCAGAATGTACGCTCACTCTACCAGAGCAGTCGCGGCATCTCTGGCGGAAATTCGTAATGTCCCCATTGTAGATATTTGCATAGCTGCTACCTGGAGCTCCATGCATACGTTTGTAAAGCACTATGCCTTGCATGTCCATGCCAGACTACATCAGTCATTTGGCAGGACAATCCTTAACGGACTTCTGTCCTAAAATGTGAGCTCCTCTCTCTTCTGCCACCAGTTTCGGGGGATTATTTAGCTCGGTATTCTCCCATCAATGTGAATGAGTGGTGGAGACTTTATGTCCAGGAAGATATGGAAATTACATACCTACCGTAATTCTTGATCTTTATTTTTATTTTATTTATTTAGCTTTTGTTGACCGGGTAAGTGCACTAGACAAATCCTGCCTATTTTCAGGCACGACCCGGGGGAGGGGGATACAGATGAATGCCAACTGACCTTGAACCAGATTAAGCTGTTGGTGGTATTTTTAGTGAACGAGGAAATTTGGCCAGGACACCGGGAAATTCCCTACTCTTTCGATAAGTGCCATGGGATCTTTAACATCCACGGAACTACACACCAATCCAGGCAGATGGGACCTGTTTAACGCCTCATCCCGAAGACGGCATTCTCAGAAGTGCAGCACCCTCACATGCTGCACTACAGTGTCAGTACTGGATATTAACCCAAGTGTCAGATGTGGGAACTGAACCCACAGCCCTCTGATCTCCGGCCTCAGAGGCGAGTGTGCTACCTACTGAACCACTGACACTGCAGTCTTCGGACTAAGTCTCCACCACCCATTCACACACACACCACCCACCATCCCCGAGCTCACTTCTTCTTTTTGGTCTTCACTCCCTCAATGGCTGGGCTATGAAGACTTTGTTGTTGACCCTGCTTACATGGGTCATTCGGACTATCTTATGTCCGGTTTTTAGGTTGGTCCTTTCTAGGTTAGTTATGCTGCACCTCCTTGGGGAAAAAGGTACTGAGGCAGTTGGAGGGTCGCCACGAGATAGTCTTTACTGCACGCAGCCGGGCTCAATGTGCCACTGCCCAGTGGCTCCATCTCTGCGCCTGGCCTCCTGAAAAAGTTTTGCCCGCTGGGTCCTAAGTGCCTCGGGCTAAGGCCCCATCAGTGTGAATGAGTGGTGGAAACTGCCTCAAGAAGATCAAGAATTATGGTAGGTATGTAATTTCCATACTCTGGAGGCCATGGCTATGGCCGCAAGCTTCCTCATGTCCATGGAGTTCTGATAAACCTGAAAAAGTCACAGCTGCAACCCTCCCAGAAGCTTCTCTTCATAGGAGCCTTTCTGGACACCTTCGTCGCGAAAGCCTTCCTTCTGGAAGATAGAAGGAGCGATATCCTCCAGATGGCCTGCTTCATCAGAGAGAACAACTTAGTTCGAGCTCTCTCAATGCAGCGGATGCTGGGTCTCATGGCATCCTCAGTGTTCACTTTGCCTCTGGCTCGACTTCACATGAGAACTGCTCAGTGGATGCTCAGCACTCAGTGGTAGCCAACCACACATCCTCAGTCCTTTCACATCAAAGTGACAGAACCGCTGAAACAGTCACTCACCTGATGGTCTCAGGAGGACAACCTTCTGGAAGGATGTCCCTTCGCCCCTCTGGATCCCTAGATCTCTATCACCATGGATGCATCCCTGCTCGGCTGGGGAGCTCACTGTCAGGATTTCCACACCCAGGGCACATGGACTCAGGATGAGTTCCAACTCCACATAAATGTTCTAGAAATGAGAGCTGTCCTTTATGCAGTCCGGGCTTTGAAGGACATACTCTATCACAAGACCATTCTCCTTCAAACGGACAACAAGGCAGTGATGTATTACATCAACACACAGGGCGGAGCACATTCTTACCCCTTATGCAGAGAAGCAATGAGGGTGTGGGAATGGTACCTAGAGCACAAAGCTCTAATTCAGGTGGTCTACCTGCCAGGGGTACAGAATGAGCAGGCAGATCGTCTCAGCAGAACAGAGACAGATCCTCACGAGTGGTCCCTTGACACAACCGTCGTTTAGTCACTCTTCGAAGAATGGGAAACTCCAGACCTGGACCTTTTTGCATCCCCACTCAATGCAAAACTGCCTCTCTTCTGCTTCAGAAATCAAGGACCTCGTGTTTTTTGCCAGGATACATTCAGGCTGAGGTGGACAAAACGCTTGCTATATGCATTTCCTCCTGTTCCCCTAATTCAGAGTGTACTGCTCAAACTGGAGGCATGAGGGGGCAGATTGATCCTCATTGCCCCATTTTGGCCTCACCAGATCTGGTTTTCCTTACTCAATAGATTATCGGAAACCCCTCCAAAGCCGCTTCCACTCCAAACGAACCTACTGACCCAGGGCCCTCTAATTCATCCCAACCTGAGGTCCCTTCACCTCCATGCCTGGCTCCTGAGGAGATACAGGTGAACAGATTTAACATTTCTCGTAGAGCTTCAGATATTCTTCTAGCTGTGTGCAAGCCAGCTGCTCTGAAAACTGACACAGCTAAGTGGAAGTGCTTTTCTGTATGGTGTGCAAAATCATCTTGGAACCCCTTGTCCTGCCCACTGAATAAAGTCCTGGAGTATCTTTTAGACCTCTCTTAACACAGGTCTGCAATACTCCAAGTCAAAGTTCATCTTTGCACAATTTCCACATATCATGAGCCAGTACGTTCCATGTCTTTGGCTCAGTTACCTATAGTTAAGTGGCTACTTAAGGGTATTCTGCATACCCGACCGCCTATTAGACATCCAGTTGCAGCCTGGGACATTAACCTTGTGCCAGGCATGCTCACTCGTAAACCCTTCTAGCCTTTAGCCACTTCTGAATTGAAATTTCTGAGTTGAAAGACAGCCTTCCTGGTGGCCATTACTTTCACCCACAGAGTATCAGAAATACACGTTTTTGTCACAGACCCTCCGTATACTGTATTTCACAAGGGCAAGGTAGTTCTTAAGACGTCTCACTCTAAGTTCCTCCCTAAGGTTGTCTCAGAATTCCATCTGAATCAATCTTTAGTCCTTCCTACCTACTGTACAAATTTCCAGAATGACGGAGAGCGTACCCTTCAGTCCTTGGATGTAAAGAGAGCCTTGCGGTTCTATTTAGACAGGACAAAAGAAATCTGCAACTCTAAACAACTGTTTGTCTCATTCAGCAGGGCCTGGCTGGGTCAACCTGTTGCTATCAGGTGTATTTCAGCATGGCTAGTGGCATGCCTTCTCCACTGCTACTCCATGGCACAGGTCAAGCTAGAAGGCAGAGTATATGCTCATTCTACCAGAGCAGTCACGGCATCTCTGGCTAAAATCCGCAGTGTGCCCATTGTGGACATCTGCAATGCAGCCAGTTGGAGCTCCGTGCATACATTTGTAAAGCACTATGCATTGGATGTCAATGCCAGACAACATCAGTCCTTTGGCAGGACAATCCTTAATGGACTACTGTCCTATGTGAGCTCTCATTCTTCTCCTGTTGCCTGTCTCGGGGGATTATTTTAGCTTGGTACTCTCCCATCAGTGTGAATGAGTGGTGGAGACCTTATGTCCAGGAAGATATGGAAGTGCATTACCTACCATAATTCTTGATCTTCTTGGATTAAGTCTCACCACTCATTCCCCACCACCATTCCTAGCTCAATCTCTGTTTCTGGTCTTCACTCCTTCAATGATTGGGCTGTGAAGACTTTATTTTTGACCCTTCTTACACGGGTCATTTGGACTATCTTATGTCCGATATTTAGGTTAGTCCTTCTCTAGGTTAATTATGCTGCACCTCCTCGGAAAAAAAGGTACTGAGGCGGTTGGAGGGTCGATGCCGAGGTAGTTTATTGAGTGTGAGCCTAGCTCGCTGTGCCGCTCCTCACGGTCCCATCTCGGCACCAGTCCTCCTGAAAAAGTTTGGTTACGGCTGAGTCCTAGCTCCTCCGGCATACTCCCATCAGTGTGAATGAGTGGTGGAGACTTCGTCAAGAAGATCAAGAATTATGGTAGGTATGTAATTTCCATTTTCCTCTTTTGGCAAACAGAACTAAGGAGGGAGGGGGCCGGCGTTGGTTACTAACAAGCCTGCAAGCACCACATCATATGCTTGCCTCATGGGCAGTGCCATCTCTGATGTCGGTCCCCTACCTCTCAAGTCTTAAAGGCGTACACTCCTACGGGGTCCAGATGCCTCCAGCACAGACACACCAGTAGTGAATGGTGAAGATATTCTGGAAGATCAAGAATTACGTTGCGTATGTAATTTTCATTTTGGTAGGGAGAGGGATGGCCGCTAGGGCCTACGTAGAGCAGTTAGATAGGGATGGGGATGGCCTCTAGGGCCTACCTAGGGCAGTTAGGTAGGGAGAGGGATGGCCACTATGGCCTACATAGGGCAGTTAGGTAGGGAGAGGGATGGCAACTAGGGCCTACCTGGGCAGTTAGGTAAGGCGAGGGATAACCACTAGGGCCTACATTGGGCAGTTGGGTAGGGAGAGGGATAGCCACTAGGGCCTACATTGGGCAGTTAGGTAGGGAGAGGAATAGCCACTAGGGCCTACATTGGGCAGTTAGGTAGGGAGAGGGATGGCCACTAGGGCCTACATTGGGCAGTTAGGTAGGGAGAGGGATGGCCACTAGGACCTACCTAGGGCTGTAGGGAGGGAGAGGGATGGCCACTATGGCCAACATAGGGCAGTTAGGTAGGAAGAGGGATGGCTACTAGAGCCTGCCTAGGGCTGTTAGGTAGGGAGAGGGATGGCCACTAAGGCCTACATAGGGCAGTTAGGGAGAGGGATTGCCACTATGGCCTACTACATAGGGCAGTTAGGTAGGGAGAGGGATGGCCACTAGAGCCCACCTAGAGCAGTTAGGTAGAGAGAGGGATGGCCACTAGGGCCTAAATAGGGCAGTTAGATAATGAGAAGTATGGCCACTAGGGCCTACCTGGGGCAGTTAGGAAGGGAGCAGGATGACAACTAGGGCCTACCTAGGGCAGTTATGTAGGGATAGGGATGGCCACTAGGGCCTACATAGGGCAGTTAGGTGGGGAGAGGGATGGCCAGTAGGGCCTATGTAGGGCAGTTGCGTGAGGAAAGGGATAGCCACTAGGGCCTATGTAGGGCAGTTAGGTGGGAAGAGGGATTGCCACAAGGGCCTACGTAGGGCAGTTAGGTGGGGAGAGGGATAGCCTCGAGGGCCTACCTAGGGCAGTTAGGTAGGGAGAGGGATGGCCACTAGGACCTACATAGGACAGTTAGGTAGGGTGGGCAGACCTGAGGGGCCGCTGGTCCTTTTTTCTGCAGTCATTTTCTCCAGCTGTTAGAGACCTTTTTTTCCCTAAAGGGTTATTTACGTGTTTCCATTTAAGAATTTTTGTCTTTGTACTTTTTTAAATTCAGCATCCCCGTGTGGTCACCTATTTTTCCTTTATATCTTCTGAACTTACTTTTAGGGAGCGAAGATGTTTTAAAAACTTTCCTTAGTGCATCTCCCAGGCAAAGACATGGTCTGTATACTTGCAGGTCTAGTAGAAAACTCTTATTTTCTATTAATTTTTCTCTAAATTTTCTTTCTCACACCATATTGTTGGGCTTTTCTGGTACTGGTAAAAAAGAAACTGAGGTGGTTTGGGCAGCTTGTGCCATTGTACTGTGTCATATGCTTGCTCATGCGCTGTGGTGCTGTATGTCGGCAACACTTGCTCCAAAAGCTTTCTGCCACCAGGTCTTGTTGCCTCCATCTCTAAGATCAAAATGAGTGTTCAATGGGGAAAATATTCTTGAACATCTGGAGTTACGGTAAGTAACAACTTTTCACTGGCCTGTCAACTTTCACAGGCCAGGCTTCAGTTTAGCCTTATTATCCAATAAAATAACTCCCAGAATATCCTTTTCAACAATGAGAGCTGCACAGGATGCAGACGTCAGCAGCATCATAGCATGCAACCAATTTAGGAACACCCAATTTGCTATATACTCTTGACTCGCCAACTGTTGACAGTCCAATATGGCAGCTAGATAGTAAACATGGACTCACAGTGTCAGATGGCAGGCTTCTGTTTCACAACCTGTCCATGTTAAAAGTAGCAGCTGTTTGTGCCTCAAATTACAGATCTGAGGAAAAGAGTACAGTAATTATTCCCCCCGTCCAAAGCATCATATTGCTAGAATTTGAAACCCAAGCCTAATCTGCTAAGTAATGCCAGTCCATCGGCACAGTGGGGGGGTTACTGCTCGTGATGCTGGTGACCTGGGTTGAGGAATGAGCCCTGGTAGATGAGGTCCGATGCAGGTGAGGAGTATTAAGCATCCCAGAGTACTCTCTCCTCCTCCTCCTGTGTGGCATGGTTGCCACCTCTGCCTCAGTCCTGACAGTGCAGTGAATGTACCACAGAGAGAGGGGCACTTGGTGTGTGTCTCTCCTCCCCCTCTTGAGTGGGAGGGTTGCCACCTCTGCCTCAGTACTGACACTTGTGTGACCAATGAAGGTGCTGCAGAGAGAGGGGGCAGTCGGCTTGTGTTTGCACAGGGTACACTTTGCGTGTATGTACTGGCAGCTCCATGGTAATCCCAGGGGATGGAACAGAAAAAGAAGTCAAAACTCCCCAGTGCATACTGGGGGATCCTGGCCGGCTGAGGTCCCACCTCTCATTCCAAGCTACTTCTCCACCAGGGGGTTCTTCTGACACTGCATCCAGGAGAGCGCAGGTGATATTGCCTGGTTCTGGCCTGGCGCTGCCACAGATGGTAGTCCGTTGGGATTAGAAGTGTTAAGTGCCAGAGAAGTAGGGAATGAGGCTGGGCCTGACTGGGGTATGGGACAGCACCACTGAGCAAGAGAGAAAAAAATGTAAATTATAAAGAGAAGAAGAAAACAAAGTACTGCAGAGTATAGCTGGATGAAACCTTCAGTACTTTAGTGTTGAATGCACCCAACATGTTGGCTAGGAATTCTACCATTCCACAGCTTCTCTTTTTTCTTTGTAGAAAACTTAACAAGCAGCAAGCCTTGATCTTTAACTTCAGTTATTTCTGTAATATTTTTGAAGGTTTCAGTGTGGTGGCTTCAGACTCCGTGGGACGTTTTTGGATTGAGGATGCTGAGGAGAGTGAACGGATAGGAGAAAGAAAAGGTTCTCGTTATGCTTTCACTACAGGACTCCTCCAGAAGTGGAAACAGAAGCAGGTGATACAGAAGACTGGACCAGCTTGGTTTTGTGGGTTTTGGATTTGAAATACTATGGGATACCCAAGACTGGGATTCAGTGGTAAAACCATTGTCCCAGGAGTTAATACTCTTGTCATGTTGCCAATGAGATTTTGAGCTACAGTGAAGTGTATGTGGAATGATATATGGGAAATAGTGTATATGATTATGGGTAAAGTGTGATCTTCCAGGAATCAGTCGTCACCATTGCTTCACACTAATGGAACTTCCAGGAATCAGTCTTCACCATTGATTCACTCTAATGGTTCTGAGCAGGAGGCGCTAGGACCCTGCCTTTTCAGGAGGGCTGACACTGAGGTAAGCTGCACACATGCATGGCACTGTAAGACAGGCTTATGCTACATGGCTTACTTCAGCACCAGCCCTCAACCACCTCAGTTCCTTTTTTCCCCGCTGTCGAGTGTGCTTCAGTGACGATGTCGCTCACCCGCCAGGAGTCAGAACCTCACGTCTATATGACAACAGCGTTCAGTTCTTCTTAGTGTTTAGTGTTTAAATATAGAGTTTGATATTTTTGTGTCAGTTTAGTGAATTTATAAAAGTATTTCTCTCAGTGTCTCGTAGCCATGCCGAGTCAGCAGTCAACAGCCATAGACAGTGACAGTAGAGAGCCTTCTCAGGCAGTCTGCTGTGACAGCAGGGCCATGTCTGGGCTACAGCCCCCTTTCAGGGGGAGGTTCTGATGACAGATGGTCCTGCACCTGGGAGGAAGGGCAGTCCTCCTTAAGCACAGAAAGAAGTGGGTCCATTCCCTCTCCCGGTTGGGGCGGCACCACTTGACCTCGAGTTCTTCCTGTTCCTGTAGGAAGGGAAAGAAACAGTACCGCTTGATATTGCTGTGTGTGGCACTCGCACACTGTGGAAATCAATGGGAACATTGATTCCTGGGAGATATGAAAACTATGTACTAACCGTAATTGTTGATATACCGGAATATAATTACCATCAATTATCCCTCCTGCCCACCATCCCCCACTCTAGCAGAGCCAGGGTAGTATTACATGGCGCTCGCAAGTTGATCAGTAATGGCCCCCAGCTCCTCCACCACCTCAGTTCTTCTTTTCCCACCCATTGAGTGTGCATCACCTCATGGGAGCTGAAGCCATCTTGTCTGTGTAGTGCGAGAATTCTGCTGAAATTCTGCCGCTGCCACTACTCCATGCCGTAGGCATCAGGAAATCAGTAAAACCATTTATTTATTTTTGTGTTATTGTTCTACAGTGCTGAGTCTGTTACTTTGTTTTTGTTTTTATCCCTGCGATTATGTCTGGTTCAGGGCCTAGTTCTAAATTCAAGGCAGTACATGCCCCAGTGCACCTGTTCCCCTGTGGCAAGTCCATGACCGTGATGGACCATCATAGTTGCTGTTTATCCAACCTGGGTCTGAATCACAATATGGACAATTGCGATGCCTGTTTCTCCATGGACCGCCGGGTCCATGCACCACATGTGATGAAATGGGTTGGGCTTCTCCCACTTTTGGAGGACAGTGTCTGTTCCCGGACTCCAAGGCCAGGACTTTAGGCCCTTCCTGGTCCCGCCGGGTACTGTATGTACAAGGGGGAGCAGGCTCGTTTTTCTGGTCTCGCCAAAGCCGAGGATCATGGAGAGGTCGGGTGGACAGTCGTCCTCTTGGGTTGGCTGAGCATCCTTCACAGTCTCTTGCCTCCTTGGAGACCCGGATGCCCCTGTGTCACAGATGAGTAGGGAGGGAGGGTCTCGGGTTGCCACTTTGGAGATCTCTCTGGTCTCTTCCTCTTCAGAGGAGGAGGAGGAGGGCCAGGATGATCCAAACTGACGGCTTGACTCTCCAGAGCTCCGAGGCTCTCCTCTTCCCAGCTCTGGGATCTCTGACCCCTGGGAATCTTCTGTTGAAGCCAGTGTTTCCTCTCTTCATACTGGTGCTGCAGTCAGCACCAGGGACAGTGCCATGGTCAGCAACGAGGTCGGTGGCGCGGTCGATGCTGTGGTTGATTCTGGCACCATGGTGAATTCCAGTGCCATAGTTGGTGCCAGGGATGTTGCCAGTGCTGGTGGGGAGGTCAGCGCCATTTCTTTGTCCTTTGTAGATATCAGTGGTGGGTCTGATGTCGGTGCCATTTGTGGTGCCAGTTTGGACTCAGGTGCTACGTCAGGGTCTGAGGCAGTCTCCAGCACTACTTAGAGTATGAGAGACACCTCAGCCCTTCAGACTGTAGGCTTTGAGTCCCCCCCAAGGAGAAGGTCCCACTCTGAGGTGGTGGAGGCAGGGAGGTCGAGGGAGATGTGGAGGCTCCTTTTCAGGGTAACTGGTGGCTTTGGGAGGAACAGCTCTGCCTCCTCGAGGGGGTCTGCAGTTGATGGGGTTAGGGGCCGCCTACAAGGTCCTGTATGGCTCCGTTCACCTTTTTGGGGGGATTCTCCCCAAGGGCACCATAATGGTTGCCCCAGTTAGGCTGGGCATTTTTCGGTGGGCAGTGCTAGCAGTCCCCTCCTTCGTGAAGGGTCTCTTGTGCATTCCCGCAGCCCTAGCACAGGGTCAGCTCTGCTCAGCCAGAGAGCTCCTTCTTCTACCCCCTCTGCCTTCGCCTCTTCATCCCTACGGGACCCATGACCTAGGAACAATTCAGAGCTTCAGCAGCTGCATTCCCCTGTTATGTAAAAGCCATGGATGAGGTAATTTTTCAACGTGAATCCCCAGCTGCTCCGAGTTCTGAGTCGAGCTCCTCCACCTTCTTGGCTTCCTCCCCTGAGGAAAAGGACTCCTCCATCTATCTGTCCTCCGACGACGCTGATCTCACCTATCAGCGGTTCGTGTCGGGGATGCTGGAGAAGCACCATCTTCCCCATTTTGCTTCACACAGTACTGGCCATGCAATATGCACCTTCCATGGTGAATTCAGTGGTGGCTACTTGGTCATTCCTGCATGGCCTGTTCCCTTTGCGAAAGCATCACACAGGGTCTGGCCGCATCCCTTTGCCTCATCTCAAACCACTAGGGACTGCCAGCGCAGGAATTTTGCACCCCTGGGGTCTTCAGGTGTTGTGCCCCACCCTCTTCAGGAGTGGAGCTCCGGGCATCCCTCTGGGCACCTTCTCCCAAGGCATGACCACCCCCGAGTCAGACTTGACTGAGTTTGACCATTGGGGTCATAGAGTCCTCTCAGTGGTGGGCCTCCTTTTGTGCATTGCAGCACACCAGGCCCATCAGGCTGCCTGCGCCAGGCACCTGTGGATGGTGCTGGGCCAACTCCTGGCATCTCTGCCTGATTCGGAGGCAACCAGGTAGACCATCAGCTTTTCTGCCAACAGTCTGGAGCTGGTGAGACAGCAGGCAAGGGCATCTTACAATGCCAATGAGGTGTCCTCCAGACTGGCAAGAACTGCGGTGTTCATTCGGCAGACAGCATGGCTTAGCCTATCAAGGTTGTCATCCATGGCCCGGTATAGGGTGATTGCTTCCCCTTTCCAAGGGGCCCACTTTTTCTCCTACAGGGTGAGATGGGAGTTAGCATGGCATCTTCCCTCTCCCAGACAATATGAGTCCCCATCTCACCCTGATCACTCGCTAGCCTTGCCAGGCCCAAAAGGGGCCCCTGCCTTCCTGTGTTCTTCCCTGCAAGAGGCTTGAGGGGGATTTCTCCCTCAGGGAAGTGCCAGCGCCGTTGAAGGTGCTAGGTACTCGTCCACCAGTGATGAATGGTGAAGACTGATACAGGAAAGATATGAAAATTACATACCTACCGTAATTCTTGATCCTCCTGTATATCTTCGCCATTCATCACTGCTTCTCGGCCACCATCCCCTGTTAGGCCTCAGCTTCCTGGATAGTGCCTCCTCCCTGCTTGCCCCCCCAAATTGAGGTCAATTGCAGGTATAATCCCATTGGCACCTCCAGGTTTACTGACCCTTCATTGAAGCACCAGGGACCCACCTCTGAGGGGGGAAGGGCAAGCAGGGTCTCTTCCCCTCTTTGGCCAGGGTTCCTTGGGGCTCCATATGGCCTGGCTAGGACACTCGTGGAATGGCATCCTGTACCAGAGAATCCTGTTTTTTTCTTGGGACCTCCTTTTTTTTGTTTAGGGCCCATCCGTTGCCTCCCCTTGGGTCCGTGGCTCCAAGGATGGTCAGAGGCTCATCAAGTCAGGTGATAGCCTCCACTTGTGACCGAGGTGGGCCTCCTGTTTCCTCACCCTTAGATAGCGAGTCAGGGAGGGAGGGGGAGAGAGAGAGAGAGAGGAGAAGGAATTGGTTGGACCCCTTTGCTCTGTGGACGAGGAGTTTCTTACCCCAGGAGTCCTTTAGCATCAGAAACTTCTTTACACTTCGCTGGCTAGGTGCAGTTGACCCAGAGGTGTGCCTTTAAGAGATTTTTTAATGAGCATAGGGCCAGCCAATGAAAAGACAGGAGGGGGTGTGAACTGAGTGAGAGCTGTTGACTGCTTCAGAATTTTTTCTCCGCTGGACTGAGCATATTGCCTCTGAGGTGTCTCCCAACTTTCCTTGTTGACAGCCTCCTAGTGCTTATCTGGGTAAAGTTTTCCTCATAAATCATTTCCTTTAGTGTGCTGAGTGACAACTTTTACTTTGTCATTAGCGCGTTGCAAATTTTTTATTTTTAGCACAACGGCGCTATTTAGACTTTATTTTTACCATGACTATTTACTTTAAAGCCTAATTTTATCACGGGTGTTTATTTTCGATGGTTTCCTTCATTTTTGACTAATTTCTTGTGGGAACCGTCGAATTGGGGACAGTTGCCTTGTTTTTTACCTCAGACCTCGCAGGGTTTACGGCGAGGCACCTGCAGTAGATTTCAAACTTAAACAGTGCCTGGGGGTTTTCTCTCTAGATTGGCAATTAGGAGGAAACCTTTTTTGTTATATTACTGGACCTTGGTATCATCTGTGTCAGGACTGTCCGTAAGGGTCCAGCAGCCACCTCTGCGCAGTTGAGTATTACTGGCTTTCTGTTAAGATTGGCACTGGTATAGATCCCAGTTTTACAACTAAAAAAAAAAAAAGGCACTGGTAGTAAAGTTTATTAACTGGGGCAGGACTGGCCGGTGGCATTTTCATAGAAACCTGCACTCAATTCAAAGGTCCAGAACTGGTTTGCTTTGCTTAAATTGGGAAACATAGCAGACAGACCTTTGATAATTATGGCTGAGGATAAATCAAAGGTTTCCAACAAGGGGCCATTAAAAAATACTAATACCGAAAGCAGAGGTGCTGAGGAACCCTCCAGATCCCAGTCAAAAAATAAAGCTTCCAAAGATGAAGTTCCTCACAAATTGAAAAATAACAGTGACGAAAAAAGGAAGCTTGATCAAGCCTCTGAAAGTGGCTAAAAAGAAACTGTCAAGACAGATATGCTCCCGTTGCTCCTGGGAAAGTCAATAGTGAGACAATAGGCAGCTTAAAGCATTCAGAAAAAACAAAGCACTTACAAACTGTGCAGGTTCTTCTGTCAGTACAAGTTATGGAAAAAGCATGACAATTGTTTCAGACCCTTCAAAAGATGGGTCCTCTATTTACTGGGGCTGGCAAGCACTCTTCTACAGTTCTGTGTTCTGTAGACTGTGAGGGTGACACAGATGATGATCAAATTCTATGATGCCCCTGACATGGATTTTGAGAGCCTTCCTCTATGTTTTCATTTATACAAAATATGTTGGATACCCTAGACCTCCCTACTTAGGAGCCCAACCAGAATGTCGATGAAGACGAAAATTATAGGGAGATGAAGGGTCTTTCATCCTCAAAGACCCTGGTCGTCCCTATCTATAATGCATTTAGAAAAAATACCATGAAGGTGCTTCAACACCCCACTTCAGTACTAGGGGTTGATAAGTGGCTTGAGAGAAAATATAAATTGTCTAAAAATGGTACCGAGTTCCTGTCAGCACACCCTAGCCACGAGAGTATAGTGCAGCAGGCAGCTTGTGAGAAAGCTGGAGTCTCCTTGTCGCCCTCTCTCCCCTGACAAGGATTCCAAGAAAATTGACTTTATAGCAAAGAAAATGAATGCCACAGCTTCCATGCTTCTCAGGCTTTCTTCTTACAGGGCATTCACAGCCAAATATCAGAAAGCCCTCTGGAAATCTGTCCAGGCTATCGCCCGCAACGGATCAGATTCTATGGTACAGGAGCTGGTGGATACGTCAGAAACTGCCTTGGAAGCTACTATGTACCAATTCCACATGGCAGATGACAATAATGTTGCATCCTCTAGGGCGATGGCCCATGCCATGTCTCTGAGATGCTTCACTTGGCTTAGAACAACCAGTCTGACTACAGACACTCAGAACAAGGCCATGGATTTTCCCTGTGATCAAAATATGTTGTTTGATTACAGAACCACTGACTACATGAAAAAGATTGATGAGTAAAAGGCCTCCTGGCAGAGCCATTCATTCAAGCCTAAACCCGCCACCCCTCAGAGATCCCATCCCAGGGGCGGTAGGGGCAGAAGTTTTGTTCCCAGGCCTTACAGTCCCTATCTCCAATCTGACTTTAGCCAGTACAGGGGTCTTTCAGAGGCAGGGGCAGAAGGGACCAAAGAAGATCCACCTCTACCCAGCCATCTGCCTCTCAGTCTAAATCCTGATGTGAGTGTCCAGGTCGCCTTCCCGTGTCTGGTTGGAGGCAGACTCTCTCACTATCTTCGGCACTGGTCCCTCATCACATTGGACAAGTGGGTGCTGGAGATAGTGGAGAAGGGTCTGTTATTGCAGTTCAGGCAGCTGCCAGACCTCAAGCGTACCCAGGTGTCAAGACCTCTGTCACTATCACAGATACCGCTGTTGGAAATGGAGGTATAAAACCTTCTAGCTTTACGAGCAGTGGAGAGGGTCCCCACCCACGAGAAGGGCAAGGGCTTCTACTCCAGGTATTTTCTGACACAAAAGAAAACTGGGGAGTGGCGACCTATCTTAAGATCTCGGATACTTAAACAAACATCCGAAAAAAACCAAATTCAAAATGGTCACTCTGTCACTGGTCATACAGTCCTTACAGGTCGGCCTGGTGGCATAGAGGCTTGAGGCGCTGGGCGCCACACCTCACACCACGCCAGCGATCGGGTTCAGAGCGAGCCTGGGTGCGTTGGAGGTCAAACTGGGGGAGAGGATTAGAGCCAGCAGCGGACAGGCCCCTCTACCTCAGGGATAGAGGTAGCAAGTACCTCGGAGCTTGGCCGCCCTCTGGTGGAGGCTGAGGAAGCGGCACCTCTCTGAGGACCTTCGGCACTAGGCCATTCAGGGGAGGGAGGAGGAGACCCCATCCCGAGCTGTGGTACGCATTTGCACCTCCACACGCATGTGTTACCACTTCCAGGGGTCTCGGGAGTAGGTCCACGGGAGAAAACAGGAAAAATTGGGGGTCCACCGAGGATGATACCTCTGGACCAGCTCTGGAGATCTGCCGGGGCGCACATGGCACTATAAGCCCCTGAAAGACCCCGAGTCCGGTATGTTGGTGGACGATGATGGAGGACCTGCCACAGGAGGATAAAGAGAGTTAAAAAAAAAAAAATACAGTCCTTACAGCAGGGCAACTGGCTAGCCTCCCTTGACTTAAAGGATGCCTACTTTCACATTCCCATAAGGAAATCTCACAGGAAGTTTCTCAGGTTCAGACTTCCTTCGGGTCACTATTAGTTCACCGCAATGCCCTTCGGTCTGTCCTCGGCCCCAAGAGGCTTTACCAAGTGTCTTGCAGTGGTAGCAGCACATCTCAGGAGACTGGATGTCGCTCTCTCCCCCTCTCTGGATGACTGGCTCATAGTAGCAAAGTCTCCTTGCCAAGTCAAGGAATCTCTTTCCCTCACAGAATGCACTCTGGAGTCTCTATGTTTCCTGGTAAATCTCAAGAAGTCTCACCCGGAACCCACCCAGCTGCTCACCTTCATAGGGGCCCAGCTGGACACTCGGAAGGGATATGCTTTCCTCCCACAGGAAGGAACTCAGAGTTTCCTTTCAGTGGCAGATTCTTTCGCCCAAGACCAGCCAGACATTTCCTCAAACGTCTGCGACATATGACCTCCATGACTGCAGTAGTCCCAGGGGTCAGGTACAGGATGAGACTCCTGCAAGCCTACCTCAGAACTCGCTGGTCTCAGAGAAGCAACAAGTTTTCAAAGTTAATACCAGCGTCGGAGCAGTTCCTCCAAAATTTGCTGTGGTGAGTGGGCCCTGCAGATTTGCCGGCAGGGATTCCATTTCAAGTTTCTCTTCCCACAAAGGTGATAACCACAGATGCCTCCCTGTTGGGCTGGGGAGCTCATTTAGAACTGTGCCTCAGTAAGCGGCAACTGGACTCCAAAGAGTCACAGTTGCACATAAACTTTTGGAACTCAGAGCAATCTTACTAGTTCTCAAGCTTTTCGCTCCCAGCATAGAAGGGTAGGCGGTTCAAATTTGAATGGACAGCACCACTCCAATGTTCTACATAAACAATCAGGGTAGTACCTGATCAGGAATACTCTGTTTGAAGCTCTGGTCTCTAGCATTCTCCCTGGGAGTCCGCCTCTTAGCTATTCACCTCCCAGGCAAACTTAATACTCTGGTGGATGCTCTAAGCTGCATCAGTCAAGGTCAGAGCGAATGAACACTGAACAAGCAAATACTAGCCACAGTGTTCAGGCAGTGGGGCACGCTAGATGTGGATCTGTTTGCCTCTCCTCTCAATTTTCAGCTTTCTCAGTACTGTTGCAGGCCCCCAGTTCCGGGAACACTTCCTCTGGATGCCCTGATCCTGGACTGGTCAGGGAGGTTCCTATACGCATTTCCTCCCTTTCCCCTGATTTTCAGGGTTTTGCTGAAACTCAGGCAGCAGCCTGCATCCATGATCCTAGTGGCTCTGGACTGGCCCAGGCAAGCCTGGTACCCTTTCCTTCTCTCAATGTCCTGCAACATACCCATTCGCCTGCTTCCAACTCACTTCCTGATGACCCTTCCTCAGACAGGAGTGCAGTACCCAGACGTACGCTCTCTTCACCTCTAAGCCTGGTTCTTGAGGAGTTAAGAGTTTCCATCCTCACAGTACTCTGAACAGGTCCTTAAGATACTGAGGATGGCTAAAAAACCAAACACTAAGAAGTCTTATGCAGTCAAATGGAAAAGGTTTTCCCTCTGGTGCAGAAGTGAAAAGGTCGAACCCCTATCAGCTTCAGACCCTCAGCTGCTAGACTACCTGGTACACCTACAGGCATCAGGCTTGAAACCATCTTAACTCAGGCTACACCTGGCAGCAATTTCAGCCTACCTTTCAGTGGGAAAGAAGAAATAATATCTTCCCTTGTCAATCTTCACCATTCATTACTGCTTGGGTTAAGCCGGAGGTGTGCACCCGCTACGGGAGTTTTTTTTTTTGAGTCGGCTCCAACAGCGCCCGCCCTCGGGACAGCGTACAACGTCATGCGCGGGCGGCCGTTAGGTGCCATAGACCTCCTCCATCTCAGTTCTGTTTCTCCCGCCATCGAGGCTGCACCTGCTGCGCGGTAGTGTATAGTTTCTCATTTTTTTCCACAGCTGAAGACTCCTCGTTTTCTCAGACCATCCACTCGGCCAGTATACGGTAAAGACCGTTCCTTTTCATTTCTGTACTGCGGCGAGTGCTTTATTACTTTTTTCCTTGTTTAGTTGCATCATGTCGGTTCGGGAGCAAGCGTAAGTCGGCGGGCAGCGCCCTCTATCGCGGTGCTCCTGTGGCCGGCATTTTTCCGTCTCGGACCGGCATGATGTCTGTCTCCGTTGCCTGGGACCCAACCACGACATGGACTCGTGCGACGCTTGTTTCTCCATGGACCGTCGTGTCCTCGAAGTCCGCGCGTTCAAGCTCGGCAAGGCCCCGCCGACCTACGGGGGACGGCGTCGCTCCAGGGATTCCAAGGTAAGGTCTCTAGGCCCTTCCCGGGTCCCTCCGAGCCTACTGATCCTTGGAGGAGGAAGCTTCCTCCTCTTCTCTTGCAAGAGGAAGCTTCTCTTGCGGTCTCGGGAAAGTCGGTCCCTCCTGGGCACGATGGGGACACTGCCTCGGCAGTCACCTCCTCAGAGGTGCAGGCTCCCCAGTGTTGAGGCCCACGATTTCTGGGCCTGGCACGTGGACCTCGACACCGCCCTCGGCACTGTTTTGGATCGGCGCCGCTTGCAGCCGGTGATCAAGACGGCGCTGCGAGGCGCGCGCCCTGCCCGCCCGGTGCCTTTCGCGGTGCCACGGGCCGGTCTGTGCTCGGCGGCGCCAGGTTAGGTTCCGGCGCGGGGCGGCGCCGTGGAGCCTAACTAGTGCGGCAGGGAGCCAGGACTGGGCCTGGCTGTCGCGAGTGGGCGGGGGTCGTCCGGCGCCATTTGCAGTGCCGTTGCTCCGGGGATCCCTGGGGTTGCCAGCATTGAGGTTCTGCTGGTCTCGTCCTCTTCGGAGGCCGATGACACAGATGTGGACCCATCCTGGCACCCTGACTCTTCGGGGTCAGGGTCCCCGGTGGCACAGGGTGCTAGGCGGCGCAGTGGGCCCCTTCCACTGTCCCCACTCCCATCCTCCCCTGAGGGTCCTCAGGCTAGGGGTGGCCCTGGGTCCCAGGGGGGTGATGTGGTGGGGACTGAGGAGGAGGCTCCCCCTCCTAGGGGGCCTGTGACAGCTGCCCTCCCGGGTGCTGTTGCCTCCTCTCGGGGTGGGGGAACGCTGCAGTCGAGGAGGAGGGCTCTCTGAGTCCGAGGGGCAGGGGACGGGTGCCCCAGTCTCCGCCGGCCACCCCTCATGGGGTGGCTAGGAGCCATAGTGCCGAATCCCGCCCTTCCCTCTTGGGCCCCGGGGTTCCCTCCGGTGGTGTTGCTGTGGACTGCCCTTCTGGACCCATGCAGTCCCGGGTTCGTCACAGGGGAGGTCCCCCTCCTGGGCTCTTCCAGGCATTGCATCCTCAGGGTCTCGTCTTGCGGCCTGGTTTGTTGTCCGGGATCCCGCCAGCTCGGGCTCCGTTCCCCGGATTTCAGAGCCCTGGCAGAGGTCAGTTGCCTCTTCATAGGTGCCCTTCTCCAGTACCTCTGCATCCACCCCCTGCTCTTCCAGGCCATGTCGGTCCTACGGGTCCGTTATCCTGGGAGCAGTTCAGAGGTTCTGCGGCGGCCTTCCCCTCATACGTTAGATACATGCATGAGCGGGTCTTTCGACTCTCCCCACCGCCGCAGGAATCTTCTGGACATTCGAGCTCTCCATCATCCTCGTCTTCCTCCTCTGAGGGAGAGGAACCCATTGCTCATCTTTCTTCCGACGCTGATTTCACTGAATATCAGTGATTCCTCTCGAG
Source organism: Neoceratodus forsteri (assembly GCA_016271365.2). Lineage (NCBI taxonomy): Eukaryota > Metazoa > Chordata > Ceratodontiformes > Ceratodontidae > Neoceratodus > Neoceratodus forsteri. The sequence continues at coordinate 114,034,669 of JADMNL010000022.1, forward strand.
GATGGTGAGGGATCTTTGAATCTCTTATGTTAGGCGAGACAATACTGAACGGGAGACGCGTGAATTCCTTGGAGAATTCAGTGCCCAGCACCTGGTGGTACCTTCCTGGCCTATCCCCTTCCAGGAGGCATCTATCCTTTCCTGGCAGTCGCCAGCCGACCTTTCTCCCGGCCCGGCAGACTGTCGTCGAAGGTATTGTGCCCCCTCGAAATCCCTGGGTACCCTTCCCAACCCTTCCTCGGTTTGGTGTACCTAGAGACTCCTTCCGGCGCCGCCCATAGCGCTGACCACGCCCACAGATTCGGATTCACTAACTCGACCGTGGGGGCGTAAGAGTGTTCTTCTTCTCATGCGGTGGCTTGCATTGCATCACATCAGGCTCACAACGCTGCCTACAGTCGGCATCTGTGGTCGATGCTCTCCCAGCTCCTAGCATCAATGCCTGATACGGAGCAAACCAGACAGGCTATTGCCTTCTCCGCTATAGGCCTGGAGCTGGCAAGACACCAAGCAAGGGCATCTTATGATGCCAATGAGGTGGCTTCCAGGCTTGCGGGGACAGCGATCTGCATTAGGCGGACGGCATGGCTCCGTCTATCAAGGTTGTCACCCCTGGCCCGGCGTAGGGTGATGCGCTCCGCTTTCCGGGGGACCCGTCTTTTTTTCCTCCAGAGCTAGGAGACTTTTGCAGGGGCTTTCTCCGTCTCCCCGTCCTCGGGGGGCACCTCCTAGCTCTTCTCCCACTTAGGCTTCTCTTGTGTTAGCCAGGGTCTTCCCCTTCTGTTCCTCACCAACAGGAGGCTGGGGGTCTTGTTCCCTCAGGGTTCTACCCCCCTTTGTCAAGGGGGGAGGGGGCTTGGTACTCACCCAAGCAGTAATGAATGGTGAAGATTGACAAGGGAAGATATGAAAATTACGTACCTACCATAATTCTTGATCTTCTCTTGTATCTTCACCATTCATTACTGATACCCACCCACCTTCCCCTCAGTGGCCTCCTTCTGTGCTCTGCCCTCCCGTCCCGCTCCTCTCTCCCCTTGGCCTTTATGCCAAAAAAAATCTGTTTTTTTCCCCATTCTTGTGAATGGATTCTCTTTTCCTCAAGCTAGAGAGGAACGAGTACAGTTGCAAATTCTTTAATTCTGAGGAACTCTTTCTGACTGCCCTATGGTGCGATTCCTACCTTCTTCAGGTCATGTAGTTTCACAGCCTGGTGGCCATGCCCTGTCTTGGCCTCCTCAAAGTTTGGAATCCCCCTGGCAGACATTATTTTTCAAAGCTTTTCCAGCTGCTGACTGAACTTGTCAGCTTCAAGCCTCTGTCTGCCTTGTCCTAGCAAGTCTGATTGAGTTCCTCTCTATTTTTCTTACAAACTGCCTCCGAGAAGGCATATTTTTCCCATACTCTTCTGTGGTAGCACTTAACAAGGTGCTAAGGAACTTAGTCCTCTTCCTGGATGGGCGCTCTTCCGGAACAGGTTCTGCTCGGACAGTCTAGGAGCCCTCAACTAGGATGAAGGGACTTGGCATGTTGAGAGTTCAGAGAGTCTGCCCTCTCTTGGGTCTGTTCAGGAGGTTCGGTGGAACCTCTCCTCAGTCCTAACAACTGGGATTCTTGCTCCCTTATTAGTTTCAAGCCTATAAGCCTCTCAACCAACAATGCTCGATGGGCACTGTTCTCCTTCTCAACATGCCTCTTTTCTTTCTTTCTTCTTCTTCTTCTTCTTCTTCTTCTTCTCTCCCTCTCTCTGTTCCTCCCCTAGAGCCGCCCGGAAAGGAGGCCCTCTTGGTCCCCTTAGGGTGAGAATTCTCTCCTCTGTCTGTTCTCCATCGGCTTATTCCTTTTTCAGTTTATTTCCTTTCCTTTTTCTATCCCTCGGCTCTCTTGCCTCACTTTCTTTTTCTTACACTTTATTTTCGCCTCTCTGGCTAACAGAACTGAGATGGAGGAGGTCTCTGGCGCAAGCGGCTGCCCTCGCGCATGACGCCGGTGCACGTCGTTCCTCGAGGGCGGCGCTGCTGGAGCCGACCAAAAAAAAACTCCAGATGTGGTGCAAGGCTCCGCTTAACCTAAGCAGTAATGAATGGTGAAGATACAAGAGAAGATCAAGAATTACGGTGGTACGTAATTTTCATTTTTTCCCATGACATTTTTAAACAGTTTTCAAAGGCCTCTTGTACCTCCAGCCTACAACCAGGGAGCCTGTTCTTCCTTGGAGAACTTTGCATAGATGGGCTCATGAATCCACCTTTTCGAGCCTATGTCCGGCCCACATCAAGTTTGTAACTTGAAGACCATCTTCCTCATAGCCATTGCATCTGCCAGGAGGATTTCAGAGCTACAGGCCCTGTGCACTGAGGCAGATTACATCATCCTTCACAGCGATAAAGTTGAGCTCAGGACACATAGGAAATTTCTGCCAAAGGTGGCTTCAGAGTTTCACTTGAACCAGTCCATTACTCTGCCTGTTTTTTTTTTTACTGAGCCATCCACTCCTGGCGAACAAAAGCTCCACAGCTTGGATGTCAAAAGAGCCATCTTTCACTACCTAGAGCATACTAGACAGTCCAGAGGCTCTTCCACTCAGTTGTTCCTCACCTTTGGGGACGTAGGCAGAGGAAGACCAGCTACCAAGAGAACTATTTCTCATTGGTTGGTGTCTTGTATTAGATTCTGCTATGATAAAGCTGGTCAGCAACCTCCAGTGGGGCTCAGGGCCCATTCCACCAGGGGCACTGCAGCCTCGCTTGCAGCAGCAAGGGACATTCCCCTACTAGATGTCTTCAAAGCAGCTACCTGGAAATCTGTGCACACCTTTGTGAAACACTACAGTTTGGATGTGTAGACCAGATCTGATGCCATATTTGGCAGGGCAGTTCTGCAGAGCCTCTTTCCTAAGTAGGTTCTCTGTCCGCTTCCCACTTGGTACTGCTTGGTAGTCTGTAAAAAGTTACTGATGCTAAAGGACTCCTGGGATAAGAAAAAAAACATTCAAACAACATGAAGTCTTGCTATATTATGACATATGCAGTGAGTCCCAACCTTCGAACTGCTCCGGAGGTGAAAGAGTTAACTTTCCTTGCCAGGCATGGAACGCTGAGCTCAAGCTCGTTTGAAACTCTGTCTGTTGTTCTTCAAACTCAAACCGTCAGATTCTTCACTCCGCCTCACTGAACAGTCGCTCCGGAGATCTCTCCTTCTGCTCGGTTCATTTTGTCGGTTAAAGTATTGCTTTTCTCGGTTTTCGACCGAATTTAAACCGCAACCGGTCGGTTCAGCCTCTGTCTGTGGTATTGTGAGTACTAGATAGGTTTTACATTAATTTCTATTCTGTGTGGAACTTGTAAACTGTCTGTCGGTTCGGTTTGAACCGATCAGGTTGTTTCAAATATATTAATCTGTCATTTAGAGTGCGGTTACCGGTTCTTATCGGTTCTAAAAAAATGGATTTTATTACAGTTTTTTCCACGACCCGTGACACGGTTGTCTATAAGAGGGTCTTACCTGGCGGATTTCCATAAACGGGTAAGTTTGGTTAGGCTGGCATTATGTCTGAGAAACCCAAAAGAAAAACCGGGCCCACTGGGTTTCAACACTGCAGTGTCTGTAGGGAAGTCTTTGCCAAGGCTGACCCCCACACCACCTGTGTTTATTGTCTGGGGTTTGACCACCTCAATGCAGACTGCCAGATTTGCAAAAATTTTCCTGCAGCTACCCTGGAATAGAGAGTTGGTAGGCTCAGGGAAAGGGAGGCCAAAAAGTCCGCTGAACCGGATGGCCAGCCCGGTTTGGTTCCAACCAAACCGGAGGGAGTGCCCTCTGACCAGGGCGAGACTTCCTCGGGCAAAAGGAGATCCGACTCTGAGGAGTCGGTTCCAGCAAAAAGGACTAGGAAATCAGCTGGTATGGAGCCAAAACTTTCCTCTCCAACCGCTGAAGAAATAGCCAAAGCGATTAAAATTGTCCAGTCGCTTTCCCTAGTTCCGACCGAACCGGCACCATCAGGTAAGCGTCTGGTTCGTCAGCTCCACCAGTTCAAGAGTATGATTTAGAGGAATTTTATGAACCGGAGGAGGGGAGTAGTATGAGAGAGTGAATGGATTTGAAAGTCTGAATGTGCCCATTGAACTGGACATCTCCCAGACAGACCTTCAGGAGTGTCTCCTCCTAGGCTTTCTGGAGTCCCTTCTCATTTTATGTATTATAAAAGTGGCTGAAACCCTCCAGCTCCCTATGGAGGAAGCTGTGGATGATCAAGAGGAGCCTGACTATGTGGAAATGATGGATATCCCAGAGTCCAGGAGACTGTCTATTCCTTTGCATAAATCTTTGGGAAACAGACAGTAAAATTCTAAAACTCCTCACACTGTACCTCCTGTGGATAAAAGAATGGACAAGAGGTACACATTGTCAGGCTCTGATACGGAGTTCCTTACTCAACAATGCAGCCATGTTGGAGTAGTGCAGGCTGCAGCCTGTGACAAGGCAAATATTCCTTGGCTTCACCCCTCGACAAGGACTCCAGGAGGATTGATGCCATGGCAAAGAAACAATACATGGCAGCATCCTTGGGACTCAGACAGGCAAATTATATGGCTTATGTTGCTAGATATCAGAAATCCAGATGGGATACTGTTATGGCTCTAGCAAAACAGGTCCCTGGCCAGCTTGCCAAGGAGCTGGAGCAGGTGGCTGCTGATGGTATTGAGGCTTCCAAGGTGTAATTCCATGCTGCAGTGGACTCTAATGATGTGTCATCAAGAGTCATGGCTACATCTGTGGCACTTCGCAGAATGGCTTGGCTCAGATGTACTTGCCTGTCATAGGATACCCAGACTAAGGCCATGGATTTTCCTGTTGTGGGTAATTCTCTGTTTGGGGAGCAGACAGAGAATTACATGAAGAAAATGGATGAGTATAGGACCACCTATGGAGTGCACAGGCCAAGGAAAGGCAGGCCACTCCTCAAAGGCAGCCTTCCAGGGCTGGGGCAGGCCTTCTCATGAGGCCTTTTACAAGCCCAGGCCTCCTCTTCTGCTTACGCCCAGAGGGGTTCTTCAGAGGGAGAGGCAGACGGGGTACAAGCAGGCCTGCTTCCACCCCTCAGCCTAAAGCCCCTGCCAAGCAGGCACCCTGATGGGTTGCCAGGGCCGATTCTCAGCTACCTGTAGGGGGCAGGCTGGCTTACTTTGTCCAGGACTGGAAGTCTCTGACATCGGACAAGTGGGTCCTGGAAGTAGTAAGCCAGGTACTGGTTCTCAGCTTCAAAAAATTTTCAAAGATGAGAACCAGATCCTTTCCACCTGCAAATCCACCAGAGGCACTTGCCCTAGAGGCAGAAGTCTCTTCCTCCTGGCTCTCAGAGCTGTGGAAAGGGTTCCACCCTACACCAGGGCAAAGGATTGTACTCCAGGTACTTCCTTACCCCAAAAAAGACAGGAGAATGGCGGCCCATCCTGGATCTCAGATACTTAAACAAGCACCTTTTAAAACCAAAATTCAAAATGGTGACTCTGGGAATTATTCTACCCTCTCTAAGGCCAGGGGACTGGCTGACGTCCCTGGACCTCAAGGATGCCTACTTCCATATTCTCATCAGAAGCTCCCATCGAAAGTACCTCAGGTTCGAGCTGCCCTTAGGCCATTACCAGTTCGGAGCAATGCCCTTTGGCCTCACCTCTGCTCCAAGGGTATTCACAAAATGCCTGGCAGCAGCAGTTGCCTCCCTAAGAAGGCAAAAAATTGCCATCTTCCCTTACCTGGACGACTGGCTCATAGTAGGCCAGTCTCCAGACCAAGTCAGGTTACATCTACAGATAACTCAGCAACTGCTCACCTCTCTAGGTTTCCTTCTGAATCTTTCAAAGTCAGTTCTAGAGCCTGTCCAGCTCCTCACCTTCATAGGCGCAGAGCTGAACACAGAGAAAGCCAGAGCCTTCCTTCCTTTGGACAGGGCAAGGACCCTGGTCTCTCTGGCCTCCTCATTCACCCTGCAGGTCTCTCGACCAGCAAGGCATTTTCTATAGCTCCTGGGGCACATGGCTGCTTCTACAGCAGTAGTGCAGGGAGCAAGATTTCAGATGAGGGACATTCAGTTCCATTTGAGAGCCTTTTGGTCTCAAAGGAAAGACCCTCTAACCAAATTGATCCCAGTAACTGGAACCCTGATCCAAGCCCTACAGTGGTGGCAGGATCAGAGCAATCTGAGACAAGGGGTTCCCTTTGTCACTCAGTCTCACTCCTTAATCCTACTACAGTTGCATCCCTCTTGGGGTGGGGAGCTCACATGGGCGATCTCACTACCCAGGGATTGTGGTCCCCTCAAGAATCTCTGCTTCACATCAATCTGTTGGAACTCAGAGCAGTTTTTCTAGCACTTCAAGTTTTTTCCAAATCTGTTCAGAACAAAGTTGTACAGGTCAGAACAGACAACACCACCAGAATGTGGTACATCAACAAGCAAGGAGGCACTCGGTCTACGGCCTTGTGCACCGGAGCAATGAAGTTGTGGTCTCTGGCTTACTCCCTGAACACCTCCCTTACGGCAGTTCACCTCCCAGGCAAGGACAATGTCCTGGCAGATGCTGTCAGCAGGATTTCCCAGGCCATCACGATGGTCACTGGACCCCTGGTCCTGAGGTAATATTTGCCAGATGGGGCACCCCGCAGATAGATCTTTTTGCAGCCCCAGACAATCACCAACTTCCCCTTTTTTGCTGCAGGCCCCCAGTGTTGGGCTCAGTTCCTCTGGATACCTTAGTTCTCAATTGGGAAGGGAAGTTTCTCTATGCTTTTCCCCCCTTCCCTCTCCTGTTCAAAGTGTTAGTCAAAATCAGATCTCAATCCTGCAAGATGATTCTGATTGCTCCAGATTGGGCCAGACAACCCTGGTATCCACTCCTACTGTCCTTAGCAGTCCATCTTCCCCTGTGTCTTCCCAGGAATCACAACCTGTTAACCTGTGCTCTGGGAAGGATTTGGTACCCGAACCTCAAATCTCTCAATCTCAAGGCCTGGCTCTTGAAGAGTTAGAGTTTGCTGATCTACACCCTCCCAAGGTGTAATGGATATATTGAAGGCTTCTAGGAAACCTTCCACCAGGGCTACTTACAATTCCAAATGGAAGAGGTTTTCCATATGGTGCTCTGGAAGCATATTTCCCAGAATCTGCTGATTTACCCACAGTCCTGGATTATATGATCCATTTAAATACTTTGGGGCTGAGACCAGCTACCCTAAAAGTACATTTGGCAGCTGTGTCTGCTTTTATTTCAACAAGTAAGCCCTCTTCTCTTTCAGCTCATCCTGTATTCTCCCAAAGTTTTTAGGGATTGCTTCACACCAACCCTCCATTCAGGGATCCTGCCCCTACCTGGGATCTTAATGTTTGCATTGCTCAGCTCATGCAACCTCCCTTGAGCCCTTGTCTTCAGCAGAGCTTAAGTACTTGACTTGGAAGACTGTTTCTGGTAGCCATCACTTCTGACAGATGCATAAGTGAATTACAAGCTTTTGTCAGTGGAGCCTGATTTTATCTCCTTTCATAGAGATAAGGTGGTCCTCAGGACTAACAGGAAGTTCTTGCCTAAGGTGGTTTCAGATTTCCACCTTAATCAATCTATATCTCTCCAGTGTACTTCACTGACCATTCCTCCTCTGGCGAGAGGAGGCTGCACAGCTTAGATGTGAAGAGAGCCCTTAGTTACTACATAGAGCGTACCAAGGGTCACAGGTTTGACTCCCTCCAACTGTTCTTCACTTATGGTGAGGTTTGTAAAGGGAAACCTGCCACTAAAAGATCCATTGCCAGGTGGATTGTCTCTTGTATCTAATTCTGTTATGAAAAGCTGGGTAAGATTCCTCCCTCAGGCCTGAGGGCTCACTCTACCAGAGGTACAGCTGCTTCCCTGGCTGCTGCCAGGGATATCCCTATTCTAGAGATTTGTCAAGGAGCTACCTGGAAAACAGTTCACACTTTTACCAAGCATTACTCCCTGGACATCCAGGCTAGGAGTGATGCTCGGTTTGGCACAGCTGTGCTTCAGAGCCTATTTCCTACGTAGGGTCTGTCCCTCCTCCATGGAGGTACTGCTGTGTAGTCTGCATATGTCATAATATAGCAAGACTTCATGTTGTTTGAAGAAAGAATTACTCACCTTAGTAATGTTGTTTCTTCTAATGGAGTCTTGCTATATTATGATCTCCCCCTGCCTGCCTGCCCCTCTCAGAACCTCTGTTTTTGGGATGCGGGTGGGCAGTGCAGTGTTGGCACTTAGTAGATGCCCACCTAGTTGTTTTCACCCCTCCTTTTTTGGGGTGGCTTTGTGTTGTGTTTTTCATTTTTTGGGTCTCCTGACTTGAGTCTTTGTTTTGGGACCAAAAAATGTGTTCTCATGTTTAGTAGCCAGTTGGCTAGTGTAGGTTTACAGCTTCCACACAGGCCCTCAGTAAGTTTAGCTCGTAAAGATCTGACGGTTTGAGTTTGAAGGACAACAGACAGAGTTTCAACCGAGCTCGAGCTCAGCGTTCCATGCCTGGCATGGAAAGTTAACTCTTTCACCTCCGGAGCAGTTCGAAGGTTGGGACTCACTGCATTTGTCATAATATAGCAAGACTCCATTAGAAAAAACAACATTACTAAGGTGAGTAATTTTTTCTTACTCACCACAGTAATCTTCTTTCCTCCATGGGGTCCTTTAGCATCAGTAAGCTCCCACCCTTCCTCCCTGGTTCCCCTGTCGGAGAATTGCTCTTATGTCACCTTTTACCAAATTTAGCGTTTGTTATTGATGAGTTTTTACCTCATGTTGCTGTTTCTCTTTCCACTTTTGGACATTTGCATGTTTTTTGAAACCTGTTAATTCTTTTTCGGGGCATTTGCCCTCGTTTTTCCTTGAAAAAATTCTGAAGCAGTCAACAGCTCTCACTCAGTTCACACCCCCCTCCTGTCTTTTGATTGGCTGGCCCTACGCTCATTAAAAAATCTCTTAAAGGCACACCGCTGAGGCAGTTGCACCTAGCCAGCTAAGTGCAACAAGTTATTGATGCTAAAGGACCCCATGGAAGAAAGAAGATTACTGCGGTGAGTAATTTTTTCTTCTGTGCAGTTTTAGGGATCGTCTCTGCTCCACCCTCTGTGGCCTCTTCTGGCTCTGAAACCTCTGATCCTGCCTGGGGTCCTAGCCAAAATAAAAAAGAGACGATCTCCTCCCTTTACTCCTCAGGTAGCAATGCAACTCCTTTTAGTGGTTCGTCCTGTCGGGGTCCATGCTTAACCTCTGTCCATGCTCTCTTTCTCTCTCTCTTTTCATTCTCATCTCTCTCTCTCTCACCGTCTTATCCTTTCTTCTCTTTCTCTCTCTCTCTTTCTCTCGCTCTCTTTTTTACCTTCCTCTCTCCCTACCCATTTTCTCAACCCCTTCTTGCCTGACCAGTGGTTGGGGTCTCCCTACCTCAGAACTTAGGCCCTTTCCTCTTCCTCTGGTCAGCTTATTCCTTCTTAAGTTTATATCCTTTCCATTTGTCCATCCCATAGGCTTCCTTGCCCCACCCTCCACCCCTTTTTCCTCTCTGGCGAGCAGAACTGAGGTTGGCTTGCATTACTGGACCACCTATAAACGCCACATGACACGCTTGCCCCAAAGTACAGCACCATTCCTGACACCGCCCTCCACTAGAGAGAAAGCTTTCGGCTAAAAAGCTTCCTGCGGAGTCCTAGCACCTCTGGCTAGAACGCACCAGTGATGAATAGTAAATATATCAGGAAGATCAAGAATTACGATAGGTACATAGCTTTCATCTCTGGTGAATGGGTCTGGTGGACAGTTAACTTCTTCTGGGCAGTCAACTGTGAACCCCCTACAGTCTGACTACCCTGAGCAGCAGATGTCTGGAGTAGCGAGGCTGCAGCTGTATGCTTGATCTAAACCAGAGAGCATCTCAACATCATCCTGTGGCGTCGCCTATACTGTTGTCACTGATCTTATCTGTGTCAGTCTTCACCATTTATCACTTGTGGGTTATGACCGAAAGATCAGGACCCTGTAACCCCATGGGAGAAATTTTTTTTTTCAGGGGGAGGAGCCAGCGCCGGCACTACGCCGCCCTTGAGGCAGACGCACAGCGTGGCACTCGATGAATGACCAATAAATGACGCCGACTCCTCCCTCACCTCAGTTCTGCTTCTGCTGTTCAGTGAACAGCGACCTCTTGGGCAAGCAAATTTTGTACTGTAACACCACAGCTTAGTTCCGCTCTTGTCAACGCCGAAGCCTAGTTCTGTGTGCCTGTCGCCGAGGCACAGGTCAGAAAGCATAGGAAAACCAGGAGCAGTTGTAGAATTCACCAAAAATATTTATTTACACTAGCAGTAACATAAAAAAAATAAACTTATTCAGTATAACAATTTACAAAGGCCAATAAAAACAGAAAAAGTCCATCTGGGTTTTTCCTCAATCTCTGTGTCCATTCTTCTCTCTAGCAGTTGCAGCTCAGCTCTCTTGTAAGTCCTTCCAACCCCCATTCTTAACAAGTGTAACCCCTACAAATGGGGGTTCCTAAAAGCCTTCCCGGAGCTTGCCTAAATGCTTCCTGCCTAACTGGTGTTCGGCCCAATGCCGCCAAAATGCGGGTGTTGTGAGTGCTTCTAAAGCCTCCAGTACTGTCTCTTTAAGAGCTGCCTGCTCGCAGGCTCCAGCGGTTTGGCATGGGGGGGACTGGTGTTTCCCTGTTCGAATCCCGCCTGAGCCGCGGTGAAATCGCTCCAATTTGGTAGTTGCTATAAGCGCAGAAGGGAGCCCTTTTGAAAGATGCAACTGTTTGGCTATAATTAGTTAGAGCAGTAGTGGAATTACAGTTTGTCTAACCTGCTTCTTTTGCAGCTGGGACTGTGTGCACTTGGCCCTTCCATTTTGGACCTGGACTATTGAACTGAGCCAATGGTAAACGGGGGAACACTAAAATAAAGATCTTTCTGACCAACCAAGATCAGGACTCGTGGGAGCCGGCTGACCAATGAGACACAGCTAGTAATTCTTTGAAGTAATGTCTAAATTATGGCGCCTTGTTTGCACCAATAGGGGCAGTATTAAGTGACTGGCATCTGCAGCCCACCTATGGGATCGAGTGGCCCGAATGGTGAGCCTTGCCTAACTGCCAAGGGCAGAGAGCGTCCGTGGCTGTGAGCAAGGAAGGAGTTCTGGGCTCTTGCGCCGTGGAGTTTCTTGCTGGAAGCACGTGTGGAAGGCCAGATTCGGTGGCTCAGTCGCCGGCTTAGTATCAGATTAAATTGCTGGTAGCGGTCAGAGGAGGCTGTGCAAAACGCAGCTACCTACCAGGCTCACCTGTAGAGGACTGGAGAATCTGCTGAATCGCTACCGTCTGTCAGGAAAAGTGAAGCTGCGTTGTGACTCCCGATTAGCTGTGAGTTCGGTTGGGCCCTAGGAGCAGCTGCCTGGTATGGTACCCCTCTGTTGCTTTTCATATAAATGTGTGGAGAAGTGTTTGAAGTCCAGGCGCAGTCCTGCGAGTGATGTGAGAGCACTTTTCCTTCTGGAGTCGTGAGTACTAAATCAGGGTAGCTCCCTGTCAAATGTTTCTAGTAAGGGCAAGATCTTCTGGTTACTTTGCTGACTACACTAACTGAGCCTGCTGGCTCTTATTAAATCTTCATAGGAACCTTATGCTTGCTTCTGTGTCAGGGCCCCAACCAGCTGCATCGAGGGACTAGCCTTTATGGTCTGGGTACCCAGAGACCGTGACTTATATGTTAGGCCTGTGCACAGTGCCCTAGATAGATACTTATATATTAGATTGGTAAGCTAATTAACCTGATCACCCCAGTCCTTGTTAATTCCCCCTAAATAAATCAGATTGATTGTTTTGCAACGGTATACTGGCTAACTTGTGTGTTTATGGTGAATTACTGCACAGTTACTATTGTGTAACAGCATCTTACTTTTCAGGAGGTCCCTGGAGCAAGCTGATTGGTTCAAGCCTGGGGGTAAGTGTATATTGTAAGGGTACTGTGATTGATTTGTGTGGGCCACTAGTGGGAAGAAAGGGGGTTTGCAGTGACCCAGAGGGCTGTGACCAAGTCATATCAGACTGTCTTAACCCTGACCTCTGGGTGGAGGCACTCGCCAATGGATCCAGGCCCCTCAACCTGCCCTTAAGATAGCACCCTCAGGGGGTTACACAAGCATCATGTACTTGTATATTTCAGGCAGGTGCAAGGCAGGAACACAGTGTGCCTGAGCTGAGGCCCCTTTTCCACAGCTCTTCTACAGAAAGCTTAAAAATTGAACTCAGGTAACCTCTTGAGTTTCTAATAGCTTTTGCAATAATCTCAAACTATAATTATATACATTTCAGCAGTAACGCTATATATTTTCTAAACAAAGGGATCCCAATATTAGTTACATTGCCACATAATGATTTGCATATATTTTATATCGGCAGATATGCAAGGGAGGAAAAGACAGACAGCAAGGAAAACTGAGAGACAGTGAGGGGCAAAGAATTGCAAGATTGTTGGGGTGATCAAATCCTAAGTCTCACAGGAAAATTTTGTTCTGCACCCAGACAGAGACAGGAAAGGAATAGAACAGAACAGATCCCTGCATTCACACTCTTTCCATAACAACTGGGACAGGGTCCTATTCTACCCTGTCACAGTGCCATTCCCATCTGTCAGCACTGATTTGACTCCAGATCATCTAAACTGTTAAGACTTTTCCTGTTTTTTCAGCACCAAGACCTTTTTCTGTAGTTTTAGTTCATTTTTCCATCCGATCATGTCTCGTCCTAGGGACAAGAAAGTGTCTTTCAAAGCGGGCCGGACCCCCATGCATTGGTGTCCCTGTAGCCGGCAGTACTCTGTTTCGAACCGACATGATCATTGTTTGACCTGCCTGGGCCCAGACCATGACATGGACCGATGCAATGCCTGCTTCTCCATGGACCACAGAGTGCTTGAAAGCCACGGTCTTAAGGTCAGCGTATACCACCAACTTTGAGGAGGCAGCCTTGTACATGGGCCACCAGACGCAGGTCCCTTGACCCTTCCTCCAAGTCCCCTCCCAGTTCTATACGGACCGTGCAGGAGGGGGCTTCCGCGCCTTCAAGCCTCGCCATAGCGGAGGCCCCTTTCTACAGTGCTGGAGGCACCGTCTGCCCCCCTGGGGCCAGGCTGGAAGCACTGTCTTGGCAATCACCTCCTCAGAGCCGGTGACTCAGCCTGCACCTGCCAGGCCTGGTCTGATGGTTTCCTCAGTGCCACTTATCGGTGCCATCTTGGATCCTGGAATTGTTCCTGGCTCTGGTGATTGGGGCGGCATTGTGGGCAGTACTGGGCCGTCTTGCAGTGCCGCTTGTGGCACTGGGAGTAGGAGAGCCTTTGGGGTGGCCCCACAGGAGATCCTCTGGATTCACTCCTCTTCGGAGGAGGACGATATGGAGGCAGATCCAGACTGGCTGCCAGACTCCTCAGAGTCCCTAGGCTCTCCTCCGTCCAGCACCACTGTGCCTTCCCAACTCCCTCTCCCTTCAGAGACAGTTGTCTTAACCGCCGGCACTGGAGAGGACACCAGTGTTGATGAGGACTCCTAGCTGGGAGAGATTGTGTCCTCAGGCCCCACTGACCTGGCTGGCTCCGTTTCCACAGCCACTAAGTCGCCCTGGGGCCAGGAAGAGGGTTCCCTCTCCAGCCACCCCGTAGGGGCTGGTAGATGACGTCGAACCCTTATTGTTGGGCTCAAGGAAGAGGTCCCTCTTGGAGGCTGGAGAGGCAAGGGGCGAGGTGAGGTGCAGCAGTCTTCCCTAGTAGTCCTCCGGGACCCGGGAACGAGCCACAGCACCGAGTCTTCCTTCTCCCCCTCATCATTTCTGAGTGAGACCTTATTGTAGGAGGCTAGGAGCTGTGCTTTTGGACTCATGCGGCCCGGTTGCTTCATAAGGGAAATCCCCCTCAGGGCTCAGCCCATATCATTTCAGGTTGGTTGAGCGGTCAGTTGCTGTTCCGACCAGCGGATCCTTCTGGGGTGCTAGATCTCCTGTGCAATCTCTTAGCCCTGGCAGGGGGCATCCTCTTTCACAGAGGTGGTTATCCCCTTTACCTCTGCCTTCCACTCCCTCCTTCCCGGACCACTTAGGCCCTATGGGACCGCTGACCTGGGAGCTTTTCAGGGCCACAGCTGCTGATGTTTTTCACTTATCCCCCCAGCAGCAGCCAAACTCGGACTCCTTGTCTTCCTCCCTGAGGAAGAGGATCCCTCTCTCCACCCTTCCTCAGACGCTGACCAGCCCTCTTATCAGTGTTTCCTTTTGGGGCTGGTTGATGAGCTTCAAATCTCCAGGATAGCAAGACACAATCCTTAATGGACAACGCGAACTTTCCCAAGTGAGTTCAGTACGGATCACCTGATGGTGCCCACCTGGCCTACCCCTTTCCAGGAGGCGTTGTACCATACCTGGCAGCATCCATCAGTCCCTTCCCCAGCCCTGATGGAATGCCAGCACAGGTATTGCGCACCCCAAGGGTCTCCAGGAACCCTGCCTCAACCTTCTTCAAGTGTGATGCTCCTGGATACACTTTCCAGCCATAGAAGCCCAAGGTACAACCAACCAACCTCCAGAGGCAGATTCTGTGGAGTTCGACCAGTGGGGGAGGAGAGCCTTCTCTTCAGCGAGCCTTTTGCAATCTATCGCAGCACATCAGACCATCATGCTGCCTACAACAGTTACTTATGATCTATGCTAGGACAGGTCCTAGCATCTGTGCCTGATACAGAGGCAGCCAGGCAAGCCAGTGCCCTCTCTGCATGTGGTCTGGAGCTTGTGAGGCACCAAGCAAAGGAGCCGTATGACGCCAATGAGGTGGCGTCCAGGTTAGCGGGGACAGCGCTCTGCATTAGGCAGACGGCATGGCTTCACCTTTCCCGGTTGTCACCCTTGGCCAGCATAGGGTGATTGCCTCCTCTTTCTGAGGGACCAGCATTTTCTTCCACAGGGTGAGGTGGGAGCTTCAGGGGTGCCTTCCATCTCCCAGGTATAGAGAGACCCCACCTCACCCTGACCAATTACAGGCCTAACTTGACCTGTGGGTCTCCTTCTCCTCCTCCTTCTCCTGTGTCTCCCCACAGGAGGCTGAGAAGTGTTTTCCTCAGCAGGTACTAGGACTGGGGCTTGCACCCACCAGTGTATGAATGGTGGAAGATTTACACAGATGAGATATGAAAATTATGTACCTACCATAATTCTTGATATTTTTGTGTGTCTTCACCATTCATCACTACTCACCACCCTCCCCTCTTGGGCCTCAGACTCTGGGCTGTGCCTCCCCCCATCTTGTTTCTCTCTGAGGCCATTGTGGACTATGTCCAGCTGGTACCTTGGGACCATCTTCCTCTCATGAGGTAAAGGCCCGTTTGGGTCAGGGGAGGGCAAGCAGAGCTGCTTACCCTTGGAGGAGAGCTTCCTGAAGTTCCCTTTTTCTTTGGAACCTGGGGAGGGTCAACCCTAGGAACCCCAGGTGCTCCTGGTCCCGGATCTCTTCCCACACCCTTGGTATGGGGTAATGAGGCCCTCTCCTGGGTTAGTTCAAATTCGGAGGGCTCTGGGGATTCTCTCTCTCCCTTCCTCCAGATTCTTTTCCACACCACTGCCTCCAGCAGAGTCTATTTTCTGCGCAGCGCTCCTCCTTCTTTCAAGTTTACCCCCAACCCCCACTGGGGTAGGGGGTGACTAGTGGTTTTCCCTTCAAGAGCAATCTTGATATAGATGGGAGACTCTGCCCTGGGGGGGGTTCTATCCCCTCCCTGGCAACACTTCAAAACAGGAGTGGGAGATCCTCAACTCCCCTTCGGGTATCAGGGGAAGGTTCCCATTGATTCTTGCCAAATCTCTCAGTTACTCTGCTGCTTGAGTTACAGCGCTTCCCTTCGGGAGTCACGCTCTTGGTTTGAGAGAGCAGATTCTTGTGGGGATAGGGCTGAATCTGGATCCTCTTCCCTTGGCCTCTTAGCACCCTCCTTCTGGGAGCTGTGAGGGGTCTCCTAACTCCTTCCCTTTTCTTCCTTCTCTCTTTTCTTTCTCCTTTCTCTCATCTTGCTCTTTTGCCCTGAGGATGGGGCCCCCTGTTCCAGACCCCTAGGGTAATCCTGTCCTCTTTCTCGGCATTATATCTTTCTCTGTTTATATCCTTTCCTTTGGTTGTCTCATGGGCTCCCTTGCCCTGCCCTATTCTTTTCTCTATATCTAATTTCTTCACTCTCTGGTTTACACAGAATTGAGGTGAGGGAAGAGTCGGTGTCATTTACTGGCCATCCCTCAAGCGCCGCACTGTGCGTCTGCCTCGAGGGTGGCGCTGTGCGGATACCGTCTCCTCCTCAGAAAAAATAAATAATTGCTCCACAGGGTCCTGATCCTCCAGTCGTAACCCACCAGTGATGACTGATGAAGATACACAGAAGATCAAAATTATGGTAGGTGCGTAGTTTCATTTCACCCTGATGACATAGGGGGGCGCCATGGATGATGCCTGGCCACTTCTGGACGCAGTATGCAGTGTCAGGTGAGGGACCCGCAGGGCACTTAGGCTGTTCTCTGCACTGTTAAGAGTTTGGATGTTGTCACCATCCATGGGGTCACTAGCAACACCAAGGAAGGTGAAAGCACTGAACATGGTGACAGATGCGGCAATGGCCATGATTTTGGTCATGGGCCTTACTCTGGGCGAGGTGCTGCTGCTGATGTTGTCCTGTGGTCTTCCCCAGCTCTGGTGTCATTTGCAACACCAAGGAGTGTGGTGGCTCTGGGAGCAACAACGAAGCTGGCTCAGAGTACGGTGTTGAGGGTTGTGCCAGCAATGGTAAATGGACCCTGTCTCTGAGGCTGTTGTTGATTCTGAGTCCAGTGCCATAGGCCTAGAGATGGAGTTCTCCCCAGAGCCACTGAACATCACTGCTCCAGTGAAGACTGGGGCCACCCTGTGGGACCTCTGTGGTTCTGCTCTCCTCCCCTGGGGGCTCCCCCCATGGGAACAGATTAGGTGTCTCCATTGATGTAGGAGGACACCCTTCAGGCAGATGTGCTAGGCCTTCTCCTTGGGCAAGGTCCCATAAGCAGTTCAGCAGCCCAGGTCAACACTGTCAAGACCAGGAGTCTCGCCTCTCTGTCTAGCAGGATCTTGCCATTTCTTAGACAGGTTGCCCTTATTCATAGGCCCTGAGGGGCCATTAACATGGAATTAACACTGGGATTGCATTGGTGCCTTAGAGAGTTGGCATAAGGAGTCTGATAGGGCCCAGTGCAGACCTTTCTCCCTGACACCAGTGGTTCCCAGAGTCAGCACCTCTTCTCCATTAATGTTCTCCTCACAGTGAATTGTCTATCCACCTTCCTTCAGCAGTTGAGTACATTTTGTACAAGCGATTCTTGGTGGAGATGGTCCAGGCACCCGACTTACACATTTTACAAGCCTCACTCTTGATGCCTTGCCGTTGGGACTCCTTGGAGATCTTCAGAGATCAGTCTTTACCATTGATTCACACTAATGGGTACTGAGTGGAGGTGCTGGGACCCAAAGCGTTTAGGAGGACTGGTGCCAAGATAAGTCGTGTACATGTGTGGTGGTGCGAAAGGGAGCTCACGGCACACAGTTACTTCAACACCAGTCCTCAACCACCTCAGTTCCTTTTTTCCTACCATCGAGTGCACTCCAGTGATGATAATCAGTCACCTGCTGGAAGTCAGAACTTCATGGCTGTATGACAACAGCGTTCAGTTCATATCAGTTTTAGTGTTTGTTATTGTTGTATAAGTTTAATGATTTTACACAAATATTTCTGTCAGTCTTTTTCAGCCCTGCCAAACAGTGATCGATGGCTATGGATGGTGATGGTAGGTAGCTTTTCAATCATGCTGCTTTGGCGGTGATGCAGTGTCCAATCCATGTCCCTTTTCAGGGGAGAGTTCTGATGACAGGCGGTCCTGTGTTCGAGAGGGAGAATAGCTCTTCCATAAACAAAAAAAGAAGCAGGCTCATTCCCGATCCCAGTCAGGAACCTAGCACTGCTCCGCCTTGAGGTTTTCCTCTTTCCCTAAAGTGGAACAAATGGTACCATGCGAGTCACCCTCCATGATGTCTGCTGCTAGATCCTCAGCGTCTCTGAGCAGAAGGCCTTCCTTGGCACCACTGGGCTCTCTGATGGATCTTATCAGTGTCAATCTTCACCATTCATCACAGATGGGGTACTGGCGGAATCAGGACCCGGGACTCTTTTTTTTTTTAAAGGCTAGGTGGAGCTGGCGCGCATCGGCGCGTCCTCGAGGCCGACGTACTACGTGGCGCTCGAGGATTAGCCGTTAGGGAGCGTCGACTCCGCCTGCCTACCAGTTCTTCGTCTCCCGGCGTCGAGGTCGCCTCGTGGGAAGCCTAGAAGCGTTTTTCCAAATTTTAGGCCTTGAAGCCTGCGTATCTAGTCGGTCTACTAGTTCTGTGTTGCCTCCACTCGACGTCACCGGTAAGATCTTTCCTTATTTTACTGTTTAAGAGTCTGTTTTTTGGTGTTTTTTCTCCGTAGGTCATATCGCGGTTGGAGGCAAGAAATCTCAGAAGGCAGGCGGCCCCTATGCGTCGGTGCCCGTGCGGCCGCCTTTACTCCGTCACCGACCAACATGCCCGGTGCCTTCGTGCCTTGGCCGCTACGACATGGATTAGATGCGTGCCTGCTTCTCGATGGACCGCGCGTTTTAGAACAGCGCGTCCAAACTGACAGCTCGCCGACTTTCGGGTGGGCAGCGCACTCGTCGGGCCAAGCCGCTCTCTCGGCCCTTCCTCCGGGTCCCCTCCGGTTCTATCGGACCATGGGAGGAGCCTCAGCCTCTTCTAGCCTGGCCGTGGCGAGGCTCCTTCATGGCGCCGGAGGCCCGTCCTGCTTCCTCCCGGGAGTGGGCGGGGCGCTGCTCTGGCAATCACTTGCCGGTGAAGGCTCCCAGTGTCGCTCCTGCGGATCCGCTAGACCGGTCGCGCCGTCCTTCGGCGCCATTCAGCGGTGCCGCTGGTCCTGTCAGCGCCGACCCAATTGTTAGCGCCCGTGGGCATCGGCGCTGTTCGCCGGTGCCGACACTGCTGATGGCGCCGTGAAACGCCTCCGGCATCGTCCTTCACCATGTACTGCGCGAGGTTGAGCCGCGGCGCCGTGGGGCCGCCAGTACCGTCCGTCGGTGCCGTGCCTGGCGCCAGTTGGGACTCCTTGCCGCTCGCAGTGCCGATGTCGGCACCGTGGTGAGCCGAGTCCTTCAGAGTCGTCAACACCGCCTTGGTCCTCAGCGCCGCACGCGGCGTCGAGCGGCCTGGCGGCGTGGTCGGCTACGAGGCTGGGGTTTCTGCCAGCGCTGTCTCTGTCCCGGGTGCCTTCCTTGGCACCGGTGGACCTGATGGTGCCGCAGCTAGCCCCGGCCTAGGACTTCTGGCCCAAGTTGCCCTGCCACCTTCTGCTGGCACCGCTTGCGGTGCTGTGGAGCGGGCAGGGGTTGCTTTGGCTCCTGGGCCTCTCAGAAAGGTATCCCTTCCTCGACCCCCTACTATTTGGCTTAGGGCCTCGGACTCTTCCTCTTCCTCTTCGGAGTTGGAGTCCAGCTCGTAGTCGAATGGGCAGTCACACCCTTCGGGGTTGTCTGCAAGGGAGGACGAGCTGGTGGTTTCTTCTTCGGGTCTCGGCCAGTCCCCCTCTGAGGTGAGTCGGGTTTCCTCTAGGGCTAGGGTCAGTGGTACTGACCAGCAGGCTGTGGTGCGTGCCACCATTGCCTTGCAGCCTAGCCTTGGGAGGTTCCTTGACCCCTCTACGGTGGTACCCCCTACTGTGACATCTCTCAGTCACCCAACTTTGGGGCCTATCGAGAGGGCCACGGGAGGGGAAGGTGCTCCTTCTGGGATTGCCCCTTCGGGGGCAGCCCTGGGTACGGAGCTGCCTAGACTGGCCACTTTGAGGGCTAGGACCCTTTCGGACTCCGAAGGGTCGAGGGGTATAGGTTCGCTGCGCCGGCCCTTCTCTGGGACCTACCCGGGTCCTGGACGGAGCCGCAGTGCGGACTTCCACCCTTCCCCTTCGGGTTCCTTGAGAGGTCCCATTCTTTTGAGCAGCGGACCGTCCTTCTGGACCTTCACGGCCCAGTCGCCTCACGGGGGATTCTTTTGGGCGCAGTCTAGGCAGTACCCGAGCAGTTGTGCAGCTGTCGACTGCGGAGTCTTCCAGGACTCCTCCCCGTGGGAGTCCGTGGTCCGCTCCTTAGCCCTGGCAGAGGTCAGCCGACTTCTTCTCTCGGCTCTGTCCACTCCCCTCTGTCGCCTTCTCCTGCGTTTCCAGGTATTCTTGGTCCTAGCGGGCCTCTCACCTGGGAACAGTTCAGAGCGGTGGCTGCTCGGTTCCCTGCTTACGTTAGGGCTTTGGACAGCCAGGTTTTTCAACCTCCCCCCGAGCAGCCACCCTCTGAGCCTCTGGTGACCTCCAGCTCCTCATCCCCCTCTTCTGGGGGAGAGGAACCTTCTGTCCACATCTCTTCTGCTGCTGATCTCTGAGTATCAAGCGTTTCCTCGTGAGGATGATGGAGGACCTTCACCTTTCTCCTTCTTCTGTAAGCAATCCGACATGCGGCGCACGCCTTTCTAGGCGATTTTGGGACAGCCACCCTCGTGGTGCCGCCTTGGCCCGCTCCCTTTCGGGAGGCGTCCATGCGTTTCTGGCAGAGGCCCTTCTCCGGAGTTCCTGCCCCTAGGGACCTCTGCCAGAGGTATTGCGCTCCCCCGGAGTCTCCAGGCTCCTTGCCTCATCCGCAGTCCGGATTGACGCACCTGGACACTCCTGATGGGCTTCGCGCCCTCCGCCGTGACCGGCCCCCAGATCAGGACTCCTCGGATTTTGATTTCTGGGGAGGAGGACTTTCTACTGGCGGCTGCTTCTCTCCATTTCTGCGCATCAGGCCCACTATGCTGCCTATAACAGGTACTTGTGGTCAGGCTAGGTCAGTTCCTAACCGCTCTGCCTGACTTGGAGCAAACCAGGCAAGCCATTGCTCTCTCTGTACGTGGCCTGGAGCTAGCAAGGCACCAAGCAAGGCATCTTCACGATGCCAGTGAGGTAGCTACCAGGGTCGTAGGGACAGCGATCTGCACCAGAAGATCGGCATGGCTCGCCTTTCCGGTTGTCACCCTTGGCCCGGCGTGGGGTGATTTGCTCTGCTCACCTGGGAACCTACCTCTTTTCCCATGGGGAGCGAGACGGCGTTTGTCGGGGCAAATTCTCCCCCTCCGGGGAGCCCGTCTCGCTCTCCCCCTCGGGCCTCCTCAGGCCGGAAGGTTCCCACAGTGTGTCACCCACTGGGGCTAGGGACACGGTCCCTTAGGGTGCAATCACTCAACCCCCTTCAGGGGGCTTGGTACTCACCCATCTGTGATGAATGGTGAAGATTGACACAGATAAGATATGAAAATTACGTACTTACCGTAATTATGATCTTTCTGTGTATCTTCACCATTCATCACAATCCCTCCCACCATCCCCCTTGGGGCTCCAGTCTCTGGGATCCTCCTCCCTCTGTGCCTTCCCTCTCTTCGCTGCATAGGTGCCGGAACCTCTGGGGCTACCGGGGCAGTTCCCTTCCACTTGTTATTCCTGTATGGTGGAACTGGTATGGGGAAAGTGTCTTTCATTCTTAGCCCCTTCAACTTTTACCATCTTCCGGCACCTTGCGCAGTGAGATTAGTGGGGACACACGGAGGACAATCTCCCCTAAGGGTGCAGTTTGAGTGTCACTCCTTCTCTTCTGCAAATCTTCACCCCTATGGGGTGTGAGCTGAGTGGTTGCCCTCCTTCTGTAATCCATCTATATAAAAAAAAAAAAAATCTTCCCTTTTTTTCACCAAATATCTCTTTAAAGAGAGTACTGAGTCCCTGTACCCTGTCCTTCTTCAGAATAGCCGACTCTGCTTTGGGGTATCTGCCAGTTATTCTGTGCCTTGAATTCTGGCAGTCAGCTTTGCTAACTCCTTGCAGTACCTATATAGTCTGGTGACGGACAAGGGTCCTGGATCCTTGTTACCTCTCTCTCTCTCCCCCTTCCCTCCCTTCTTCCGTTTCCAGAGGTTGGGGCCCCTACCCAATCCCCTTAGTCTTACTTATTCTATGCTGTCCTCTTAGTCGTTATTTCTCCTTTTAGTTCAGTTTTCTCTTCCTTTTTCTGTCCCTTGGACTCTCTTGTCCCACCCTCCATCCCTTCCTCTTACCTCTCCGGCGACTCAGAACTGGTAAGCAGGCGGAGTCGACGCGCCCTAACGGCTAATCCTCGAGCGCCACTTAGTACGTCGGCCTCGGGGCGGCACCGATGTTGCGTGCGACCGCCCTAGCCTTTTTAAAAAAAAATTAAAAAGGCTCCCGTGGGGTCCTGATCTCCGGCCAGTCCCCCATCTGTGACGAATGGTGAAGATACACAGAAAGATCCTAATTACGGTAAGTACGTAATTTTCATTTTCTGCTTGTGGCAGTTGAGGTCTCGGACCCAGTGCCCCTCCCTGTCTTCTTGTGTGGACTCCGGTGGGCAGTTTCACCATTGGGCATCTCTTATAGAGCAGTGGGTGCAACATCTGGCTCGTTTGTCCCTCCTTGCTGAAGCTGACACCAGGCCCTTCTGGTCTAGGGGTATTGGAGCTGCAGCTGGGGCCTTCTAGCCGGGTAGTGTTTGGCTCCATTATTGGCATCCAAGTTTGGGCCCTTCAGGGCCTGGCTCAACACCAGACCCATTTTCCCCACGGCACGGCTTCCTTTTACCGGTGCCAGTGTTCCCCTACACCATGGCCTGAGTTAGAAAGTTATGGTCACCCTTTTCCAGATCCTCCTCCATGGTAGGACCTGGAGGGGCGAGTCTGACCCAGACTCATCATTTCTGAGGGCAGTGACGACAATTTTTATAGCCTGGACACTTCAGATCCAGGTCCTTCTCCTGTTCCCCAGGAGGACCTCTCTTTCGGGCTGTTTTCCATAACATGTATGCTACACTTGCTTTTAAGCCTTCTACTATTGACCAAGGGAAATGTCTCCATCTGAAGTGGCTCAGATTTTTCACCGGGCCTGTCAGTCTCATACCTCCTATTCCCCCTTTGTTTGAAACCCTTTTGGACACAGTATTGGACAAGCCTGTGTCCTTCCCTTCTGTTTGTAGGCAAGTACACCATAAATGTAGCCCCTGAGGACAGGACTATTCTTGCTTGTCGAGCTGCTGCTGACAAGATTTTCATTTGGTTGAGAATGATGAAGCTATCCTTCCCAAAGTGTCTGCACACCCGATTAACAAGGAGTCGTGCAAAATAGACACTGTATGGGAAAAAGGGCCTTTGCTGCTGCTACCATTAGCATGAGGACTGCCAGTTACCAGGTGCATTTCTGTACGTATGAGTATGCCTTCTTGAGCTCTCTTAGGTCTCTGGTGGAATCCCTGCCTGAATCCATGACCAGACAGAAGATTCTGTATACTGTCACTTATGGTATTGAGTCTAACAGTCATCAACTCAAAGCAGCTGTGGATGCCTTTGACACTGCCTCTCACTCTGCTGCAGTGGGAATCTGTATCAGAAGGCATTCCTGGCTTCTGACATCTGGCTTCTCTAATGATGTCCAACCACAGGTTATGAATGTCCCATTTGATGATTCTTATCTGTTTGGGTAGCAGGTGGAACAGTCTCTTGAGGCCTCACAGAAAATTAGAATGGCTGTCAAGTCCTCGAGGCCTATGCCCTCCTATCTCCAGAGGGGGAAGGGGCAAGACTTTTGCATAGTAAGTAGTCCTTCGAGGCAAGCGTAAGGGAGCTCAAATCAAATTCCAGCCTCCCGAACCACAAAAGAAGATGCAGCTGAAAGCACATGCTCCAAGTGTCTAGTGCCACTCACTGAACTTCTGGCCCTGGTTCTGCCTCAATTGCCTTGAGCAGACCTCTCCTCCGCAGTGGGGGAGGGGGGGCCTGACTCAATTTTACCATCAGTGGGAGTCCATTACAATGGACAAATGGGTGCTTAGGATCATCCGAGAAGGATACTTTCTAAACTTTACAGGAATCCCCCTGGATTATTCACCCAGGAAGCAACCCCCTTTCAGCTCACTTATCAGAGTTTCTGACAAAGAAGATTGAATGCCTTCTGAGCAACAGGGCAGTGGAAGTAGTATCAGAAGTTACTAGTTCCAAAAAAAGTCGGGGGCATGCACCTCATTCTCTACCTCAGATGTTTGAACAAGCTCCTGCCACAAGAAAATTTCAAAATTATCTGTCTGGGAACCTTGCTACCACCCCTCAGGCCTTCGGACTAGTTAGCCTCCCTGGACATGCAAGATGCTTACCAAAAAACCTAGTCCACCCCAGCCACCACAGATTTCTCCACTTCATGGTACTGGGTCAGCATTATCACTTAAAGTCCTGCCCTGTGGGCTGTCCTTGGCGCCTTGAGTCTTTATAAAGTGCTTTATCATCCTTGCAGCTCACTTAAGAAAACTCAGACTCCAGGTCTTTCCCTGTCTAGACTGCTGGCTTCTAGCCAGTCCATTCAAGCAGGAGTCAGAATGAGCAGTGGCCACTGCCTCTCAGCTCCTTACCTCCATGGGAGCCCTGCTGAATCTAGATAAGTTGCAGACTTAGTCTTCTTAGCAACTTCTCTTCATAGGGGCCCTTCTGGACACCACCAGAGCCAGGGCCTTCCTTCCAGAGGATAGAAAGAACACCATCCTTTGGACGGCGCAGTCCATAATGGAGTTCAAGTCAGTTTGGGCACACTCCATGCAGCGCATGTTAGGCCTGATAGCCTCCTCAGTGTTCACAGTACCTCTAATACATATACAGGAGAACAACCCAGTGGATGCACAGCATGCGGTCATTGCCAACATCTTGCCCTCAGTCTTACTCCATCAAATTAAGGACACCTCTGATTTGCTCACTTGCGTGATGGACACATGAGGACAGTCCCCTTCAGGGGCTTCCCTTCTCTCAGCCAGAGCCTGAGGTAACCCTTACCACAGATGCATCTCTGATGGGGTAGGGAGCCCATTGTCATGTGCACCACACTCAAATCAAATCAAATCAGATCAGCTTTATTTATATAGCGCCTTTCAGAGCCAAATCGCTGTACATGAGAACATATACATAAATAGATTAAAACAACATTTAAATATCTCAACTATGTTTACATAAAAGCTAAACTAAATAAATATGTTTTTAAACCAATTTTAATGCTATCGACGGTTGGGCATTCTCTCAACCAACAAGGTAGAGAATTCCACAGGGTTGGTGCTGAAAAAGCAAAAGCACGTGAACCTGATGTTTTCAGTCTAACCCTGGGAATCTCTAGCAATCCTCGCTATGAATGGAGAGGGATTTGAGGGGCAGTAGGGAATCAGGAGATCTTTCAGGTAACCGGGTCCCTGGTCATGTAGGGCTTTAAAGGTTAGTAAACCAACCTTAAAGGTGATCCGCCACCTAACAGGCAGCCAGTGCAGTTCGTGGAGCATCGGGTGTAATATGACTGGGTCTAGACGTCCCAGTCAAAAGCCTGGCTGCCGCGTTCTGCATTAGCTGCAGGCGGCAGATATCAACCCCAGGTAGCCCTAGGTAAAGGGAATTGCAGTAATCAAGATGGGTAGTGACAAAGGCATGGACCAATGTTGGAAGATCACCCGACGGAACCAGGTGTTTCACCCTGGTGATATTCCTCAGATGATAAAAAGAGGATTTGACAACAGCTGATACCTGAGATTTTAAGGTCAGTCCCTCATCAAAGATAACGGCCAGATTACGCACCTGATCAGAGGTAGGGAGCGGCATACCACCAAGTAACAAACCTGAGGGTTGTCGAACTCCCAAACCCGCCCCCGGACAACCTGGTTCCCCTACCAATACCTCAGTCTTATCCGGATTCAGTCTTAGCCAGCTGGAACTCATCCAAAGTCTGATCTCAGCAAGGCAATTGTTAAGCTGCAGAAGTGCATCACCCTGGCCGGGAGCAAGACAGATACAGCTGGAGTATCATCTTAGTAAAAACCCAAGCTGTATCGTCTGATGATTTCTCCCAATGGTAGCATATACACTGCAAACAGCATATGAGCCAAAATGGAGCCCTGCGGTACCCCACAAGGCAGAGAATGAGTGCCAGAGGAATATATTCCAGTGGCAACTCTCTGAGACCTGCCTGTGAGGTAAGAATGAAACCACTTGAGGACTGTACCAGACAGCCCACAATAAACCCGCAGGTGTTCCAGTAGCACACCATGGTCTACAGTGTCAAATGCAGCAGAGAGATTGAGAAGGAGCAGAATGGTACATGCCTTTCGATCTCTAGCCATTAGGAGATCACTCAATACCCAGACAAGGGCAGTCTCCATGCTGTGCTTCTTCCTAAAACTAGACTGGAGAGTGTCATAGACATTGTGAGTTGTAAGATGATCATCCAGTTGCAGCGCAACCGCCTTTTCAATAACCTTACCAACAAATGGCAGGTTAGAGATAGGCCAGTAGTTAGCTAGACAATCTGGATCCAAGGAGGATTTTTTAAGGAGTGGTCGAACGAGCGCCTCCTTGAGGGTGTCAGGAAAGACCCCCCTCTCCAAGGACTTCCAGACAATGTCAGCAAGGATTGGGCAGATAACTTCTACACATCCTACTAAGAGGGGTGTAGGGCCCGGATCCAAACAACAACTAGTTGGTCACAATGTCTGGATGATCTTTACAATGTCACTGAACTCCAGCTGGCAAAAGTCTGACCAGTCAGACCGAGTATATGCCACTTCCCGCCGATCACCGCAGTCCCCCAAAGGAGAGGTCAGACCGATGCCAGACCTGATGCTGGCAACCTTATCTTCAAAAACTGAGCAAACTCCTCGCATCTTAGCTGTGAAAGCTTCTTTGGGCTGGAGACAGATTGGATTGCACAATCATCACAGTCCAAAAAGCTGGACCAATCGAGTTCTGTGCAGCAGAAATCTCCCTGGACAGAATTCTGCCTTCTACGGGTGATTTCTGATTGATAGCTATCATAATGTGCCATCAACCTAAGCCTGTCATCATCATTGCGGACTTCCATGAGCTCTCTTCAACCTTGGCGGTTAAGCATATTAACTCTCCTTCAAGGAGCCATCAGACCAGGGGCTCCTTAGACGGAGGGCAAGAGGCCGAACACGAACAGGAGAAATTTTGTCCAGAGCATCTCCCACAGCCTTATCATAGGCTAGTACGAGATCATCTGGACTCATGCATTCACCCAACAAACCCGATAGATCCAGTACCGCCATTAGGTCACTGGGGTTAACACCCCTTAAACACCCGACAAACCCGATAGATCCAGTACCGCCATTAGGTCACTGGGGTCAACACCCCTTAAAGGGCGGTACCGAACCATCTCCGTAGGGGCAGACCTAATTGGGGGGGCCCTGAAACTGAACCTTATGGTGTGATGGTCAGACCAGCTGACTGGTTCCACCCCCAAATCAGTGATCTCCATACCAAAAGAAAGATCAGATCCACTGACTCTCCCTACATGGGTCGAGGAGGTAACCACCTGTATTGGGCCCAGCATTATCATCAGCTGGAGGAGATTTTGATCAAAATACGAGGTTCATCGTCGATCAGGCATTGAAGTCACCCAGAACTATCAGTCTGGGGAACCTCAGAACCAAGTCGACGATGAAGTCTGCTATCTCCTGCAGGAAATCACTTCGCTCACCTGGTGGACGGTAAACGAGGAGAATCCCACAACCTACACCCTCCCAGGATATATTCAAAGGATCTGGTAATTCCTAATGGCACATTCACAAGGCCCAGCTCAATCTTAAACATAATAGCCACACCCCTTCCTACAATCCAACCTCTTGAAGGCCAGTATAGGGTTTGGATTTTCATCCAGCCAGGTCTCAGTGATGCAGGCCAGATCAGTTGACCTACCAAGATCAGCTATAATAGCAGCCTTGTTTTATAGATCTGGCATTGCACAACACCGCCAAGCCAGGATGAGTTGTCATGAAGACCTCGGCACCTGTCCATTGACATCGAACCCTTGGTATGGGGACAAGACAGGAATAACCCCTATCCTGGCCCCATTTCACCCAAGGGCATCTCCTGGACCCCAAACCTCAATCCACCCACACTTTTCTGTCCTCCAACAGGCCCAGCTCTCCACCTTTGCCTGCTCTTCCTGGAGAATTAGACGCACAACACCTAAAATAGGTGTCAGATGACAATGGAGGGCATTCAAAGGCGTGATTCCCTGAGCCTGGTGGAGGAATACATCAACTGTCACTTAAACCTCCCCAACACATTATAAGCAATATAACAAAAAGAAAACAAAACAAAACAAAAATAATAAACAAATAATAAACCTGTAAGTATCAAATAACCAAAAATAGTAAATCACTCCTTCACTCTCTCTCACAGAGGAGGGAGTCAAACAAAAACATAAAAAGAGGAAAAGGCAAAATAAAATACCAACCCGAAATATAACCCCAAGATAACAATAAAACTATTTCAATAATTACCAACAATTTTAAAATTAAGAAATCCAAACTAAAAACTTCAAACAAAATCAATTACACATATAACAAACAATAGTAAAGTCGAGGTTTCAGAAGTCCAAAAAACAGTCCCCAGAGTCTCTTTTCCTTTTTAAATCAAAATGAAAGCAGAATCAACTCTCTTGATTCAATTCATGAGTCCCAGAAGAAAATATTTTTGGCCTTAGAGTCTCTTACACCCCAGAGCCATACCCAATAAGTCTGGAGCTGTACAGAGTCCCATCTTCACAGTGTGTTGGAAATGAGAGTAGATCTTCCTTGTCAATCTTCACCATTCGTACTGCTTAGGTTAGCGGGGCGTGCACCATTACGGGAGTTTATTTTTTGGAGTTGGCTCAGCAGTAGCACATCTCGAGAGACGTACCACATCATGCGCAAAGGGTCGGTTAGAGCCGCAGACTCCTCCTCCATCTCAGTTCTGTTTCTCCCACTGTCGAGGCTGCACCTGCTGCGCGGTAGCATATAGTTTCTCGGTTTTTCCAACAACTCAAGACTCCTCGTTTTTCTCAGACCATCCACTCGACGCCGTATACCGGTAAGACCGTTCCTTTTTATTTCTGTATTGCGGCGCCGAGTGCTTTATTGCTTTTTTTCCTTGTTTAGTTCGCATCATGTCCAGTTCGGGAGCAAGGCGTAAGTCGAAGGCGGGCCGCGCCCCTATGCGTCGGTGCTCCTGTGGCCAGCATTTTTCCGTCTCGGACCGGCATGATGTCTGTCTCCGTTGCCTGGGACCCAACCACGACATGGACACGTGCGACGCTTGTTTCTCCATGGACCGTCGTGTCCTCGAAGTCCGTACGTTCAAGCTGGTAAGGCCCCGCCGACCGCGGAGACGGCGTCGCTCAAGGTTCCCAGGTAAGGTCTCTAGGCCTTCCCAGATCCCCCTCCCGGCCCTCGATCAGCGGAGGAGGAGGAAGCTTCCTCCTCTTCTCTTGCCGAAGAGGAAGCTTCTCTCGTGTGTCGGGGAACATCGTGGTCCCTTCCGGGGCCGTGATGGGACACCGCCTCGGCAGTCACCTTGGAGGTGCAGGCTCTCTAGTGTCAGGCGATTTCTGGGCCTAGCGCAGACAGGACCCTCGATGCCGCCTTCCGGGCGCGTTGGATCCCAGCGCCACTTGCGGCGCCGCTTGCCTGGCCTTCATACGCCAAGGCACCGCTGGCCCAGTCTGTGCTCCCCCGCAGCGCTTAGGTTGGGTTCCTGCTGGAGCGTGCTGTGGCCTAACTGCTGCAGCAGGGGAGCCAGGACCGGGCCTGGCTGTCGCGAGTGGGCTGGGGTCATCCGGCGCCGTTTCTCCGGGGACCCCTGGGGTTGCCAGCATTGAGGTTCTGCTGGTCTCGTCCTCTTCGGAGGCCGATGACTCAGATGTGGACCCATCCTGGCACCCTGACTCTTCTGGGGTCAGGGTCCCCGGTGGCACAGGGTGCTAGGCGGCGCAGCGGGCCCCTTCCACTGTCCCCACTCCCGTCCTCCCCTGAGGGCCCTCGGGCTAGGGGTGGCCCTGGGTCCCAGGGGGGTGATGTGGTGGGAACTGAGGAGGAGGCTCCCCCTCCTAGGGGGCCTGTGACAGCTGCCCTCCCGGGTGCTGTTGCCTCCTCTCAGGGTGGGGGAAAGCTGCAGTTGAGGAGGAGGGCTCTCTCGGAGTCCGAGGGGTCGAGGGGCAGGGGACGGGTGGCTAGGAGCCATAGCGCCGAACCCCGCCCTTTCCTCTTGGGCCCCGGGGTTCCCTCCGGTGGCGTTGCTGTGGACTGCCCTTCTGGATCCATGCAGTCCCGGGTTCGTCACAGGGGAGGTTCCCCCCCTGGGCTCTTCCAAGCATCGCATCCTCAGGGTCTCGTCTTGCGGCCTGGTTTGTTGTCCGGGATCCCGCCAGCTCGGGCTCCGTTCCCCAGATTGCAGAGCCCTGGCAGAGGTCAGTTGCCTCTTCATAGGTGCCCTTCTCCAGTACCTCTGCATCCACCCCCCGCTCTTCCAGGCCATGTCGGTCCTACGGGTCCGTTATTCTGGGAGCAGTTCAGAGGTTCTGCAGCGGCCTTCCCCTCGTACGTTAGATACATGCATGAGCGGGTCTTTCGACTCTCCCCACCGCCGCAGGAATCTTCTGGACATTCAAGCTCTCCATCATCCTCGTCTTCCTCCTCTGAGGGAGAGGAACCCCTTGCTCATCTTTCTTCCGACGCTGATTTCACTGAATATCAGTGATTCCTCTCGAGGATGGTGAGGGATCTTCGAATCTCTTACGTTAGGCGAGACAATACTGAACGGGAGACGCGTGAATTCCTTGGAGAATTCAGTGCCCAGCACCTGGTGGTACCTTAATGGCCTATCCCCTTCCAGGAGGCGTCTATCCATTCCTGGCAGTCGCCAGCCGCCCTTTCTCCAGCCCGGCAGACTGTCGTCGAAGGTAGTGTGCCCCCTCGGAATCCCTGGGTACCCTTCCCAACCCGTCCTTGGGTTTGGTGTACCTAGAGACTCCTTCCGGGCGCCGCCGCCTGGCGCACGACCGCCCACCAGATTCGGATTCACTACAATTGACCGTGGGGCGAAGAGTGTTCTCTTCTTCTCGTATGTGGCTTGCATTGCATCACATCAGGCTCACCACGCTGCCTAAGTCGGCATCTGTGGTGATGCTCTCCCAGCTCCTAGCATCAATGCCTGATATGGAGCAAACCAGACAGGCTATTGCCCTCTCCGCTATAGGCCTGGAGCTGGCAGACACCAACAGGGCATCTTATGGCGCCAATGGGTGGCTTCCAGGCTTCGTGGACAGCGATCTGCATTAGGCGGACAGTATGGCTCCGTCTATCAAGGTTATCACCCTGGCCCGGCATAGGGTGATGCGCTCTGCTTCCGGGACCCATCTTTTTCCTCCAGAGCTAGGAGACTTTGCAGGGGCTTCCTCCGTCTCCCCGTCCTCGCGGGGCACCTCCTAGCTCTTCTCCCACTTAGGCTTCTCTTTGTGTTAGCCAGGGTCTTCCCCTTCTGTTCCTCACCAACAGGAGGCTGGGGGTCTTGTTCCCTCAGGGTTCTACCCCCCTTTTTCAAGGGGGGAGGGGGCTTGGTACTCACCCAAGCAGTAGTGAATGGTGAAGATTGACAAGGGAAGATATGAAAATTACGTACCTACCGTAATTCTTGATCTTCTCTTGTATCTTCACCATTCATTACTGATACCCACCCACCTTCCCCTCAGTGGCCTCCTTCTGTGGCGTCTCCCTCCGTCTAGTTCCTCTCTCCCCTTGGCCTTCATGCCAAAAAAAAAATCTGTTTTTTTCCCCATTCTTGTGAATGGATTCTCTTTTTCCTCAAGGTAGGGAGGAGCGAATATGCGAGTTGCAATTCTAGGAACTCTTTCTGACTGCCCTATGAGTGCGATTCTTACCTTCTTCAGGTCATGTAGTTTCACAGCCTGGTGGCCATGCCCTGTCTTGGCCTCCTCAAGTTTGGAATCCCCCTGGCAGGCATTATTATTCAAGCTTTTCCAGCTGCTGACTGAACTTGTCAGCTTCAAGCCTCTGTCTGCCTTGTCCTAGCAAGTCTGATTGAGTTCCTCTCTATTTTTCTTACAAACTGCCTTCGAGAAGGCATAGTCTTTCCCATACTCTTCTGTGGTAGCACTTAACAAGGTGCTAAGGAACTTAGTCCTCTTCCTGGATGGGCGCTCTTCCGGAACAGGTTCTGCTCGGACAGTCTAGGAGCCCTCAACTAGAATGAAGGGACTTGGCATGTTGAGAGTTCAGAGAGTCTGCCCTTTCTTGGGTCTGTTCAGGAGGTTCGGTGGAACCTCTCCTCAGTCCTAGCAACTGGGATTCTTGCTCCCTTATTAGTTTCGAGCCTATAAGCCTCTCAACCAACAATGCTCGATGTGCACTGTTCTCCTTCTCAACATGCCGCTTTCTTTCTTTCTTCTTCTTCTTCTTCTTCTTCTACTTCCTCTCCCTCTCTCTGTTCCTCCCTAGAGCCGCCCGAAAGGAGGCCCTACGGTCCCTTAGGGTAGGAATTCTCTCTCCTCTGTCTATTCTCCATCGGCTTATTCCTTTTCAGTTTATTTCCTTTCCTTTTCTATCCTCGGCTCTCTTGCCTCACTTTCTTTTTCTTACACTTTATTTTCGCCTCTCTGGCTAACAGAACTGAGATGGAGGAGGTCTCTGGCAGCCTAACGGCCGCCTCACAGCATGACACGGCACGTCGCCCTCGAGGGCGGCGCTGGAGCCGACTCAAAAAAAAAACTCCCAGAGCGGGTGCGCCGCCTGGCTTAACCAAGCAGTAATGAATGGTGAAGATACAAGAGAAGATCAAGAATTACGGTAGGTACGTAATTTTCATTTCTCTACACCCTGCGAGCCCTTGTGGACCTTGTCAGCCACGAGATGGTACTCCTCACAAACAAGAAGTCTGTCATGTATTACATCAACAAGCAAGGGGATGCACACTCATACGGTCTCTGCAGAGAGGCAGTGAGAGAGTGGGAATGGTGTCTAGAGCAGGGTGTTTTGATTCAAGCAGTCTGCCTTCCAGGAGCCCAGAATGTCTTGGCGGATGAGCTCAGCCAAACAGAAATCAATCCTCATGAGTGGTCCTTAGCATCAGACATTGTGCAGTTACTGTTTGATGAGTGGGGAACCCCAGATACTGACCTTTTGTATCCACACTCAATGCCAAACTGCCTCAATTCTGCTCCAGAAACCAGGACATGGCATTTTCTGTCAGGATGCATTCAGGCTGCAAATCTCTTTCTGTGCACAAATCTGCCAATCCCTTTTGTTCAGAAAATATTCCTCAAACTGGTGGCACATGGGGGCAAGATGATTCTGGCTGTCCCATCTTGATCTTGACAGATATGGTATCCTCTACTCAACAGACTGTCAGTCAGCACCCTGAGGGCCTTTCCTCTGCAGATGGACCTCCTGACGGGATCCATGGTCCATCCTAATCTGCACTTCATCCACCTCCAGGCCTGGCTCCTGAAGAGATAGAGGTGAACAGGAATAAGATTAATCAGAGGGTTTCTGAGATTCTTTGGCTGCTCACAAACCCTCCACCAGGAAGACCTACACAGCTAAATGGAAACATTTTTCTGCGTGGTGCTCCAAAGCTCACATGAACCCCTTTTCAGTGTCCACTGGACAAGGATTTGGAGTACTTGTTGGACCTCTTGATGCAGACTTGCAGTACTCTACAGTTGATGTCCACCTCTGCAATGTTACTGTGTACCGTGGGCCAGGAGAGAAGCTCACCCAGTTCTCTCTTTACAAGAGGTTCCTTAAGGGCATCTTACACGCCAGGCCTCCTGTCAGGAAACCTGTAGCCACCTAGGATATCAACTTGTTTTGGATGTGCTCACCATTAGGCCCTTCAAACCCTTGGCTACTTGTGATCTGAAGTTTTAACTTGAAAAATGGCTTTTCTAGTGGCCATCACCTCTGCTCACACAGTTTCTGAAATTTATGGTCTGGTAACTGATCCTCCATATACTGTTTTCCACAAAGACAAAGTGGCTGTCCGTACACACCCTAAGTTCTTGCCCAAGATGGTGTCAGAGTTTCACTTAAACCAGCCTCTTGTGCTGCTCACATACTTTTCTGACTTCCAGAATGAAAGACAGCAGATTATCCATTCTCTGGATGTGAGGAGTTCATGAGGTTCTGCCTAGACAGAACTAAGTTCTTCATGCAGTCTAAACAGCTCTCTGTCTCCTTCAGTCCTAGTCAGATGGGTCAGTCTGTTACAATCAAGTGTATTTCTGCTTGGATTGTCAATTGCCTCCATCACTGTTATGCTATGGAGCAGGTCAAGTTGGAGGGTCAGATGCGTGCCCACTAATCCAGGTGGTTGCCACATCTCTGGCAGAGATTCGCTCTGAGCCTATTGGTGGTATTTGCAGAGCTGCTACTTGGAGCACAGTGCACACTTTTGTCAAGCACTGTGCCTTGAATGTTCATGCGAGGCAACATGCCCCTTTCGGTGAGACTGTCCATAATGGACTTTTGTCCTGAGTGAGCCTGTACTCCAATCGCCCTGGTCTGGGGGGCTTTTGTCCAAGATTGGTACTCTACCCATTAGTGTGACTCAGTGGTGAAGATTGATTCCTGGAACATACGTAAATTACATACTCACCTTGATCTTCTTTCTAGGAATATCTTCACCCACTTCATTCACACACACACACACACACATACACACCATTCCCCAGGCTGTCACCAGTCTGTTTGTTGGTCTTCACCCTTGTTCTTGGTTTGGGCTGTGAAGACACTGTTTCTGGTTTGTTGACCCTTCTTACATGGGTCACCAGGGCTATCTTATGCCCTTAGGTTGGTGCATTGTATGTTAGTTGGGTAACGCTGCACCTCCTTGGTAAAAAAGGTACTGAGGCAGTTGAGGACTAACGCCAAGGTAACCCTGTGCCGAAAGCTCCTTCTGGTGACACCACGCTTGTGCATGGCTTAACTCTGTGCCAGTCCACCCGAAACGTTCTGGCTCCTGTAGGGTCCTAGTGCCTCCGTCTCAGTACCCATTAGTGTGAATCAGTGGTGAACATTTTCTCAGAACCTCATGAATTACAGTGAGTATATAATTTTCATTTCCCAATCTCGATACTACTATTGTTCCTCCATGGCCTAGAGCCTGTGATAAGGCAACACAGGCAGAGGTATCCCTTCTCCAGTCCAGCTATCCCCACTCCCCAGGGACCTCCTCACGTAGTATCATGCATTCACAGAGTCCGTAGGTGAGGTGCTCCCAGGCTTGAGTACTGCAGACCCTTCAGGGTCATTTGCATGATGAACATCCAGAGGAAGATTCCACTCAGATGGATGCCGTTGTCGGAAGACTTTTCCCATGTCACACACCTTAATGTGCATTTCTGCACACCAGGCACACATGCAGCCTGTAACCGTCATCTGTAGTTGCAGCTAAGCACACTCTTAGCTACGCACCAGGCCATGGACATTCTTGCTTGGGCCTGGATGTAGCACAACACCAGTTGAGGGCATCTCATGATGCCAACACGATGGCCTCCAGGTTGGCAGAAACTGCAGTCTGCATCCGCAGATGGCATGGCTTTGCCTCTCCCGACTGCCACGTCTTGCCCAGCATAAGGTGCTTAACTCCACACTTCTAGGGGCTCCACTTCTTCCTTAAGGTCTGGTAGGAACTGTGGGAATCCTTCCTGCTCCTGTGCCACAGGAGCCCCACCTGGCCCTAACCGTCTCAGGTCTTCCCAGACTCAGGGGTTGAAAAATTTTGGGAGAGGCCATAAGTCCAGGACTTACGTTACTTTTTGTGCCATAAGTCCATGGCAGGCAATGGTGAGTCACATTTTTTTCACCAACATCTTTACCAAAGCAAATAAATTGTTTTCTAATAATTATAGGAAGCAACAGGGACCCCTCTACAAGCCAAATTATTCATAGCTTGCAGTCTGGACTCAAAATGGGCTATATGCTTGGCTTTAAATTAAGTTTCATAGTCCAGCTCGCATCTGTGAACCCTCATTTCTAGGGACATGGATATGTTGTTCATCCACACTCATTGGCAGGTATCCTTGCCGCTTTAAATCTTGCCGGAAGGTCTTCAAGCTTGCTCCTCCCACCCACCCGGGTGGTATAACTCTCGGCTCCGCCCCATGACGCCAGATCTTCCTTACCGCTTGGAAGCTCAGGTTCCCTCCTTAGCTCTGCGTTTGTGACTAGTTCCTATTTCTCCGTTTGCAGTTAAAATAAATTTTGCAAAAGACTTCAGTCTTCTATCCCTCAGCGGCCTGCGATGGACCAATCGACTCCGGTTGGAGATGCCCATGCGGGCAGAAGATGTCTCGGACGGATCCACACTCCACGTGTTCTACTGCTTAGGCCTTGAGCGACCCGCGGGCTTGCGACCTGTACTCATCTCTCGGCCTCGTCCTCGAAGACCGTGCTGCCCGATTCACAACTGGGCGTCCGAGGCGTTCCCTCGGTGAAGTCCAAGGAGGCCCGGTTGGCGGTGTCCGGCGGTAGTTTCAAGAGGATCAGCTCGAGCGGGATGGTCGCCTCAAGAGGAGGCGGCGCGGGTCAGATCTTCCCCGGCCGCCGCATTTATCCCGCCTCTCTGGGTTCTTCCTACACGGCTTCTTTTAAGGAGCTTTGTCTGTCCTCTCCACTAAAGGAGAAGGGCCTCGTCCTGCTGGACCTTATTCTCGGTCCAAAAGAGGGACAGGGGTAAGTCCCTCCGTCGGCGCTCTTGGGAGCGGAAAGGTCCCTCTCCGGCCGTCGACCGTGCCGGTGGGCACCGCTCGGCCGGCCACTGGCCTCACGGTGTCCCGTCAGGTCAGTTGACCGAGACTCCACCGATGAAGTCTAGATTTTTCTCGACCCATTGGACCGGCTCGCCTTTAGCAGCCGAGATTCCCTCCTCGCGTTCCCCGGGAGGAGTTGAGGATCCTGGGCTCGCCTGTGCCTCGGTTCCGGGCCCTCGGATGGACCATCCGAGCCGAAGGGAGTGCCGGTTCCGGCCGACACCTCCCCGCACCGACCCTGGAAATTCCGGGACTCTCGGTCTCGGTCTCGGACCTCTTCGCGGTCCAGCCGATCCCACCGTCATAGGCGGTCTCGGTCTCGGCACCGCGGTAAGCGGCGTCGCCGCTCGTCCTCGTCCTCCTCCTCGGATGAGGGAGGCTTAGCGTAAGTCGTCGTGATGCGAGGACCTTATGTTTGCAACAACTCCTCCTGGCCGGAATAAGCCCGACCCGTCGCCTTCCCGGCCATTAAGTGGCTGTCACGGGCAGCCGGCACAACCCTCGACTTATCCGAGGGCCTATACCCAGGCGGTTGTTGGCCAAAACCAGCTGCTCCACCGATTCCGGTGGAACCTCCGCCTCCACAGCCACCAATTGGGGCTCCGACCAAGGATTCTCGGTCGGCTAAGGGTCTACCCCATCGGCTGTCAGTTACCCTCACTCCCGACCGACCTCGGCAGGCGAAGGGTGGCTCAGGCCAGAGGCAGCTCTTCGAGGACTCTTCCGAGTCCGAAGATGATTCCTCCTTTTCTCCAAGCGACTGGACTTGGAGTCTTCAGAAGGTCAGTCAATGGACGATAGCCCGTCGTCCTTCCTAGGACTGCTTCGGCTCATCTCGGAGTCTACCGGGATGGAGCTCGAACCCGTTTCCAAACGGGCCAGGTATCCCCTCACGGAGATTCTGGACCGAGGGGATTCTCCGACGGAGGCCTTTCCGGTGGCCGAGGCCATAGTGGGTCCGGCACTGGAGCTTTGGCAGCGCCTGCTTCCTGCCCTCGCCTGGCCAGGATGGCCAGGAAGTATCACGGTCCCTACGGTTCCTTGTCCGGTTTTGAACACTCCTCTGCTGGGGGTTGGTTACCGACAGCGTTTTCGGTAGCGCGGCTAGCGCCAGGGATGTGGACAAACCTCCTGACAAGGAGTCCAAGAAATTGGACTATGTCGGGCGAAAAGTCACGCTCAGTCCTCTCTCGGCCTGTCAGGCCAGTTCAGCCGTCCTCATGGCACATTTTTCTCATGCCCTGTTGGGCTCCCTGGATGAGGTCATCCCTCATCTTCCGCCGATCTGCAGACTACGGTTAAGCAGGTGCGGGACCAGGGCAGAGCAGTGGCCAAACAGCAGCTCCAGACTGCTTTGGATATAGGGGACTCATGTGCCAGATCGGTGGCGGTGGCATCGTCATGTTGAGGGCTTGGCTGAGGATATCCACCTTTACTTCGGATACCCAGCACAAGTTGGCGGATGTTCCCTTTTTGGGGACTGACCTCTTCGGCCCTGGGGTGGAAGGTCACCTGCAGAGGATCGAGAAGTCCAATGCCACCTTGGACTCGGTCTCTTCCGCTCAGAAGGACAAAGGCCGCAAACCACAGCCTAAGCCCTTCGTCCTTCTGTGTGCCCCAGCGCCCGGCCCAGCGCGTCAGGGCCAGCAGGCTCGGCCTTGGCATCCCAAACCCAAGCCGCCCGGCTTCCTCTAACAGGAGGCAGGAGGGAAAGGGCCCAGGAGGTCCTCGGCGGTCCCTCCTCCAAGCCTGCCCAGTGACGGGCTGAGGGTGTCGCCCCATTCCCGTCACCTTACCCCTGGGTCCCCGTAGAGGCAGTCCCTACACTTCCGTTCCGCCTGGTCCGCTGTTACCACGGACAGGTGGGTCTTGAAGGTGGTGGGAAGAGCCTGCCTCTGGAATTAGAGCAGGCACCACCCTTCCAGGCCGTCGCCCCTCGGGGCTCTCGGGATCCCCAGCCTCACTGGCGGCTCGTCGAGCCGCCGACTCGTCTCCTCCTCCAGAAGGGAGGTGGTAAGAGAGGTGGTGGACCCTCCTTCAGACCCAGGGTTTGTGTCCAGGTACTTCCTGGTTCCGAAGCGGACGGGGCTGGCGCCCCATTCTCCGACCTACCGACCTAAACAAGTTCCTAAGGTCTCGAACCTTCAGGATGGTCACTCTGGCTCAGATAATACCATCCTTGGAGCGTGGCGTGGTTCTGCTCTCTGGACTTGCAGGAAGCGTTTTCACAGTCCCTATCCGTCCGTCTCACCAGAGTTCCTTCGCTTCGAGCGGAAGGATCCCTCTTGATTCCAAGCCATGCCCTTGGCTTGTCTCCAGCTCCCAGGGTCTTCACCAAATGCATGGCTGTGGTGACAGCATTCTTGGCGCGAGGGGTCCGGTGTACCCTTACCTGGACGACTGGCTGATAGCAGCTCCCTCCAGGAAGGGAGGCGGAGTGGTCAGAGATCTGGCCCTCCAGGTCTGCTCTCAACTGGGCCTCCTTATCAACGAGGCCAAGTCGAACTCGAGCAAGCAGGTGATTCTATTCATCGGGCGCAGCTCGACTCTCTTGAGCCAGAGCGGCTCCCGCGGACAGGGCGAGGTTCTTTCCTCCTTGCCCGATCATTTCTGGTTGGGCAATGCGCCTGCCGGGACTTCCTCGCCTCCTGGGTCTCATGGCGGCCTGCACCAGCGTGGTCCATTGGGCCCGCTGGAACATCACGTCCTTCAGTGGGACTGGCCAGCCAGTGGTCTGGCCGCTGCGATCCCTTGGACCAGCTTGTGGCCGGTGACACAGGGATGGAAGCGCTCTCCAGTGGTGGACCGTTCAGATCATTTGCAGGAGGGCATCCCGTTCGTCCGCCCCGAGCCGACGGTCTCTCTATCGACCGATGCCTCTCTGATGGGTTGGGGTGCCCATCTGGGGGAACACCGGGCTCATGGCCTCTGGTCCCCGCGGGAGTCCCGATGCCACATCAACCTGCTGGAGCTCCGAGCGGTCCGCCTAGCTCTCACCGCCTTTGCTCTGTTCCTCCGGGGTCAAGTGGTCCGAGTCCAGACGGACAATACCACGACCATGTACTATCTAAACCGCCAGGGCGGGACGCGCTCCATGCTTCTATGCAAGGAAGCTCTCCGCATTTGGTCACTCGTGCGCAGCCTGGAGGCGGATCTCCTAGCCATTCACGTGGCAGGAGCCTCCAACACCCTGGCCGATGCCCTGAGCCGGATAGGGGCTGCATCCCACGAGTGGTCTCTCCTGCCGGAGGTAGACAGCATCTGTTCTCCCTTTGGGGCACACCTCAGGTGGACCTGTTTGCCTCCAGGAGAACGCAAGCTGAGTCTGTTCCATGCCGCCCCCTCAGCAGGGCTCGCTGCAGGGGATGCCTTCTCGAGGCAATGGACCCCGGGCCTCTTTTCGCCTTTCCCCATTTCCTTGATCTACAAGGTGCTTCTCAAGGCGAGGAGGGACAAGGCGCAGGTGATTCTGATAGCCCCAGACTGGCCTCGCCAGTTCTGGTACCAGATCTCCTCAGTCTCAGCTCCAGGACTCCCGGCAGCTTCCAGCTCGCCGGACCTGCTCTCAGTCAATCAGGGAAGGTGTTCCATCCGGACCTTCAATCCCTGCACCTGACGGCCTGGTTCCTGAGCGCTAGGGTTCCAGGCCTTGGGTCTTTCGACGAGTCCTCAATGTAGTTGAGGCGTCCCGTAGAGTCGACCAGAAAATGCTATGCCTTCAAATGGAAAAGGTTTTCCATTTGGTGTCAGAACAAGGGCTTGGACCCTTCCTCCTGTTCCTTGGCAAGCATCTTGGACTATTATGGTCCCTTTCTAGTCAAGGGCTTAGGTCGGCTGACCTAAGGTGCACCTGGCAGCCATCTCTGCTTACCGAGCGCGGGCGGGAAGCAGTCGATGTAGCGCAGGAGAAGGTGGTCTGGCGCTTTTTCAAGGCCTGATCACATTTCCTCCAGTGCGGGAACCCCACCTCCGTGGGATCTACTGCTGGTACTGGCAGAGCTCATGGGCAAGCCATTCGAACCTATGCACAGGTGTGCTCTCTCTCACCTGTCGTGGAAGACCGCCTTCTTGGTGGCTATCCGTCAGCCAGAAGGATGGGAGAGCTCCAGGCGCTCTCATCGAGTCTCCTTACCTGGTCTTCCACAGGGACAAGGTTGTCCTGCGCCCCACCGAAATTCCTTCGAAGGTGGTGTCGGGGTTCACCTTAACCAGGTGTTGACTCTGCGGTGTTCTACCTCAATCACACCTCGGAGGCTGAATATAGGCTCCATACTCTGGACCTAGAAGGCGCCGCTTATTATAAGGAGCGCACGGCTGAAATTCGGGAGAGGTTCGCCAGCTGTTTGTCACCACGCTGAAGCCGATCTGGCAGACCTGCAGCCAAGCGGACGATAAGCAGGTGGGTAACCTCCTGCATAGATCTTGCTATAAGTTGGCGGGCATGGAGCCTCCCAGAGGATAAGGCTCATTCTACCGCCATACTGCTGCAGCGGTGGCTGCTTCCAGGGGACGTCCCCTATCCAGGAAATCTGCAGGGCTGCTACCTGAAGTCAGCAAACACCTTCATTACCCACTACCACACGACCTTGAGTCCACCGGGATGCTGGTTTTGGGGCCTCGGTTCTCCAGTCTCTCTTTCCCAAGTAAGTATATGGGGGTGTGCGTCTTGCCTCCCTCCTCCCGGAGAACTGCTAGGAGTCTGCCAATGAGTGTGGATGAACAACATATCCATGTCCCTAGAAATACAGGTTACTCACCTGTAACAGGAGTTCTAGGAATGGTATATGTTGTTCATCCACACGACCCACCCGACCTCCCCGGCTTCGACGCACAACCTGAGCTTCCAGCGGGCCAGATCTGGCGTCATGGGGCGGAGCCGAGAGTTATACCACCCGGGTGGGTGGGAGGAGCAAGCTTGAAGACCTTCCGGCAAGATTTAAAGCGGCAAGGATACCTGCCAATGAGTGTGGATGAACAACATATACCATTCCTAGAACTCCTGTTACAGGTGAGTAACCTGTATTTTTCCGTAATCTTAATTATTACTCTCCCTTGGCTAGTTGAAGTTCTTTTTATATTAAGATGGCCACAGCCACTGCAACAAGACAGACACACACAGTCGCTGGGTCCACTTCAATATCTGAAGCTACTGTGTGATAAATGCTCTAATTTATACACATAGTGGACAGGTAATTAAGCATTTATTTAAAAACTTAACTGGGAAAGACACACTGTACTTTATGCACACAGTAGTTATGTCATCCCCCTTCCACTGGCACGTCTCCCTAATCGCTTTCACTTTCTTTTACTGTAGTTCCTTTCTTTACTTCACTAAAACACATTTCTCCTGCTCCTTCAGAAAACAGTGCCTCCATTGAAGAATCTTTTTCCTATTTGCAGTACACAATTGTTTCCTGTTGTAGAAGCAAATCAGCCACACCAAGGCTGTGGCACTTGGACAGAAACAGTCAATAAAGAAATAAAAATCTCGGTCAGTATTTGCCCCTATAAAAAAAAGTACCTTCCTTTCACACAAATGATATTTGTATCCTTTTCCACCTCACCCTACACTCTCCGTATCGACTTAGCTGCACCACCATTGCCTTCAAACCTCTGCCAGACTGAACAAGAGTAAAGCCATGCTGTTTTTGATTTAAACACAGTCTTAAACCCTCTCACACACTCAGCAACTCCGTTGCTCTCCTAACTTGCTGAACAGAGTTATGATTACACTTCCAGCCTTCTTGTTTTCTAAAAAAATAAATACACTCCTTACTACATAAATGAAAAATGGAACTGGCATCCACGCAGTACGATGTTCTTCCCTGAAAATGAAACAGCCATATTCTTCCTTCTCGACTTCTGCTCAGACCCTTCATGCCTGTCCACAGAAAATTACATTACACACGATTCCCGATATGGCTGGTCTGGGACCAGTGTTACAGTAGCTCTGCCTATCCTTTCTCTCTCCTGGTCTCGCTAGTAGGCATGGATATCTCGCGCAGGCAACCAATCGGGAAAATGGATCGGTGGAGCTGTTGTACAGCTTGGAAGCCGGCATCAGAATGTCACGCTCTGGGCAGGGGAGGACGGAGTTTCAGTTACAGGTCCACGTATGCGCTGGCAAAAGTAAATACAGTCAAGTCCATCGGACTTAAATGGGCTGTAGTGTGCAAGCCCTACGGTGCTTTCTGTGGGTCCCGGACCTTGGACTTGGAGATTTTTCAACCCCTGCAGACATGTAAGGAGTCCCTGCCTTCACATGTTCTCCCCTACCCAGAGGGCTCAGGGTATCTGTTACCCTCAAGGTGAGCCAGCTCCTCTATCTGAAAAGAAGGGAAAGCTTGATACTTGAGTGGGAATCAATGGGGAAGATTAATTCTTGGAAGATATGAAAGTTATGTACTTATGTAACTGTTGATCTTCCAGAATATCTTCACCATTGAATATGCCACCCGCCCACCATCCTCAGTGTAGCAGAGCCAGGGCCTCTGGGCAGCTCACCCTGACAGTGCTTACTGGAACCTCTTTAGTGCCATGGACTCTCCCCAGTTGTACCCCCTGTGGAGTAGTTAAAAAAGCGGAAATTGGAACCTATTGCTGGGTTCCCTCCCACCAAAAACAAACTTCAAACTAGGGTGAGGGTTCCTTTTCACACTCCTCATACCAACCAAAAAAGGGAAGGCAGCTCTTCCTCTGTTTTATTTCTTGTCACCTTTCTCCTGCCTGGGTATATACCCTTCTTGGGGTATATCCCATGAGTTGATCAATGCAGTCTGTGCCCCTGGGCACTATCCTTTCTAACACCACTTGCCAGTTGCACTGTTCTGTGAAGAGTGCTGTGCACTGGATTGGATCAGGTTACACTAGCTCTTACACACAGGGTACATCCCTCTTGTTGCAGAAGAAACAGGTTGTTTTCTCTGATGTTTTTTTCTTGTATGTCAGACTAGTTTTGGTTGGTATGCCTTCTTCCCTTCCCTTATGCCAACTGAGATGTTAGTCCACTACCCATAGGGGTGCTTGGACAGATGAACACCTCTCGACCTCTGTTCAACCTTACAACTCTTTATGCACCCAAGGTTCTGTTTTCTTTTCCTGCTGGGAAAGGGCATATTGTTACAGGCAATCCACTCAGTCCTCTATCTGGTAGCATGGGGGTTGTTTTTCCAGGAGTCTTTGTGATTCATTCCATTTTGGCACATTATGCCATCTCAGTTGCAAGGGATCCCAGTTCTGTGCATTCTCCTCTTGCCTTTACTGCCAGAGCCTCATACTTCGAGCCGCTGCCTCTAAGGTCACTATTCATCTCCTGTCTGGCCAGTGGTGTGAGGCTCTAGTTCCATATCCAATCACCCTTTATGCCACCTAGTGTGCTCTGTTTCTCTGTCCGAAGGTTGGCAGTCAGGTTTTATTTTGTTGTTTATTTATATTCTTATATCCTTTCCCTATCCATTTGGGCTAGGACAATTCTTAGCCCTCTCTTATTTTTCCCCACTTTGTTTCTTTCCTGGTGAACAGAACTGCAGTTAATGAGGGAGCCAGCAATGGTTATTGGCTGGTGTTTGGCACCTCATAGGGGGTGTTCCCACACCATGCCCAGTAGATGTTGCTGAACCTCTAGCAAAAGCTTTGCCCCCTTGGCGTCCTAGTGTCTCCAGCCCAGACCCATAAGTGGTAATCAATGATGAAGATGTTCTGGAAGATCAGCAGTTATGGTAAATATGTAACTTTCATTTTTCTTTGATTGTACTCTTGTTTCTCTTGCTGTCAGGTGCAAGGAGCCTCTTGGATTGGGTACCATAAAAATAAATTTGGCTTGCCTTGCCAGTCTATTGAATGAGTGTGAACCCCAAAACTATTCATCCAGTGAGGAGGGGGTGTCAATACTGCACCCACCCATCCTGTTAGAATCCACACTATACTTTTCCCATCTGATGG
Organism: Neoceratodus forsteri; assembly: GCA_016271365.2. Classification (NCBI taxonomy): domain Eukaryota; kingdom Metazoa; phylum Chordata; order Ceratodontiformes; family Ceratodontidae; genus Neoceratodus; species Neoceratodus forsteri. The sequence continues at coordinate 114,079,476 of JADMNL010000022.1, forward strand.
GGCTCAGTATTGCAACCACCTGTCCAGCGGCATTTAGTACTGCATTCACATATTGTGGCAGGAAACTGCGCTGTTCTATCCAGTCTATTAGGTGGGCACGTGACTGAACCCCTAAACTAATCACCCAGTGGGGTGTTCTGTCCTGCACCCACCCATCTAATTAGAGTTCGTGCTATAATTTCCCATCTGATGGGGTTCAGTATTGAAGCAACCTGCCTGAGCTGTTTGTCCAAATGTTGCCATCACAAGTGATTTTTGTAAGGGGGTCGTTACTGGAGCGGTTTCCCAATGATGTTTAATACTGTACTTGACTTGTTTATCCAAGGATGTGTGTTATGTAATTCATTTTCATCAAGGGTACTCCGTATTTGAGCCGTTTATCCAAGGGTTTGTTACTTGAGCCACTGTTACAATTACTATTACTATTGCAAGGGGCATTACCATGGAACGCTTTAAGACCAGTCTGAAGACTTTTTTATTCAAACAAGCATTCAATATTTGAACTTTTAAGTTATTCTGTGGATTTTAAATTCGATTTGTTATTCCGTGTGATTTTAATGAATGATTTGTTGTTTGTATGTGAAGCGCTTTGACATTGGAATTGCACTATACAAATAAAAATATTATTATTTACCTGAGTTGTTTATTCATGAATTCTATTACATGGGCTACAAAGATAATAGCTGGTCAGCAGGGTAAGGCATACCAGGAGAGGCTGAGGGCACTGAACATGTACTCCCTGGAGATAGGGGAGGTGGGGCATGATTGGGACATTCAAGAACTTGAAAGAGATAAATAAGGTTGACAAGGAGAGTCTGTTTAAGCTGAGTAGTAACCATAACACAAGGGACAGTCTTAGCTGGAGGGTGGGAGGTTCAGAAGGGAGGTCAGGAAACACTTCTTCACAGAGAGTGGTGGACACTTGGAATGCGCGCTGCCAGAAGAGGTAATCTCGTTGAAGACAATGGGCAACTTTAGAGAGGCAGGGACCGGTATAGTGGGAGGGTAAGGGTCATGGGTAGGGAGGATGGGAGGAGTGGGGAGAGGGGGCAGGGACAGTAGCTCAAGCTGTGGTCCCTGCAACACGTGCAGACTTGATAGACCAAATGGCCTTCTTCTACTGGTTTCTTCATATGTTCATATGTTTGTTTGTGGTTTACTTTTGTTTAATTTTATTCACTGATTCTGCTTTGAGACTTGTACATGTATCTTTTCCTTATGTGTATTTCTTTCTGTGTAGGCGCACCATGAGATGATCACCGCCCTGTGTGTGACCGATAATGTCATCATCACAGCATCACGTGACTGCAGTGTGAAGCTTTGGGACTGTAGTTCTTTGAAACAGGTACAGGTCATACCCCAGTAAAAATTATTCAAATGTTTTTCTTTAAACAGGGCTGAAGAGCTGCCTGTGCTGCCTCGGAGGATGAAAGTGTTATGGCAAAAAAAGGAAAAACAATTCTGGCCAAAGCAGATAGGGCTGCAGTTGAAAATTTGGTGTAAAAGATTGATCATTAGCAAAGTTACGAGCCTGCATTAGCAAAATTAGCATAGGCTCATACATTTTTTGTTTTGTAATATCTGCACACTAAATTTTCAACATGTCCTTGTTATGACCCTGCCTCATGAAGAAGGGCAGATCAAATGTTGAATTCCTGCTTGAAAGTTGAATCTTCCCTTGTCAGTCTTCACCATTCATTACTGCTGGGTAAGAGCCAGAGGCGCGTACCTACCACGGGAGTTTGTTTTTTTTGGGGGGGGAGTCAGCGCCGATGGCGCCTCCCACGTGCGTCAGACTGTGCGGCACACAAAGGGTTGGCCTTAGGTAACATAGACGCCTCCTCCATCCCAGTTCTGTTTCTCCTGCCATCGAGGTAGCACCTGCTGCATGAGTTGCCGCTTTTTTTCACGCGACATTGGGCCTAGTTATTGTCAACATGTCTCCATCTTGGTTCTCAACCGCTCTGCGCCGTTTATTGCCGGGAAGACCTGTCCTTTATTTTCTATAGACAGTGCTGAATCTTTTCTGTAATTTTACTGTTAATTTCGCATCGTGTCAGGTTCAGGGGCTAAGAAGATATCCAAAGCAGGCTGTGCCCCCATGCTCGTGCCCCTGTGGCCGCATTTTTCTGTTTCGGATCGACATGATGTTTGCCTGCCGTGCCTGGGATACAGTCATGACATGGACAACTGCGATGCCTGCTTCTCCATGGACACCGTGTTCTTGAAATCCCATGTTTAAGTTGGCAGGACTTCAGCCAACTTTCTGAGACAGTCACTGCATGACGCCAAGGCCAGATTTCTCGACCCTCCTCCGGGTCCCCTCCTGGGTCTGTATGGCCCGGTGAGGAGGAACTGATTCTTGCCTTGCCATTGAAGAGGTTTCTTCTGCAGTGTAGGAGGAGCGACTCGGTTCCCTGCGTAGCCGGAGTGCTGGCACCGCCTCGGCAGTCACCTCCACGGAGGTGTAGGCTCCCTCAGTGTCACGGCCCACAGCTGTTGGGCCTGACACTGGCAGACCCTTGGTGCCGCCTCCTGTTGCCATCACAGATCCCGTCGCCATTCGCAGCACTAATGATTTGGGTGGCGCCACTGGCGGCGCCGTGTCCTCGGCGCTGTCACCAAGGGCTCTCCCGAGGTCACTAGCTTGGCAGTCTGCCTGGTCTCTTCCTTTTCAGAGGTGGATGACCCGCAGGCCGATCCGGACTAGCACCCCAACTCCTTGGAGAGCCCTCTGGGATGCGGCACCAGGCGGCCCAGCGTTCCCCTCCCAGACTCCCCAGAGGCTGTAGTCCCGACGGCCGCTCATGCCGAGGCCGGCCTTGGTGGGGCCTGCTCAGGCCAGCGGCCTGGGGGTGCCAGGTGTGGTGTTTTCTCCTGTGGTGGGCATGACAGACGCCATCTCAGGTGCAGCTGTGCCCCTCCTGGTGGGGACAGTGACCCCCTCTTCAGCAGCCTCCCTTGGGGGGCCTGCGGGACTGTGGAGCCCTGCTTCGCTGGGAATGAGGAAGAAGGTGGCTTCGGAGTCCGAAGGGTTGAGGTGTCGGGGTGAGGCATGCAGGCCCCCCACCACTACCCTGTGGGGAGTGGGTAGGGGCCAGAGCACTGAACCCTGCCTTTCTCACGAGGTCTCTGAGGCGCCCTTAGTTGGCAGTGTGAAAAGTTACCCTTCTTGACCCATGCAACCCCAGTCACTCCACAGGGGAGATTCTCTCTCAGGGCTCATCCGGGGTTTGCTTTCACATTTACAGCCTTCACTGCCCTGATCAACCCCTGAGTCCCCCCCGTCTGGCAGGGCCATTGGCTGGGTCACAGAGCCCTGGCAGAGGCCGGGCACTTTCAGTTAGGTGCCCTTCCCCAATCCCTTTGCAGACACCTTCCCCTCTCCCAGGCCATGTGGGTCCTTTGGGTCCCTTAACCTGGGAGATGTTCAGGGCCACTGCAGTGACCTTCCGTAGGTATGTGAGAGCCGTGGATGAACAGGTCTTCTGCCTGTCTTCCCCCGTCGCAGGAGGACCCTGAACATTCAAGCTCCTTTTCCTGTTCCTCTCCCTCCTCTGAGGGAGAGGAACGTTCTGTTCACCTGTCCTCCGATGCTGATTTCACTGAATATCGGCGGTTCCTCTCGAGGCTGGTTCAGGAGCTATATACAGTATATCCCACGTCATAAGAAGCAATACTGAGTGGGAGACGTACTCGTTTCTGAGCAAGTTCAGTGCTCACCACCTGGTGGTGCCCTCCTGGCGTATTCCCTTTGAGAAAGCATCTATCCGCACCTGGCAGTCTCCAACCGCCTCTCCCCCAGCCCCAGCAGACTGCAGGAGGAGGTATTGTACTCCCCAGGAGTCTCCAGGTTCCGTACCTCACCCACCTTCGGGGCTGACATCCTTAGACACTCTTTCCGGACTTCAGCACCTGACGCACCACCGAGCCCTGGATCCGGATTCCGAAGAGTTCTACCGGTGCAGGTAGAAGAGGTTCTCTTCAGCTCGTGCATTGCTTTACATAGGTTCTCATCAGGTTCACCACGCTGCCTGTAACAGGCACCTGTGGTCAATCTTAGTGCAGGTGTTAGCATCCCTGCCTGATCTGGAGGAACCTAGAGAGGCCATAACCCTCTCTGCACAGGGTCTGGAGCTTGCAAGGCACCAAGCAAGGGCATCTTATGATGCCAGTGAGGTGGCGTCCAGACTTGCAGGGACAGCAATCTGCATTAGGCAGATGGCATGGCTTCATCTATCCAGATTGTCATCAGTTGCCCAGTGGGGTGATCTCCCTGTCTTTTTCCTGCAGGAGCAGGAGACCTTACAGGGTGCCTTCTGTCCCCCTGCCACTGGGGACACCTCCTCATCCTAACCAGCCTTAGACCTCGCTGGTCTAGTATGGCTATAGGGTCTCCCCTTCCTGCATCTCACCCACAGGAGGCCGAGGGAATCTGTTCCTGACCTTCTAATTGTTTCCAGTGTGCATCATACTGTTTATTTAGCCAGTGTAGGACTACCGTTAACTGTGCTGCCATCGCATACTTTCTGAGATCAGGAAGGTTAAGTCCACCTTTCTCACTGGCAATTTTTTCTTTATTTGCTGTGAGCCTGTCTTTATTATTTTACCAAAATGTCGAAGTCTGATTAAGTAGGCGAAGTCATTGAAGAAAGTCTAACAGCTACACATTATGTGTTGTTGCCGCTGTGGAAACAGATGGCTATGATGGACTGGAATCAGTCTTGTGTGGTCTGTCTTGGACCATAGCAAGACATGGATTTGTGCGATTTCTGCTTCTCAGTGGACCTCTGTACCCTTGAGAAAAGCACACTGAGGTGTGGTTGCCCGATCCTCACCTTTTTAGGCAGGCCTCACATGCATGTGTCTAAGACTAGGTCTCTAGGCCTTTTCCCCGAGCCTCTTCCTGGGACCTCTGGTTCTGTGGAAGTACAGAGTTCTCCTCTACCTGCACACGATGATGCGTCAGAGACTCTGGTGGATGGTTCTGGTGGACAGTCAACTCCTTCTGGGTGGTCAACTGCGAAACCTACACAGGCTGCCTGCCCTGAGCAGCAGACATCCCCAGTGGTCAGGCCATAGCTGTATGCACAGTCCACACCAGTGTACACCTCGAGGTTGTCTTCTACCATTGCCTGTGCTGTTGTCACTGTTCAGTGTGATGACATGGGCCCCTTCCTGACACTGTTTGCAGTACTGGGAGAGGGACAATCACCAAGGGTGTTGTTTGTACTGTTGCTGATTTGGATGTTATCACTTTCCATATTGTCACTAGCAACACCGAGGAAGGTGACATCTCTGGATATGGTGACAGAAGTGATGACAGAAATGGTGCCAATCCTGGGTCCATCTCCGAACGAAGTGTTGGTGATGATGTCTCAGAAGTTGTCCCTGAGTCTGGTGTCACCAGCAACACTGAGGAGGGTGCAAAGTTGAAGCCAGCACTGAGCAAGATGTCGAGGATGAAGCTGATCACAGTGACAGGGAGAACCCTGTCTTTGAGGCTGTCATTGATCCTGAGCCCAATTTGGATGGCGGCCTTGAGATGGAATGTTCTCTGGAGCTGATTAACATCACTGGTGAGGACCGGGGTTACCCTGTGGGACCTGTACAGCTCCACTCTTCTCATCTGGGGTTCCCCATGGGCACGGTGGGTCATCCTCAGATGTAGGAGGACACCCTACAAGCAAATCTGCTCGGACCTCCCCTTGGGCGAGGCCGCCTATGCATTATGCAACCCAGGTTGAGGCCCTGGGACAAGGAGTCTCAACCTCCTTTATCAGGGCCTCACCAATTCCTCAAGAGGATGCCCTTGTTCACAGGCCTTGAGGGTCCATTAACATGGGAGCAACACCAAGATTTTGTTGATGCCTTAGAGAGCTGGCATAGGGAGTCTGACAAGTCCCAGTACAAGCCCTTCACCCCAGCCCCAATGGTACCCGAATGAGTCGTCTTGTCTCTATCAGCGTCCTCCTCAGAGGATGATGAATCATCTTTCTACCTTCCTTCAGCTACTGAGCATGCTTTGTACTAGCAGTTCTTGCGGAGATGCTCCAGGCACTCGAGTCGAATGCTTTACAAGTCGCGATCTGGCAACCCTGCTGTTGGGAATCCTCGGAGTTCTCAATCGTGATACTACTACAATTTCTCCATAGCCTAGAACCATTGAGGAGGCATGCAGGGCACTGTGGAGGCATCCATTCTCCAGTCCAGCCAACCTCAGGGACCTCCTCACATGGTATTGCGAACCTGTAGGATCTGATAGCAGTGTACCTCACCCTTCCTCAGGGCTTCAAGTACTGCCTTGTTGGGCTATAACACCTCTTGCGTGACTGACCTCCAGAGCCGATCTGGGTGTCCTTGAAAGAAAGGCCTTTTCCTTGGCATGCGCCTTAAGCATTTCTGCACATATGGCAACCTCTAACCGTCACCCATGGTTGCAGCCAAGCACACTCTTAGCTACACTACTGTAGAGTGAGAGATTCAGGTAGGTCATTGACCTTTCTTCTCAGGCCTGGAGGTAGCTCGGCACCAGTCCAAGGCATTGTTTGATGCCAACGAGGTGGCCTTCATGTTGGCAGGAACTGCAGCCTGCATCAGCTGGATGGCATGGCTTCACTTCTCCTGGCTGGCACCTTTGGCCTGATGTAAGGCGCTTAACTTTCACTTCCAGGGGGCTCATTTGTTCTCCCCTAGAACAGACGGGAACTATTGGTGCACCCTCCTGTGCCTGTGCCACAGGAGTCCTGACTAGTCTCAGGTCTCTCTATACCTGTGAGGAACCCCTGTCCTCAGGTGTTCTCCCCATGCAGAGGGCTGAGGGTATCTTTTACCCTCAAGGTGAGCCAGCTCCTCCCTAAGACAGAAGGAGAGGATTAGTACCTATGTACCAAATATGCTATTTCTACCTATATTGTGTTTTATGATTGACTTGACGTGGAACCTTTGTAAATTAGCTCCCTGTACGCAACCCAGGTTGAGGCCCTGGGACTAGGAGTCTACACCCCCTTTATCAGGGCCTCACCAGTTCCTCAGAGGATGCCCTTGTTCACAGGCCTTGAGAGTCCAAAAACATGGGGAGCAACACCAGGATTTGTTGATGCCTTAGAGAGCTGGCATAGGGAGTCTGACAAGTCCCAGTACAGACCCTTCACCCCAGGCCCCAATGGTACCCAGTGTCATTGCCTTGTCTGCATCAGTGTCCTCCTCAGAGGACAATAAATCATCTTTCTACCTTCCTTCAGCTATTGAGCATGCTTTGTATCCAGTACTGCAAACAGTGTCAGGAAGGGGTCCATGTCATCACACTGAACAGTGACAACAACACAGACAATGGTAGAAGACAACCTCGAGGTGTCCACTGGTATGGACTGTGCATACAGCTATGGCCTCACCACTGGGGACATCTGCTGTTCAGGGCAGGAGCAGGGGGAGAGGGAAACACAGATGTAGTGATAGAGGAGGATAGAGTGAGGGAGGGGCTGCTGGCATTGAAGGTGGACAAATCACCAGGCCCAGACGGCGTACATCCAAGGGTAACAAAGGAACTGGCTGAGGAGCTGGCAGGGCCACTGGTAGACCTATTTAATAGTTCACTTGAGACAGGCATAGTACCGCAGGACTGGAGAACAGCACATGTAGTGCCATTCCACAAAAGTGGTCCCAAGGATGACCCAGGGAATTACAGACCAGTTAGTCTGACCTCCATTGTGGGCAAGCTCATGGAGACCATACTAAAGGAGAAGTTGGTAGAATATCTAGAGGAGCATGGTCTCCAGGAGGCGAGGCAGCATGGGTTCATTTGGGGGGGGGGGGATCATGTCAAACAAATCTGACTGACTTCTTTGACTGCGTCACTAAGACAGTAGACAGGGGCCAAGTAGTAGACATCATTTGTCTTGATTTCAGCAAGGCCTTTGACTCTGTGCCTCACAAAAAGGTTGATCAGGACTTTCGTGGATCTCAGGGTTAGGGGAAAAGATGGCCAGATGGGTGGAAAACTGACTGAAGGACAGAACCCAGAAGATGGTTGTAGGGGGAAGAGTTATCTGGCACCAGACAGGTAACCAGTGGGGTCCCGCAGGGCTTGGTGCTGGGACCCGGTGTTGTTCAGTGTCTTCATCAGTGACATTGGAGATGGCATTAAGGGCAAAATATGCATATTCGCAGATGACACCAAACTCTGTGGGAGAGTGGACACAGCTGAAGGGATACAGGACCTACAGGAAGATCTGGAAAAGCTAAGGAGGTGGTCCAGGATATGGCAGCTTGGCTTCAATGGCAAGAAATGCAAAGTTATGCATATTGGGGCCAAGAATCCTAGGACAGAGTACTACCTGGAAGGAGTCCAAGTATCTGCATCAGAGGAGGAGAAGGACTTGGGAGTGATGATCACTAGTGACCTGAAGCACTCCACACAGTGCAAGAAAGCAACAGCAAAGGCAAACAAGATGCTAGGATGCATATCTAGGGGGGATCAGTAGTAGGAGAGAGGAGGTTATTATACTGCCCTTGTACAGGTCACTGGTAAGGCTGCATCTAGAGTATGGAGTTCAGTACTGGTGCCCACACCTCAAAAAGGACATTAACCTGCTGGAGAAGGTCAAGATGAGGGCTACAATGATGATAGCCGGTCAGCAGGGTAAGGCATATGAAGAGAGGTTGAGGGCACTGAACATGTACTCCCTGGAAGACGGGGGAACATGATTGGGACCTCAAGTACTTGAAAGGGATAAATAAGGCTGATAAGAAGAATCTCTTTAAGCTGAGTGGCAACCATAACACGAGGGGCACAGTCTTAAGCTGGAGGGTGGGATGTTTGGGAGGGGTCAGGAAGCACTTCTTCACAGAGAGGGTGGTGGACACTTGGAATGCACTGCCAGATGATGTAATCTCGAAGACAGTGGGCAGCTTTCAGAGAGGCTGGGACAGGCATAGGGGAGGGTGAGGTCATGGGTAGGGAGGATGGGAGGAGTGGGGAGGGAGGGCAGGGACATTAGCGTAGGGTATGGAACCTGCAGTATGAGCAGACTTGATAGACCAAATGGTTTTCTTCTGCTGGCTTCTTCATATGTTCGTATGAGCTTCCAGCTCAAAGGTGTTTATCCAAGACATAAATAACTAAAAAAATAAATAGTACTCAGACCCAAAAAGGGGCATAAATGGTGAAGACCGATTCCTGGAAGATAAGAAAGTTACATACTTATCATAGAGGTTGGTCTTTCAGAATATGTGCACCATTAATTACTACACCCACCCATCATCCCCCGTTCTAGCAGAGCCAGTGTCTCTGGGCAGCTTACCATGATAGTGCTGGCTGGCACCATTTAGTGCCATGGCATTTCTTCAGTTGTATTCCCTATAGTGTACTTAATTAAAAAAAGAAAAATAAGAAGAAGAAAATGTTTCGTATTTTCCTCTCAGCTCTACCATTCGAGGGAGTCTTCAACCATGGATGATGGCGGTGACAGTAGGGATTCTGCATTAGAGGCTGATCTGGCAGCTGGGTTGTGTCTGGTCCGCTGCCCTCTCCGGAAAGGAGGGGGAGTCCTGGCTACAGACAGTCCAGTGTTCAGGAGGAGGACAGTCCTGTAAACACAAAAAGATGTGGGCCCGTTCCCAATCCAGGTCGGGGACCCAGCAAAAGGGGAAGAAAAGGTACCACTCAAGGTCACACTCTGGTACATCTGCCAAGAGATCTTCGGTGGTTGGGAGTGGTAGGCCATCTACGCTTCCCTCCAGTTCCCTGACAGCCTCCACTACCTGTCACTCAGACTCTCGACACTGGAGCCCTTCTCTGTCCTCTGGTGGGCAGTTTCACCAGTGGGCTGCTTTTATGGAGCAGTGGGTATAGCATCTGTCCCGGTTGCCCATCCCGGTGGATCCGGTTCCAAGGACTTCGAGCTTAGGAACCTTGGAGCCACAGGTTGGGAACCTTCGAGGCAGATTGAGCGTCCAGTACAAGCAATGGACTTTCTCCTCTTGCCAGTGCCCACGCTGCCGACACCAGTTCCACGTGCCCTCCTCCCTCACTCTGTCTCTTCGCAGTGGCCGCGGGTACCATCTTTTCCTGTTCTTTTCCTCTAGGTTCGCTGGGATCTTCAAGTGGCACCATCTGGTTTGTTGCTGACCTTGGTGCTGATGTGGCATGTTGGGCAGCACCAGGTTCCGCAGTGCCAGGCCTGGTGCTGGTTCCAATATCCCTGTATATCCTGTGCCCAGGCAGGCAATGGCCTGTTTGGGCAGCCCGACCCTTCTGAAAGCGGCGTGGAGCAGGATGAGTCTGATCCAGACCTTATGGTTTCTGAAGAAGGTGATGAAGACTCATTCTATAGTTTGATGGTAAGCACTCACTTCCAATTGAAAGCCCAGAAGAGGACCTTTCCTTTCAGTCTCTCCTCAGGAATATGAAGGCAGCCCTGTATCTGTAGCCCTCTTCTGTGGACCCAGGTAGACTTTTTGTGTCTGGAGTGGCTTCATGTTCGTAACATTTCAGTGAACCATAAACCTCCAGTTCCCCTCACCCTTTGAGATTCTGTCCAAGGTAGTGTGGACAAGGCCAGCTCTTATTCCATCTGTCTGCAAATCCATAAACAGGAAGTATGTCCCTCCTAAGAAGAGACCCATTTTAGCCTCACAACCCATCGTGGATGCACTGGTTGTCCTCGCTGAGAGTGGCAAAGCTGTTCTTCCGCATGAAGTATCAGCATGTCCTATCAGTAGAGTCTCGTAAGATAGATAGATACCTTGGGGAAGAGGGCATTCGCATCTGCAACTCTGGGCATGCGTATTGCCAGCTATCAAGGGCATGTCTCTCAATACTAGTATGCCCTTTGAAACTCTCTCAGGACCTTAATAGAAGATCTCCCGGAGTCTGACTCCAAAATGGACATGCTGCAGACTGTTACCCGAGGCATCAAATGTAATCACCGTCAACCTAAAGCTTCCATGGATGCTTTCGGCGCAACTTCTAGAGCAGCTGCCGCTGGAATCTGTATCAGAGACATTCCTGGCTTGGACATCAGGTTCTCCTCTGATGCTCAGCAGCAAGTGATGAATGTCCACTTTGATGGCACTTATCTATTTGGTCTGCAGGTAGAGCGCAAGCTCTGGATGCCTCTCTGAAGACCAGGACTGCCATTAAAACAGCCAGGTCAGCCCTTTCAGCCCCTCAGAGAGGGAGGGAACCATCAGTTTTTCGCAGACGCATCCCTCGTGGAAGAGGTCAAGAGCTCCTAATGGGAACCAGCCTATTCATGCCACAAAGAAAACACAGCACAAGGCACAGGATGCCCAGTGCCAACCTCACTTCCATGGGGTTCTGCTGAATCTAGAGAAGTCACAACTCCAACCATCTCATAGGAGCCCTCTTGGATACTACAAAAGTGTGAGCTTTTCTTCCAGAGGACAGGAGGAACGACATTGTCCAGATGGATCGCTTCATCAGAGAAAACAGCCCTGTAAGAGCTCACTCCATGCAGTGGATGTTAGGCCTCATAGCTTCATCCATTTTCATGGTTCCCCTAGCTCGTCTGCACCTGAGGACCACTTAGTGGATGCACAGCACACAGTGGTCCCCAACAACCACATCCCCGTCTTACCCCATCAAGTGGCCAGACGCTGCGGCAGTCACTTCATGGACATAGGAGGACAACCTGCTTCAAGGTGTCCCCTTCGCTCTGCGAGTCTCAGATAACCATTGCACTGAGGGTCTTTGGACTCTAGCAGAGTTGCTCCTCCACATTAATGTTCTGGAGATGAGGGCAGTACTGTATGCCCTCCGAGTCCTGGAAGAGGTAGTCAATCACAGGAAATCCTACTTCAGATGGACAACAAAGCAATGATGTATTACATCAACAGGCAGGGGAGCACACTTCTACCCTCTCTCATGGAGAAGCTATGAGGGTCTGGAAGTGTTGCCTTGATCACAGTGCCTGATTCAGGCAGTTTATGTGCCAGGGACTCAGAACAATCTGGCAGACCATCTCAGTAGGAAAGAAGCGGATCCTCTCGGTGGTCATTACCACCAGACATGGTACAGTCACTCTTTGATGAGTGAGGTACTCCAGACCGAGACCTTTTGTGTCCTCTCAATGCAAAACTACCTCATTTCTGCAGAAATCCAGAACCTGGCATTTTCTGTCAGGATGCATTCAAGCTGTGGTGGACATATCGCTTTCTATATGCATCTCCTCCTCTTCCATTAATTCAGAGGGTGCTGCTTAGGCTGAACATGATTCTTATAGCACCGTACTGGCATCGACAGATTTGGTTTCCCTTGATCAACAAGCTATCAGTCAGTCCTCTGTGGCAACTACTACTATAGATGGACCTTCTGACGCAGGGATCCCTGGTCCATCCCAACCTGCGCTCCCTTCATCTCCAAGCTTGGCTCCTGGGGAGATGGAAGTGGGCAGGTTTAATGTGTCTCAGAGAATCTCAGAGATCCTCTTGGCTGCACTTAAGCCTTCTACTAGGAAAACTTACAAAAGCCAAATGCAAGTGCTTATCAGAATGGTGTGCTAAGCTTCCCATAGACCCATTCCGATGTCCTCCTGACAAGGTATTGGAGTACTTTCTAGAACTTTCAGACATAGCATTTCAATACTCTTCTAAAGGATTCATCTCTATACCATCTCGTCCTGTCCTTAACCAACTAATCCATGACCCGACGAGACAGGCAGCCAATGGTTCCTCAAGTTTCCTGCTGGACTGGATCCTGACCAACCGGCCGGAGAGGATTGCCTCATCAGGCACGCTATCAGACTCCATATCTGACCACTCCTTGGTATACTGTGTCTGGAAAATCCCCTCCCCTAGAATTCCACACAAAATCATTCAAGTCATAAAATACTCCAGTTTTGACCCTGAGGCTTTCCTGGCCGATCTAGGATGTACTGACTGGACCAGGGTTCTTGAAGCCTCTGACCCCTCAGTGACAGCCTCCTGCTTCATACATTCCTTTGGTGTTCTCCAAGATAGACACGCCCCCAGGGTCACCCGGTCGGTGAGGGGAACAGCCACCTTCTGGCTGAATGGTGACTTACTTGCCCAGATGCGGGAGAGAGACAAATGCTGGACAAGTACTAAGGGTTCCAGAGATCCTGCTAATCTCCTGAGATATCGGCAACTCAGGAATCGGTGTAAAAAAAGCCATTAGGGCTGCCAAAAGTAACTTCTGTAAATCGGCACTACTTAGCTCTGTCAGAGATCCTAGGAGGTTCTGGAGGAACATTAAATCCCTCGTCAGTGGGCCCTCTCACTCGGGTGTCGTGGACATGATTATTGATGGAGTCTCGTGCAGTAACCCCCACTATAGCCGTACTCATTCTCCACTTCTCCCGACCTGGCCTCACCTCTCGTTTCACGATCGATGGGGTCTTCAATATCCCTCCGATGCAGAGTGAACATCCTCCTCGGAGAGTATTTAATCTTAAGGCCGTGTCTGTCCTTGATGTTCGGAACCGCGCTAGCTGCCCTCTCCCAGCACTCCAGTGCAGGGCCTGACAACCTGAGAGCCCAGGCTTCTCAAGCTGGGAGCAGCTTACATTGCCCCTCTGATTGCCCATATCTTTAACCTATCCCTTAGCTCGGGATAATCCCTGACATCTGGAAGGAGGCAAGGATAGTCTCTGTTCTGGAAGCAGGAAATCCCAAACTCCTGACAACTATCGCCCCTATTGCTATTCTCCCATCCCTTGGTAAACTCCTGGAAAAGGTTGTGGGAGCAACTCTCGATGCGATGGATACCCATGAGCTGCTTTCTGGGGCCCAACATGGTTTCCGGAAGGGTCATAGTACCACTACTGCCCTGATTACTGTAACCTCTAGTATTAGATCCACCATGGATCAGGGCAAACTGTCAGGTGCTATATTTATTGACTTGTCAAAGCTTTTGACCTTGTCAACCATGACCTACTGGGGAGCAGCTCAGGGCTCTCGGGTTCTCTCGCATGCCATGAGGTTGGATGATGGGCTACCTAACGGGTAGAAAGCAGCGCACCTGCTTTAACAAGGTCCTCTCAGAGCCTAGGGCTGTGACCATGGGAGTTCCCAGGGATCGGTACTTGGACCTCTCTATTCTCACTTTTATTAATCAACTCCACGGGTGACCTCTGTTGCCAAGTCACGCTTATGCAGATGACCTTGTGCTAGTGGCCCATGCTCGTAATGCTGCTGACCTTAACCAGTGCCTATCTGAAGACTTCAGCAGAGTCTCTGCCTGGATTACCAACCATAGACTGGTATTGAATCCTAACAAAACTCAGGCCATGCTCTTTGGTTCCACGGCCAAGTTAAAAGCCCCATCAGCTATACTTAAAATAGCTAGATGGAGGCCCCTGTTTCCAACAGCGAGCTCAATTAAATATCTTGGGGTCACCCTCGACCCACAACTTGACATGGGAAGCCATATCCAAAACATCTGCAGAGCCACCAGGTGTAAGCTTGGCCTTGCCTACAGGGCCAAATACAACCTGACTCCGGGAGCGAGGCTGGCACTTGCGAGGGGAGTGCTTCTCCCCTCCCTTAGTTATGGATACCACCTATTTGCCAGGTCACCTCAAATCCATCTTAATCGGTGGAACACGGCATATAATGATATCTGTCGGTTTGCACTTGCTGCTCCCAAACTCACCCACCGATGTGAGCTCTATGACAAACTCAACTGGCTCCCCCCTGCGGAATTCCTGATCCTTGGTGTAGGAAACTTCACCAGGAAAGTGCCTCCCGCAGGCATACCGTCGGGACTGGCGCATCTCCTCCCAAAACTGGGCGCCATCCCCTACCAGCTCAGGTCACAGACCGCCCGAGTTGTAAAGTTCCCCTACACGGACCCTATGGGATCGTGACTTTCGCTTTTGTGCCTAGGCTCTGGAACTCCATTCGGACTCTGTTCCTCTGCCCCTTCCCATGGGACCTTCGTTCCTCCCTGTGGTCCCACCTAAAACAACGACAAGATGTGACTGCTCCTAGTCTCTGTAATGTAACTCTGCAGTCCACTATTGTCCACTCTGAGTCCATGATGGTCTATGAAATATGTATTCAGTGATTCTAATGTCTATCTATGTCCTGTAACAATTTGTACTATGTGTGGCAGTATCTCTGCCCTTATACAAGCGTTGTTATAGCTGTTTTTTACTGTATCATGCTGTTTCTCCAATGTTGCCATGTATGTATACTGTATGTTTTGTGCTCTCCCGGGTCGTTCCTGAAAATAGGCATACTACTTGTCTAGTGTACTTACCCGGTAAACAACAGCTAAATAAATAAATAAATTAACCAGTCCAGAATATGGCCCTGGCCAAACTACTGTACCTCTGTTCAGGAGATTCTTCAAGGGCATTCTGCATACAAGGCCCCCAAACAAGCCAGTGGTCCCCTGGGATGTTAACCTTGTGCTGGACATGCATCCTCATAAACCTTTTGAGTCTCTAGCTACATGTGAGCTAAAATTTCTGACCTGAAAAACTGCCTTTCTAGTGGCCATCACTTCCGCTTGTAGAGTCTCTGAGGTATACATGCTTTGGTCACAAACCCTCTGTATACTGTCCTTCACAAAGACAAGGTGAATCTCTGTACACACCAAAAGTTCCTACCCAAAGTGGTTTCAGAGTTCCACCTAACCAGCCATGGTACTGCCTACTTTTTCTCTTAACTTCCAGAATGAAGGTGAACTTCACTATCTGGATGTTAAAAGACTCTTTAGTTCTACATTGATGGAACAAAGGACATCCTTCAATGCTGCCAGCTCAGCCAGCCAGTTTCCATTAAGTGTATTTCTGTTTGGCTAGTGTATGCTTTTGCCACTGTTACTCTATGGTGCAGGTCAAGTTGGAGGGCCAAGTGTACACCCATTCTACCAGAGCTGTTGCTGCATCCATGACAGAGATCCGCTCTAATCCGATTGATGACATCTGCAGAGTGGCTACTTGGAGCTCAGTGCATACTTTTGTTAAGCACTGTGCTCTGGATGTTCATGCCAGACAGCATGCATCTCTTGGCAGGAGAATCCTTAATGGACTTCTGTCCTGAGTGAGCTCTGTCTCCTACTGCCCTGCTCAGGGGATTTCGTTTTAGCTTGGTACTGTAGCCAAACAGTGATATAAAAATTATGTATCACTGTAATTCTTGATCTTCTTGGAAAAGTCTTTACCATTTATTCATACACCTAGCCACCATCCCCCGAGCTCACTCAATCTGTTCCTGTTCTTCACTTCTTTGTTTCAGTTTGGGCTGTGAAGACACTGTTCTTAGTTGACCCTTCTTACATGGGTCAGAAGAGCTATATTTTGCCCTTGTTAGGTTAGGTATTCTTTAGTTAGTATACACTACACCTCCTCTGTAAAAAAGATATTGAGGCGGTTAGAGGGTCGATGCGGAGATAGCCTATACGGCATGAGCCAGTCTCACATGCCACACATGCATGGTCCTATCTCAGCATTGGCCCTCCTGAAGATTTTTGGCTCCCACAGGGTCCCAGCACCTCCGGCTTGAACCCAGCAGTATGAATAAATGGTGAAGATTTGTCTAGGAAGATCAAGAATTACAGTGAGTATGTAGTTTTCATTTTCTGTATGCATTCCCCACAGTCTCTCTCATGCAGGGGGTATTTTGCAAATGGGAGGTACAAGAGGGCAAGATGATATTGTTAGCCCCTGCTGACCTCAACAAATTTGGGTTCCTCTGTTGAGCAGACTGTCAGCACTCCAAAGTTCTTACACTCACAATGGACTTACTGTCTCATTGTCACCTGATCCATCCAACCTGTGCTCCTTTATCTTCAAGCTTGGCTCCTGAAGAAATAGAAGTGAACAGGCACAAGGTATCTCAGAGGGTGTCTGAAATACTTTTGACTGCACCTAAACCTTCCACTAGGAAGACTTATACAGCCAAATGGTAAACATTTTCCATCTAGTGCTCTAAAATCTTCATGATCCCCTTTGGGTGCCCACCTGAAGAGGTTCTGGAGTGTCTGCTAGACTTTTCTGATGCTCACATACAGTAATCTACAGTTAAGGTCACTTGTATGCTGTATCTACATACCACAAGCCCATTGGTATCCTCTACCTGGCACAGCTGCCACTGTTCAACAAGTTCTCCTTAAGGGCATTTCTTACACAAGGTCTCCATCAGGAAGCTGGTGGCTGCCTGAGAGATCAGCCTTATGTTGAATATACTCACTCGCATGCTTTTGGGCCTTGCAATGTGTGAAGTTTTTAACTTGGAGGGCTGCATTTCTGAAATCCATGCCCTGCTCATAGAACCTACATATACTGTTTTCATAGGGACAGGGTAGTTCTCTGGAACACCCCAAGTTTCTACAGAAGGTGGTGCCGGAGTTCCATCTTAATCAACCACTAGTGCTGCCTACATACTTTGCTGTTTCACAGAATAAGGGAGAAAGAGCTCTCCACTCCCTGGATATTAAGAAAGTCCTTAGGTTTTATCTGGACAGAACTAAATACTTCAGATCATCCAAACAGCTCTTTGTCTCCTTTGTTCCTAATCGGAAGGGACAGCCTGTTACAGTCAAGTGCATGTCTGCTTGGACTGTGAACAGCCTGAACCACTGTTATGTCACAGCCCAGGTCAAATTTGAGGACTAGGTATGGGCCCACTCCACTAGAGTCCTGGCCTAGATTGGCTCTGTGCCTATTGGAGATATTTGCAGAGCTGTGACTTGGAGCACAGTGCATACTTTTATGAAGCACTGTGCCTTGGATGTCCATGCCAGGCAACATGCCACCTTCAGCAAGAATATCCTGCATGAAATGGACTATCCTGAGTGATCCTTCCACTCCTACCTCTCTGATTTGGGGGACTTTGTCTGAGCTTGGTACTTTGACCCACTAGTAAGAATCAGTGGTGAAGACTTGATTCATGGAAGATATGAAAATTATGTACTCATCGTAATTCTTGACCTTATAGGAACATCTTCACCAAAGATTCATATGCCCGTCCACCAGCCCCAGGACTTACTCCGTTATATTATGTTGGTCTTCACCCCTTTATATTTGGTTTGGGCTGTGAAGACAGTGTTACTGGTTTAGTGACCCTTTTTACATGGGCCACCAGGGGTATTTATTCCCTTAGGCTAAGTGTATAGGTACTTGTTAGATTATGCTTCACTCCCTGGTAAAAAAAGGTACCGTGGTGGTTGAGGGCTGGTGCCAAGGTAAGTATGTGCCTACATGCTATGTCTTGTGGTTCCACACACATGCTGCTTGCCTCGGCACCAGCCCTCTGACAAGTTCTGGCTCCCACGAGGTCCTAGCTACTCTGGCTGAGACCCACTAGTGGGAGTGAATGGTGAAGATATTTCTAGAAGATCAAAAATAACTGTGAGTACTTCATTGTCATTTGTGTAACATACCTGAAAAAAGATGAAGTGCTATAGGCCTTGAAAACTTGTATCTTTAACTCTTTGTTAGCCTAATAAAGGTACAGTGTACTCCACTTGTAACGGACTCTGTTGTAACGGACAAATTTAGCTTTCCAAATGCCATTTCCTATTGCCCCAATATTAAAATTAATGGTTTAAATGGACCAGTAATTCCATTTATAACGTCCACCTGAAACAACCGAAAAGCAGTTAGCACCTTGTCTAATCGAACCCATTAAGTAATTAAGTACTCCAAAATGGCTTTCCTCTCACCAGAGCAGCTTCAGCTGCCAAAAGTATGTAATTTAATATGCACTCACCCCTACACAGCAGGAAAATCAAAAAAGGGAGAAATAAGCCATCACTGAGTCGCAACTCCTAGCTGCTTTGCTCTGCTGATAGCACAGCTCGTCTTGGCCAAGCAGGTCACCTCTCTCAGGCCCAGGATCCACACCACAGGTTCAGGACAGTGGGAGACAGGCAGAGTTCTCTGGGAGGCAGCAGAGCTCCCACCTCTTGCTGCACCAATTACCCTCAATGCTCAACTGCGCCCCTATGCGCAACCTTGTCACGCAACCAAAGAAGCCGATGTTTCGATCCTCCAGCAGTGCTCTCTCTTCTTACTCCCATCATCAAGGTGAGTGTTCTGGGACCTTCAAATTGCTCCTCTATGACTCAAACTACTTTACTGTAAGTGCTCTGCCTGATGCTGACTTCCCTTAAAATAAGCAAAATGAAAAAAATAGCATTAAAAATGCAGGAACTCTTCCCCCAACTTAAATGGATGTAGCAGATGCCAGTTGTAACAGATGAATTGCTAGTTGACAAAGTAGTCTGTTACAAGCTGCATATACTGTATTATCTTTACTTAGCAAAAGGATTCTCATTTTGTTTCTTTCCTGGTTTTGTGTGAGCTAACACAGCACAAAACTGTCTTGACCAGCTTATCATGGAAAGGGTCACCTTGTATAAAACTGTAGGTACAGTTCCTTCACCCTGTGGTGTATGAATGCAAATCCTCTGTAGACCTCATCAATTGGTACTGTAGCCCTCTCATGTCTGACCATTAGAATGCCTCATGAGAGTGCTTAGCGTATACCCAACACGAACTCTGCAGTGCAGCACTGATAAAGGCCATCTTCTAAACAGCATACTGTATATTCACTGCTAATAATTAGACAACTATTTTATTTATTGTGCTTGATATGCTAGTGATTACTTTCTACCTTTAAAATAAAATATTTGTGCAGTGAAACAAGTGGGATCTCTCTGCATGTATCTTCACCATTCATCACTGGTGAGTATACGCCAGAGGCGCTATGACCCATGCAGAAGCTATTAGCTTACAAATTATTTGTTTGGGGGAAGAGTCGGCACCAAGGCCAGTGCTGTGCTCTAGGGCAATACACAGCATGACGCTCAAGGGTTAGCCAGCAACCGACACCGCCCTCCCCCACCTCAGTTCTGTTCTTCCCGCCATCCAGAGTGCACCTCATGTGAGCTGAAGACAACAGGTGAGTTCGTTAGTTCAACGCCACCGAGTTCTGTTGTACTGACGCCATAGACTTCTAATGAGTGAGACCATTCTTTATTTTATTTTATTGCGTTGTTTCTATGGTGCGAGTCTTTCTTTGTTTTATTCTTTTTGTGCATGGTCGATCATGTCTGGTCCGGGGCCAAAATCAGAATCAAGGTGGGACATGCCCCTTGTGTCCGGTGCCACTGTGGCAAGTCTATATCCATTCACGGATCATCATGATCGATGTCTTTCTTGCCTGGGTCCGCAGCACAACATGGACAACTACAATGTACTTCTCCATGGACACGCCGTGTCCTCAAAAGCCGCGCCGTTGAAGGTGGGTCGTAAACTTCCTCTCCGGAGGGCACGTCGGTCCTGGGATGCAAGGCGAGATCACTTGACCCTTCCCCCAGGTCACCCTCCATTACTATACGTAGCGGAGGACCGCGAGCCGTTAATGACACTGGCTCTGACCCGGAGTGATCACTCCCTCTGAGGAGCTCTCGGGTTCTGAAGGGCATCACCTCTCTACAAGGCCTAGCAGCACGGCTTTGAGGATTTTTTCTCCTCCTTTGTCTGTCTCTGTCTCTGGGGCCACTGTCTCCGAATCCGCGGCACTGGGGATTCTCGCAGCGCCATCTCCAGTGTCATGCTTTCTGGCGGCATCACCTCCGGCGCCGTGGAGTGGGGTGGCGCCGTAGGGAGGGCTGATGCCAGTGACGGAGCAGGGGTGGAGGATGGTGCTGGGTCTGGAAGTGGTGCCGCTTCCAATGCTGAGTCGGAGGTCGGCACTTCGGTAGGGGCCGCCTCTGGCATTGAAGTGGGGAACGGTGTGGCTCCTATTCCCTTGTTAAGGGGTAACCTGGAGGTTGCCAGGGCAGATTTGCAGACACCTTTGGCTCCTTTGGGTTTATCCCCCTCAGTGCAACTGGGACGGATGAGGGGCAGGTCTTTTTCTGAAGGGGAGGACTTGAGAGTGCCTGGGATGGTCATGGGGTCTTCTGTCAGAACTGCTGGTGGCTCTGGTAGGAGCCACAGTGCCAATCTCTTGCATTTTCACTCTCCTCAGCGAGGAGGGCCTGCATCTGGTGGGGTTAGGGGCTGCCTTCAAGTGCTAGACCAGCCCCGATCTCTACTGGACTTCTTCTTTAGGGCACCACCCGAGCTGCACCTGCACGGTTGTGCGACCTCCTGTGGGTTTGTTGTGCAGCCCCTCCCTCCTGGAGGGGTCGTGCGAATGTTCCCGAAGCCCTAGCAGGGAATCCTCCTCCAGTTTGCCAGTCTTCTTCTCCTCCTTCTTCTCCTCCTCCTTCTTCGGATCCTCTGCCCAGACCGTTTGCTCTCCCAGGCATTTTGGGCCCTACAGGGCCCTTGTCATGGGATCAGTTCAGGGGTTTGGCTGCAGCTTTTCCTCGCTACCTTAGAGCTCTGGATCGGGCCATTTTTAGACCACAACCTATTGCTGCACTCTCTCCTGAACCGGGCTCCTCCGCCTCCTCGTCTTCCTCTCCTGAGGAAGAAGACGCCTTGGTCCACTTGTCCTCAGATGCTGATACCACCAGCTATCAGCAGTTCTTGTCAAGGATTATGGAGGAACTCCACATTTCCCTCTTGGAAGCTGCAATCCTGCCATGCGGTGCTTGCTGTCCTGGAAGAGTTTTTTTCAGAGAACATTGTCATCCCTCCGTGGCCTGTTCCATTTCAGAAAGCATCCCATCAGGTCTGGCAGTCTCCAGTTACCCCCTCTCCTGCCCCGAGGCACTGCCAGAGCACGTATCATGCACCCCTGGTGTCTCCAGGCTCCATGCCTCATATCATTTCTGGGATAGAGTTGCTGGATACCCCTTCTGGGCATCGTCGCCTGAGACACGACCGCCCCCCGGAGTCTGACTCAGCTGAGTTTGACCACTGGGGGAGAAGGATTTTTTCCTCGGCACATCTCCTTTTATGTATTTCAGTGCATCAGGCCCATATGGCTGTCTGTTGTAGACACTTATGGATGGTGCTGGGACAGCTCCTAGCCTCTCTGCCTGACATGGAGGCAACCGGGCAGGCCATCTGTCTCTCAGCTTCTGGTGTAGAGCTAGCGAAGCATCTCTCGAGTGTCTTCGGCTAACGAGATAGCATCTAGGATGGCAGGATCTGCAGTCTGTATGATGGGGCAGCTTCGCCAGGTTGTCACCCTTGGCCCGGCGTAGGGTGATTGCCTCCCCTTTCCAAGGAGCCCATTTTTTCTCCCGCAGGGTGAGATGAGAATTGGTGGGGCGCCTTTCTTCTCCCAGGTCTCGGGAGTCCCACTCTCACCCTGACCAGTCTCGGGCCTCTCCAGTCCTGTATGGGACTTCTTCACCTGTGATCTTCCCCCCACAGAGGGCTGAGGGAAGGTCTGCCCTCAGGGATGACCTAGGTCCCCTTTGGGTGGCTTGGTACTCACCCACCGGTGATGAATGGTGAAGATACATACAGAAAGATATGAAAATTACGTACCTACCATAATTCTTGATCTTCTTGTATATCTTCACCATTCATCACTGCTTCCCACCCACCTTCCCCTCTTGTGCCTCAGCCTCTGAGCAGTACCCTCTCCCTTCTTGCTTTCTCCTCTGTGGGGACCTTTTTGGGTAAGCCCTACTTACCATCTCTGCTCCTTCGGGAGCTCTTCTCCTTGTAGGAGGGGAGGTCAAATGGGGTCTCCTTTGCCGTATAGTATGGGGGTGCTCCTTGGATCTTTTTCTTTTCTGTCACTCTCTTCTGTCTTGTCCAAGATTAGAGTTTGGTCCCTCCAGGCATCTTGAGCTGGTGGGCATAATAAAAAAATTAAAAAAAGAGAGGAAGTGGAAAACCCAAGGACCCCACCACCTTTTTCCATAAACCTTTTGATTGTCCTAAGGCAGTGCCTCTCCCTCCAGGATCCTTCTCCCTTGCACTGCTAGGGTTCAGTTCAAAATAACATCTCCTGGATGTAAAATTCTGTTAAGAGGTCCTTCGTCCTGGGGTGGACCCTGTACCCGCTCCAGTGCCCTAGGACTTTTCTGGGGACCCTAGCAACCTACCATCTAGAGACTTGGTCAGGAGCCACCTGCTCCTCCTTGGGATCATTTTTTTTTGGGGGGGCTAGCTTAGCCCAATTCAGCCGGTCTCCCTCTGTCGAGACAGGCCAATTTTTCCCTTGAAACATAGAAACATAGAATTCGGCAGCAGATAAGGACCGCTTGGCCCACCTAGTCTGCCCATTTCCCTACCTGATGGATAAGCTGCAGATTCTAGTTCATCAACAGCTTACTTCCTCCTACCCCCCCACTAGAATTGCCTTATGCCTGTCCCATGCATTCTTGAATTCTCCACTGTTCCTGACTCCACAGCCTCCTCTGGAAGGCTGTTCCATGCATCCACAACCCTTTCTGTGAAAAAATACTTTCTAACATTACCTCTGAGCCATCCCCACATCTTCAAATTGTGCCCCCTTGTTCAAACAACATGAAGTCTTGCTATATTATGACTATTGCAGTTTGTCCCACCATTAGAACTGCTCCGGAGGTGAAAGAGTTAACTCCATGCAGAGCATGGAACTTGGAGCGCGAGCTCGGTTACAAAAACTCTGTTAGGGTGGTTTCAAACCGAAACAGTCAGATTCTTTCTCCGCCTCACTGTACAGTCGCTCCGGAGATTCCTCCTGCTTCGGGTTCATTTCCTCGGTTTAAAGTGTTTTTCTCAGTTAAATTTAACGCTAATTTATTATTTTAACGCATAGCGATCGGTTCAAGCTCTGTCTATGGTATTGTAAGTAAATAGATAGGTTTTCTGTGTGGAACTTGTAAATGTTTATCGGTTCGGTTTGAACCGATCAAATTGTATTTAAACTTTGTTTTGAAGCCTTTTAAGGCTTATTAAGTCGCAGTTCCGGTTCTTATCGGTTCTAAAAAAAACAGATTTCATTACGTTTTTCCACGGCCCATGACACAGTTGGGGAACGATAAGGGTGTCTTACCTGGCACTGCCATCAAAGGGCAAGTTTGGTTGAAGGCTACATTATGTCTGAGAAACCCAAAAGAAAACCGGCCCACTGGGTTTCAAGCACTAGTGTTCTGGGGAAGCCTTTGCCAAGGCTGACCCACACACTACATGTGTCTATTGTCTGGGGTTTGACCACCTCAATTCAGACTGCCAGATTTGTAAAAATTTCCCTGCAGCCACCCTGGACAAGAGAGTGAGCAGGCTCAGGGCGAGGCCAAAAGTCCGCTGACCCGGATGGCCCAGCCTGGTTCGGTGCCAACCGAACCAGAGGAAGTGCCCTCTGACCAGGCGAGACTTCCTCGGCAACGAAAAGCTGGCTCTGAGGAGCCAGTTCCAGCAAGAAAGCTAAAAATCAGCAGGTTTGAGTCCAAAATTCCTTCTCCAACTGCTGCAGAGATAGCCAGGGCAATTCAGATTGTCCAGTCACTGTCCCCGTTCCTCCGAACCGCCACTATCTGGCAAAGGTTGGTTCGGTGGGTTCCACCGGTTCAGGAATATGATATAGAAGAGTTTTATGAACCAGAGGAGGGGGAGGATGATTATGATCAGTGTGAATGTGACTTTGAAAGTCTGGATGTGCCCATTGAACCGGACATCTCCCCAGACAGACCCTTAGGTGAATCTCCCCCTAGGCTTTCTGAGTCCCCTTCTCATTTTTTGTTTTATAAAAAAGTTGCTGAGACCCTCCAGCTTCCCTTAGAGGAGGCTTTAGATGAGCAAGAGGAGCCTGACTATGTAGAGATGATGAATATCCCAGAGTCCAGGAAATTGTCCATCTCTTTGCATAAATCTTTCAGGAAACAAACAATAAAAATTTTAAAAGCTCCTAATTCTGTGCCTCCTGTAGACAAGAAGATGGACAGGAGGTACACTTTGTCAGGTCCTGATACAGATTTTCTTTCACATCAATGCAGTCATGTTGGGGTAGTTCAGGCTGCAGCCTGTGATAAGGCTAATATTCCCCTGGCTTCACATCCTCCTGACAAGGACTCCAGGAAGATTGATGCCATGGCCAAAAAACAATACATGGCAGCATCCTTGGGACTCAGACAAGCAAACTATATGGCATGTTGCGAGATACCAGAAATCTAGATGGGATACTGTCATGGCCTTAGCCAAACAGGTCCCTGGCCAGCTAAAGGAGCTGGAGCAGGTGGCTCTTGATGGTGTTGAGGCATCTAAGGTGCAATTCCATGCTGCAGTGGATTCGAATGATGTATCCTCTAGAGTCATGGCTACATCTGTAACGCTAAGTATGTTGGCCTGGCTCAGGTGTACTACTTTGTCTCAGGATACCCAGTCTAAGGCTATGGATTTTCCTGTGGTTGGAAATTCTCTGTTTGGGAACAGACAGAGAATTATAAGAAAATGGATGAATATAGAACCACTTACAGGAGTGCGCAAGCCAAGGAGCGGCAAGCCACTCCTCAGAGGCAGCCCCAGGGTAGGGGCAGGCCTTTTCACA
Organism: Neoceratodus forsteri; assembly: GCA_016271365.2. Taxonomy (NCBI): domain Eukaryota; kingdom Metazoa; phylum Chordata; order Ceratodontiformes; family Ceratodontidae; genus Neoceratodus; species Neoceratodus forsteri. Next base: position 114,104,856 of record JADMNL010000022.1, read on the forward strand.
GCCTTTACCAGACCCAGGCCTCCTCCTCCTCCTCTTCAGCCTATGCTCAGAGGGGTTCTTCAGAGGAGGGCAGGCGAATTGCATGAGCCTGCTCCCACCCCTCAGCCTAAAGCCCCTGCCAAACAGGCACCCTGATGGGGTGCCCAGGGTCAACTCTCCATTACCTGTAGGGGGCAGGCTGGCTGCACGTCCAGGACTGGAGTCTTTAACATCGGACAAGTGGGTCCTGGAAGTAGTGAGCCAGGGTCTGGTTCTCAGCTTCAAAAAATTTCCAAAGATGAGGCCAGATCTTTTCCACCTGCAAACCCTTTAGAGACTCTTGCTCTGAAACAGAAGTCTCATCCTCCTGGCTCTCAGAGCTGTAGAAGGGTTTCTCCCACACCAGGGCAAGGGTCTGTACTCCAGGTGCTTCTACCCCAAAAAGACAGGAGAGTGGTGGCCTATCCTGGATCTATGATATCTAAACAAGCACCTTTTAAAACCAAAGTTCAAAATGGTGACTCTGGGATTGATATTACCTCCCTAAGGCCAGGGACTGGCTAGCTTCCCTGGACCTCAAGGATGCCTACTTCCATGTTCTTATCAGAAGCTCCCATCGAAAGTACCTCAGATTCGAACTGCCCTCAGGCCATTATCAGTTCAGAGCAATGCCCTTCGACCTTACTTCTGCCCCAAGGTGTTCACAAAATGTCTGGCAGTAGCAGTTGCTCATCTAAGAAGGCAAAGTTGCTATTTTCCTTACCTGGACGACTGGCTCATTGTGGGTCAGTCTCCAGACCGAATCAATCAAGACCTGCTAGTTACCCAGCAGCTGCTTACCTCTCTGGGCTTTCTTCTCAATCTTCCAAAGTCAGTTTTGGAACCTGTCCAGGTACTCACCTTTATAGGCGCAGAACTGGACACAAAGCAGGCCAGAGCCTTCCTTCCTCTGGAAAGGGTAAGGACTTTAGTGGCCCTGGCATAAGTCTTTCACCCTGCAGGTCTCTCGACCAGCAAGGCATTTCCTGCAGCTCCTAGGACACATGGCTGCTTCAACAGCCGTAGTGCAAGGAGCAAGACTTCAGATGAGGGACATTCAGTTCCATTTGAGAGCTTTCTGATCTCAAAGAGATCCCTATCCAAGTTAATCCCAGTGACTCGAACCCGATCCAGGCCCTCCAGTGGTGGCAGGATCAGAGCAATCTGAGACAAGGGTGCCTTCATCCTCTGTCCCTCCTTGACCCTTATTACAGATCGTCCCTCTTGGGATGGGGAGCTCACATGGACGACCTCTCCACCCAGGGGTTATGGTCCCCTCAGGAATCTCTGCTCCACATCAATCTGTTGGAACTCAGAGCCGTTTTTCTGCACGTCAGGTTTTCTGCATCTGTTCAGAACAAGGTGGTACAGGTCAGAACAGACAACACCACTACAATGTGGTACATCAACAAACAAGGGGCACTCGGTCTTCAGCCTTGTGCACCGAGGTGATGAAGTTGTGGTCTCTGGCTTATTCCTGAACACTTCCCTCATAGCAGTTCACCTCCCAGGCAAGGACAATGTCCTGGCAGATGCTCTCAGCAGGATTTCCAGGGACATCACGAATGGTCACTGGATCCCCTAGTACTGGGGATAGTTTTGCCAGATGGGGCACTCCTCAGATAGATCTTTTTGCAGCCCCAGACAATCATCAACTTCCACTTTTTTGTTGCAGGCCCCCAGTGTTGGGCTCAGTCCCCCTGGACGCCTTTCTCCTCGATTGGGAAGGGAAGTTCCTCTATGCCTTTGCCCCCCTTCCCTCTGCTGTTCAAGGTACTAGTCAAAATCAGGTCTCAGCCTTGCAAGATGATCCTGATTGCTCCAGACTGGGCCAGGCAGCCCTGGTACCCACTTCTTCTGTCCTTAGCAGTCCATCTTCCCCTGTGTCTCCCCAGGAACCACAATCTGTTAACCTGTGCTCAGGGAGGTTTGGTATCCGAATCTCAAATCCCTCAACCTCAAGGCCTGGTTCTTAAGCAGTTAGAGTTTGCTGATCTGCAACTTTCTCAAGGTGTTCTCGAAATCTTGAAAGCTGCTAGGAAAGCCTTCCACCAGGGCTACCTATAACTCCAAGTGGAAAAGGTTTCCATATGGTGTTCTGGGAAGCATATTTCCCGGAATCTGCTGATTTACCTCACGTATTGGATTATATGGTCCATCTCAATTCTTTGGGACTGAGACCAGCTACCCTGAAAGTGCAATTGGCAGCTGTCTCTGCTTTCATTTCCAGCAGGCAAGCCCTCTTCTCTTTCTGCTCACCCTGTATTTTCCAAGTTTTTAAGGATTGCTTAATACCAATCACTCCATTCAGGACCCTGCCCTGCTGCGGGATCTTAATGTTTGCATTGCTCAGCTGATGCAACCCCGCTGAGCCTCTGTCTTGGCAGAGCTCAAGTATTGACTTGAAACTGTATTCTAGTAGCCATCACTTCTGCCAGGCGCATAAGTGAGTTACAGGCTTTATCAGTGGAGACTGACTTTATTTCCTTTCACAGGGATAAGGTAGTCCTCAGGACTAACAGGAAGTTTTTGCCTAAGGTGGTTTCGGATTCCACCTTAACCAATCTATTTCACTTCCAGTGTTCTTCACTGACCATTCCTCCTCTGGTGAGAGAGGCTGCACAACTGGATGTTAAGAGGGCCCTAAGTTACTACATAGAGTGTACCAAGGGTCACAGGTTTGACTCCCTCAACTATTTCTCACTTATGGTGAGGTGGGGAAAGGAGACCTGCCACTAAGAGATCCATTGCCAGGTGGATCGTCTTTGTATCCAATTTGCTATCAAAAACTGGGTAAGGTTCCCCTCAGGCCTGAGGGCTCACTCTACCAGAGGTACAGCTGCATCTCTAGCTGCTGCTAGAGACATCCCTATCTTGGAGATATGTCAAGCAGCTACTTGGAAAACAGTACACACTTTCACCAAGCATTACTCCCTGGATATCCAGGCCAGGAGGATGCTCGGTTTAACACAACCGTGCTTGAACCCTATTCCTAAGTAGGTTCTGTCCCTCCTCCATGGAGGTACTGCTGTGTAGTCTGCATCTGTCATAATATAGCAAGACTTCATGTTGTTTGAAAGAAAAATTACTCACCTTAGTAATGTTGTTTCTTCTAATGAGTCTTATATTATGACCTCCCCCAACCTGCCCCTCCTCAGAACTTCTACTGGTATGGGGTGGGCAGTCCACTGTTGGCACTTATTGATGCCCCCTTTATGTTTGGGTGTTGTGTTTTATTTAGTTATTTTATCTTATTTTCTGGTCCCTGACTTGAGTCTTGGTGTTAGGACCAGGAAAATGTGTGAATATTTTAGTAGCCAGTTGGCTAGTGTAGGTTACAGCTTCCACACAGAGCCTTAGTGAGTTTTGCTCGTAAAGATCTGATGGTTTCGGTTTGAAACCACCCTAACAGAGCTTCTTTAACCGAGCTCGCGCTCCAAGTTCCATGCTCTGCATGGAAGTTAACTCTTTCACCTCCGGAGCAGTTCTAATGGTGGGACAAACTGCATCTGTCATAATATAGCAAGACTCCATTAGAAGAAACAACATTATTAAGGTGAGTAATTTTTTCTTATCTGCCGTCAAAGTCTATGTTTCTACTCCATTTAACATCTGCATATTCAGGTTCCCCATCAACAATATCTCCCTTTTCTGCCATTTTAAGGATGCCTTCTATCATTTACCTGTCCATTTCCTCCCCTGAGATGTGGGTCTGTACACAACCCCATGCGGATTGTGGTGCCATTTCCTGTCTCCAGGGTGACCCATAGTGAGTTATCAACTTCCTGTTTACTCTTTAGTTCTGTTGCTTTAATCTCTTCCCTTATAGAGAACTACTACTCCTCCTCCTCCTCCTCCTCCTCTTTTACCCACCCTGTCCCTCCTGTAGACTGTGTATCCTGGTATGTTGACATCCCAGTCCTGGTTCTCTGTGTACCATGTTTCAGTGACTGCCACAATATCCAGGCATCCCTCTTTCATCAAGGCTACTAGTTCAGGGAGCTTGTTGCACAGACTGTGGGCATTGGTACTTATCACCTTCCATGTATTGTTTATGGCCTTACCCCTTTTAGCCCCATCCCTGCCCTTACTGCCTTTTTCTGCATTTATACCTGTTCTGCTCCCTACTGACTTCTTTACCTTGTTGTTACCTTTCTAACTACTGTGTTTTGTGGGGGCTGGTATTTCCCTGCTCCTTTCAGTGCCTCCCCTTGGCTAGTTTAAATTCTTGCCAGTGAGGCATTTAAACTGTCCGTGGATCCTGGCCCCGGACAGATACAGACCATCACGCCAGTATAAGCCTGCATCCCTCCAGGTGGCCCCCCAATCCCCAATGAAGGCAAAACCCTGAGCTCCACGCCATTTTTTCAACCATTCATTGAATCCCATGGTGCTGAATAACCTAGCATCATCCTTGCCATAGACAGGCAGCACTTCCAAGAAGGTTACCATACATGCTACTTGTCTAAGGCCCCTCCCCAACTCCACAAACTCCTCTTGCACTGCTCTGATCCCATTAACAGCCAGGTCATTTGTCCCTAGGTGGACAATGACATCCAGCTCCCTCCCTCGTGCAGCTGCTCCTGCAATCCTGAGGATTCACTTCCTCTCCCTTCGAGCCAGTGGCGCCAGGCAGGCACCTTACCTCCCTATCCCTTCATCCCCACTTCTACTCCCGCCAGTGATCGGTCCCCACTAGGAGTTGTTTCCTTCCCTGTGGGGTCTCGTGCCACCCTCCTGTGGGTCTCCTTTGTGGAGGTTCCCAGCATCATCCTTGGTCTCCACTGCAGGTGCCTCCATAGAGGAACCACTCTTTGCCAGAACAGCATATGAATTGTGGAGAGGTACAACTGGAGGGATACACATCTGTTCCACCACCCTCTCCCTCCCTGAGCCCACCTTGGTCCAACTGCTCCACTTTCTTGGCAACCTCTGAGGTAACGGTGGTGGCCCTGGTGGTCCCTGGGTAGGGGAAGAGGTTTCACGAATCCTAGCCAGGTCAGCCTGGAGATGGGCAACCTCCTCCCTCAGACCAGAAAGGTGCCTGCAAACAGGGCAGCATCGCAGCCTCAGGATGTCTCCCGAACACTGCTGCCCCACAGCCATTGCACTGCACCACTCCCATCTTGACTTATTTTGTATCCCCTCTCCTGTTGCTTTGTATGCTTACTGTCTCTTCCTCTATGTATTTTACACTTACTTTCCTACTGCCTATGTGCCCTTACAACTCTCACCTTCCTGTTGTGGGACAGGAACTTTCTGTATTTTCAGTAGTCTCCTTTTTCCGTGCTTGGATTCAGACCTCCAGCAGCCAGGGGCAGAAAGAGTTATTTTCTTTTAGGTTCCTTCAAGGTTGATGAAACTAATGTGTCTCAGTGATCCTTCCTTCCTACTGCCAAACAGGAAGTTTCTGTTGTCAGTCAAATCCAGTGGCCATAAAAGAACTGGCTTTGGGTTGGAAGGAGGGCAATTAGTAAAAAAAATCTGTAGTTCTACACTGCTGTATCTTGCTCTGAAACCGAAGTGTTCTGTCAAAACTGCAGGAAGCTGTAATTGGAGACAGCTGCTTTTGTACTACTGTACTAAGCTGCTAAGCCACACCCCCAATTAGATTCACCCTCTGCTCTGACTCGGTAACTTAAGCTGATACAGCCCCCTTCCTCAGAGAAACACACAGTGACTTTCTTCTTTTTTTTTACTTAAGTGAGACCCCCTTTTTCTAATAAAGTATCTGTTTGCTTAATCCAAACAGGTACTAACTCCTGCAGAGATACAAGTGATTTTATCAGTAAAAAATGTGTAGTTCTAGACTGCTGTATCTTGCTCTGAAACCGAAGTGTTCTGTCAAAAACAGCAGCTTGAAGAGCTTCTGTGAAGTAACGGCGGAGGCAGCCCTGACTCTCCTTCCCTGAAGAGGGTAGGGTGTTGAAGGGGCTCTAATCTCTTTGCTATCCCTTATTCTTCTTCCTAACCCTTCCCACTTCACTAATCCCTAGGACTGCCCAGTGATTGGGCTCCCCCCCCATGCCACACCCTCAGGTAGCCATCATCTCCTTCCATGATGGCTTTTCTCCTTTCTGTTTATAACTTTTACTGTCTCTTGGGCTCCCTTGCCCTGCCCTTCCTTCTTTTCTCTATTACTAATTTCACTCTCACTGGTGGACAGAACTGAGGTGGGGTAGGAGCCGGCATCGCTTACTGGCTAACACTCGAGCGTCATGCTGTGCGTCATTCTCGAGGGCAGTGCCGGCCTTGGTGCTGACTCCTGCTGCGGGGTCATAGCACCTCCAGTGTATACCCCACCAGTGATGAATGTTGACGATATACAAGAAGATCAAGAGTTACGGTAGGTACGTAATTTTCATTTTTCGACTTTGCTTTTCACACTTTTAGTTAAAAAAAAGATTTCTGTACAACTCTGGTATTCTGATGTCAGACACTGCCATCTACTTAGGAGCCCAATGTGTTTAATGAGAACTAAGATATTTTCTATCTTTCTCAAAGGAAATCAATACTTTGCCTTTTATATGTATGTACTATTGTGGTCCATCTCTATGATTTTATATTTTTTAAAGTGTGGTTGGTTCTCTGTTCTTCTTCCCAAGTAAAATCTGGTTAGGAAGAAACCATTAACCTGCTGGATCGCAACAGCAAATAACATGTTATTAATAAAACATATTTTTATTAAATCTATAATATTGGTGGTAGAAAAATAATTCCGCTATAGAAAAACAGATTTGCAGTTTCCCAGAAATGCGCTGCCAGCCTCACCAGTAAAGATTTTCCGACATCATAATAGAAAGATTCCATTAGATTCTTTTTTTTACTACCAGTTAACAAAATTTAAATAAAATGATGAAACGTAAGTATTAAAACAAATAAAAGCAACCAGAATGATGTAATGAGGTATATAAAGGCCAAGCCTTTATTCAGTATACATCTGTACTGAGCACTTGCTCTTGAAAGAGCTGTGAGCACCAAAGTAGACACCATAAGAACATTTTATTAATTTTTAAAAGCAGTTAGTTTTTAATTTTTACTTTTAAGTATTTTTCTTTTTCCTTTTGCTCATTTTTTAAACTTTTAATTTTGAAATTGTCAGCATAAATCAACATTTACATGAAATTTCTTGGTGTAAAACGATAGTAATCAGTGCATCAGAAATGTCATAATTAGCATTTGCAGACCCACATATATCATTATGAATATCTGGGGAATTGCTTGTAATACAGGCATAAATCTGAAGGATTAAGAATGATACAGGATGAGCCAAAGTGGCAAGATCATGGAGCAGTACAGAAATAGTCAGTGAAGACGGTGATCCCGAGTAGTACCACTCAAGAAGTCGCTAATATGTGACATCACATCTGTGAATCCTGAAAGTCTGAAAGACAACTGAGTCCAGTAATTTCAGTCTCCTTTCAATAGACCAGTATCAACACATAGTGTATAGTGGAGTGTTTTTCTGTATAGAATTCCATTCCTTTCAAAATGCTGATCTTCCTGGACGTAAAGTCTCCACCACTTATTCACACTGATGGGATCTACGCCGGAGGCGCTAGGACCCAGCAGGAGCAAACTTTTTTGCAGGAGGGTCGGCACCAGAGTTGGAGCTGCGAGAAGCGGCACCGTGAGCCTCTGCTCGTGCGGCAATGACTGTCTCGGCTTCGACCCTCCAACCGCCTCAGTTCCTTTTTTCCCGCCATCGAGTGCGCTTCAGTGATGACGTCGCTCGCCTGCCGGCAGTCAGACTTTCAAACTAGCAGCATAGTTTTCATTTATTATTGTGTAGTATATCTCGAATAAGTACCGCTTACTATAATTTATTCTTATTTAAGAAAGAAGTCTCAGCCTACATTGGCGGAGTCGACCATGAGCGGGTCAGGTGACGGTAGGGAGACTTCGTATGAAAGCTATTCAGTCAGCCTGGCTGGGTCCAGTCCGCCGCCCTCTCCGGGCGGGGAGGGGGGTCTGACAACAGACAGTCCAATTCCCGAGGGGAAGGGCAGTCCTCCCGGAAGCATAAAAGAAAACAGTTGCATTCTCGGCACCATTCAACCTCAAGCTCTTCTTGACCCACAGGTTAAAAGAAGGCATCACTAGAGTAGCCCTCTGGTAGGTCTCTTGGCGTCGACGGTCGGTCATTAGTCAGTTGCGGTCTCCTCCTCCGAGTCGCCATTTTCTGTTTCTGATCTCCGACCTCTCTGACTCGAGCCCTTCCCGCCTTCTCGTGGGGCTTCAGATGAGCAGTTTCATCAGTGGGCCGCTATGATGGAGCAATGGGCTCGGAGATTGGTCCTGCTGCCTGGCCCAGTCACTCTGGGACCCTCAGGGAACTGGGTAGAGCGGTTGGGCCTCCCTAGTCGTGAGGCGCCTTCTTTGGTGCCGTTGACTCCGCGCTCAGGTGTTTTCCCCCCTCACAAGGCTGTGGCGCAGGGGGCCACACTGATTCCTCTGTCTCCTGGTATTCTTCCTTCTTTCTCCTCAAGTCCTAGTTTTCGGAGCTCTGTGTTGGTTTTGGTGCCTTCGGCGTCGAGGAGTCGCTTGGCACCGTCCTCAGTGCTGATGCATCTGTCGGTGCCGTCCTCTGTGCCATTGGGATTGTCGGTGCCATCCTTGGCGCCGTGTGGCCTTTCGGCACCATCTTTGGTGCCATGTGGTTTGTTGGCATCTTTCTCAGCACTGTCGGCTTGTCAAGCGCCGTTCTTGGCACGAGGGGCTCTGTCGGTGCTTATATGCGGACACTGGGTCAACAGATGCCGTGCTCTTTTCGAGTGCCAAGGCTTGGTGTGACGTCTTCCAGTCTTCAGGGCTTCTCGACTCCAAATTTTTTTTCTTCCTCTTTTCCTTCTGATTTTCACTCCTTTCCTGTCCATACAGTCCCTCCTGGGCTGTCAGGAGATGATATTGAGCCTGACCCAGACCTTAGGCTGGGTGATGACATGGAAGGAACAGGGTCTAATCTTACTGCAGAGCCTGTGGTCAAGAACCTGTCATTTAAGTCTCTGCTGAAAAATTAGAATTCCACTCTTTCTCCAGACTACAGATATCGATCCTGGGACGCTTTTAAGGCTCAATACACCTTCATGTCCTGAGATCCCTATGGATTTAACTCCTCAGTACAGCCTTCCTTTGAGATGCTTTGTCAAATGGTATGGAATAATCCCGCTCTCATTCCTTCTGTGGCTAAGTCCATAGATAGAAAGTATGCTGCTCCCAAGGATTGATCCATTTTGGCCTCCCAAGCCTTTGCAGACCCTATTGTGGTCTTGGCAGAGAATGTTAAGGTCATCCTCCCTCAGGCTACTACAGCCCGACCTATAAACAAAGAATCTCATAAGATAGATACTTTAGGTAAGAGAGTCTTTGCTGCATCCATCCTAGGTATGCGTATTGCCAGCTACCAGGGTTATTTCTCTCAATATGAGTATGTTCTTTGGCATTCGCTCAAACAAATAGTAGAAGCTCTACCAGAGTCTGACACTAATTTGGAGTTCTTCAAATCATAACAGGGGTATCAAGTCCAACAACTAACAGGTTAAAGCAGCTATGGACGCTTTCAATACTGCCTCCTGAGCAGCGGCGGTGGGTGTTTGTACACGCCGTCACTCATGGCTGCGCACTTCAGATCTCACGAATGATGCCCAGCAACAGGTCATGGCGTTACCCTTTGACAGTTTGTATCTCTTCGGTCCTCAAGTAGAGCAAGCTCTAGAGGCTACACAAAAGACTAGGTCTGCCATTAAATTGGCTCAACCTGCTCCCGTCCCTTCTTGGGGGGGGGGGGTGTTAACAAGTGTCAATTTCACAACCATCAGTCCTTTTGAGGCAAGGGCAGGGGAAGTTTTAATAAAAACCAAGTCCTTCAGCCTCAAAAGAAAATGCAACAGAAAGCACAAGGGCCCAAAGCGCCCAGTGCCGCTTTCTGAGTTTCTGGCCGAACTCTTTCTCAGCGTTGGGAGGTCATCTGACTCAGTTCTACAACCGGTGGAAGTCCATAACATCGGACAATTAGGTCCTCTGGATAATCCGCGAGGGGTATTCCCTCAATCTTTCAGAGACCCCTCCGGATCGTCCCCCCAAATGACAGCCCAGGCTGTCAGTATTTCAGTCAGAGCTTCTCGCTTCCAAGATACAAGGACTTCTGAACAACAGGGCAGTAGAAATATTTCTGCAGGATCAACGCAACACAGGGTTCTACTCCCATTACTTTCTGGTTCCAAAGAAATCCAGTGTCATGCGCCCCATTTTGGACCTCAGAAAATTGAACAAATTTCTTCCCAAGGAAAAGTTCAAAATGGTTTCACTAGGAACTCTGTTACCTTTGCTTCATCAACATGACTGGCTAGTCTCCAGGACATGCAGGATGCTTACCAGCATATTCCCTTTCACCAAAAGCATCACAAATACCTACGGTTTGTGGCTTCGGGCCAGCATTATCTGTTCAGAGTCCTGCCCTTTGGGCTATCCTCAGTGCCGCAAGGTTTTACAAAGTGTTGTGCAATTCTTGCAGCGCACCTGAGAAAGATTGGAATACAAGTATTCCCATATCTAGATGACTGGCTTCTAGCAAGCCCTTCCAGGCAAAGAACTCTCGACGCCGTAGCCTGCTGCATCTCAAGAAATCGCAGATGCAGCCCTCCCAGAAACTCCTTTTCATAGGAACTCTTCTGGACACCTCCTGTGTGAAAGCTTTTCTACCAGAGGACAGAAGGAGCGATATCCTACAGATGGCCTGATACATCAGAGAGAACAGCTTGGTTCGAGCTATCTCGATGCAACGGATGCTGGGTCTCATGGCATCCTCGGTGTTCACTCCACCCCTAGCACACCTGCACATGAGAACCTCTCAGTGGATGCTCAGTACTCAGTGGTCCCCGACCACTTACCCTCAGTCCTTTTTCATCAAGGTGACAGAACCTCTGAAGAGGTCATTCACCTGGTGGTCGCAAGAGGTCAGTCTTCTGGAAGGATATCCCTTTGCTCCCCTGGATCATCAGATTTCCATTACCATGGACGCTTCCCTGATGGGGTGGGGAGCCCACTGTCAGAATCTCCACACCCAAGGTACGTGGACTCAGGATGAGTCCCAGCTTCACATAAATGTCTTAGAAATGAGAGCCGTCCTTTATGCAGTCTGGGCTTTGAAGGACATTTTCTGTCACAAGAACATTCTCCTTCAAACGGGCAACAAAGCAGTGATGTATTACAACAACAAGCAGGGCGGTGCACACTCTTACCCTTTATGCAGGGAAGCAATGAGAGTGTGGAATGGAGTCTAGAGCACAAGGCTCTAATTCAGGCGGTCTATCTGCTGGGAGTGCAGAATGACCTGGCAGACCTGCCTAAGCAGAACAGAGACAGATCCTCACGAGTGGCCTCTAGACTCAACCGTGGTTCAGTCACTATTCGCAGAGTGGGGAACTCCAGACTTAGACCTTTTGCATCCCCACTCAACACAAAACTGCCTCTCTTCTGCTCCTGAAATCCAAGGCCTGGCATTTTCTGTCAGGATGCATTCAGGCTGCAGTGGACAAAGCGCTTTCTATATGCCTATTTTCCTGGACAAAGTCTCCGTCACTCATTCACACTAGTGGGATAGTGCTGGAGGCACTAGGACCAAGCGGAGCCAAATATTTTCTGAAGGTTGGCACTGAGGTAGGACCGCGATGCACGGCACCGAGCGAGGCTGACTTGCACCTGTGTAGGCTGCCTCAGTTCCTTTCTTCCGCCTGCTGAGTGCACTTGGATGTCGCACGCTTCGCCTGCGGAGTCAAAGTTTTCGCCTATATACGACAGCAGCTTTAGTGTTTAACTGTTTAACTATTTAGTAGTAATTTCTTATTTTATGAACAAGAAAAGAAGATTTTAAAGAAAGACATTCTTTCCTGCCATCAACGGAGTCATCCTTAGACGGTAGCAGCGACAGTAGGAAGACTTTGTTTGAAAATTGTTATGGCAGAGGGGCTGTGCTTGGTCCGCTGCCCCTAAGTAACGGGGGAGGGTCTGGCTACAGGCAGTCCTGTGCTTGGGGGGGAGGACAGTCCACCGAAGCACGAATCTAGCGGTTCCGGGGATCTGACTCCACTTAGCCTCGAGCTCTTCTTCCCCGTTTGGGGAAGTTACCCCATGGTTAAGAGGTTTCTTAAGGGAATTCTCTATGCCAGACCTCCTATTAGATGTCCAGTTGAAGCCTGGGACATTAATATTGTACTAGATATGCTCACTTGAAAGCCTTTCAAGCCACTAGCTACCTATAAGCTGCAATTTCTCACTTGGAAAACGGCCTTCCTGGTGGCCATTACCTCAGCCTGCAGGGTCTCTGAGATACATGTCTTGGTCACAGACCCTCCGTATACTGTGTTTCATAAAGACAAAGTAGTTCTTAGGACCCATCCTAAATTTCTCCCTAAGGTTGTTTCAGAATTCCATCTAAACCAACCTTTGATCCTTCCTGCTTACTTTGCAAACTTCCAAAATGAAGGGGAGCATTCTCTTCATTCCTTGGACGTCAAAAGAGCTTTGCATTTCTATTTAGATAGAACAAAAGATTTTCACAAAGCTCAATAACTGTTTGTTTCCTTCATCGAGACCCGGCTGGGTCAACCTGTCGCTATCGGATGCATTTCAGCATGGCTGGTGGCATGCCTTCGCCACTGTTATTCCATGGCGCAGGTTAAGCTGGAAGGCAGAGTGTATGCTCACTCTACTAGAGCGGTCGTGGCATCCTTGGCAGAAATCTGCAGCATGCCTATTGCAGATATTTGCAATGCGGCCACCTGGAGCTCAGTGCATACTTTCGTCAAACACTATGCCCTGGATATCCATGCCAGACGACATGTTTCGTTCGGCAGAACTATCCTTAATGGACTTCTGTCCTAAATTTGTGAGCTCTTGGTCTCTCCTGCCGCCCTCTCGGAGGATTATTAGCTCGGTACTCTCCCATTAGTGTGAATGAGTGGTGAAGATTTTATGTCTAGGAATATATGGAAATTATGTACCTACCGTAATTCTTGTTCTTCTTGGATGAAGTCTCCACCACTCGTTCACACGGCCACCCACCATCCCCTGAGCTCACCTCTGTTATTGGTCTTCACTCCTCAATCTTCAGGCTGTGAAGACTTCTTTCTTGACCCTTCTTATACGGGTCTTCCGGACTATCTTATGTCTGGTTTTTGGTTAGGCTATCCTTCTAGGTTAGTTAGGCTGCACCTCCTTGGAGAAAAAAGGTGCTGAGGCGGTTGGAGGGTCAGTGCCGAGATAGTCATTGCTGCACGAGCAGAGGCTCATGGCTCCATCTCTGGCGCGGCCCTCCTGCTAAAAATTTCCTCCCGCTGGGTCCTAGCACCTCCAGCATAGATCCCAGTAGTGTGAATGAGTGGTGGAGACTTCGTCAAGAAGATCAAGAATTACGGTAGGTATGTAATTTCTGTTTCTTTGACCTTTCTTACAGAGGCCATCTGGGCCCTCTCAGGCCCAGAAACTCAGAATAAATTATTCTTATTAGTTCACGCTGCACCTCTAGGTCAAAAGGTACTGAGGCGGTTGGAGGGGTCATTGCCGAGATAACCTACACAGGTCAAAGTCAGTCTCATGATTGCGATGCATGTCTGTGATCCTACCTCAGCTGGCCCTTCAGAAAATTTTTGGCTCTCTGCTATACTAGTGCCTCCGCGCTTATCACACTAGTGTGAATGAGTGATGGAGATTGTCCAAGAAGATCAATAATTACGGTAAGTACGTGATTTCCATTTCCTCCTCTTCCTCTAATTCAGAGGGTACTTCTCAAGTTCAAGTCTCAGGGGGACAAAATGATCCTCATTGCTTCCTTCTGGCCTCGACAGATATGATTTCCGTTACTCAACAGTATGTTAGAAACCCCTCCAAAAGCGCTTCCCCTTCAAACGAACCTTCTGACTCTGGGGCCTGTGGTCCATCCCAGTCTAAGGTCTCTTCACCTCACACTTGGCTATGTGTCTTGCAGAGTCTCAGATATTCTTTGTTGCGCTAAGCCAGCCACTAGAAAAACTTACATAGCCAAATGGAAGTGTTTTTCTCTGTTGTGCAAGATCCTCTTTGAATCCTTTTCCTGCCCACCAAATAAGGTTCTAGAGTACCTTTTAGACCTCTCAAATTCAGGTCTACAATACTCTACAGTCAAAGTTCACCTTTGTGCCATATCAGCTTATCATGAGCCAGTACTTTCCTTGTCACTGGCTCAGTTACCAGTAGTTAAGAGGTTTGTTAAGGGAATTCTGCATACCAGACCTCCTATCAGATGTTCAGTCGCAACCTGGGACATTTAATCTTGTACTAGACATGCTCACTCGAAAGCCTTTCGAGCCTGTAGCTACTTGTGAGCTGAAATTTCTCACTTGGAAAATGGCCTTCCTGGTGGCCATTACCTTGGCCCGCAGGGTCTCTGAAATGCATGCCTTGGTCACAGACCCCCCATATACTGTGTTTCATAAGGACAGAGTAGTTCTTAGGACCCATCCTAAGTTTCTCCCTAAGGTTGTTTCAGAATTCCACCTAAACCAACCTTTAGTCCTACCTACTTACGTTAGTAAACTTCCAAAATGAAGGAGAGTGTACCCTTCATTCTTTGGATGTCAAAAGAGCTCATGCTTTCTATTTAGATAGAACAAAAAATTTGCAAAGCTCAACAACTGTTTGTTTCCTTCAGCGAGACCCGCTGGGTCAACCTGTCTCTTATCAGATGCATTTCATCATGGCTGGTGGCATGTCTTCGTCACTGTTATTCCATGGTGCAGGTTAAGCTGGAGGGAAGAGTGTACGCTCACTCTACTAGATTGGTCACGGCATCCCTGGTGGAAATCCACAATGTGCCCATTGCAGATATTTGCAGTGCGGCTGCCTGGAGCTCAGTGCATACTTTTGTCAAGCACTGTGCCCTGGATGTCCATGCCAGGTGACATCTTTCATTTGGCAGAACCATTCTGAATGGGCTTCTGTCCTAAAATTGTGAGCTCTTGGTTTCTCTTGCCACCCTCTCGGGGGATTATTAGCTCGGTACTCTCCCATCAGTGTGAATGAGTGGTGGAGACTTTATGTCCAGGAAGATATGGAAATGACCTACCCACCGTAATTCTTGATCTTCTTGGATGAAATCTCCACCACTCATTCACACGCCCACTCACCATCCCCTGAGCTCACCTCTGTTGTTGGTCTTCACTCCCTCAATCTTTTAGCTGTGAAGACTTCTTTGTTGACCCTTCTTATACGGGTCATCCGGACTATCTTATGTCCATTTTTTGTTAGGCTATCCTTCTAGGCTAGTTACGCTGCACCTCCTTGAAAAAAAGGCATTGAGGCGTGTTGAGGGCTCGACGCCTCGAGATAGTTTCACGCCACACGAGCCGAGGCTCACAGCCGCCTCCATCTCTGGTGCTAACCTCCTGCAAAAAAGTTTGCTCCCGCTGGGTCTTAGTGCCTCCAGTATAGATCCCATCAGTGTGAATGAGTGGTGGAGACTTTGTCCAAGAAGATCAAGAATTACGGTAGGTACGTAATTTCCATTTCTTCCACAGTTCCAATGTCATGGAATGCTGTTCAGCCCTACTGTGGTAGAACAGCATTCTAGAACCTCTAGAGACTGCATGAGTCAGTTTCATTTTGAAAGCAATAGAACTCACAAAACATATTTTTCACACAGTACTATACACTATAAAAAATACAGGATGAGCAACTCTATGCATAACCATTGTTAGACGCATTGGTCCCGATATTCAGAATTGCGCATGGCAGTGGCGCAGGGGGTGGCGCAGCGCAACTGAGATGCGCCGGTGCAACTAAGGGATATATTCAAAGGAGATGAGCCATGGCGCATCTCCTTTGAATATAGCAGGTCATGCACATGGCACAAATAGGATGCTCCAGCGCATCTCCCACCGACAGGACTGAATACCAGGAATGGGAACTGCGCCAGTGCAACAGAGTTACGCTGTGCGCAAATTCCTGATATTCAGCCGGCAGTAAGCAGATGGGGCCATAATGATGCAAGGTGCAAATGGGCTTTTGCATGTCATTATGGCCCCATTTGCATGAGTTGTGCAGGACTGGCCAGTGAAAAGCACATGGCACCCTGCACAGCATGTGGTGCTGCCAGAGGGGTCTCGAGGTACCCACCTCCCACCCCAGTAGCTGAGATCACTGTAAAAATTATTTACATTCCTTGTAGTCTAGTGACACCCCCTCCCTCCCTCTAACAGTGGTCGCCAAATATGAACGAAAATATAGATCTCTGAGGTCCAGTGGTACCCTCCCTTCCCCTAGCCACCATCTGCATAAAACCGTGTGCTATATGTCCTGGTAGTCAAGTGGTGCCTCACCCCTCCCAATGCTCCAATCGACAATTAATACAGTGCCAAGCCCTGGTAGTCTAGTGGTCCCCACCCCGCCCGATGCTCCAGTCACGGCAGTTAATAAAATGCCCTGCATTGGTAGTGACCCCATTCGCGGTACACCCTACATAAAACATCCCTGGTTGTCCAGTGGCACCCCCACCCACACAGGACCCCTGCCCACCCAGCTCCCCATCATCGGCGGCAGCACAGTTGGATAACCACTTGACCATCCATAGTTTATACGAACCTCTCCAGTCTGGTTTTCGTGAGAGGCATAGTACTGAGACTGCTCTGGTTCGGGTGCTCAATGATGATCTGATGGTGAGAGATCGGAGACACCATTCTATCTTGGTTCTCCTTGATCTATCATCAGCTTTTGATACTGTGGATCATGGGGTTCTGCTTGAACGCCTGAGGTCCATTTGTGGGCAGTCGGGTACAGTCCTCAGATGGTTTTCATCTTTCCTCGCAGGGAGAACGCAGAGAGTGGTCTCGGGTTTGTTTTCATCCGGGGCCTTCTCTCTGCCATGCGGGGTGCCTCAGGGCTCGGTGCTGTCCCCCATGTTATTCGCAGTATATATGTTACCCCTGAAAGACATTGTAAGATGGTACGAGCTGAGGTTTCACTGCTGTGCTGATGATACTCAGCTCTACCTGTCTTTCGCACCTGACCAGGTTGGCGCTATCTCAGTACTGAACAACTGCCTCGCAGACATCCAAGACTGGATGAAGTCCAGCGGTTTAAAGTTGAACTCAGGAAAGACTGAGGTTATGGTTGTGGACCCAGGTCACAGGGTAGAGGGACTGAGGACTGGTCTTCCTCCGGATTAATCTTGGGAGTGACCAGATCCTCACCTCTGAACAGGTGCGTAACCTGGGAGTGGAGCTTGACGTTGGTCTTACCCTTCGACATCAGGTGTCTGCAGTCGTCTAGCTAGCCGTTTTCTATCTTAGGAACATTGCCAGGATTAGGCACCTTGTTCCACCCAGTGACCTGCCGGTCTTGGTCCATGCCTTTGTGACATCGCGCCTTGATTATTGTAACTCCCTTTACCTAGGACTTCCTGGGGTTGATATCCGCCGCTTGCAGCTAGTGCGGAACGCGGCAGCACATTTGTTGACTGGGGCTTCTAGGAGATCACATATCACCCCTGTGCTGCACGCTCTGCACTGGCTGCCAATACAGTGGCGGATCACCTTTAAAGTGGGTCTTTTGACCTACAAAGCCCTACACGGTCTGGGTCCTGATTACTTGAAAGAGCTCCTGGTGCCTTACACCCCTCTGCGACAGCTCCGCTCGGCTGACGAGGGGTTGCTGGAGATTCCGAGGGTAAATTTGAAGTCATCTGGTGCTTGTGCATTTGGATTTGCTGCACCTGCCCTCTGGAATTCTCTGCCCCGTCAGCTCTGGGAGTGCATGACATTGGGAAGTTTTAAGCAGGCACTAAAGACTTTCTTATGGGAAAAGGCTTTCTACTTTATTCTAATTTTATATTGCATGTATTTGAATATGTTTGTACAGTATTTGATTTTATATTGAATGTATTTGAATATGTTTTTATGTTTGTATTTGCTGTGCAGCGCTTTGAGATTTTGAAAGCTCAATTAAATAAATTTTATTATTATTATTTATTATTATTATTAGTGTAGTGGTACCCCTCACCCGCTTAAACCCCATTCGCCAGTACACCCTACATAAAAACATCCCTGGTTGTCCAGTGGCACCCCCCCCACACAGGACCCCTGCCCACCAGCTCCCCACATCATCGATTGGGCAGCACAAACCACCCACATACTGCCTGGCTGCCCGCTGAATGACAGTGTACAGTAGCAGTTATAAGGCTATTGGTCCACACTTGAACCAGTTGGCTCGCGAGTCCATACTGTACTAGACATTCACAAACCGTGAATGAAGTCATTCATTCATTCATTCACGGTTTTGTGAATGACTATTACAGTATGCATGTAAGCCATGGTCCACAGGTGGGCCAACAGGCTTCAGCTGCTACTGTAAGCTGTCATCTGTGGGCAACCAAGGCAGTATGCAGGTGGCTCTGTGCTGCCCGCCACGATGGGGGGCGCTTGGGTGGGTATTGGGTCCTGGGGTGGGGGTACCACTGACCACCAGGAATATTTTTATGTAGGTGTACCAGCGATCGGGGTTTCGGGTGAGTTGGGGCACCACTAGACTACCAGGGCTGGGCATTTTATTAATTGTCAGTGATCAGAGCATTGGGAGGGGTTGGGGGACTACTACACTACCAGGGCTGGGCATTGTAATAATTGTCGGCGATTGCAGCTATTTGGCGGGGGGGGCATCTCTTGACTACCAGGGCATATAGAACACGGTTTTGTATGGGCAATCACCGCTATGGGTGGGGGGTACCACTAGACTACCAGGGCAGTATGTGGGTGCTTGTGGACAGTGTTGGGGGTGCCACCCATGGCTGGTGGCTGCTGTGTTGCGCCCTGCAGTACAGATGCCCACCTGTGGGTGGCTCCCATTTGAGCATTTTTTTTTGGGCTCAAAATTGTGCCTCAGGATGCAGTACATCTCAGTGTTGTGTCAGCATATGCGCCACACATCCCAGGCTGAATATCGGGATGTGCCGCATATGCATGGGCACGACTCCTCGGGATGCGCTGCATACATTATCCTTGCGCCCCAGCGCATCAGGACTTTCAGGACTTGCGCTGCGCAAGTCCCCCTTTCAAATACTGCCCCAGGGTGCATTTCTGGGATTGCGCTGGTGCACCTCAGTTGTGCCAGGCACAACCCCTTTGAATATCTGAGCCATAATCAGTATCATAACTATTTTTGCAATTTTTTTTAATCAATAAAGGTTTTTATTTTCAGTAAAGCCAACAATATAATAATCAATACAACAAATACAATAAACAGGCTTGAGGGCCTCTGTGAATCTGCAACAATATGTTTTTAAACTTAAGTAATAAGACATAACAGAATGATGCCTGCAAAGTAGGTTTAATTAACATTTTCTACACATATAAACATTAAAGAATAACTTTGATGTCATTAAAGAGGGTGGCCACTCACAATATTTAAAAATCTCTTCCTCTGAGTGAACTTTTGACATGAAATAATTTATACTGTGTATTATGATGGTGTTAGCATGTGTTTTTAATAGTAAATAGCACCGCACCACACCAAGATGTTAACTTTTTACATGGTGTGGGCATTGCAAGTTAGCAAGAACATATACAGACTTCAAAATCTCTTATGCCTTTCCGCCACAACCCTTCATCCAGAAGGTACTCCTCAGATGATAATGCAAGACTGTCATTCCTAGTTACTAAGCACTCTAGACTCTCAAAGCCTAATGCTGAGGTAGAATGGGTTTAGTGGTTACTGAGCACCCCTGCCCTTAGTCCCTACTGCAGATATTGAAAATACCTTGATAGGTATGCTAGGAGGACCACATAGGAGAGTCTCTTATGAATGTAAGAGTGTCGCCTCACTTGTTCTTTGTGCAAGAGAAATTCAAACTGATGGTAAGCACCAGTACCTCAAGGACACAAGAGGCAGCACTCTTATATCCATAAGACACCCTCCTAATATCCCTATAAAATAATTGTAGATTGTCCTGCATTTTTTTTTTTAATTACCTTTTTTCTCTCTTGGCATTGGTCCTTTTCTGTGCAGCATGAGCGGTGCTGGCAAGAAGCTCATTACAATGGAACAGTGCATGAGACACTCTTATGGAAATAACTATCTCACACGCAAGTGAAAGAAGCGTTGTGATTGGTCGAAGTGTCACATGATGCTTTCACGATCTATAGTATAGTTGGAACCCTAACACAGTGAATCTACAGACTGAGTGGCTAGCTTCAGAGAAGCCTACTGCAACAAGATCTCTGTTTGAATCATACAGTGGTTGTATGTTTATTGAGACAGCTGTTGAGACCAGTCTTATGGATGTAAGAGTGGTCTCTTGTATATTCTTATGGTATGAGACCAGCAAACTTAATTTCAGCAGCTGTATTAATCAAGTTTGATCAACAATATATTAAAATTTAAACAGCCCCTGAAGTACCTGATTCCAGAGCAGCTGCACATCAGTCACTTTTCACAGAATAAGAGTGTCTCGTGCACAGAGGAAAGGAGGGCTCCAGTTGGTTGGGAATGCTCCATCGATCTATAATGTTACTTAGCAAAAACTGCACTGAGGGACCATGGTATAATTCCAAGCATAATAAGTTAAAATGTTTGGTGACTACAGTACCTTCAAAGTCACAGCAGTAAGAAAATCTGTTAGATTTTTAGAGTGGGGACTTAAAGATCCCTTTTACACTATAGGCTGTGGTTCAGCTCCCAGCATGGAGAAACTCGGGCTGAATCTGCATGCTAATAATTTTTCATATTTCCTTCCTAATCTTTTCTAGAGTTTTATGCCTTGCTATAGTAATGTACATTTGTATCTACAATCCCTAACATCTATTTCCTTTTCCCCTGCAGGTGGGGATGTTTCTCTGTCAGGGACCCGTCTCTTGCATGGAACTTAGCCCTACCTGTCCCTGGGTGATCGTCTGTGGAGACGTACTAGGCAACGTCTATTTCATCAACTGGCAGAATGTAACCTCCAGCTAAGAGACAAGGGACATCACTGCATTCCAGGAAGGTGGAGCTCACTCCTTCTTGCATGTAGCAGAATGCTTGTGTGGAGATAGAAAATTGGCAACAAAATGAGTGCCTTAATTGTAGTCCAGATTCCTTCAAGTGAAAACACGTGTAAATCCTAGTGAATAGCAAAGGAATCATGCTTAAGTCTAATGTGGTATAAGGAACGCTTTTTAATTCTGCCTTTAGGATAACCATGAATTATGATTTCATTTGGTTTATTGCTGTAAGTGCCATGTAGTACATATATAATAAGGTGTGTCAGATGGTGCAGTGAAGAGTGAATGAGAGGGCAAACAGTGCAAGTACATGTCAATTATCCAGACTGCTTGGGAGACATGAAATTAGTTCAGATAATAGGGAGTCTGTAAAACTGGGATTGAAACATTCAGTGTGTGTTGTTAAGTATCGTGTGATTTTAAACACTTCAGCAAGAGAAGTGGGATTATCAACCAGAACTAACAATCCCTGAAGTGTCTTTTTGCACTTATAGCATGAACTTACCAAAATGTTCAAATAAATTGTGATATTAAATAAAAATACTGTTATTTGAAATATGAGCAGAAGAAAATGTTGTATTTGTTCTTGTTCAGTTTGTTCTCCCACATGCATGCCATGCTATTTTAAGTTTTTATATCAAACGAGATATCTTTCCTGGTCATAAGTCTCCACCACTCATTCACACTATTGGGATCTGCGCCGGAGCACCAGGACCCATCGGGAGCAAACATTTTGCCGGAGGGTGGCGCCAGAGATGGAGCATGAGGAACGGCACTTAGCTCCTCAGCTCATGCGGTAATCACTATCTCGGTGTTCGACTCCAACCGCCTCAGTTCTTTTTCCCACCGCCGAGGCTCTTCAGTGACGACGCCGTCACCCGCTGGAGTCAAACTTCAAACTAGCAAATATAGTTTTCAGTTTTGTTATTTTGTAGTATTTTTCGATAAAATATCGCTTAGTTTATTCTTATTTTAAAATAAAGAAGTCTCAGCCTACTTTGATGGAGTCGACCATGAGCAGGTCAGGTAGCGGTAGGGAGACTTCGTGTAAGCTGTTCAGTCAGTCGGGCTGGGTCCGGTCCGCCGCCTTCTCCGGGGGTCTGACAACGGTAGTCCAATGCCCGGGATGGGCGTGTCCCCACGGAAGCATAAAATAAACGGTTGCATTTCGTGAACTGCTCGGCCTCGAGCTTTTCGCCCACAGGTCTAAAAAGAGAAGGCATCACCGAGGTCGCCTCTGATATGTCTGCGCTGTGATGTTCGGTTATCGGGGTTAGTTGTCGGTCTCTCCTTCGGAGTCGCCAACTTCGCTTCTGGTAGCCAACGGCTTTGACATCGAGCCCTACTCTTCGCAGGTAGGTCTTCAGATGAGCAGTTTCATCAGTGGGCTGCTCTTATGGAGCAATGGGCTCGGAGGTTGGTTCAGCTACCTGGCTCGGTCACTGTGGGGCTTTTGGGCTCATTGAGACCAGGTAGGCAGTTGGACTTTCCTGGTCGCCATGCACCTTCTTCGTGCCGCCGACTCTGGCGCCAGGTGTTTCCTCCTCACATGGTTACGCGAGGGGCCACAACGGCTGCCCTTATCTCCTGCCTCTTCCTTCAAAACCTGTTTTTGAGTCTGGGGTGTTTTCGGCACAGTGCGGCTTCGGCGCCATCCTCGGTGCCGTCTGGCTTCTGGTGCCATCCTCGACCGTGCGGTGCCATCCTCGCGCCATGCGGTTTCTTGGCACCATCCTTGGCGCTATGGCAGCTTCGGCTGATTTTCCAACCTCGTGGTCCCTTGGCATTGTTTTCGTGCCCGTGGTCCCTCTGTGTCGTCCTCGTGCCGCGGCTCACCGGCGCATGGGGCTGTCTGACTCCCTCTGCTTTTCAGGACTCCTCCTTTCACTCGTTTCCTTCTTCCCTCTCTTCTGATTTTCATTCCTTTCCTGTCCATACAGTCCCTCCTGGACTGTCAGGAGATGACATTGAGCCTGACCCAGACCTTCAGTTGGGTGATGAAGTGGACGAAGCAGGATCTTTCACTGCTACAGAGCCTGTGGTCGAGGACCTGTCATTTAAGTCTCTGCTGAAAAATCTGAGTTCCACTCTTTCTCTCCAGACTACAGACATCGATCCTGGGAAAATGTTAAGACTCCAATACCTTCATGTTCCGGAGATCCCTACGGATTTGACTCCTCCGGTTCAGCCTTCCTTCAGATGCTGTCTCAAATGGTATGGAATAATCCGACTCACCCCTTCGTGTCTAAATCCATAGATAGGAAATGTTCAGCCCCAAGGATCGTCCCCATTTGGCATCTCAAGCCTTTGTGGATCCTATTGTAGTCCTGGCAGAGAATGATAAGGTTGTTCTTCCTCAAACTACTACAGCTCGACCTATTAACAAAGAATCTCGTGAAGATAGACACCCTAGGTAAGAGAGTCTTTGCTGCTTCTACCCTAAGTATGCTGTGACACAGTTACCAGGGCTATTTCTCCCAGTATGAGTATATCCTGTGGCACTCTATCAAGCAGATGGTTGAAGCTCTTCGAGTCGGATGCAAGCCCGAGCTTCTTCAAACCATTACCAGAGGTATCGAATGTAACAACCAGCAGGTTAAAGCAGCCGTGGATGCTTTCGACACTGCTTCCCGTTCAGCGGCTGCTGGTATTTGCACCCGCCGTCATTCCTGGCTGCGCACTTCTGGCTTCACGAAAGACGCACAGCAGCAGATAATGGCGTTGCCCTTTGATGGTGCATATCTTTTTGGTCCTCAGGTAGAGCAAGCTCTAGAAGCTACTCAAAAGACTAGGTCAGCCATTAAGTTGGCTCGACCCCCTCCTGCCCCCTCTCGAGGGCATGTCAGTAAACGTCAGTTTCATAATAGTCAGTCCTTTTGAGGCAGAGGCAGAGGAGGTTTCCATAAAAACCAACCTGCCCAACCTCAAAAGAAGAGACAGAGAGCTCAAGGGCCCAAAGCGCCCAGTGCTATCTTATGAATTGCTGGCCCAAGTCCCATCTCAGCTGCCCGAGGTGGACTTTTCCTCTCCGGTTGGAGGTCATCTGATGCACTTCTACAATCAGTGGAAGTCCATAATCTCAGACAAATGGGTCCTTGGATAATTCAGAGGGTATTCACTCAATCTGGTGGAGACCCTCTGGATCGTCTCTCCCAAGCGGCAGCCCAGGCTGTCAACCCTTCAGTCAGACCTTCCGCCGAGATTCAGGGCCTTCTGAACAACAGGGCAGTAGAAGTGGTGCCACTGCATCAACGGAACACGGATTCTACTCCCATTACTTTCTGGTTCCAAAGAAGTCCGGGGAATGCTCATTCTAGATCTCAGAAAGCTAAACAAATTTCTCCCAAGGAGAAATTCAAAATGATTTCTCTGAGAACCCTGTTACCTTTGCTTCATCAACACGACTGGCTAGCCTCCCTTGACATACAGGATGCTTACCAGCACATTCCTATTCACCCGAGGCATCACAAATTCCTGAGGTTTGTGGCTCTGGGACAGCATTATCAGTTCAGAGTCCTGCCCTTTGGGCTATCCTCGGCGCCGTGGGTTTTTACAAAGTGTTGTGCAGTTCTCGCAGTGCACCTCAGAAAGGTCGGGATACAGGTGTTCCCTTATCTGGACGATTGGCTTCTAGCAAGCCCTTCCAGGCAAGGGACCCTGGATGCCATAGAGACGGCTCTCGCCTCCTTACGTCCATGGGAGTTCTGCTGAACCTCAAGAAATCGCAACTGCAGCCCTCCCAGAGGCTCCTCTTTATAGGGACTCTTCTGGACACCTCCTGTGCGAGGCTTTTCTTCCAGAAGACAGAAGGAACTATATCCTTCAAATGGCCTGTCACATTGGGGAGAACAGCTCAGTTACAGCTCTCTCAATGCAATGGATGCTAGGCCTCATGGCGTCCTCAGTGTTCACTGTACCCCTAGCACGTCTGCACATGAGAACCACTCAGTGGATGCTCAGTACTCAGTGGTCCCCAACCACTCACCCGCAGTCCTATCTCATCAAGGTGACAGAACCTTTAAAGAGGTAACTCACCTGGTGGTCTCAAGAGACCAATCTCCTAGAAGGATATCCCTTTGCTCCTCTGGACCATCAAATCTGCATTACCACGGACGCATCCCTAATGGGGTGGGGAGCTCACTGTCAGGTTCTCCACACTCAAGGTGTGTGGACTCAACTCGAGTCCCAGCTTCACATAAACATCCTAGAGATGAGAGCCGTCCTTTATGCTGTCCGAACGTTGAAGGACATTCTCTGTCACAAGAACATTCTCCTTCAAACGGACAACAAAGCAGTGATGTATTACATCAACAAGCAGGGCGGTGCTCATTCTTACCCCTTATGCAGGGAAGCAATGAGGGTATGGGAATGGTGCTTGGAGCACAAGGCTCTAATTCAAGCGGTCTACCTGCCAGGTGTACAGAACGAATTGGCAGACCGTCTTAGCAGAACAGAGACAGATCCTCACGAGTGGTCCCTCGACTCAACCATGGTTCAGTCACTATTCAAAGAGTGGGGAACTCCAGACCTGGACCTTTTTGCATTCCCACTCAACGCAAAACTGCCTCTCTTCTGCTCCAGAAATCCAGGGCCTGGCATTTTCTGTCAGGGTGCTTTCAGGCTGCGGTGGACAAAATGCTTTCTTTACGTCTTTCCGCCTCTTCCTCTAATTCAGAGGGTACTCCTCAAGTTCGAATCCCCGGGGGACAAGATGATTCTCATTGCTCCCTTCTGGCCTCGGCAGCTGTGGTTTCCACTTCTTAACAATATGTTGGCAGTTCCTCCGAGACCACTTCCCCTGCAGATGAACCTTTTGACTCAGGGACCGGTGGTCCATCCCAACCTGAGATCACTTCACCTTCATGCTTGGCTCCTGAAGAAGTAGAAGTAAACCGGTTCAATGTCTCTCGTAGGGTTTCAGATATTCTTCTGGCTGCACTGAAGCCAGCCACTTGGAAAACTTACACAGCTAAGTGGAAGCATTTTTCGCTCTGGTGTGCAAAGTCCTCTTTGAATCCTTTTTCCTGTCCACCAGATAAGGTTCTGGAGTACCTCTTGGACCTCTCAAATTCAGGTCTGCAGTACTCTACAGTTAAAGTTCACCTTAGTGCCATTTCAGCGTATCATGAGCCGTTTTTTTCCTTAACGCTAGCTCAATTACCTGTGGTTAAGAGATTTCTTAAAGGAATTCTGCATACCAGACCTCCTACAAGACGTCCAGTTGCAGCCTGGGACATTAATCTTGTGCTAGACATGCTCACTCAGAAACCTTTCGAACCTCTGGCCACCTGTGAGCTAAAATTTCTCACCTGGAAGACTGCCTTCCTAGTGGCCATTACCTCAGCTCGCAGGGTCTCTGAGATACATGCCCTGGTCACAGATCCTCCGTACACTGTGTTCCATAAGGACAAAGTAGTCCTTCGGACCCATCCGAAATTTCTTCCTAAGGTTGTGTCAGAGTTTCATCTAAACCAACCTCTGGTCCTTCCCTCTTACTTTGTGGACTTCCAAAATGAAGGAGAACGATCTCTTCATTCTTTGGATGTTAAAGAGCTTTGCGTTTCTATCTAGATAGAACCAAGGATTTTGCAAGGCCCAGCAACTGTTTGTCTCCTTCAGCGAGACCGGCTGGGTCAACCTGTCGCTATCAGATGTATCTCAGCATGGCTAGTGGCATGCCTTCGCCACTGCTATTCCATGGCGCAGGTTAAGTTGGAGGTAGGGTTTACGCCACTCTACTAGAGCGGTCGCGGCATCCCTAGCGGAAATTCGCAACGTGCCCATTGCAGATATTTGCAACGCGGCCACCTGGAGCTCAGTGCATACTTTCATTAAACATTATGCACTGGATGTCCATGCCAGACTGACATTCTTCCTTTGGCAGAGTCATCCTCAATGGACTTCTGTCCTAGAACGTGAGCTCTTGGTCTCTCCTGCCGCTCTCTCGGGGATTATTAGTTCGGCATCTCAATAGTGGGATCGAGTGGTGGAGACTTATGTCCAGAAGATATGAAAATTACGCACTCTACCGTAATTTTGATCTTCTTGGACGAGTCTCCACCACTCATTCACACGCCCGCCTCCGAGCTCACCTCTCGTTGTTGGTCTTCACTCCCCAAATCTTTAGGCTGTGAAGACTTCTTTGTTGACCCTTCTTATATGGGTCACCCGGACTATCTTATGTCCGGTTTTTAGGTTAGGCTATCCTTCTAGGTTAGTTACGCTGCACCTCCTTGGAAAAAAGGTACTGAGGTGGTTGGAGGGTCGACGCTGAGATAGTCATTACCGCATGAGCTGAGGCTCGTGGTGCCATTTCTCACGGCTCCATCTCTGGCACCGACCCTCTGGCAAAAAGTTTGCTCCCGGTGGGTCCTAGTGCCTCCGGCGTTGATCTCAATAGTGTGAATGAGTGGTGGAGACTCGTCCAAGATAATCAAGAATTACGGTAGGTACATAATTTTCATTTCTTACACTTTTCTGTTTTCATTTGTTTACTTCATATGTGCTGTTGTTTGAGTGGGGAATAGAATGCTGGTCTCACTCACACTGTGTTAGACGGGATACTACTGTGTGACAGTCTCAGTGAACGAGAGGCAGCACGGTGCAGCTTGCTGATGGTCACAGTGAGTGAGGCATGGGATGGAGTGGGTGAGGGTAGGGAAGGGTGACGTTTAATTATGGCGACCATGAACAGGCTGGCAGCTTGAAAGATGTACAGGAGTGTAATGATGAGTAGGTAATTACACACTTGTACAGGTAGCTTGATTTTTCTTACCCATGTTATAAACCAGAATATTGCTGCTACCAGAACATGTCGATGCTGTAAACGTTAGAGGAATTAAATTGATTAGTCTTCCAAGAATCAATCTTCACCATTGATTCCCACTTGTGGGTCTAAGCCAGAGGCACTAGGACCTCACAAGAGCTAGAACTTTTCTGGTGGGAGCTGGCAGTGCCAGAGGCCCCGCACACGCCTCACCACTTGTGCCCACTAGCATGCAGCAGCACCAGCGCCAACCATTTTAGCTCCTTTTATCCCCGCCACTGAGTGCACATCAGTAGTGTGGTCGCTATTCTAGTCAGAGCCAGAACATCACCTTTCTATACGGCAACAGTGTTCAGTTCTTTGGCTTTAGTGTTTAATATACTAGAGTTGGCTACCTAAGCTAAAAAACAGTATACCATAACTTAAGGTAGAAAGGTGCAAACCGACATAAGCACGTAATCTGACTTTACAAACTATAAAAACACAATAGCACTTACTATTCATGTTTAGTAAAACTAAGTGAAACTTTCACCAGAGCTGTATGTTAAATAGGTACCAGGCATTAGACAAGGAACGTGACAAATCTGAGCAAAAGCACCTCTCATTTCTAATTTAAAAGCTCTTGTTGCACAGTAATCCCCCTTTGGAAGGGTGCAGATATTCTATACTAACAGAGCTAATTAAAATTCACAAGGTGTGTTTTCAGGGAAGATGAAAAATACTAGATACCCTGACTACATATGTGCATTAGAAGAAATCTGAACTTTTAACCAGAATTTCCAGAATTGTATGATTCAAGCAGAAAAAGATAGCGCACACAAACTGGCAGTTAATCTTGTGCAGACTGATTCAGAATGTAAACGTGATACCAGTTACTTGAGCTGCCCCTGTATACTAAAATGGAATGAAATGCTGCATTTCTCTTTTGAAATTG
The DNA here is from genome assembly GCA_016271365.2 of Neoceratodus forsteri. Lineage (NCBI taxonomy): Eukaryota > Metazoa > Chordata > Ceratodontiformes > Ceratodontidae > Neoceratodus > Neoceratodus forsteri. Next base: position 114,133,579 of record JADMNL010000022.1, read on the forward strand.
TCAGAAAAGGACATGGGCAAATTAAAGCACTTTTGATTAAATGTTCACTGCTGCTGTCCTACCAGCGCAGCGGTAGGGCTACCGCTTGAATGCTGATGACCCATGTTAGGGAACGAGCACAGAGTGTAAGAGGATTGGTCCGGCTTGGGGTGGTAGGATGAGCGTCCCATGGACAGCCTCTTCTCCGGGGGAGGGAGATTGTGGATCTTCCTGGACTAAAAGTCTGGTTCCATGTGATAATGTCGATTGCAGAATAGTGATTGCCATTTGGGCAAGCATACATCACCAAATATGAATTTCGGTGATGTATACTCACAGCGAACTACTAGAGGGCGCCTGAGATCTATGGGTTCCTATTTTATGCGGGGCTCTGCCCCCCACATCCCCCTACTAATAGGATTCTCAACTCCAGGAGGGTGCAAAACTTAAAAAAAAAAAAACGACTCGGCGCAAAAACACAGTTGTGCCCAGAACCAAACCCAGCACCCTCCCAACCGCAGCCTGCCACCAGCTCACCACGCCACACGGCCAGCTTGGCAGCCCACCACCGCACTACACCCCACAAACCCTTCCGCCTGTCGCACAGCATGGTCCCCCCACATGTATACATAGCGACAGCCCGTCACTATATTTGCCTTCCCTCCATATCCGTCACTACCCCTGCCAGGTAGCCCTGTGCACAGGTGCCGTGATTGAGTCACCCTTTTGAAAGTGATTAATCGTAGTCCTTTGTACACAGGATACCAAAAGTCTTCTCCATTGATTCACACTAATGAGACTACAATGGAGGCACTAGGACCCAGCAGGAGCCAAAAATCTTCAGGAGGGCCCACAAGAGAGGTAGGACCAAGACATGCATGGCGCCAAGAGGCTGGCCTGCATCTGTTTGGGCTATCTCAGTGTCGACTTTCCAACCACATCAGTTCTTTTCTCCTGCCGAGTGTGCTTCAGTGATGACATTGCTTGCCCACTGGGAGTCAAACTTCTCTCGTATACGACAACACCTTTTAGTCATTCAGTTCATTAATTTTAATGCTTTTCTTGTTTATTGTTTTAAATAAAAAAATGAAAGATTTCTCTCAGACCTGCTGGGCCATGGCCAGGGTTTTTTCAGTCTGGGTTCTGCATTCGGTGCCTTCTTGTTGCTGACGTGGCCTACACTGACCCCATGTGCCTATCCCCCTCACTCTGCCCCGCAGGGGTTGACACAGGAACTCCTGCTCCTCCCTCCAGGGATTGTCATTCTCTGTGCTCCTCTGCTTCAGTGGTGCCGGCTGCAGTACCGTTGACGGTGCTGCCAGCGGCACCATTGACTTCGGTGCCATGTGTGGTGCCGTCGACTTTGGTGCCATGTTTGCTGCCATCTACTTCGGTGCCGCATGAAGCGCCGTCTCTTTTGGTGACAAGTGCAGTGTCGTCAGCTGCGGTGCCATCTTCTTTGTGCCGTATGCAGCATCAGCGTCTTCGGGGCAGGCTCGTCTTCGGACCCAGGTGTCCTCCGGGTTCTCCCTTGCCCAGATTGGCCTTGCTGGGGCATATCCTGTTTCCTTAGGGTGGACTTGGAGCATGATGAGTCTGATCTGAACCTCACCAAAATTGCAATGGTAAGAAGACTTGTTTTACGGCCTGGACATGCATTCCTCGTCCCAACTGAACCCTGTTTCAAGCCATCTCTTTCTGGCTCTGCTCAGGACATGGGGTTCTAACCTCACTTTGCAGACCCCTGACGTAGATCCAGGGGACTTTTGCGGCTCAAGTTTCCCATGTTCAAGAACATTGTGCCCTCTGCCCACCCTCCTTGGCAACTTGTTGCATGCTGTGTGGGGAAGCCCAGCTCTGATTCTTCAGTACTCCTCCCAGGGAGGGACACTTTTAATTACTATGGTTGTCTGACCAGAGAATGATGAGGCTGTTCTCCTCAGGGGTCCACAGCTCATCCTGTCAATATGGAATCTTGCAGGGTTGACACTTTGGGAAAATGAGCAAGCTGCCATAAAACTCTGTGAAGGCCTACATTTGGGCCTCCAGGGCAAGTACTGCTGGGATCTATAGCGATTCTCCTGACTTAGAACATCAGGATTTCTAATGATTGTCCCTGTTCAACACTCAAGTAACTGCCTTCAGAACAACTTGACTATCTCCATCAGCCCTCAAGGGGGCTGGAGCTAGTGTCAGTAGTGCACAAGCAGTCCTGAGAAGTGGGGACCGAGGGGTCTTTATAGAGTTCAACCATCAGCCACGTAAGAAAACGAGCTTGAGGCACAGGCCCCAAAGGTGCCAGTTTCACTTTCCGAGACATTAGTCCAGGCTCCATCTCAGCTGCCTGAGATAGATCTGTGCCCTGCAGTGAGAGATTGTTTGACTCACTTTCAGCCTATGGCAGTCTATAACAATAGACAAGTGGGCTCTCCAGATTTTCTGAAAGGAGTACTCCCTCAGGCTTCAGAGACTCCCCCTGCTGTCCCCCCAAGTGGCAGCACAGTCTCCCCATTTCACAGTCAGACCTTCTCACCTCAGAAATTCAGGGCCTTCTTCGTAGTCTTCTGGTTCCTAAAAGAACAGGCGGCATGCACCCTATTCTCGACCTCAGAAACAAAATAGATCTTTGTTCAGGGCAGGATGGTCTCCGTAGGGGCTATCCTACCACCTCCCCAGTGGCATGACTGGTTTGCATCCCTGGACATACAGGACGTTTCCATGAAGGTACTGCTGGCCTTGTAAAGTCACAGCTTCAAGTCTCTCAGCTTCTCTTCATAAGGGTCCCCCAACCCCCCGGCCACCTCCTAGCGAGGGTCTTTCTCCCAGGGATCAGGGGGACCAGCTTTTCTGGATGACTCTTTCCTCACAGAGAGTAACCTTGTACGAGTCCGATCCATGTAGCGGATGCTGAGCCTTGGGGCCTGTGCCGTTTTCATACTACTTCTGGGTGGTTCCGCATGAGGACCACACAGTGGATGCTCAGCACATGATGGTCTCCGACCACGCACCCACAGTCCTCCACATAAAGGTAACAGAACTCCTGACAAGATTGCTTGTATGGTGGACACAGGAAGACAGGTTTCTACAAGGTCTACTCCTAGCCCCGCTGGCATCTCATCGCCACAGATGCATCTCTGATCAGTGGGGGAGCTCACTGTCAAGACCTCTGTTCTCAGAGAGGGTGGAGCCAGGAGGAGTCTCATCTACACATAAATCTCAAGTCCTGAAAGATGTCCTCTACCATGAGGTATCCTCCTTCAGACAGACAATAAGGCCGTGATGTATTACATCAACAAGCAGGGTAAAGCACGCTCCTACACTGTGTGCAGGGAGACCTTGAAGAGGTGGGAGTGATGTCTCAAGCATGGTGCCCTAATTCAGGCAGTCTGCCTGCCATGAATTCAGAATGACCTAGCGAATCACATCAGTAGGCTGGAGGCAGGTTCCCAGGAATGGTCGCTCGCTCCAGTGGCATGCAATCGCTTTTTGATGAGTGGGACAGTCCAAACCTGGACCTTCTTTGTGTCCCCTCTCAACGCAAAACTACCTCTATTCTGCTCCAGAAATCCGGAGCATGACTCTTCTCTCAGGATGCATTCAGACTGCGGTGGACAGGATGTTATCTGTACACATATTCTCCCCTCCCTTTAGTTCAAAGGATGCTGCTCAAGTGGAAGGCACAGGGGAGCAGGATGATCTTCATTGCTCCGCATTGGCCTCGTCAGATATGGTTTCCACTAATCAGCAGGTTGTCAGAAGTCCCCCAGAGGAAGCTCCTCTTTGGACGGGCCTCCTGACAGGGATCCCTGGTCCATCCCAATCTGCACTCCCTTCATCTCCATGCCTGGCTACCTGAGGAGATAGAAGAGGTAGGTCTGTGATCTTTCAAAGGATATCAAATCTTCTTAACGCAACCTTCCACCTGGGAAACCTGCACGACTAGGTGGAAGCAGTTTTCCAGTTAGGGTGCAAAAGTCCACGCTGGACACGCTTTTGTTACCCACTGAATAAAGAGTTGAGTACCTCTTAGACCTGTCAAATGCAGGACTGCAGTACTCAACAGTGAAGGTACACCTCTACGCGATTTCTGTCTACCATGAGCCAGTGTAAAATACATAGATACATAGATACATAGACAGTGTCGGCAGATAAGGGCCTATGGCCCACCCAGTCTGCCCATTTGAGCTTGTAAGTTCAGTTTGTTTTCCTAGAAGTTTGTTGCCCCGTACCCCTGACCTCTAGAATTCCTTTATGTCTATCCCATGCATTCTTAAATCCCGTGATTGTTTCAGCCCCCACCACTTCCTCTGGCAGGGTGTTCCACTTGTCCACCACCCGTTCTGTGAAGAAATTCTTTCTCATGTTTCCTCTGAATCATCCTCCTCCAACTTCATCCCATGCCCTAGTCCTGGAACATCTTTTTCCTTAAAAATAGTGTTTTCCTGCACCCTGTTCCTCCCTGTAAGATACTTGTATGTCTCTATCACATCCCTCTCTCCCTCCTCTCCTCCAGGGAGTACATGTTCAGTTCCTTCAACCTGTCCTCATAGGACTTGTGATGCAATCCATGCACCGTCTTTGTTGCCCTCCTCTGAACCTTCTCTACCCTGTCTATGTCCTTACGTGGGTATGTTCTTATTAGGAGGGCTCTTGCAGTGAAGTAATTACATATAGGACTGAAGCCGGCAGGCATCAGGACCCCACCGAAAAATTTCTAGCTAGCAGTCTCTGGCGAGGGACTGCCCCCCACATCAGGTGACTGGCGTCAGGCGACCGGTATAAAGGGATGGTCCCTCACACCCGCCTTCCAGTTCTTTCCCACCGTTTGCTTTCGACAGCGCCCCACTGCACGTCAGTCAGTCGTCGCCAGTAGTTATACCATCGGTTTCTTCATTTTTTCTAATATATTCATCAGGATTCTTTTACCTGCTGTCTATTTCGTCCCCTACCACGTCCGAGCACAAAAACCAAGTGCGACTCGTGAGGCGCCCAACTCCCGCACAAGGATGGCCATTCTCTGTGTCTCATCTGCCTAGGCCCCCAACCACCCCGTGGATTCCTTTCAGCACTGCCTGAAGTTCAACGCGGCTACCCGCAGAAGAAGGCAGCAGTCCCTGGAGGCTCACATTCTAAAGAAGAAGATGTCCTCCATGGAAAAGGAGCTGAAAAAGCTCCGACAGGCTTCCAACTCCCCCAAGGGCCTTAAGAAGAAGGAGAAACACCAGGACCGGGACTCCTCATCCACGGCTGCGGTGACTTCGGCTGGGGTCACCACCCTTCAGGTAATGTTCCCTCTGGAGGACCGTTCCCTGATGGCTGTTTTGGTGGTGTTTGAGACAGCATCAGTCCCCCCGGCTGGTTCGTGCTCGGGCCATTCGGGAGCCCCCGGGACAAAGGAGGCATCTGTTCCCAGTAAGGGGCCTTCTGGTTCGAGCCTCTCCGGTAAGTCGGGCGTCGGCTCCTCCGAAGTCCGGCCAGAGCTGGCCGCTAAGTCGCTCGACCCTTTGGGGTAGCGCACGGCAGTCAAGCCACCCGTCAAGGTCGCCTCCCCTGTGTGGCCTTCTTCAGGCGCTTGGTCCAATCAGTCGGACGTCGGCTCCTCCGACATCCACCCAGATCCCGCTGGTCAGATGTCCGTCATCCTGTCCGGTGGTTGCTCAGCGACAGAGCCTACGCCGGACCTTTGGTCTTATCCAACGCCGCTGGCTCCCCGCAGCCTTCGCCGCTGCCATCCAAGGCCCCTGCGTCTCCCCAGCTGGACCCGGAGGATCCCTCCGGCCCTCCCCCAGGCGCTGCTGGGGACTCTTCGGTGCCTCCGTCAGGCCTCCCTCCCGTAGGTCTGGATGGCCTGATGTTGGACCCTCGGATGCTGGCCCAGTCACCGGCCAACGTCCCCTTGCCGGACGTCACCCCGATGCCAGACTCGACACCCGCCAGGCCACCTGTCCCTGGCCTGCCTGCAGGGCCTCTTCCAGGACTTTCTTCCCCGGTAGAGCCTCTGGTGCCGGATCTTACGTTGTCTTATCTGATGCTGTCTTATCCGGCTCCGCAATATCCAGCACCGCAGTGATGCCGGCACGGTATCTGGCGCTGCAGTACCCGGTTGCCTCAGTCACAGCGCCCGGCTTCCTGCCGTCAGGCTACGGATACTTGCCCTATGGATACCCCCAGTATCCGTATCCCCCCTCCGCCCTTCTCCACCGCCTCCTCAGCCGCCAGTGGATCTGAGGGAGACTCTGGCTTCTTGGTGGGCTGAGGCCAAGGCTCAGCTCACCAGGGAGGTGGAGAGCTGCCTCCCGATGATGGACCCGGTCCTAGATCCCTTGTCGCCGGGGGCGAGAGACCCCTCCTCCCCCCATCAACCCCAGAGACACTGCTACGGGGTCTAAGGCTGGGGGTGGCACCTTTCCCCCTAGGGGCCATGTTCCTCCCCCAAGTGGAGAGGGGTCTTTGTCTCCTTGTTCTTCAGACTCATCAGAGGACTCCGATGACAGCTCCGATCTGGATGAACCTCGCACTCCTGACAAGCCAAGGCCCAGGACTCCTCTGAAGTCCCCTCCGGAGGATCCCTCATTTACGGAGTTGCTAAGGAAAATCCAGGGTTTTCATCAGTGGAAATCTCTGGAGCGGATCACAGAGGCAGAAGCTAGCTGTCCATTTGGATTTGCCTGAGGTTGCTCCCACGTTAGTTCCACCCTGGATCAAGCCTCACGCTGACCTCATTTCCACTATCTGGAAACAACTGTCGGCTTTCGGCCCTCTTCCTCGAAAAGGTGGATAGGCTGTATCAGGCTCCTGAGGGGATTGACTTTCTTTTGTCACACCCCAAGGTTGATTCAGTCATGATCAGCGCCGCCCACGGCTGTTCGGCTAACCCGAAACACCTGAGCTCGTCCCCACCCGATAAGGAATCCCACATTCTAGGGACATGGATATGTTGTTCATCCACACTCATTGGCAGTATCCTTGCCGCTTTAAATCTTGCCGGAAGGTCTTCAAGCTTGCTCCTCCCACCCACCCGGGTGGTATAACTCTCGGCTCCGCCCCATGACGCCAGATCTTCCTTACCGCTTGGAAGCTCAGGTTCCCTCCTTAACGCTCTGCGTTTGTGACTGGTTCCTATTTCTCCGTTTGCGGATTTAAAAATAATATTTTGCAAAAAGACTTCAGTCTTCGATCCCTCGCGGCTGCGATGGATAAATCGACTCCCGGATTTCGGAGATGCCCATGCGGGCAGAAGATGTCTCGACGGATCCACACTCCCGCGTGTGTCTACTGCTTAGGCCTTGAGCACGACCCGCAGGCTTTGCGACCTGTGCTCATCTTTCTCGACCTCACGTCCTCGAAGACCGTGCTGCCCGATTACCTTTGGGCACGTCCCGAAGCGTTCCCTCGGTGAAGTCAAGGAGGCCCGGTTGGCGGTGTCGTGGCGGCGGGTGTTCGGCGGATCAGCTCGGCGGATGGTGGCCCTCGAAGAGGAGGCAGCGGCGCGGGTCAGATCTCGGCCGCGCATTTCATCCCGCCTCTCTGGGTTCTTCCCTACACGGGTTTCCTTTAAGGAGCTTTGTCTGTCCCTCTCCACTAAAGGAGAAGGGCTTGCGCTGCTGGACCTTTTCTCGGTCCAAAAGAGGGACAAGGGTAAGTCCCTCCGTCGGCGCTCTTGGGAGCGGGAAAGGTCCCTCTCCGGGCATGCAACCGGTCGGCTTCGGTCGACATCGCTCGCCGCCACTGGCCTCACGGTGTCCCCGCCAGGTCAGTTGACCGAGACTCCCACTGATGAAGTCGAGATTTTTCTCGACCCATTGACGGGCTGTCGCCTTTAGCAGCCGAGATTCCCTCTCCTGTTCCCGGGAGGAGTTGAGGGATCCCGTGGCTCGCTTGTGCCTCCGGTTCCGGAGCCCTCGGATGGACCTTCCGGAAAGCCGAAGGGAGTGTCGGTTCCGCCGACACCTCCTGCACCGACCCGGAAATTCCGGGACTCTGTCTCGGTCTCGGACCTCTTGCGGTCCAGCTGCTCCCACCGTCATAGGCGGTCTCGGTCTCGGCACTGCTAGGCGGCGTCGCCATTGTCCTCTCCTCCTCCTCGGATGAGGAGGTTTCGCGTAATTACGTCGTGGACGTACGAGACCTTATGTTGCAACAGCTCCTCCTGGCCGGAATAAGCCGACTCCGGCGCCTTCCCCGCCATTAAGTGCTGCACTGAACGGGCCGACACAACCCTCGACTCTGCCGAGGAGCTTATACCAGGCCGGTTGTTCGGCCAAAACCAGCTGCTCCACCGATCATGTGGAACCTCCGCCTCCACAGCCACCATTGGGGCTCCGACCAAGATTCTCGGTCGGCTAAGGGTTTACCCCATCGGCTGTCAGTTACCCTCACTCCCGACCGACCTCGGCAGGTGAAGGGTGGCTCAGGCCAGAGGCAGCTCTTCGAGGACTCTTCCGAGTCCGAAGATGATTCCTCCTTCTTCTCCAAGCGACTGGACTTGGAGTCTTCAGGAGGTCAGCCAATGGACGATAGCCCGTCGTCCTTCCTAGGACTGCTTCGGCTCATCTCGGAGTCTACCGGGATGGAGCTCGAACCCGTTTCCAAACGGGCCAGGTATCCCCTCACGGAGATTCTTGGACCGAGGGGATTCTCCGACGGAGGCTTTCCGGTGGCCGAGGCCATGTGGGTCCAGCACTGGAACTTTGGCAGCGCCTGCTTCCTGCCCTGCGCCCGGCCAGGATGGCCAGGAATCTGCGGTCCCCACCGTTCCTTGTCCGGTTTTTGAACACCCTCTGCTGAGGTGTTGACCGACAGCGTTCCGCGCTACCGGGCAACGCCAGGGATGTGGACAAACCTCCTGACAAGGAGTCCAAGAAATTGGACTATGTCGGGCGAAAAGTCTACGCTATGCTCCTCTCTCGGCCTTCTTCAGGCCAGTTCGGCCGTCCTCATGGCACATTTTCTCATGCCTGTTGGGCTCCTGGATGAGGTCATCCTCATCTTCCGCCGATCTGCAGACTACGGTTAAGCAGGTGCGGGACCAGGGGAGCAGGGCAGTGGCCAAACAGCAGCTCCAGACTGCTTTGGATGTAGGGGACTCATGTGCCAGATCGGTGGCGCCGCAGTGGCTGTCGTCACGTGGGCTTGGCTGAGGATATCCACCTTTACTGGATACCCAGCACAAGTTGGCGGATGTTCCCTTTTTGGGGACTGACCTCTTCGGCCCTGGGGTGGAAGGTCACCTGCAGAGGATCGAGAAGTCCAATGCCACCTTGGACTCGGTCTCTTCCGCTCAGAAGGACAAAGGCCGTGAACCACAGCCTAAGCCCTTTCGTCCTTCTGTGCCCCCGGCGCGCCCGGCCCAGCAACGTCAGGGCCAGCAGGCTCGGCCTTGGCATCCCAAACCCAAGCCGCCGGCTTCCTCTAACAGGAGGCAGGGAGGAAAGGGCCCAGGAGGTCCCTCGGCCGGTCCCTCCTCCAAGCCTGCCCAGTGACGGGCTGAGGGTGTCGCCCCATCCCGTCCACCCACCCCTGGGTCCCCGTCTAGGGACGGCTCCGCACTCCGTTCCGCCTGGTCCGCTGTTACCACGGACAGGTGGGTCTTGGAGGTGGTGGGAAGAGGCCTGCCTCTGGAATTCAGCAGGCACCACCCTTCAGAGCCGTCGCCCTCGGGGGCTTCGGGATCCCAGCCTCACTGGCGGCTCGTCGAGCCGACATCCTCCTCCCTCCTCCAGAAGGAGGTGGTAAGAGAGGTGGGACCCTCCTTCAGACCCAGGGTTTGTGTCCAGGTACTTCCTGGTTCGAACAGACGGGGGCTGGCGCCCATTCTCCCGACTCTACACGACTAAACAAGTTCCTGAAGGTCTCGAACCTTCAGGATGGTCACTCTGGCTCAGATAATACCATCCTTGGAGACGCCGTGTGGTTCTGCTCTGGACTTGCAGGACGCGCTTTTTTCACGTCCCTATCCGTCCGTCTCACCAGAGATTCCTTCGCCTTCCGGCGGAAGGATCTCTTCAGTTCCAAGCCATGCCCTTGGCTTGTCTCCAGCTCCCAGGGTCTTCACCAAATGCATGGCAGTGGTGACAGCATTCCTCTTGGCGCCGAGGGTCGGGTGTACCCTTACCTGGACGACTGGCTGATAGCAGCTCCCTCCAGGAAGGAGGCGGAGTGGTCCAGAGATCTGGCCCTCCAGGTCTGCTCTCAACTGGGCCTCCTTATCAACGAGGCCAAGTCGGAACTCGAGCCGAAGCAGGTGATTTTATTCATCGAGGCGCAGCTCGACTCTCTTCGAGCCAGAGCGCGGCTCCCGGCGGACAGGGCCGAGGTTCTTTCCTCCTTTGCCCGATCATTTCTGGTTGGGCAATTGCGCCCTGCCCGGGACTTCCTGCGCCTCCTGGGTCTCATGGCGGCCTGTACCAGCGTGGTCCGTTGGGCCCGCTGGAACATGCGTCCCCTTCAGTGGGGACTGGCCAGCCAGTGGTCACAACGCTGCGATCCCTTGGACCAGCTTGTGTCGGTGACACAGGGGATGTGGAATGCTCTCCAGTGGTGGACCGTTCCAGATCAATTGCAGGAGGGCATCCCGTTCGTCCGCCCCGAGCCGACGGTCTCTCTGTCGACCGATGCCTCTCTGATGGGTTGGGGTGCCCATCTGGGGGAACACCGGGCTCATGGCCTCTGGTCCCCGCGGGAGTCCCGATGCCACATCAACCTGCTGGAGCTCCGAGCGGTCCGCCTAGCTCTCACCGCCTTTGCTCCGTTCCTCCGGGGTCAAGTGGTCCGAGTCCAGACGGACAATACCACGACCATGTACTATCTAAACCGCCAGGGCGGGACGCGCTCCATGCTTCTATGCAAGGAAGCTCTCCGCATTTGGTCACTCGTGCGCAGCCTGGAGGCGGATCTCCTAGCCATTCACGTGGCAGGAGCCTCCAACACCCTGGCCGATGCCCTGAGCCGGATAGGGGCTGCATCCCACGAGTGGTCTCTCCTGCCGGAGGTAGTACAGCATCTGTTCTCCCTTTGGGGCACACCTCAGGTGGACCTGTTTGCCTCCACGGAGAACGCGAAGCTGAGTCTGTTCCATGCCCGCCCCCCTCAGCAGGGCTCGCTGCAGGGGGATGCCTTCTCGAGGCAATGGACCCCGGGCCTCTTTTACGCCTTTCCCCCATTTCCCTTGATCCACAAGGTGCTTCTCAAGGCGAGGAGGGACAAGGCGCAGGTGATTCTGATAGCCCCAGACTGGCCTCGCCAGTTCTGGTACCCAGATCTCCTCAGTCTCAGCTCCAGGACTCCGCGGCAGCTTCCAGCTCGCCCGGACCTGCTCTCAGTCAATCAGGGGAAGGTGTTCCATCCGGACCTTCAATCCCTGCACCTGACGGCCTGGTTCCTGAGCTGCCAGAGTTCCAGGCTTTGGGTCTTTCCGGACGAGGTCCTCAATGTAGTTGAGGCGTCCCAGTGAGTCGACCAGAAAATGCTATGCCTTCAAATGGAAAAAGGTTTTCCATTTGGTGTCAGGGGCAAGGGCTTGGACCCTTCCTCCTGTTCCTTGGCAAGCATCTTGGACTATTTATGGTCCCTTTCTAGTCAAGGGCTTAGGTCGACCTACTTAAGGGTGCACCTGGCAGCCATCTCTTGCTACTGGCGCGGGCCGGAAGCAGTCGGTGGCGCAGGAGAAGGTGGTCTGATGCCTTTTCAAGGCCTTGATCACATTTCCCTCCAGTGCGGGAACCCCACCTCCGTGGGATCTACTGCTGGTACTGGCAAAGCTCATGGGCAAGCCATTCGAACCTATGCACAGGTGTGCTCTCTCTCACCTGTCGTGGAAGACCGCCTTCTTGGTGGCTATCACGTCAGCCAGAAGGATGGGAGAGCTCCAGGCGCTTTCCATCGAGTCTCCTTACCTGGTCTTCCACAGGGACAAGGTTGTCCTGCGCCCCCACCCGAAATTCCTTCCGAAGGTGGTGTCGGAGTTTCACCTTAACCAGGTGTTGACTCTGCCGGTGTTCTACCCCAATCACACCTCGGAGGCCGAATATAGGCTCCATACTCTGGATCCTAGAAGGGCGCTCGCTTATTATAAGGAGCGCCGCGGCTGAAATTGGGAGAGGTTCGCCAGCTGTTTGTCACCCACGCTGAAGCCGCAGATCTGGAGACCTGCAGCCAAGCGGACGATAAGCAGGTGGGTAACCTCCTGCATAGATCTCTGCTATAAGTTAGCGGGCATGGAGCCTCCCAGAGGGATAAGAGCTCATTCTACCCGCCATACTGCTGCAACGGTGGCTGCTTCCAGGGACGTCCCTATCCAGGAAATCTGCAGGGCTGCTACCTGGAAGTCAGCAAACACCTTCATTACCCACTACCACATCGACCTTGAGTCACGCCGGGATGCTGGTTTTGGGGCCTCGGTTCTCCAGTCTCTCTTTCCCAAGTAAGTAGGGGGTGTGCGTCTTGCCTCCTCCTCCGGAGAACTGCTAGGAGTCTGCCAATGAGTGTGGATGAACAATATATCCATGTCCCTAGAAATACAGGTTACTCACCTGTAACAGGAGTTCTAGGAATGGTATGATTGTTCATCCTCACGACCCACCCGACCTCCCGGCTTCGACGCACAACCTGAGCTTCCAGCGGGCCAGATCTGGCGTCATGGGGCGGAGCCGAGAGTTATACCACCCGGGTGGGTGGGAGGAGCAAGCTTGAAGACCTTCCGGCAAGATTTAAAGCGGCAAGGATACTGCCAATGAGTGTGGATGAACAACATATACCATTCCTAGAACTCCTGTTACAGGTGAGTAACCTGTATTTCTGGACCAGTATGGCAAGAAGGTCTTTTCTTCTTCCACTTTGGTTATCAGAGCCTTGAACTATGTGGCTCATATGGGGGATTACCAGAAGGCTATCCTTAGCGAGGTGGAAGCCAAGTTGGACACCCTTTCTCAGTCCCAGACAAAACAGGAAGTGGCAGACCTGGTCCGCTCCGCATGTTCGGCCAGTAGGCACATGCTGCTCGCTACTCACAATGCAGGGGACGCTTCTGGAAAAAGTTCGGCTTTCGCCGTGATTCTGCGGCAACATGCCTGACTTCGGGTGTCAGGTTTGGCCTCGGAAGTACAATCCGCCATCCAGGACGCCCCCTTCCGATGTTCGGTGTTGTTCGGTGGTGATGTCAAGGACATCATTACCGGACTGAGAGGGCACTGCTCTCAAGGATGTTGACTCCATGTACAGAGCCCCTCAAGCGCAGCATCATTCCTTTCGCTGTCACACATGGCCTAAGTCGAAACCACAAGGAAAGTGGGTCGACAAACGCCGGGCCCCTCTGGCTGCGAGACCCCCCCACCCAAACGGGCTGTGGGAGCTCCAGCCGCGGCACTGCCCCACACCTCCTCACTCCCTCCCTCTCCCACAGCCTCTGGTCAATCCAGGGGAACCGGTAGGCGGGAGATTCTCCCTACATCTGCTGGATTGGAAGAGGATCACTTCCAACTCTTGGGTCCTTCACCTCATAGCAGAGGGCCACACCATGGAGTTTTTTCAGAAACCTCCCAGGAACCCCCCGGTCATCTTGCTCCCCGAACATCTTCTCAGGGTTCAGGAAGAAATCTTCTCCTTCTGTTGAAGGAGGCAATAGAACCCGTCCCTCCCTCTCTTCGGGGGATGGGCTTCTATTCCCATTTCTTCCTGGTTCCCAGGAAGACAGGAGATGTGAGGCCCTTTCTGGATCTCGGCTCTCTAAATCTGTTCGTGGAGTACAAAAGGTTCAGGATGCTCTCCCTACAGAGTCTGTTGCCCCTCCTTTGTCGCATGACTGTGGTTGTGTCTCTGGACATGCGGGACGATACCTGCATATCCTTATCCGCCTTCCCATCGCAAATACCTCCAGTTTGCTTTCCAGGGGACCACTACCAGTTCAGGGCCCTCCCATTTGGTCTCTCCTGCCCCTGAGCATTCACCAAATTCCTGTCTGTGGTGGCGACCCTTGTATACTCGGTGAGTGCAGGTTTTCCGGTACCTGGACGACTGGCTCCAGGCGGCCCCGTCCAGGGAGGAGCTCCTGCGTTCCCTTTGCCTTACCAGGCAGGTTTTTACCAGCCTGGGTATTACCATCAGCCAGGCCAAATCCCATTTAATCCCGTCTCAACACCTCCAGTTCATCGGGGCGATTATGGACGCGACCACCGGTATGGCCTTTCTACCCCCAGACAGGGTGGCCACACTCCAGGCTCAGGCAAGCTTCTTGTCCTCTCACAGGTGGATTCCCACCAGGTCGGTCCTTCGCTTCCTGGAGCTCATGGTGGCTGCAATTCCGACAGTTCCGCGCACTCGGCTCCACATGAGAATCTCTCAGTGGACTCTTCAGTCTCAGTGGGATCAGTTGGTCGACGACTTGGACCAAGAGGTGCTAGTCTTGACCCCAATGCTTCGGGATTTGCACTGGTGGTTGGTTCAGGAGAACCTTTGTCGGGGAGTTCCCTTCTGCCTTCCTCCCCCCTCCCAAACTCTGACAACGGACGCCTCGGGTGAAGGTTGGGGAGCTCATTTGGGATCCCAGCGGACCCAGGGCTCGTGGTCCATATTTGAGCAGATGCTTCACATCAACGTGCTTGAGCTCAGAGTGGTGTTGTACGCTGTTCAAGCACTACATCCCTTTCTGCTACCTGGTCACCTGGCTGTCCAGACCGACAACATGAGCGTAGTCTGCTACCTCAACAAATGGGGGACTTGTTCCTACCCTCTTTGCCGGAAGTGATCGGGTCTGGGAATGGGCGATCTACACAACCTTCATCTCACGGCGGTCCATGTCCCAGGGTAGAGAATTCATTGGTAGATCACTTGAGCCAATCCTCAGCACAACCTCACGAGTGGGAATTGGACCAGGAAATAGCAGACGACATCTTCCTACGTTGGGGAGCCCCTCAGATCGACCTGTTCGCGTCCCCACTAAATGCAAAACTGCCCACCTTTTGCTCACTCGCTCGCTCCAGGGTGCGGGCAACTCTGGAGAGACGCTCTGTCTCTCGACTGGAAGGGCAGATTCGTTTATGCTTTCCCCCCAATTCCGTTGATTCCGAGGATCATGCACAAGCTCAGCTCAGAAGGGGCCCGTATGATTCTCATTGCTCCCTTCTGGCCCAGGCAAGTTTGGTTCTCTCTTCTGCAACAGTACTCAGAGGAACCTCCAATTCCTCTTCCACTTTTGAGACTACTGTTGACCCAGGATCGGGGATCCCTGGTCCACCCGGGCTTCAAGTCCCTTCAGCTGCATGCTTGGCTCCTACAGACGTAGCACAAGCCCGTTTTGGAGTTTCTCCTCAAGTGACAGAGATCTTGGTGGAGGCCAGGAAGCCATCCACTCGCTCCACCTATGCCATGAAATGGAAATGGTTTTCCATTTGGGCTTCGTCCAAAGACATGGAGCCTTTCTCCTGTCCTGTCAGGTGGCTACTAGACTACATGCATTATCTCTTCAATCTGGGTCTCAGTCATTCCTTTTTGAAAGTTCACATGGTGGCTCTGGCCGCTTATCATGTTCCCTTTGGGGACAGAACTTTTGCTCAGCTGGAGGTCGCGAAGACCTTTCTACGAGGGGTTCTTCATCTGAGACCCCCCATTCGGGTTCCTGCTCCTCCCTGGGATTTGAATTTCATTCTCGAGAAGCTTATGCTGCCTTTGAGCCAGCAGCCTCAGCAGAACTTAAGTTCCTTGTGGAAGGCTCTCTTCCTAGTGGCCATTACTTCGCTCGAAGGATTTCCAAGCTTCAGGCCTTGATATGCAAAATTCATATTTGATTTTCCATAAGGAACGTGTGGCTCTGCGCACAAATCCTAAGTTTCTCCCTAAGGTGGTAGCGGAATCAACATTGAACCAGTCCATTGAACTGCCTGCCTTTTTCACACAGCACTTCAATCATGGGGAGTATCTTATACATACTCTGGACATTCACCGGATTCTGAGATACTACACCAACAGGACAAAGGATCTCAGAAAGACTGACCAACTATTTGTTTCTTTTGCCAGCAAAAGAGAGGGCAACGCTGTTTCCAAACAATGTTTGTCTAAATAGTTGGCTCAGCGTATACTTTCTGCTACGACAAGTATCACAAGACCTTGCCAGGTCAGGTCAGGGGTCACTCCACCAGGGGTGTCGCGGCCTCTGTTGCCTGTTTCAAGAATGTGTCAGCGGCTGATATTTGTGCCACTGCAACTTGGACTTCTGTCCATTCCTTTACCAAACGCTGCAGTTTGGACGTTGCCTCTCGCCGTAGAGCTGGCTTCGGGTTGGCTGTTCTGCAAGGACTTCTTTCTTAAGTCCTCTTCAGCCTGAGGATCTCTTATGAGTACTTTCCTCCTCCCATGTGCTTCTCTTTGTTCCAGACTGCTTGGGACTCAGTCCTATATGTAATTACCTACTGCAAGAGCCCTCTCGAAGTAAGATATTACAGTTAAGTAAGAACTTACCGTAACAGTAGATCTTACTTCGAGAGGGCTCTTTCAGTAGGTAATTACATATAGGACTGACGCCAGCCGGAGGCAGGACCCCCACGGAAAAATTTCTAGCTAGCAGTCCCTGGCGAGGGACCGCCGCCATGTCAGGTGACCGGCGTCATACGATGGTATAAAGGGGCGGTCCCGGATGCCCGCCTTCCAGTTCTTTCCCGCCGTTAGTTCGTGCAGTGCCTCGCAGTAAAGTTCGTGCTTCGTCAGCCCCACCTTTCGTCGGTTTTTACCGA
The DNA here is from genome assembly GCA_016271365.2 of Neoceratodus forsteri. Lineage (NCBI taxonomy): Eukaryota > Metazoa > Chordata > Ceratodontiformes > Ceratodontidae > Neoceratodus > Neoceratodus forsteri. The sequence continues at coordinate 114,150,279 of JADMNL010000022.1, forward strand.
AAAATAGTTATTCTTTTATCAGTCGTCAGGTACATCGTCGGTGTACGTCGTCCCCTACACCCTCCGAGCACAAAAACAAGTGCGACTCATGCGGTGCCCAACTGCCACACAAGGGCGGCCATTCCCTGTGCCTTTTCTGTCTAGGCCCCGATCACCCGGTCGAGAAGTGCCAGCATTGCCTCAACTTCAACGCGGCTACCCGTAAACGGTGCCAACAGTCCCTTGAAGCCCATCTCCTCAAGAAAAAGATGTCTTCTATGGAAAAGGAGTTGAAGAAGTTGAGGCAGACGTCTACTTCCCCTGAAGGACATCAGAAAAAGAAGGACAAGGAGGGGCACCAGGAGAAGTCCTCCTCTACCGCGTCTCCGCTGGAGACGCGGGATCAATGAACGTCCCCGGGGACCTCCGACGGCCGCCTCCAAGGTTTTGAGGAGGCTTCAGCCCGCCTGTCCTCGCTCTCGGGCCTTGCGGGCGCCTCCAGGTGAATGGAGGCCTCCGCCCCCGGTTCGGCCATAGGCTTGTGGCCTACTGGTGTGGGCGACTCCTCTAAGTCGGACGTCGGCTCCTCCGACGTCCGCATGGAGAGGGTCGATAAGACGCCTGACCCTTCTGGGCGGCGCACGGCCACTACCCTCCCGGACCGGGCCGATCCTTCACCTCGGCCCACCTCCAGTGAGGGCTCCTGTAAGCCGGACGCCGGCTCCTCCAGAGCCCACCGGGAACTCGCCCCTAAGCCGCACGTCAGCTTCTCCGACGTGCGGCAGGCGACGGAACCGACGACGGAACCTTCCAAGTCCATCGTACCCGGTTCCCTGCAGCCTTTGCTGCCATCTGAGAAGCCTGAGTCACCCCAGCCTGAACCGGGGATTTCTCCACCATCCCTGGACGATGCGGGGGATCTTCCTCCTCCGTCAGACCCTCCTCTGTCGGAACCGGATCTGATGTCGGCCCCCGGACGCCGGCCCCGATGCCGGTACCTCCGACGCCGGACCCGGCGCCGGTTCTTCCGACGCCAGTTCTACCGGCCCCAGGAGACATCCCGCTTCCGGATGTTCCCCCTCCGTTGGGCCCTCCGCCTTCCGGGCCCCCTAATGTGGACCCGCCCGTGAGGCCACCGACCGGGCTGTGTGCTCCGGCAGCCCCCCCGGCTCCTGGTTACCCACCGTCGTATCAGATGCCGTCGTACCTGGGACCACAGTATCCAGCGTCGCAGTACCCGCCGCCGGTCTTTCCGATGCTGCAGTACCCGACGCCGGGTTTCCCGCAGCTGGGTTTCGGATACTCGCCTTACGGGTACAACCCATACACTTTTCCCCCTCCTCCTCCTCCTCCATCGCCCCCACGGCCACCGGTGGATCTGCAGGAGACTCTGGCCTCCTGGTGGCCGAGGCCAAGGCTCAACTCACCAGGAGGTAGAGAGCCACCTTACGACGACAGGTGCCGCCACCGGCTCCATGCGTCCGAGTGGCACACTTCTCACCACCTCCGGACTCCAGAGCTCTTCCCTCTGGGTCCAGAGAGGGGCAGGACATGCGTTTACGGGTGCCACCCAAGGAACCCGTTCCTCCCCCGAGTCGCGTAAGGGAGTCTTATTCTTCTTCCTCTTCCTCTTCTTCTTCTTCTTCTTCCCTCTCGGATTCCTCAGAATCTTCCAAGGGATGCTCCAAGAGAGACGACGAGCCCTGCTCTCCTTCTAAGCCCCGGCTGAGGACCCCTCCGAAGTCTCCTCCGGAGGATCCATCTTTCACGGAGTTGCTTAGAAAAATCCAGGAAGTACACCAGTGGCACTCTTTGGAACCAGATCCTCAGCGACTTAAACTCGCTGAACATCTGGATCTGCCTGTGATAGCTCCGACATCAGTGCCACCCTGGATTGAGCCTCATGCCGACCTTGTTACCACGATTTGGAAACAACCGTCGGTGTTAGCCCCATTTCCCAGGAAGTCAAACAGGCTATACCAGGCTCCTGAGGGTGTGGACTACCTAGACTCTCACCCTCGGGCCAACTCGGTCGTGATTAGCGCCACTCACGGCCGGTCGGCACATCCAAAACATCTGAGCTCGTCTCCTCCTGATAAGGAATCTCGCCTTCTGGACCAGTATGGAAGAAAGATTTACGCCTCCTCCACACTGGGAATTCAGGCCCTGAATTACGTCGCCCACATGGGGGATTACCAGAAGGCTGTCCTTACCCAGGTGGAATCCAAGCTGGGCTCCTAACCTGACTCCCAGGTCAAACAGGAGTTAGCTGACCTCGTCCGCTCTGCTTGTTCGGCCAGTCGCCACATTTTGCGGGTGACATACGATGCAGTGGACACTGCAGGGCGGAGCTCCGCTTTCGCCGTGGGTCTACAGCCTCATGCCTGGCTCCACGTGTCAGGTTTGGACCCGGAGGTGCAATCTGCTATTCAGGAAGCACCTTTTCGGGGGTCAGTGCTTTTCGGGGGTGATGTCAAGGACATCATCACCAATTTGCAGGAGAAGGGGACGGCTCTGAAATCCGTGGATTCCATGTACTGTCCCCAACAACAGCAGCGCCGTCCCTTTCGCAGACGGATTCAGCCAAAGACGAAACCACAGGGAAGGCGGGCCACCAAACGCCGGGCCCTCACAGCTGTTAAGCCCCCCCGCCCAAAAAAGCAGCGGGTGCTTCAGCTGCAGCACTGCCTCACAGCACCTGACTCCTTTCCTCTCCCACCGCCTCTGGACTTCCCAGAGGAACCGGTAGGAGGGAGGTTTTCCCTCCACCTTCTGGGATGGGAGAGGATAACCACGGATTCTTGGGTGCTCCAGCTTATAGCAGTAGGGCATTCCATAGAGTTTCTTCAGAAACCACCCCGCCACCCACCCCTGAAGTCGTCCTATTCAAGGGAACATCTTCCTTTGGTCCAGGAAGAAATCTCGGCCTTTCTCGCGAAGCAGGCGATAGAACCCGTCCCCCTTCATCTTCAAGGGACGGGTTACTATTCTCATTTCTTCCTGGTCCCAAAGAAGACGGGAGATCTCAGACCCATTCTAGATCTCAGTTCCTTGAATCTTTATGTGGAATACAAAAGGTTCAGGATGCTCTCTCTGCAGAGCCTTCTGCCCCTCCTTCGGCTGGGTCAATGGTTCTGTGCACTGGATATGCAGGATGCCTATCTGCACATTCCCATTCGCCTTTCTCACCGCAAGTATCTTCGTTTTGCATTTCAGGGGGACCACTACCAATTCAAGGCGCTCCCCTTTGGTCTATCCTCGGCCCCCCGAGTATTTACCAAATGCCTGGCTGTGGTAGCGGCCCACCTGCGTGCAATGGGAGTACAGGTGTTCCCTTACCTGGACGACTGGCTCCTGGAGGCCCTGTCCAGGGAGGAACTCCTGCATTTTCTCTCCCTCACCCAGCAGGTTTTCACATGCCTGGGTATTACTATCAACCATTCCAAGTCTCATCTGGATCCTTCTCAGAGGCTACAGTTCATCGGGGCCATCCTCGATACAACTGTAAGCAAGGCCTTCCTGTCTCCAGACAGGGTGGCCTCTCTCCAAACCCAGATTTCCCTGCTATCAGAACGCAGGAGGGTCTCGGCGAGGTCGGTCCTCCGTCTTCTGGGGCTCATGGCGGCCGCTATTCCGACGGTCCCCCGAGCTCGACTCACACATGAGGATATCTCAGTGGACTCTTCGCTCCCAGTGGGACCAACTTGTGGACGATCTAGATCAATTAATTCTGATCTCATCGCCGATGGTGCAAGACTTGCAATGGTGGATGGTTCGAGAGAACCTGTTTCGGGGCCCCTTCTTTCATCCTCCCCCCTCCCAGACTCTGACTACAGACGCATCAGGCGAAGGTTGGGGAGCCCATCTAGGTCCTCATCGGACCCAGGGCTCGTGGTCCAGACTGGAACAAGCTCTCCACATCAACGTGCTCGAGCTTCGAGCTGTGCTGTACGCTCTCCAAGCCCTTCACCAATACATCCTTCCCGGCCACCTAGGCATCCAGACGGACAACATGTGCGTAGTGTGGTACATCAACAAACAGGGAGGAACTCGGTCCTACCCTCTATGCAGGAAGGCAATGAGGGTTTGGGATTGGGCAACACAACACGACCTTCACCTAACGGCGATTCATGTTCCAGGAGTCGACAACACTCTGGCAGACAAGCTAAGCCACTCCTCTGCTCTGGCACACAAGTGGGAACTGGACCAAGGGGTGCTAGACGATATCTTTCAGCTTTCGGGGACTCCGCAGGTAGACCTGTTCGCCTCTCCCCAAAACAAAAAACTTCCCACCTTTTGCTCGCTCGTTCCAGAGCGAGGTGCTTTCTGGAGCGACGCTCTGTCTCTAGACTGGAAGGACAGATTCGTCTGTGCTTTTCCCCCAATTCCTCTCATCCCACGAGTATTGCAGAAACTAGCCACAGAAGGAGCGAGAATGATTCTGATCGCTCCTTTCTGGCCCAGGCAAATCTGGTTCTCTGTTCTACAACAATATTCAGAGGATCCTTCTCTTCCTCTTCCTCTTCCTCTATCTCGAGGTTTGCTTACCCAGGATCAGGGGACCCTGGTCCCCCCAGGCCTCAAATCCCTTCAGCTACATGCATGACTCCTGCAGACCTAGCCCAATCCCGTTTTGGTGTCTCTCCAGAAGTGCGGAAATTTTAATGGAGGCTAGAAAACCCTCCACCAGGTCCACTTATGCCATGAAGTGGAAGAGATTCTCTATTTGGGCAGCCTCTAAGAACGTGGAGCCTTTCTCCTCTTCAGTGACTTTTCTGCTGGAGTACTTATGTCATCTCTTCGACCTGGGTCTCAGCCATTCCTCCTTGAAGGTTCACATGGCAGCTATCTCAGCCTACCATGTTCCCTTTGCAGAAAAAGCTTTCACTCAACTGGAGGTCTCTGAGACCTTTCTCAGAGGGGTCCTTCATCTAAGGCCCCCCCATCCGTACTCCTGCTCCCTCTTGGGACTTGAATTTTGTTCTCGAGAAACTTACTCTCCCTCCCTTTGAACCTGCAGCTTCTGCAGATCTGAAGTTTCTTTCGTGGAAGATGCTCTTCTTGGTGGCCATTACTTCGGCTCGAAGAATTTCCGAGCTCCAGGCCCTTATGTGTAAAATCCCCTATTTGATTTTTCACAAAGAACGAGTTGCTCTTCGCACGAATCCTAAGTTTCTACCTAAAGTAGTAGCAGAGTCTACCTTAAATCAGTCCATAGAGCTACCTGCCTTTTTTACGCAGTACTCTAATCAAGGGGAATATTTACTCCATACCATGGATGTTCACCAGATTCTGAGATACTACACCAACAGGACAAAGAATCTCAGAAAGACTGATCAGTTGTTCATCTCTTTTGCTCACAAAAGGGAAGGCAGTGCTGTTTCCAAGCAATGCCTGTCGAAGTGGTTGGCTCATTGCATCACTTTCTGTTACGACAAGTACAAGAAGACCCTTCCGGGTCACGTTAGAGGTCACTCCACAAGAGGAGTAGCAGCCTCTGTGGCTTGTTTCAAGAATGTGTCTGCGGCAGACATATGCGCTGCCACCACCTAGACTTACATCCATACCTTTACAAAACATTACAGTTTAGATATTGCCTCTCGCCGTAGAGCAGGCTTCGGATTGGCCGTTTTGCAAGGCCTCCTGTCTTGAGGCTTGCACGGCTAGGGCTACTTTTAGAGTAGTTCCCTCCTCCCGGTGCCTTTCATTTGTTCCAGACTGCTTGGGATTCAGTCCTATATGTAATTACCTACTGCAAGAGCCCTCTCGAAGTAAGATAGTACAGTTACGTAAGAACTTACCATAACAGTAGATCTTCGAGAGAGGCTCTTGCAATAGGTAATACCTTCCCGCCCTCCATCCCCCTAGGCTTTTTCAGCTCCTTTTCCAGGAATGGAATCATCCGCTTCTCTCTCGTCCGGGCCTGTGGCGGGAAAGAACTGGAAGGCGGGCGTCCGGGACCGCCCCTTTATACCGACATCGTATAGCCTTCGGTCACCTGGCGTGAGGCGGTCCCTGCGCCGAGGGACTGCTAGCTAGAAATTTTTCCATGGGGGTCCTGCGCGGCGGCGTCAGTCCTATATAATTATTTATTGCAGCTCTCTCAAGATCTACTGTTACGGTAAGTTCTTACATAACTGTACTATCTTCAGAGAGGCTCTTGCAGGTAACACCTTCCCTCCTCCATCCTTCTTAGTTTTTCAGCTCCTTTCCAGGAACAGAAATATCCGCTTCTCTCATCTCGCCTTTTGGCCTTTGGCAGGAAAGAACTGGAAGGCGGGCGTTCCTGACATAGGGGTGGTCCCTCGCCAGAGACTGCTAGCTAGAAATATTTCTGTGGTGTCCTGGCGCCTGCTGGCTTCAGTCCTATATGTAATTACGTACTGCAAGATCCTCTCTCGAAGATCTACTGTTATGGTAAGTTCTTACGTAACTGTACTTTGCTGGCTCAGTTACTGCTAGTCAAGAGATTCCTCAAGGGTATCCTACACATTAGACCCTCACTCGGGAAACCGGTGGCCGCGTGAAATATCAATCTCGTGCTAGTTATGCTCACCCGTAAACGTTTGAGCCTCTAGCCACCTGGGACTTGAAGTTTCTGACCAAGAAGACTGCCTTCTTAGTGACCGTTACTTCCCATTTGCAGAGTTTCTGAAATTCATGCCTTGGTCACAGACCCTCCATATACTGTCTTTCACAAGGACAAGGTGGTACTTCGTACTCACCCTAAATTCCTGCCCAGGGTAGTTTGGGATTTCTCCGTAACCAACCCCTGGTTCTTCCCACTTATTTTGCTAACTTCCAGAATGAAGGGCAATGCACCCTGCACTTTCTGGAAGTCAAGAGAGGTTCTACGATTCTGCATCAACTGAACTAAATAGTTTCGTAAATCCAAGCATCTTTTCGTATTTTTCAGCATGATCCGGTTGGGTCAGCCAGTTGCTATTGGATGCATTTCTGCATGGCTGGTGGCATGTCTTCGTCATTGCTACTCGATGGTGCAGGTCAAGTTGGAAGGCCGGGATCTTCCTGTACATAAAGTCTCCACCACTCATTCACACTGATGGAACTACGCTGGAGTTGCTAGGACCCAGCAGGAGCAAATTTTTGCAGGAGGGTCGGCGTCAGAGATGGAGCCTCAAGAGCAGCACTCGAGCCTCGCTCATGCGGCAATGGCAATCTCGGTGTCGACCCTCCAACTGCCTCAGTTCCTTTTTCAAACAACATGAAGTCTTGCTATATTATGACAATTGCAGTTTGTCCCACCATTAGAACTGCTCCAGAGGTGAAATAGTTAACTCCATTCCATGAATGGAACTTAGAGCACGAGCTCTAAAGAGAAGCTCTGTCTGTGTAGTTTCAAACCTAAACTGTCAGATTCTTTTCTACGCCTCACTGAACAGTCGCTCCGAGATTTCTCCTACTGCTCGTTCATTTCGGTTTAAACAGTGTTTTCTCAGTTCGATTCAACCGAGAATAGTTTTATTTTAACCGCAAAACCGTTCGGTTCAAGCTCTGTCTGTGGTATCGTAAGTAATTTCATATTTTAATTCTGTGTGGAACTTGAAAGTTTTATCGGTTCGGTTTTGAACCGATCAGCTTGGGTTAAAGCTTAAAGTTTTTAAACTTGAGGTTTTAGAGTGCAGTTCCCGGTTCTTATCGGTTCTAAAAAAAATGGATTTCATTACGGTTTTTTCCAATACCCGTGACACGGTTAGGAACCGATAAGGGTGTCTTGCCTGGCACTGCCGTTTAAAGGGCAAGTTTTTCTGGTTAGGCTGGCATTATGTCTGAGAAACCCAAAAGAAAACCGGCCTACTGGGTTTCAACACTGTGATGTCTGTGGGGAAGTCTTTGCCAAGGCTGACCCACACACCACATGTGTTTATTGTCTGGGGTTTGACCACCTCCAGTCAGACTGCCAGATTTGTAAGAATTTCCTGCAGCCACCCTGGAAAGAGATTGGGCAGGCTCCGGAGCGAGAGAGCCAAAAGTCCGCTGACCGGATGGCCAGCCGGTTCGGTGCCAGCGAACCGGAGAAGTCTCTCTGACCGGGAGGCGAGACTTCTCGGGCAAGCGTAAAGCTGGCTCGGATGAACCAGTTCCAGTAAAGAGAACAAGAAAGTCAGCAGGTTTGGAGCCCAAAATTCTTACTCCAACTGCTGCAGAGATAGCAAGAGCTATTCAGATTGTCCAGTCACTTTCTCCCGGTCCCGTCGAACCGCCACTATCTGGTAAAAGGTTGGTTCGGTCGGTTCCATCGGTTCAGGAATATGATGTTGAGGAGTTTTATGAACCAGAGGAGGGGGAGGATGATTATGAACAGTATGAATGTGACTTGGAGGGTCTGGGTGTGCCCATTGAATCGGACATCTCCCCAGACAGACCTTTAGAATCTCCCCCTATGCTTTCTGAGTCCCCCTCTCATTTTATGTTTTATAAAAAGTTGCTGAAACCCTCCAGCTTCCTTTGGAGGAAGCTGTGGATGAGCAAGAGGAGCCTGATTTTGTAGAAATGATGGATATACCAGAGTCTAGGAGATTGTCTATTCCTTTGCATAAGTCATTTAGGAAACAAACAATAAAAATCTTAAAAACTCCTAATTCTGTGCCTCCTGTAGATAAAAAGATGGACAGAAGGTACACACTGTCAGGTCCTGATACAGAATTCCTTTCTCAGCAATGCAGTCATGTTGGGGTAGTTCAGGCTGCAGCCTGTGATAAAGCTAATATTCCCCTGGCTTCACATCCTCCTGACAAGGATTCCAGGAAGATTGATGCCATGGCAAAAAAAAAAAAAACAGTACATGGCAGCGTCCTTGGGACTCAGGCAAGCAAATTATATGGCTTATGTAGCAAGGTATCAGAAATCTAGATGGGATACTGTTATGGAGTTAGCCAAACAAGCCCCTGGCCAGCTTGCTAGTGAGCTGGAGCAGGTGGCTGCCGATGGCATTGAGGCTTCTAAGGTGCAGTTTCATGCTGCTGTGGATTTTAATGATGTTTCCTCTAGAGTCATGGCCACATCTGTAGCTTTTCGTAGTTTGGCCTGGCTAAGGTGTACTAGCCTGTCACAGGATACCCAGACTAAGGCTATGGATTTTCCTGTGGTGGGAAATTCTCTGTTTGGGGAGCAGACAGAGAATTATGTGTGAAAAGATGGATGAATATAGAACTACCTATAAAGTGCAAGCCAAGGCGGCAAGCCACTCCCCAGAGGCACACCCAGGGGTAGGGGTAGGCCTTTCCACAGGCCTTTTTACCAAACCCAGGCCTCCTCTGCTTATGCTCAGAGGGGGTTCTTCAGAGGCAGACGGGGCGCGGGCAGGCCTGCCCCCACCCCTCAGCCTAAAGCACCTGCCAAGCAGGCACCCTGATGGGGTGCCCAGGGCCGATTCTCCTTTACCAGTAGGGGGCAGGTTGGCTTACTTCAGTCAGAACTGGGTGTCTTTAACTTCAGACAAGTGGGTTCTGGAAGTAGTAAGCCAGGGTCTGGTTCTCAGCTTCCCAAAGATGAGAATCAGGCCTTTTTTACCTGCAAGCTCTTTAGAGACCCTTACTCTAGAAGCAGAGGTCTCAACCCTGTTAGCTCTCAGAGCGGTAGAAAGGGTTCCTCCCCTACACCAGGGCAAGGGTTTGTACTCCAGATAATTCCTTACCCCAAAAAAGACAGGAGAATGGCGGCTCATTTTAGACCTCAGATATCTGAACAAGCATCTTTTGAAACCAAAGTTCAATTCGAACTGCCCTCAGGTCATTACCAGTTCAGAGCAATGTCCTTCGGCCTTACCTCTGCCCCAAGGGTATTCACAAAATGTCTGGCTGTAGCAGTGGCTCACTTAAGGAGGCAAAGGATTGCTGTTTTTCCCTATCTGGACGACTGGCTCATTGTAGGCCAGTCCCCAGAACAGGTAAAATCTCACCTGCAAGTCACCCAGCAGCTTCTCACCTCCCTGGGCTTCCTGCTAAATCTACCAAAGTCAGTTCTGGAACCAGTTCAGGTACTCACCTTCATAGGTGCAGAATTGGACACAGCTCGGGCCAGAGCTTTTCTTCCCTTAGAGAGGGTTAGGAACTTGGTGGCTCTGGCCTTCTCCTTCACTCTGCAGGTCTCTCGACCAGCAAGACACTTTTGCAGCTCCTGGGGCCATGGCTGCATCCACAGCTGTAGTGCAGGGAGCAAGATTTCAGATGAGAGACATTCAGTTTCACTTGAGAGCCTATTGGTCTCAGAGAAGAGACCCCCTTTCCAAGTTGGTCCCAGTGACCCGAACCTTGATCCAGGCCCTCCAGTGGTGGCAGGATCAGAGCAATTTAAGACTGGGGGTCCCCTTCATTCCCCTTTCTCACACTTTGACCCTCACTACAGATGCTTCTCTCCTGGGGTGGGGAGCCCACATGGGCGACCTCTCCACTCAGGGAGTGTGGTCCCCCCAGGAATCTCTGCTCCACGTCAATTTGCTGGAACTCAGAGCTGTCTTTTTAGCACTTCAAGTGTTTTCTGCTTCTGTCCAGAACAGAGTGGTACAAGTCAGAACAGACAATACCACAACAATGTGGTACATCAACAAGCAGGGGCACTCGGTCTTGGCCTTGTGCACGAGGCAATGAAGTTGTGGTCTCTGGCCTATTCCTGAACATTTCACTCATAGCAGTTCACCTTCCAGGAAAGGACAATGTCCTAGCAGATGCTCTCAGCAGGATTTCTCAGGGCCATCACGAATGGTCTCTGGATCCTCAAGTACTGGGATAGTCTTTGCCAGATGGGGCACCCCTCCGATAGATCTTTTGCAGCCCCAGACAATCACCAACTTCCACTGTTCTGTTGCAGGCCCCAGTGTTGGGCTCAGTCCCCTGGACGCCCTTCTCCTGGATTGGAAGGAAGTTTCTTTATGCTTTTCCCCTTCCTCTCCTATTCAAGGTGTTAGTAAAATCAGATCCCAGCCTTGCAGGGTGATTCTGATTGCCCCAGATTGGGCCAGGCAGCCCTGGTACCCACTCATTCTGTCCCTGACAGTCCATCTCCCCCTGTGTCTCCCCAGGAATCACAACCTATTAACCTGTGCCCAGGGGAGAGTTTGGTATCTGAACCTCAAATCCCTCAACCTCAAGGCTTGGCTCTTGAGGAGTTAGAATTTGCTGACCTCACACCTCTCTCAGGGTGTTCTTGAAATCCTAAAGGCTTCTAGGAAGCCTTCCACTAGGACTACTTATAATTCTAAGTGGAAAGGTTCTCCATTTGGTGTTCTGGGAGCATATTTCCCAGAATCTGCTGATTTGCCCATTCTGTTAGATTACATGGTCCATCTTAATTCTTTGGGCCTGAGACCAGCTACCCTGAGAGTTCATTTGGCAGCTGTCTCTGCTTTTGTTTCAGCAGGAAAGCCATCCTCTCTTTCCGCTCACCCTGTATTTTCCAAGTTTTTTAAGGGATTACTTCATACTAATCCACCTTTTCGGGATCCGGCCCCTGCCTGGGACCTTAATGTTTGCATTGCCCAGTTAATGCAACCCCCTTTTGAACCTCTGTTTTCTGCAGAGCTTAAGTATCTAACTTGGAAAACTGTTTTCCTAGTGGCTATCACTTCTGCTAGACGCATAAGTGAGTTGCAAGCCTTGTCAGTAGAAACTGACTTTATTTCTTTCCACAGGGATAAGGTAGTCCTCAGGACTAACAGGAAGTTTTTGCCTAAGGTGGTTTCAGATTTCCATCTTAACCAATCTATCTCCCTTCCAGTGTTTTTCACTGAACATTCCTCTCTGGTGAGAGGAGATTGCACAGTTTGGACGTTAAGAGGGCCCTTAGTTACTATATAGAACGTACCAAGGGTCACAGGTTCGAATCCCACCAACTTTTTCTCACGTATGGTGAGGTTGGGAAAGGGAAACCTGCCACTAAGAGATCAATTGCCAGGTGGATTGTCTCTTGTATCCAATTTTGTTATCAGAAACTGGGCAGAGATCCCCCCTCTGGCTTGAGGGCTCATTTTACCAGAGGTATAGCCGCGTCTCTAGCTGCTGCCAGAGACATCCCTATATTGGAGATATGTCAGGCTGCTACTTGGAAAATGGTACACTTTCACCAAGCATTACTCCTGGATGTCCAGGCCAGGAGAGATGCTCGGTTTGGCGCAGCTGTGCTTCAGAGCCTATTCCCTAAGTAGGTTCTGTCCCTCCTCCATGGAGGTACTGCTGTGTATTCTGCAATTGTCATAATATAGCAAGACTTCATGTTGTTTGAAGAAAAAATTACTCACCTTAGTAATGTTGTTTCTTCTAATGGAGTCTTGCTATATTATGACCTCCCCCCCAGCCTGCCCCTCTCAGAACTTCTACTTGGGTATGGGGTGGGCAGCCTAGTTGGGCACTATTTTATGCCCCTTTTTATGTGTTTTCACCCCTTCTTGGGGGTGTGGTGTTTTTCATTTTTTCCTTATATTTCTCTCATATTGTTAAATTATACTATTAATTCTGGTCCCCTGACCTGAGTCTTTTGTGTTGGGACCAGCAATGGGTGTTAATATTTAGGTAGCCAATTGGCTAGTGTAGGTTACAGCTTCCACACAGACCTTAGTGAGTTTTGCTCAGAAGATCTGACAGTTCAGGTTTGAAACTACACAGACAGAGCTTCTCTTTAGAGCTCGTGCTCTAAGTTCCATTCATGGAATGGAGTTAACTATTTCACCTCCGAGCAGTTCTAATGGTGGGACAAACTGCAATTGTCATAATATAGCAAGACTCCATTAGAAGAAACAACATTACTAAGGTGAGTAATTTTTTCTTCCCCGCTGTCAAGTGTGCTACAGTGACGATGTCGCTCGCCCGCCGGGAGTTAAACTTCAAACATGCAGCATAGTTTTCAGTTCTTTTTTATTTTGTAGTATTTCTTGAATAAAGTACCGCTTTCTATAATTTATTATAAGAAAGAAGTCTCAACTTACATTGACGGAGTCGAACATGAGCGGGTCAGGTGACAGTAGGGAGACTTCGTATGAAAGTTGTTCAAGTCAGCCGGCCTGGGTCTGGTCCACCTCCCTCTCCAGAGGGGGGTCTGACAACTGACAGTCCAATGCCCGGGGGAGGGGCGGTCCCCCTGAAAACATAAAAGAAAATGGTCGCACTCTTGGCACCGTTCAACCTCTAGCTCTTCTTTGACCCGTAGGTCTAGAAAGAAAGGCATCACTGGGTCACCTTCTGGTATGTCTCGCGTCGACGGTCAGTCGTTAGGGGTTGTCGGTCTCCCGGAGATGCCGGTTTCTGTCTCTGGTCTTCGACATTGGAGCTCTTCCCTGCCTTTTGGTAGGGCTTCAGATGAGCAGTTTCGTCAGTGGGCCGCTCTGATGGAACAGTGGGCTCAGAGGTTGGTCCAGCTGCTTGGCCCCGTCACTCAGGGGCCCTCGGACCCTTTGGGAGATCAGATAGGGCAGTTGGGCCTCCCTAGTCGCGCGGCGCCTTCTTCGGTCCCATCAACTCCGCTCTTAGGTGTTCTCCTCCCTCACATGGCTGCGGCACAGGGGGCCACACCGATGCCTCTATCTCCTGCTACTTTTCCTTCTTTTTCCTCAAATCTTGGTTTTTGGGGCCCTGTGTTGGTTTCGGCGTTGATGGGTTGCTCGGCACTGCCCTCGGCACTATCCGGCTTTTCGGCACAGTCGTCGGCTCCATTGGGCTTGTCGGTGTCACCGTCAGTGCCGTGCTGGCTTTCAGTGCCATCCTCAGCGCCGTTAGGCTTGTCTGTGCCCTGTCACTGTGCAGCTTGACGCCATCCTTGGTGCTGAGAGCTCTGTCGGCGCTGTGTTGAGCCAGGTGGCACCGTGCTTTTCTTCAGTGCCGAGACTTGGTGGAACGGCTTCCAGTCTTCAGGGCCTCTACTCTGAACCCTTTTCCTTCCCATTTTCCTTCTGATTTTCACCTTTCCTGTCCATACAGTCCCTCCTGGACTGTCAGGAGATTATATTGAGCCTGATCCAGACTTTAGGCTGGGTGATGATGTGGAAGGGACAGGATTTAATCCTGCTGCAGAGCCTGTGGTCAAGGACTTGTCATTTAAGTCTCTGCTGAAAATTTGAATTCCACTCTTTCTCCAGACTATGGATATCAGTCCTGGGAAGCTTTTAAGACTCAGTACCTTCATGTTTTGGACATCCCTATGGATTTAACTCCCCGGTACAACCCTACTTTTAGACGCCTTCTCAAATGGTATGGAATAATCCTGTCTCATTCCTTCCATGGCTAAGTCCATAGATAGGAAGTATGCTGCTCCAAGGATCAACCTGTTTTGTCCTCTCAAGCCTTTGTGGATCCTATTGTAGTCTTGGCAGAGAATGATAAGGTCGTCCTTCCTCAGACTACTACAGCTCGACCCATAAACAAAGAATCTCGTAAGATAGATACTTTAGGTAACACAGTCTTTGCTGCATCCACCCTGGATATGCGTATTGCCAACTACCAGGGCTATTTATCTCAATATGAGTATATTCTTTGGCATTCTCTCCAACAAATGGTTGAAGCTCTATTGGAGTCGGATGCTAATTCAGAGCTTCTTCAAACCATAACCTGGGGTATCGAGTCCAACAACCAACAGGTTAAAGCAGCTATGGATGCCTTCGATACTGCCTCCCGAGCAGCGGCGGCGGGCATTTGTACCCATTGTTATTCCTGGCTACGCACTTCAGGCTTCACGAATGATGCCCAGCAGCAGGTCATGGTGTTGCCCTTCGGTGTGTATCTCATCGGTCCTCATGTAGAACAGGCTGTAGAGGCCACACAAAAAGACTAGGTCAGCCATTAAATTGGCTCGACCTGCTCCCGACCCTTCTCGGGTTGTTAGCAAATGCCAGTTTCACAACCGTCAGTCCTTTCGAGGCAAAGGCAGGGGAGGTTTTAATAAAAACTAAGCCCCTCAGCCTCAAAAGAAAACGCAACACAAAGCACAAGGGCCCAAAGCGCCCAGTGCCGCCTTCTGAGTTTCTGGCCCAAGTCCCACCTCAGCTGCCCGAGGGGGATTCCTCCTTAGTGGTGGGAGGTCATCTGACTCAATTCTACAACCAGTGGAAGTCCATAACTTCAGACAAATGGGTCCGCTAGATAATCTGCGAGGGATATTCCCTCAATCTTTCGAAGAACCCTCAGGACTGTTCCCCCAAACGACAGCAAAAACTGTCAATACTTCAGTCAGAACTTCTCGCCTCCGAGATACAAGGCCTTCTGAACAACAGGGCAGTGGAAGTAGTTCCACTGGGTCAACGGAACACAGGGTTCTACTCCCATTACTTTCTAGTTTCAAAGAAAACCGGGGGCATGCGCCCCATTTTGGACCTCAGAAAGTTTAGCAAATTTCTTCCCAAAGAGAAACTCAAAATGATATCGCTAGGAACCCTTTGCCTTTGCTTCATCAACACGACTGGTTAGCCTACCTGGACATGCAGGATGATTACCAACATATTCCTATTTACTCAAGGCATCCACAAATACCTAAGGTTCGTGGCTTTGGGCCAGCATTATCAGTTCAGAGTCTTGCCCTTTGGGCTATCCTCGGAGCCACGAGTTTTTACAAAGTGTTGTGCAATTCTCACAGCGTACCTCAGAAAGATCGGAATACAAGTGTTCCCATATCTGGATGACTGGCTTCTAGCAAGCCCTTCCAGTCAAGGAACTCTCAGTGCCATAGCCACGGCCTCAGACTTTCTCACGTCCATGGGAGTCCTGCTAAATCTCAAGAAATTGCAGTTGCAGCCCTCCCAGAAGCTCCTTTTCATAGGACCTCTTCTGGACACCTCCTGTGCGAAAGCTTTTCTATCAGAGGACAGAAGGAGTGATATCCTACAGATGGCCCGATACATCAGAGAGAACAGCTCTGTTCGAACTATCTCGATGCAACAGATGCTGGGTCTCATGGCATCCTCGGTGTTCACTGTACCCCTAGCAAACCTCCACATGAGAACCTCTCAGTGGATGCTCAGTACTCAGTGGTCCCCAACCACTCACCCTCAGTCTTTTCTCATCAAGGTGACAGAACCTCTGAAGATGTCACTCACCTGGTGGTCGCAAGAGGACAATCTTCTGGAAGGATATCCCTTTGCTCCCCTGGATCATCAGATTTCCATTACCACGGACGCGTCCCTGATGAGGTGGGGAGCTCACTGTCAGAATCTCCACACTCAAGGTACGTGGACTCTGGATGAGGCCCAGCTTCACATAAATGTCTTAGAAATGAGAGCCGTCCTTTATGCAGGCCAGGCTTTGAAGGGCATGCTCAGTCACAAGAACATTCTCCTTCAAACGGACAACAAAGCAGCAATGTATTACATCAACAAGCAGGGCAGTGCTCACTCTTACCCTTTATGCAGGGAAGCGATGAGAGTGTGGGAATGGTGCTTGGAGCACAAGGCTTTAATTCAAGTGGTCTACCTGCCGGGAGTGCAGAATGAACTGGCAGACCGTCTCAGCAGAACAGAGACAGATCCTCACGAATGGTCTCTTGACTTCACCGTAGTTCAGTCACTATTCGCAGAGTGGGGAACTCCAGACCTGGACCTTTTTGCATCCCCACTCATCACAAAACTGCCTCTCTTCTGATCCAGAAATCCAGGGCCTGGCATTTTCTGTCAGGATGCGTTCAGGCTGCAGTGGACAAAACACTTTCTTTATGCCTTTCCTCCTCTTCCTCTAATTCAGAGGGTACTTCTTAAGTTCGAGTCCCAGGGGGACAGAATGATCCTCATTCCTCCCTTGTGGCCTCAACAAATATGGTTTCCGTTACTCAACAGTATGTCAAAAACCCCTCAGAAAATGCTTCCCCTTCAGACGAACCTTCTGGCTCAGGGGTCTGTGGTCCATCCCAATCTGAGATCGCTTCACCTTCACGCTTGGCTCCTGAAGAGATAGAGGTGAACAGGTTCAATGTCTCTTGCAGAGTTTCAGATATTCTTCTGGCTGCGCGCAAGCCAGCCACTAGAAAAACTTACACAGCCAAATGGAAGTGTTTTACGCTCTGTTGTGCAAAATCCTCTTTGAATCCTTTTTCCTGCCCACCCAATAAAGTTCTAGAGTACCTTTTAGACCTCTCAAATTCAGGTCTGCAGTACTCTACAGTCAAAGTTCACCTTTGTGCCATTTCAGCTTATCATGAGCCAATACTTTCCTTGTCACTGGCTCAGTTATCTGTGGTTAAGAGGTTTCTTAAGAGAATTCTGCACGCCAGACCTATCAGATGTCCAGTCGCAGCCTGGGACATTAATATTGTACTAGACATGCTCACTTGAAAGCCTTTCGAGCCACTAGCTACCTGTAAGCTGCAATTTCTCACTTGGAAAACGGCCTTCCTGGTGGCCATTACCTCAGCCTGCAGGGTCTCTGAGATACATGCCTTGGTCACAGACCCTCCGTATACCGTATTTCATAAAGATAAAGTAGTTCTTAGGACCCATTCTAAGTTTCTCCCTAAGGTTGTTTCAGAATTCCATCTAAACTAACCTTTGGTCCTTCCTACTTACTTTGCAAACTTCCAAAGTGAAGGAGAATGTTTCCTTCATTCTTTGGACGTCAAAAGAGCTCTGCATTTCTATTTAGATAGAACAAAAGAAATTCGCAAAGCTCAGCAACTGTTTGTTTCCTTCAGCGAGACCCGGCTGGGTCAACCTGTCGCTATCAGATGCATTGCAGCATGGCTGGTGGCATGCCTTCGCCACTGTTATTCCATGGCGCAGGTTAAACTGGAGGGCAGAGTGTATGCTCACTCTACCAGAGCGGTCACGGCATCCCTGGTGGAAATACGCAACGTGCCCATTACAGATATTTGCAATGCGGCTACCTGGAGCTCAGTGCATACTTTCGACAAGCACTATGTCTGGATGGCCATGCCAGGCGACATATTTCTTTTGGCAGAACCATCCTTAATGGACTTCTGTCCTAAATTTGTGAGCTCTTGGTCTCTCCTGTGACCTTCTCAGGGATTATTAGCTTGGTACTCTCCCATCAGTGTGAATGAGTGGTGGAGACTTTATGTCCAGGAAGATATGGAAATTACGTACCTACCGTAATTCTTGATCTTCTTGGACAAAGTCTCCACCGCTCATTCACACGCCCACCCACCATCCCCCCAAGCTCACCTCTGTTGTTGGTCTTCACTCACTCAATCTTTAGGCTGTGAAGACTTCTTTCTTGACCCTTCTTATATGGGTCTTCCGGACTATCTTGAGTCTGGTTTTTGGTAGGCTATCCTTCTAGGTTAGTTACACTGCACCTCCTCGGAAAAAAGGTACTGAGGCAGTTGGAGGGTTGACGCCGAGATAGTCATTGTCACACGAGCCGAGGCTCCCAGCGGCGCTACTCATGGCTCCATCTCTGGCGCCGACCCTCCTGCAAAAAATTTTGCTTCCACTGGGTCCTAACGCCTCTCCGGCGTAGTTCCATCAGTGTGAATGAGTGCGGAGACTTCGTCCAAGAAGATCACGGTAGGTAAGTAATTTCCGTTTTACACCCACTCTGCCAGAGCAGTTGCAGCATCCCTGGCAGAAATTCGTAACATACTCATTACAGATATTTGCAGTGCGGCTACTTGGAACTCGAGGCACACCCTTGTGAAGCACTATGCTCTGGATGTCCATGCCAGACAGCACACTTCCTTTGGCAGGACAATCCTTAATGGTCTTTTCTCCTGAGTGACCTCTGTCTCCTGCCGCCCTACTCAGGGGATTATTTTTAGCTTGGTACTCTTCCATTACTGTGAATGAATGATGAAGACTTTTAGTCCAGGAAGACATGGAAATTACGTACCTACCGTAATTCTCAATCTTCTTGGATGAAGTTTTCACTATTCATTCACACACCCACCCACCATCCCCCGAGCTCACTCATCCTGCTTCTAGTCTTCACTCCCTCGTTGGGCTGTGAAGATGCGGTTGAGAAGACCCTTCTTTCTCTGGTCATCCAGGCTGTCTTATGCCTGGATTAGGTGAGGTTTTTCTTAGGTTAGTTTATGCTGCACCTCCTTGGTCGAAAAGGAACTGAGGCAGTTGGAGGGTCAGTGCCAAGATAGTCCATACAGGCACGAGCCAGCCTTGCAGTGCTGTGCATGCCCGGTCCTACCTCGGTGCCGGTCCTTCTGAAGATTTTTGGTTCCTGCTGGGTCCTAGTGCCTCTGACGTAGTCCCATTAGTGTGAATGAATGGTGAAGACTTTGTCAGAGAAGATCAAGAATTACAGTAGGTATGTAATTTCCATTTTCCTGGCATACGAGTGACACTCAGTGGAGACTGGGTGTACACCAGCCAGGACTACACTCGAGTGGGCAGAGGCAGTGGCCAATGTCTGCGAGGTGTGCGGGAGCATGCACGACCTGTGCTGATGTCATTACACATCCACACCTTCAGGGGGGAAACTAAAGTAAAATCCCTGGGTCTGGCAGCATTGTGACTTCCCTGGACCTCCTTACAAATGGCCCCCCCAGGTGTAAGTCTCAGCTCAGGGCCTCAGTTTGATTTCGGACTCTCCTTCAAGGAGCCCTGCCAGCAGGGGCAGCTGCTGGCCCCCAGACTGGGCAGCCTGGGAGGGATGCTGGGTGTCAAATCCAGGCATAGATAGAGGGGTACATACCCACCCAAGTAGCATAAAGAAGGTTTTAAAAAAGGGTCTCTGCTGCTAGTAATACATTAATTCTTATTTCTGGTAACAATGTAGTTGAACTGTGTTTTGGGAAGCAAGCAGCTAAAGACTCGACCTTATATTCTTAGTCATTCTAAGTTAATATAATTTACAGCAGTAATATAAATTGAATCTGAAGGGCAACTATGAACAATTGTCAGTCTTAATGCAGTAAACTTTTGGAATTAGTAATAGCAGAAGGATACTGCTTGCCCCCTGCATCTCCTAGGATCACCAATCTTGCTGTGCATTTAATGGGACCACAGCACTTGAAACAGCTTGGTCTCAGCTGCGCTGCACCAGCCACTCACAATAGCCTTCAGGTGGGGCTTAGTGGGTGCCAACTTTGAAACTAGAAACCTTTTTTGCTCTCAATCAATGCTCAGTACACCATCCAGGAGCACAAGATCAACGTAGCTTGCAGCTGCAAGACGGAGTAGTTCACTGCTTGCCCACTGCATTTCCTAGGACTGCCAATTCTGCTGTGCAATTAATGGGACCCCAGTGCCTGAAATAGCATGGACTGAGCTGTGCCCACCAGCCACTCACAGTGGCCTTCAGGTGGGGCTTAGAGGGTGCCAACTTTGAAACTTGGGACCTTTGTTGCTCTCAGTTAGTGCTCCAGAAACCATGCAAGCAAGCAAACTTTATTTATATAGCGCCTTTCAAAGTCAAGGCACTGTACATAATATAAATTACAATGTTAAAACAAATTGCATTATAAATTATTTAAAATCGATCAATCGGAGAAAGCCAAAGAAAATAAATACGTTTTCAGCATAGACTTAAAACTACTGATGGTCAGGCATTCTCTTAACTGACGAGGTTGAGAATTCCACAGGGTTGGTGCTGCAAATGAAAAAGCACATGCTCTAGATGTTTTTAGACCAACCCTGGGAATCTCTAGCAATCCCTCATCGGCAGATCGGAGAGGGCAATTGGGGGAGTAGGGAGTCAGGAGATCTTTCAAGTAGTCTGGTCCCTGTTCGTGTAGGGCTTTAAAGGTTAGCAAGCCTACCTTATAGGTGATCCGCCACTGAACTGGCAGAAAGTGCAATTTTCGCAGCACAGGTGTAATGTGGCTGGCCCTAGATGTACCAGTCAAATGCCTGGCTGCAGCATTCTACACTAGCTGCAAGCGGCGGATATCAACCCCAGACAGCCCTAGGTAGAGGGCATTGCAGTAGTCAAGACGGGTAGTAATGAAGGCATGGACCAGTGTTGGAAGGTCACCCGGTGGAACCAGGTATTTCACCCGGGCGATATTCCTCAGATGGTAAAAAGGATTTAACCACAGCTGACACCTGAGATTTCAAGGTCAAGCTGTCATTAAAAATAACGCCCAGGTTACGCACCCAATCTGAGGTAGTGAGCTGGACACCATCAAGTCATAGGCCAGACATGTGCCCAGCCCCCAAACACGCCCCCAGGCGACCCGGGTCCACAACCAACACCTGTCTTATCTAGATTCAGTCTTAACCAACTCAGCTCAGCCAGTCTTTGATCTCAGAGACAGCTGTTTAGCACAGAGAGCGATCAACCAGTCCGGCATGAAGGACATATACAGCTGAGTATCATCTGCATAGCAGTGAAAATTCAAGCCATATCACCTAATATCTCCCAGTGGCAGCTATACATTAAGAACAACATGGGCGCCAGCATGGAGCCCCGCGGCACCCTCGAGAACAGGAAGGGCATCAGAGGAATGAATTTCTGGTGACCACCCTCTGCGACCTGCCTATAAGGAACAATCAAAACCATTCGAGGACTGTACCCAACAGTCCACAAGGGAACCACAGGGTCTCCAAAAGCACCCATGGTCCACAGTGTCAAAAGCTGCTGAGAAATATAGTTGATGGCAGATAAGAACTGCAAGGGCCCATCTAGTCTGCCCATTGTTTCTACCTTATGAATGTGCAGTAGGCCTTTACTCTGTCAATGGCCTATCTATTCATACTCATCTGTATTGCTCCCTTATGCCTGCCCTATCCCATGCCTGTCTAAAGCCCTGCACTGTATTCATATCCACCACTTGCTGAGAAAGGCCGTACTGTTCCATGCATCCAACACCCTTTCTGTGAAAAAGAAGTTCCTCACATTACCCCTTATTCGGCCTCCTCTAATCTCATGCTGTGTCCTCTTATCCTGCTATTTTTTTTTTTATATTGAAACATGTTAGACTCTTGCACCATTTAGTTGCCCTCCTGTGGACTACCTCCATCCTGTCTATATCCTTGTGGAGATGGGTCTCCAGAACTGTACACAGTACTCCAGATGGGGTCTCACACCAACTGTCTGTACAGAGGGATAACAACCCTTTGTTTTCTTCTAGCGATGCCTCTCCCTATAGAAACTTACTTCCTCTAGATAGTCAAGTTTGATTGTCTTCTCAGCGCACCGCCGGGGCCGTGACCGACTCCAGCGGGACCGATCTGAGGACCTCATTAACCATCCAGTTGGTGGTAGCGACGGGCTCAAGAAGGACCAAGATGGTATGAGCCTTTCGATTTCTTGCCATTAGATTATTTAGTACCTGAACAAGGGCAGTCTTCATGCTATGTTTCTTCCTGAAAACAGTCTGGAGAGCTTTATAGACATTGTGAGTTACAAGGTGATCATCCCTTTGCTACGCAACCACCTTCTCAATAACCTTCCCACAAAGGGCAGGTTAGAGACAGGTCAGTAATTAGCTAGTTGACGGATCCAAGGAGGGTTTTTAAGGATTGGTCGAATTATCGCCTCCTTTAGGGGGTCTGGAAAGATTCCTCTCCAAGAATCTCCATACAATTTCAGCTAGGATTGGGCAGATAACATCTACACACCCACTAAGAGTGGGGTAGGGCCCAGATCCAAACTACAATAGGTTGTGCATGAGTCTGGACAGTCTTCACAATGTCCATGAATTCTGGTTGGCTGAAATCTGTCAGACGAACCAGGTGCTCACCACCTTCCATCGACCTCCGCGGCCCTCATGGAAGAGCGGGCCGATTCAGACCTGATGCTGGCAACCTTATCTGCGAAGAACCGAGCTAGCTCATCAGACTTCATTTCTGAAAAAACTCTTCCGGACTGGAGATAGATTCGATTGCACAATCTGTCTACAGTTCGAAAGAGCTGAGCTGGTTGGTTCTGCGCAGCAGAAATTTCCCTTGACAGGAACTCTGCCTTCTTACGGGTAATTTCTGATTGATAGCCCTTATAATGTTTCATCAATCTAAGCCTGTCAGCATCCAGGCCGGATTTCTGCCATGCTCTCTCCAGCCTTCGAACAACCCGCTTCAACTCTTTCAAGGACCCATCATACCAAGGGGACCTTGGGCAAAGAGTGAGTGGTTGAACACGAACAGGAGCAATTAAGTCCAAGGCATCTCCCTCTGCCTTTTTATAGGCTAGTATGAGGTCCCCTGGACTTGTGCTTTCACCCAGCAGTCCCAGTAGGTCCAGCACCACTGACAGACCATCTGGGAGCACCAGATCAACGCAGCTTGCGGCTGCAAGGTGCAGTATTTCAATACTCACCCCCTGCATCTCCTAGGACTGTCGGTTCTGCTACCAGTTAATGGAACTCCAGCGCCAGAAACCACTTGGTCTCAGCGGTGCTCCACCAGCCACTCACAACGACTGGTGGGTGAGACTTCTTACCCCATTCATTAGAATCTCCTGTCACCAAGCGGCCTCTGCTGTGGGCCAGAGTTCTAAGAGCCACAGGAATAAGGGCATCAAAGGAGTCTACCTGGAGTCAGCCTGAGGTCAGCCATCGGCCAACCATGCTGCTTGACTGATCTACCCTATACTTCACTCTCTGCATTCCCAGGTATTGTTTGGACATGGTCTGTACCCCACTATCCTCCACCTAAACTGACTGCATCTCCTCTGTTTGCCTGTTATACTGCACCCTGACCCTTACCGAGGTTGTTCCTCTGCCATTTCTGTGCTCTCTGTATTGCCATCTGCTATTTAAATCAGTTTGCTTATGGCTTATATTGTGTTCAGGCTGTTTCTCTGTTGTCTTATTCTCTATAATGTTAGCTTGCCTGATTTCAGGGTTTGCTCATTGTCCGCAGCTGTTCAGTCACATTCATGTAGGTTGTTGCCTTCTTACTTGTCTTCCTAGTAAGCTATATACTATGCCCAAGTTTGTGCTTTCCATATTGTGACTTCTGTAGTGATCATAGTTGGCTACTGCTTTCATGTTGTCAGCCTGCATTGTTGTCAGATTCTCTACAGTTTAACCTGCCTAATGTCAGTGGTTCTAGGGACATGGATATGTTGTTCAATCCACACTGTCTGGCAGGTTCCTTGTCGCTGTTAATTCTTGCCGGAAGGTCTTCAAGCTGGCTCCTCCCACCCACCCGGGTGGTAAAACTCTTGGCTCCGCCCCATGATGCCAGATCTTCCTCACTGCTTGGAAGCTCAGGTTCCCTCCTTAGTGCTTCTGCATTGTAGGCCTGGATCCTAATCCTTCGGAATTTCCAAAAATTATTTTAAAGTTTGTGGTGGTGCCACCCTTGGTAGACACTTTCGTGGACGTCACCAAGGCAGCATGGAAGCGTCCACATTCACTCCCGGCGATGCCAAAGAAGGCTGACCACCTGTACAAGGCTCCAAAGGAAGACCAGTACTTGGCTCAGCATCCTCAGGATGGCTCTCTGGTCATAACAGCCTCTCATGACCGGTCCCAGAGACTGCAATATTTGAGCACTCTGCCACTGGACCCGGAGTCCAAACAGCTGGACGCTATGGGTAGGTGCACATATGCTTCCGCTACTTGCGCCATCAGATCCCTGAATTACTTGACCCACATGGTGCAGTTCCAAAATGCCCTGTGGGAGCAGGGTCTGGATCTGGCTGAGAAGTTGCCAGAAGGTGAGCAGAAGGAGGAGATGTTGCAGCTCCTCCGGACGGGTTCGGACGTGGGGACCCAAGTGCTATGAGCCGCGTACGACTCCGCGGACTCCTCGGCCCGAGCAGCAGCTTCAGGTGTATGCCTCCGGAGGCACTCTTGGCTCCGTGTCTCCGGCTTTACCCCGGACGTCCAGAAAAACATCATGGACGCCTCATTCGAGGGAGAAGTTCTCTTTGGTGAGCCCTCTGAGAAGGTCATCACCAAGCTTCAAGAGGCCGGGAAGGCGGTGAGGTCGGTCCAGGCGATGTACCGACTGAGGCTTAGTTCCTTTCATAGGAACCAAAGCCGTTTTCGTGGATGGGCACAGAGACAACAGTCCCGCACCGGTCCACAACAGAGGGGCTCCGGTTCCCACAGAGCCCAGGGTAGACAGCCCGCGAGCCGAGGTCAACACCCAGCTAAACCGGCCCAGCCCGCAGGCCCCTCCGCCGCCACAGCCTGACTCCTTTCCGGCCCCCGCCCTCAGGATCAATGGGACATCAAGGTCGGGGGTCGCATTGCGAATTACCTGCCAGGATAGCAGTCCATAACCACCGACAGGTGGGTTCTTCAGTTGGTCGAAAGAGGCCACTTTATAGAATTTGCAGAAAAGCCACCCTCGAGGCCTCCTCTGCTCTCCCGTTACTCAGGTCAGCACAAGCTACTGATCAGACAAGAAATACTCGCGCTCCTGCAAAAGGGGGCGACAGAGTATGTTCCAGAGAACCAGAGAGGATAATGATATTACTCCCACTTCTTCCTGTTTCCAAAGAAAACAGGACCTCCGTCCTATTCTGGACCTCAGCGACCTCAATATGTCGGTCGCCTACAAAAGATTCCGCATGGTGACTCTTCCGGGTCTTATCCCCATGCTAAAGAGGGACGCATTTTTAGCATCCCTAGACATGCAGGATGCATACCTGCACATCCCTGTAGCTCCAGCGCACAGGAGGTTCGTGCGCTTCGAATTTCTCGGCCACCATTTTCAGTTCCGAGCACTTCCATTTGGACTGTCATCGGCCCCCAGGGTCTTTACCAAATGCATGGCAGTCATGGCCGCGTCTCTAAGGAGACAGGGCCACTATGTGTTCCCGTACTTGGACGATTGGCTTCTCATGGCCGCCTCCAGAGAGGCGTTGTTAAGGGCTATCCGGAGTACCCAGGATCTGTTTCCAGTCTCTGGGCATCTTAATCAATTACAGAAGTCTCCTGGTACGTCCGCAGAAACTGCAGTTCATAGGCGCAGTCCCGGACACCGCTCAGGGAAGAGCATTTCTTCCAGACGACAGAGCGGAGCGCATCAGATCCCTCATCAGGGAACTTTCGCGAAGAAGACCGTCTCTAGCCAGGTCGGGTCTTCTTCGCTTTGCTCGGACACATGGCTGCGGCCATTCTGACCATCCTTTGCAAGGCTCCACATGCGGAACTCAGTGGATGCTCAAGGTGCAATGGGATCAAAGGCAAGACCATATGCAGCATCCGGTCAGAATCACGAACGCTGTGATTCGAGACTGGCAATGGTGGCTAGACCCAGGGACACTCTCTACGGGTGTCCCGTTTATAGCGCTGTCCCCGGAGGTAATCCTCACCACAGACGCCTCAGGACTAGGGTGGGGAGCACACCTGGACGGGGTGAAGTCCCGGGGAACGTGGACCCCTCAGGAGGCTCACCTTCATATCAACGTTCTAGAGATAAGGGCGGTCCTTTATGCCCTGCAGGAATTTCAGTCAGAGATCCCGCCGAATACTCTCCTGCTCCAGACAGACAACACGGCGATGTATTACCTCAACAAACAAGGAGGCGCACACTCTTACCCCCTTTGCAGGGAGGCTATGAGGGTGTGGGAATGGGTAATATGACACGGCGCGAACCTGATCACAGTACATGTTCCCGGGGTGGACAACACAGTTGCAGACGGCCTGAGTCATTCCCAGGCCAGAGTCCACGAGTGGGAACTTCTTCAGGAGGTAGCAGAGGATCTGTTTCTTCGATGGGGAACTCCAGAACTGGACTTGTTCGCTTCCCCATCCAATGCAAAACTGCCCAATTTTTGCTTGCTAGATCCAGGGCCTGGTGTTTTCTGGCGAGACACGTTGTCCCTCTCCTGGGCGGACAGATTCCTCTATGCTTTCCTCCTTCCCGTTGATCCAGAGAGTTCTTCTCAAACTGCGCGAGGGCGTGCAACAATGATCCTGGTGGCCCTTTCTGGCCCAGGCAGATCTGGTTCCCTTTGCTAATACAGCTATCCGGGAACCCCCGCTCCGTTGCCATTCAGCTCCCATCTCTTGTCTCAGTGTCTCAGGAGGAGGTTCACTGGTCCACCCGACTTACGCTCACTGAACCTGCATGCATGGCTCCTAGAGACATAGCCATTTTGCAACACGGGGTCTCGCAAGAGGTTGCGGAAGTTCTTTCTGCTGCCAGAAAGCCGGCAACGCATGCGACGTACACCATGAAATGGCGCCGTTTTTGTCTGTGGTCGCAAGCACGCGGCCTTTCCCCTTTAGGTTGTCCGGTGAAAGCGGTGTTAGAGTACCTGCTCTCCCTTTTCTGTTCAGGTCTCGCCCACTCCTCTATTAAGGTGCACCTCTGTGCCATTTCAGCTTATCACCTTCCAGTGGGCAGCGCACAGTGGCACAATTAGATGCCTGTCGAGAATTCCTGAGAGGGTGTTACATCTTAGGCTGCCCATTAAAGACCCAGTGCCTCCATGGGACTTACTCTTTATCCTGGAGCAACTCACGCCCCCCTTTGAACCTGCCGCTGGATTAAGTAGCATGCGTTTTCGTCGTGAAAACGTTGTTTTTAGTTGCTGTTACGTCAGCGAGAAGAGTTTCGGAGCTGCATGCTGTCATGTGTAAGGAGCCTTATTTGGTTTTTCACCAGGACAGAGTATCCCTGAGGACGAATCCTAAATTCTTGCCTAAGGTGGTCTCCACACTCACTCTCAGTCAGGACATTGACCTGCCGGTCT
Source organism: Neoceratodus forsteri (assembly GCA_016271365.2). NCBI lineage: Eukaryota > Metazoa > Chordata > Ceratodontiformes > Ceratodontidae > Neoceratodus > Neoceratodus forsteri. The sequence continues at coordinate 114,177,761 of JADMNL010000022.1, forward strand.
ACTTCCCTAATTATTCTAATAGAGGAGAGGCTCTGCTCCACAACCTGGATGTTCACCGCAGCTTAAGGTACTACCTGAGCAGAACTAAGCAGCTTCGTAAGTCAGAGCAACTTTTCATTTCCTTTACTGAAAGGATGATGGGCCAGCCAGTATCGAAACAGTCCCTCTCTCACTGGCTTGTCCAGTGCATATCATACTGCTATGATATCAAACAAAAGCCCTTCCCGGGATCAGTCCGGGGCCATTCCACTAGGGGTGGCCACCTCGCTGCAACGCCGTAACGTCTCCACCTCTGCCATTTGTGCTGCAGCCACTTGGAGCTCTGTACATACCTTTATCAGGCATTATAGCCTGGACATTGCTTCACGGCGAAGAGCCGGCTTCGGCTTGGCTGTGCTACAGGGTCTCCTGTCCTAGAATCAGGACTTGGAATGAACTTTCTAATATCCTCCTCCCAGAGTGTTTGCAAGCGCTACTGCTTGGGAATCGGTCCTAATGGTGTTACCTGCTGCAAGAGCTGTGTCTCGAAGTAAAATATTACAGTTACGTAAGAACTTACCGTAACAGTAGATCTTCGAGAACAGCTCTTGCAGCAGGTACCTTCCCGCCCACCTTCCCCCTTGGAGGAGGCATGGCTTCTCGAGCCCTTTAACAGGGACTTATACCCCTTTGTCTTCTGACGGTGGATCCTCGGTCTCCCATTTTGATGTCATCCTGCGGCCGGAAGTTTCAGGTGGAGAACTAGGGGATCTGGCAGGACCGCCCTATGTACTACACCTGACGCCGGGCGGGACCGTCGAGGAGGTCCCCGCTGAAGATAGCTAGCTAGAAGTTTTCAGTGGGGTCCTGACGCCTGCCGGCTTCAGTCCTAATGGTGTTACCTGCTGCAAGAGCTGTTCTCGAAGATCTACTGTTACGGTAAGTTCTTACGTAACTGTACTTTTCTATCATGTCCCCCCTCTCCCTCCTTTCCTCGAGGCTATACATATTAAGCTCCTTTAGTCTCTCTTCATATGTCTTCCGGTGCAGACCCTGCACCATTTTAGTTGCCCTCCTCTGGACAGCTTCCATCCTGTCTTTGTCTTTACTGAGATTTGGTCTCCAGAACTGCACGGTACTCCAGATGGGGTCTCACCAGCCGTCTGTACAGAGGGATAATAACTTCCTGTTTTCTACTGGTGATGCCTCCCATGCATCCCAGTATCCCCCAGCCCTCCTTGCTGCCCTCTCACATTGCTTGCCCACCTTTAGGTCATCTGATATGACTACCCTCAGGTCCCTTTCCATTTTTGTTGTTGTTAGTATCTCACCCCCACTGTGTACTCTTCCCTGGGTTTTTGTTCCCAGGTGCATTACCTTCACTTCTTAGCATTGAATCTAAGCTGCCATACATTTGACCATTCCTCTAACCTTGCCAAGTCCTTCTCATCCTTTCCACCCCAGCTTGTGCATCAACTCTGTTGCAGATCTTTGTGTCATCTGCAAGAGACATACTTTTCCTTCCAGTCCCTCTGCAGTGTCGCTTATAAAGACATTGAAGAGGACCGTCCTAATACTGGAACCTCAAGTGCACCCCACTAGTAACCCCCTTTCTTCAGAGTGGACTCCATTTTACTATTACTCTTGTGTCCTATTCTCCAGCCAATTCTTTACCAGGCTGTCATCTTGGGACCCACTCCCAGGCTGGCTAACTTGTATATTAATCTTTGTGTGGGACTGTGTCAAATGCCTTGCTAAAGTCTAGGTAGGCCATGTCCACAGCCCCTCCCTGATCTACTACTTTGGTCACCCAGTCAAAGAAATCTATCAGATTTGTCTGGCATGACCTTCCCGCTGTGAATCCATGCTGCCTTGGGTCCTGTGCCCCTCTGACCTCTAGATACTCGACAGTTCTTTCCTTCAGAAGTGATTCCATCATCTTCCCTACCACTGAGGTTAAACTAACAGGTCTGTAGTTTCCTGCTTCTGCCTTGCTCCCACTTTTGTGAAGGGGAATCACATCTGCCCTCCTCCAGTCTTCGGGTACCACCCCATCCCCCCATGATTTGTTAAAGAGGGTAGTCAGTGGTGTCACTAGTTCTACCCTTAGTTCTTTTAGAATTCTGGGATGAATCCCATCAGGCCCCATTGCTTTGTCCACCTTCAGTTCCTGAAGATTTTTGGGCTCCTGCTGGGTCCTAGCATCTCTGGCATATGGCACATGGGACATTAGTGTGAATGAGTGGTGGAGACTTTGTCCAAGAAGATCAAGAATTACGGTAGGTACATAATTTTCATTTTTTGTCTCTTCGGATATGGTCTATGCCGCTGCCCCCTCCACTTCCCTAGCCAGACTGGACACTTTATATAACTCTTTCTGATGTTTTGCTACAAACTCCCCGCCCCCACATCCACTATTGCTCACTGTACTTATCCGTATCCATCCTCCCTCTGCTTGCCAGGTTAACTGCACCCCTTTCATATCCAAATACTGTTTTGGTTCCCTTCCATCTTACCACTCCCCTCTCTCTTTCTCTCTCAACTCCTCCCTACTTCCTGTTCCCTCCATTCCAGGGACCATCACACTTTTGCTACTCCACATCCCAGATCCTCTGCTGGGCAGTCTACCTTCTCCTATTGGCTTCCTTCACTCTGCAACCCACTCTCCTCCTTCCTCTGCCTCTCCCAACTCCTGGCTCCCTCAGACACCAGCTGAAACTCCAACCACTCCCTACCCATTCCTGGTACCATTCTTTATGATGCAGCTTGCATTGATTGAACTTCTGTGCTACTACGGTTCTCTCCATCCATTATGAGGATGGGCAATTATTTCACTCCGAGTCAATTGTTGGTTGTACTGTATATATGTTTCAAACAACATGAAGTCTTGCTATATTATGACATATGCAGTATAACCCCAGGTTAGAACTGCTCCGGAGGTGAAAGAGTTAAGTGCATGGAATCTTGAGCACGAGCTCGGTTGAACACTCTGTCTGTTGTGCTTCAAACCTTAACTGTCAAGATTCTTTACTCCCTCCACTGAACAGTCGCCCGAGATTTCTCCTACTGCTTGGTTCATTTTGTCGGTTTTAAAGTGTTTTTCTCGGTTTTTAAACCGCATTTGTTTAAAAATCATACCTCAACCGGTCGGTTCAAGCTTTGTCTGTGGTATTGTAAGTAAATTAAGGTTTTACATTTATTCTGTGTGGAACTTGTAAGCGATATTATCGGTTCAGTTTTGAACCGATCAGGTTGTTCTTAAAATTACTTCAAACTTCATTAAGTACGGTTCCAGTTCTTATCGGTTCTAAAAAGCGGTTTCATTACGGTTTTTCCACGACCATGACACGGTCTGGAACCGATAAGGTGTCTTGTTGGCTAAGGGCCATTAACGGGCAAGTTTTCTGGTTAGGTTGGCATTATGTCTGAGAAACCCAAAAGAAAAACCCGGCCCACTGGGTTTCAACACTGTGATGTCTGTGGGGAAGCTTTTGCTAAGGCTGACCCACACACCACATGTGTCTATTGTCTGGGGTTTGACCACCTCAATTCAGACTGCCAGATTTGTGTCAATTTCCCTGCAGCTACCCGGGATAAGAGAGTTGGTAGGCTCAGGGAAAAGGAGGCTAAGAAGTCCACTGATCCAGATAGCCAGCCCGGTTCGGTGCCAACCGAACTAGAGGGAGTCCCCCCTAAACAAGGTGAGTCTTCCTCGGGCAAATGGAGAGCTGACTCGGATGAGTCGGTTCCAGTTAAAAGGACTAGGAAGTCAGCAGATTTGGAGCCAAAAATCCCTTCTCCAACTGCTGCAGAAATAGCCAAAGCAATCAAAATTGTCCAGTCACTTTCCCCGGTTCCGACCTAACCGTCACCATCAGGCAGGCGGTCGGTTCCTCCGGTTCAGGAGTATGATGTAGAGGATTTTTATGTACGGAGGGGGGAGGAATATTTTAAAGAGAGTGAATATGATTTTGACAGTCTGGATGTGCCCATTGAACGGACATTTCTCCAGACAGACCTATAGAAGTTTCTCCCCCTAGGCTTTCTGACTCTCCTTCTCATTTTATGTTCTATAAAAAAGTGGCTGAAACCCTCCAGCTTCCTATGGAAGAAGCTGTGGATGACCAAGAAGAGCCTGACTATGTGGAAATGATGGATATCCCAGAGTCTAGAAGACTGTCTATTCCTATGCACAAATCTTTCAGGAAACAGGCAGTAAAGATTTAAAAAAAAACCCATTCTGTACTTCCTGTGGACAAGAAAATGGACAGAAGGTACACCTTGTCAGGCTCTGGCACGGAGTTCCTCTTACAACAATGCAGCCATGTTGGGGTAGTGCAGGCCGCAGCCTGTGATAAGGCAAATATTCCTTTGGCTTCACTCCCCCCGGATAAGGACTCCAGGAGGATTGATGCCATGGCAAAGAAACAGTACATGGCAGCATCTTTGGGATTCAGACAGGCAAATTATATGGCTTATGTCGCAAGATATCAGAAATCCAGATGGGGTACTGTTATGGCTCTTGTGAAGCAGCTCCCTGAACAACTTGCCAGGGAGCTGGAGCAAGTGGCTGCTGATGGTATTGAGGCATCCAAGGTGCAATTTCATGCTGCAGTGGACTCTAATGATGTATCTTCCAGAGTCATGGCTACATCTGTGGCTCTTCGTAGAATGGCTTGACTCAGGTGTACTAGCCTGTCACAGGATACCCAGGCTAAGGCCATGGATTTTCCTGTTGTGGATAACTCTCTGTTTGGGGAGCAGACAGAGAATTATATGAAGAAAATGGATGAGTAGAGGACTACCTATAGGAGTGCACAGGCCAAGGAAAGACAGGCCACTCCTCAAAGGCAGTTTTCCAGGGGCAGGCCTCTTCACAGGCCTTTTTACCAAACCCAGGCCTCCTCTTCAGCCTATGCCCAGAGGGGGTTCTTCAGAGGGAGAGGCAGACGGGGTGCGAGCAGACCCGCTCCCACCTCTCAGCCTAAAGCTCCTGCCAAACAGGCACCCTGATGGGCTGGCCAGGGCCGATTCTCCACTACCTGTAGGGGGCAGGCTGGCTTACTTCTTCCAGGACTGGATGTCTTTAACATCAGACAAGTGGGTCCTGGAAGTAGTAAGCCAGGGACTGGCTCTCAGCTTCAAAAAATTTCCAAGGATGAGAGCCAGATCCTTTCCACCTGCAACTCCTTTAGAGGCTGTCGCCTTGGAAACAGAAGTCTCAACCCTCCTGGCTCTCAGAGCTGTGGAGAGGGTTCCTCCCCTACACCAGGGCAAAGGGTTGTATTCCAGGTACTTCCTTACCCCAAAAAAGACAGGAGAATGGCGGCCCATCCTGGATCTCAGATACCTAAACAAGAACCTTTTAAAACCAAAGTTCAAAATGGTGACTCTGGGAGTTATTTTACCCTCTCTAAGGCCAGGGGACTGGCTAGCATCCCTGGACCTCAAGGATGCCTACTTCCATGTCCTCATCAGAAGCTCCCACCGAAAGTACCTCAGATTCGAACTGCCCTCAGGCCATTACCAGTTCAGAGCAATGCCCTTCGGTCTCACCTCTGCCCCAAGGGTATTCACAAAATGCCTGGCAGTAGCAGTTGCTCATTTAAGAAGGCAAAAGATTGCAATCTTTCCTTACCTGGACGACTGGCTCATAGTGGGCCAGTCCCCAGAACAAGTCAAAGTACACCTTCAAGTCACCCAGCAGCTGCTCACATCTTTAGGCTTCCTTCTCAATATTCCAAAGTCAGTTCTATAGCCTGTTCAGTTTCTCACCTTCATAGGTGCAGAATTGAACACACAACAGGCCAGAGCCTTCCTTCCTCTGGAAAGGGCAAAGACCCTGGTTTCTCTGGCCTCCTCCTTCACTCTGCAGGTCTCTGCCAGCAAGGCATTTTCTGCAGCTCCTAGGGCACATGGCTGCTTCCACGGCAGTAGTACAGGGAGCAAGATTTCAAATGAGGGACATTCAGTTCCATTTGAAAGCCTTCTGGTCTCAAAGAGAGATCCTCTAGCCAAGTTGATCCCAGTAACTCAAACCCTGATCCAGGCCCTACAATGGTGGCAGGATCAGACCAACCCTGAGACAAGGGTACCTTTTATCCCATAGTCTCATTCCTTGACCTTACTACAGATGCATCCCTCTTGGGGTGGGGAGCCCACTTGGGCAACCTCACCACTCAGGGATTGTGGTCCCCTCAGGAATCTCTGCTCCACATCAATCTGTTGGAACTCAGAGCAGTTTTCTAGCACTTCAAGTTTTTTCCACATCTGTTCAGAACAAAGTTGTACAAGTCAGAACAGACAACACCACTACAATGTGGTACATCAACAAGCAGGCGGCACTTGGTCTACGCCTTGTGCAACAAGCAATGAAGGTGTGGTCTCTGGCTTATTCCTGAACACCTCCCTTTGGCAGTTCACCTCCCAGGCAAAGACAATGTCCTGGCAGATGCTCTCAGCAGGATTTCCAGGGCCATCACGAATGGACTCTGGATCCCCTTGTCCTGGAAGTGGTGTTTGCCAGGTGGGGCATTCCTCATATAGATCTTTTTGCAGCCCCAGACAATCACCAACTTCCTCTTTTCTGTTGCAGGCCCCCAATGTTGGGCTCAGTCCCTCTGGACGCCTTCCTCCTCAACTGGGAAGGGAAGGTTCTCTATGCGTTCCCCCACCTTTCCCCTCCTGTTCAAGGTGCTAGTCAAGATCAGATCTCAACCTTGCAGGATGATCCTGATTGCTCCAGATTGGGCGAGACAACCCTGGTATCCACTTCTGCTATCCCTAGCAGTCCAACTTCCACTGTGCCTTCCCAGGAATCACAATCTGTTAACCTGTGCACAGGGAGGTTTGTACCAATCTCAAATCTCTCAATCTCAAAGCCTGGCTCTTGAAGAGTTAGTCTGCTGACTTACACCTTTCGTAGGGTGTGCTCATGTTTTGAAGGCCTCAAAGGCGAAGCACCAGAGCTACTTATAACTCTAAATGGAAGAGGTTTATATGTATGCGTCTGGCAAGGATATTTCTCCAGAGTCTGCCGGCTTGCCTGCAGTTCTGGATTATATGGTGCATTTAAATGCTTTGGGGCTGAGAACAGCTACCCTAAAAGCGCACCTGGCAGCGGTGTCTGCCTTTTTATCAGCAGGTAAACCCTCTTCTCTTTCAGCTCATCCGGTATTCTCCAAGTTTTTCAAAGGGTTGCTTCACATTAACCCTCCTTTCAGGGATCCTGCTCCCGCATGGGATCTTAATATTTGCATTGCCCAGCTTATGCAACCTCCCTTTGAACCCATGTCTTCAGCAGAGCTTAAGTACCTGACTTGGAAGACTGTGTTTTTGGTAGCCATCACTTCTGCTAGGCGCATAAGTGACCTACAAGCATTGTCAGTGGAGCCTGATTTTATCTCCTTTCATAGAGATAAAGTGGTCCTCAGGACTAATAGAAAGTTCTTGCCTAAGGTGGTCTCAGACTTTCACCTGAATCAATCTCACGTCTCTTCCTGTGTATTTCACTGACCATTCCTCCTCTGGTGAGAGGAGATTGCACAGTCTAGATGTCAAAAGGGCCCTTAGCTACTCATATAGAGCGTACAAGGGTCACAGGTTTGATTCCTCCAACTCTTCCTCACTTACGGTGAGGTAGGTAAAGGAAACCTGCCACTAAAGGTCCATTGCCAGGTGGATTGTTTCTTGTATCCAATTTTGTTACCTAAAACTGGGTAAGGTTCCTCCTTCAGGTCTGAGGGCTCATTCTACAAGAGGTACAGCTGCGTCCTTGGCTGCTGCCAGGGACATTCCTATCTTAGAGATATGTCAAGCAGCTACTTGGAAAACAGTTCACACCTTCACAAAGCATTACTCCTGGACACCCAGGCTAGGAGTGATGCTTGGTTTAACACAGCTGTGCTTCAGAGCCTATTTCTAGTAGGTTCTGCCCTCCTCCATGGAGGTACTGCTGTGTAGTCTGCATATGTCATAATATAGCAAGACTTCATGTTGTTTGAAGAAAATTACTCACCTTAGTAATGTTGTTTCTTCTAATGGAGTCTTGCTATTATGACCTCCCCACCTGCCCCTCTCAGAACCGCTTCTTCTTGTTTTTGGGATGTGGGTGGTAGTGACCTGTTGGCACCTAGTGTTTGCCATTTTGTTTGTTGTTGTATTTCATTCTTTGGTCCTCTGGCTTGAGTCTTGTTGTTGGGACCATAAAATGTGTTAGTATTTAGTAGCCAGTTGGCTAGTGTAGGTTTACAGCTTCCACACAGAACCTTTAGTGAGTTTTGCTTGTAAAGATCTGACAGTTAAGGTTTGAAGCACAACAGACAGAATGTTCAACTGAGCTCGTGCTCAAGATTCCATGCACTTAACTCTTTCACCTCCGGAGCAGTTCTAACCTGGGGTTATACTGCATATGTCATAATATAGCAAGACTCCATTAGAAGAAACAACATTACTAAGGTGAGTAATTTTTTCATCTAACCCCAGGAATTCTTCAGCATGATCTGATCTGTCATCAGCTTTTGATACTGTGGATCATGGGGTTTGCTCGAACGTCTGAGGTCCATTTGTGGACTATCGGGTGTGGTCCTCGGATGGTTTTCATCTAACCTCGAGGGGAGAACGCAGAGAGTGGTCTCAGGATTACATTCATCTGGGGCCTTCTCTCTGCCTTGCGGGGTACCTCAGGGTTCAGTGCTTTCCCCCATGTTATTCGCAGTATATATGCTACCCCTCGGAGACATTGTAAGGCAGTTTGAGCTGAGGTTTCACTGCTATGCTGATGATACCCAGCTCTACCTGTCCTTTGCACCTGACCAGGCTAGTGCTATCTCGGTGCTGAATAACTGCCTCGCTGATATCCAAGATTGGATGAATACCAGTGGTTTGAAGTTGAATCCGGGAAAGACTGAGGTTATGGTAGTGGACCCCGGATGCAGGGTCGAGGGTTTAGGGGCAGGGTCCCCCTCTGGATTAATTCTAGGGGTAGACTAGATCCTTACCTCTGAACGGGTGCGTAACCTGGGTGTGGAGCTTGACACTGGTCTGACCCTTCGTTATCAGGTGTCTGCAGTTGTCAGGACTGCATTTTTTCATCTTAGAAACTTCGCCAGGATTAGGCACCTGGTTCCACCTTGTGACTTGCCGGTTTTGGTCCACGCCTTTGTGACATCTCGTCTTGATTACTGTAACTCCCTGTACCTAGGGCTTGCTGGGGTTGATATCCGCTGCTTGCAGCTAGTGCAGAATGCAGCAGCACGTTTGTTGACTGGGGCTTCAAGAAGGTCTCATATTACCCCAGTGCTGCGCACTCTGCACTGGCTGTCAATACAGTGGCGGATCACCTTTAAAGTGGGTCTTTTGATCTACAAAGTCCTACATGGTCTTGGTCCTGACTACTTGAAAGAGCTTCTGGTACCCTACACCCCTCAGAGACAGCTCCGCTCGGCTGATGAGGGGTTGCTGGAGATTCCGAGGGTGAATTTGGGAAGTCCTCTGGAGCCCGTGCCTTTGGTTTCGCGGCTCCTTCCCTCTGGAATTCTCTGCCCCGTCAGCTCCGAGAGAGTACAACGGTGGAAAGTTTTAAAAGGGCCCTAAAGTCCTTTTTATGGGATAAGGCATTTCCTGTCATACCGTAATTGGTTATTTTAATCTTGTCATATTTGCTGCGTTGTTTTATTGTATGCATTGATTATGCTGGTGTTTTCATGTTTTATGTACAGCGCCTTGAAAATTTGAAAGGCGCTTAACTAAATAAATTTTATTATTATTATTTTTATTAATGAATGCAGTCAGCCTCCTGTGTTGAACTGCCCCATATTGAATAATCCCTTGGAAGAAACAAGATTACTACAGTGAGTAATTTTTTCTTCTTTCGCCAAGTATTGTTGCTACCTCTGAATATGTACTTGCTGTGCTGTACCACATTTGACTCTCTGCACATGCAACTGTCTAACACTTATTCTGTTCAGTAAAAATACTTCCAACAGCTTAATCTGGTTCAATGTTAGTTGGTATCCATCTGTATCCCCCTCCCCTGAGATGAGGCTGAAAACAGGCAGAATTGTCAAGTCCTCCTTTCCCGGTCAACAAAACTAAATAAAATGTACAAATTTTGTATTGTGGGCTGTTCGAAAGTTTTGGTTGTATGTATTGTGCTGCTATTCTTTACTATGTTACCCTTCCCTTGGATGCACCTGGAAACAAGCCTTGGCTCCATATGCCTTTCCTGGTTACCAATTTGCAGATAAAATAAATAAATCAACAATCACAGTGCCCGAATAGTCATAAGATTAAATGACAGAGACTGTAATTATATCTAGATATTTACAATTGTAACCCCTAGATGGCGCTATCCCAGGGGCTACTACCCCTGCCTGATTTGCCACTAACAGGTTGAGGGGCCTGGATCCGATGGCGGGTGCCTCCACCCAGAGGTCAGGGTTTGCAATAGTTAAACTACTTGGTCACAGCCCTCTGGGACACTGCAACCCCCTTTCTTCCCACTAGTGGCCCACACAATATATCAGAATTACCTTCACAGTATACACTTACCCCCAGGACTGGTTCAGGCACTGGGACCTCCTGTAAAATAAGATACAGTGCAACAATCACAGTACAATACTTTAACATAGACAAATACCTCAGGCAGTATAACTTTGCTGAAACAAGCAGCTCTGATTTATTTAGGGGGATATAACAAGGACAGGGGGGAATCAGGTTAATTAGCTTATCACTTTACTCATCTACCTATGGCTCTGTGCACAGGCCTATCCCTACCAGTTACTGTCCCTGGGTACCCAAGCCCTAGTGGCTAGTCCAAACCATGGCAGCTGGTAGGGGCCCTTTCACACAGAGAAAAGAAAAATTAGTTAAACAGTCAGCAGTACAGTAATTCCATTTGGATTCAATGTGGCAATTCAACAGGGAGCGACTCTGAATTAGTACTCACGACCTCCAAACAAGATAGGGTCCTTCAACGTCAGCAGGGCTACTCTTGAGCTCCACGAGACTCCTCACACATTTATATGGCAAACTGCAACAGGCAAAAGTCATTTAATGGCAGCAGGATTCACTTGAGCTACACAAGCCTCCTCACACATTTATATGGCAAACTGCAACAGGCAAAAGTCATTTAATGGCAGCAGGATTCACTTGAGCTACACAAGCCTCCTCACACATTTATATGGTAAACAGTAACAGGCAAAAGTCCTTTAATGGCAGCAGGATTCACTTGAGCTGCACAAGCCTCCTCACACATTTATATGGTAAAAGAAAGTACTATACCAGGCAGGCTGCTTCTCTATCCCGATCATAATTACTGCACAATACCGGGAGAACACACAGCAGATTCAGTTCCTGACAGACCGAGTGCAATTCAGCAATTTCTCCAGTCTTCTACAGGGTGAGCCTGATTTCTACTCTTCAGATATCCTTGATTCTCTCTTCACAGAATGATTCAGTCCTAACAAGCAGTTACACAAGCTCCAGACCCGGAACTCTGGGCCTTACACACGTTTCCAACTAAAACTGCACGAAAAAACACAGGGCTCCTTCCTCTTCACTGCCAGAGCTCAACTGAAACTCCAGCAGACAAAACCGGGCACTTCCTTTGAGTTCCTCCCAGTTCTTGGCTGGATTGGCTGTCACTCACAATAGACTGCCCCTGTTGGTCCAAAAAGGCGCCGAAGTCTAAACTACATCTCCCAGAGTCACTGCCCATACAATCCTCTTGTGGCTGGCTCAGATTATGAGTCCAAGTTCTGATTCGTCCAAGGCACCATTTTAGAGCTACCTTAACCCACACTGATTGGTCCAGTTCAGCAGTTCAAAACTAGAATGGGGAACTAGGCAAACACAGTTCTGACTGCAAAGAAAGCAGGTTAGACAAACTGTAATTTCATTATTACTCTAAATGATTTCTGGCAAAGAGTTACATCTTTCAGATAGGTTCCCTTTGCACTCCTAGTGACTGCAAAAATGGAGTGAATTGGCAGCAGCTCGAGTGGTACTCAAGCAGAGAAGCACACAGTCCCCCCATACAAACTAATTATGTCTGCAAGCAGACAGCTCTTAAAGAGGCAGTACCAGAGGCTCTAAAAACACTAACTGATAAATGGCTTAAACGCCAAACACCATTCAGGCTTGGAGCATTCAAGCAAGCTCCTGGAAGTCTTTTGGGAACCCCCATTTGCAGGGGGGTTACACCCTTCCTGGCCTGGGAAAGCTTGACGTCTGCATCAAGCAAGTACCCCCATAAGTTTCAACTGCAACCATATACATTTGCATTAGGCTCACACATGTAATCATCAGTCAATACATCATTTTACCAAGAACACATTTCTGAAACATTGCAGTACGTCACTCTCTACACAGTATTACACACACATTGTACCATAACTCAAGTTATTACCTCTTGTACATGAAACCTGAAGAGAGGGGGCCCTTCCCTATCAGTTACCTTGGGGCAGGACAGGGCAAGGGCACCATACTTCGAGAGCAACACAAAGTAACTTGGAGTTAGCACTGGCCGCTCAGTTTGGGCAATGAGCTCGGGACACATAAACTCCTTTATGGACAACATTGAGAGGCAAGTCCCCAGGCCTCCCAAGGGAATCATAACTGAGGTGCACCACAGGCTTTACAGCTCGACCAGTCTTTCTAGGGGAACTGTTACAGTCTCTGCACTCTGAGCCTCATTTTCAGCATTGTCCTCACTTGTCAGGGAGTCTCCATGGGGTAGAGAGGCTAGAACTTGGCACATTCAGCTCCAGGAGTTACAGTTTCTGAGTCCACAACATTTGGCTCGCATGGAAAGCTTTGGACACTGGCAGTGGACTGTCAGGGCACTCAAAATACTCTTTCTTGTTCTGGTGTATCACCAGTCTGCCCTAATCCATCATTTTCCTCCTGAAAGCTCAAACAGTTCAACCATGCACAATGATTCCATTTCATCTGATCTGATGCTTTGCACTTCACTTTCTGGGAGCATTGGCTCCAGGGACAAAGCTGGGGCTTAGACAGTCCAGAAGGCCCAGCTTGCTCTTCAGTATTGACTAGGGGATTGCCCCAAACAATTGACTCAGTTCGTAAGAAGGATAGTATTCAAAGTCACTCTCACTTTCTTCTGATATGGACTGACAGTCATGCTCAACTTGGACTTGTGGAGGGAACACTTTAACTCTGCTTCTGTAGGTGCAGACTTTCTTGATCTTTTCTTAGCAGCAGCTCTAGTCACTGGTCCAGAAGGGCATCTTCTGGGGCTCAGACTCAATCAAGATTTGTCCAATGGGCAGTAAATGATTTCTATGCATTGTTTTTACATCTTTTGAATTATTCTCAGGCCTTACTTTTGTACACTGGCAGATCATCTAGTTTGCCCACTACAATGTGAGGAGATGGTGCCATCTGTCAGCAATCTTGTGTTTGCCATGCAGTCCCAGATTTCTTAGCAATACCTGATCTCCCTCCTGGAGTTCCTGTGCTTTCACCTTTTATCATACCTTTCTTTGTTGGCCAGATTTCTTTTGGCAGCCATGGTTTGAGCCAGTTGGTACGCATGGAGTTAGCTGGGCCTTTAACTTTTGCACATACTGTAAATAGTTGTCAGCTTGAACCCCATCAGGAGAGACCCCAAACACACATCTACTGGTAGTGAGCTTCTCTTCCAAACATCAGGCGGTGGGGGAACCCAGTGGCATCACTTTTGGTGCAGTTATAAGCATGTACCAGGGTGCTAATTTGTTGGCTCCATCTAGGCTTGTCCTTTGGATGCAGGGTGCCTAGCATATCTAGCAAAGTGCGGTTGAAACGTTCAGGCTGTGGGTCCCCTGGGGTGTGAAGGAGTGGTTCTGGACTTCGCCTCCCCACAGAGAAAGCATCTCTTTGATCAGACGACTCTCAAAGTCTCTCCCTTGATCAGAATGGATTCTTTGTGGAGCCCCATAGTGAACAAAAAGTTTTCTACAAGTACTTTGGCCACAGTGGATGCTTTTGGTCTTTGGTGGGAAAGCTTGGGCATATCTCGTGAAATGGTCAGTGACCACCAGCACATTACTGATTTTTCTTTGATCTGACTCCAAACTCAGAAAATCAATACAGACCAGCTCCATGGGTGCACTGGTGGTGATGTTAACAAGGGGCAGCCCTCTGGGGCAAAGCTTTCCTCTATGTAGCGACTACAAGTTCGAATGTGTTGCTCCACATCAGCCCCATCTTAGGCCAATAGAATCTGGATCTCACCAAGTCAAGTGTTCTGTCTATACCGAGGTGCCCCATGTGGTTGTGCAAGGACATCAGTACTGAGTCTCGAAGGCAGTGGGCAGCACTAGTTGTTGTTTGTCTACTTGTCCCCTCTGTCTACTGTTTCTCTGTATAACAGTTTATTGATCAGTTTCAACTTAGGACTTTCTTTGTATAACAGTGCAGTTCTCAAATCAGTGGGCGTAATTTGGACACATCTTTTCCTGCATAGAGGCTTCTAAAGCTGCTTTGATCATGGGATCGGCAGGGATTGAGCCACTTGAATACTGTCATTGTCCAGCTGAGGCAGTGCACCAATGTCTATTGCAGAAAAGTGGCAATAAGCAGGTATGCAATTCTCAGAGGGTCCCAAGCAATCCACCATGCAGTCCACTGCGTCCGTGGACATTGTTCCTCCCTGTCAAACTTCGGCAGAGTGCCCGAATGTCAGGTTCTGCCAATCAGACCCAATCATTCTGGGGAACAGGCCTCCGGGAGAGAGCATCAGCATCTATGTGGTTCAGACCTGCTCCGGTATTCGAGAGCATAGTCATTTGTAGATAATGCAGAAAGCCACCTATGGCCAGTGGCATCCAACTTAGCTGAGGTCTGCACATAGGTCAAAGGATTATTGTCAGTTTTACTAGTATTTTAGCCCCATACAAGTACTCATGGAATTGGTCATCAATAGCCACTTCAAAGCTAGGAACTCTAACTTATGTACAGGATAGTTCTTTTCGGATGGGGGTCAGGCTTCTACTGGCAAAGGCCACTGGTCTCAGGCCATTCTCGTGCTCTTGGTACAACACAGCCCGAATCCTTGCAAGCTAGCATCAGTGTGCAGGACGTGAAGTTTTCTTGGATCGGCATAGGCCAGCACTGGAGCATGGGTAAGTTGATATGATCTCATGAAAAGCAGTCTCCACAATCAGGAGTCCAGCGGGCCCCAAATACTTCACTCGGACGAAAATACACTCTTTCAGTCTTGAGGACCTGACTTTTGGTATTTTTGTGGGTTGGGGATACCCTTGAGTAAGGTTAAGTAAAGGCGGATCACTCTTGAATAGTCATTGATGAAGCAGCCGATAATAACCACAGAATCCAGGAATCTTTGCAGTTCTTTTAGATTTTTGGGCTGTGGCCAGGTAGTCAAAGCCTCAACTTTACTTAGGTCGGTCTCTATTCCTCGGTGGATACTATGTGTCCCACATACTTTACTGATGTTTGAAAGAATTGACACTTATCAATGGACAGTTTAAAGCCAAAGTCCTCCAGTTGGTCCAATACCTTAAATAATCTGCTCTCATGTTCCTCCAGTGAGCTGCCAAACACAATAACATCATCTAGGTATACCAGGCACTCTAGTAAGTTCATGTCCCCACTCGCACGCTCCATCAATCGTTGAAAAGTGGCTGGGGCACCTGAAATCCTTGAGGCATCCTCATGAATTCATAGAAGCCAAGTGGACAGCTAAAGGCTGTCTTCTCACGATCCTCTGGGGCCATCGGGATCTGGTAGTAATCACTGTGGAGATCCAACACAGAGAACCACTTGCTCCCGTTTAGGCAGTCCAAAGCATCCTGAATAGCGGGCATTGTGTACTGATCAGGGATAGTCCGCCGGTTTAAGGTCGATAATCACGCACATCCTTACTGTCCCATTCTTTTCCTCACTACCACAATGGGGAAGCATAAGGGCTTCTGGATTCTTGTATTACACCAGCAGCTAACATCTCTTGCAGATGCCGTCTCACATCATCTATATCAGCAGGTGCCAGGCGTCGAGACCTCTCACGAAATGGTCTTTCGTCATGCAGCGGATATTGTGCTCAGCTCCTTGCATGCATCCCTCGTCCATTCCTTTAAAAGAAACTACCTGGTCTCTCTGGGCAAGCTTCTCACTGAGCCTCACTTTCCATTCAGCTGGCAAGGGGGAGTCGCTGAAATCAAACAAGTCAGGCGTTACTCTGTCATTCTTTCTCGAACTCTTGCTGCTGGGTAGCACTGCAGTGTCTGCACAATGCACATTAGCCAGGATGCAACCTCTATTTACTCGAATGTCTCTTTCAGACACATTATGAACTTGGACCATTACCCTTCTGGCATAAGCATGGGCTCTAGCGGGCAAAATACAAACGTGACCAGCAGTCCCTCTGGCAATTTTCCATCGCCTGGTGCATCCAACATTAATATTTTATTCTTAACATCCTTTCTGATACGGACCTCTCCCTGTAAGGTACACTGGGCATTTGGCGCCAGGATCAGAGACTCAGGATCCTCCTTCCATACAATTCCGACCGGTTCCTCTGGTTCTATTTTTTCAGCATCTCTCTGTGCCTCATAGGCCTTCTTAATTAAAGCTGGAACTCTTAAAGCTCTACTAGTCTTTGACCCCTGTTTTTCATAACACAACTGTGCCAGCCTTCCGAACATACGAGCATTTGTTCCAATCAACAAAGGGACACCATCATACAGTCCAGTGGGGGACACACTAAGGCTAGGGTCTCTACTTGTTAGCCACTCCAGCCACGGTGAGGAAAGACAACAAAATTCGGATATACCGGAATAGGGTAGGCCTTCTCACTTAACCCCATACATGCAGTCCTAATGGTTGTAAGGGTACATCTGACAAATGCATCTGATAGCAATCCTGGAACATAATTCTCACTTGGGAGCCACTGTCTAATACAGCTCTTGTAGACACTCCATTCACCTTTACAGTGGTCTCCATGGAGGACCCACTATTCTGGACCAGTCTGGAGGCGGTGAGTGGGGGCCTGGGCAACTGACCTTGCCACAAAGGACGTGAGTTAGCATTTTGGTGCCCTCACTGGGATCATTTGTGCACCTCTTAACCACTGATTTGTTCTCAAGCTCTCCTTGTAGCCTATATGCAACTTTGTCAGTGTCTTTTGGGACCGGCATTCCCTCTTCATGTGCCCATCCTTCCCCAATTATAGCAAAACATACTTTCTGGAGTTTGAGCTGGCCAGGCGCCACACTGGGAGCCAGAGCGAGGTACTACTAACTGGAAACCTTGGTGCCATCTCTGTCTGCGTGATAAGCATTTGGAGACATCTGTCAGTTTCTCCACTTCCATGGTCAAGGAATTGAGTTTGGAGCTGTTATCAACAGGAGATACATGGGTGGGTACCCCCACCCCCATAGCAGATGCAGTCGGATATAGGTCGGGGCCCGTACTTGCAGGCGTGGCCTTCATAAAGGACTGTTTTTGA
This sequence comes from Neoceratodus forsteri, assembly GCA_016271365.2. Taxonomy (NCBI): domain Eukaryota; kingdom Metazoa; phylum Chordata; order Ceratodontiformes; family Ceratodontidae; genus Neoceratodus; species Neoceratodus forsteri. The sequence continues at coordinate 114,195,213 of JADMNL010000022.1, forward strand.
ATTCCTGGATCTCTCTCAACAGTTCTCCCATTGTGGCATATCTTTTCCTTGTCAGAGCACTCATTGACTGCCAACCTCTGCCCTGAACTTCACTGATGGGCCACCCTCAGTCACTTGGGTCGTGGCCGCAGCTATTGGTGCAGGTCCCTCCGGTGCCTTTTCTCAACTCCTCGAATTTCTCTTATTAATTCGTCATGGGAGGAGGGATTCCAGTCAATTTGCCAGGCGTAACTGAAGCAACAGCAGTTCTGAGAAGGGGCCGACTTAAGGATCCTGTCCAGCCTGGTTGGGTCCAGTTCAATCGCTGGCAAACTACCCTTTCTGAGGCATTCTTGCAACAATTTTTCCAGCCGAGATACATACACAGACAACAACTCCCTTGGTACTGTTGTGCATTTCTTACTCTCCACCATAGATCCTCATCAGAATCTGGGCTCCCACACACATTCTCCAAGGCCTCAAGATGAGCCTGTGCAGTCACTTCAGGGTTACTGGCCCGTTTGCTTACGGATGGTAGCCAGGGCAGGACCTTGGAGGCTCTCACTAACCCTCTTTCCTTTTGGCTTCCGAGCATTGCCATTCTAGCACTTGGGGGCAACATAGTCTATCCAGGTCTCCCAGTCATCCTCCCCTTGGGGGTGGGGAGGTGCCAGAGAAGATCCTCAACCTTGGTAGAGTCGTGACTAATGGCAGGTGCAGAAATAGGGTCTGCATTGGTTCAGCCACTATTACGGGTACTGGAGGCGGAGAGGGTGTTGGGGAGGAACACCCAGGTGGCAAGAATAGTTTCTTCAAGTCCTCCACAGTTTCCCTTCCCAGCAACCATTTAGCAAATTTCTCCTCAAAAGTTTCAGACAGTGGTGGGGGCTCATTCCCCAGGTCTTTACTGTACTTAGTTATCACTCTCAGGCAGTGAGGGCTCCCTCTGGGGTAATGGTCTGTGGCACTTTGGAGCTATCTATGGGATCCTTAAACTCTACTAGGGCCAGGAAAGTGTGGGTGAGCAGATTAGCATGCCGACCCACCACCACAGGGTTTTGTAAACCTTCCACCTTGGAAAGTACTCCCTGTACAGTGTCCGTATTGATACCCAGGGGGATGTCCAGGATAAGCATAGCATTTTGGGGGTCAATCTCCTCCCCAGTACACCACTCCACCAGCCGGTGCACAGCCACTTCTGTCGGGGTACCCATTTTTTTTTCTTAACAGTGGTTCATAAATATGGCCACTAGAGGACACACAATCCCAGCGGTGAGCCTCCAAGATATAACCCCTAGATGGCGCTATCCCAGGGCTACTACCCCTGCCTGATTTGCCACTAACAGGTTGAGGGCCTGGATCCGATGGCGGGTGCCTCCACCCAGAGGTCAGGGTTTGCAATAGTTAAACTAACTTGGTCACAGCCCTCTGGGACACTGCAACCCCTTTCTTCCCACTAGTGGCCCACACAATATATCAGAATTACCTTCACAGTATACACTTACCCCAGGACTGGTTCAGGCACTGGGACCTCCTGTAAAATAAGATACAGTGCAACAATCACAGTACAATACTTTAACATGACAAATACCTCAGGCAGTATAACTTTGCTGAAACAAGCAGCTCTGATTTATTTAGGGAGATATAACAAGGACAGGGGAATCAGGTTAATTAGCTTATCACTTTACTCATCTACCTATGGCTCTGTGCACAGGCCTATCCCTACCAGTTACTGTCCTGGGTACCCAAGCCCTAGTGGCTAGTCAAACCGTGGCAGCTGGTGGGGCCCTTTCACCTAAGAGAAAAGAAAAATTAGTTAAACAGTCAGCAGTACAGTAATTCCATTTGGATTCAATGTGGCAATTCAACAGGAGCGACTCTGAATTAGTACTCACGACCTCCAAACAAGATAGGGTCCTTCAACGTCAGCAGGGCTACTCTTGAGCTCCACGAGACTCCTCACACATTTATATGGCAAACTGCAACAGGCAAAAGTCATTTAATGGCAGCAGGATTCCTTGAGCTACACAAGCCTCCTCACACATTTATATGGTAAGCAGTAACAGGCAAAAGATCCTTTAATGGCAGCAGGATTCACTTGAGCTGCACAGCCTCTTCACACATTTATATGGTAAAAGAAAGTACTATACCAGGCAGGCTGCTTCTCTATCGATCGCAATTACTGCACAATACCGGGAACACACAGCAGATTCAGTTCCTGACAGACAGTGCAATTCAGCAATTTCTCAGTCTTCTACAGGATGAGCCTGGTTTCTACTCTTCAGATATCCTTTGATTCTCTTCACAGGATGGATTCAGTCCTAACAAGCAGTTACACAAGCTGCAGACCGAACTCTGGGCCTTACACCGTTTCCGACTAAAACTGCACAGAAAAAAACACAGGGCTCCTTCCTCTTCACTGCCAGAGCTCAACTGAAACTCCAGCAGACAAAACCGGGCACTTCCTTTGAGTTCCTCCCAGTTCTTGGCTGGATTGGCTGTCACTCACAATAGACTGCCCCTGTTGGTCCAAAAGGCGAAGTCTAAACTACATCTCCCAGAGTCACTGCCCATACAATCCTCTTGTGGCTGGCTCAGATTCTGAGTCCAAGTTCTGATTCGTCCAAGGCACCATTTTAGAGCTACCTTAACCACACTGATTGGTCCAGTTCAGCAGTTCAAAACTAGAATGGGAACTAGGCAAACACAGTTCTGACTGCAAAGAAAGCAGGTTAGACAAACTGTAATTTCATTATTACTCTAAATGATTTCTGGCAAACAGTTACATCTTTCAGATAGTTCCCTTTGCACTCCTAGTGACTGCAAAAATGGAGTGAATTGGCAGCAGCTCGAGTGGTACTCATCAGAGAAGCACACAGTCCCCCCATACAAACTAATTATGTCTGCAAGCAGACAGCTCTTAAAGAGGCAGTACCAGAGGCTCTAAAAACACTCACTGATAAATGGCTTAAACGCCAAACACCATTCAGGCTTGGAGCATTCAAGCAAGCTCCTGGAAGTCTTTTGGGAACCCCCATTTGCAGGGGGGTTACACAATTAGCCGGCAAAATGAAAAAAAAAACTTAATTACTGAAGTGGAGAAAGCTTGTGCAATTCGGCTGTGTGGCAAAACAGAAGATAACTAATGCAGAAAGATGACATAGAACAACAAAAGATTCAAGGAAAAATCATAAGAACATAACATAAGAAAAGTGTTGGCAGATGGGGACCGTGTGGTCCATCTAGTCTGCCCAAAGTGGCTGCTTCCCAATTATATTTCTTTCCTAAGTTGCCCACATTGCCTGTCCCAAGGGAGTTTAAATTTCCTTACTCTCTTTGATGCCACCACTTTCATCATTCCAAAAAGGAAATTAAAAAAAGACAAAACAAATCATCAAAAATGAGAAAAAGAACAAGAGAAGAAACTTAACCTGTCAGAAGAAGTACTTATAGTACTGAAGGTTTCTGGGAAAACTTCCACAAGAAAGACTTATGCTTCAAAATGGAAAAGATTTTCCATATAGTGCATGCCTAAGCCATCTCCGGTGCCAGTGAGTGGGGTGGTGCAGACCGCGCTCCTGGGCTCCCATCTGATGCTGATCACGGAGCTGGTTGGCCAAGAATCCAAGGGTGGCACATTTGGAGATCTCCCTCATCTCCTTTCCCACCCTGGGAGATGAGGATCGTGACAATTCCGATTGGGTGCCCAGCTCTGAGGGACCCTCGGATTCCGCCCAGGCCTCTCTGAGGCCTTCAGTAGCTTCTAGGCTGGTGTCCTCTTGGGATGGTGCCACTAGTGGTGCCATCGCTCCAGAGTTTTCTGGCACTGATTCCGGAGCCTGGGACCTGTAGGGGTTCATTCTAGGGCTCCTGGAAGGGGCCAAAGCCATTTCAGGAACTGCGCCACAGTCACTGCCAATTCCGTTTCCAGTGCTGTGACAGGTGATGACTGCGGGCCGGCACCGCATTTGGATCACAGCTGATGAGGATGCTCAGGAGAGTGCCACTGACCCCCCCAAGAGGTCTGGGGCCTCCCCCTAAGTTAGTCAGTCCGTTCTTTGACAGGCCTCCTCCAGAGGCAGGTCCCTCTCTTCAAAGTCGGGGGTTGGTAGGACCCAGTCTGAAAAGCGACCTCGTCGGGGAGCCTCCCTGGGTTCCGACAGGAGTCATAGTGCGGACCCGTACAGTACTTGCCTTCCTTTGCTTGGAGGGAGGGTCCTGCAGTTGGTGGGGACAGGGGCCTTGCGGTGGACTCTGCATGGCTCCAGGCACCCCAACTAGGGGTTCCCCCCAAGGACAACACCCAGTCCCACCCTCGCCAGTTGGGCACACTTTGGTGGGTGGGATAGGTGGCCCCCACCTCCAGGAGGGGTCCCTTGCGTGATCCTGCAGTCCTTGGAGGGGATCTTCCCTGCTTAGCCAGGCTATCCCTCCTTCTGTTCCTCTGCCATCCCTTCCCCCTCTCCCCGGTCTCCTGGGACCCTGGGGACCCATGACCTGGGAACAGTTCAGGGGTTCAGAGGCTGCATTCCCCTATTACCTTAGGGTCATCTCTGAAGTCATTTTTAGACCTCAGAGCCCTGCACCTCCTGCCTCTGACTCAAGCTCCTCTGAGTCTTTGACTTCCTCCACCGAGGAAGAAGATGCCTCTCTCCACTTCTCAGCTGATGCGGACTTTACATCCTATCAGTGCTTCCTGTCGGAGACGATGGAGGCCCTCCACATTTCCCACTTCGGCGGACAAAACCAGAACATGCAACACTGTCATTCCTGGGGGAATACAGTGCTGACACCTTGGTCATGCCTCCCTGGCTTCAGATATTCATGGAGGCTTCGCACCCATCTGGCAACTTCCTGCCGCCTCTTCTCCTGCCTCTAGGACTGCATGCACAGGTACTGCACTGAAGTACGATCTCCAGGTACCATACCCCACCCCTACTTGAGGTAGGTTCCTGGACACCCTGACGGGGCATCATCACCCTCATCACGGCCGCCCCTCAGACGCTGACTCGGCCAAGCATGATCGATGGGTGAGAAGGATGATCTTTGTGGATTAAAAGTCTCCACCATGCGTTCACACTAATGGGACTACGCCAGAGGTGCTAGGACCCCACAGGAACCACAAATCTTTTGGAGGGCCGGTGCCAGGATAGGACCGTGCATGCGAAGCACCGCAAGGCTAGCTTGTGCCATATAGGCTACCCCGGTGTCGACACACCTACCGCCTCAGTTCCTTTTCTCCCACCATCAACTGTGCTTTGATGATGTCACTCACTTGCTGGGAGTCAAGTCTTTGTCTATACGACAACAGTTATAGCCGTTCAATATTCGATTAACCTACCATTTTTAGTGATCTTCCTGGACATAAAGTCTCCACCACTCATTCACGCTAATGGGATCTATGCCGGAGATGCTAGGACTCAGCGGGATCAAACTTTTCGAGAGGATCGGCGCCAGAGATGGAGCCGCAAGGAAGCGGCACCATGAGCCATGGCTCGTGCAGTAGAGACCACCTCGGTGTCGACCTCCCAACCGCCTCAGTTCCTTTTCTCCCACCATCAACTGTGCTTTGATGATGTCACTCACTTGCTGGGAGTCAAGTCTTTGTCTATACGACAACAGTTATAGCCGTTCAATATTCGATTAACCTACCATTTTTAGTGATCTTCCTGGACATAAAGTCTCCACCACTCATTCACGCTAATGGGATCTATGCCGGAGATGCTAGGACTCAGCGGGATCAAACTTTTCGAGAGGATCGGCGCCAGAGATGGAGCCGCAAGGAAGCGGCACCATGAGCCATGGCTCGTGCAGTAAAGACCACCTCGGTGTCGACCTCCCAACCGCCTCAGTTCCTTTTTTCCCACCGTTCAGTGCGCTTTAGTGTTGACATCGCCCACCCGCCAGGAGTCAAACTTCAAACTAGCAGCACAGTTTTCAGTTTATTGTTTTGTAATTTGTCTTAGAAAGTACCGAGTAGATTTTAATTAAATTTGATTAATAAAGAAGTCTTCAGCCCTCCATTGATGAAGTCGACCATAAGCAGGTCAGGTGACGGTAGGGAAACTTCGTATGAAAGCTGTTCAGTCAGCCTGCCTGGGTCTGGTCCGCCGCTCTCCCCGGGGGGTGGGTCTGACAACGGACAGTCCAATGCTTAGGCAGATGGGCAGTCCCCCCTGAAAGCACAAAAGGAAACTGTCCCATTTGCAGGACCATTCAGCCTCGACTACTTCTTCGGTGCAGAAGTCAAGAAAGAGAAGGCATCACTCGAGGTCACCTTCTGGTATGTCTGCGCATCAACGGTCGGTCATTGGGGCTAGGCACCGGCCTCCTCCCCTCTCAGAGTCGCCAGTTTCTGGCTCCGTTGCCTGACCTCTTTGACATGGGAGCCCGTTCCTGCCTATTGGACGGGCCTCTGATGAGCAGTTTCACCAGTGGGCTGCTCTTATGGAGCAGTGGGCTCGGAGGTTGGTCCAGCTGCCTGACCCAGTCACTCCAGGGCTTTCAGGCTGCTTGAGAGACTGGGTAGGGTGGTTGGACCTTCCTAGTCGAGCAGCGCCTTCTTTGCTGCCATCGACTCCATGCTCAGGTGTTTCCCCCCTCACATGACTGTGGTGCAGGGGTCCACACCGATGCCTCTATCTCATGTTAATTTTCCTCCTTTTCCCTCAAATCGCAGATCTTCTTGGACATAAAGCCTCCACCACTCATTCACACTGATGGGATATATGCCGGAGGCACTAGGACTGAGCCGGAGCAAACTTTTTGCAAGAGGGCTGGTGCCAGAGATGGAGCCACGAGGAGCAGCACCAAGACCCTCGGCTCATGTGGCAGTGACTCTCTCGGCGTCGACCCTCCAACTGCCTCAGTTCTTTTTTTCCCGCCATCGAGTGCACTTCAGTGACAACGTTGCTCGCCCGCCGGAAGTCAAACTTCAAACTAGCAGCATAGTTTTCACTTTATTGTTTTGTAATTTATCACAAACAAAGTACTGCTTATTTTTAAACTTTACTTATTGAGAAAAAGAAGTCTTCAGCCCTCCATTGATGGAGTCGACCAGGAGCGGGTCAGGTGACGGTAGGAAGACTTCGTATGAAAGCTGTTCAGTCAGCCAGGCTGGGTCCTGTCCGCCGCCCTCTCCAGAGGGAGGGTCTGACAAATGGATGGTCCGATACCCATGAGGATGGGCGGTCCCCCCGGAAGCATAAATGGAAATGGTCGCATTCTCAGCACCGTTTGGCCTCAAGTTCTTCTTCGGCCCACAGGTCAAAAAAGAGAAGGCATCACTCGAGGTCACCTTCTGGTATGTCTGCACGTCGACGGTCAGTCATGGGGGACAGATGCCGGTCTCCTCCTCTGGAGGCACCAGTTTCTGGCTCTGGTGACCGAACTCTTCGACATCGGAGCCCTTCCCCACCTGTTGAAAGGACTTCCGATGAGCAGTTTCATCAGTGGGCTGCTCTTATGGAGCAGTGGGCTCGGAGGTTGGTCCAACTGCCTGGCCCAGGCACTCTGAGGCCTTCGGGCCCTTCGGGGAAGCGGGTAGGGCAGTTGGACCTTCCTAGTCATGCAGCACCATCTTTGGTGCCGTCGACTCCGTGGTCAGGTGTTTTCTCCCCTCACATGGCTGCAGCACAGGGGGCCACACAGATGCATTTATTTCCTGGTATTCTTCCTCCTTTTTCTTCAAATCGGAGTCTTCAGGGCCCTGGATTGCTTTCGGCACCGTCGGGGACTCTGTCGGTGTCGATGTGTCTCTGGGCACCATCCTCGGCACCGCTGGGGTTGTCATTGGCGCCAATGCATCTGTCAGCGCCATGGTCTCTGTCGGTGCCCTCTGCCAGGTTGTTTCTGACAGTTCCGTCTCCCTTCCCTTCGGTGCCGTGTTCTTCGGAGCCGAGGCTGGGTGCGGTGCTGTCCAGCCTTCAAGGGTTCTCGACTCCAAATCCTTTCTGTTCTTCGTTTCCTTCTGATTTTCACTCCTTTTCTGTCCATACAGTCCCTCCAGGGCTGTCAGGAGATGATATTGAGCCTGACCCAGATCTTCGACTGGGTGAGGATGTTGAAGGAGCAGGGATTAATCCTGCCACAGAGTCTGTGGTTGAAGACCTGTCATTTAAGTCTCTGCTGAAAAATTTAAATTCTACTCTTTCTCTCCAGACTACAGATATCGATCCTGTGAAGCTTCTGAGACTCCAACACCTACATGTCCTGGAGATCCCTATGGATTTAACTCCCCTAGTACAACCATCCTTTGAGACGCTCTCTCAGATGGTATGGAATAATCCCGCTCTCATTCCTTCTGTGGTTAAGTCCATAGACAGGAAGTATGCTACTCCCCAGGATCGACCCAGTCTCCCTGGACATAAGTCTCCACCACTCATTCACACTATTGGGATCTGTGCCGGAGGCACTAGGACCCATCGGGAGCAAACCTTTTGCTGGGGAGTCGATGCCAGAGATGGCGCCGCGAGGAATGGCGCCACGAGCCCTAGCTCGCGCGGCAATGACTATCTCGGTGTCAACTCCCCAACCGCCTCAGTTCCTTTTTTCCTGCCATCGAGAGCGCTTCAGTGACGACGCCGCTCGCCTGTCGGAGTCAAACTTCAAACTAGCAGCATAGTTTTCAGTTTTTATTATTTTGTAGTATTATCTCGATACAGTATCGCTTAAGTTATTCTTATTTTTAAATAAAAGCGATAAAGAAGTCTCAGCCTACACTGTCGGGAGTCGACCATGAGCAGGTCAGGTGACAGTAGGGAGACTTCGTATGAAAGCTGTTCAGTCAGTCGGGCTGGGTCCGGTCCGCCGCCTTCTCCGGAAGGGGGGTCTGACAACGGTCAGTCCAATGCCTAGGGGGGATGGGTGGTCCCCGCGAAGCATAAAGCCAAATGGTAACATTCTCTGCACCTTTCGGCCTCGAGCTCTTCTTGACCGCGGAAGTCTAAAAGAAGGCATCACTCGAGGTCACCCTCTGATCGTCTGCGTGAGCGTTGGGTTATCGGGGCTAGTTGTTGGTCTCACTTCGGAGTCGCCAACAGCAGCTTCTGGTAGCCGGCGTCTTCGACATGGAGTCCTACCCGCCCGCGGTAGGTCTTCAGATGAGCAGTTTCATCAGTGGGCGCTCTTATGGAGCAATGGGCTCGGAGGTTGGTTCGGCTACCTGGCTCGGTCGTTCGTGGGCCTTCTGGCTCTCTGGGCAACCAGGTAGGGCAGTTGGACTTTCCTGGTCACGCGGTACCTTCTTCGGTGCCGTCGACTCCATGCTTAGGTGTCCCCCTCCCTCACATGGCTTCGGCGCAGGGGGCCACACCGATGCCCTTATCTTCTGCTCTTTTTCCTTCAAAACCTGTTTTTCGGTCTCTGGGAGCGCCTTCGGCGCCAGGCGGCCTCGCGGCGCCGTCCTCGGCATCCCCCGCAGCATCGCACGGCATCACCCGCGGCACCGCGTGGCTTCTCGGCGTCACTTGCGGTGCCTTGCAGCCGTTTGCGGCACCGCATGGTTCCTTGGCATCGTTCTCGCCGCCGTGCGCCTCCTTGGCGCCGGGGGGCTGTCGGAGACTTTCCTTTTGTCTCTTTTCCTCCTTCCTCTTCTGGCTTTCATCCCTTTCCTGTCCATACAGTCCCTCCTGGACTGTCAGGAGATGACGCTGAGCCTGACCCAGACCTGGCTGGGCGATGAGGTGGACGAAGCAGGTTCTTTTACTGCTGCAGAGCCTGTGGTCGAGGACCTGTCATTTAAGTCTCTGCTGAAGAATATGATTTCCACACTTTCTCTCCAGACTACAGACATCGATCCTGGGAAATTGCTAAGACTCCCAATACCTTCACGCCTCGGAGATCCCTACGGATTTGACTCCTCCGATTCAGCCGTTTAGCAGCTGCTGGTATTTGCACCCGCCGCCATTCCTGGCTGCGCACTTCAGGCTTCACCAGTGATGCGCAACAGCAGGTAATGGCATTGCCCTTTGATGGTGCATATCTTTTTGGTCCTCAGGTCGAGCAAGCTCTAGAAGCTACACAAAAGACTAGGTCAGCCATTAAGTTGGCTAGACCCCCTCCTGCCCCCTCTAGAGGGCATGCTAGTAAACGTCAGTTTCATAACCGTCAGTCCTTTCGAGGCAGAGGTAGTTTCCATAAGAACCAACCTGCCCAACCTCAAAAGAAGGCGCAGCAGAAAGCGCAAGGGCCCAAAGCGCCCAGCGCTACTTTATGAATTGCTGGCCCAAGTCCCACCTCAACTGCCCGAGGTGGACTTTTTCTCTCCGGTGGGAGGTCGGCTGATGCACTTCTACAGTCAGTGGAAGTCCATAACCTCGGACAAATGGGTCCTTCGGATAATCCGCGAGGGGTACTCTCTCAATTTTGTGGAAACTCCTCTGGATTGTCCTCCCAAATGACAGCCCAGGCTGTCTGCCCTTCAGTCAGACCTTCTCACCACCGAGATTCAGGGCCTTCTAAACAACAGGGCAGTAGAACTTGTGCCGCTGCATCAACGAAACACGGGGTTCTACTCTCATTACTTTCTGGTTCCAAAGAAGTCTGGGGGAATGCGCCCCATTCTAGATCTCAGAAAGCTAAACAAATTTCTCCCCAAGGAGAAATTCAAAATGATTTCTCTAGGAACCCTGTTACCCTTGCTTCATCAGCATGACTGGTTAGCTTCCCTAGACATGCAGGATGCTTACCAGCACATTCCCATTCACCCGAGACATCACAAATTCCTGAGGTTTGTGGCTCTGGGACAACATTTTCAGTTCAGAGTCCTGCCTTTTGGGCTATCCTCGGCGCCGTGAGTTTTTACAAAGTGTTGTGCAGTTCTCGTAGCGCACCTCAGAAAACTCGGAATACAGGTGTTCCCTTATCTGGACGATTGGCTTCTGGCAAGTCCTTCCAGGCAAGGGACTCTGGATGCCATAGAGATGACCTCTCACCTCCTTACGTCCATGGGAGTCCTGCTGAACCTCAAGAAATCACAGCTGCAGCCCTCCCAGAGGCTCCTTTTCATAGGGACCCTTCTGGACACATCCTGTGCGAAGGCTTTTCTCCCAGAAGACAGAAGGAGCGATATCCTTCAGATGGCCCATTACATTGGAGAGAACAGGTCAGTTACAGTGCTCTCGATGCAACAGATGCTGGGCCTCATGGCATCCTCAGTGTTCACTGTACCTCTGGCCCGTCTGCACATGAGAACCACCCAGTGGATGCTCAGTACTCAGTGGTCTCCAACCACTCACCCGCAATCCTATCTCATCAAGGTGATAGAACCCCTATGGAGGTCTCTCACCTGGTGGTCTCAAGAGGACAGTCTCCTGCAAGGATACCCTTTGCCCCTCTGGACCATCAGATCTCCATTACCACAGACGCCTCACTAATGGGGTGGGGAGCCCACTGTCAGGCTCTCCACACTCAGGGTGTGTGGACTCAACTCAAGTCCCAGCTTCACATAAATGTCCTAGACATGAGAGCCGTCCTTTATGTGGTCCGAGCTTTGAAGGACATTCTCTGTCACAAGAATATTCTCCTCCAAACGGACAACAAAGCAGTGATGTATTACATCAACAAGCAGGGCGGTGCTCATTCTTACCCCTTATGCAGAGAAGTGATGAGGGTCTGGGAATGGTGCTTGGAGTGCAAGGCTCTAATTCAAGCAATCTACCTGCCATTGGCAGACCGTCTCAGCAGAACAGAGACAGATCCTCACGAGTGGTCTCTCGACTCAACCATAGTTCAGTCACTATTCGAAGAGTGGGGAACTCCGGACCTGGACCTTTTTGCGTCCCCACTCAACGCAAAACTGCCTCTCTTCTGCTCCAAAAATCCAGGGCCTGGCATTTTTTGTCAGGATGCGTTCAGGCTGCGGTGGACAAAACGCTTTCTTTACGCCTTTCCGCCTCTTCCTCTAATTCAGAGAGTACTCCTCAAGTTCGAGTCTCAGGGAGACAAGATGATTCTCATTGCTCCCTTTTGGCCTCGACAACTGTGGTTTCCACTTCTCAACAGTATGTTGGCAGTTCCTCCGAGACCACTTCCCCTGCAGATGAACCTTTTAACTCAGGGACCGGTGGTCCATCCCAATCTGAGATCTCTTCACCTTCACGCTTGGCTCCTGAAGAGGTAGAAGTAAATCGGTTCAATGTCTCTCAAAGAGTTTCGGATATCCTTCTGGCTGTGCAGAAGCCAGCCACTCGGAAAACTTATACGGCTAAGTGGAAGCGTTTTTCCCTCTGGTGCGCAAAGTCCTCTTTGAATCCCTTTTCCTGCCCTCCAGATAAAGTTTTAGAGTACCTTTTGGACCTCTCAAATTCAGGTCTCCAGTACTCTACAGTTAAGGTTCACCTTAGTGCCATTTCAGCGTATCATGGGCCAGTTTTTTCTCTTTCTCTGGCTCAGTTACCTATGGTTACCAGATTTCTTAAGGGCATTCTGCACACCAGACTCCCTACAAGACGTCCGGTTGCAGCCTGGGACATTAATCTTGTGCTAGACATGCTCACCCAGAAACCCTTTGAGCCTCTAGCTACCTGTGAACTAAAGTTCCTCACCTGGAAGACTGCCTTCCTAGTGGCCATTACCTCAGCCGGGATCTCTGAGATGCACGCCTGGTCACAGACCCTCCGTATACTGTGTTCCATAAGGACAAAGTAGTCCTTCATACTCATCCTAAATTTCTTCCTAAGGTTGTGTCAGAATTTCATCTTAACCAACCTTTGGTCCTTCCCTCTTATTTTGTGGACTTCCAAAATGAAGGGGAATGCTCTCTTCATTCTCTGGATGTTAAGAGGGCCTTGCATTTCTACTTAGATAGAACCAAGGATTTTCGTAAAGCCCAGCAACTGTTTGTTTCCTTCAGTGAGGCCCGGCTGGGTCAACCTGTCGCTATTAGATGTATCTCAACATGGCTAGTGGCGTGCCTTCATCACTGCTATTCCATGGCGCAGGTTAAGTTGGAGGGTAGAGTTTACGCTCACTCTACCAGAGCGGTAGCGGCATCCCTAGCGGAAATCCGCAACGTGCCATTGCAGACATCTGCAATGCAGCCACCTGGAGCTCAGTGCATATTTTCGATAAGCATTATGCACTCGATGTCCATGCCAGACGACATTCTTCCTTTGGCAGAGCCATCCTTAATGGACTTCTGTCTTAAGAAACATGAGCTCTTGGTTTCTCCTGCCGCCCTCTCCAGGGATTATTAGCTCGGTACTCTCCCAATAGTGTGAATGAGTGGTGGAGACTTATGTCCAGGAAGATATGAAAATTACATACCTACCGTAATTCTTGGTCTTCTTGGACGAGTCTCCACCACTCATCTCATCTCCCACCTCCATCCCGAGCTCACCTTCTTGTTGGTCTTCACTCCTTCAAATCTTTAGGCCTTGAAGACTTCTTTGTTGACCTTCTTACACAGGTCGTCCGGACTATCTTATGTCCAGTTTTTAGGTTAGGCTACCCTTCTAGGTTAGTTATGCTGCACCTCCTTGGTAAAAAAAGAACTAGGCGGTTGGGAGTCGGCCTTGAGATAGTCATTGCTTCTGTGAGCTAGGTCATGGCGCTTGTCTCCTCAGGCGCCATCTCTGGCGTCGACTCCCCAGCAAAAGTTTGCTCGATGGGTCCTAGTGCCTCCAGCGCAGATCCCAATAGTGTGACTGAGTGGTGGAGACTCGTCCAAGAAGATCAAGAATTACGGTAGGTACGTAATTTTCATTTTTGGCCTCCCAGGCCTTTGCAGACCCTATTGTAGTCTTGTCAGAGAATGATAAGGCCATTCTTCCTCAGGCATCTACAGCCCAGCCTATAAACAAAGAATCTCATAAGATACAGTAGATACCTTAGATAAGAGAGTCTTTGCTGCCTCCACCCTGAGCATTCGTATTGCCAGCTACCAGGGCTACTTTTCTCAATATGAGTATGCTCTTTGGCATTCGCTCAAACAGATGGTAGAAGCTCTGCCCGAGTCGGATGCTAGTTCAGAGCTACTTCAGACCATAACCAGCAGTATCGAGTCCAACAACCAGCAGTTTAAAGCAGCTATGGATGCTTTTGATACTGCTTCCCAAGTGGTGGCGGCGAACATTTGTACCTATCGTCACTCCTGGCTAGGCACTTCAGGCTTCATGAATGATGCCCAACAGCAGGTCATGGCCTTACCCTTTGACGGTATGTATCTGTTCGGACCTCAAGTAGAGAATGCTCTGGAGGTCACACAGAAGACTAAGTTGGCCATTAAAATGGCTCAACCCACTCCCACCCCCTTCTCGAGGGGTGTTAACAAAGTGTCAATTTCACAACTGTCAGTCCTTTCGGGGCAAGGGCAGGGAATGTTTCAACAAAAAGCAAGCCCCTCAGCCTCAAAAGAAAACTCAACAGAAGACACAAGGGCCAAAAAAGACCCAGTGCCAACTTCTAAGCTTCTGGCCAGGGTCCCTCCTCAGCGGTGGGAGGAAGTCTGACTCAGTTCTACAACCAGTGGAAGTCCATAACATCAGAAAAATGGGTCCTCTGGATAATCCGTGAGGGGTACTCCCTCAACCTTTCAGAAACCCCTCCGGATCGTCCTCCCAAATGACAGCCCAGGCTGTCAACAATACAGTCAGACCTTCTTGCCTCTGAGGTACAAGGCCTTCTGAACAACAGGGCAGTAGAAATAGTTCCGCTGGACCAACGAAACACAGGTTTCTACTCCCATTACTTCCTGGTCCTGAAAAAGACCAGTGGCATGCGCCCCATTCTGGGCCTCAGAAAGTTAAACAAGTTTCTTTTCAAGGAAAAGTTCAAGATGATATCGCTCGGGACCCTGTTACCCTTGCTTCATCAACACAATTGGCTAGCTTCCCTGGACATGCAGGACGCTTACCAACATATTCCTATACACCCAAAGCATCACAAATACCTACAGTTTGTAGCTCTGGGCCAGCATCATCAGTTCAGAGTCCTGCCCTTTGGGCTATCCTCAGCGCCACAAGTTTTTACAAAGTGTTCTGTAATTCTCGCAGCGCATCTCAGAAAGATCGGAATATAAGTGTTCCCATATCTGGATGACTGGCTTCTAGCAAGTCCTTCCAGGCAAGGAACTCTCGACACCGTAGCCATGGCCTCAGACTTTCTCACGTCCATGGGAGTCCTGCTAAATCTCAAGAAATCGCAGATGCAGCCCTCCCAGAAGCTCCTTTTTATAGGATCTCTTCTGGACACCTCCTGTGCAAAAGCTTTTCTACCAGAGGACAGAAGGAGCGATATCCTACAGATGGCCCAGTACATCAGAGAGAGCAGCTCGGTTTGAGCTATCTCAGTGCAACGGATGCTGGGTCTCATGACATCCTCAGTGTTCACTTTACCCCTAGCACACCTCCACATGAGAATCTCTCCATGGATGCTCAGTACTCAGTGGTCCCCAACCACTCTCCCTCGGTCCTTTCTCATCAAAGTGACAGAACCTCTGAAGAGGTCACTCACCTGGTGGTAGCAAGAGGACAACCTTCTGGAAGGGTATCCCTTTGCTCCCCTGGATCACCAGATTTCCATTACCACAGACGTGTCCCTGATGGGGTGGGGAGCTCACTATCAGAATCTTCACACCCAAGGTACATGGACTCAGGACGAGTATCCTAGCTTCACATATATGTACTAGAAATTAGAGCCGTCCTTTATGCAGTCCGAGCTTTGAAGGACATTCTCTGTCACAAGAACATTCTCTTTCAAACGGACAACAAAGCAGTGATGTATTACATCAACAAACAGGGTGGTGCACACTCTTACCCTTTAAGCAGGGAAGCGATGAGAGTGTGGGAATGGTGCCTAGAGCACAAGGCTCTAATTCAGGCGGTCTACCTGCCGAGAGTGCAGAACGAACTGGCAGACCGTCTAAGCAGAACAGAGACAGATCCTCACGAGTGGTCTCTCGACTCAACCGTAGTTCAGTCACTATTCGCAGAGTGGGGAACTGCAGACCTGAACCTTTTTACATCCCCACTCAAAACAAACTGCCTCTGTTCTGATCCAGAAATCCAGGGCCTGGCATTTTCAGTCAAGATGCATTCACGCTGCAGTGGACAAAAAAATGCTTTCTATACGCCTTTCCTCCTCTTCCACTAATTCAGAAAGTGCTTCTCAAATTCGAGTCCCAGAGGGACAAAATGATCCGCATTGCACACTTCTGGCCTCGACAGATATGGTTTCCGTTACTCAACAGTATGTTGCAAACCCCTCTGAAAGCGCTTCCCCTTCAGACGAACCTTCTGACCCAGGGGTCTGTGGTCTATCCAAATCTGACGTCGCTTCACCTTCACACTTGGCTCCTGAAGAGATAGAAGTGAACAGGTTCAATGTCTCTCAGAGAGTTCCAGATATTCTTTTGGCTGCGTGCAAGCCAGCCACTAGAAAAACTTACACAGCCAAATGGAAGCGTTTTTCTCTCTGGTAAGCAAAATCCTCTTTGAATCCTTTTTCCTCCCCACCTAATAAAGTTCTAGAGTACCTTTTAGACCTCTTAAATTCAGGTCTACAATACTCTACAGTCAAAGTTCACCTTTGTGCCATTTCAGCTTATCATGAGCCAGTACTTTCATTATCACTGGCTCAGTTACCAGTAGTTAAGAGGTTTCTTAAGGATATTCTGCATACCAGACCTCCTATCAGATGTCCATTCACAGCCTGGGACATTAACCTCGTGCTAGACATGCTCACTTGAAAATCTTTTGAGCCTCTAGCTTCCTGTGAGCTGAAATTTCTCACTTGGAAAACGGCCTTCTGGTGGCCATTACCTCGGCCCACAGGGTCTCTGAAATACTGTACATGCCTTGGTCACAGACCCTTCATATACTGTGTTTCATAAGAACAAGGTAGTTCTTAGGACCCATCCTAAGTTTCTTCCTAAGGTTGCTTCAGAATTCCATCTAAACCAACCTTTGGTCCTACCTACTTACTTTGCGAACTTCCAAAATGAAGGAGAGCTTACCCTTCATTCTTTAGACGTCAAAAGAGCTCTGCATTTCTATTTGGATAGAACAAAACAAATTCGCAAAGCTCAACAACTGTTTGCTTCCTTCAGCAAGACCTGTCTGGGTCAACCTGTCGCTATCAGATCTGCATTCCGGCATGGCTGGTGGCATGCCTTCGGCACTGTTATTCCATGGCGCAGGTTAAGCTGGAAGGCAGAGTGTACGCTCACTGAACTAGAGCAGTCACAGCATCCTTGGCGGAGATCCGCAACGTGCCCATTGCAGACATTAGCAATGCGGCTACCTGGAGCTCAGTGCATACTTTCGTCAAGCACTATGCCCTGGATGTCCATGCCAGGCGACATCTTTCGTTTGGCAGGACTATCCTTAACGGACTTCTGTCCTAAATTTGTGAGCTCTTGGTCTCTCCTGCCGCCCTCTTGGGGGATTATTAGCTGGGTACTTTCCCATCAGTGTGAATGAGTGATGGAGACTTTATGTCCAGGAAGATATGGAAATTACATACCTACCGTAATTCTTTTTTTTTTTAACTTTATTTATCTCCATTCCTGGAGAACTTCTTCTAGCATCCTCGAGGTTACCCAGCCTCTGCCCTCCTCCATGATTAGTCCTTCTCCTTCATGCCACTGAGCACCACCTCCGGGTCTGAACCCTCTGGAGGAAGGGCCGCCTGATCTGACCAGGGTGCTCTGTCTGTAGGGGAAAGTGCCTGGCACGTGAATGGCCCCGAGGAGAGGAGATAGCCCAGATTTGGAGGTGTGGGCTTTGGGCAGGTGAGGTGCCTTCATCTATCCCCAGGTATGGGTTTTTAATCTCTTTTTTTTCCTGTGTTTCCCCTCCCTTTTCCTGCGGAGCCCAGCCAACAAGGCAACGAATTGCCGTGGCTCTGCCCCCAGGCATACACTACTACAATTGGCGATCCCCTAGGCACCACCAGAGGTTGCTCCAAGAGTGAGCGTGCGCACCCCGAACCCACCACTGGGAAGAGAGAGCAGTCCTCCGGACGCTCAATCTCTTCTCTCCCCTGCCAACCCCTGGCGGCCCCAGCTCGTTCCTGAACCTGTGTCATTGGTGTGGCACAAGGTGTGGCGTCCAGCACCTCAACCCTCAGCACCACCAGGCCGGCTTCTACCGTAATTCTTGATCTTCTTGTACGAAGTCTCCACCACTCATTCACACGCCCACCCACCATCCCCCAAGCTCACCTCTGTTGTTGTCTTCACTCCCTCAATCTTAGGCTGTGAAGACTTCTTTGTTGACCCTTCTTTTACGGGTCAATCGGACAATCTTATGTCTGGGTTTTTGTTAGGCTATCCTTCTAGGTTAGTTACGCTGCACCTCCTTGGAAAAAAAGGTACTGAGGCGGTTGGAAGGTCGATGCCGAGATAGTCATTGCCGCATGAGCTGAGGCTCATGACGCCACTCCTCATGGCTCCATCTCTGGCGCCGGCCCTCCTGCAAAAAGTTTGCTCCCACAGGGTCCTAGCACCTCCGGTGTAGATCCCATCAGTGTGAATGAGTGGTGGAGACTTTGTCCAAGAAGATCAAGAATTACGGTAGGTACGTAATTTCCATTTTTCGGAGCCTTGGGACACTCTCTGAGCCATCCGCGGCACCGTGATGTTCTGTCGGCAGCATCCGCAGCATCGGGGGCTCTGTCAGGGCCATCCGCAGCACCGAGGGCTTTGTCGGCACTGTGGCCTTTGTCAGTGCCTTGTGCTGGGCTATTTCCGATGGCGCCGACTTCCTTGGGTTCAGCGTCGTGTTCTTCATCAGCGCCGATGCTTGATGCAGCACCGTCCAACCTCCAGGGCTTTTCAATTCCGATTCTTTCCTCTTCTAATTTCCATTCTAATTTTCACTCCTTTCCAGTCCATACAGTCCCCCCTGGACTGTCAGGAGATGATTTTGAGCCTGACCCAGATCTTAGGCTGGGTGATGATGATGTTGAAGGAGCAGGAGTTAATCCTGCTGCAGAGCCTGTGGTTAAAGACCTTTCCTTTAGGTGTCTGCTGAAAAATTTAAATTCCACTCTTTCTCTACAGACTACAGAAATCGATCCTGGGAAGCTTTTAAGACTCCAATACCTACATGTCCCGGAGATCCCTATGGATTTAACTCCTCTGGTACAGCCATCTTTTGAGACCCTTTCTCAGATGGTATGGAACAATCTGCTCTTATCCCTTCCATGGCTAAGTCCATAGATAGGAAGTTCGCTGCTCCCAAGGACCAACCCATACTGACCTCACAAGCTTTTGCTGATCCCATTGTAATCATAGCAGAGAATGACAAGGCCATCCTCCTTCAGGCATCCTCAGCCCGGCCTATCAATAAAGAATCTCGTAAGATAGACACCTTAGGTAAGAGAGAGTCTTTGCTGCCTCCACACTGGGTATGTGTATTGCCAGCTACCAGGACTATTTTTCTCAATATGAATATGTCCTTTGGCATTTGCTCAAGCAAATGGTAGAAGCTCTGCCTGAGTCGGAAACTAATTCAGAGCTACTTCACACCATAACCAGGGGCATCGAGTCCAATAACCAACAGGTCAAAGCTGCAATGGATGCTTTCAATAATGCTTCTCGAGCAGCGGTGGTGGGCATTTGTACCCGTCGCCACTCCTGGCTATGTACTTTGGGCTTCACGAATGATGTCAAGCAGCAGGTCATGGCCTTACCCTTCGACAGTATGTATCTGTTTGGACCCCAGGTGGAGCAAGCTCTGGAAGCCACACAGAAGACTAGGTCAGCCACTAAGATAGCTCGACCCACACCCGCCCCCTCTCAGGGAGGTGCCAATAAATGTCAATTTCATAACTGTCACTCCTTTCAGGGCAAAGGCAGGGAGGGCTTTAACAAAAGCCACAGCCACAAAACAAAAGGCAGCAGAAGACACAAGCCCCCAAAGCACCCAGTGCCACCTTATGAGTTCTCGGCCCAGGTCCCACCTCAACTGCCCAAGGGGGACTCTTCCTCAGCAGTGGGAGGACGTCTGACTCAGTTCTAGGACCGGTGGAAGTCTATAACATCAGACAAATGGGTCCTCCAGATAATCCGCGAGGTATTCGCTCAGTCTTTCAGAACCCCCCCCAACGGATCATCCCCCCAAATGACAGCCCAGACTGTCGACAGTACAGTCAGACCTTCTTGCTTCCAAGGTGCAAGGCCTTCTGAACAACAGGGCAGCAGAAGTAGTTCCGCCGGACCAACGAAACACAGGTTTCTACTCCCATTACTTTCTAGTTCCAAAGAAAACTGGAGGCATGCGCCCCATTCTGGATCTAAGAAAGTTAAACAAATTCCTTCACAAGGAAAAGTTCAAGATGATATCTCTAGGTACTCTTCTACCATTGATTCATCAACATAATGGGCTAGCCTCCCTGGACATGCAGGATGCCTACCAACACATCCTTATACACCCAAAACACCACAAATACCTGAGGTCTGTAGCGTTGGGACATTATCAGTTCAGAGTCCTGCCCTTTGGGCTGTCCTCGGCACCATAAGTTTTACAAAGTGTCATGCAATTCTCACAGCACATCTCAGGAAAATCAGAATTCAGGTGTTTCTTCTGCCATATTATCAGGTTGCTCTGTATGTAAATCTGTACCTGTGGTAGTACATCCTGTAACCTGTCCCGTGTAATACCAGCTGAAAGATCAGTATTTGTCGATAAAAATTCCCCAGATACCTCAGTAGAGGTCTGGGAATCCTCCAGCAGGACTGAGAAATGGGCATCCCATCCTATACCCTCTGGTCATTTCACCAAGCTTGCTCCTTCTATAGCTGTAGAAACCCAGTCAGTGTCTGAACCATCAGACTGTGCAGCTAAAACATCATCTACTGATCTTTTATGGACACCACGTCCCTTTTTCCCTTTTTTTTCCAACTTCCGTGTGTGCGATATCTCGGCCTGTGCCCCCTGAAGACACTCCAATAGTGAAGGAGACTGGTCGCGTGGGGAAAGGCATTGCCCCTGACATTTCTGTGGATATACTACCAGTTTCATTCACAGCACAGTGTTCAAAGTCAGGTCTTTCTACTTTCCTGCACCGCATTTCGCTCCCATCTGACATTACAACAAGTAAAGGAGATGTTACCTGCTGTCTTGGAGAGCCAGATCCCGGAATTTTCTTCTGTGTGGTCAATTTCAAATTGCAATTCGAGCATAAAGCTGGTATTTAATTTTGTTTCTCATCGACTCCAGGTGGCACTCGGACCTCCCAGTCTGTCACAAGCAAATGCTCCTGTTTTAACTATTCCTCCTGTAAAAGGTTCCTCCTTTCAAAAAACCGCAATTCTTCGTTTCCTCAACTGCTCCCGGATAACTTCTACAGGCTGGACACAATCTTTTGGCACAAAGCCAGGCTGCGCATCCATCTCATCCTCCAACTTTCTTGAAATATCGTCAGGAAAGATCCCTTCTGGAAATAAAATACCACTACTTGTTTCTCCGATTTCAGGTGTCATGATCTCTGAAGGCAAAAAGGCCAGGAAGGAGACCTGTTCCCCGGCCCTGCAAACATCCATCCTCGTCACCATCAGTGGGAGGCTGGCCATCTCAGCACCAGTCTTAGCGCCTCCTGACACAGAGTAGGGGAATTTCCCCGGTGTCCTGGCCAAATTTCCCCCATTCACTAAAAATACCACCAACAGCTTAATCTGGTTAAATTTCAGTTGGTTATCATTTGTATCCCACCCACCCCCAGTCTCCCCTGAAAAAGGGACTTCTAGGCCCAGTGGGCTTACCAGGTCAACAAAATTCAATAAATAAATCAAATAAATAAATAACTATGCAACAGTGTGGTGTGTTTACCTCAATGTTAAATAAGTGTGAATAGTGCACAGTGTAAGCATGTGGCGTGCATTTACAGTACCTCAATGTTAAGTAAGTGTGAACTATGCAGTAGTGTGGTGTGTTTACCTCAACATTAAATGAGTGTGAACTATGCAGCAGTGTGGTGTGTGTTTACCTCAATATTAAATGAGTGTGAATAGTGCACAGTGTGAGCATGTGGAGTGCATTTACAGTACCTCAATGTTAAGTAAGTGTGAACAGTGTAGCAGTGTGATGCGTTTTTACCTCAATGTTAAATGAGTGTGAACAGCGCACAGTGTAGGTATGTGGAATGCATTTACAGTACCTCAGTGTTAAATGAGTGTGAACTATGCAGCAGTGTGGTGTGTGTTTACCTGAATGTTAAATGAGTGTGAACAGTGTACAATGTGGGTATGTGGAGTGCATTAACAGTACCTCAATGTTAAATGAGTGTGAACTATGCAGCAGTGTGGTGTGTGTTTACCTCAATATTAAATGAGTGTGAATAGTGCACAGTGTGAGCATGTGGAGTGCATTTACAGTACCTCAATGTTAAATGCGTGTGAACAGTGCAGGTATGTGGAATGCATTTACAGTACTTGAATGTTAAATGAGTGTGAACAGCACACAGTATAGGTATGTGGAGTGCATTTACAATACCTTCATGTTAAATGACTGTGAGCAGTGCACAGTGCAGGTATGTGGAATGTATTTCAATCAATCAGTCTTTATTTTACCAGGGAAAACACGATTGAGAATATACTAATTTGCAAGGTGGACCTGGTGTCACAAACATAAAATACATAAACGAAATGCAGTGATAAGAACAATGAACACAATCAGTAAACATAAAACTAAATAGGACAATGAATGCAATCACAATACCAGACTATGTATGGACATCCACTGAAACAATCACATGTGAGACAAAGCATGCTCTCAGTACTAAGTAATAGCGAAACCTAGAACAATATGCACAGAAATGCAGCACGACAGAGGCTTTGATGAGAATAGGGTAGCATCAAGGAGACTATGCAGGGCAGGAGGGATTTGAAGGCAGGGGGAGAGCATAAAGCTTAGTACGGCAAGTACAGGTAAGGGTGAAAAGAGAAGGAGGGGTGGGAGGAGCAATCAAGTTGGAACTAGTTGAGTCCCTGAGTAAGTGTCATCGGAGGAATTTAACCAAGTCGTAGATAAGGGCCATCAGTGGAAGCAATTATAGGTTTTCTGAAATGAACGTAGGTACAGTACTTTAAAAAAGCTCAACTTCACGGGGATAGTGAGTTTCAAGGTTTTCTGAAAGGTATTCCATGATATAGGAAGGGTGTGGCTAATTGCCGACTTACCGAATCGGGTTCAGACCTTAGGGATTTGGAGCAGGATAGAAACATAGAAACATAGAAGTTGACGGCAGATAAGGACCACACAGCCCATCCAGTCTGCCCATTTCTTTTTCTACCGTATGAATGTGCCATCTGCCTTTGCTCTGTCAATGGCCTATCTATTCATACTCATCTGTATTGCTCCCTTATGCCTATCCCATGCCTGTCTGAAGCCCTGCATTGTATTCATATCCATCACTTCCTGAGGTAGGATGTTCCATGCATCCACCACCCTTTCTGTGAAAAAGAATTTCTTCACATTACCCCTTAATCAGCCTCCCTCTAATCTCATGCAGTGTCCTCTTGTCCTGCTATTTTTCTTCTATTGAAACATGTTAGACTCTTTCACCTTGTTAATGCCCTTAAGGTGTTTGAATGCCTCGATCATATCACCTCTCTCCCTCCTTTGCTCGAGGGTATACATATTGAGCTCCGTTAATCTGTCCTCATATGTCTTCTGATGCAGTCCCTGCACCATTTTGGTTGCCCTTCTCTGGACTGCCTCAGTTTGGTTAATGTCCTTGTGAAGGTGTGGCCTCCAGTACTGTAATCTTGTAAGATGTAGGATAGACTTCTGAAAGTGTAATTTCCAGCAGTACAGATGGGCAGGCAGTCCACAATACATTGAGGGAGATTGTTTATGATTATAAATTATGTGATTACATGATTATACGCAGTTATTGTACCTGAATATTGAATTAGAGTGTGAACAGTGCAGTGTGCAGGTGTGTGGAGTGCAATTACAGTACCTTAATGTTAAAGGAACACTGTCAGCTTTCCTCTGCTGCTTTTTACCCCATTACCACAAATGTACCTGTACTCTCTGCTGCCTTCTTCATGGCTCTATGATGTATGTAACTGCAAAGGAAGTATGAAAATTACCTATTTTTCTCACTTTTTAATTTACGGTGTAATTGTGGCAGCCCACTCTTATCAGTAGTTGCTCAACATTTATGCGTGCTCACATATGTAAATGTCACCGAAGTGCCGGCAGACTCACCCATGGATGGGCTTTCTCAATTTGGAGCCCCAAGAGACAAACACAGATCTTTGTCCTATAATGTGACCAGAACTCACAATTGTACTTCTTTGTATGAAACGAGGAGTGTATCAATGGTAAAACTGCATTTAAACCTCAAGC
The DNA here is from genome assembly GCA_016271365.2 of Neoceratodus forsteri. NCBI lineage: Eukaryota > Metazoa > Chordata > Ceratodontiformes > Ceratodontidae > Neoceratodus > Neoceratodus forsteri. The sequence goes on from JADMNL010000022.1 coordinate 114,219,491, forward strand.
CACAACACTGGGCATGCACAGGCTGTTGCACGTGCCCGGTGTTATGACCTGACCTTTAAACATGGATTTACACTTGATACACCACTCATTTTGAAAAAAGAAGTACAATAGTAAGTTCTGGTCACATTATACTACAAAGATATGTATTTGCCTCATGGGGCTCCAAATTGAAAAATCTCATCCATGAATGAGCCTACCTGTGCTTCAGTGCAATTCACATATGTCAGTGCACATAAACTTTGGGCGGCCATTGATAAGGTAGAGCCACTAGGATTACACAGTACATTAAAAATGAGAAAAATAGATAATTTTCATACTTCTTTTGCAGTTACATACATCATAGAGCCAATAGCTTGAACCAACAGAAGGGCTGCAGCATAAGCAACAGCAGACCATCCTTTCTGCCTCCCGATCTTGTTGCCACTCGGCAAGTCTGCTTTTACACCTCAGCACCACCATTGGGCTGGCAACAATGTGAAATGAGCAGCAGGACACTAGTCCCGGCATGTAGGGGGCTCAGGGGAGCCAGTAACCGGGTTACATGAGACAGGGGCAGGGCACCAGCTGTTTAAAAGTCTGCGCTGCCCACAAGGACTCAGCAGCTTCAATCAATGGAGGAGCTGCAGCACAAGTAACAGTGAACCATCCTGTCTGTCTCCTGATCTTGTTGCCACCCAGTAAGTCTGCTTTTACACCTCAGCACCACCATTGGGCTGGCAGCAACATGAAATGAGCAGCAGGACACTAGTCCCGGCGTGTAAGGGACTCTGGAAAGCCGGCAATAGGATGACATGAGATGGGGGGCAGGGCACCAGCTGTTTAAAAGCCCGCAGCGCCCGCAAGCATGAGCACTGCATGAGCATGAAAGTTTTAAATTGTTTAATCTCTTGGCTTATTTTAACTACCTGTAATTTAGTTTAATTTTTGAGTATAACTTGTTTGTTTGCAAGGTGTGGGGTGGGTTGGAGAGATTTTATGAACAGGTGATATACTCTTTCTGCTCTTTTTAGTTTTTGCTTTACATATATAGTGCAATATGGGTTATTTCTGGATAATAGCGTTACTTATCTGTTAGATGACTACTTTTCTACATCTATTGTTAAGGCCACTAAAGCGGATCATTATGTGAGTTTCGATTGTCACCCTTACTGAAGCATTAGTTGCTTAACCTCTATCAAATTCCTGCCAGGATATAAGATAAAAAATTCAGGACTTAAGGTAAAGGATGTTTTTCAGGTACCTGGTGAAGTCAATCTTTATTCTGGGAGCCCATCACTCCACAGCAGGTAATTTTGCTCCTCCCTGATTACAATTGGCCAGAATTCTAAATGCATTTAATCAAAGGGTACACGTTAAAAAGAGTCATTGGTTTATTGTTATATTTAAGTCTATTATAGTCCTCTATTTACTGCTGTGTTAGGATGTACGCCCAAAACCCAGGACCTAAAATGGTAGCCCAAATTAATGCAGTGATACTACAGAAGGGGGACTTCAGTATTCTTCACCTCAATTATAGGAGTGTATGGAAGAAGTTCGAGCTGATTAAGGACTGGGTGGGTAGTTACCATACAGAGGTTATTATAATTACAGAAACTTGGTTATGTAAAAGAATCCCTGATTCCTGATTTTGAATTAAAGAATTATGAACTATTTGGGAAATACAGAAGTAAGAAGGGTGGGGGGATCTTAATGTACATCACTTCAGAGATTGAAACACATTAAATTGTTAGAGCCTTACCGGAGAGGGGATTGGAAGTGCTAACTGTTGTAACCAAATTACCCAGAGATTAATTGCCATATGTATGTAGATGATAGGATGATCTGTGTAGAGGGCCAGTCAACTGGGAATATCTAAACTAAGCTGCAAGCAGCATTTTTGCAGTTTCAGGCTTTCCTTGGTAATCGTATGCTAATCTTGAATGATAAAAAGACACTGTCAGTACTTTTTGACAGTGATGCTACAAATAATGCCCCCTTAGAGATCCAAACATTGCATGGTGCACAAATGCAACTAGTCGCAAAATATAAGTATCTTGGAGTCTGGTTGAATAATAAATTAAAATGGGATGTGCACCTTGACATGATAGTAAAAAATCTAAGGAAAAAAACTGGGAATACTCTATAGGCTGAAACATTTTACGTCCACTGAAGTACGTGTAAGAGTTATTAACACCATGGTTTTTATAGTTTTGTACTATGGGGATGCTGTATATGCGGGGGCATTGAGGACAGGGCTCAGTAGGCTGGATATGATGTACTACAGACTGGCCCGCTTCATCCCCGATGCCCTGGAAGAACGCACCACTGTGATCTATATAGAGCACTAAACTAGTGGAGGCTATGGGAAAGGAGAAACTTGCATCTTTTAGCCTTTATATTTAAACTGCAGGAGGAAGAATTGCACAGCTATATTCCAGATGCATTTAGGATCAGAGTTACCAAGGAGAGTCTCAGATCTGCGCAGGATCTGGACTGTGTGGTTCCAAAACGTAATCTGGGAGTTGGGAGGTCTTCACTCAGTCTTTTACAGAGGACCCATCTTATGGCACTGTATCCCTATTTGTCTCTGGGGGGGTAAGCTCAATTATCCATTTGAGCACTCTAAAAAATGTTTTTTTTAACAGAGCTGCAGTACCTTAGCATTGTTGTCTAGATGGTATAACTTGATGTGGTAATTGTTTATATAAAATGCTTTGTGATTGTATCAGTCATCTGACTAGCCCTATATTGTATAACTTTACGTCTGTACAGTATGTGATTTTTATATATGTATTGTATAACAAACAGTAAGACAGCGAAAAAGGGACCTCATTGGAAATGAGCAATACTCAATGGAGATTTTATTATCTCTGTTCATAATTTTATGAATACAAATTACTACTACTACTACTACTACAGCAGGGAGTGCAGGCACTTCTGTGATAATGGGGTATAAAAATGGCAGTCAAAAGCTGATAGTGTCCCTTTAAATGAGTGTGAACAGCACACAGTGTGAGTATATGGAGTGCATTTACTGTAACTCAGTGTTAAATGAGTGTGAACAGCACACAGTGTGAGTATATGGAGTGCATTTACTGTAACGCAGTGTTAAATGAGTGTGAACAGTGTAGCAGTGTGGTGTATGTTCACCCTTAATGTTAAATGAATGTGAACAGTGCAGCAGTATGGCATGTGATTGACTCAGTGTTAAATGAGTGTGAACAGCACACAGTGTGAGTATATGGAGTGCATTTACTGTACCGCAGTGTTAAATGAGTGTGAACAGTGTAACAGTGTGGTGTATGTTCACCTCAGTGTTAAATGAGTGTGAACAGTGTAACAGTGTGGTGTATGTTCACCTCAGTGTTAAATAAATGTGAACAGCACACAGTGTGGGTGGTGCAGTGAATTTACTTTGATGATTAATGAGAATGAACTGTGAAACAGTGTAGCATGTCTTTACCTTAATGTTTAATGAATGTGAACAGCACACAGCGTGGGTATGGTATATGAAGTGCATTTACCTACAGTGGTGTGGTCTACGTTTACCTCACAAAACAGTTTGAACAGCCCAGCAGTGTGGTGTGTGTTTACCTCAAGGTTAAATGAATGTGAACAGCACCCTGAATGGGTATGTGGAGTGCATTTACTGTACTGTACCTCAGTGTTAAGTGAGTTTGTAACATGGGTTCTGAAAATGCTGTCCTCTGATGTGTCCAAACAGGTCACCTGACCATTGATTAGTCCCTGATATATCCACAGTTGCATGTTCACTGGGCTTTATTTTACTGTTTCTTTAGGTAAACCTGTAACATAACATTGCCCATGTTATAAGAGGATTAACCCACTCCAGGGTATGGGGTTACTGAGCATTATACAATGTGGTAAATCCAATATGCCGAATCCTGCATCCTGATTGGTTGGCTGGCACAATAACCACCGTGATAAATCCTCCAGTGTACCCACTGGAAGAAGTGCCAGCCAACCTTATACCATGCTAATCCAGTCGCTTTCGCTTCAGACGAAACTGTCGAGATTTGTCCCGTCGCCGCTTCGCTAAAACACCGCGGTAAATTTTTAGCAAAATGACCTCCTCTTTCGAAGTGTAGGGGACCTCAGTGAGTTAGAACACAGTTAAAAAACATTAAAAAACCAACATTCCGCATTGTGTAATAAAAATTTATCCCTCCAGGGTGTGGGTATACTGGAGGATTTAACACCACTGGTGTGATTGGTCACCGGCTGCGCCTGTGACCGAATCACACCAGCCATGGATAAATCCTCCAGTGTACCCACACCCTGGAGGGATAAATTGCTTAATTAATCCACGCCTGGGTGATTGAAGTAGCTCGGCTTTGCCTCGTGACTCCAACCTCCCCCCCACAGGCATGGATTAATGCTCAGTAAACCCATACCCTGTCGTGGGTTAATCCTTTCATGAACCATGATGCAGTGTGATGTCTGCTTTCCTCAATGTTAAATGAATGAGCACTGGTACAGTGTATGAAGTGCATTTACCTTCAGTGGTGTAGCGTATGTTTACTTCGCAAAAGAATGTGAACAGCTCAGCCGTGTGGTGTGTGTTTAGCTCAGTGTTAAAAGAATGTGACCAGTTCAGCAGTGTGTTGTGTGTTTACTGTTTATCTCAATGTTAAATGCATTGTGAACAGCACACAGGGCAGGTACAGAATATGGACTGCATTTACCATGTTGTTATAGGGGCACGGTAGCTTAGAGTTGAGTAATCTGTTTAATGTTGAACTTCAAATTTTGCACATTAATATCTTTAGTTCTCTTTGATGAAATGAGCTGAAATTTTGCCTATGTTGTCTAGGAGGCAAGGTCTTTATGTGTGGAAATGTTTGTGATGGCAGCTTGGGCAGTTTCTGAGATCCGTATGTGTCATTTTTGGAAAAAACTTTTTCCTATATTGACATTGATTGTTTTTTTCTCTTGCTTACAGCCTTCATGGAATGGATGTTTAGACCTAGACTTGTAGGGGACATGTGTCATGTCCCAAGGTAGTGTGTTTGATGGGTCTGGTGAAAAAATATCAAAGGGTTCCAGAGTTATTAGGCTTTAAATGTTAGTGTTTTCCAACCTGTGCATGCACAGTAGGGTTTTTCAGACAATATTCTGTGGCAAAAGTAAAAATGTGATGCTGCAAATGCTGGCTTTTGGCTTTGCCACTGTATAGTTCAGTTTTTTCATAAACTGATAAACATGGAAATACATAAAAGTGCTGAAATTTTTAAAAACAAACATCAGAACCTAGTTAACTGGCACCCATTTAGCTGGATTCTGATGTCTGTTTTTTAACATTGTGCCACTAATGGGGCAGAGCCTGCCAGCATGATGGTGGCGGTGTAATATAGCTAGCACCCGTCCATGGAGAGCATCTGACAACCTTCTAAATGTCCAGACAACAGGAGGTGATTTAATTTCAGTGCAACAAAAAGCCGAAGTTTCCAACTACTATCGGATATAAAACTTAGAGACACTGATAATTGCCAGCAGCTATTTTCCAGCTCGAGAAATCAGCACAGCACCATGAGACACTGGCCCTGCTAGACGGGTCAGCTAGAGTTTTGATAGCCAGTGAGAAGCTCCAAGAGACACTGCCATGCCAGCCTAGTTGTGATGGCATCAGCTTCCAAATGCGGGTCTCACTCACTGCAACAGGCAAGTCATGCTAATACTGACATGCGGGCTATTCTATCAAAACTGGATAAAATACTTTTAGATACCAATGATCTAAAGAGAGTGGCCAATAAAACTAATGCGGATTCAACTGCACTAGCCTCCCGGGCAGCTGAACGGAACAGACCACCCAACACATCGAGGCAACAGTTCACACTCACAAAGGTACCCTGCTAGACCACAGCAATAAAATCCAGTATTTATTAAACAGGATGGATGATATGGAGAACCATGCCAGGAGGAAAAATATTAGGATTGTGTGGGTCCCAGAGGGAGCAGAGGGCAGGGACATGTATACCTTTCTTTGCACCCTCCTGCCAGAACTGCTAAATGATAATAACTGCACCAACCCTGAGATTGAGAGGGCACACCGATCGTTAGCCCCTTGCCCACAACCAGGAGAAAACCCAGGCCCATCCTTTACGAATTCCAACAATATCCAGAGAAAGAGTATTTCCTCTGGAGGGCATGACAGCAAGGCTCATTCCAATGGCGTGACCACCGAATACAAATGTATCAGGACTTTTCTCAGGACTTATCAAACAGAAGAGCCTATGCAGGGGCCAAGCAACAATTTTACAGAATGAAAATTCAGACTTCATTGAGGTACCTGGCCATCCTATATATTAACTTCTAGGAGGAATGCATTGCTTTCAACTGCCATGCTAAAGCTGAAAAATGTATTCAGGGCCACTGCCGTAAGCCTGCAGTGTCCCCACCAAACAGCTGTTTCCCACTAGGCAGCTTACCATCAAAGATGGAGGTGAGCCACGAGGCACAGGAGCTTGACACATGCCAGAATTCCCGAGGACCAGGAGGAGAAGTACCATGGCAATCCACGACACGAGAGCGACCCAAGAAAAAATCCAGAGGGGACACTCTGTGGAAACCCCAACCCAGGAGAGTATGCTCCCGGAGCAGACAAAGAAGATTCCTTCCCTCAGACACAAGCAGTTGCTCCCTTGGAGTGATGTCAATCAAACGAGCAACATATTTGAACCCCTGAGAGATCTCACTCCGGCCCCCTTAGATCTGCGGGCTGGACCTCCGAGGGCATCTATGCAAGAAGAGACTGTAACCACTGCCTCTGGGGAATGGACCTCACTACCAGATGATTGGGCTGATTGTCTTCCCCATGACAACTCTGAGGATGAAAACTCACTGGATAAACTGGAGGCTCTGCTTAATGCTTCAGACAACACTGACCCAATGGGCTGATCTTTATCTTCTAAATCATTCTGATGCTAAGAGCAGCTAGGGTTCAGGTAGCATTTCCTGAATTTACTGATGTGAACGTAGGTGGGAGTGGGACTGCAGTGTGAATATAGTTGAAGCCACACCATCAGTTGATTATGCTTAAAGAAGGTCTGCCTCTTTTCACCCTTCCATGCTGCATGTTGGTTATACCTCTCAGATTATGAGACAGGAGGGGCAAAACTAAAAAGCAATATTTTATTTTATTATGACCGCATGTGGACACTGCCTTGATAAAGTAAAGGGCTAACGTGGTCAGGGATAGCTCTTGCATTTTTCGTTGTGCAACTGTATGCCAGCAGAACTTCCACAAGGGGCACTCTGGGATGTCTTCAGGGCATAGGGCTAAAGTTCACCCAGGAGGGAGGATGCAGATAGTGCATGTCCTTTGAGACACGTTGGAATAGTAAAATGAATGCTTTGCACCAGCATACTCACATCCCTCTCTCATTTGGACCCAGACCAGGGGTCCCCCATCCTAACCTACCAAGGCTGCATACCTCTCTGTCTCATCCAAGTTGAAGAAGCACCATTAGCAGGGTTGAACTCTCCCCCCCACCAAGACCTTGGATCTCAGGCCTACTATTTGGCCATTGGGGTGTTTTAAGTCACTGGACAATTACATGGATCTGAGAGAGAAGGGCTTAGCCCTCTCTTTGTGGAGGATGCTCCTTCAGAACTAACTGCTGGGATGTTTTGCCAGCAGTACAGTACCTCCCCTCAGAGAGGGAGTCCTAGGAATGTAGGGTCCCAGGAGGTTTGGTGAACATCCAATTCCGTATTCAGAGCCCTGCTTCTAGTTCAGATGAAATGTTGCTATGTTGAAATTTTCTGCATTTTCTTGATGGTAGATGTTGTTAACTTGTTCATTAATCATTTTAAGTATTACATGTGTAACCCCTAAGTGGCACTATCTCAGGGGCTACTACCCCTGCCTGCTTGGCTAGTAGCAGATTAAGGGGCCTGGGTACTGAGACGGGTGCCTCCACCCAGAGGTCAGGGTTGTTAGTGGTCACGATAACCTGGGCACAGCCCTCTGGGACACTGTAACCTCCCCTCTTTCCCTTCTAGTGGCCTGAACAATACACAATAATCACTTTCACAATGATCCTTATTCACCATACAATTACCCACACTGTTTGCACTTACCACCAGGGCTTGTTCCTCTAGCTCGACCCTGGGGACCTCCTGTAAAACAAGGCTATGCACAGCAAATAGCAACAGTACAGTACTTTTGGCACAAAATGGAACCACAGTCAGGTTAAATACAAAAAAGAGTTAGATCTGATTTATTCAGTGGACTTGAACAAGGGAGGGGCGTAATCAGGTTGATTTGCTTAAAGGCTAAATCAATCAGACAGTTATGCATGCACGTCAGAGTCCCTGCACAGTCACACACTTTGGGTACCTAGGTGGGGAAGAGGTGGGCTAGCCAGGACCGTTGCCTGGGGTAGGCCGGTGTCACAGCTGGTTGGGGCCCTGTGATGGAAGAAAGCAACATGCACAACACACACTATTTGTAATCCGGAGCCAGAGTGCTCAGTTCATGAAAGAAAAGGCAACAAGACAATCAGATGACAACACTTTAGATTTAGCTGTTGCTGCAGGGAGCTAACCTGATATGTACTCACGATATCCAATACAGGACACAGGCAGGATGAAATCAAGACTGCAGGTTGTTGAGCTGGAGTGCCAGGAGAAGCAGGACCCACACGAATTACTGAGGCGTCATTCCTGTTCAAGGCATTGAGTAGGGGGATGATCCCCAGGCAGGTCTCTCGTTGATGACTTTCTCTGTGTAGCAGGTATTCTGGCTGGGCCAATGTGGCAAGACCCAGGCCAAATGGAAATGAGTACGGATTCAGTCCGTGGGAGCATGATGCAGCCTCCAGCAAGCAGAACACAGTTCAGCACACAGTGGGGAACTAAATCACGACCCGTTAACAGCACACAGTACATTTACATGTAAGAAATTCTACTGTACCAGGCAGATTGCTATCCAGCCACAATTATAGAGTCTCTGCACCAACCAGGAGTTCAAAGGTGGCTGGAAATCCTGACAGGCAGATCGCATTCAGCAAATCTTCGGTCTTCTTCAGGTTAAAGCATGGTCACAGTCCAGTGGCTTAAATAGTTCTCACAACTTGGATTCAGTCCGAATCAACTCTATTTTCCCTCTCAGGGACAGCAGGCAGACAGACAGGCAGGCCAAAACTCAGCCCTTTCACAGTTCTCCCAGGCAAATCCACACGGGATTGCTGCTCGATTATCTCTAGCTGTTACTCCTTCACTTCCGAACTCAGATCTGAACTGAAATTGCAAGCAGTTTGGAACTTTCCCCAGGATCCAAAAGGTTCAGTTGGCTGATTCCTCTGTCAGGCACAACAAGGGCTCCCCCTCCAGGTTCATTTAGGCACCAAAAGCCCAAAACTACAATTTCGACAGAATTTTGCTCCCACAAAGCCCCTGGGAACAGGCTCCATTTTAGAGTCCTCAAAGGTACTGATTGTCCTATTTCAGCAGTCCAGGACCAAGATGGTGGAGATAAGCAGAAATGTCCATGGTGCAAAGAAGGCAGGTTAGACAAACTGCAATATTATTACTATTCTAACAGATATTCAGCAAACAAGTACATCTTATAACAGAGCTCCCTTTGTGCAATTAGCAATGGCAGAACGGAGCAATTATCAGACAGCCCGGGCAGGACTCGAGTATAGAAACACTCAGCCCCCCTCCCAGATTAATTATAACTACAATCTAGGCAGCTGTTAAAGAGACAGTACACAGGGGCTATACAGGTACTCTCTGACAATACATTTAAAGTGCTAGAACGCAGGACACCAGTCTGGCAGTGAGCATTTAGGCAAGCTCAAGGAAGACTTTTCGGGAACCCCCATTTGTAGGGGGCTTACACATGTCTTGGCAACAAACAGGATCACAGGAGTCAGCAAGAAACTCCTTAAAAACAGGGCGCAGGAAATCGAGTTAGCAATTCAGATTATGAGCACATCACACAGATCTGTAACAGCTACAAACATGGTCACAGACACTTGCCTTGAGTGAGATTATACCCATCCATCTAGTTCAACTAAAGTATTCAAAGGGCAGTAGCCAGGCCCTCAGACTAGGGATAGGCAATTACTGACCACCTACACAGGAAACAGTCTCATGATTCAAGACTATGGCTAGCCCATAAGATATCGTCCTAACTTCTTGGAACATCCGGGGTTTGAATTCCCCAATCAAACAAAAAAAAATATTGGCACAGCTGAAAAGCCTAAAATGCCACATTGCCTTTCTCCAAGAAACTAAATTAAGCAACCCGGAGGCTCAGAAGCTGGCAAGGGAGTTGGTGGACAGAGAATACCACAGTACCTCAGGTAAATCTGACAAAGGGGTTTCCATACTGATCCATAAAGGAGAGTCACCATGAAGCAGATCCTGAGGGGCGATGAGTTTTAGTCAAACTAGCCACCCCGATTGGTCCCATTCTACTGGTTAACACCTATACACCTAATGAGGATGTCCCCGCCTTTTTCAGTGCCCTCTCCCAAAAACTACTGGAACAATCATTGGACAACCATGGTATAATGGGGGGGGGGGCCTCAATTTGACAATGGACTTTTTGTTAGACAGGTCCAATGCCAGACCAGAGCCTCACTCCAATGCACATAGAGCCTTCCAGGATATGCCTACCCTACACCAAATAGCTGATGTCTGGAGACACCACCACCCATCTGTGAAAGACTTCACTTATTTCTCGGCAGTCCGAGCAATGGCCAGTAGGTTAGACTATTTGACTTCGGGGGGGGTTACACCTTTGGTGGCCAGCACGTTTATCGCACCACTTTACTTATCAGATCATGCCCCATTGGTGCTCACACTCTCCATAGACCCTCCCAAACCACTGAAATCTGCTTCTTGGAGGTTGGACCCACTGCTCCTGCAAGATGCTGATTTTCAAAGAAAGGAAACAGCCAATTTCTTTGAACAACCCCCCAGGTTCTACCTCAGCTGCCATGGTTTGGGAAGCTTACAAGGCCACCTTACGAGGTGTTATTGTTAGCTTTGCATCACATATGAGGAAACAGGGTGACATAGAAAGGGCCCACTTAGAAGCACAACCTAAAACAAAGGAGGCAGAATGTAAAGCCCAGCCCTTTAGGCTCAAGGACCCCAAACTCATTTCAGACCTAACGAGACTAAGGATACAATTGAACACCCTAGCAACTAGACAGGCAGAACTCCAGATAAGGAGAACCCAACACAAATACTGGGCAGGAGGAGAGAGAAAGCTGGGAAACTGCTAGCTTACAGGCTCAAAAAAGACAGGCCGATAGACATACTGTATACAGGGGCTAAAGAACCCACAGGGCAAACTGGTTTTAGATCAGAGGGAAGTCAATGAAACATGTCGAGTTTCTACCAAAACCTCTATTCCTCCCACACAACATGGCATGAAGCAAAATTTAGGGCCTTACAGAGCAGTTATCTCTTCCAGCCCTGTCAGAAGCCCCAAAACACTCTTTGGATATGCCGGTCTCGGCCTCAGAAATCAGTAAGGCTATCTTAAATATGGCACAACACATAGCCTCTGGCAGTGATGGCTACCCTGGGGATTATTACAGGCTGGTGCACCTACAGGTGACCTCCCCTATGTTGAGAATGCTACAGGAAGCCCACTCAGAGAGGGAATTACCCCCCACACTGAGAGAAGCCATGATTACTATCCTCCCCAAGGAGGGGAAGGACCACACACTCCCTGGGAGCTATAGGCCCGCTTCTCTAATAAATGCAGATGCCAAAATTCTGCCTAAAGTCCTGGCTTCTACACTGGAGAAACTCCTTCGTGAAGCCCAGATACACACGTTTCAAGATTTAGAGCAGCCTGATAACACTACCTTTGTTTCCTTTCAACACCTGAAGGATAACAATCACATACCACAGAAGTGTTTCTTGCACTATCTTCAACTCAGAAGCCTGTTCATAGTTGGAAAAGGAAAAGATACCCCTGCTCCGCCTGTGTACGGTCACCTACACCCCCCTCCCCCCCAGGACACCCAGACAAACTCCCTATCCGGGCCTGGTCCCAGAAAAATAAAGGCTTGGCAGGAACTATTCAGGGCTGGTTGAGGACTGTGTCCTGGACCCCATGATACCTCTGAAGGCCAGATGGGCCATAATGCTGAATACACAGATTTCTGACCGAGTGGAGTAGGTGCTGGAGATCTGCCCACACAGCTTAGGTGGACCAGCGTAGTCTTCTAATTAGGAACAAGGTCTTACACCTATGGTATTGCACCCCAAGTCAACTGAAGAAAATGGGTCTGTTAGCACAGGATATAGGCTGGAGATGCAATTCCTCCAATGCAGATCTCCTTCACATTCTGTGGCAGTGTGGATCACTGCATCCTCTCTGGGCTAGGGTAATCCACTTCTGCTCCAGAATTCTAAATCAGGCACTCCCTTCCAACCCGGTGTAACCCCCCTGCAAATGGGGGTTCCCAAAAGACTTCCAGGAGCTTGCTTGAATGCTCCAAGCCTGAATGGTGTTTGGCATTTAAGCCATTTATCAGTGAGTGTTTTTAGAGCCTCTGGTACTGTCTCTTTAAGAGCTGTCTGCTTGCAGACATAATTAGTTTGTATGGGGGGACTGTGTGCTTCTCTGTTTGAGTACCACTCGAGCTGCTGCAATTCACTCCATTTTGCAGTCACTAGGAGTGCAAAGGAACCTATCTGAAAGATGTAACTGTTTGCCAGAAATCATTTACAGTAACAATGAAATTACAGTTTGTCTAACCTGCTTTCTTTGCAGTCAGAACTGTGTCTGCCTAGTTCCCCATTCTGGTTTGAACTGCTGAACTGGACCAATCAGTGTGGGGTAAGCTAGCTCTAAAATGGTGCCTTGGAAGAATCAGAACTTGGACTCATAATCTGAGCCAGACAAGAGAGGATTGTATGGGCAGTGACTCTGGGAGATGTAGTTTAGACTTGGTGCCTTTTGGACCAACAGCAGCAGTCTATTGTGGTGACAGCCAATCCAGTCAAGAACTGGGAGGAACTCAAAGGAAGTGCCGGTTTTGTCTGTTGGAAGTTTCAGTTGAGCTTTGGCAGTGAAGGGAATGGAACCCTGTGCTCCTTCAGTGCACAGTTTTAGTCAAAAACATGTGTAAGGTCAGAGTTCCGGTCTGCAGCTTGTTAGGACTGAATCCGTCCTGTAGAGAATCAAAGGATATCTGAAGTAGAAACCAGGCTCACCCTGTAGAAGACTGGAGAAATAGCTGAATTGCACTCGGTCTGTCAGGAACTGAATCTGCTGTGTGTTCTCCGGGTATTGTGCAGTAATTGCAATGGGATAGAGAAGCAGCCTGCCTGGTATAGTACTTTCTGTTTTACCATATAAATGTGTGAGGAGTCTCTTGGAGCTCAAGAGTAGCCCTGCTGACATTGAAGGACCCTATCTTGTTTGGAGGTCGTGAGTACTAATTCAGAGTCGCCCCTGTTGAATTGCCAAATGGAATTACTGTACTGCTGACTGTTTAACTAATTTTTCTGTGTGAAAGGGCCCTCACCAGCTGCCACGGTTTGGACTAGCCACTAGGGCTTGGGTACCCAGGGACAGTAACTGATAGGGATAGGCCTGTGCACAGAGCCATAGGTAGATGAGTAGAGTGATAAGCTAATTAACCTGATTTCCCCCTGTCCTTGTTATATCCCCCTAAATAAATCAGATCTGCTTGTTTCAGCAAAGTTATACTGCCTGAGGTATTTGTCTATGTTAAAGTACTGTACTGTGATTGTTGCACTGTATCTTATTTCACAGGAGGTCCCAGTGCCGGAACCAGTCCTGGGGGTAAGTGTATACTGTAAAGGTAATTCTGATATATTGTGTGGGCCACTAGTGGGAAGAAAGGGGGGTTGCAGTGTCCCAGAGGGCTGTGACCAAGTTAGTTTAACTATTGTAAACCCTGACCTCTGGGTGGAGGCACCCGCCATTGGATCCAGGCCCCTCAACCTGTTAGTGGCAAATCAGGCAGGGGTAGTAGCCCCTGGGATAGCGCCATCTAGGGGTTACACCAGGATTCTGGTTACTGGGCCTCCCCTCGGGAGGGGATCAGCTAAGGGATTCACACAGATTATGGCTCACTCAGGCTTCTGTAGAGCTCATCAGGCTAATTCTAAAATGCTGGAGGACCCCAGATGTTCCTTTATACAAGGCATGGTACCAAGCCATGGAATCCGTGGCATCCCACACAGGGTTGACCCACTTCATGAAAAACACCAGTCAAGCATATTAGGAAATCTGGGCCCCATATCTGGAATCCTTTGCTCCTCACATCCCCCCACCAAAAGATACGGGCTCTAAAGACCTAAAGAAACCCCCTTGAACTGAAGTTGGGCTCAGTATGAATTTATGTACTGTATATATGTAACCCCTAGATGGCGCTATCCCAGGGGCTACTACCCCTGCCTGATTTGCCACTAACAGGTTGAGGGGCCTGGATCCAATGGCGGGTGCCTCCACCCAGAGGTCAGGGTTTGCAATAGTTAAACTTACTTGGTCACAGCCCTCTGGGACACTGCAACCCCCCTTTCTTCCCACTAGTGGCCCACACAATATATCAGAATTACCTTCACAGTATACACTTACCCCCAGGACTAGTTCCGGCACTGGGACCTCCTGTGAAATAAGATACAGTGCAACAATCACAGTACAGTACTTTAACATAGACAAATACCTCAGGCAGTATAACTTTGCTGAAACAAGCAGCTCTGATTTATTTAGGGGGATATAACAAGGACAGGGGGAAATCAGGTTAATTAGCTTATCACTTTACTATCTACCTATGGCTCTGTGCACAGGCCTATCCCTACCAGTTACTGTCCCTGGGTACCCAAGCCCTAGTGGCTAGTCCAAACCATGGCAGCTGGTAGGGGCCCTTTCACACAGTGAAAAGAAAAATTAGTTTAAACAGTCAGCAGTACAGTGATTCCATTTGGATTTAATGTGGCAATTCAACAGGGAGCGACCCTGAATTAGTACTCACGACCTCCAAACAAGATAGGGTCCTTCAACATCAGCAGGGCTACTCTTGAGCTCCAGACTCTTCACACATTTATATGGTAAAAAGAAAGTACTATACCAGGCAGGCTGCTTCTCTATCCCGATCACAATTACTGCACAATACCGGAGAACACACAGCAGATTCAGTTCCTGACAGACCGAGTGCAATTCAACAATTTCTCCAGTCTTCTACAGGGTGAGCCTGGTTTCTACTCTTCAGAGATCCTTTGATTCTTTTCACAGGACGGATTCAGTCCTAACAAGCAGTTACACAAGCTGCAGACCGGAACTCTGGGCCTTACACGTTTTTGACTGAAGACATGCACTGAAGGAGCACAGGGTTTCTTTCCTTCACTCCCAGAGCTAAACTGAAACTCCAACAGACAAAACCGGCACTTCCTTTGAGTTCCTCCCAGTTCTTGACTGGATTGGCTGTCACTCAATAGACTGCTGCTGTTGGTCCAAAAGGCGCCAAGTCTAAACTACATCTCCCAGAGTCACTGCCCATACAATCCTCTTGTGGCTGGCTCAGATTATGAGTCCAAGTTCTGATTCGTCAAGGCACCATTTTAGAGCTAGCTTACCCCACACTGATTGGTCCAGTTCAGCAGTTCAAAACCAGAATGGGGAACTAGGCAGACACAGTTCTGACTGCAAAAAGCAGGTTAGACAAACTGTAATTTCATTATTACAGTAAATGATTTCTGGCAAACAGTTACATCTTTCAGATAGGTTCCTTTGCACTCCTAGTGACTGCAAAATGGAGTGAATTGGCAGCAGCTCGAGTGGTACTCAAACAGAGAAGCACACAGTCCCCCATACAAACTAATTATGTCTGCAAGCAGACAGCTCTTAAAGAGACAGTACCAGAGGCTCTAAAAACACTCACTGACAAATGGCTTAAACGCCAAACACCATTCAGGCTTGGAGCATTCAAGCAAGCTCCTGGAAGTCTTTTGGGAACCCCCATTTGCAGGGGGGTTACATATACAACTCTGTAAAATGTATGCTGTGCTTTGTCTGTGTGTAACTGTGTTTTAAAAATTGCAAACCCTTCCCCTAAATAAAAAGATTAACTGCAAAAAAAAAACATTGTGCGTTAGGGCTGACAACCCCAAGGCACACCCCAACGCCTGTTGGTGTGTGCAGCGTGGGGGTTGGGTGTTATGTTTGGAAATCCTAATGCCACATTTCCCTACGTTTCTAGCTGTAGTACTAACTAGAGCATTAACACAGTTTTTTGCCACATATATGAATATAAACAGTGCAGCAGTGCGGCTTGTGTTTACCTCATCATCAAATGAGTGTGAAAAGTACACAGTGTAGATATAAGAAGGGTATTAACCATAATATTAAATGAATGTAATAAACAGTGCAGCAGTATGGTGTGTGTTTACCTCAATGTTGCATGTGTGTGAACAGCACACAGCGCAAGTACAAGGACAGCATTTACCATAATGTTAAATGAAAATGAACAGTTTAGCAGTGTGGTGTGTGTTTACCTCAATTGCAAATGAGTGTGAACAGTGCACAGTGTTGGTATGTGAAGTTAATTTACTGCACCTCAATGTTAAATGAGTGTGAGCAGTGCACAGTGTTGGTATGTGAAGTTCATTTACTGCACCTCAATGTTAAATGAGTGTGAACAGTGCACAGTGTTGGTATGTGAAGTTCATTTACTGCACCTCAATGTTAAATGAGTGTGAGCAGTGCACAGTGTTGGTATGTGAAGTTCATTTACTGCACCTCAATGTTAAATGAGTGTGAACAGTGCACAGTGTTGGTATGTGAAGTTCATTTGCTGCACCTCAATGTTAAATGAGTGTGAACAGTGCAGCAGTGTGGCATATGTTTACATCAATGTTAAATGCATGAAATGAGACAGATGTTTCATTTTTCATGTCAAACTCTTACAGAGCTGGATTTACTTGTGTTATTTCTCTTTTTGAATGTATGTAAGAACGGTGCTGCATTGTGCCATACATTTACCTCAATCTTTTTGCAGATCTCTTCCATCTGTGAGATGATAGCCTGGATCCGGTCATTCCCAGCCACCAGCATTGCAATGCCATTACTGAGCTCACTCTGCAAGAAAGAGGAAAGGCTCTGTCAGTCCAAGGCATAATGTAACATAGTAACAGAATACTATGGAGGCGTAAGAGGCTTATGGTCCATCTTATCCACCCCTCCTGTCACACAACAGTAACAGTTCCCAGTTTGGCTATGGACACAAATCCAGCCTTAATGGCCACAATGCTACTCTCACCCATGCTGTGTAACCTCCTGTTCTCCGTTCCATCTCTGCCTCCCCATCTTGCAAAGCTCACCTCCACAACCTCTCCTCTCACACCTGAGCTTTCAGCTAACTATTCTCTTCACTTATTTTCTGCTTACTTGTAGTTTAGCTTTCCTCTGTTCCTCCCCTTCTTCTCGACCCCATGTCTTTTTCCTCATCTGCCCCTGCTGGTCAGTCACTGAATGCCCATAGATCATCCTGTTGAGCCTTTCTATTTCTCTCAATGCCCCCATAACCAGCTAAAGCTAATATGCCCCCACCTCCACTTGCACCCTCATATTTTTCCCTCCCCCTACTTTGTTGCCACCACTGTACCTGGCTGTAATTTGTACATATTTTAGTTTTCTGCACCTTACCTAATTTTGGCAAATGCACATTTATCTGTGGAACCATGTACAGTAAATTATGTACACAATAAGACATGACAGGGTGCTGGTAGCTGTGAAACAACTGCATGCCCCAGGGGTGTAGTAAGGCACTGTAGGCTGAGTGCCTTCTGCCCCTAGAAGTACACTCTGGAATTTCTTATTGCGGTTCTAAAATGGGTAATTAGTAAATAAATATAAAATAAAGTATGCAGTTTACAACATCTGAAACATAGAAACATAGAAGCTGACAGCAGATAAGGGCCATATGGCCCATCCAGTCTACCCTTTTTTGTTGCATTGTTTACACTGTAGGCTCCTCCGGGTCTACAGCACTTTCTCTGCCACCCCTTTACCTATCCCTTATGACCCCCTTGTGCCTACCCCATGATTTTTTGCATCCCACTACTGTTTTTGCCCCACAACCTCCCCTGGAAGACTGTTCCAGGCGTCAACCACCCTTTCTGTGAAGAAGTACCCTGTATTTTCTTACATCTTTCCTACACCTACCCCCCCCAGCTTCATATTGTGGCCCCTTGTTTTAGAGCCCCTTTTCCTCTGAAAAATACCTCCCACTTGTACCTTATTCATCCCCATGAGGTATTTAAAAGCATCGATCATGTCAAAAAATGCAGATGTTTAAATTTAATGTAAAATAGTTCCTCTGCCTTTGGAAGCTGGGATATTTAGTGTTAGTGTGTTAGTTGTTTGTTGGAAAAAAATTACAGCTATTTACAATCCAAACACACTAAAGGGTTGTTAGCAGCACACTGATTTCTCCTGCACTGTGCCCAGATGGCAGCACTAGTTTTCCGCAGTTGATAGTGGCTTCATCATACACGACTGTGGCGCAGTCAGGATGCAGGATTTTTACTACACATTTTACAATTCATTATTCATTCATTGCATTCTTTTTTTACACCACTCTGTACAGTATTATTTCTTGCTTACACCACTCTGTACAGTATTATTTTCTTGCTTATACACTGCAACTGTTATTTTTTTATCTTTGTATCACCTCATTGTAGCCACCCCCAGGTTCACATTTGGAAACACATTTTGGCTTGGTGTGCCTTTCTCTATCGCCAAATTGTTAATTTATTTCTTTTTGTACAAATGTGTTCATTGGGATAGGCATGCTGAGCTGGAGCTTGATTAATAAAAATAAATACTGTAACTCTCAATGCTATTTGACATCAGGAATGTGTCTAGTTCTGCTCTGAAAGCCTAAACAGTGCCAGCTTCCACTGTTTCACATGGTAGACTATTTACATGTTAACCATCCTCTATGGGAAGTAATGCTTTCCTATGCTTTCCCTTATCATTTCCCCTCAGTCTGAGTATGTCTTCTTTATTTATTTTATTTATTTAATTCTAGGGTTACAAGTACCTTTAAGCCAAGGCTGTTTTACAAAGGTTCCACGTCAGTAAGAGACAATATACAGTACATTTCAAGGTAAAGGCAGTATACAGAACATTACAAGTTAAATGCAGTTTCAGACAGAATGTACATCAAAGACACAACGTAAAATGGCGTACACAGTTTCTAGGTTAAAAAGGTAGGGTGGGGGAGGGTGTAGGAGGAAGCGAGGAGGGACAGAGGGGTATGAGCAGCCAGAGGCGATTGTCGAACATACAGAAGTGCTAAGCAGTGGGGCTGGTGGGAGAGGAGGGGGAAGGTGAGGGAGGGGAGAAGGTAAGTGCTGAGCCAGATATTGTAGGACTAAATGAGGTGGAATGGTAGGGCTGGCTAGGAGTGGCAGTCACAGGTGCTGGAAACAGTGAGATAATGCTGGAGCCTTTTTTGAAAAGGCCAAGTGATGGAGCGGAGGAGATCTCGGTGCTGAGGCTGTTCAGCCAGCCAGGGGCCCTGAAGGCAAAATAACGTTGACGCAGGGAGGTTCTGCGGTGAGGGATCTTAAGGAGTTGGGAATCAGAGGCCCTAGTGCAATGGTGGTCATTATTAGCTCTAAGGAGAGACTGAACCCCTGGGGGGGCAAGGCCCATAGTTATTTTCCTGGCCATAGTGCAGGTTAGGTATTTTAGGCGATTAGATAGTTGGAGCCAGCCTGTTTGTTCATATAGATTACACATGTGGGTTAGTCGATGGGATCCTGTAGTAAGTCTGCAGGCTTTATTGAGTGATGTAGAAATGCGTTTGAGGGCAGTTGACAAAGCTGATCCACATATGATGAGGCCATAGTCGATTATGGAGACAATGGAGCTTTGCACTGCAGTACTTAGAGCAGCAAGGGTTAAGCAAGACCTGTGCCTATAGAGAAGGCCAAGACATATGTTGGCAGCCTTAGCAACATTGTCAATGTGGGCACTGTAGGACATGTTACTGTCAAGCGTGATTCCAAGGTATTTAACGGTTTGGACCTGTTCGAAGGTAGATCCAAGTTGGTTAGTGATGTTTGGGGGGGGGGCAGCCTGTTCCTACTGTGGGAGTTACTGAAAAGCATGGTCTTAGTTTTTTTGTGGTTGAGAATGAGTCTCTGTTTGATGAACCAACTCTCCACAGCAGCAAAGCCTTGCTGGAGATTGTTTTGCAGGAACTGGGGGTCCTTGTGGGGGGAGTGAATTACGGCACCATCAGCATAGAGTATGAATTGTTCTCCGCAGGATTAAGGGAGTTTATTGAGAAACAGTGAAAATAGAAGAGGGCCAAGGATAGAGCCCACGGGAACTCCTGAGCAGACTGACATAGAGTTGGAGAGAACACTGGCAATTTTTACCTGTTGCATTCTGTTTTCGAGGTAGTTTCTAAACCAGGCTGTGGTGACAGGGGAGGGGCCAAAAGTAGAAAGCTGATCCAATAGCAGACAGTGATGAACAGTGTCGAAGGTCTACGAAGACTGATCCCGTAAGGTGACCGTTGTCCAAAGAATTGTGGATGGCTCCAGTTAGTTCCAAAAGTGCCGATGTAGTGCTGTGCCCCTTCCTGAAGCCATGTTGTTGGGGACATAAAATGTTGTGTCTGTCAAGGTAGTCTGAGAGTTGATCAGCGAAAAGTTGTTCTAGAGCTTTTGAGAGAAGTGGAAGTATAGAGATAGGATGGTAGTCTGTGTGGTTGGTCTTGTCACCTGTTTTGTAAACAGGGGTAACAATTGTGGATTTCCATCTGTCAGGGAACTGGCTGAGGCTGAGGGAGAGGTTGAAGATCTTAATGAGTGGACTTATGACTACGTCAAGAGTAAGAGACAGCAGTTTTAGGTGCAGGGAGTCCCCGCTATGTCTTGATTTATCTTTTGCCTTCCTAATGTACTTGTAGGCTTTGTGTTTCTTAAAGGCTTGACAGAGAGTGTGGAGCTTTGGTGGTGCTATCAGGGTATCTATTTTATTGAAGAAGTTGGGGGACAGAGCTGAGGATCAGTGAAGGCAGTATTGAAGGTATTTGCGATAGCCATAGGGTCCAGTGTTATGTCTCCATCTGTAATGAGCAATGTGGGGGATGTTTTTGGCTGCTTTCCTGTCACTTCTTTGATGTTGTTCCAGAACTCTCTTCTGTTTCCCCATGTATTAGTGAGGGCATCCCTGTAGTGGGTTCTTTTGCGGAGTCTGATGGCTTTCGTGCAATCATTACACGAGCGTTTATAGTTCTGGATATCTGTTGGCGACCTTGAGTCTCGGGACAGAAGCCGGAAGTGGTCCCTTGATTTTATCTGCATTAGTAAAGTCTGCGGTTAGCCAGGGGTTGCAGAGTGATTTGACTTTATGTGTTTTCTGGGGAGCGTAGATGTCACAGGCTGCGTTGAAGATGGAGATGAAGGAATCTAAGGCCAAGTTAACATCAGTAGCATTGTAAATAGCTGACAAGTCCCGCTGTCTGAGGTTTGATTTAAGGTGGTTCAAATTACCACGGGGCAGGATTCTGCTATTGATGACTGATGGTGGGGGTTTGCAGAATTTGTTGGACCATTCTCTGATAACAGGGGAGTGGTCACTGAGGGAGTCCGGAAGGATGGAGATATTAGAGATGCGGGCAGGATGGCTGGTAAGAATCCAATCAAGGAGGGAGCTAGTATTGGTTCTATAGTTGTGCCTGGTAGGGGAGGCAGCCATTTGGGTGAGGTTCATTATGTAGATAGCATCCTTAAGTTCACCAGCACCAGGTCTTCTAGTTCTTCTTTACTCGTCAACTCAAACATCTCTGCACATTTCACCCTATCTATCCATTTTGTACTCAGACTCTCAGCCATCTCTTTTTCTAGACTGAAAAATCTGAGTTTGTGAAATCTCCCCTCTTAGCTCTTGCCTCTTATGCAACTAATTAGCACAGTGGCCTTGAGCTGTGCTCTTTCAGTCTCTTCAATGCCCTTACTGTACTGTGGTGATCAGAGCTGGACACAGTACTTTAGGTGTGGTCCAACCAAGGTTTTGTAAACAGGAAGGACCACCTCCCTTGACCAGCTGATGTAGTGTCCACTTACTTCACTCTGATGAGTGCTGGCCCTCTGCATTCGGCCCCTTGCAGAGTCTATGTCTGAACTGCACACTGTCACAGTCTCTCTCAGATTAACAAAAGCTGGGCAGAACTCAGGGTTTTCACTTCTATTTCCAGCTTCTTGGTTGTTTGATCCTTAAGTCTGTCAGAAGAGGGTACTCCTTCTACTGGATTGTTCTCAGTCAAAATGGGCTCCACTTCTTCCTCTGCTTACCTGGGCTCTCCATCTCCTCCCTTGATGGGAATATTTTGTGTAATAGTTGTGTATCTGAAGGAACAGACAGTGTGGCATTAGGTTTCTTGAGAGAACTCTGTCTCCAGGCAATGGTAAATGAGCCTTAACATTTTTTTCATCTCTCTCATTGTAAGAATGTGAATCATGCTGCTGAATGCAGTCCTTCTCTCCTTCTATGCATCCTGTAGTCCATTCACTCAGTTAGATAACATTGGGACATTTTAATAATGTCCAGTTGACTCATAGCCACAAGTCATCTGGTAATGCATGAAAATCCAATTCCTCTGGCTCCATCCCATTTAGCTTGTCCTTTGTCCAGGTCTTCAGGCGAACCACTGTATCCACACGTGTACACAAACCAAAGTTTGTCCTTTCCTAACAATAATGTCCCTGTCAGAGATGTTTTTACTTGTGTGGTGATCTTTCAGATGTAGGGGTGAGCATGGATGGACAGTTGGTTGGGTTTCACCATGACCCACTTAGGTAGACAGTGCTTTTCTGGGGCATCGACCATAAGAATCTGTCTGATCATATCTTGGTGGAACTTCACCTCTCTAGTTATGTCACATTCAGTGTTGGGTGGCAATGCTAATTCCTCCTTGTCCAGACCCCAGACCAGTCCAGCTGGCTCATCAGTTGCTGCAGTTGGTAGTTGCATCAACTTCTACTAAGCTTCATTTACTAGAGCATGTTCTGGCAATGCTTGCACTCTTCTCTCATTTCAGACCCTACTGTGCCAAATGTTTAGACAAATGGGGGCAGCAGCCTTGTTATACATCCCAGAGTCTAGGCACACCAGGGCCAGAGTTTCCACTGGAACAATTTCAGTCACCTTCTGGGGGAAACACATACCTTTATGGTGCTCAGTTCAGACACATCCAGTCTGTCCAGAGAATGCAGCTCCAAATGCAGCAGATGCTTGTTGTACCAGCCTTTGAAGATAATGGTAATTTGTGACCCACTGTCCAGGGTGACTCAGGCATCCGTTCCCTGGATGGTCATATTTACTTTCAATGAGGATCCAACCAATCCCTTAGGCACTCAGAGATGTGGTACATTTGGTTGTCTGGTGTTTCAGTCATCAAGGGCCCCAGTGTGACCTCTACTGGTCCCTTCTGATGTTTCCCACATTCCTAGTCTTTTTCTTTAAATTGATCTGTGACCTTCTGTCCTCTTACTCTTGCATCTCCATCACACGTTCTGTGTAAGAGGGTAACTGATCCATCCAGTCCCATAAACACAAGTTGGTCACTATTTGGTCAAAGTAGACAGCCCCATGTAACATTTGTTTCATGCAGGCTTGATCTATGTCCACTGTAGATTTTGTTTGTGGCACACCCTCTGTATCAATTTTTCCAGCTTCATCGGAAATTCTGAGAGCTTCTCTTGCTCTTGTTTAGCTGATGATAGTCTTGTCATGACTCTCCTAGGCTTTTACACACTACCAAACAGTCTTTCCAGCATAGCCAGATACACTAAAGGAGCACTATCCAGTCTAGTGATTTTCAACGTCTGAATGGCATCCAATGCTGGTCCTCTCAAGCACTCATCCATTCTCACTTTCTTCTCTTTGTCAGAGCATCCAAGGTCCTGTACCATCTGGGTGGGCTGCACTAGCCATGTGTCAAAGTCCTCCTCTCCATTTGGAGTCAGCTTGAATCCTGAGAACATCCTGAGCCTCCAATACTCTTTAACGTTTCAGTGCAGCTGCCGAGCCTTTTCCATTAAGATCCCTTCTGCATTCAACAGTGATTCATCTGATGCTACTACGCTTCCACCAGGTGTCAAGACAGCTTGAATGTCCTGCATAATCTTTCCTCCAGCAGCTAGCCAGATCTTTTCCTTGGTCCCCTAGTCATCCATTTGTGACTGGCATGGGAGGTTATACAGGGTGCTTCCTCTGCTGATTAAATGTCAAATCTCTCCACTACCCTCCGGGGTAAGAGCAGGTGGTGATTTAAGAGAAGTGACATCCTTGTCACCCTCCACAGTAGCAGTCACAGTCTTAGTAAGAGTTTCATACCACAGCTAGGACCACATCAATGGAGTTACAGTCAATTCCCTCTGAAATTCCAATAACCAGAAACACCTTCTTGATGTTCAATGCCACAGCAAAAAAAAACAATTCTTAATTTCTTGGAAAGTCATACTCACTTGTAAACTCTGAGGGGAGAGGTAACCAATTTATTCCTGATTAGCATAAGGGCTCTCATTGGGGACACAATGGTAAACAGGAGAGCCTAGTGGTGCCAACAGTTGAGCAACACCATTTGTCGTGAGATTCTTATAGCAATGAAACTTCCCTTGGTCACTGGCCCTGCCTTACAGGCTCAATAAGGTTGCTAGCCTGGGTTATGTTTGTTAACTCCTGTTAGAGTTTGTTATCCAAGATGAGTTATAATTGCACGGTGCCTCCACCTATGTAATTTAAATGGACTAGCTGCCAAGTTTCATATTGTCCCCTGGGAAACAACACTATCCCACTGTGCCCCTCAAGAGTCCCCCCACCCAGCACCCACAGTGCAATCCCCAACAACAGTAACACTATTCACTCTAAGCAATAGTAAATGCAAGGAGTCAGTTGTGCAATACAACAGGTAACAGGGTGCACTGGAGCAGGAACACAGAATCTGCAGAAGGAAAAGAGTTAATGTAGGTGCAAGTAATAATGAAGGAGTCACAAACCATAGTTCCCCTTCTAGCTATGCCTTCCCTCATCCCATGCCCTGCCCGACTTTACTGTTAGGACCACTACCCAGATCCTGCTACTTGTATCAGTACACCTGTAAATGAAAGGGGAGCTCCCAATGCTTCACTGGGTACCAAGTCATGAAAAACAGTGTTGGCCCATCAGCAGTCGCATTACATGTAATAGCTGTTGATGAAACAATAACGGAGTGCACTATTTGTATGCCTGAGGCTTGTTGGCCTATCTGCAACCCAAAGGGAAATGAAATGCAAGGGCCCAATGAATGCCCAGAGACTATCTGGTAACCTAGCTAATTATCTACACAGGCATAAGGTCAGAGCCCTGTTTGGGACTTATGGATTCTTGACCACGCAGTTTAGTTCTTGCTGGATTTACCAACTCTTGGCTGCAGTCTCTGGTTCAGCCCCAACATCTCGAATGGCTTCCTCAGCTTGTCACTTGATGGCACTTCATGAAAATCAGATTAGCTTATGTTCTCTCTCTCTCTCTCTCTCTTTCTCTCCGCTCTCTTTCTCTCTCTCTCCTCCTGATTGTCATATGAACATACGAACATATGAAATTTGCCAGCACATAAAGGCCTAGAGGTCTATCAAGTCTGCTCGAATGTGCAGCTAGCACCCCTTATGCTGCAGCTGCCCCTCCCTTCTACCCTTCCCTCCACTGACCTCCCCTTGCCCTGTCCCATCTCCTTTGAAGCAGTCCACTGTTCTACTAGATACCACTTCTGCAGGTAACACATTCCACCTAGCCACCACCCTCTCTGTAAAAAAGTGTCTCTTCATCTCCCTCCTGAACCTTCCTCCCTCCAGTCTCATATCATGGCCCCTGGTGTCCCTCCCCTTCCTTACTTTGAACAGCCCCTCTTTACCTGTCTTGTTTACTCCTTTCATGTACTTAAACGTTTCAATCATGTCTCCCCTGTCCCTCCTCTCCTCCAGCGAGTACATGTTCAACTCCCTCAGCCTCCTCTTGTATGATAAGTCCCCCAGCCCCTTGATCATCTTTGTTGCCCTGCGTTGCACCCCCTCCAGTAACTTGATGTCCCTCTTCAGATACAGGTGCCAGTACTGCATGCAGTACTCCAGGTGCGGTCTAACTAATGACCTATACAGTGGCAGAATCACCTCCTCCCTCCTCGAGGATATACCCCTTGCAATGCAACCCAGCATTTTATTGGTCTTTGCAGCTGCCTTCCTACATTGTGCCGAGTTGTTCATTGACCCTGTAATGAGCACCCCCAGATCCTTCTCCTCCTCTGTCTGGGCTAGCTGCATTCCCCCCAGCTAGTAACTCCTCCTTGGGTTCTTCATCCCAAAATGCAGCACCTTGCACTTTTTGGCATTAAACCCCAGTTGCCAGGTGTCTGACCAGATTTCAAGCTTTGCCAGATCATCCTGCAACCCCATGCCATCCCCCTAGGTTGTCCACCACTGCTCCTACCTTGGTATCATCAGCAAACAAACTGATCTTGCTCTTGATGTCCAATGATATGTCTGCAATGAATATCCCAAACAACACTGGTCCCAACACTGAGCCCTGTGGAACACTGCTCGTCACTACCCTTGGGTGTGAGAGCTCCCATCCAACCACCACCCTCTGTTGCCTTCCCAGAAGCCAGTTCCCTACCCATCTCACCAGCTTTGCACCCGCCCCTGTGCCTTCTAACTTACTTCCCAGCCTTCCATGAAGCACCGAGTCGAATGCTTTACTGAAGTCCAGATACAGGACATCCACTGCATGGCCCCTGTCCAATTGCCTAGTTACCCAGTCATAGAACTCGACCAGGTTGGTTTGGCAGGATCTGCCACGTATGAAGACATGCTATCTGCTGTCCTGTAGTCCTTTGGCCTCTAGGAGGGCTACTAGCCTCTCCTTCAGGATAGTCTCCATTAGCTTACCCATGATGGATGTGAGGCTCATTGGTCTGTAGTCTCCCAGTTCATCCTTGGGGCCACTCTTGTGGAGGGGTACCACATGAGCCATCCTCCAGTCCTGAGGTACACACCCTGAGTGTAGTGAGGCATTAAATAGGTCTGCCAAAGGTCCTGCAAGGATCTCTGCCAGCTTCTTCAGTATCCTGGGGTGGATGCCATCTGGGCCTGGCGCCTTGTCCACCCTCAGTGCCTTCAAACCCTCCCGAACTCTGCTCTCCATGATTTCCCTATCTGTCACCCCGTCCCCCCTGTTTCTGCGTTTCTCCCCTTTGGTGTCACCCCCCTTCTCCTTAGTAAATACCGAGCAGAAGTAATCGTTTAGTGCTTCTGCCTTATCGCACCCTGCTTCCACCCAACCCCCCTCCTTCCTAATCCTTACTATGTGTCAGATGAAGGTCTGGGACAGAAGTTGACCTCCCTGGCAGTACACTCCAAGGCAAGCCCACAAACTGCAGGCAGCCACCAGGCTGTGGTAGCTGTTGGCAGTGGCTCCCTAACCCCTTCTGTCGCCGATGCAGGCCTATGGGCCTGTGAGTGATGTCTGTTATTGCGAGATGAAGAGCTCAGCTGCATGCCCATACAGACTGACTCTTTCCTGCTGCTCTGTTCAGTTCTCCACTGCATATACTAATATGCTACCTGCACTCAAAAAAGAGGAATGTGCCTCCAATTGCTGGACATCCAGTTTAATTATATAATGTAGGCTGATGTAACAGATAAATACAATCCAACAATATAGTTGAATGCAACACCAAAAAGTGCTAGAGCTGGATTGTTCTGAGGATCGGATCTCTTCCCACTGCCCCAGCACTTCATGAGAACTTGGTGGTTTCAGTTGTGTTTCCAGTTTCTTAGTTGGATGATCCTCCTATCTGTTATGAAAAGACACTCCCTTCAATCATCACTCGATGGGCAATTGGCTATCACTCTTGGGTGAATTAATGAAGTCCCATAAGCAATCCTAGCCCAGTTGCAGGTTCTAAGAACTGGATGGGCTGTAGATGCTGCCCTTTGACCCCTCTCCCACCATGTCCCAGGGGTCACTTGCAAAAAAGATGGCTGATTTTGTAGTTGATCGGGCACTGACCCCCAAAGTTCCTTATTTCAATAAGGACTTTTGTCCAGAACACATTTAAAGTCCCTTGGTGGGTGTGCATGGGTCCACACTGCAGTCTGACCACAGTCAGAACTGGATCCATGTCTGTTGATCATACTTTGTGGGAATTCCCTGCTCTCAAGCATGGCTTAACCTCTTCATCAGCAGCAATGAAATTCTCCTTCTTAAAGGTACCAATTGTTCTAAAGAAATCATCCTCCTGTTCATTCCCACTCCAGTCTCAACAACTGTCCAAATCCTGAGAGAAACTCAGAAGTAAGCAAAAGAATTGCTGTGAAGATGAAGGCTTAGACTCTTAGGAATCAAAGGTAAGCCCCAACTTGGGGGAGGGGGTGCATTTCTATTTAAAGACAAGTTTTCTCTTTCGTAGGTCAACTATTCCATTTGTTTGGACTATGTCTGTGACATCACAATTGGCTCAGCAAGTAGTATGTTCATCTCTGGGGCCTGACGATTAGAAGGTCTAGGGTTCTAGCCCCACACCAGGTACTTGGGATAATACCCATAACTGACACAGTATTGTAGTACGGTGGGGAGAGGTGTACTGTTGAGATGCCGTCCTTTAGGTAAGACATTAAACCAAGGTCCCATCTGCCTATCGCTGGTCACTATCCAGGAAGAAGTGAAAGATTCCATGACACTTACTGAAGAATAGTAGGGGATCCCCCTGTGTCATGGCCAGCACTCTCTAAACAATAAAACAGGTCCATTTCACCCACCATCCAGGACACATCTGGAAACAAACTGTCACAGCTTAGTGTGCCTTTCCTGGTCAAAAATTACAAATCATAAATATGGGATTATAACTCATTTACTTGTGCAGCAGGAAATGGTGGGTTGTGAAGTGAAAGCTCTTGTTTTTACACAGATGCCATTATTATTTAGCATTAATTGTAAATGAAATCGAGATTAATACATTATAGGTAAATAGAGTTTTGTTCTAATTCACTGATGGGCTATCCTAGTATGAGAGTCCATCTTTAAGTCACAACTTAAGCTGGTGTGCATACTAACATACTAAAATGCTAGCAGAATAGGCCTAATGGTCTTACATGTCTGCTCGTTTGGTCAGCCCCCACCCTGGGTGCTGACCTTGATGCCCCCCTCACCTTCTCTGGCTTCTCCCTTCCCAGTTCCTAATATTCTTGCTGCATTGGATTTTGCTTCCAGAACCCTTCCCCTGTACCTGTTCCACCCCCTCTTGAACCCCTCCACTGTCTCTGCCTCCACCAGCCCCCTAGGCAGCGTATTCCATGGCTCCACCACCCTCTCAGTGAAGTAGCACCCCCTCCTTTCTCCCCTGAATCTTCCCCCCTCCAGCTTCCACACATGCCCTCTGGTGGCCCCCTCCTCCTTCCTTCGAAGCACCCTGACTGTTCCTCCCCTATTTACCCTCTTCATGTACCTGAAGACCTCTATCATGTCTCCCCGGTCCCTTCTCTCTTCCAATGTGTACATATTTAGCTCTTCGAGCCTCTCCTCATAGGTCCTGTCCGCCAAGCCCCAAATTATTTTGGTTGCCCTCCTCTGGACCCTCTCCAGGAGGTTAATGTCCCTCCTTAAGTGTGGCCTCCAAAACTGCACGCAGTACTCAAGGTGTGGCCTCACCAAGCAGTTATACAGAGGGAGTATCACTTCCCTCCTTCTGGAGGTGATCCCCCTAGCGATGCATCCCAGCATCCTGTTGGCCTTGGCTGCTGCCCTCCTACAAGTCTCAGAGTTGTTCATCTTGACATCCACCACCACGCCCAGGTCCCTCTCAGCCATCGAGACTTGTAGCATTCCCCCCCACAGGGTGTACACTTGGTCCGGGTTTCTGGCCCCCAGGTGGAGTACCTTGCATTTCCCTGCATTGAACCTCAGCCTCCACTTTCTAGACCATCTTTCCAGAGCCTCCAGGTCCCCCTGTAAGGCCACCCTCCCCTCCTCCCCATCCACCACCGCCCCCAGTTTCGAGTCATCCGCAAAGAGACTCATCTCACTCCTGATTCCTGTCCTTATGTCAGAGACGTAGGCGTTGAACAGAAGGGGCCCAAGGACTGATCCCTGTGGGACCCCACTAATGACCCTCCTTGGGGATGAGACTATCCCGCCAACTACGACCCTCTGGGTCCGGTCCTGGAGCCAATTGCCTATCCATCTGATCATCTGGTTCCCCACCCCCATTTCTCCCAGCTTATCCAACAGGCCCACGTGAGGAACAGAGTCAAATGCCTTGCTGAAGTCTAGAAAGAGGACGTCCACTGGTCTACCCAGGTCCAAGGCACTCGTCACCCAGTCATAGAACTCCACAAGGTTTGTCTGACACGATTTCCCCAGGATGAATCCATGCTGTCTATCGTCCAGGCACCCTGACTTATCCAGGTCCCCCCTAGCTTCTCCTTGACAATGCCCTCCATCACCTTGCCCACCACCGATGTCAGGCTGACAGGCCTGTAGTTCCCTGCCACCTCCCTTGATCCCCTCTTGTGGATAGGCACTATATGCGCCACCTTCCAGTCCTGGGGCACCCACCCTGTCCTCAGAGAGATGGTGAAAAGCTCCGACAAGGGTTTCGCCAGGACATCCACAAGTTCCTTCAGCACTCTGGGATGTAATTTATCTGGCCCCGGTGCTTTCTCCGTCTTAAGGGAACTGAGGGCTTCCCTCATTCTCTCTGCTGTGATTTCCACTTCCTGTACCTCTTCTTCCTGCTTAGCCCTCCCCCCTCCAGCCAGTGATGCCTCCCCCTCTCCCCAGTCCCGCCGATCGGTAAGGGTCCCCCCCTCCTCAGTATCTCTGTCTCCTCCCATGTATGATGCAGCACCCCCATTTTCCTTGGTGAAAACTGAGATGAAGTACTCATTTAGTACCTCAGCCTGCTCCCCAGGTCTTGTGCCCATCTCTCCCTGATTTAATCTTGCTAATCTGCCCCTTCACCCTTCGTTTTTCCCCAACATCTAAAGAACCCTTGTTCCCTCTCCTAATTTCCCTGACCAGGTTCTGCTCCTTCCTTGCCTTAGCCGCCCTCACCACCCTAGTGGCCCTTCTGGCCATCAGCTCGTACTCCCCTCGATCCCTTTCACTCCTTGAGCACTTGAATTGCTTATAGGCTGCCTTCTTTCCCCGCACCACCTCCTGGACCTCCCTGGTCCACCAGCAGGGTTTTGGGGCCCTACCGCATTTTCATCTTACTCTTGCTCAGGTACTGATAGCATCCTGCACCCCTCTCCTGATAATTTCCCACCTACTATCAGCGTCCATGTCTGACCCAATCCCATCCAAATGCTCCTTAAGGATCCTTCCCATTTCTTTAAAATCCACCCCCCTGAAGTCGGTTACTTCTGTCTTTGTGCAGCCTTCTACCCCTCCTAGGTCCAGGCAGAACCAGACCATGGCATGGTCACTCTCCGCCAATGGGTCCCTTACCTCCAGGCCCCCAATCTGGTCACTGTCTGCCAGGACCACATCCAGTACCTGCGCCTCCCTGGTCGGTTCCCTCACCTGCTGAGTTAGGAACGCATCTTGAAAGACATCCAACAACCTCTGTTCCCTGGTCACAGAGGATGTCAGTCTCCCAGTCTGTTCCTGGCATGTTTAAGTCCCCCAACACCACCACCATTCCTCTGCCCAGTCTGCAGTGTCTCCCAACATCTGCCACCAGACTCTCCTCCAGCTCCTCCTCCAGG
The DNA here is from genome assembly GCA_016271365.2 of Neoceratodus forsteri. Lineage (NCBI taxonomy): Eukaryota > Metazoa > Chordata > Ceratodontiformes > Ceratodontidae > Neoceratodus > Neoceratodus forsteri. Next base: position 114,251,261 of record JADMNL010000022.1, read on the forward strand.
GCAGGGGGTCTATACACCACTCCTATTTTACCTCCTGCCCCTTGTTATCAAGGTGACCCAAACGCCTCCACTGTTCCCTCCACCTCCTCTACTCCCTATGCCAATGCAGTTTTGACTATCACTGCTACCCCTCCTCCCCTTTCCTCCCCCCTGTCCTTCCTGAACATAGTGTAACCCTCCAGGTTCAGGTCCCAGCCATGTCCTGCAGTGGCCCAAGTCTCAGTGACCGCTGCCACATCCACTGCTCCCTCAGTTAGCATCGCCTGGAGCTCAGGCATTTTATTGCCCAAGCTCCTGGCATTTAGCAGGACTACCTTCCACCCTTTCCCTATAGTTCCATTTCCCCTGCATGCGTTCCCATGGGGATTCTGTTTTCCCCTGGTCTGCACTTTGCCAGTCGGCCTTTTCCCGCAATCCTCCAGCTCCCAATGGGGGTGGAGACAGAGTCCCTCCTTTATCGGCACCCGCTTGACAGCCTTTTCTCCCATCCCCCCCCTTCACAAGTTTAAACCCCACTTTTCACCTATGAACCCCTCTATTTTCAACTTAAGGATTCCCCTCCCCTCCAAATTGAGATGGAGTCTATCTCTAGCATACAGCTCCTTATCCTCCCAGGTCTCCCCCCAATCCCCATCAACCCATACCCTCTGGCCTCACACCACTCCCTGAGCCACTGGTTTATCTCCCTAATCTTCCTTTTGTGTTCCCCACTAGCCCTTGGCACCAGCAGGATTTCTGAGAAGGAAACTGTGCATCCTATGTCATGACAGACCCTGGCAAGCTCCCTGAATCTTGCCTATATCTCTAGCTCGCTATTTCCCTCAATGTCATTTGTACCCAGGTGGACCAGTATGTCCGGGGAACCCCCACAATCCTTTGCCAGCTGATATACCTCGTGCTTAGCCCTGTGCACCGTTAGTCCAGGGAAGCATCTTGTTCTAACTGGCCAGGCTTCTCCCTCCCTATCCCATTTGATACCCCTGATCATAGAATCCCCCAACAGGAGCACTCTGACCGCTCCTTTTCCTCCATTTCCCCCTTCCATGTCCCTCATCCTTTCTACCGGCCCCTCCACCCAGCCGGCTCCTTGTTCCTCCCCCTATCTGGGTGCCACATGCCACCCCCTCCTTATTTACCATGGCCACCCCTCCCTCCAATCCTATGCCTCTCCTCCTCCTGAGTATCCTTCTGTACCTTGCTAATTCCCCCCTCACTGCTCGCGACTGGTCCTTCTCCCCATCTGCTAAACTAGCCTGGCCTGTCCTCCTTCCTTCCTGTCTCCATTTAGTTCCACCTTGCTCGTCGTGCTCCCTGGCCTAAACCCTCAGCTCCTTTACTGAATCCTCCTTGTACTTCTGGTCCTTCTCCTTACGTTTCCTCCCAACTGGTCCTTCTCCTTGCGCTTTCCTCCCTCTTCCCCTGCCCCTCCCGCTCTGATTCACAGCTCCCCCATTTTCCTGCATTCCAGGCCCCCTGTTCTTCCTGCTATCTGGCCCTGCCTCCTGCCCCCACTCCTTTCCGTCTCTAACCACCCCTGTTGTGGCTACATCACCCCCTCATCCTCGAGCAGAAGAAGAGATTTGAAGCAGTTACTGAGTGTAAGGTCTGATCCACCTCCCGCCTTGCTTCCCTCTGTCCAGCCCTGGCCATCTGCCTACTTCCCTAAGAATGTTGTCCTCCGTCTCTCCTTTGTGAGGTCCCCAGTTACCTGCCTGCTTCCTTGGTAGTGTCCTTTTGGACCCCTCTGCCAGGGTCCCTATGTGTCAGGCAGCTACAGTATGTTCCTTTCTTAAAGGGCTATAAGTTTTCTTTTATTATCCCCCCCAAGTTTTCCTAATTGTGCCCATCCTCTAGATAAAGTTCTGGTATAGGCACATCCCTTGGCCAAATGTAATTACTGCTCTGTTATACTGTATAGGAGCACTTTGGCCTAATGGACAGACAGCAGAGCTGGGAACATGAAGCCCTAATTCTGAATTCCAAAATCACTACTGACTATCGTATGACTCTCAGCAAGTCATTTAACCTCCCTGTGCTTAAACTGTCTCCAGTTTCATTAATGTAATTCTGTGCTAGGTTTTTTTTCCCATATTGATTTTTATGCACCTCCTTAGTGTTGCCCCAGGGATAAACAGTACCTTGTTCTGGCAATCTGCAGTCATACAGGTGGCAGAAGATTTTTCCTCCCAAGTTTCTCTTTTAATCCTGCATCCTCCTTCTTTTGCATGAGATGTGCCCTACAGCCTCAGCAATGCTGCATATTGCCTGTGGAAGAAGCAAGGTCCCTGGCCAGCCTGCAGGGGTCACTGTGTTCCAGAACCCATCACCAGCCCTCCCCCCTCTGAGGCCCACTGACTTCTGGCAGCTGGCCAGACCCAGTGCTGTGACCGAAATTTGCCCCTGAACTCTGGTCATCTGTACAGCACCGTGACATGCTGCCACTGGGCCATCAGAGCGGCCCTATTTTTGTGCGGTTTGACTCTCCCTGTGCACCTTAAATAGATGCATCATACTCTACCCTCCTTTGCCAGGATTTTAAGGTGTTTTGAGATGGTTTGCATGAAAGGTTCTATATAAAACCAAATTCCTTTCTTTCCTTTGCTTGAAAGCAACCTTCTGAGTACAGTAATACCTTTTGCCGTTTGTAGATGTTCTGTAGGGGAGCAACTTCGCAGTCCTTGTGAGCGCCGAATACTTTGCACATGGAGCAGGTTGGGGTCTCGAATGTCAGGCAGTAGATGTTTATCTTCTCATCTTCATGCTCCTCGCACAACAAGTGCTGTTCTGTTGCCTTGCTGTGGATGGGTCTAAAGAAGGAAAAAATTCAGTCATGGGTTATCGTCATCTTTGTTTCTCCTCACTTTATTCCATTTCATTTTTATTCCTTATACTTTTAGGCTGATGAGTATAAATGCCTCTTTTCACCAGCAACAAGCTGCTAAATAACAAATCACAACGGTACAAGTGATTAAAATGCATTCACATACTTTTTTAAGAGAGAGAAAGAGAGACACACAATCTTGATTTTCAACAGGAGCTAACTATGAGTGCAGGTGCAATGCTTAACTAATAGCCCTGCAGAACCAGCAACAGAATCACTGCTCAGTAGTCAGTCACTTGCTTTGCACACTTTGTACTCATGCCTGTTGATTAAAAGACATATACTTCACTTTACATTGCACTTTACTTCAGGTAACAGATCAGGTAACAAGTAGTAGGTTAAGTTCACTTACTACAGCAGACCAGAGAAAGCCTGTGAAAGGACATGCGGCTCTTGCATCTCACACTGCACTAGCTTCTGCTGATAATAATAAAGATACTGCACTTTACATAGCACAAGTCTCTCTCTCTCTCTCTCACACACAGGAATAATCTATGGGGGGCAAGGTTGATTCAATGTCTGCTTGTGCGCATATTGGGCCCTTTGTACTAAGGTGCAGAGTGGCTACCCACCGCGCAACATGGGCATGTAGCCACCCCACACCCTTTGCGCCCCCCATGCAGGACTCACAACCGGAGTGCATGCAGACTCAATGCACCCGATCCCCCATGGCTGTGGATTGCACCATGCCGGGGGCATTCCAGGGACATGCCAGTACTACACAGCATGCACTAACCCACATAGTGCTGGCGACATGGGTGCGGGTGGCACTGGGTACACCTGTCACGACCAGGCATAGCCCGGTGTGCACCCCATAGATGTCACCTGCCAGGCATGGCAGACCATAGCTCTGACCCCTTGTGCTGCCACAACCCACTGCGATATACAGGGGGCCGGGGCCACTGAACAGGTGACTGCCTGTCACTGACCGGCCATTGGGGGGTTGTCATTGCATACTACTGGGGGTGTGGGTTAGTGGCAGGGGGCATGGCCAGGAATGGTTTGGGGCAAGGCAGCAGTCAGGTGGTGCGATCCATGGGACAGGAGTGGTGCCTATCACAGGGGTCCGTCTGTGAGCCAGGAGGGTGCTGAGTGCCAGGTGTTGGGATGGGGCTATGCCACATGGGTCCGGTGCCTGCTGTAGGCATGCAGTACCCCAGACCCATGCCTCACCCTGCAAGGGATCCACTTTGGGTTTTAGGAGGGCTATCTCATTGAATGACCGCCCGAGACCTCGACTCCACCCCCGGCCACCACGCAGAGTCCTACGCGCCGGGGGGGCAGAGCTGCAGACAGGTGGCCGGTATTAGTACATGCCGGTATGGGTGCACCTGTCTGCAGGTGCAGAGCTACGCGGGTGGGGTATGTTCTGATTTTGCGTACCCCCACCCACTTTGCGCATAAAGCCCACTATGAGAGAGAGAGAGAGAGTTACCCAATCTGTTGTCCCCTCTCTTTTGACAAGTCACAGTACCTCTGTTTAAAGGTGAGACCAGTTAGATTTTTCCCATGAGAGAGAGAGACTTAAAGTGCAGTATCTTTATTTTTATCCTGTCTGCCGGAGTAAAGTGACTCTTAACTTATTACTTTCTAGCCAATCTGTTACCAATGTAAAGTGCGAGAGTAAAGTGAAGTATCTTTATTTTTATCAACAGGAGCAAGTGCATAAAGAGGTTAATTGTAGTGCAGAACTGAACCAATGCAATGATACCGACCATCTGAATTTTATCAGTGTGCAAAGCAAGTTAATAACTATTACCTGATCTGTTACAGGGCTAGTGCAGACTGTCGTTGGGATTTTATCACACAGGTTCCAGTTGTCGGGATTTGGCCGGACTGGCAATTGTATGGCGGGATTTCAACCGTGCTGGGATTGTGGTGTCAGGCTTTTTGTTGTCAGCATTTCGGTTGTTGGGATTTCATACGGATCCCATTAAAACTTGTAAACATATAGTACAAATACAATATCTTCCTAGTACAACATACATCATAAATATGTGAAAACATTTCTTTTGTGTAGCCAGTACTAAAGTTTGACTTTAAACTTGTGAATGGTGGTACAATTGACAATTTTAAAGGGAAGAAAATTATGAAACATAGGAGCCCTGTACAACATAGATCTTTGACTAGATGACTTTCTGAAGAAAGGGGCAATATAACGCCTTCTACTTTGAGATCTAGTATCATGTGCATTATTACTCCTGCTAAACAAAACAAAGATAGAGTGAGGAAGGGGACCCAGGTTATTTTTTTGTAACAGAATTCCCAAATGTAGACTATATCTATCCTCTAAAGGAAGACACTCCACAGTAGCATCAAGGACACAGTGATGGGTAAATCTAAGGAGGCTGGTAGTAAACTGGCAGATATTATTGTAAACAACTGATAACTTAAATATTATACTCTCACTGGCTGCTGAGTAAACTGGTAGCCCATAGTTGGGTCATGCCTGAAAATAGGCAGTTCTGTCTTGTGCACGTACCCGGTTACCAAAAGCAAATAAATAAATAAATAGTCGATCACTGAAAGTAAGAGACTATGGGCTAGCGACTTGTGGAACTCAGGGATTAAAGAATTCTCGGTCCTAAACAACAAGCCTAATCTTTGGTGTAGTGTGTTAACAACATGCCTCACATATGGCTCAAATGATGAACTTCTAGCTATTATGCACATGTACACCCAAGTACTTAAAACAATCAACTTGTTCTGTTGGTCACCCCTAAAGTCAATAACAGAAAAGTTGGATTCTTTTACCATCCTGGGATCAGAAAATATCAGTAGATTAGTCTTCTTAGAATTTAGAAAATATTTTTGGCAAAAGCTAAGCCTAAAATGAATTAAAGTCAGTTTGTACTCTATTCACTACTTCCTTAACACTGGAATCGGAGTTTTAGATGACTGTATCATCTGCATACAAAATAACCTCAGATTTTTTACAGGCCTGAGGAATTACATTTAAAAACAAGGAAAAAAGGACATGACCCAGAACAGAGCACTGTGGGATTCCACAGGTTATGAGAAGAGAATCAGAATAACAACCTGAAATTAATGTTTTTGAGATCTCCTGGTGAGGTGGTTCAAAAAGCAGTCTGTACTGGAGGGGCGTGGCCAGCAGCTGACCGAGCAAGACATCTTTCTTGGAACTCCGCACTACAGTGGATAAAAAATTTAATAAAACTTAAAAATAACTTATTTTTTCGGCAGTTCCAGTTTACCTCAACAGTCACCTACCTGCCCTGCCACTAGAAAGAGCAACCCTTAGGTATCCAGCTCATCGGAGGACAGAATGGGGAGACTGAAAGCCATGCCACAACAGGGACAAGCACATGTCGCAGGGAACAAACCCACCAATGCGGAGGTTAAGGCCATTAAAAAACTGGAATGCTTTGTCAAGGAGCGTGACAAAAAAATAGAAAGTTTCACAACACGGGTGACTACTGTGGAATCAAAGCTGGACACAGTGGTTACCAACTCTAAGCAGTCCAGATCAATGGACGAGAAAGCTGTTATAGCAACTGCGGGATTAGTCAATGAAAATAGACTCCTTAAGCAGCGCTTGGAAAATTTAGAGAATGGGTCTCGATCGGCAAATGTCCAGATCTTGGGTGTTCCTGAGGACCATGAGGGCACAACTCTTTTAGATATAGTGTCATCATTGCTACAAATAACTCTCGGGCTCAATATGGAAGGTTTATTTCTTCAGGCCTACAGGATTACACCTCGACATAAACCCACCCAGTCCGAGACCCCACAGACTATCATTCTGGTTACAGCGGGGCCCATGATTAAGGAGCAGATCCTGCAAGTGGCTAAAGGAAACGGTCTAATTCGACTTGCTGAAGGCTCTAGGGTACATTACTTTCCCGACATCTCTTATGCTACCCGCCAACATCATAAATCCTTTGATGCAGTCCGGGCAGAACTTCGCCAACTGGGGATTTCAAATGTACTGTTATACCAAGCTAAACTTCGTTTATGCTATGCAGGTAAAACCTTTCTTTTCAATGACTGGATTGAAGCAGGCAAGAGATTATTAAAATTAAACTGGACTTCAAGAGTCACAAGGAGAGTGATGCCCATGAGACTGAAGGGGAACGAAATGAACTCATAGTATTACTCTGGTGAATGGGCCAAGTAAAATGTTTAATCTTAGTGCCTAAAGGGTGATTGTATTGGAGTGTTTTCAATATTTTGTAGTAATGTGGAAACGATGTTTATAGCTCCAAATAGCCCCATACTCCTGTATTTGCAAATGCAGGTGAGAGTGTTTTGGTTTTAAGATGTCTTCTAAAAGTTACAATGGAAATCTTTTCAGTTTTACATGGACTTATGAAAGGTTTTCTGACCAAAATTCAAGACTGGTTCACTCAGGGACTTATCGAGGACTTAATGTTAGCTAGAGGTCTGTGGTCCTGGTGCAATTGGCCATTTATATATATATATATTCTTGGGATTTAAGTGTAATCTTGTTATTACGACAGTTTTTTGTTTGATAACCCCCTCCACATTGTATCGGGGGAAATATGAAAATAATCCTGTGTAAAAAACATGTGGAACATAATTTCTATGTCATGGAACCTAGTGAAGTGTATTGAATGTGTAATGTGCATACTCAATAAACAAAAGTTTACAAAAAAACATTCTGTGCTATCCTGAGAGAAGTAACACTCAGTTAAAGCCTTTACTAACAACTCATAGTCAAAAAGATCGAAAGCCTTGGTGAGGACAATAAACATAGCTGCGGTATGTTGCCCTTTGTTGATTGCACCATGCACACTGGTAGTGAACCTCACCAAGGCTGTCTTAGTATTATGGGAGGCAAGAAACCCATGTTGAGCACTTGTAGGAATATTGTATTTATCCAAGTAAGTCGTGACCTCATAGAAAACAATCCTTTCGATAATTTTAAATAATGGTGCCAAAAGAGAAATGGGACAAAAACTAAAAACTAACTCCTTAACAAGGAGCCCTGTACAACATAGATCTTTCTCACTCCCATCCTGTCCAGGTTGTGTTATGTAATGCCAGGTCGATGAGGAACAAGACTGCCATAATGGCAGGTCTGGTATCCTCAGTCGACCTGGCATGTATCACGGAGACCTGGCTGGACGAAAATAGCGCTCCCATCCTGGCAGCGACAGTTCCAACCAGGTACTCCATAATACACAACCCAAGGCAGGATCGTAGGGGCGGGGGGTGGCTATTTGTTTTAAATCTAGCCTGAACCACACGGTGCTACCTGTTGGTCCTGCACAGTTCTTTGAGTGTGTGGCTGCCCGTGGTGGCATCATTGCGGGCTACAGAGTACTCCTGCTCTATCGTCCCCCAGGAGCTGATGGGGATTTTTTGTGGGAGATCGAGGAGCTCGTTGCCAGCCTGGTGTTGGAGTCCCCAGGTGGTTGATCCTGGGGACTTCAATGCCTGGGTCAACAGCGGGCTCTCGCGCTTTGGAGAAGATCTCCTTAGGAACATGGAGGCCCTGGGCCTGTCATAACATATTACAACAGCAACGCACTCAGGTGGCCACATACTGGATCTTGTTTTTTCATCAAGTCTAAATATTTTTTTACCTCAGAGTTGATCTGGTGGTTTGGTCAGATCACTGCACCATGGGGTTCACATTTAGGGTCCCTCCAGTTGGTTCCACCGCTGTGGAGATGGTCCGGAACCACCCTTTAAGAGGAATTTCCTTAGAGGGACTGGTGGCAGTGCTGAACCTATCAAGTGTTGAGGCAGCATGTGCAATTGGGATGGAGGAGGCTGTGGCAGCCTATAATGGGGCTGTCAGTGCTGCCTTTGACTCGATCGCACCTGTTCATGTCTGCCCCATATCTACTCACCGAAGACCTCCATGGTTTGATGAGGATCTCTGGGGTTTAAAGATTAAGGGATGAAGGTCAGAAAGACATTGGAGGAGATCTGGCCTGATGGAGGAGAGATTGGCCCTGAAATCGCATTATGCGGTCTATCAAGGGGCAATCTCCCGGAATAAGGCAGAATTTTTGTCTAGGGAGATTACTGGGGCAAGGAACAGACCGGCTCAGCTCTTCCACATGGTAGACGGGCTTTTACATCCTGCCTGTCTCTATGTTGGGGGAGCAGGTTCTAGCACAAGGTGTAAGGAGTTTGCTCTGTTCTTTGCCGACAAGGTGACCTCTATCAGGTCGGAGATCTCGTCGAGTGTGTCTTGAATTGGCTGCAGTGCTCAGCCTGAGTTGTGCCAAAACACTCCTCCTGTCTGGGATGAGTTTGAACTGGTCGAGGTGGAGGAGGTGGTTGAGATAATCTCGAACCTCAACCAACCCAGTGCAATCTAGACCTAGGTCTGACCCGCCTTTTGGTTGGTTGTCTGGACTGATTGGACCTGTGGTTGCTGGGATTGTCCGTAGTTCATTGAGGAGTGGGGTCTTTCCATCGGTCTTGAAAGAGGCCTTGATTAGACCCCTCCTGAAGAAGTCCTCTTTGGACCCGGACTGCCTCAGTAACTACAGGCTGGTCTCAAACCTCCCATTTTTAGGAAAGGTTATTGAAAACGTAGTGGCCGTTCAGCTTGAGAGATGTCTCACCTCCTCATCCACCTATAAGCCATTCCAGTCTGGGTTCTGTGTGAGGCATAGTATGGAGATTGCCCTGGTGAGGGTGCTTAACAATCTCCTGATGGTGAGAGACAAGAGAGAGCTTACCATCCTAGTCCTCCTGGACCTCTCCACAGCATTTGACACCAGGCACCATGAGGTGCTGCTTGACTGCCTATGGTTCTGGTGTGGTCTGTCTGGTACTGTCATCAACTGATTCAGGTCATACCCAACAAAGTACAAAGGGTGATGATGGGACTTGTCTCATCTAACCCTAGGCCTCTGAGCTGTGGAATTCCACAGGGTTCGGTCTTGTTGCCCTTGTTGTTCACCGTGTACATGCTGCCATTTGGAGACATTATCAGGCAGTACAGACTGGGTTTTCACTGCTATGCAGATGATACCCAGCTGTACCTGTCCTCTGTACCTGATACCCAAGGTAGCAGCCTCTGTATTTACCAGCTGCCTCAAGGAAATCCAGACGTGGATAACTCAGAACTGGCTTAAGCTCAACCTAGACAAGACTGAGGTACTGGATGTGGATCCAGGTAGTCGGGCAGGGGGAATGAGGGGTTACCACCTGGACTTGTGCTGGAGAGGTCCCCTTGCCCCATCTAGATGGGTGAAGGATCTGGGTGTAATCCAAGATGATAGCTTGACCTTGGAAGACCAGGTGTCAGCCATGGTCAAAAGCGGATTCTATCACCTTAGAAACATTGCCCGGATCCGAACCTTGATCCCATCTGAAGACCTGGCCATAGTGGTACACACTTTAGTCATGACCAGACTGGACTACTGTAATGCCCTCTACCTAGGGTTAGCTGGAGGCAACCTCTGCAGGCTGCAGCTGGTGCAGAAAGCATCAGCGAGACTTGTGTCGGGAGTTAGAAAGTATGATCACATTACCCTGGTCCTCCGCGAACTGCACTGGCTGTCAGTCAGGCGGCAGATTGTCTTCAAGATAGGGCTCCTGACCTATAAGGCCCTGCACAGAAGGAGACATGTCTATCTACAAGATCTCCTTGTCCCCAACCATCTGCCCCAGGCACTTCATTCTGCTGGGAGAGACCTCCTTCGAGTTCCCAGGGTTAGGTTGCGGCATTCTGAGGATAGGGCATTATATGCGGCCGCGCCTACCCTGTGGAACTCACTGCCTGGATATTTAAGGGAGACTGCCTCGGTGGAAGCCTTTAAGAAAGAGTTAAAAACATTTCTGTTCCAGCAAGCTTTTACTGATTGATTAATAGTGCACTATTTTAAGTTCTATAGATAGACTATTGCTCCCAGCTATAGTGATTTTATGTTTGTATTTTAGTATGATTAATTGTATTGTTTTATTGTACAGCGCCCAGAGTCTAAGGAAATGGGCACCTTAAAAATAAAGTATCTATCTATCTACACAAATTTGTGAATAGGGTTGATAATAGCTGTTTTCCATTTGTCAGAGAAAATTCCAAAACACAGACAATGATTAAAGATTAAAACTAAGGGTTAAGAGCTGGCCTGGTGGCACTGAGAGTTGAGGCACTGGACACCACACCTCAGACCATGCTGGTGACCTGGGTTCAGGCTCCAGCTCGGGGTGCCGGGGGTCAGCTGGGAGGGCCTAGGAGCCAATTGAGCTGGCAGCTCTCCTCCTTGGGAGGGATCCGAGGGTCTTCTCAGAGCTGGCCACCTCCTGGTGGAGGCTTGACAGTGGTGCCATGCATGAGGAGCCCTGGCGCTAGGTCAGGAGAGGGCAGAAGGGGCCGTTACTGGAGCAGCCGTGCACATGCGCGCCACCATGCACATGCACTACTGCATTCTGGGGCCTTGGGGTAGTGGGAAGAAAATATGAGAACACGGGGCCAACGGCAGGATGAAACCTCTGGGCTGGCTCTTGGGGGTCTCACAGGACATGCAGAGCTTTACAAGATCCCAAATGACCCCCGCAGTCTGGTAGGTTGGCCACGCAAGGCAGCGACCCATCAAGGAGGATAAAAATGAAGACAGAAAAAAAACCTAAGGGTTAAGCCAACTCAGAAATAGCTAATTTTAGTATTTTGTAATCAATACCATCCATGCCAATGTTAGGGTGTGGATCATACTTCAAAACACAGTCCATAATCATTTTAGATGAAACAGAATAAAAATAGAATTTGGGTTGATTAGACCCCACCTTTGTGTCATAGTTCATATCGGAAACAGTTACATTCAGATCTCCCCTAAACCTTTCCAGATTCTCTCCCCCAAAAATCATTAAACATCCCTGCAACCTGTTTGGGGTCACTAACCAAAGTCAAGTCACTCTGAAGAGTAAAGGTCTCAGTATTGCCATCCCTCCCTTTAAGCAAATTTAAAGTCCTCCAGGTTTTTTGGGGGTCTCCCAAGTCATTGGTTTGTTTTGTTCTATAGAAACTGAGTTTAGCCTCCAGAACTTCTGATTTACATTTGTTTCTTAAGTGTTTAAATTCCTGTAATAACAGGGAATCCCAGAGGCCTTGCCTTTTCCATAGTTTATCTCTCATTTTCATAAATTTTAAAAGATCGGGAGTAATACATTCCTTTTTAGAAGTTTTAATTCAATGGACCTACGCAACCAGAGTAGTTTTTTGCTTGTACAACTGTGATAACTGTTTGGCCATTCGCACTCTCTATCCCATGGGGAATTACCACCTTACAGGGTTACCAAAGGCAAGGAGCCCTCAAAGAGGGTTCCACCCCTAGAGGTGCTGTGGGAAGATTCCCTTGGCTGAAGATACCTTAAGAAGGAGCCCCCTAAGGAAAGAGGCATGCTGCCAAAGATGGAGAGGAAGATGATGGGGCAAAGAAAAAATGCTTCAGAAGGAGGCTGTGAGGAACTGCTTATATAGCTCAGGAAGGCAGTGTAGCTGGTTGCTCACCCCACTGAACTACAGGCATAGCCTTTCAATTCAATGGTCTACTCATCCAGTATAGTGTTATGCTTGTGCAACTGTGTTACTTTGCTTTGGCAATTGTGACAACTGTCTGGCCATTCACACTCTCTATTCCATGGGGAATTACCACCCTGTAGGGTTACCAAAGGCAAGGAACCCTCGAAGAGGGTTCCACCCCTAGAGGGGCCAAGGGAAAATTCCCTTGGTTAAAGATACCTTAGGAAAGAGCCCTAAAAAGAACATTCAGCAGTAAATGTTGACTACGAGGTAAAGAAGCAGACTGACAGCAATGAGACAGCTTGATGAAACACAAATGGATGTATATGTTGTCAGGATAGTGCTGATAAAATAGATTACAATGATAACATCACAGGGCTTCCTAAACAGAGAGGGAACAGTGAGCGGGGCCTCCATCCATCTCCATCCAGCAGCGGAAACCTACCTAAGGAAACTAAGGAATATACTATAAACTACTAACTACAATTTAGGGAGGCAGTATAGCGCAGTGGTTTAAGGCTCTGAGCTGCAAATCTGGAGACCTGGGTTTGAATCCCACAGCCCCCACTTGCATACTGTGTGACCCTGAGCAAGTCACTTAACTTCCTTGTGCTCCCAGGTTGCACCTGTAAGCAAACTTTCAGTTTAGTGTGTCTCTCCAGGTAAAAAAAAACATATGACCTTTGGCATGGAGGGGATGAAAAACACCCTTTTTAAGAGGAGGAAACCTCCAGGGATCCAAGGCCTAGGTTGCCTTCCCTCCAGGCTGGGGGTAGTTTATTTAGTGACTGCTACATACAGATGCATGGTATTGTGGTATGGCTACACACATATGTACCGTATCCCAGTATGATGACACACAGACGCGCCATATCCCACTACAGCTACACACATACTCACTGCAACCAGTGCAACACCACACATATGCACTGTAACCCACTATGACTACACACATACATAGTGTAACCTGATATGGCTACACACATATGCACTGTATCCAGCTACAACTATACACAGATGTGCCATAACCTGCTACAGCGACAAACACACTGTATCCCAGTGTGGCTACACACACACACATATGCCGTAACCCGCTATGGCAACACACATTCACACTGTAACCCCCTACAGCTACACACATATGCACTGTATCCCACTACAGCTACACACACACACACAGTGAATGCCATAACCCACTACTGAAACATGCATAAGCGAAATATCCCACTACTGCAACACACTTACACACCATATCCCACTGCAGTGACACACATACACACGGTATCCCGCAATGGCTACACACATACACACTACAACCCGCTACAATGACACACATAAGCATCGTATCCTGCTACAGTGACACACACATATATGCTGTAATCTGCTATGGCTCCTCACATATGCACCGTATCCCACTATGGCCACACACATACGTGCAGTAGCCCACTACAGTGACACACATGCGTGCCGTATCCCACTACAGCAGCATGCATACATGCTGTATCCTGTACAAGATACACACAAACACAGCTCAACACACACACAGCCACATGTAGGACAGCTGGAAAGGAAATACCAGAACATAATGCCACATGCAAGGGTTTAAAGAAGAATGCATGCCAACCAGTTCCATAAGGAAGGATAGTGGTAGTTGCTGATGCATTGCGGAACAAGTAGACTGATGCAGCAAGGCTGCTGGTACATAACAGCAGAACACAAAGGGAATGGCTGCTCAGCTGGGAGCCAGCCGGGTGTAAACAGCTGGGATTGCAAGTGGAGCCGAGACGGCTGCAATGAATGAAAACAACAACAATTGGAGCACAATAGCACAAAAATCAAACAATAAAGCTGGATAGTAGGCAAACTTAGAGCCCAAAAGAATAAAATAGAAATTTAAAGAAGCCCAAAAAGAAACCCAAACTAAAAGAGCACAGGAACAAGAAAACAGGAGTACAGCAAGAAGAGGGAGTTAGAGAGGCACAAGCTGCCACTAGGAGGCAGGAAGCAAAATACTGACTTAGAAGTAGAGGTACAAACCAGGCAGAAAGACCAGCACAAACAAGCAGAAAGTCCAGCACAAACCAGAGTCCAAAGTATGAGGAAAGGAAGTAGAGCAGAAGCAACGCTTGAGGGGGGCAATGCCCCAGCAGATCCCAGGAGACAAGACTGACTAACAGAGCCTCCAGCTGGCAAAGAAAAAAAATTTTCAGAAAGAGGTTGGCAGGAACTGCTTATATAGCTCAGGAAGGGGGGGTGTGGCTGGTTGCTTACCCCACTGAACTACAGGCATAGCCTTCCAATTCTCATTTTCTTTTTAGGAATTACTCTATCATATAATGTACCTTCTTAAAACCAAGACAAAAATGTAAGCAGAGCAACATTTATATTCAAAATTGTTTCTAAAAAAATACCAATCAGACTCAGCAAAAGCCAATTTCAAGATTTCAATATTAACGGACTTTAAATTTCTAGTGCAGTATAGATGAAAAGTAGAGGGCTACTAGCTCTCGCTGTTGTCCATTCACAGTAGATCAAACAGTGGTCACTCATCAAATCAAGAGAGTACTCTGAAAGTGACTACCCTGTGAAGATGGGTGACCATTATCCAATCAAGGACACTACCTGATCCAGACTTATAACTGGTGCCAGTGGTTTCAGAAATCAACTGCTGGACCCCAATTTCATGGAATAAATCCCTGACTCCAGTTGCAGACTCATGACCCCAAGTAATAGTGAAGTTGCCTACCAAATCTATTCTCTGTTAGCCAGAAGAGTTTGTTTAAATTTGGAAACAATTTCAAGACAAATTTCATTCGTACGAGGAGGAATAAAAACGGAACCATCAGTGAGGTGTTTCTTAGTGCCCAGCACAATGTCAACAGATATAAAATTACAACCATTGAAAGCAATTGATGGACAGAGCTCTTGAGTCTGCAAATTACATAGAAACATAGACTTTGACAGAAGATAACGACCACTTGGCCCACCCAGTCTGCCCATTTCCCTACCTACTGGATAAGCTGCAGATTTTAGTTAACCTACAGCCTACTTCCTGCCACCCCCACTGCAATTGCTTTATGTCTGTCCCATGCATTTTTGAATTCCTCCACTGTTTTAGACCCAACAACCTCCCAAGGAAGGCGGTTCCATGCATTCACCACTCTGTCTGTGAAAAAAATGTCCCCACATTACCCCTGAGCCATTCCCCCTCTATCTTTAAATTGTGCCCCCTTGTTCTTACACATCTCTTTTTCTGAAAGATGCTACCCTCCTGGACTTTGTTGATTCCCTTGAGGTACTTGAACGTTTCTATCATGTCCCCCCGTCCCTCCTTTCATCAAGGGTATACATAGTAAGCTCTCTCAGTCTCTCTTCATATGGTTTGTGATGCAGATCCTGCGCCATTTTAGTTGCCCTCCTGTGGACTGTTTCCATCCTGTCTATGCCCTTGCGTAGATGAGGTCTCCAATACTGCACACAGTACTCCAGATGGGGTCTCACCAACTGTCTGTATAGAGGGATAACCACTTCCCTTTTTCTACTTGTGTTGCCCCTTCCTATGCATCCCAGTAGCCCCCTGGCTCTCCTTACTGACTTCTCACATTGCTTGCCCACCTTTAGATCATCTGATATGACCACCCCAGGTCCCTTTCCATTTTTGTTGTTGTTACTACATCCCCTGCTATTTTGTACTCTTCTCCTGGGTTTTTGTTTCCCAGGTGCATTACTTTGCACTTCTTTGCATTGAATCTAAGTTGCCATATGTCTGACCATTCCTCCAACCTTGCCTAGTCCCTTCTCATCCTTTCTACCCCCCTTGTGTATCAACTCTGTTACAGATCTTTGTGTCATCTGCAAAGAGTCATACCTTTCCCTCCAGACCCTCTGCAATGTCACCTATAAAGATGTTAAAGAGGACTGGACCTAGTACTGAGCCCTGAGATACTTCACTAGTGACCCCTCTTTCTTCAGAATGTGTTCCATTCACTATTACCTTCTGTGTCCTGTTGTACAGCCAGTTTGCTACTGAGGCTACCACCCTGGGACCCACTCCCAGGCTGGCTAACTTGATTATTAATCTTTTGTGAGGGACTATGTCAAATGCCTTGCTAAAGTCTAAGTAGGCCATATCCACAGCCCCACCCTGGTCTATTACTTTGGTCACCCAGTCAAATAAATCTATTTGATTCATCTAATATGACCTTTCTGCTGTAAATCCATGCTGCCTTGGGTCCTGTGCCCCACTGGCCTCTAGGTACTCAACAATTCTTTCTTTCAGAAGTGATTTTATCATTTTCCCTACCACTGAGGTCAAACTTACAGGTCTGTAGTTTCCTGCTTCTGCCTTGCTCCCACTTTTGTGAAGGGGAATCACATCTGCCCTCCTCCAGTCCTCAGGTACCACCCCATCCTCCCATGATTTGTTAAAAAGTATGGTCAGTGGTGTCACTAGGTCCTCCCTTAGTTCTTTTAGGATTCTGGGGTGAATTCTGTGAGGCCCCATTGCTTTGTCCACCTTGAGTTTTAGGAGTTCTTTCAGGATTCTTTCTTCTGTAAATGGACTGGTGTCAACCCCCCTACCCAGAGTGCTTCTATTGCCTGGTTTAGGTAACTCCTCCTCATCTTTCATCCTCATCCACCTTTCGGATGAGACGTTAAACTGAGGTCCCATCTGCTTGGATTGGTGGTAGTTCAGGTGGATGTTAAAGATCCCATGGCACTTATCGAAAAGAGTAGAGGAAGACTTTATTAAGGAAATCATACATATCAAAACAAAACAATCGACAGTATCAAAAAATACAAGCAGAGCACAGGAAAAGCAGACGAAAATTAAACAACAAGAAAAAAGACTAGGAGGAACAAAATCAAATATCATCATTACATGATTGGAAAGTCATTATCAGTAATCCAAGGTAAGTTCCTCCAGAGGGCCAACAAGTGGATCTTTGTGAGAGTCTTAGATTCAGAGAAATAAACATCTTGCATGGACTTAAAAGTATTGCCATATAGTTCATAGTATGAAAGTTCCTGTTGTTGAAGAGTAAACAGGCACCTGGAGTGCCAAATAAACCATTTAATAATAGAAAAAATAACAAACAGCGTGCTCTTATCCCAAGTAGTCCAATTACTGGGATAGTTACCGTATAAAAGAGCTGGATATGTGAGATGTAAAAAAAAGGGTAAATCAGACTTATCATAAAGGAATTTCCAAAAGTCAAGAACATAAGAACAAGTAAAATATAAATGCAGCGGAGTTTCAGGTTGAGCAATGCATCCTAGTCTAGAACAAATATGTTCTTCCACCCTCTTATGCTTTTGATTAGCCTTAACATTTAGTCTCTCAAGACAATTTAGCCAATGATGATCTTTATATTTATAAGGGATACGAGGTTCATTTAAAAAAAGAAGTAAGGCATCATGATGTATTACTGGACATTTAGGAAAGACCTCCAAAATACCAAAATGAGTCTCCAAAACAAAGGCATATAGCTGTTTTTTCATGAGGGAAATCACTTGTCTACTTGTGATCCCCCAGGCTTTTAACCTAACAAAAATATCTCTTAAATACAGAGGAGATTGAACACCTTATCAATTTGATGCAAAGTTCCTAAGTCCCATGCTACAAACCAAGGGGAAATGGAGGAAGCAAAGAGATCACACCAACATTTATCTGGGGAATGAAATAAAGGTCTGAAATTAGCTTACAAAAATTGACAGAAAAAAACAGAACTGGGTTAATCATATGCTGTCCACCTTGTTGACGAGGTAAATATAAAACATTCCTCTTGATAGGGTTTAAGCGACTACCCCAGAAAGACTGAAAAAAAACCCAATAAATTTTAACTTCCCTTGACTTAGGAATAGGAAAAACAGAACTAAGAAATAAAAAAGAGGCACCAAATAGGTACGTATCTCATAAACTCTTTTACTATAGCTCATTCTTGTCTTATTCTAATTCTAAACCATACGGGATCCAATTAACAATTTTTTATCCCAGTTATCTACATCCATATGAGGTGACCCAAACTCAATACCTAATATTTTGAAAGGGCCTGACGTTAATGTAAGACCAGCTACGTGACTCTGAGGAGCTAATTGACCTCTCAGAGGCTTCTCAATACACTTCAATAAATTCAAACTAGTACCTGAGATTGTACCATAAGTGTTACAAATAGATAAGGCTTTAACTGCAGAGATCATTCCCCACTAAAAGAACTATATCGTCTGTGTAAGCCAAAGCCCTATTAGGAACGGCAAAGGATGACAATTTAATAGGGTCAATGCCAGAAGAGGAATGTAGAAGTCTTAATAACGGATCTATACTAAAAAAATATAAGAGAGGGCTAATTGGACACCCTTGCTGAATCCCAGTGTTTATGGGAACATGAGGGCCTAAAAATCCATTAATGCAAGGACGGACTGTTGCAGTTCGGTAAAGGGCTTGAAGCCAAGATATAAAAGTAGTGGGGATACCATAATGTTGTAATACTTGCCATAAAAAGACATGTGCTACCTTATCAAAAGTTTGCCATTGGTCTAGGGAAAGAACGAATCCAGCTGAAGGGGAAATGGAATCATGAGAGAACATGTCTCGCAATAAAAGTAGTTGGTCTGTAATCGAGTTTCCCTGCACAGTACAAGACTGAGCTGGAGAAATCAAGAATTTTGTTACTGTTAACAATCTCGCATTCAATAATTTGGAAAGAATTTTAAAATCAGTATTTAAAAGGCTAATAGGTGACCAATTTGATAAATCTAGTTTGATCCCTTTATCTTTAAAGAGAAAAATAAGAGCACCAGTAGACATCTCAAAAGGTACAGATCGTGCCTGTAAAATAGCATTATAAATCGAAGTTAGTTCATCTAATAGTTCACCTTTTAAAAAATGATAAAGATCAGAGGTAAGGCCATCTAGACCAGGGGCCTTTCCTTTAGACAAAGATTGTATAGCAGTAGCAGCTTCCTGCTTGGTAATAGGAGCTACTAGGCCTAGAAGCTGAGTTTGTGGGGAATGTGGAACCTGAATCGAATGAAAAAAAGAAAGAAAATCTGTTTGACTTACATGGGTCACAGAAAATAAAGAAGCAGCATAGTCAGATGCAATGCGCACAATACTGTGCTGATCTTCATGAACCACACCCTGACTGTCATAAAGAGCCGAGATAGTTTTTGACCCTACTACTCCCTGTTGACTTAGCAAGGGGCAAGTATGAAAAAAGGGCCTCGTATTTCATGTTGTTGCCAGGATTCTATATCTGTGGACTGAGACAAACAATATTGTTTCATTTTCTCTTGAAAATGAGCAATCTGAGCCAAGAAATCATGTTTAGTAAGTCATGCAAGAGAATACAAATGTTGGAGTTGTTTGCAGTTTTTTAAGTATGAAAAGTAGGAACCTTTCCGAGAATATCTACCATGAGAGATTAGAAGGGAATGGAGGTCCGATTTTGTTTCTAACCACCAAACAATAGGGTCATCATATAAAGGATATAATGATTTCCTACAATCCAAAAATTGGAAATTAGGTGAAGGAGGCCCAATTCCTGCAAAATCATAGAATTTAACTTCCAATATCCTGGGCCTTTGGGGGGGCAGTGGCTCCCAAGGAAATCAATACCAGATGGTGGTCTGAGTAAGGAGTTGGGTCAACAGAGACAGACTGAAGTGGCAAAGAAAGAGACAAAAAGAAAAAATCAGTACGGGTAGATAAAGAACCTCTAAAAAATGTACGTTCCTGAACACCAGTATGAGACAAAACAGCATCTTTAAGATGTGCCTCACTCACAACTTTATTCAGAGCAGCCATGTCACCAAATATTTTTTTTGTTTTGGTGGCCAAACCTCTATCACCCTGACTTAAACCGCAATTAAAATCCCCTTCCCATATCACAAAATAAGCTATTTGCAAAAAGGGACTGATTTGCTGAAAAAGGAGCGTACGATCAGCTTTAGTCTGTGGAGCATAAGTGTTAATAAGTCTAAAAAAAAACAGCATTCAAAATGAAGTCTACAAGCAAAACCCTACCCGGGACAAGGTCCAATACATGTACTACTGTTGGTGCAATATTATGAAAAAGGATATCAACCCCTGTGCAGCGTTCAGGGCCGATGAACCAATACGAATTCCCTGTAATCCATTCTTTAGTGGAAAAGAAAGATACCAGAAGAAAAAGACCATAAAAAGGAGAATACCACAGTCCTAAGTTTATTTTTAATACTATTGACGTTGGACGTTAAAAGGAGGAATGGAGGGGAAAAGGACATTTAAAGAAAGAAAGGAACTCAAGGTTTTTTTTTCTGAGATGTACCTTTGCGACGGGAGGGTTGGGTAAAAGCATCCATGTCATCCATCAGGACAGACTCAGCAGTGTCCTTAGGCATAACGGAATCAGCAGAAGAACAAACCAAATCCGTGTCAGAATGATCAGCAGTTAAGAGAACCAAAAATTTATTGGAAACATCATGAAATGAGGTTTTAGACATTTTAGGGGTAGGTAAAGGTCCAATAGACCTCTTCCAAGTAGAGGTTCTCCGAGCAGGAGGTTCTTCTAGTATGGGGGGGGCATAGAGTCAGACAGAAGTGCAGGATTCTTAATAGACATAGAGTCAGAAGAGAAATCGGAGGGATTAACAGGAAGGACAGTCAAGGGAGAGGAAGAGGAGTTAAGAGTCCCAGCCACAGGACCTTGCTCCCTAACCTCGGGGGGGGGGTCAGGGATTGAAGTAACAAACAACGTCGTAGTAGGTATATCCGTGACTAACTGTGAACCCAGTGGTTTAGCCACCTGCCGTTCGGCCAGCGAAATCGAAAGACGTTGCTCATCCCTGTCTGCAGAAAGGGATGTCTTATGAGCTGCCTTTGGACAAGTCATGTAAACATGCCCTTCTTCCCCACAAAGGTTACACCGAACTAAGTTTAAACATTGTTTACTGAGATGACCAGTCTTGTGGCATAGGGAACATTTCAGCTGGTCACAAGTACTACTAATATGTCCAGAAAGGCCACATTTATAGCAGGTCTTAGGCTGTCCTGGGTAAAACAAAACCCCTCGGTCTCTACCCAAAAAAAAACTATTTGGAAGATGACGAGGAGTCCCATCATCAGTATGCAGTAGAACACGGATTTTCCAACCACCTGTCCAAATCCCTTCAGAATCAAAAATAGCTTCAGGATGGCTGCGCACAGTACAACACTGTTTCAACCAGTACAGTAGGTCAGTGACGCTGACCCCTTCATTACGGAAGAGAACCGTAATGGTTTTATGGAGTAGGTCTGGTAAGAGGAAAACCTCAAAAGGGGCCCACAAAGGGTAGTTTTGCTTGTTGATAACGAGCCCAAAATTTTCAAGACCACTATTTAATTTAAAACTAACATCAAATCGGATTCTCCAGACACATGAATAAGTGCATATAGTTCTGAAACTTGAAAATGCAAACTTTGTCTCAATAACTGATGACCCACTAAATCCTATCTGGAAATACATCCAAACCCCCTTTGTAAATATCCTGAACTGCGTATAGCGTTTAGCAGAGGAGACAGAGTTAGAAAAAAAGGAAGCATAAGGTTTAGGAGGGGCAACCAGAGGGGGCTGGAAGGCCACCTTAGGAGAACCCGTAGTAGTATTCCTGAGTTCTGCAGGAATAGATTTCGGGATATCAGAATATACTGAATCATCACTGAGGACTGCAGCCTCCTCTTCACTAGGCTGAGTACGAGCCCCTGTAATTCCCCCTGGTTGAAATTCTGGGTTCGCTGAGAAAGCAAAATCTGAGGATAGGTGGAGTAGAAAACGTTGAAGATCAGAACATGGGAGAGAAGAAGCTCAATTAGAATTGAGTATAGATGTACTAGGAGTAGGGGTAGGGGAACCAGGTTTAGGTGCAGGGAACCAGGTTGAAGGAGCCCAGCAGGTGAGACAGTAGCCTGGGGTTCTGAAACAGTACTCACGGTTCTACAAGGGGCGAGGTAGAAACAAGGTGAACTCCTGGAATCTTGATAGGCGTGAGGCTGGAAATCTAGGAACCTGTGTCCGGGGAGTGCACCCAGCCAGCTGCTTGGAGTGAGTTCTCATCCATCCAAGTGTCTTCTTCACTCACAGGGGTGTCCGCCTAACGTAGCTTACGTGGGCTCCCCTGTTTAACCACTTAGTCCTGTCGAGTAGAGTTCTGGCCAGCAGAAAATGAAAATACCGTAACGGTCGCTTGATCCTGTCCAGCGTGGTGAAAAATGATTTCTTTTGTAGCCGGAGCCTCACTGTGGGTCGTCTCCATGGCGACCGACTGCGTTAACAACAACAGGCGCTCGAAACTGGAGCAGTAGAAGATGTTTCTCGGGGTGAAATGAAGATAAAGATCTTTCTTCTTTTCTTGTGGCGTTGTTCTTCTAGTTGTAAAAGATGATGCAGCTCCTGATTAGAAGGACATCCGTCGAGAAGGAGAATCAGTTCCAGGTAAAGCACCAGCTTCCATACTGAGATAGGTCAGAGCAAAGCAGGCAAAGGAATGGAAGCCTGAAACTGCTTGGGCTCCTCAAGAGCTGAGGAAACATTCATTGGAGACTGCATTGAAGCTGTAAAGGAGACGTTCTCCTCAGACGGCAACACATCTTTCCCATCCAACGGCAGCGCCTCAACTGAGGCAGCCATCCTTTGACGGCTCAAAGGGTCCCCCTACTGGCAAACAGTAGGGGAATTTCCCTGGTGTCCTGGCCAAATTTCCTCACTCACTAAAATACCACCAACAGCTTAATCTGGTTCAAGATCAGCTGGCATTCATCTGTATCCCTTCCCTGGGTGGTGCCTGAAAATAGGCAGGATTTGTCTAGTGCACTTACCTGGTCAACAAAAACTAAATAAATAAATAAATAAATAATCTTCTTTAGTGAATACTGAGCAAAAGTATTCATTCAGTAACTCTGCCTTTTCATTGCCTCCTTCTGCCCACCTCCCCTCTCCCTTATTAATCTTCACTATTCCTCCCTTAACCTTTCTATGCTCCCTAATATACCTATAAAAGGTTTTATCCCCCTTCTTAACTGAATTGGCTAATTTTTCCTTGGTTTGGGCTTTTGCTATTCTGACTGCCTTCCCCATTTCTTTCTGCTTTAATTGATACAGTTCCCTATCGTGTTCCTTCTGTGATTCCATATACATTTTGAATGCAGCCTTTTTCTCCTTAACCTTCCCTGACACCTCTTTTGAGAACCATAGTGGTTTTTTACTCTGCTTTGTTTTCTTTATCTGTTTCACACAAAGGCTTGTTGCCTCTATGATGGCAGTTTTGATTTTTCTCCATTGTTCTTCCACCCCTCCTTTTTGGCCATTTGCTAGTGTATTCCTCAGGTATTCACCCATTTTGCCAAAGTCAGCCCTTCTAAAGTCCAGTATGCTTGTTTTTGTATGGCTCGTCTCCATGGTTGTGCTTATCGTGAAGCACACTGTGCAGTGGTTGCTTGTTCCCAGATGTCTACTGACTTCTAAATTTGTGATCCTCTCTCCATTTGAGAGTACCAGGTCTAGTATTGCTCCCTCCCGAGTGGGTTCCAACACTAGCTGTCTAAGGCCTGCCCCCTGCAGGGCATCGAGAATGACCCTGCTCTTGGATGTGGCTGCAGTACATGTCATCCAGTTAACATCTGGCATATTCAGGTCCCCCATCAACAGTATCTCCCCTTTTTCAGCCATTTTGAGAATGTCCTCTATCATTTTCTTGTCCATTTTCTCCCCTTGAGATGGGGGTCTGTATACAACCCCTGTGTGGATTATGATGCCACTCCCTGTCTCCAAGGTGACCCAGAGTTCCTCTTGTCCTCCACCTTTACTTTTTAGTTCTGTAGCTTTGATCCTTCCTTTATGTGAGAGCTACTCCACCTCTCTTTTTACCCTCCATGTCCCTTCTATAGACTGTATACCCGGTATGTTGACATCCTAGTCATGGTTCTCTGTGTACCATGTTTCTGTGACTGCCACAATATGCAGTTGTTCATCTTCCATCAAAGCTACTAGCTCAGGAAGCTTGTTCCCAGACTACAGGCATTGGTACTCATTGCCCTCCATTTAATGTTAGCTTTATCCTTTTTCCCCATCCCTGCTCTTTTTGCCCTTGTCTATTTTTCCATTTACCCCTGTCCTGCCCTCTGCTGAGTACTGTACCTCAGTGTTTACCTTACTACCCATCATGTTTTGTGGCAGGAGGCTTGAAATTTCCTGCCTCTTATTAGCACCTCAGCCTATGGCTAGTTTAAAAGCTTGCCAAGGAAGCATTTAAACCTGTCACTTAGAATCTTGGTTCCCTTTGTGGACAGATGCAGACCATCATGCCAGTATAGACCTTCATCTCTCCAGGTGTACCCCCAGTCCCCAATGAAGCCAAAGCCCTGTGCTCTGTACCAGTTTTGCAACCATTCATTAAACTGCATGGTATGTAGTACCTAGCCTCACCCTGCCATGGACTGGCAGCACCTCTGAGAAGGTAACAGTGCTTGCTACCTTAGCAGAAGGTTAGAAGCAGAATAAATCAAGGAGCCTCCTCCCTCTTCCCTACTCTGCTGTTCTTAAAAATAGAGTAGTTTTAAGCGCTATTTCATTGTCCCCAGTTTACCTACTTTACTTTATGTTCCTCTATAAAATTGACCATGAAAATATTGCAGTCTCAATGGTCAAAGAATGTGACATGACCATTGATTGTTTTCTAACAACCACAAACTGCACCTGACCTGCCTATTTTTGATAAATAAAAGCTAGTTTTATCAGTGGAATAACGACATTCCAGGGTTTGCAGTCATAAGGGAATAAGTCATTTCTTGGGTGGTTGCAGCACTCGGGTGTGCCTCATGCCTAACAGCCACCCAAGGTGTGCACTATTCCTGTATAACTGAATACCCTGTTATGTGTTATCCCTTACTTACCCCTGTCACTTGCCCCAATGATGGGGTGATCACGACTACAACCATCCTACAGTCTGTGAAGCAAGTGAGCATTTGCATTCACAGCCAGCACCAAAGTGGTTGTTTAGTTGAGTAGCAGGGGATACAAAAATACCCAGCAGCAGAGAGTCCTCTCCAGGAGTCAAGCACCTCACCTACAGTATGCTATGTGGTTGGCTCCCATCTCAGCTCTAATGTGAGATTCTAATCTTGTGTGGGAACCTCAGTCTGAAAGATGACATGGTTTTGTGCTACCAATGGGTCCAAAGCCAGCCCAGAGACTCTTTTTTTATTTTGTCAACTGAAGTACTTTAATTCAAAGGAATAGAAGTTGTGTCCCTCACAGGGTGGTACAGCTTACCATTGTTTTTTCTGTGTGTGCTGATTCTTACTAATGATTGAATAACTCACTGGAAACATAGAATCTGTCAGCAGAAAAAGCCCTTTTGGCCTATCATGTCTGCCCAGTCCTACTTAATTAATGTTGGTTCAATGGCCTATGCATCCAGTAAGTGTTATGCTTGTGCAACTGTATTACTTAGGTTTTGAATTACCACCCTGTGGGGGTACCAAACACAAGTAACCCTCTAGAGGGTTCCACCCCTAGAGGTGCCACGGGACACTTCCTTTGACTAAAGGTACCTTAGAAAGAATCCCCAGGAGAGAGGTGCTGCCACTGGAGGAGGAGGGGAGGATGGTGGGGCAAAGAAAAAGTGCTTCAGAAGGAGGCTGAAGGGAACTGCTTATATAGCTCAGGAAGCGGGAGTGGCTGGCTGCTTGTCCATCGAACCATAGGTGGAGCCTTCCAAATGAAAGAGCCCTAGAGGTTCTTCATTCTCCCCTTCCCCCTTCCCTTCTGGTGTGATCTTTACCAAGCCTTTGAATCTGCTCCCTTCTCATTTGGAAAACTGTTAGTTCGCATATTACTGTTAGTACAATACATTGTACTGCACAGTTTCAAAAGGGTGGACTGGTACCTCATACTGCTGCATGGCTGCTATGATGCTTTTTTACACAATTGTTAACATTTTATTTACACAGAATAGCCCAGCTGAGAGACAACTTCTCATTGGATAGTGATATAATTAGAACAGAAACTCACAGTTTCACTTTGCTCTAGAATTCACTCAAGTTACAGGCTCCAGAGCACGAGATACTGTATCTGTACTGCAAACAGAACATTCCTTAAATGGGAATCTCCTAATGTGAACACATTATTACTAGCATGACCTCCAATTTCTTCTCTACCCTTGACTCTCACGACCTTCTCAGTCTGTTAACTTCCCAGCCAGGAACTATGGTCACACCCTAAATCAAATTTTGGATTGAACCTGGCAATAGGAAGACTTAAAATGTGTTTTGAAAACTACTTTAAAAGTTGTATTGCATTGTATGTCATTTTGTTGCTGTTGTGGGATCCTATTTACAATAGTACAGACAGTAGAAAGGGGACAGGTTATCTGGGACAGTCTGCCTGCTCAGGGCTCTAATTAGCTTAACAATAAAAGGTATGTCACTGCTACTCAAAGTCTAACTGTAATTCCTGTACTAACAGAACTGGTTGTCAAATTAGAAACTTTTTAACTTGAAATTTATTAAAATTTACAGACCATCATTCATAACATATTTGATTCATGCACATGACAGGAGTTACACACTTGGGAGAGAACCATTGTAGCACACTTTCTAGAATTATTTCAATGACAGAGTACACACATGGAATCCCATTACATAAGGAATAATGTATGGATGAGCATACACAAAAAGTTTGTGTTTCTATCTAGGGGTTGAGGTAACAGCATATGGAACTAGGAATTATTCCACCTGTAATGGTGCTTGCACTGCAGAGAGAAGTCTAGTAGCACTGATATTTCTTGCTGTAACTTAATTATCTGACTGGTTTGGGTACATTTTTGGGAGAGCCCTGTTTCAGGAAACAGGAAGAGGAGCTGTAGTTCGTGATGAGGTCTGCCAGAACTACAGCTCATTAAAATAGTATGTAATATTTGTGCTTTTATTACTGTGGGGCTATTTCAGGCACTACACACCACTGTTAGTGGTAGTTTAGTATTTTAATCCCTTTTAGGGGCATTTTGTGCACACAAGCATCCTGTGACCTCCCAGAAGCACTTCCTGGGTTGGGACTGTTATTTAAGTCAGCCCTGTGGCGAGCAGGTTGAGTATGCATTGCTGCATGCTAAGACGCGTGCAAAGACGCGTGCCTTGGCATGTTTAGCAGGGCTTAGCAGGTGTTAAAATGAATATGTGGAGAAGGGCCTTACCCACAATAAACTTCTGTGTATGTAAGTTCTCTTGCGATTATACTGCATAGTGTAATAGTATATAAACCTGCATTGTTAGCTATAAGTGGTTCCTGAGTATTTGCCACTGCAAGCTAATATTTATCATGGAGGATATTATTACAGTACAAGATGGAAGGACTGGGGTTAAATGTAGAACCTGTTTCATGTACTGCTTTAATTCCACATCTGTAATTAATCAGCCATTTAAATGTATGAAATGCAGGCAAAATGAAGAACTGCAACTAGACATATCTCATTTTAATGTAAGATTAAGTGCATTAGAAATGTGTCAAAAAGACACTGCCAGAAGACTGCTTAATGCTTCCCCATCTAACAGTTTAGAAAATTTCTCAAATATCATTCAAAGGGTAATATCTGAGTCAGCCATGCCATTGCTGTGTGAGGGTGATATTACTTTTTTAAATGCAAATACTAGAAAGAGAATAAGGGATGATATGGACCAGGAAGATACAGATGAGAACTGGTATCAAGTTCAAAGTAGGAAAACATGCAAAGAGATAGGAAGGCAGATTGTTTCCAAGTGCCTATGCAGAATAGGTACAATCTACTGGTAGATCTGGAAGAACAGCAGGAATTATCTCTTTCTCTGGCTTCACAGTTTCCTATCCCAAACAACACTAACTTCCTCAATGATCCTGCCTCTATAGGAGAAACACCTAGCATGCAAACTGAGATTGTGAATCTGATGAGTTATCATGCTGGCATTTCTGAGGAGTCAAAGCAAATATTTGTACTGGGGGACTCGATCATTAAACATTTAGATCGAGCTATTTGTGACCAAGACAAATCTAACAGAACTGTATCTTGTTTTAGAGGTGCCAGAATCTCAGATAGCACTCGTATGTCTAGGCAAATTCTAAAGGGTAGTGGCAAAAGCCCCTGGTTATTATTCATGCAGGGGTGAACAATGTCATGAGCCAAAATGTCCAGCAATAAAAGAGGAAATTGCTAACCTGACAAAAGTGCTTTCTGAACTGGATAGTGATATTGTTTTCTCTGAAATACTCCCTTTTCCTAAAGCTACAAAATCACAATTGGATAAAATTAAAGAAATCAATAACTGGCTTAGGTTATGGTGTTTCAAGCAGCAAATTGGATGCATTACTCACTGGGAGGAATTTATAGACAAAGTAGAGTTCACTTGCAGAGATGGTATTCACCCCAATAAATGGGGTTCTATGTTATTGGCTGAACACATTAATTGTTTCATTAATAAACATTTAAACTGAATGCCAGGGAGGGGGGCATCCCAGTACTTTCCCCATTTGATTCTTATAAGGTCCATCCATCCATCCATCCAAGATCCTCCATCAATAAATAGCTACGATATCAATATGACCGAAGCGCCTAGTACTGATAGTAAAATTATTGAAAATGAAGTTGTTGCTTCTTAATGCTAGAAGTTTGCAAAATAAAATTAATGAACTAACATACACTCTTTACAAAGACAAAATTGATATATGTGGCGTTACTGAAACGTGGTTTACTGATTCTGCTTGGGGGACTGAAATACCTGGATATATAAAGTTTGCTAAAAATTGTTCTGTACTTAGAGGTGGTGGAGTTGCTCTTTTTATTCACGATACCTTAGTTTATTGCAAACTAAAAACTAACCATAACACTTTAGAGGATAGTGAAACCATTTGGGTAAAAATTACTTTTCCGGTAGGCCCCCTAACTGTAGGTTTAGCTTATCGCTCTCTAGCTTGGATGTGTTAAGTAATGAACGATTTATGCAAAGTATTGACAATGTGGTAGTCCAGGATGATTATATTCTCATGGATGATTTGAATTTCCCAAAAATAAACTGGACTACACTTGAGGGAACTAGCTCAGTGGAAAATAAATTTATAGAAATTGGCCTTCAGCACGACTTGGAGCAACTGGTAAATGAACCAACAAGGAAGAATAATATGATAGATTTAATATTTATGAACACTAAAGATCTCGGAACATTTCCAAAAATGTTGGAACCATTGGGAGACAGTGAACATAATAAAATTCTATTAACAATAAACAGTTTAAAGACTGAATTAACCGGAGTAACTAAAGTTCGAAATTACAACAAAGCTAATTATGGTGAAATAAAGCAGTATTTTAGTACTTGGAATTGGCAGAACAAACTTAAAAACTTAGATGCAACCAGTACGTGGTGAGTAATTTAAAAAAAAAAGCATTACTTATTGTATCAATAAATGGGTCCCATTCCATACTAAATACAACAATAACAAAAAAAGGGTACCTGACTGGTGGAATAATAATATTCAAAGAAATATCAGGAAAAAGAAAAGGGCCTGTAATAAATACAGAAAGCAACCCACTGAAAGTAACTGGCAAAAATTTAAAACCAAGGCAAGGAATACAAAAAAAAAGTTATCAGACTTGCCAAACAAAAAAATGGAAGTTAATCTTGCTACTACAACTAAAGGTAATAAAAAAAGATTATATAATTATATTGGTTCTTTAAAAAGTAAGTCCAGTGGTGTGGGTCCTTTAATGGTAGATCAAAAGCTAGTAGCTAATGAAAACATAATGGCAGAGGAATTGAACTCTTACTTTGCAAGTGTTTTTAAGCCAAAAGAGAATTTCACCCAGAATCATACAGGATATATAGATTCACCAATCTTGTTTACCACACGGGACATTCTTGATGCTATCAATATGATGCAATCTAACTCTTCAGCAGGTCCAGATGATATCCCTCCCATTAAGAGCTTGTCATTGGAATTGTCTAGTATTTTGCTTGCTTTATTTAACACCTCAGTTGCAGAGGGAGTTGCTGTACCTGAATGGAAAGTGGCAAAAATAACGCCGTTACACAAAGGGGGAAGTAAGCAGAACACTGAAAATTACAGGCCCGTCAGCTTGACTTCCTGTTTGGGAAAACTTATGGAACGCTTACTCCAGCACAAAATTATAGACCACTTGAAAATTATTGGTTTTCAGGACATTAGTCAGCATGTTTTTTCTAAAGGCAGATCTTGTCAGAGTAATTTAACAAATTTCTTTGGACCAGTTAGCTGGGCTTTAGATTCGGGTTTACCTGTGGATGTCATATATCTGGATTATGCTAAAGCATTTGATTCAGTTTCTCATTACATTTTACTTAATCAGTTAGTACATCTAAAACTACATAGCAATATAATCAAATGGACTGCATCATGGCTTGACAATAGAAAACAGAAGGTTGTGATTAGAGAGTATGAATCCGCATGGGCCACGGTTACCAGTGGTGTGCCGAGAGACTATGTTCTGGGCCCCTTACTGTTTAATTTATTGATCGCCTCCATGCAGACTGTAGATGGAGTATGGATAAATAAATAAATAAGTATGCTGATGACAGAAAAATTGGTTGCATTATAAATAACAGTGAGTCAGTTGCAGCTTTACAATCTAATATCGACAGATTGACTAAGTGGGCGGATGAAAATAAACTGACATTTAACATCAGTAAATGCAAGGTGATGCATTTAGGTAAAAATAACCCTCTTGCAGATTATAAATTGAATGGCATGCACTTACAAACAATCACTAGTGAAAAAGATTTGGGGTAATCATTTCTAATAATCTAAAATTTGGGGTACATACTGCCAATACAGTCAAAAAGTGTCATGGGATAATTAGCTGTATCTTAAAACATATTAAGAGTCATAAATTGGAAGTTATTGTTCCCTTATACACAATCTTAGTCAGATCTCACTTGGAATACTGTTCTCCCTTTTGTGCTCCGACATCTCTTAGTGACAAAGCTCTAGTAGAGAGGGTTCAGAGGAGAATCACCAGGCAAGTAAGCCATTTGTCTGATTTGGATTATTCAGACAGACTGAAATCCTTAGGGTTGTACTCTTTACACTATAGATCTATAACAGGGTGATTGTGCATTGCGTATAGAGCATGTAATGATCCTGCAATGCTTGAAACATATTGTCTAGAAAAACAGGATACACATAATAATACACGATTGCATAAATTTAAATTAGTGACTGATCTTAATAGGACTGTGAGGAGAAGGAATTTTGTTACTCGGAGGATACCACCGTTATGGAACTCTCTTCCGCCTTTTGTTGTCTCTTGTGATAACATTAGCTAATTTAAATTCAGGCTTGACCAATATATGGGTGAACAAAAGTTCTCATTCCACCATTAGGATATATGGTGGTGAGTTCTAAATGGGCTTGTCCCTCGAACTTGTAACTACCTATGAACCTAAGACCTCCAGAGTGAAGTTCAAGAGGTCCATGCTGTTATCTCTATCCCGAGATGGAAACACAAGGTGAGCTGTGTATAGTCACCCATATACTGTATTACCTGTTATACTATATGGTTTAAAAATAATTTGTATACAGCTCACTGCTGCTTCTCTCTTCTTCCCCCCTCACAAAACTCACTGTTTGCCACAATACTAAACTGTTCTTAAACAGGAAAGAGAAAATGAGCGTCTCTCATAAATGATAGGTGTTTCAAATGCTGTTTTTCTTCTGTGGGTGACAGAGTTCTTGTCTGCCCACCCTCCCTTCAAGAGGGCTGAATCTGGTGCAGACATAGTGAATGCACAGTGGGAGCACATGTGAACCAGTGCATGAAGCCCGAGTCAGTGTCTGTAACTAACGTCAAGTATACTCAGGCTTCA
Source organism: Neoceratodus forsteri (assembly GCA_016271365.2). Classification (NCBI taxonomy): domain Eukaryota; kingdom Metazoa; phylum Chordata; order Ceratodontiformes; family Ceratodontidae; genus Neoceratodus; species Neoceratodus forsteri. Next base: position 114,283,490 of record JADMNL010000022.1, read on the forward strand.
CCACCCATCGGGAAATCAAAAAAAAAAAGAGAAAACAGATCCATTCTATTATTCAGCTCAGAGGCACAAGAGACAAAGTGGAAGTGGTAGAAGTGGAGTGCAATAGGGAGTGAGCACAGGTGAAACTGACCAGCACTGTTAAAAACTGATAGCAGGAGTGAATGCGAGGGAATAGTAAAGCTAATGTACACAACTTTCAGAAAGTGCACAACAACTTCTGAGCAGTCACTGATTTCCATTCCCAGTAATTGCTAAACATATGTAAGCAATAAGACACAGTGGGGTGTGCATTGAACAGATCTGACCGCACACCAAGGGGCTCAGAGTGAGCTGTCAGTCAATGAACGTGTACTGTGTAAAGTACATGCTCTCTGAGAGCTCTGTCAGCAGCCCACCATGAAGGTGAGAGAAGGGCTGTGCTGCTCACCAGCCAGAGGTCGGGTTGTTGGGGAACAGGTGGTGGGTCAATCCCTCACAGGGTGGGATGGTGAGGTTCACCTAGACACCAGTGAAAACTATATGGTGCCCTATACAGGCAGATCGGGATGGGTGGGGGCCACTAGACCACCAGGGTAATTTGTCACTGTATGGCAGGGAGGGATCAGGGATAGGGTGGGGAACTACTGGACTACTAGGGGATTTTATTATTCTGCGGCAATGGTACTCAGGGGTCGGGAAGGGGGTCACTAGACTAGTGGGGAATACTTTTAACTATCAGGATGGCAAGCGGAGAATGGGGTGGGAGGCCAGGGGTGGGAACCACTAGACTACCAGAGAATACTTTTTAACTAGTGGGATAGTGATCAGAGAACAGGGTGGGGTGGGAATCACTAGACTACCAGGAATACTTTTTAACTATCGAGTTGGCGATTGGAGAACAGTGTGATGGAGGGACCACCAGACTACCAGGGTATACTTTTTTAGCTATCGGGATGATGATTAGAGAATGGGGTGGGGATGTGAATCACTACCACCAGGGAACACTATACATTTTTTTGGTAAACTATAGGGACGACGATCAGTTCTGGGAGATGGGGAGGGACCACTATACCACCACTGCAACAGTCACTATTTTTATTCTGGGATGGCGAACTGTTCTTGGGATGAGGAGGGGCCACTATAACACTAATGAAATGGTCACTCTTTTTAAAACAGAGATAGTGACAGGCAAAGGGGGGTCCCACAGTACATCCCCCAGCCACAAGAGTTGTGCGGACTTACTGACAGGTCTGGCTCAGTGGTATTTTCTCCACACAAGGGACCTTCGCAAAAGGCCCTTGCATGGAAAAAATGGTTTGTGAATGGGACTATGCAGATATGCAGGTCCCCTTCCCTCATTTGCATTGCAGCCCCCTCAAAACTTTGTCCCATTGCAAACATTTTGAATACCACACTGGAACAAAATCCAGTTTGCACTGCACAAACTGGGTTTGCGATGAGGCAAAGTTTTATGAATCTAGCCCCTGGGCTTCCTCATAAATTTTCAGAAGTAATGAACAAAACCAGTTCAGGTTCTGCGCTTAATTGGGGCAGTACTGGATACCATGAAAAGGAAGGCCTTTCTTCCACATGCAAGGAGGACAAATCTTATTTCAAGTGCAAATTCCTTTCACGCAGGTCAACCAAGACCTACAAGGGAATTTCATTCATTTTCATTTAATTTTATTGGTTATACTGGAAAGGCATGTGAGCATTGCTGCCCGTTTATGCAAGCGTCCAGTTACATACAGCAGTCATGAGACATCACATGGGTCAAGATACGTTCAACACTCAGCGAGGGTTAAGACAATAGTACAAAAAAATCAGGGCAGTATCGACTTAAGGGCACTCTAGAAAACTAGCCTAGGTGAATTAATAATACAACAGGTGACAAAGTATTCAATGCGGGACAAATTTACAATATAACATTGGGTCATATAGAGTTAAGTGTAATCAAGACTAGCCTAGGTGAATAAGTAATTCCAATAGTGCTAAAAAAGGAGGGTAATCGCCAAGGAGGATAACCAGAGGATGAGGGAAAGAAGGGCAGGAGGGAGACAGTTTAGGGCTGCCATGTGTCTGCTGTTGCTGAGACACATGGCCTTATCCACTGCAGTAGTACATGGGGCAGGTTCCAAATGAGAGACATGCAGTACTATCTAAGGAATCACTGACATCAGAGATGGGATTCTTTGTCCAAACTAGTGCGCGTCACAAAAAGCTTCCTAAGGGTCCTGGAAAGGTGAAAGGAAAAGGGCAAGCTCAGAGTTGGAAGTCCCTTCCTCCAGCCATCTCCCATGACTATCCTCACAATAGATACCTCCCTCCTGGGTTGGAGAATCCAGCTGGAGGATTTCACTTAAGTGATACCCGGAGCACTTGAGACTCAGGAACATATCAGCTTCCTAGAGCTCAGGACAGAGTACCTGGCAATGGATGCTTTTTCCTCCCAAATTCAGGACCAGTCTGTCCAGATCTGAACAGACAATACCGCAATAATGTATTACATAAAGAAACAAGGAGGAAGAAGATCTTCAAAACTATGCACAGAATCTGTGAAACTGGAACCTAGCCTATTCCTGGGTGTAGAGCTATCAGCAGTACACAGCCAAGGAAAGACAATGCCTGGAAGACACTCTCAACAAGGTAGCACATCATTTGAGCAATGTAATTTAAGCAAAGGAATAATAGCGAAAGTAATGTAGTGATTACAACAATAGTGCATGGTATATATTAGCAACAGATCAATTACAGTGCTTGGGTATAATAATGAATTACATTATAGCACATTAGCAACTATAGCAACAGCACTATTCAACGATTATAAACATGCTAATTACCCCCACTATCCATGAGTGGCTCGGTGTTAGAATATTAGAGATAAGGGGTCTGGGGATGCAGGGGGGGCATAGACCGCCTGCATAACTATCAACAGTAACCATCAGGAATATCAGCAATTATCGGGCTTGTCGGCAGCTGTGAGTGATAGATGCATAAATGGGCTGCAATGACTGTCCGGTGTAGGCTGCAAAGATGGTTGCGGAGTTTGTGAGAAGTCAAAGGGAATACCAATGCTTGTGTACGGTCGATTTATATATGAGATGGACAAGGAGGTAGGTGAAAAAGTCTATTGGCGGTGTGGGGATGGCCATAGGTTCTGCTGTCCAGCTAGATGTCATACAGTTGCCAACCACGTTATTGATGTCCCCCATGGCCACAATCATGTGGCTGATGCTGCCACCATTGGAGCCCACTGTGTGCTGACCAATATGAGGGGGAGGGCCAGAAGTAGTAATGAAAGTACAGTTCAAGTGGTGTTGCAGAGTGCAGCTGCTGCTTAGGATGCTGTCACAGGATCCCTACCTGATGTGCATCTTCTGCAGCGCACAGTGCAGCGGATCTGCCAAACCAAGAGGGTGTATCCCTTGATGCCTGTGACTGTTGCTGATCTCATTATACCCCCAGACTAGAGTACTGCTCTCAGAGGTGAGCGTTTTCTTTTCTGGGACAGTGGAACTGATGACAGAATTCTCATTTGCTGCCGACTGTAGCCTCAATTTCCTGTCCAGTTGCAGCAAGTGATTTATGGATGGCACGTTCTGTACCTGTCTGACCTTATTCAATCAGCTATATACTACCCATGGCTGTCATGAGGGGGGTGTGATCATACCAACTGTATATGTGCTCATGTCATCAAGAAGAGTCGCTAGCTATGCAAGCATGATGTAGCGGCTCCAGTGGGCTGAAGCTATGCCTCCCCAAACTGCTATGCTTCATTTTCAGAAGGCAGCAATGAGCGCTGTGAAGGCTGCTTTTCCTATTGCAATCATCAAGAGCTGTTTCTTCCATTTTATTCAGGCTGTATGGAAGCAGGTGAAGCAGTACCTGGAGGTGTTGCAGCGGTATGTGGAAGATGCTAATTTTGCCCTTAACATCCGATGTCTGCTCTCACTATCATTTGTGCCTGTTGAAGATGTTGATCGTACATTTGACAAGCTGTGGGACAGTGAGTTTTTTGAACAGCATCAGGAGACTGTAATGGAGTTACTTAACTATTTCGAGGATACTTGGGCCGGACTTCCCATGAGTCGCTCGGGATACCGCAGACCCATGTATGCTATCAGTACATGAAATTGTTATGATGCTGTGCTGTCTAGACATGCTAGAACAAATAATGCTGTGGAGGGGTGGCACTGCAGTCTTAACACTCAAATTGGTGCATGCCATCCCACACTTTGGAGGTTCTTAGAGTGTATTCAAGAGGAACAATGCATGGCAGAGGTTAGGATGGCACAGATTATGTCTGGTTGTGCTGCAACATCCACTCGGAGGCATGACCATGATCTGGCAGAGCGCATTGTCCAGATCATCGGGGAGCATGTGAGTTGCCCACACATGGATTGTCTATTAGGTCTTGCATTTAACTTTCAGATGAAAGAGTGAGAAACCATCACCTAGGTCACTGCATTTAGCTCTAACTGTAGTCGCTAAAATGCACTTTCTGAAAATTACCACGGTAATGTGCATTCGCTGAAATTGTCATTTGGTGTGTGATTGCATCACCAAAATGACATGGGCTAGCCTGCCATGCTCCAGATTAAGCTAGAGCTAGGTATGCACACTACTCCACCAGAGCAGTTGCCATGTCCCTAGCTGAAGAGTCACTCTGTACCTATCGGTGATATTTGCACAGCTGCTACTTGGGAGCCAGTGCACACTTTTACTAAGCACTATGCTCTGGAAGTCCATGCAGGCAGCATGCCACCTTAACAGGACAGTCCTAAATGGATTATTATACAGAGTGAGCTCTCAGCTTCTACTGCCCTAGTCCAAAGGATTTTGTCTGAGTGTGGTACTTGACCCACTAGTGAGAATCCGTGGTGAAGACTGGATTCCTGAAAGATATGAAAATTACATTCTCATGCTAATTCTTGATCTTCTAGGAGTATCTTCATCATTGATTCACACGTCTGCCTGACGACCTCTGGACTGACTCCAGTATATTGTGTTGCTCTCACCCTTTTATGTTGTTTGGTTTGGGATGTAAAGATAATGTGTTACTGTTTAGTGACTTTTCTTACACGGGCCACCAGAGCTATCTTATGCCCTTAGGTTGAGTGCATAGGTTCTTGTTTGGTGATGCTGCACCTACTAGGTAAAAGGTGCTCTGCGGTGGTTGAGGCTGGCACGATGTAAGCATACATCTACATGCTTTGTCCTGCATTGCCACACATGCATGCAGCTTACCTCGGTGCCAGCCCTGTGAAATGTTCTGGCTCCCATTGGGTCCTAGTGCCTCCAGCTCAGATCCACGAGTGTAAATCAATGGTGAAGATATTCCTAGATGATCAAGAATTAAGTGAGTATGTAATTTTCATTTCTACTCCCTTTGCTTCCTAGTTCCAAAGAAGTCAGGGTGTATGTGCCCAGTTCTCGACCTCAGAAATCTGAACAAATTCATGGCTCGAGAAAAATTCAGTATAATTTCCCTTGGCTCTGCTACCTTACCTCAACCTCCATACATGCCTTTGTTTTCTGGTGCTTGGAAAGCATTACCTAATTTAGTCATGCCCTTTGGGGTCTGGCTCAGTGCCATGTCTGGTGCCAGGAGGGCCCTCAGCACCCAGACCCCGTCTCTCTCGGTGCCGGCTCCTCTTCTGCCAGTGCTGGTGTCACCAGTGGTGCCTACTGCTATGCCTGGGTTAGGGAAACTGAGGTCCACCCTTTTTCTAGGAGGAGAATGAGCGGGACCCCGAATTTATGATTTCCGAGGGTGGTGACGACGAGTCCTTTCATAACCTGGATAAGTCAACTCCAGGCCCTTCTTCCAAAACATGCATGCTACACTTGCTTTTGAGCCTTCTGCCATTGACCCAGGAAATGTTTCCACCTGGCATGGCTAAGCGTTTCCAGCATGCCAGTCTCACACTCCCATTCCCCTTAGGCTTGAGACTCTTTCAGACACAGTATGGAACAAGCCTGTGTAGGCAGATATTAAGTATACTGCCCCTAAGGGCAGGCCTATCCTTGCTTCTCAGCCTATTGCTGACAAGATTGTCATTTGGACTAAGAATAACAAAGCCATTATTCCTCAGGAAGTGACTGTACATCCTATCAATAAGGAGTCATGCAAGATAGACACTATGAGTAAAATAACTTTTGCTGCTGCTACCTGGGACAGGGAGCTCCTGCCACTCTTGAGGACCAACCTTTTCTTAAATCTGTTGCAACAGTTCTTCTATTTCTAAACCTAATCTGTTCTTTACTATTTCTAGTCCATAAGGTTGGCCACCTGTGGGTACCCCCTTCTCCCTCCCTTGACTATGCTACAGTGTCCTCTTTAGTTTTCCTTTTCCCTCTCAGGTCCTCGTACAGGGAGGTTATTGTGGTGACCTCTGAGCATATGTAAAACAGGTTTTGTTTATTGTTGTTGGATTTAGTATGTGATAGCACTATGTCATAAAATACCTTGATGTATATACCTTGTGTTTTGAAACCTGTAAATGTTGAAAATACCATGGCACTAGGTATTTTTGATAATGGTCAAAAGTACTAGGTGACTATTATAGAAATTAAGTTAGTTGTGCTTGTGACAGGGTAGAATAGGACCTTGTCCCATTTGTTTTAGAGAAAGTGTTTAAATGCAAGGATCAGTATTCTTTCCTTGACTGTCTATTCTGTCTGGTTGCGCAACCACATTTTCCTGTGAGACTTCGGGCTTGATCCACCCAACCAGTCTCGCAGTCCTTTGCCTCTCACTGTCTCTCAGTTTTCTCTTGCTGTCTTTCTTCCTTGCATATTTATATCTGCTAATATAAAATATATGAGAATCAATGTATGGAAATGTAGCTGATATTGGGATCACTTTTGTTTAAAAAATTGTGTTACTGTTGAAATGTATATATTTATAATTTGAGATAACTGTAAAAAGCTAGAAGTTACTTGGGTGCAAATGCCTGAGCCTTTTGCAGTTGTTGTGGGGACCTCAGGAAATTCTCAATGTTCTAGCATCTCCTGAAATTTACAAAGAACAGGATGCTTGCAAAGGATGGGGTTGAAAAGAGTTATACAAACAGCTAAACTGAACTGCAAGGAAGAATGTTTACAAGAGATTTTATTTTGCTTTTTTATATAGTTATTCTGAACAGGTTTATTTTATTTTTTGTTACTGCAACTACAAATAAACAGTTTTTGTGGAATTTTACAACTACTCCTGGGTTTTCTCTATGCTTCCTGACCTGTGCCCTCGATGAGAGTGCTGTTTAAAATGCATGTAAATTGCTTTAAACTGAAGAAGTCTGAAATTCCATGGTGATTTGCATATATTCCATGATGCTTCACATTATGGACGTATATATGATGATGTATTTCTTTGAAACTTGATTTTTGCCAGTGCCCTTTGGGGTATCCCTTCTTTCAGTGATTCTGAATTGAGGTTCTTTGTCTATAGCTGCTTTTTTTTTTTTCTTTTGAGGCCCCCACACCCAGGCTAACAGGGCCTGCATGGGGGTGGAGGTTGCATCTCAACTGGTAAGTTAGATCAGAGATCAGTGTCAGCAGGTGCTGGCTAAGTGCAGAGAAAGGACATACATGGTCTGTTGCTGCAAACTGATGTACTGAAGCAGGAATATGGCATTGCAGAAGCTTATTTCCTGTATTTTGAATAAACATTACACAGAGATTGTGTGTTAAAGCTGAAGTTCAGTGTCTGGTCCATCTGTTGTCCCACGGCCCCTGCACAGACTTGGTGCTAGAAGTGGGATAACTTGCTGGAAGCATCTGGAGTGGCTGAAGAGGGATGTTTTCTGGTGGATTCGTCCCAGCTATCCCAGGTGGACTGATGTACCAGGAGTTGCGGAGAAGAAATTCTGTAGCATTCTGACCAGAACCATGGCCAACAGACTGGGAGAGAGCTGCTGTCTGGAATGGACCTGGGAGCTCGGAGGAGGCCAAAGCCTAAAGATGACGAAGAGATGCAAGAGGATGTGGAAGAATCAAGGAAGCTGCTCTCCTCTTGAAGGCGCTCCACCTAAGGACGTAGGGGAGTTGTTGAAATGGCTATGCATAAAACAGGTGCAAATGGAAGAGAAAAGAGACATTGAGCGGAGAAGTCAAGATGCCAAATCAGTGTCAGCAGGTGCTGGCTAAGTGCAGAAGAAAGGACATACATGGTCTGTTGCTGCAAACTGACGTACTGAAGAAGGAATATGGCATTGCAGATGCTTATTTCTATTTTTGAATAAACATTGCACAGAGATTGTGTGTTGAACCTGAAGTTTGGTGTCTGGTCCATCTGTCATCCCACAACCCCTCAACACTACCCTTAGCATGAGGACAGCCAGCTACCAAGTACATTTTTCCAAACATGGGTATGCCTTTGGGCCTCTCTTAAGTCTCTAGCAGAATCCTTTCCTGAATCTGAGACTAACTACAAGATTCTTCAGACTGTTCCTCATGGTATTGAGTGTAACAGTCATCATTTAAAGGCAGCTATAGATGCCTTTGACACTACCTAAGCTCTCTGCTGCTACAGGAATTTGTATTAGAAGATATTCCTGGATTTGGATATCAGGCTTCTCCAATGAGTTCCAGCAACAGATTATGAAGGTCCTTTGATAGCTCTTACCTGTTTGTACAATAGGTAGAACAGTCTGTTAAGGCCTCCTAGAAAACCAGGACAGCCATCGAGACTTCTAGGCCTGCCCCCTCCTATCCCCAGAGGAGGAAGGGGCAAAGCTTCTACCATAATAAGCAGTCCTTTTGCGGCAAAGATGACAGAGTGCAAACCAAGTCTCAGCCTTCCGAGCCACAAAAGAAAGTGTAGCCAAAAGCACCTAGTGCCACACTCTGAAGTCCTGACCTTGGTCCTGCATCAGCTGTGTGACACAGACCTCTCTTCTCCAGGAGGGGCACCTGACCCAGTTTTACCATCATTCATTCATTTATTTGAAGTTGCAGGTAAGTACTCAGGAATTTACATTCCATTTTCAGGTATGACCTGAAGTCAAGTAAAGGTACAACATACAAATATACATAGTTTAACAATATGGAAAATACAGAACTAACAGTAATACATTCATTTACATACACATTTGTTCAGATGTTTAAAATAATTAAAAGCTGCCATGTTGAAGGTATTAACAGATGTAGATTGCTTAACATTGAGAGGTAAAGTGTTCCAGACAGAAGCAGCACAGTAAGCAAAAGTTGTCTTGCTTGCGTTTGATCGTACGAGGGGCAAGACCAGTTGAGGCTTTTAGATGATCATGATTGGGGAGGGAGGGCAGGGACATTAGCTGAAGCTGTGGAACCTGCAATATGAGCAGACTTGATAGATCAAATGGCCTTCTTCTGCTGGCTTCTTCATATGTTCGTAAATTGAATAATGTTTGGTAAGAGAATTTGCTAAAGTGTCTGGAATTGCAGTATTTATTATTTTAAATGTAAAACAGGACATGACATTGTAAACCTGTAATTATTCTGTACAGAAAACCAACTGAGTTGATTTAATATTTGGCAGTGGTTGTGTGCGATGGAGCCAAGGTGCAAAGTTCCCTATTTTTGTAGCAATGTTTCTTTTCAGAACAAGCATAATTCAATATTGGGAGGCGATCTTGTTGAGCAATAGCAAGACGCTTTCTTTTGTTAAGAAATTTCTAAATCAGTATAATGTTCCTATCTTTGCATGTATCTTGAAAGTGGCTTTGTCCATATGAGCATTGAATTTTAGGGATGGGGTCCAAAGTAATACCTAGATATTTAAATGAATATACAGTCTCAGTAGGGCTCCCCCTATGAACAAACTGTAAAGTCACTTGAGTATTTTTTTATTTTAACATCAGATCCAAACAACATCAGTGGGAATCTATCACAATGAACAGGTGGGTTCACATGGTCATCCTGGAGGGATACTCGCTGAATTTTATGGAAATCCCTCTGGACCATCTGCCCAGAAAGCAACCTCTCCTGTCAGATCATATGTGAGTGCTTCTAACACAGGAGACTACTGAGCCTTCTGAACATCAGGGCAGTGTAAGAAGTGCTGGAGGAGCGAAGAGCAACACAGGCTTCTACTCCCATTACTTCCTTGTTCCGAAGACATCTGGGGACATGCACCCTATTCCGATCTCAGAAACCTGAACAAGTTCATGGCGCAAGAAAAGTTCAGAATGATCTCTCTGGGGACCTGCTGCCACTCTTCAAGCCACAGGATTGGTTAGCTTCTCCAGATATGCGGGATACTTACCAGCCTATCCTGGTCCACCCCAGCCATCACAGATTCCTCTGCTTCATAGTACTGGGCCAGCATTACCAGTTCCGTGTCCTGCCCTTTGGGCTATCCTCAGTGCCTCAAGTCTTTAGAAAGTGTGTTGCCATTCTCGAGACACACCTCCAAAAACTCAGACTCAAAGTTTTTTCTTATCTGGAAGACTGATCACTAACTAATCCATCTCCACTTCTTCTCAGGAAAAACGTGGTTCAGAATCACACTTAAGATATTCGTTTTATTTTATTTTATAATTCACAATATCTGAGTTGTTTTGAAAAAGTGCAAAGTGAGTACAAAACACAAGAAAAAGTGCAGCAGTTCAAGTATGGGTAGCATGTACAAGTTAAACTGCACAGATTTATGAAACGTAGCAGAGAAGGAGGTGCAAACATCTAGCACAGAGAGTCTATGCATTCAGAGTAGTCCAGCACTAAAATGGATTGGAAGTTCAGTCCAGCAATTCAGTAATTTAGTTATTTTATTTATTTCAGTTGGATTACAACCTTTGAGCCAAGAGGCTTCATTACAGTTCCAAGTCAAAAACATAATAGAGATACAAAAAGGCAAAGATTTGTTACAATAAACAGGTATAACAAAGGTAAGACTTGTTAAACAGGTATAACAGAGATTAGGCAAATTACAAGTGCGAGAATTGGGCAAAAGCTTCATCACCCAAGAGAGGCGATATAACCAGAGTAGTAGTTCCACTGTAAAGAAGCTAAGAGGACTCTGTAGGTTGCCAAGTACTGGTTGAAGGCGGGAGGAGTTCTTGCTGCCTGAACGGGCATTGTCCAGGAGGAAGGAGAGGAAAGGTGAGATAGGGTGGAGGTTGTTAGAGAGAGGCACGTAAATCAATTAGGGTTAACGATGGCAAGCAGAGGTAGCAGCAGACCAAACAGGCATTGTACAATAGGGGGAGAGGAGACGAGGGAGAGGGGAAGCTATTAGAAAGAATGGGGAGAGGGAGTCAGAGGGGGTGGAGGGTGGAGCAGGTGTCTAGGATTGGTAGTCACAGTGGTTTGTTCCAGCTAAAAGAAGGAGGAGGCCTCTTTAAAAGGACCAATCTCCGCGGCGCAGTGGTGCTGAGGGTTGAGCCGCTGAGCGCCACACCCGCGCTTTGCCGGTGACTCAGGGAGGGGACGAGGACTGAGCATCCCAACGGATGCCCTCCTACTGGGGTGGGTTACGGGTGCCTTTAAGCACCTGATGCTGTAGGGGGCCGTGAAAGCATAGGTTTTTGTGGGCAACAGCGGTTCTTCGGAGCTGGGAGGGGAAGGACGGTGGGTTCTGGCAGTGGTGTTCATCAGCACGCCATCTGCCTGGACGACGCCTTTGCGCCAGCGTCCTCAAGGGTGAGGGAGAAAAGGGGAAAAATGCATACATGAGGGATGCCCAGGCGAACGGAGTAGGAGGGGGTATGAGGCCTCCTCTGAAAGCCATGGGAGCCGGGCAATTGGGGGGGGGGGGACCAATCTTACCACATTCCATGAGTGGAGCTGGAAGTTCATTTATCCACCGAAGCCCACAATAGGCGAGGGCCTCGCTGGGCAAATGATGTGCACTTGAAAGGAATATTGAAGGAACCATTAGTTCTCCTTATCATCTGTGGTGTTGCAGAGCACTGGAAAGGAGCTGCAGTTGAGTCAATTAAAGTCTTATAGCCATCAGCTCAGTTCTGCCTATTTTGTAGTTGGTCTTACCAGTCAGAAATTGCTTTGCTGAGCTCACTGTAGATTGTGAACTGCAGACAGAAAATGCTGCAGAACTTCAAAGCAAAGCCGGCCCGGTGGCACTGAGGGTTGAGGCGCTGGACACCACACCTCACGCCATGCTGGCGATCCGGGTTTGGAAGTGAGACTGTGCTGTCGGGGGTCGGCAGGGGAGGGAGAGGATTGAGCATCTGGAGGACAGCTCTCTCCTCCCGGGAAGGGCGGGGGGTCTGCGATCAGCACTTGACTGGCCTCTGTCGGAAGCCAGTGGCATTGCAAGCACAGAGCAGACGTGGAGGGACGGGGAGTGGCGATGCCGGCAGTGATGCCTTGATGTAGGGTGCATGCCGCTCCCCCACAGAAAACAGGAAAATGCTTGCAGTGTCCGGGAAGAAGGAGCACCTGGAGCGCACCTCCAGTATGCCCTCGCCTGCCCGCTACCTCCGGTCCGACGAGACATGAGTATCAGGGTGCTTGCCCATCTCACCTCGGCCCCGCTTGGGGGGGGAAGACACAGCTACATGGGGACTGGAGAGGTAGGTCTGGGTAGGGTGAGAGAGGCAGGAGGATGACTCCTTGGCAGTCCCAGAGGGTCAGGTCTGCAGGATGTAGTGGGATTAAAAAAAAAAAAAAACTTCAAAGCAGTAGATAAATCAAAATTGAAACCTGCAAATCCCATTCAGGATCTGTACCATTTCCCGACTGTTGACTTCTCGACAGACAAATTCCCAACACCGTATTCCCAACCGGGTCATTTGCTTGACATTTTTTAGCCCGATTACCGCTAGACTGACTGTTTAATTTCCCGACAATTAGCTATATTTCAAACAATAGCTGTCTGTTTTTGCTCAGATCGCACAAACAAAACCCCCATCCCGCCATGTACTCACCACCGGCATTGTCAAAAACATCTCTCCGATCACGGACACGTTTCACATCTGGAACCAGCAACTTATACAAAATAAAATGCTGCATACTGAATTTACAGCACAAGCCTTATTTTCAGTCGCCTGTTCCTGGAGTAATACATATAAAAGCAAATGTTTGCTATTCACATTGGTTTGTATTTGGCTTATCCTTGGCTCGCTACGCTTGAACTAGTTGTGAGTGCCCCCACTATCGGAGTGGCAGAAACTTCAATACAACTACAAGACGATGCTCATTTTACATGAAAACGTTTTTAATATTATCCACATGGTTAGGTAATATAAACAAAATTGTAAAAACAAATTCCTGTCCCCTTCAAAGACTTGAGAGCAATGTTCTAAATGTAAGACCCAAACAGTAGTTCTGTGTTCTGTGAATCGACATGCCAGAATCAAGTACAGCACTGCAGGCTGTTAAATTATGTTAGGTAGCCTGACGCTTAAATAGTCGGGATAGCAACAATCGGTATAGCGTACATGTTGGGAATAACTTTTTCTGGAAAACAGTGTTAGTAAATTTCATGTAGGGAAACAAACATTCGTGACTTCGTACCGAACCTGTCCCATTCATTGCACACTGCTGAGATTGTGAACTAACCCGGCGCTTTGTGATATAAAAATCAATTCGTCTGACCAGTCCATACAAGCAGGAGATGGAACAAGCAGTGGCCATGGCATCTCAGTTCCTGACTTCCATGGGAGTCCTGTTGAATTTCAAAAAGTCACAGCTTCGGCCCTCTTAGTAGCTCCTTGTCATAGGTGCCCTTCTGGACACTGCAGGGCCATGGCCTTTCTTCCAGTGTACAGAAGGAATGCAATCCTTCAGATGGCTCATTTCATAATGGAGCACAAGTCCATTCGGGCACCCTCCATTGCAGTGCATGTTAGGCCTCATAGTCTCATCCATGTTCGTGGTGCCTCTGGCCTGACTACATATGAGGATGCTCAGCATGCAGTGGTCTTCAGCAGTGCATCCTCAGTCTTACCCCATGAAGGTTACAAAGCCCCTGCTTTGATTACTTGCATGGTAGACACAGTAGGACAGTCTCCTCCAGGGTCTCCTCTTCTCTCAGCCAGAGCCTTAGGCAACCCTCAACATGGATGTATCTCTGCTGGGATGGGGAGCCCATTGTCAGGGGCACGACACTCAAAGAGTTTAGAGCCCTGCAGCATCCCATCTCCACATCACTGTGTTGGAAATAAGAGCGGTTCTTATGCCCTGCAGGCCTTGTGGACCTTGTCAGCCACAAGATAGTTCTGCTCAGATGGACAGCAGATCTGTTATGTACAACATCAATAAACGGGAGGAGTGCACTGTTACCCTCTGTGCAGAGAGGCGATGAGAGTGTGGGAATGGTGTCTGGAACAGGACATTCTGATCCAAGCAGTTTACTTACCAGGGGCTCAGAACATTGTAGTGGATGTGCTCAGCTGAACAGAAGCTGACCCTCACAAGTGGTCATTGGCGCCAGACGTCATGCAGTCACTGTTCAATGAGTGGGGATCCCCAGATGTGGACCTTTTTGCATCCCCACTCAATGCCAAACTGATTCAATTCTGCTCTAAAAATCCAGGGCATGGCATTTTCAGTTAGGATACATTCAAGCTGCAGTGGATAAATCTTTTTCTGTACACATTTCCACCAATCCCTCTAGTTCAGAGGGGGGGCTGCTCAAGCTGGAGCTACATGGGGCGAGATGATTCAGATCACCCCATGTTGGCCTCGACAAATGTGATTTCCTCTGCTCAGTAGGCTGTCAATCAGTCCTCCTAGGGCCCTTCCTCTCGGGATGGATTTACTGACGCAGGTGGTCCCTGGTCCACCCCAGTCTGTGCTTCCTTCACCTGCATGTCTGGCTCTTGAGGAGACAGAGGCGAACAGGTATAAAGTATCTCAGAGGGTCTCTGAGATTCTTCTGGCTGCATGTAAACCTTCCACCAGGAAGACCTATATAGCCAAGTGGAAATGTTTTTTTTGTGGTGCTCCAAAACTCATATGGACCCATTCCCAGTGCCCACCAGACAAGGCTTTGGAGTACTTGTTGGACCTTTCTGATGTAGGCCTGCAATACTCTACAGTTAAGGTCCACTTTTGTGCTGTTTCAGCATACCATGAGCCTGTACAGAACCTCTCTGTAGCCCAGCTGCCTCTCTTTAAGAGGTTCTTGAAGGGCATTTTGCACCCAAGCTCCCCAGTCAGGAAACCTGTAGCTGCCTGGGATATGAACCTTGTTTTGTACATGCTCATACTTAAGCCCTTTGAGCCCTTGTCTATCTGTGACCTGAAATTCCTAACTTGGAAAACTGCTTTTCTAGTGGCCGTCACCTCTGCTCACAGAGTTTCAGAGATTCATGCTTTGGTCACAATTCCTTTGTATACTGTTTTCCACAGAGACAAAGTGGTTCTTGACACACATCCCAAGTTTTTACCTAAGGTAGTGTCGGAATTTCTCTTAAATCAGCCTCTAGTGCTGCTTGCATACTTTCCTAAGTTTCAGAATGAATTGGAGCTCACTCTCCATTCTCTGGATGTTGAAAGAGCCCTCACATTCTACCTTGATAGAATGAAGGACTTCAGAGAGTCTAAGCAGTTCTTTGTCTCCTTTGACCTTACTTGGATGGGACAACCTGTTACAGTCAAGTGCATTTGTGCATGAATTGTGAGTTGCCTTCGTCACTGCTATGCTATGGTGCAGCTCAAGCTGGCAGGCCAGGTACATGCCCACTCCTCCAGAGCAGTTGCCACATCCTTGGCAGAAATTCGCTCTGTGCCTATTGGTAATATTTGCAGAACTGCCACCTGGAGCACAGTGCACACCTTCATCGGGCACTATGCCCTGGATGTCCATGCCAGGCAGCATACCTCATTTGGCAGGACCATCCTTAATGGACTTCTGCCCTGAGTGAGGTCTGATCCCTACTGCCTGGGAGATTTTTGTCTGAGCTTAGTACTCGAACACATTGGTGTGAATCAATGGCGAAGATTGATTCCTGGAAAATATATAGAATAAAGTATGGGGTGGTGTGTGTAGGGAGAAGTATACACACACCTAAGGTGTTAGATGCTACATAAACTCTGAGAGCGAAGCCGGAAGGGTTTGTGAAAGCATCTAACACCGAGGGTGTGTATAAACTTCAAGTTTAAACTCCACCCCGTAGTTTATATAATTGTTGGGTTTTCCTTTTTTGCCACAGCAGTTATATAAAATAAAAATATGTTCCTGTGCAGCCACAGTCCAGTCAGGTCTGAGCACGTGTTCTGCGGTTACCTTTATTTATTTATTTAAAAGTTTGGGGGGGGGTTATTATTTATTTTGGTCTGCTAATGAAATTGAGTTTTTGAATTCTTGGTACCTGGTTTTTATTATGATTTTGTTCCCTCAGTCACTTACCACCATGTTCGAGAGGCGGTTCAGTCTCTGGGGCTGGTAGCAGTTGGAAAGGAAAACCTGCGGCCGGTGCATGTGCAAAGCGAGGGAAACTGGGCACGTGTTTTCCGTTATAAGCACTCCTTTATAATAGCAAATTACACCACAGTTTTCCTATGGGAAAAAAGAAGACCCGGTTATTATAAAAATGATGTACTCACTGTAATTCTTGATCTTCAGCTTAATTTCCAAGTTTGCATGCGGCTTGAGGAAATACTTTAGCACGTTGGATCTAATTTTCACACTGAATTATTTGGTTGAGATATATGGTACGTGGACAAGAGCACTCTATATGTCTGCTTCACATACATAAAAGCAACTTTTGACTCTGTAAATAGGAATAAACTGTGAGAATTGTTGGAAGCATTAGAAATTAATAAGCAGCTATTGGAAATCTTACAAGTACTACATTATAATACAACATCATGGATACGTTATACTAGGGACGGCGCACTTTCAAAGGAAGTAAAAATTGGGAAGGGTGTAAAACAAGGGTGCCTATTGGCTCCCTTGTTGTTTAATTTATATATAGAAACTTTGGTAAAGGATATCTCAAAAATAGATACATTTGCCCCTACAATAAACAATTAAAAGATCCAACTATTGTTATATGCGGATGACGCCATTGTTATTTACCGAACCCCCCTTGGGTTAAGAAGGGGAGTTACAAGCCTCATGATTTCGTTTGACAAACTAGATTTAAAAATGGATATCGAGAAAATGAAAATTGTCATTTGGTAGTAAGAGAGCTACTAAAAAGTACTTGGAAATAAATGGTAAAAATTTGAGATCAAGGAGTATAGATATATTGGAGTTACGTTTGAAAGTAATATGCCCTGGAATGCCAACACTTCTGATATAAAATACAAATTGTATAGCTCAATGAATGCTGTTAGAGCTTTTGCAAATAGGTTTACAAGTAATTCCCTTGTAGCACTTAAAGCGACCTTCGAAGTGGACTGTTAGACTCTGTATGGGAGCGATGTCTGGGGTTTATTTGTGAACGAGTCAAAACTAGAAACCGTACAAAAATCTTTCTTAAGAAATGTATTAGGCCTTCCAAGGGATTGTCCAATGGCCTTTGTAACATGGCAAAGATAAGTAACGCAAAAGAAAGACAAGTAATAGGTGCAAAAGCATCACATGGCATACTTTGGAGATGGCATTAATTTAGCAATAATGCCGTCCTCAAAGTGAAGTACCATGCTGATCCACACAGCTGTAAAAGCAGCACAGCACAAAATTTTATTGTAGCCCACAGGAGCAGTGCTTGTCTGTCCTACCACCCACCCAAATGCCCATGACTGTGTGCGCATATCAGTTACCAGGATTGTGCAGGAATGTACACGGGAGATGCCATGTACACCACCACAGTGGAGCAACCGGTGAGGGCAGTCCGGTACTGAGACACCACTCACAGAGACACTAAGGTGAAATGCGATGCATGGTCAATTTGCAATGCTTTGCAGTAGATGGGACGGGCAATCACAAGTAATCCTGTGCAAAAGTGACCCAGGAGACCCGTAACACTTGCAGTGAAGTCAGGAAACAAATGAGCAGGCAAGAGAAAGGGACGCATCCAACAGGGGATGGAGCGACATTGGACCAACTCCGTAGAGACACACAGAAGGTCAGAAAATATGCAAAAGAGATTCACTCGCAAATAGTGGATCGCACAAATTAGCATGTGATGGACCTCCTACGGTGCCTATTAAAATAATAGCCGTGCAGATCTGCTAAATTGTCTCAAACAAATGTTGACACATAGTTTGTTGACAGATATGTTCCCTTTTGTTTTGACAACATCAGCATATAAATTGTACTCAGTGAAATGTTAAAAAAAGTGCATGACAGAAATGCAAACAATGCAAAATATGTTTGTATTGTTTTATTCACAGTATGAGAATAACACTTACAGTAAACATATTATCCTAGAAGCCATGTTACAAGAGCATTAAGCCACTCCGAAGGTGGCATCTAATGGGGAATTAATGCATGGTTGAGCCATTGTAGGCACTCGGCCTTCGGCCTCGCACCACAACCCTCCCAACCAAGCATTAATTCCCATTAGATGCCACTCTTCATTGTGGCTTAATGTTGCTTATGAGGCTAGAGACCAGCCTGAGTCCTTTGAGTGCAAGAATTAAAGTAAGGGCAGTCAATTTTAGAAAAAATTAATGGGGGTGCCTAACGATAGTTTACCAGAATTATGTTGGGTAGATCACTTGACGCAGCTACAGGCTGGGTCTAGCTCTGTAAATTGGTTCTCAGTGTTAAATCTGGCTGTGAAAAGAGTGGGGTTGGAGGACCTTTGGTCCAGCAGGGCTAATATAAATATGAACCAATTCACAAAAGAAACTGTACAGAGAATACATGATACTGAGACACAGAATGACCTTAGTAATCTTCCTGGACATAAGTCTCCACCACTCATTCACGCTAGTGGGATCTGTGCCGGAGGCACTAGGACCCATCGGGAGCAAACTTTTTGCTGGAGGGTCGGCGCGAGAGATGGCACATGCTGAGGCATGGCGCCGCGAGGTGACTCGCGCGGTAATGACTATCTCGGCGATTTACCCTCCAACCGCTCAGTTCTTTTTTCCCACTGGCCGAAGTGCGCTTTCAGTGACAACGTCGTCACTTGTCGGAGTCAAACTTCAAACTAGCGATAGTTTTCAGTTTATTTTTTGTAATATTATCTCGATAATAGTATCGCTTAATTTCATTCTATTTCATTATATTTTAAAATTTAACTTATAGTAAAGAAGTCTCGGCCTACTGGACGGAGTCGACCATGAGCAGGTCAGGTGACGGTAGGGAGACTTCGTATGAAAGCTGTTCAGTCAGTCGGGCTGGGTCCGGTCAGCCCCCTTCTCCTCAGCGGGGTTCCGACAACGGTCAGTCCGATGCCCGGGGGGATGGGCGGTCCCCCCGCCGGCATAAAAATAAACGGTCGCATTCTCGGCACCGTTCGGCCTCGAGCTCTTCTTCCGCCCACAGGTCAAAAAGAGAGCATCACCGAGGTGCGCCTCTGATACGCCTGCACGTCGACGGGTCGGTTATCGCAATTCGGTTGCCGGTCTCCTCCCGGAGTCGCCAACTTCCGGTTTCACGCTCTCGACATCGGAGCCCCACCCCGCCTATAGGTAGGGCTCCAGATGAGCAGTTTCATCAGTGGGCCGCTCTTATGGAGCGATGGGCTCGGAGGTTGGTTCTTCTGCCTGGCTCGGTTGCCCCGGAGCCTTGACTCAATAGGGCAATCAGGTAGAAGCGGTTGGACCGTCCTAGTCGCGCGCCTCGCCGTGCCGAGCGACTCCATGCTTAGGTGTTCCCCCTCACATGGCTGCGGCGCAGGGGGCCACACCGATGCCCTTATCTCCTGGTTTTTCCTTCTCTTGCTTTCCAGGTTCCAGGGGTGTCCTCGGCGCCTCCCTGCAGGGTCCTCCGCTTATCGGCGCCTGCACGCGGGCCACGTGTACCTCCGACGCCGTAGATGACTCACCCGCCTCCTCCCTCGGGGCGCCCGGGACTCTCCCTTTCTATCTGCTCTTCCTCCTCTCCTATTTTTCACCTTTCCTGTCCAAATAGTCCTTCCTGGACTATCAGGAGATGATGTTGAGCCGACCCAGACCTTCAGGTTGGGTGATGAAGTGGAGGAAGGATCTTTCACTGCTACAGAGCCTGTGGTCGAGGACCTATCCTTTAAGTCTCTGTTGAAGAACCTGGATCCACTCTTTCTCTCCAGACTACAGACATCGATCCTGGGAAAATATTAAGACTCCAGTATCTTCATGCTTCGGAGATCCCTACGGATTTGACTCCTCCGATTCAACCTTCCTTCGAGACGCTGTCTCACATGGTATGGAATAATCCTGCTCTTATTCCCTCGGTGGCTAAATCCATTGTTAAGAAATATTCAGCTCCCAAGGATCGTCCCATTTTGGCATCCCAAGCCTTTGCGGATCCTATTGTAGTCCTGGCAGAGAATGACAAGGCGTTCTTCCTCGTTACTACAGCTCGACCTATTAACAAAGAGTCTAAGAAATTGATACATTAGGTAAGAGAGTCTTTGCTGCTCCACTTTAAGTATGCGATTGCCAGCTATCAAGGCTATTTTTCTCAGTATGAGTATATCCTGTGGCACTCTATGAAACAAATGGTTGAAGCTCTTCCAGATTCTGACTCCAAGTCAGAGCTTCTTCTAACCGTTATCAGAGGTATTGAGTCCAATAACCAACAGGTCAAAGCCGCCATGGACGCTTTCGACACTGCTTCTCGTTCAGCAGCCGCAGGTATTTGTACTCGACGCCATTCCTGGCTGCGTACTTCCGGCTCTACGAATGATGCTCAGCAGCAGGTAATGGCGTTGCCCTTTGATGGCTTGTATCTTTTCGGTCCTCAGGTAGAGCAAGCCCTAGAGGCCACTCAGAAGACTAGGTCGCCATTGCTGGCTAGACCTCCCCCACCCTCCTCGGGGCATGGTAGAGTAACGCCAGTTTCATAGTCGCTAGTCCTCTCAAGCAGAGGAAGCTTCCATAAAAAGCCAACCTGCCCAACCTCAAAAGAAGACGCAGCAGAAAGCGCAGGGGCCTAAAGCCCCCAGAGCTACCTTATGAATTGCCGGCCCAAGTTCCATCCACACTGCCCAAGGTGGAACTTTCTCCTCCGGTGGGAGGTCGTTTGATGTACTTCTACAACCAGTGGAAGTCCATAACCTCGGACAAATGGATCCTTCGGATAATTCGCGAGGGTTATTATCTCAATTTCTTGGAAACCCCCCCCGAATTGTCCCCCCAAACGACAACCCAGGTTGTCGACCTCTCAGTCAGACCTCCTCACCGCCGACATCCAGGGCCTTCTAAACAACAGGGCAATAGAACTGGTGCCCCCACATCAGCCAAAACACAGGGTTCTACTCCCATTACTTTCTGGTTCCAAAGAAATCTGAGGGCATGCGCCTATTCTGGACCTCAGAAAGTTAAACAAATCCTCCCAAGGAGAAATTCAAAATGATTTCCCTAGGTACCCTGTTACCTTTGCTGCATCAACCACGACTGGCTGGCCTCCTGGATATGCAGGGCTTGCACCAGCATATCCCATCCACCCGACCCATCGCAAATTCCTGAGGTTTGTAGCTCTGGGTCAGCATTATCAGTTCAGAGTCCTGCCTTTTGGGCTATCCTCGGCGCCGCGAGTTTTTACAAAGTGTTGTGCAGTTCTCGCAGCGCATCTCAGGAAGCTCGGACTCCGAGTGTTTCCCTACCTGGACGATTGGCTCCTAGCAAGCCCTTCCAGCCAAGGGACTCTGGAAGCCGTTCAAACGGCCTCTCTCGCCTTCTACGTCCATGGGAGTTCTGCTGAATCTGAAGAAGTCACAACTGCAGCTCTCCCAGAGGCTCCTTTTCATAGGGACTCTTCTGGACACCTCTTCCTGAAGGCTTTCCTTCCAGAGGACAGGAGCTAGACATCCTTCAGATGGCCCGTTACATCGGGGAGAACCTGATCGGTCACAGCTCTCTCGATGCAAGCGGTATGTTGGGTCTCATGGCGTCCGCAGTGTTCACTGTACCCCTAGCTCGGTTACATGAGGACCACCCAATGGATGCTCTCCGCTCAGTGGTCACCGACCTCTCACCCCAGTCTTATCCCATCAAGGTGACGGAGCCCTCACGGTCTCTCACCTGGTGGTCTCAAGAGAGCAATCTCCTGGAAGGATTCCCTTGCTCCTCTGGATCATCAGATCTCCATCACCACAGACGATCGCTAATGGGATGGGGAGCTCACTGTCTCTCTCCACACTCAAGGTGTATGGACTCAGCTTGAAACTCAGCTCCACATAAATGTCCTGGAGATGAGAGCTGTCCTCTATGCGATCCGAGCATTGAAGGATGTTCTTTGTCACAAGAACATTCTCCTTCAAACGGACAGCAAAGCTGTGATGTATTACATCAACAAGCAAGGCGGTGCTCATTCTTATCCCTTTGCAGGAAGCAATGAGAGTGTGGGAGTGGTGCTTGAGCACAAGTCTCTAATTCAAGTGGTATATCTGCCAGGTGTACAAACGACTTAGCAGATCACCTCAGCAGAACAGAGCAGACCTCACGAGTGGTCTCTCGATCCAGCCGTAGCTCGGTCACTGTTCAAGAGTGGGGACTCCAGACCTGGACCTTTTTGCATCCCCACTCAACGCAAAACTGCCTCTCTTCTGCTCCAGAAATCCAGGGCCTGGCATTTTCTGTCAGGATGCGTTCAGGCTGCGGTGGACAAAACGCTTTCTTTACGCCTTTCCACCGCTTCCTCTAATTCAGAGAGTACTCCTCAAATTCGAGTCTCAGGGGACCAAGATGATTCTCATTGCTCCCTCCTGGCCTCGGCAACTATGGTTTCCTCTACTCAACAGTATGTCGGCAGCCTCTCCGAGACCACTTCCCTTGCAAATCAATCTTTTGACTCAGGGTTCGTTGGTCCATCCCAACCTGAGGTCACTTCCCTTCATGCTTGGCTCCTGAAGAGGTAGAAGTGAATCGGTTCAACGTCTCGTGAAGTCTCAGACATCCTTCTGGCTGCTCGGAAGCCAGCTACCCAAAAACTTACGCTTCTAAGTGGAAACGTTTTTGTCTCTGGTGCTAAGTCCTCTTGAATCCTTTTCCTGTCCTCCAGACAAGGTTCTAGAGTACCTTTTGGACCTATCAAACTCAGGTCTCCAGTACTCCACGGTTAAAGTTCACCTTAGTGCCATTTCAGCGTACCATGAGCCGGTTTCTTCCTTGTCTCTGGCTCAGTTACCTATGGTGAAGAGATTTCTTAAGGGAATTCTGCATACCAGACCCCCTGTTAGACGTCCGGTCGCAGCCTGGGACATTAACCTTGTGCTAGACATGCTCACTCGGAAGCCTTTCGAACCCCTAGCTACCTGTGAGCTAAAATTTCTTACCTGGAAGACAGCCTTCCTAGTGGCCATTACCTCAGCCCGCAGGGTCTCTGAGATACATGCCCTGGTTACGGACCCTCCGTATACTGTGTTCCATAAGGACAAAGTAGTTCTTCGTACTCATCCTAAATTTCTTCCCAAGGTTGTGTCAGAATTCCATCTAAACCAACCTCTGGTGTTTCCCTCTTACTTCGCGAACTTCCAAAATGAAGGAGAACGGTCTCTTCATTCCTTGGATGTTAAGAGAGCCTTGCAGTTCTACTTAGATAGAACCAAGAATTTTCGCAAGACTCAGCAATTGTTTGTTTCCTTCAGCGAGACCCGGCTGGGTCAGCCTGTCGCTATCAGATGCATCTCATCATGGTTAGTGGCATGTCTTCGACATTGCTATTCCATGGCACAGGTTAAATTAGAAGGTAGAGTGTACGCTCACTCTACTAGGGCAGTTGCGGCATCCCTAGCGGAAATTCGCAATGTTCCAATTGCAGATATCTGCAATGCCGCCACCTGGAGCTCAGTGCATACCTTCGTAAAGCATTATGCACTGGATGTTCATGCCAGGCGTCATTCCGCCTTCGGCAGAACTATCCTTAATGGACTCCTGTCCTAGACATGTGAGCTCTGGCTCCCCTGCCGCCCTTTTGGGGGATTATCAGCTTGGTACTCTCCCACTAGTGTGAATGAGTGGTGGGAGACTTATGTCCAGGAAGATATGAAAATTACGTACCTACCGTAATTCTTGATCTTCTTGGACGAGTCTCCACCACTCATTCACACGCCCACCCTCCATCCCCCGAGCTCACCGCTGTGTTGGTCTTCACTCCCTCAGATCTTTAGGCCGTGAAGACTTCTTTGCTGACCCTTCTTACACGGGTCGTCCGGACTATCTTATGTCCGTTTTTTAAGGTTAGGTTTACTCTTTACGTTAATTGCGCTGCACCTCCTTGGTAAAAAGGTACTGAGGCAGTTGGAGGTGATCGCCCGAGATAGTCATTACCGCCCGAGGCCACATTGCAGCGCCATGCCTCGGGCGCCATCTCTGTACCGACCCTCCAGCAAAAGTTTGCTCCCGATGGGTCCTAGTGCCTCCGGTGCAGATCCCACTAGTGTGAATGAGTGGTGGAGACCCGTCCAAGAAGATCAAGAATTAAGGTAGGTACGTAATTTTCATTTTTATTTGTTTATTTATTAGATTGTCCGTTTACAGGCTCATTTACAAAGGCACCTCGTCAAGAGAGCAATACATCACAGCAAACAAAACAGTACAGTACATAACGCTTAGATTAAAAAAGCAACCAGTGTTACAGGCATTCACTGGTGGTACATGCTTGGTAATAGGTAGATCACAGTAGTCATAATGTAGGTACACGAGTGCTATGTCAGGTAGCAACCAGAGATATTTTATTACATTAGTCAGCAGATGTTGCCTGAGACCCCAGGTATATACAGCAAAAGTAGACAGGGCAGACCCAGCCTAGGGGTGAGGGTAAGGGGCAAGTGGGGGGTTATGTGTAGTTGCAGCAGCAAGTGGTTGTCAGATGGCTTCTGAGGGAGACCTTGAAAGGACCAAGCTTAGTGGAGTCAGCTATGTTGGCTGGGAGGGAACTGAACCAGGAGGGAGCCTGATAGCAATAGGATCTCTTGGCCGTCGAGGTCCTTACCCTGGGGACAATAAGGGAGGTTTTGACAGAGCTGTGGGTGGAGACTGAGGGGGAGGCACGCTGCAGGGAGGTGGCAACCCCGGTGGGGAGAGCCCTAGCAGGGTCTTTTTACAAGAAGGAAGGTTTGGAGCGGAGTCTTTCTTCAAGGTTGAGCAAGTTGGTGGTGGAATTTGTTGGGGGCTTGAATGAGACCAGGGTGAGCTGGGAAGGAGGCTTGTGGTGGAGGACTCAGGGTAGTCTGGAATGGGTAGAGAAGATGGCCCAAAATGCCAGGCAATATTTACAGAATGTGCTGGTTTGGGGGTGTCAGGAGAGGGAATCGGGTCCAGTAGATGGCAGAGAAATACACTATGTAGACATAGGAGGCCTTTACTCCAATATAAAGTTAAATGGGGATACTGAATATTACTTACTTCATTGTGAAAATAAGTGGCACAGGAATATGTTGTGTAATTTGAGACTAGAGAGTCTGGGACTTGTAAACCTGCAGAGTAAGCAGAGGTGGGGGCTTGGAAACAAATTGGTCTGTAAGTGCGAAAATGTTAAATCCCTAAATGTAACCCACATGTTATTGGAATGTGATGCGCTGGCCATGGAAAGAAGGAACTGGATTATACCACTTTTACAAAGCGCAACTAAGAAATACAGAAAATTGTACTAAACATATTTTAAGCTTGGATAAAGTTAATGTCATTTATGGAATGGCAAAATTTGTAAACAGGCAGCAAAGATGACTAATGTGATTTCTGGGAATTTTATGGCATTTGCACTTTGTACTATTTGAAGGCGTGAAATTGATAAGTTGTAGTTATTCTGATCTACTTTTAATTATGGGATGTAATAAATTGTGAGTGATTTTATACATCTGTTATTTAATAAACTTTGATCTTCTAGGAATATCTTCACCATTGATTCACACACCCACCCTCCATCCTGGGCTCACTTGGCTTGTTTATTGGTCTTCACCTCTTGTTCTTGGTTTGGGCTGTGATCACACTGTGTTATTGTTTGTTGACCCTTCTTACACGGGTCATTAGGGCTATCTTATGCCCTTAGGTTAAGTGCATTAGTTTTAAGTTGCACTGCACCTCCTTGGTCAAAAAAGGTACTGAGACAGTTGCGGGCCAGTGTCGAGGTAAGTCGTGCAGTCTCGTGCTGCACATGTGCACAGCTTACTTCAGTGCCGGCCCTCCTGAAAAGTTCTGACTCCCGCAGGGTGCTAGTGCCTCTGGTGCAGAACTGATTGGTGTGAACCAATGGTAAAGATATTCCTAGAAGATCAAGAATTACAGTGAATGTGTAATTTTTAATCTTCCTGGACTTAAGCCTTCACCATTTATTCATACTGCTGGATTACAAGCCAGAGATGCTGGGACCTTGTGGGAGCCACAGATGTTCAGGAAGGCAAGCGTCAAGGTAGGACTGCGCACCATGAGGCTGGCTCATGCCCATGTTGGCTGTCTCGTTGTTGACCCTCCAACCGCCTCAGATCTTACTTCAAGAAACTGCTCTTGCAGCAGGTTACACCATTAGGACTGAAGCCGGCAGGCGCCAGGACCCCACAGAAAAATTCTAGCTAGCAGTATCCAGCGGGGGACAGCCCCCGCTGTCGGCCTCTCCCTGATGTCAGGCATGACACAAAAAGGGGCGGTTCCCCAGCATCTCCAGTTCTTTTCCAGCCGTCGACTCACCAGCATTGTCCTCACGGATGCCTGCTTTGTAGATATGACACATGAAATCTTTTTCTTCTAACATCATCGATCCATGTCTGCTTCTCCTACCCCTTGTCTCAAAGGCCATCCCTCCAAGTGTGGCTGCGGCAAACAGATCCCTTTTGCTGGCCATCAATCAGCCTGTGTCAGGTGCCTGGGTCCAGAGCACGACACCCAGGCCTGCTCCATTTGCCAGCAATTTAATAGCAGGACCTGGATCCGCCACCAAAAGGCCCTTCAGGGATTCCTCCTTGAGGAGAAATTAAAAAAGATGGAGAAATGACCTCCCTTCAAAGGAGAATCTTCCCATAAGTCTGGGAAACACCGGGACAAGCATCGGGACTCGGATTGGGCGAGATCCCCCAGTAGGGCCTCCGAGTCCAGGGCCAGTTCCAGCTCTGCCCGGTCTGACCGTTCTCCTTCTTGGGCTCACTCCCAACCTCCTGGTGAAGGTAAGGTCTTAAGTGGGTCTCTTCTGCCTCCCTGCACCAAGACCTCCAGAGCCAAACGCTGCCAAGCCTGACTCATCAGATAAACACAAGAAGTCTTCCTCTAAATCGGGAGTACATTGGACTGACACGGCACTCCAACGTCAGGTCTGTCTCCCAACCTCCGAAGAGGCTCCTGAGCGGAAGACTGCTGAACTGGCATCTCCCTAGAGGTCCAAAAGGTATCTGACCAGCGCCCACGAAACTGACTACCCTGGCGACAGTGATACCGACCCAGTGGATACTGGACGTCAGGGGTCTAAAGGTGAAGAGGCTACTGCACCACGGATGACCAGACGGGTGACATGGAGGATGCCGGCCTACCCAGGGAACCGTCGCTGACACTGTGGTTCCTCGGGACCCAACACCCGACCCTGGCGATGGGCCCACACCCAACACCAGGCTCGTTGTCGGGCATGAATATCCAAGAGGTGAAGGAACTGTTCATCTTTTGGTGGGAGACCATAAGAAAAGATGTGGTGCTCCCCAAGCCTCAGCCACCTCTGTCACCCCCGCCTCCTCGGGGCGCTGAAGGTGCCAGACCCCCGACCCCCAAGGAACCAACTCCTCCTCTTCGGGGAAGATTAAGAGACAGAAAACGTCCATCATATTCTCCCTCAGGGTTCCCGAGCCCAAAGCAACCCAGGGGCAGACATCGCTCACAGGGAGATGACTCCAGACCGGATACTTCTGACACCTCCAGGTCTCCATCTTCCTTCAGTCCCCCTTCGCCAGACCCATGGGACTTTCCAAGGTCACCTCCAGATGATCCCTCCTTTTCAGAAATTATGAGGCACATCCAGGAAAATATGGGATGGGAGACGAAAGACTTAGACCCCAAGAGACAACACCTTGCCCGTTACCTCAGGCAGAAAGACCCGAAGCCTGTGGTGGTCCCACCTTTAGTGCACACCTTTACAGACGTCACCAAGGCAGCTTGGAAGCATCTGCATTCCATCGGCTGTTCCAAAGAAGGCTGACTGCCTCACAGAGCTCCGTACAGAGGACCTGTATTTGGCACAACAACCCCTGGGCCAACCGCTTGGTCATCACTACTCCCCATCAAGGTGCACCTATGCGCCCATTTCGCTGCACCATTCTCCAATAGGTCACAGGTCTCTAACTCAACTAGAGGCTTCTCGCGCCTTTTTGCATGGCATCCTGCACTTGAGACCTCCCATCAGAGACCCGGTTCCACCTTGGGATCTTCCTTTCGTTCTAGAGCAGTTTACGCTGCCACCTTTTGAATCAACCGCGGATTGTGAGCTGCGTCTCCTTGCTTGGAAGATGCTTCTTTTAGTTGCCATTACTCCTCCCAGAAGAATTTCTGAGCTTCATGCACTTATGTGCAAAGATCCTTATTTGTTTTTTCACAAGGACAGGGTGTCCTTAAGAATGAATCCGAGTTCCTTCCCAAGATGGTCTCAGCTGTCACTCTCAACTAGGCTATAGACCTGCTGTGTACTACCCAAATCACTGCAACAGGGGAAGGCCCTGTGCACCTCTGGATGTGCATAGATTGTCTCAGATATTATCTAACCAGAACCAAGGCACACGTAAGTCGGACCAGCTCTTTGTTTCCTATGCACAAAGAATGCCTGGTGCTCCTGTTTCCAAACAGTCACTGTTTCGATGGCTGGTAAAGTGCATTATGCTCTGTTACCAGAAGCGCAACAAGACTTACTGGGACTGGTAAAAGGTAGTTCTCTGAGGGAGTAGCTACCTCCTACTGCGCCAAAAATGTCTCCACTTCAGCCATCTGTGCAGCAGCAACCTGGAGCACTGTACACACCTTTATCAGGCACTACAGTTTGGATATTGCCTCTAGACGCAGAGCTGTCGCTTGGCGGTCCTTTAGGGACTTTGCCCTGAACTGTGAGACATCTCTCCAATCCTCCTCTCGATAAGAATTGTTCCTTACTGCTTGGGAATCAGTCCTAATGGTGTAACCTGCTGCAAGTGCTGTTTCTCGTAGTATGATAGTACAGTTACATAAGAACTTACTGTAACATTAGATCTTCGAGAACAGCTCTTGCAGCAGGTAGTTTCAAACAACATGAAGTCTTGCTGTATTCTGACTATGTACAGTGATCTCCAACCTTTGAACTGCCCCAGCGAGGAAGAGTTAACTTTCCATGCAAGGCATGGAGCAGCTGAGCTCGAGCTCGGTTGAGCCTCTGTCTGTTGTTGTTTGAACCCCAACCAGTCAGATTCTTTACTCCGCCTCACTGAACAGTCGCTCGGATATTTCTACTTCGCTCGGTTCAAATAAGTCGGTTAAAGTGTCGTTTTTCTCTCAGTTCAACCGAATTTCTTCAATCTAACCTGTCGGTTAAGTCTCTGTCTGTGGTACCGTGAGTATTAGATAGGTTTCTGTAGTAGTTTTGTGTGTGGAACTTGTAAACATTGGATCGGTTCGGTTTGAACCGATCAGGTTTAATGAAAAGTTTTTCTTGATTTATTAGAGTATGGTAACCGGTCCGTGTCGGTTCTAAAAAGCAGTTTCATTACGTTTTCCAAGACCAATAACACGGTCATGAACTGATAGGGGTGTCTTGCCTGGATTGCCGAAAAAGGCAAGTTTGGTTAGGACTGGCCATGTCTGAAACCCCCAAAAACGGGCCCACTGGGTTTCAACACTGTAGTGTGTGCCGGGAAGCCTTTGCTAAGGCTGATCCCCACACCACCTGTGTTTATTGTCTCAGGTTTGACCACCTCAATTCAGACTGCCAGATTTGCAAAAGTTTTCCCAAAGCTACCCTAGATAAGAGAGTAGGTAGACTGAGGGAAAGGGAGGCCGAGAAGTCCGCTGACACGGATGGCCAGCCCGGTTCGGTTCCGACCGTACCAGAAGGAGTGCCCTCTGACCAGGGCGAGACTTCTTCGGGCCAAAGGAGAACTGACTCTGAGGAGTCGGTTCTGGTTAAAAGAAAAAGAAGGGATAAGTCAGCCGGTTCGGATCCACAAGTTCTTTCTCTGACCGCTGATGAATTAGCCAAAGCGATAAGGATTGTTCAATCGCTAACTCCGACTCCGACTGAACCGTCACCATCGGTTAGGGGCTCGGTTCGGTCAGTTCCCCTGGTTCCGGATTATAATTTAGAGGAATTTTATGAACCGGAGGAGGAGGAGGGAAGAGTATGAAGATAGTGATGGTGATTATGAAAGTCTGGATGTGCCCATTGACCCGGACATCTCCCCAGACAGACCTTCAGGTGTTTCTCCTCCTAGGCTTTCTGAGTCCCCTTCCCACTTTATGTTTTATAAAAAAGTGGCTGAAACCCTCCGGTTTCGTATGGAAGAAGCAGTAGAGGATCAAGAGGAGCCTGATTACGTTGAGATGATGGACATCCCAGAGTCCAGGAGATTGTCTATTCCCCTCCATAAGTCTTTTGGGAAACAGACATTTAAAATTCTAAAAACTTCTAATTCCATATCTCCTGTGGACAGATGAATGGACAAGAGGTATACTCTTTCAGGCTCAGATACGGAGTTCCTTTCCCAGCATTGCAGCCATGTTGGGGTAGTGCAGGCTGCTGCCTGTGATAAGGCAAATATACCCTTGGCTTCACACCCCCCAGATAAGGACTCCAGGAGGATTGATGCCATGGCAAAGAAACAGTACATGGCAGCATCTTTGGGACTCAGGCAGGCTAATTATATGGCCTACACAGCTAGATACCAGAAGTCCAGGTGGGACACTGTGATGGCTCTATCTAAACAGGTCCCTGACCAGCTTGCCAAGGAGCTGGAGCAGGTGGCTGCAGATGGGATTGAGGCATCCAAACTGCAATTTCAAGTTGCTGTGGACTCCAATGATGTTTCATCTAGAGTCATGGCTACATCTGTGGCCCTTCGAAGGATGGCTTGGCTCAGATGTACTAGCCTGTCACAGGATACCCAGACTAAGGCCATGGATTTTCCCGTCATTGGTAATTCTCTGTTTGGGGAGCAGACAGAGAACTACATGAAGAAAATGGATAGTACAGGACCACCTACAGGAGTGCTCAGGCCAAAGAAAGGCAAGCCACTCCCCAGAGGCAGCAGTCTAGGGGCAGGGGCAGGACTTTTCATAGGCCTTTTTACCAAGCCCAGGCCTCCTCTTCTGCCTTTGCTCAGAGGGGGTTCTTTAGAGGGAGAGGCAGGCGGGGTATGAGCAGGCCTGCTTCCACCCCTCAGCCTAAAGCCCCTGCCAAGCAGACACCCTGTTGTGTCTGCCTGGTCCGATTCTCCCTTACCTGTAGGGGGTAGGCTGGCTTACTTTGTCCAGGACTGGAAGTCTTTAACATCAGACAAATGGGTCCTGGAAGTAGTAAGCCAGGGACTGGTTCTCAGCTTCAAAAAATTCCCCAAGATGAGAACCAGATCTTTTCCACCTGCAAATCCTTCAGGGGCCCTTGCCCTAGAGGCAGAGATCTCTTCCCTCTTGGTTCTCAGAGCTATAGAAAGGGTTCCACCCTTATACAGGGGAAAGGTTTGTGCTCCAGGTGCTTCCTAACCCCCAAAAAGACAGGAGAATTGCGGCCCATCCTGGATCTAAGATATTTAAACAAGCACCTTTTAAAGCCAAAATTCAAAATGATGACTCGGGGAATAATTCTGCCCTCTCTAAGGCCAGGGGACTGGCTAGTCTCCCTGGACCTCAAGGATGCCTATTTTCACATTCCCATCAGGTGCTCCCACAGAAAGTACCTCAGGTTCGAGTTGCCCTCAGGCCACTATCAATTCAGAGCAGTACCCTTTGGCCTAACATCAGCCCCAAGGGTGTTCACAAAATGCCTGGCAGTAGTGGTTGCTTTCCTAAGGAGAAAAAAGATCTCCGTCTTTTCATACCGCAGGGTTCAGTATTAGGACCAGTCCTCTTCAATGTCTTTATAAGCGACATTGCAGAGGGACTGGAAGGAAAAGTATGTCTCTTTGCAGATGACACAAAGATCTGCAACAGAGTTGATGCACAAGGTGGGGTGGAAAGGATGAGAAGGGACTTGGCAAGGTTAGAGGAATGATCAAATGTATGGCAACTTTGATTCAATGCTAAGAAGTGCAAGGTAATGCACCTGGGAAACAAAAACCCAGGGGAAGAGTACACAATGGGTGGTGAGATACTAACAACAACAAAAATGGAAAGGGACCTGGGGTAGTCATATCAGATGACCTAAAGGTGGGCAAGCAATGTGAGAGGAAAGCAAGGAAGGCTGGGGGGAAACTGGGATGCATAGGGAGAGGCATCACCAGTAGAAAACAGGAAGTTATTATCCCTCTGTACAGACAGTTGGTGAGACCCCATCTGGAGTACTGCGTGCAGTTCTGGAGACCCAATCTCCGCAAAGACATAGACAGGATGGAGGCTGTCCAGAGGAGGGCAACTAAAATGGTGCAGGGTCTGCACCGGAAGACATATGAAGAGAGACTTAAGGAGCTGAATATGTATAGCCTCGAGGAAAGGAGGGAGAGGGGACATGATAGAAACTTTCAAGTATCTCAAGGGAATCGATAAAGTCCAAGAGGGTAGCATCTTTCAAAAAGAGGTGTGCAAAAACAAGGGGCACAAGTTGAAGATAGAAGAGGCGGCTCAGAGGTAATTTAAGAAGTATTTTTTCACAGAGAGGTTGTGGATGCATGGGTGGCCTTCGGAGGAGGTTGTGGAGTCAAAAACAGTGGTGGAATTCAAGCATGCATGGGACAGTCATAAGGCAATTCTAGGGGGTTGGGGTAGGAAGAAGTAGGCTGCTGGTTAACTCGGATCTGCAGCTTATCCATTAGGTAGGGAAATGGGCAGACTGGGTGGGCCAAGCGGTCCTTATCTGCCGTCAAAATCTGTTTCTAGAGATATGTCAAGCAGCCACCTGGAAAACAGTCCATACTTTTACCAAGCATTACTCTCTGGATATCCAGGCTAGGAGTGATGCTCTTTTTGGCACATCAGTACTTCAGAGCTTGTTCCCAAAGTAGGTTCTGTCCCTTCTCCATGGAGGTACTGCTTGGTAGTCTGCACATAGTCAGAATACAGCAAGACTTCATGTTGTTTGAAGAAAAAATTACTCACCTTAGTAATGTTGTTTCTTCTAGTGGAGTCTTGCTGTATTCTGACCCCCCCCCCCCGCCTCCCCTCTCAGAACCTGGTTTTGGGATGTCAGTGGGCAGGAGCAGTATTGGCACCCCAGAGGTGCCTCCTTTCTCACCCTCTTAATTTTTGGGTGTGTGTTGTGTTTTTGTTTTTGGGTTTCCTGACTTGAGTCTTTGCTTTGAAACCAAAAACCCTTTTAATAAATTTAGTTGCCAGTTGGCTAGTGTAAGTTTACAGTTTCCACATAGGATGCCCAGTGAGTATAGCTCGTAAAAGATCTGGCAGTTGGGGTTCAAACAACAACAGACAGAGGCTCAACCGAGCTCGAGCTCAGCATTCCATGCCTTGCATGGAAAGTTAACTCTTTCCTCTCCGGGGCAGTTCAAGGTTGGAGGTCACTGCACATAGTCAGAATACAGCAAGACTCCATTAGAAGAAACAACATTACTAAGATGAGTAATTTTGTCTTCCCTCCCACCTTCCCTTTTGGAGGTTGAGTCTTCTGACCTAGTTTCTAGGCTGTTGCATCTTTTGACGCCTATTACAAACCTTCCTTTGGAAGCAGATACTCAGTCTCCCCTTCAGATGTCACCTTCAGGCCGGGAGTCTCTGGCGGGAGAACTGGGGATGCTGGGGGACTGCCCCTTTTATGTGATGCCTGACATCAGAGAGGGGCCAGCAGCAGGCGGTCCCCACTGGATACTGCTAGCTAGAATTTTTCCATTGGGTCCTGGCACCTGCCAGCTCAGTCCAATGGTGTAACATGCTGCAAGAGCTGTTCTCGAAGATCTACCGTTACGGTAAATTCCTACATAATTGTACTTTCCTTTTACCCTGCCGTTGGTGTGCTTCAGTGACAACGTCGCACACCTGAAGAGTCAGATCTTTACATCTATATGACAACAGCATTTAGTCTTCAGTTTTAGTCTGATTTATTTTACATACAAAAAAAAAGATCTTTTATTATTTTTCGTCTTCAGCCCTACTGATCGAAGGAGCTGACCATGGATGGAGACAGTGACAGTAGGGAATCTCCGTTGTAAGGCTACTCTGGCACTGGGCTATGTCTGGTCCACCTCCCTCTCTTGGGTTGGTGGGGCGGTTCCGGCCACGGGCAGTCCAGTGTTCAGGAGAGAGGACAGTGTTTCTGCAAACACAAAAAGAAGCAGTCCCATTCCAAATCCATTTCGGGGACCTAGCACTGCTCTGCCTCGAGCTCTTCCTCTTCCTGTCAGAAGAGGAAGACAGGTGCCACTCAAGATCACCCTCTGGCATGTCTGCAAAGAGGTTGTCAGTGTTCAGGAGCAGTAGGCTTTCTCCGCTCCATCTGGTTCCCTGACAGCCTCCGCTCGCAGTTGCTCTGATTCTTGACACCAGAGCCCTTCCCTGTCCTCTTGTGTTGTTTCCAGTGGTCAGTTACATCACTGGGCTACTCTTATGGAACAAGGGATACAGTGTCTGTCTCGTTTGCCCTTTCCCATGGATCCGGCACTGGGGCCTTTGGGCCTAGGTGCCTTGGATTCGGGGTTGGGACCTTCTGGTCAGGTCAAGCATTCGGTGCCAGCAATGAAATTTCCTCCCTTGCCGGTGTCTACACCGCCGACACCGGTTCCACGTGCCTGCCACCCTTATTCTGTTTCCTCATAGGGATCAGCAAAGGCACCATCCCCCTTCCCCTCTTTTTCTTCTAGGTCCAGGTTGGGTCTTCAGGTGACTCCGTCTTGCTTGGCGCTGGGCTTGGTGCCAGCTCCCTGCAAGTTGGCGCCACATTTGGTGCCAGCATCGATTCCAGCATTAGGCTTGGTGCTGGTTCCAGTGCCTGTTCCAGTGTCTCTTTTTTTCCTCTTCCCAGACCAGGAAACAGCCTTTTGGGTGCGGCGCCTGCCCCATCTGAGAGGGAAATAGAAGAGGATGTGTCTGACCCCAACCTCATCATTTCTAAGGAAGGGGATGAAGACTCCTCCTACAGCCTGGATGGTAAGCCAATGGTCCGAGCTGAAGCTCCTGTGGAGTACCTCTCGTTTCAGTCCTTACTTAGGAATATGAGGGCAACTTTGGCTCTTCAGACTACTTCTGTAGATCCAGGAAAGCTTATGCGCTTCGAGTGGCTTCATGTCCCGAATATTCCAATGAACCTTACGCCTCTTGTTCCCCCAACCCTTGAAACACATTGTGGAGCTGTGTGAGTGAGTCCTGCCCTTATGCCTTCTATTTGCAAGTCCATAGATCATAAATATGTCCCTGCTAGGAGAGACCTATTTTAGCCTCACAACCCATCACAGACACGCTGGTTATCCTTGCTGAGAATGACAAAGCTGTTCTACCTCAAGAAGTATCAGCACATCCAATCAATAAGGAATCTTGCAAGATCAATACCGTGGAGAAAAGGGCTTTTGCAGCCACTACTGTGGGCATGTGTATTGCCAGCTATCAAGGGCACTTCTCCCAATACGAGTATGCCCTCTAGACCTCCATTAAAAGTCTAGTGGAAGAGCTCCAGGAGTCTGATTCCAAACTTGAGATTTTACAGACTTGTACCCAGGAAATAGAATGTAATAGCCATTAGCTGAAAGCTTCCATGGATGCATACAACACAGCTTCCAGAGTGGCTGCTGGCAGAATCTGTATTAGAAGACATTGCTGGCTTAAGACATCTGGGTTTTCCTCTGATGCTCAACAGTAGGTAATGAATGTCCCCTTTGATGGTACATATCTGTTCAGCCAACAGGTAGAACAAGCCCTGGAGGCTTCTTAGAAAACCAGGACTGCCATTAAAACAGCCAGACTGGCTCCTTCAGTTCCTCAAAGAGGCAGGAACTGTCATTTTTTTTGGTAATATGCAGCCCTTTCAAGGAAGAGGCTGAGGAACCCCAAACAAACACCAGTCTCCTCAGCTGCAAAAGAAAATACAGCAGAAGGCACAAGGGCCAAAAGGGCCCAGTTCCACCCTCTGAAAGCGTGGCCCCGGCTGCACCTCAGCTGCTGAGGTGGACCTCTCTTCAGGAGTGGGAGGACATCTGACTTAGTTTTATATCCAGTGGAAGTCTATCACCACAGACAAATGGGTCCTCAGGATTGTTCGAGAGAGATACTCTCAACTTTGCAGAGATTCACCCAGACCTTCCATGGCGACAGCACACTCTGTCGGCTGCTCAGACAGAACTTCTCAGTTCAGAGATAATAGGCCTTCTCAAAAACAGGGCAGTGGAAATAGTTCACTGGGCAGAGAAATACAGATTCTAGGAGCGTGGATATATTGTTCATCCACACTGTCTGGCATTGTCCCTTTCCCTTTAAATCTTGCCAGGAGTCTTCAAGCTGGCTCCTCCACCCACCGGGTGGTAAATGCCTCAGCTCCACCCATGACACCAGATCTTCCTTTCGCTGGAAGATACAGGTTCCCTAGTGCTACTTTGCAAGTACCATAGGCCCTGGAGTCAAATTGGCGGTTTTACGCACTTACTCAGCTTTAAAACTCGTCTGAGTTCTGATTCAGATCAAGCGCTTGGGATATGGAGGACAAGTTGTCCCCAAGTTTCGCCAGTGCCCTTGTGGACAAAAATATCTCACACCAATCTCCACCTCTCGTCGTCTGCTGCCTGGGCGCTGTGCATGATCTTGACTTGCACCATCTGTTCAGCTTTCCATCCCACCATTCTGGAGGACTGCAAGGCTCACCTTAAGTTGGGAGACGGAGCTTTGCAATCCACCAGTGAAATCGAAGGAGGCCAGATGGGCAGTTTCCGCAGCTACGGGATCCGCCGAGCAGCTCGAGCAGATGGCGGCCTTCGAAGAGGAAGCTGCCCAAGCTTTGGCCAACTGAAGCATCTTCGTGCCGCTCAACCTGGGCTCCACCTTCATGGGATCCTTCCGGGAGTTGTGTCAGTCTCTCCCTACTAAGGGTGAGGTGCCTTCGAGCTCACACTCCTCCTGATCTAAGAAGGATAAGGATCCAAAATCATCTTCTTCGACCCGAAGAAGACGTTCCTGGGACCGAGAGCTGTCCAGCACTCAGGAGCAGGCGGTCTCGGCCACGGTCGAGATTGCTTCCTTGGCTGCCAGCTTTTCAGACCTTCCGTCAGGGCACCGAAGCCGAGGATACAGCTGAACCGGCTGAGATTTCTCTCGACCCAATCGAGCCGTTGTTGCCAACACCTGTCGACGACTCCTTGGAGAGGACTCCCATTCTCTCCTTCCCGGCGAGGAGACCCA
This sequence comes from Neoceratodus forsteri, assembly GCA_016271365.2. NCBI lineage: Eukaryota > Metazoa > Chordata > Ceratodontiformes > Ceratodontidae > Neoceratodus > Neoceratodus forsteri. The sequence goes on from JADMNL010000022.1 coordinate 114,320,873, forward strand.
TCCTTGGGCATCGATCGAGGGACAAGAGCTGGAACCTCGCTTTTCACTGAATCAGCTTCTCCTGACTGACAGAGCCGACACTGTCGGTCTCGATCGAGTAGAGACCCGTTGGTCGGTAAACCGAGAAAGGTCACAAACACTCCCGGAAGGCGCCCCACCGTTCCTCATCCTTCTTGGACTAGGAGAGACTTAGGCGGAGCTCTGTCGGCGTTATGAGGACCTCATGTGGCAGCAACTTCTTTTGACAGGTCAAAACCCGTCTGCTCCGGCTGTACCGGCCATTACTTGGCCCCAGCCTCTTCGGCCGACACCGACTCCCTTGGTTCCGAGGATTCCCTCTGGTGGGACCGGTGCGTATTTCGGCTCGGCCTGTTACGGGCTCCCCACCAATTTTGGTGGAACCACCACCCAAACAGCCTCAGGGAGGGGCTCCCTCTAAGGAGGACCGACCAACTACGGGCTTGCCCTGTCGGTTGTCCATTATGGTCACTCCTGATCACCCTAGGTGCATTGAGGGGGACTTAGATGGGAGACCCTTGTATGCTGATTCCTCAGATTCGGATACTACCGGCCTTCCTCACATGATGAGCTGTCAGTGACAGGTCTGGAGGAAGGCCCTTCTTCCTTCCAGGGCATCTTTCGACTCATTTCAGAGTCCACAGGTATGCCTTTGCAGCCCATACAGAAGAAGGCGGAATATCCTCACGGATATTCTCAAGAGGAATACCCGACAGAGGCCTTCAGTGGCTGAAGCCATAGTTGGCCTGGCACTGGAACTATGGCAGCGTCCTGCCTCTGCCCGGCTCCGTCTGCCTGCATGGCCTGCAAGTCCGCTTGGTGCCCATGGGGTCCTTGGCGGGCTTCACTGAGCATCCCTCGGCTGAGAGCCTTGTGACTGCCTCAGTGTTTAGGCGCACGGGCAGCTCTGTGGATACTGACCACCCTCCGGACAAGGAGTCCAAAAATATGGACCACTCGGCCCGGAAGGTTTACGCGGCATCATCCCTAGGCTCTTCATCAGTATAGCTCAGCAGTGATCATGGCACACTTCCCTCACGCCCTTCTGGGGTCGCTTGATGAAATCCTCCCTCTCTAGCAGACATGCAGACCATGGTCAAGCAGGTCCGGGACCAAGGCCATGCTGTTGCTAAACAACAGCTCAGGCAGGCTCTGGACATTGGTGATTCCTGTGCCCGTTCACTAGCTGCCGCGGTAGCCACTCACTGCTGGGCTTGGCTGAGGTTATCCTTCTTTCCGCGGATACTCAACACAAGCTAGCTGACGTGTCCTTCCTTGGCACCGACCTCTTTGGTCCGGGAGTGGCAGGTCATCTACAGCGCATTGAGCAGTCTAATGCCACCTTAGATGCCACCTCTGCTAAGGGTTCTTCGGCAAGAACCAGTAGAAGTGCAAGAAGAAATCCTTTCGGCATTCTTCCCCTGCGGTTGGACAGCCCTCCTTCCAGGGAGGTCAGCAACAGCAGCAGGCTCCAGCTTGGCACCCTAGGCCCAAGCAAGGTCCCCAACAGCCCCGCAAAGGAGGCCGAGGTGCTGGTCTAGGTGCCTCCTCCTCCTCCAAGCCTGTGCAGTGACGAGGCAGGGTGGCCTCCCCTACACCCGTCACGCCAGTTCTGGGTCCTTCCGTGTGGGGCCAACTCTGCCACTTACTTTCCGCCTGGTCCGGTATCACTTCGGACAGGTGGGTTCTGGAAGTGGTCGGGCAGGGACTGCCTCTAGAGTTCGAGCAGTAGCCCCCTCAGCTGGGCCCGTGCCCCATGGGAAGAAAGGATCACAGTTGGCGCTCAGTCGGCCCTTCTGGACAACATTGCTCAGCTCCTCCTCAAGGAGGCGGTAACTCCAGTACCGGATCCTCCTTCAGACCCAGGCTTCGTCTCCAGGCATTTCCTGGTGCCAAGCGGACGGGGGTTGGCACCCCATCCTAGATCTCCACGACCTGAATCAATATCTCAGGTCTCGCACCTTCTGGATGGTAACTCTGAACCAGATCATACCATCTCTGAAGCGAAACATATGGTTCTGTACACTGGATCTTCAGGACGTGTTCTACCATGTCCCAATTTGTCCGTCCCATCAGCGGTTCCTCCGCTTCAGGGTCGAAGGGACCCGGTACGAGTTCAGAGCCATGCCGTTCGGCCTGTCATCGGCCGCACGGATCTTCACCAAATGCATAGCAGTGGTGGCAGCCCATCTACAGCGTCAAGGGGTTCGCATTTACCCCTATCTAGATGATTGGCTCCTGGCGGGTTCCTCCCTACAGGAGGTGGAGAGGTCCAGGGACCTGACCCTCCGAACCTGCTCCCACCTGGGCTTCCTAATCAACAAGGCCAAATCAGAACTCGTGCCCTCTCAGTTGATGGGCTTCATTGGGGCAGAGCTCGACTCTCATCAAACCAGAGCTCCCGGCGGACAGGGCGGAGGTTCTTTCCACCTTTGCCCAATCATTTCTGGTTGGGCACTTGCGCCCTGCCCGGGACTTCCTGCGCCTCCTGGGTTACATGGCGGCGTGCACCTCTGTGGTCCGTTCGGCCAGATTGCACATGCGCCCCCTTTGGTGAGAGCTCGCCGTCCAGTGGTCTCAGCGTCAGGGTCTCTTCGACCAGCTGGTCACTGCCGCCCAGAGGATGTGGGACGCTGTCCAATGGTGGACCAACCCGAGTCATTTGCGGGAAGGAATCTTGTTTGTCTGCCCCGTGCCGGCGGTCGTCCTTATGACCGATGCCTCTCTCATGGGCTGGGGAGCCCACATGGGGGACAACAGAGCTCACAGATTCTGGACCCCCAAGAGTCCCGATGCCACATCAACCTGTTGGAGCTCAGAGCAGTCAGACTGGCACAGTCAGCTTTCACTCCTCAGCTCCGGGGTCAAGTGGTTCAAGTCCAGACGGACAATACCACGGCCATGTACTACCTCAACAAACAGGGCATGCACTCCTGTCTGCTATGCAAGGGCGCTCGGATCTGGACCTTCGTCCAGCCTGCTGGAGGTGGATCTCCCTAGCCATCCATGTGGCAGGAGTCTCGAACCAACTGGCGGATGTCTCAACCCCATAGACCAGACATCCACAGTGGTCTCTCCATCCAGAGGTGGCTGATCTGTTCTCCCGTTGGGGCAGAGCCGTTGGTGGACCTGTTTGCCTCAGGGATAACACCAAGCTGAGGCTGTACCATGCCCGGCCCCCTCAGCAGGGCTCGCTGCAGGGGGATGCCTTCTTGAGGCCATGGACCCCAGGCCTCCTCTATGCCTTCCCTCCATTTCCCTTGATCCACAAGGTGTTACTCAAGGTGAGGAGGGACAAGGCGAAGGTGATGCTGGTAGCCCCAGATTGGCCACGCCAGTTCTGGTATCCAGATCTCCTCAGCCTCAGCTGCAGAACCCCGGAGCAGCTTTGTACACGCCCGGACCTGATATCGTTGAACCCAGGGAAGGTGTTCCACTCAGACCTTCAATCCCTGCACCTCACAGCGTGGTTCCCGAGCAGCTAGAGTTCCAGGCTCTGGGTCTTTCCGAGGATGTCTACACCGTGGTGGAAGCATCTCAAAAGGAATCGACCAGGAAATGTTATGCCTTCAAATGGAAAAGGTTTTCCATTTGGTGTCAGGGAAAAAGCCTGGACCCCTTATCCTGCTCTGTGGCTAACATTCTAGACTACCTTTGGTCCCTCTCCAAAGGGGGTCTTCGGTCATCGACCCTTAGGGTGCACCTGGCAGCCATCTCTGCTTACCGGGCGCGGGCCGGTCAGCCGACGTTGGCACAGGAGACAGTGGTGGGGCACTTTTTCAAAGGCCTGGATCACATATCCCTCCAGTCGTGAATCTCTCCTCCGTGGGATCTGTTGCTGGTTTTGGCAGGCTCACGTGCAAGCCATTCAAACCCATGCACAAGTGTGAGCTCTCACACTTTTCATGGAAGACTGCCTTCCTGGTGGCTATCACGTCAGCCAGAAGGACAGGGGAGCTCCAGGCGCTTTTGGTGGACTTCCCTTATCTGGTCTTTCACAGGGGCAAAGTTGTCCTGCGCCCCCAACCGAAATTCCTTCCGAAGGTGGTGTCAGAGTTTCACCTTAACCAGGTGTTGACTCTGCGGTATAATACCCTAACTACACCTCGGATGCAGTACAGGCTCCATACTCTGGACCTCAGGCGTGCTCTCTCCTACTATAAGGAGAGGACAGCGGAAGTTGGAGAGAGGTTCACCAGCTGTTTGTCACCTACGCTGAAGCCGCTTCTGGCATACCTGCAGCCAAGCGGACTATTGCAAGATGGATCACATCTTGCATAAGTCTGTGTTATGATTTGGGCAAGGAGCCTCCCAGAGGGATAACAGCTCATTCTACCCACCATACTGCTGCTTCGGTAGCTGCTTCCAGGGACATCCCTATCCAGGAAATCTGTTGGGCTGCTACCTGGAAGTCAGTGAACACCTTTATTACCCATTACCACGTCTACCTTGAGTCACGATGTGATGCTGGTTTTGGGGCCTCGGTTCTCCAATCTCTTTTTCCTAAGTAGGGTGTGTGTGCCTTGCCTTCCTCCTCTCAGAGAACTGCTAGGAGTCTGCCAGACAGTGTGGATGAACAACATATCCACGTTCCTAGAAAAATAGGTTACTTATCTGTAACAGTAGTTCTAGGAATGGTATATGTTCATCCAAACGCACCCACCCGACCTCCCCGGCTTAAGGCGCACAACCTGGCTTCCAGCGGGCTAGATCTGGCATCATGGGGCGGAGCCGAGGTATTTACCACCCGGGTGGGTGAGAGGAGCCAGCTTGAAGACTTCCGGCAAGATTTAAAGGGGAAAGGAACAATGCCAGACAGTGTGGATGAACAACATATACCACTCCTAGAACTACTGTTACAGGTGAGTAACCTGTTTTTTCCACTTCCATTACTTTTTGGTTCTGAAGAAGACATGGGGCATGCACCCCATTCTCGACCTAAGGAAGCTGAATAAGTTCATGTACCACGAGAAGTTCAGGATGATCTCCTTAGGGACGCTCCTACCACTTCAACAACAACACAATTGGCTGGCATCTTTGGACATGCAAGTTGCCTGTCAGCACATTCTAGTACACCCAAACCACCACAAATTCCTTCACTCTGTGGTCTTGGGTCAACACTACCAATTCAGAATCCTGCCCTTTGGGCTCTCCTCGGCACCTTGAGTCTTTACCGAGTGCTTTGCAGTCCTTGCTGTGCACCTTTGAAGACTCGGCATTCAAGTCTTCTCCTACCTAGACGACTGGCTGTTGGCAAGCCCATCAAGGCAGGAGACAGAAAAAGTGGTATCCACAGCATCTCAGTTCCTCCCCTCCATGGGGGTCCTGCTGAACTAGAGAAGTCACAGCTTCAACCCTCTCAGCAGCTCCTCTTCATAGGAGCCCTCTTTGACATTACAAAAGCAAGGGCATTTCTCCTGGAGGACAGGAGGAACAACATCCTCCAGATGGCTCATTTCATCTGGGAGAACAACCCATGCTCACTCCATGCAACGGATGTTAGGCCTCATGGCCTGTTCTGTTTTCACAGTGATTTTGACTCGACCGCACATGAGGACCACTCAGTGGATGCTCAGTACACAGTGGTTCACAACTTCACATCCTCCATCTTATCCCATCAAAGTGACAGATCCCCTATGTCAATCATGTGCATGGTGGACACAGGAGGACAACCTTCGACATGGTCTACCCTTTGCCCTGCCAGAATCTCAGATCACCATCACTACAGATGCATTTCTCCTTGGCTGGGTGGCACACTGCCAGGGCCATCACTCTCAGGAAGTGTGGACCCAGGCAGAGTCTCATCTTCACATCAATGTTCTGGATATGTGGGCAGTCCTATACACCCTCCAAGTCCTAGAAGAGGTTGTCAGTCACAAAGTAATCCTTCTTCAGACAGACCACAAGGCTTTGATGTGTTACATCAGCAAGCAAGGCACACTTCTACCCTCTCTGCAGGGAAGCCATGAGGGTATGGGAGTAGTGCCTCGCCCATGATGTTCTGATTCAGGTAGTTTACCTGCCAGGGGCTCAGAACCATCTGGTGGACCACATCAGCAGGACAGAAACAGATCTTCACAAGTGGTCACTAGCATCAGACGCTGTGCAGTCGCTGTTTGACAAGTGTGGCAATCCAGACCTGGACCTTTTTACGTCCACACTCAACGCAAAACTATCTCTATTCTGCTGCAAAAATCCAGAACCTGGCATTTTCTGTCAGGATGCATTCAGGTTGCAGTGGACAAAATGTTTTCTGTACGCATTTCCTCCTCTTCCATTAGTTCAGAAGGTGATGCTCAGACTAGAGGTGCACAGGGACAAGATAATTCTTATTGCACTGTACTGGCCTCGACAGATTTGGTTTCCTTTGATCAACAAGTTGTCAGAGGCTTCTCCAAGGCAACTGCTGTACCTCTGTGAATGGACCTTCTGACACAGGGACCTTTATCCATCCCACTCTGTGCTCCTTTCACTTCCACGCCTTGTTCCTGAAGGGATAGAAGTGAGCAGGTTTAAAGTTTCTCAGAGAATCTCACAGATCCTCCTAGCTACTTGTAAGCCTTCCACCAGGAAAACTTACACAGCTAAATGGAAGCGTTTCTCAGAATGGTGTACTAAGCTCTACTTAGACCCATTTCAATGTCCTCCAGATAAAGTGCTGGGAGTACCTACTAGACCTTTCAGACATATGACTGCAATACTCATCTGTAAAGGTACACCTCTGTGTGCTTTCTGTCTACCATGAGCCAGTCTAGAACATGTCCCTGGCTCAGTTACCTCTGTTCAAAAGATTCCTTAAAGGCATGCTACACAAGACCCCCAGTTAAGAAGCGGGTTGCCCCCTGGGATGTTAGCCTCATGCTGGACATGCTCACTCATAAACCCTTTGAGCCTCTAGCCATGTGTGAGCTAAAGTTTCTGACTTGGAAGGCTGCCTTTCTGGTGGCCATCACTTCTACTCATAGGGTCTCTAAATACATGCTTTGGTCACAAACCCTCCATATATCTTGCTGCCGGACGTGCACTACTATCTGCCCACTCTACGAGCACCAGAACTTGGGTACCTTTGACCGGGTGGCCGCTCACTTCCTATGGCGGCAGCAGCTGACTTAGCTGCCAGCTGTGCACCACTATCTGCCCGCCCTATGAGCTCCAGAATCTAGGTGCCCTTGGCGGGTGACCCGATCGCTTCCTACGGTGGCCCGGCAGCTAACCCAACTGCCGGTCATGCATCACTATCTGCCCACCCTCGAGCACCAAAACCACGATTTGCCTTGCCGGAGTGGCAGCTCGCTGCCATAAGCGGCAGCAGCTGACTTAACTGCCGGCGTACACCACTATCTGCCCGCCCTGCGAGCACCAGAACCTGTGTAAGCCTGCCTTCCTGACTGGGGAATCTTGCTGGATTCTGATTGGCTACTCCGCTACACAGCCTGTGCCTCATTGACTGCAGCCTTACGGCTTCATCAGCAATTGATCCTCTCAATCCTTCTCTCTCTCTCTCTCTCTCTCTCTCTCTCTCTCTCTCTCTCCGCTTTCTTGCTGGCTTTTACGGCTTTCTCAGTTAATTTGAAACCTATATTTTAAACTGCCAGTGCCGTGACTTTAGAAGGAAATACTGTGGCCTAGATGGTTTAGACTGCATTGTTAATTGAACATCCAGTATTTGTGCCACCAGTCTGTGTTATCCCCTTCACGTCTTTGTACTTGTAATTTAAACTGTGCTTAAAATGTCTATCTGAAAGAACTTCTGGTTCCCTACCGCCCTAGTCGATTACTCCACTCGGCCGACGAGGGGTTGCTAGAGGTTCCAAGGGTGAATTTGAAATCTTCTGGTGCCCCCACCCTTTGGAACTCTCCACCCCGTTGGTTGTGGGAGTGCACCTCTGTGGAGGGTTTTAAGAGGGGTTTGAAGACTTTTCTTTGGGAAAATGCATTTTCAGAATATTGACTGGTTTAACTGTTTTGGTTTGGCTGAATTTTTTATAATGATTTTTAACTGTTTTAACTGCTATACATGTACGGTGCCTTGATAATTGAAAGGCACCATATAAATAATTATTATTTGTTATTATAAAATAGTCAGGATTGCTAAGGAATACTGTAGCCTAAGACTGTTTACAACGGAATTACTTGATAGATCATCTAGTGTTGTGGATTCAGCCTTATTATTCCCAGTTTCTGCTCCGTCTGTACCCTCCCCCCTCTCTTTCTACTTTCTTCTGTCTCTTATTCTCTCCCTCCCTCCCCAGACCCTGTAATTGCCCAACGCTGCCTCTGTAGCTGTTTTGCCCTCTGCATAACAAAGCGCCTTCCAGTGGCGCCTGCTCGCAATCTTGCTGTCTGCTAAAACTGCTCCACATCACCAGCACTTTATTCCCTGCACTGCCCCCTTCTCTAAATCCCCGCCTGCCGATTTAGCCCTTGGCAGTTTCTTTTGTGCCAGGTAGCTTTATCTGTTCTTACTCTGACCTTTCCTCCCTGTTTCCAGGTGCCCTTGACCGGGTGGCCGCTCGCTTCCTATGGTGGCAGCTGCTGATTTAGCTGTCAGCCGTGCACCACTGTCTCCCTGCCCTACGAGCACCAGAAGCTGGGTAAGCCTGCCTTCCTGACCGGGGAACCTTGCTGGATGCCGATTGGCTACTCCGCTACACAGCCTGTTCCTCATTGGCTGCAACCTTACGGATTCATCAACGATTGGTCCTCTCAATTCTTCTCTCTCTCTCTATCTCTCTCTCTCTCTCTCCACTTTCTTGATGGCTTTTACAGCTTTCTCAGTTAATTTGAAATCTATATTTTCTTCCCACACCACCTGCCCCGATCCTGGCCTCTATTAAATACACTCCTAGCCCCTCCTCTCCATGCTTATTGGTCGATGCTGAGTTCCTTCGCCACATTTTCCTTTCACCCATCCTCCAACAGGATATCCCACCTAATAACTCTGCTTATCTCCTTGGCTGTACCCCTCTCCACAAATAAATCTAGAGAATCAATCTCATTCTTGCATACCCTCATTATATGGTACTCCACTAGTGTCTCAGACTTTTTACTCTCCCCCAGGTGTTAGAACCCTCGATCCATGGATATTTGTATACTCCAAACCATACCCTTTTTCCACCAAAATTTATAGAGAGTTGCACTCAGCATACCCTCGTCGTATTGTACTCCACTAAAACCTTGGACCTTTTACTTTTCCTCCAGGCGTTTATTCTTGTATACCTATATTATATTGTGCCCTAATAGAGTCCTTGGACTTATTATCACCCTCCAGGGTTAGAATCCTAGATCCCCAGCTTTCATCTCTTTCTGGGCTCTAGTACAAGATGGGCGTAGGCACAGCACAGTGGATGTTTCTGTGCATGTGTTTTGCTTACATCTTGCTCTCTTTATTTGAATCCGTCCTTGAAGAATACACCCAGGGATTTGCACTGTGCGGACATTCTGTGCCCTATTGAATACCTTAGCTGTGCCATCTATTCTGATTTTGGATACACATCCTATGTGGCACACTGGTACCCTACCAGGATACACTTCTGCGGACATACACCTGACCCTTCACTCTGCACACTCTCCATTATTTGTCACGGGCAAGGTCTTACCGCACATAACTCTAAACCTGCTAGGCATCAGTCTTAAGCTTCCTCCGTGTCAGTACCATGTCCCCCGCAGACGCGAACGAATCAAAATCATGAAGCTCCTCTTAGGATTAACTAGGAAGCTCCTGCTCCTTCTATTGTTGTGCTCAGGGAATGTTGAACTTAACCCTGGACCCCTATCTGCCAATGGATCACGTGACGACCTATCTAGCCTTAAAGGTCTAAGTTTTATGCATGTTAATGTGTGCAACCTGTTGAAAAAAAATTGGCTTCATTCAGGCCTGGATCTGCCGCACCAATCCTGATATTTTGGTTGTCACAGAAATGTGGCTTCGCCCGGCTACAACCAACTTTGAAGTAAATCTTCCTGCTTACTCCCTGTTCCAAGCCGATAGACACTCCAGAGGTGGTGGGGTGCTATTTATATTAAAGAAAAATTCTCTCTCTCTGGTATTGACTCTACATCTGTCCAAAATGAGTTTGAAAACCTTACCCTTCAGGTTGGAACCTCACCTGGCATCTCAGTTTGTGTGTCAGGCTGCTATAGATCCCCTTCTGTGGGTCTACAGCTTCTGGATCACTTAAGTAAGGTCTTGGGTCATAGATCCTCAGAGTCTATACTACTAGGTGACCTCAATTTAGACTGGTTGTCTAGTGCCTCAGCTCCTCTAAAAACACTATGTGACTCACTTGGATGGACCCAGCTTATCAATGAAACTACCCACCCAAACAAATTAAACTCTCCTAACAGTACTCTGCTGGATATTATCCTAGTCAACAAACCTAATTTCTTTACCCATGGTGATGTCTTCTTCTCTGACATCAGTGATCACTGTTTCATTGCTTGTATAAGGTCAAATCACACTCTGCCACCTGCTTCTAAATGTTCTACCAAAAGATGCTGACGCTACTTTGATCCTGGGGCATATATTTCTGAGCTGAGCCACTCCTTATGCTGGAAGGACTTTTATCTAGCTAAATCAGTCGCCTCAGCATATGACATTCTTCAAGAAATTGTGTTAGGAACACTTAATAGACATGCACTCCTAGTGAAGGGTTCGAGTCAGAAACAAATCTTGTCAATGGTTTACTGAGGAGTTGAAGGACGCCCTGCAGAACAGGGACATGCTTTGGAAAACTGCCCAAAAAACTAAACTCACGAATGACTGGATTTCTTTCAGGAGGGCAAGAAACCTTCGCACCAAGAAGGTCAGAGAAGCAAAGGCTGATTTCTTTCGTTCACAACTTGATGTCTCAGCCAATTGCCCCCTTCAAATTCTGGAGGGTAATTAAGGGTATAGAAGGCCATTCAGCCGGGAATTCCTTGCCTACCAAAATCTCAATGGGTACTACCACACTTACTGATAAACTGTCAATCCTTGATGCCTTCAATAATCATTTTGCTACAGCAGGTCTTGCCTTCGATACTTCCCCTGTGAGTAACCTTCGAGTGCAACTTGGGGTTGATAAGCAAGGCACCTCCTTCTCCAGTCTGACCCTCTCACTTCAGCCTACATCTCTGAAAGAGGTTGAAGATCTCCTGTTAAAATTGGACATCAGAAAAAGCACAGGTGCCGACCTCGTCGACCCATATTTCCTGAAGATAGGCTATTGGGTCCTTGCTGCTCCTGTTACGCATCTGTTTAACCTATCCCTGTCACAAGGCAACCTTCCTTCCATCTGGAACATGGCATGTCATCCCCTTGTTCAAGTCAGGAGACCCCAGTGACCTCAACAACTATAGGCCATTTCCTTCTCCCTATCCTAAGTTGTTGGAAAAAAAATGTGAACACTCAGCTCAGGAACCATCTGGAATCATCAAAACTTCTCAACCCATTACAATCAGGGTTCAGAGCACAACACAGCACAATTTCCGCTTCCGTCAAGGTTACTAATGATTGGCAGCATGAGCTGGACAATAAGAACTTTGCGCAGTATTCCTGGACCTAAGTAAGGCCTTCGATACCGCTGATCATAGTCTGCTCCTCAAATCCCTTCCAACTATCGGGCTGGATGCTCTTTCCCTTAGATGGTTCGGTAACTACCTCTCAGGCCGTTCACAGCAAGTAAAAGGGGATGGTGAAGTCTCACCTCTGAAACCCCTTTAGAGGGGCATTCCCCAAGGTTCCATTCTGGGTCCCCTGCTTTTTGCACTTTATATCAACAGAATCGATGCCACCATCAAAAAGGCCCATATACACCTATTTGCAGATGATACAGTACTTTACTCTAGCAGATCTTCCCCTCAAATGGCACGCTCAGAACTCCAGGATGACTTCAGTCGGCTATAGACTCAGCTCCTAAACCAGAAGTTGCTTCTAAATGGCAAGAAAACAAAAGCTATGTTCTAGGGACATGGATATGTTGTTCATCCACACTCATTGGCAGTATCCTTGCCGCTTTAAATCTTGCCGGAAGGTCTTCAAGCTTGCTCCTCCCACCCACCCGGGTGGTATAACTCTCGGCTCCGCCCCATGACGCCAGATCTTCCTTACCGCTTGGAAGCTCAGGTTCCTCATAGCAGCTCTGCGTTTGCTGACTGGTTCCTATTTCTCCGTTTGCGGATTTAAAAATAATACTTTGCAAAAAGACTTCAGTCTTCGATCCCTCGCGGCTGCGATGGATAAATCGACTCCCGGATTTCGGAGATGCCCATGCGGGCAGAAGATGTCTCGGACGGATCCACACTCCACGTGTGTCTACTGCTTAGGCCTTGAGCACGACCCGCAGGCTTGCGACCTGTGCTCATCTTTCTCGGCCTACGTCCTCGAAGACCGTGCTGCCCGATTGCAACTGGGCCGTCCCGAGAAGCGTTTCCCTCCGGTGAAGTCCAAGGAGGCCCGGTTGGCGGTGTCCGCGGCGGCGGGCTCGGCGGATCAGCTCGAGCGGATGGTCGCCCTCGAAGAGGAGGCGGCGCGGGCCGTATCTTCCTCGGCCGCGGCATTTATCCCGCTCTCTCTGGGTTCTTCCTACACGGCTTCCTTTAAGGAGCTTTGTCTGTCCCTCTCCACTAAAGGAGAAGGGCCTCGTCTGCTGGACCTTTTCTCGGTCCAAAAGAAGGACAAGGGTAAGTCCCTCCGTCGGCGCTCTTGGGAGGCGGAGAAGGTCCCTCTCCCGGGCCGTCGGCCGTGGCCCGATCGACCGCTCGGCCGGCCACTGGCCTCACGGTGTCCCCGTCAGGTCAGTTGACCGAGACTCCACTGATGAAGTCGAGATTTTCTCGACCCATTGACGGCTGTCGCCTTTAGCAGCCGAGATTCCCCTCTCCCGGTTCCCCGGGAGAGTTGAGATCCGTGGGCTCGCCTGTGCCTCCGGTTCCGGAGCCCTCGGATGGACCTTCCGAGCGAAGGGTGCGGTTCGGCCGACACCTCCCGCACCGACCCCGAAATTCCGGGACTCGGTCTCGGTCTCGGACCTCTTCGCGGTCCAGCCGTTCCCACCGTCATAGGCGGTCTCGGTCTCGCACTCGCTGTAAGCGGCGCCGCCTGCCCTCGCCCTCCTCCTCGGATGAGGGAGGCTTCGGGCGAATTACGCCGACGGTACGAGGACCTTATGTTGCAACAGCTCCTCCTGGCCGAATAAGCCGACCGCGCCTTCCCGCCATTAAGTGGCTGTCACCGAACGGCCGACACAACCCCCGACTTGCCCGAGGAGCTCATACCCAGGCCGTTGTTTCGCCAAACCAGCTGCTCCACCGACTCTGTGGAACCTCCGCCCACAGCCACCATCTGGGGCTCCCACCAAGGATTCTCGGTCGGCTAAGGGTTTACCCCATCGGTTGTCAGTTACCCTCACCCCGACCGACCTCGGCAGGTGAAGGTGGCTCAGGCCAGAGGCAGCTCTTCGAGGACTCTTCCGAGTCCAAGATGATTCCTCCTTCTTCTCCAAGCGACTGGACTTGGAGTCTTCAGGAGGTCAGCCAATGGACGATAGCCGTCGTCCTTCCTAGGACTGCTTGCTCATCTCGGAGTCTACCGGATGGAGCTCGAACCCGTTTCCAAACGGGCCAGGTATCCCCTCACGGAGATTCTGGACCGAGGGGATTCTCCGACGGAGGCCTTTCCGGTGGCCGAGGCCATAGTGGGTCCGCACTGGAACTTTGGCAGCCTGCTTCCTGCCCTGCGCCTTCGGCCAGGATGGCCAGGAAGTATGCGGTCCCTACCGGTTCCTTGTCCGGTTTTGAACACCCCTCTGCTGAGGGGTTGGTTACCGACAGCGTTTTCCCGCGCGCCGGCAACGCCAGGGATGTGGACAAACCTCCTGACAAGGAGTCCAAGAAATTGGACTATGTCGGGCGAAAAGTCTACGCTGCGTCCTCTCTCGGCCTTCGTCAGGCCAGTTCGGCCGTCCTCATGGCACATTTTTCTCATGCCCTGTTGGGCTCCCTGGATGAGGTCATCCCTCATCTTCCCGCCGATCTGCAGACTACGGTTAAGCAGGTGCGGGACCAGGGCAGGGCAGTGGCCAAACAGCAGCTCCAGACTGCTTTGGATATAGGGGACTCATGTGCCAGATCGGTGGCGGCCGAGTGGCTATGCGTCATGGGCTTGGCTGAGGATATCCACCTTTACTCGATACCCAGCACAAGTTGGCGGATGTTCCTTTTGGGACTGACCTCTTCGACCCTGGGGTGGAAGGTCACCTGCAGAGGATCGAGAAGTCCAATGCCACCTTGGACCTCGGTCTCTTCCGCCCAGAAGGACAAAGGCGCAAACCACAGCCTAAGCCTTTCAGTCCTTCTGTGCCCCAGTAGCGCCCGGCCCCCAACGTCAGGGCCAGCAGGCTCGGCCTTGGCATCCCAAACCCAAGCCAGGCTTCCTCTAACAGGAGGCAGGAGGAAAGGGCCCAGGAGGTCCCTCGGCCGGTCTCTCCTCCAAGCCTGCCCAGTGACGGGCTGAGGGTGTCGCCCCATCCCGTCACCTACTCCTGGTCCCCTGGGGACGGCCCGCACTTCCGCTCGCCTGGTCCGCTGTTACCACGGACAGGTGGGTCTTGGAGGTGGTGGAAGAGGCCTGCCTCTGGAATTCGAGCAGGCACCACCCTTCAGAGCCGCCGCCCTCGGGGCTTCGGGATCCCCAGCCTCACTGGCGGCTCGTCGAGCCGACATCGCCTCCCCTCCAGAAGGAGGTGGTAGAGAGGTGGTGGACCCTCCTTCAGACCCAGGGTTTGTGTCCAGGTACTTCCTGGTTCCGAACGGACGGGGCTGGCGCCCATTCTCGACCTACCGAGCCTAAACAAGTTCCTAAGGTCTCGAACCTTCAGGATGGTCACTCTGGCTCAGATAATACCATCCTTGGAGCAGCGTGTGGTTCTGCTCTCTGGACTTGCAGGGCGCGTTTTCACGTCCCTATCCGTCCGTCTCACCAGAGATTCCTTCGCTTCCGGCGGAAGGATCTCTTGATTCAAGCCATGCCCTTCGGCTTGTCTCCAGCTCCCAGGGTCTTCACCAAATGCATGGCAGTGGTGACAGCATTCCTGCGGCGCCGAGGGGTCCGGGTGTACCCTTACCTGGACGACTGGCTGATAGCAGCTCCCTCCAGGAAGGAGGCGGAGTGGTCCAGAGATCTGGCCCTCCAGGTCTGCTCTCAACTGGGCCTCCTTATCAACGAGGCCAAGTCGGAACTCGAGCCAAGCAGGTGATTTTATTCATCGGGCGCAGCTCGACTCTCTTCGAGCCAGAGCGGCTCCCGCGGACAGGGCCGAGGTTCTTTCCTCCTTTGCCCGATCATTTCTGGTTGGGCAATTAGCCTGCCCGGGACTTCCTCGCCTCCTGGGTCTCATGGCGGCCTGTACCAGCGTGGTCCGTTGGGCCCGCTGGAACATCGTCCCCTTCAGTGGGGACTGGCCAGCCAGTGGTCACCGCCTGCGATCCTTGGACCAGCATTACGGTGACACAGGGGATGTGGAGCAGCTCTCCCAGTGGTGGACCGTTCCAGATCATTTGCAGGAGGGCATCCCGTTCGTCCGCCCGAGCCGGACGGTCTCTCTGTCGACCGATGCCTCTCTGATGGGTTGGGGTGCCCATCTGGGGGAACACCGGGCTCATGGCCTCTGGTCCCCGCGGGAGTCCCGATGCCACATCAACCTGCTGGAGCTCCGAGCGGTCCGCCTAGCTCTCACCGCCTTTGCTCCGTTCCTCCGGGGTCAAGTGGTCCGAGTCCAGACGGACAATACCACGACCATGTACTATCTAAACCGCCAGGGCGGGACGCGCTCCATGCTTCTATGCAAGGAAGCTCTCCGCATTTGGTCACTCGTGCGCAGCCTGGAGGCGGATCTCCTAGCCATTCACGTGGCAGGAGCCTCCAACACCCTGGCCGATGCCCTGAGCCGGATAGGGGCTGCATCCCACGAGTGGTCTCTCCTGCCGGAGGTAGTACAGCATCTGTTCTCCCTTTGGGGCACACCTCAGGTGGACCTGTTTGCCTCCATGGAGAACGCGGTTGAGTCTGTTCCATGCCCGCCCTCAGCAGGGCTCGCTGCAGGGGATGCCTTCTGAGGCAGTGGACCCCGGCCTCTTTACGCTTTTCCATTTCCTTGATCCACAAGGTGCTTCTCAAGGCGAGGAGGGACAAGGCGCAGGTGATTCTGATAGCCCCAGACTGGCCTCGCCAGTTCTGGTACCCAGATCTCCTCAGTCTCAGCTCCAGGACTCCGCTGCAGCTTCCAGCTCGCCGGACCTGCTCTCAGTCAATCAGGGAAGGTGTTCCATCCGGACCTTCAATCCCTGCACCTGACGGCCTGGTTCCTGAGCGGCTAGAGTTCCAGGCTTTGGGTCTTTCCGACGAGGTCCTCAATGTAGTTGAGGCGTCCCGTAAGGAGTCGACCAGAAAATGCTATGCCTTCAAATGGAAAAGGTTTTCCATTTGGTGTCAGGGCAAGGGCTTGGACCCTTCCTCCTGTTCCTTGGCAAGCATCTTGGACTATTTATGGTCCCTTTCTAGTCAAGGGCTTAGGTCGACGACCCTAAGGGTGCACCTGGCAGCCATCTCTGCTTACCGGGCGCGGGCCGGGAAGCAGTCGGTGGCGCAGGAGAAGGTGGTCTGGCGCTTTTTCAAAGGCCTTGATCACATTTCCCCTCCAGTGCGGGAACCCCCACCTCCGTGGGATCTACTGCTGGTACTGGCAAAGCTCATGGGCAATCATTCGAACCTATGCACAGGTGTGCTCTCTCTCACCTGTCGTGGAAGACCGCCTTCTTGGTGGCTATCACGTCAGCCAGAAGGATGGGAGAGCTCCAGGCGCTTTCCATCGAGTCTCCTTACCTGGTCTTCCACAGGGACAAGGTTGTCCTGCGCCCCCACCCGAAATTCCTTCCGAAGGTGGTGTCGGAGTTTCACCTTAACCAGGTGTTGACTCTGCGGTGTTCTACCCCAATCACACTCGGAGGTCAATATAGGCTCCATACTTGACCCTAGAAGGGCGCCGCTTATTATAAGGAGCGCACGGCTGAAATTCGGGAGAGGTTCGCCAGCTGTTTGTCACCACGCTGAAGCCGCATCTGGCAGACCTGCAGCCAAGCGGACGATAAGCAGGTGGGTAACCTCCTGCATAGATCTTCATATAGTTAGCGGGCATGGAGCTCCCAGAGGATAAGAGCTCATTCTACCCGCATACTGCTGCAACGGTGGCTGCTTCCAGGGACGTCCCTATCCAGGAAATCTGCAGGGCTGCTACCTGGAAGTCAGCAAACACCTTCATTACCCACTACCACATCGACCTTGAGTCACGCCGGGATGCTGGTTTTGGGGCCTCGGTTCTCCAGTCTCTCTTTCCCAAGTAAGTATATGGGGTGTGCGTCTTGCCTCCTCCTCCCGGAGAACTGCTAGGAGTCTGCCAATGAGTGGATGAACAACATATCCATGTCCCTAGAAATACAGGTTACTCACCTGTAACAGGAGTTCTAGGAATGGTATATGTTGTTCATCCACACGACCCACCCGACCTCCCCGGCTTCGACGCACAACCTGAGCTTCCAGCGGGCCAGATCTGGCGTCATGGGGCGGAGCCGAGAGTTATACCACCCGGGTGGGTGGGAGGAGCAAGCTTGAAGACCTTCCGGCAAGATTTAAAGCGGCAAGGATACCGCCAATGAGTGTGGATGAACAACATATACCATTCCTAGAACTCCTGTTACAGGTGAGTAACCTGTATTTCTTGTCACCCTTTCCTAACTTAGCAAATCCGGCAGTGACGGGGTTACTCCTCCCAACTACCATTATTCTGGGTGAACAGTTGGAGTACGTATCAAAATTAAAATATCCGGGGGTTTGGCTGGATTCTAGACTCTCCTTCATTGCTCATATAGAAGAGCTGATAAAGAAACTTAGAATGAGACTTGGCTTTTTCTACAGGATAAAAAATCTCCTCCCCAGGGATGCAAAATTGAGGCTAGTCCAAACTACCTTTCTCTCCTTATTAAACCATGCCGACTTCCTCTATAGCCAGGGTCCTGCAGGTGCTCTTTTCAAGCTTGATATGCTCTACCGTTGAGCTCTAAGGTTTATAACAGGTCTTCCCTATTCCACCCATCATTGCTCTCTGTACTTTGCAGTATGTTGGTCATCCCTTAGCTTTAGATGCCAGAGAAATGCTGTGATCTGGATCTACAAAGTCATCATAAATAAACTGCCAGATTACATCTTGGACTGCTTACCGTTCTGCCCAATAAGTAAGTACGCCTTGAGAAGTGCCTCTTATATTTTGCTGAAGGTTTCCAAGGCCAAATCTCGGTTTGGCGGGGCATCTGTTAGTCACATATGGCCCCTTTTGTGGAACAAGATATATAAAAAAAAAAAAATCAATTACCCCATTAGTCTGGCAGCTTTCAAATCCTTATATACACTCCATTTTAAAGAATCTTGTGTCTGCTCCTCCTGACTCTAGGTACTTCTATCCTTTACAGAGCTTCTTGTTTAATTCTTTGATCCTGCCCCTGCCTCATCATGATTTTGGGTCACTCTCTGCTGTTAGATTCATTTATTGCCGTCCCCATGCCTTCCTCCCTCACTCCCCTGCCCACACCTATACCGCATAAGAGCACATTGCAAAATCAGTAGGTAGAGGGGACAAAACCTTTACAGGTACATAGTGAAAAAGAAAGACAAAGGAGGGATAGTGAGACTGAAGGGGAGGATGGGGCACATGGAGGATGACAACAGTAAAGCTTGACGTATTGAACAGGTATTTCTGCTCAGTCTTTACTGAGGAAGAGGAGGGTAATGGGTCTGAAGGAGTACAAGGGTGAGAATGGTGCAGAAATGGACACAAGTCCCTTTACACCAGAAAGGGTCCTGAAGGAACTGGAAGTAATAAGAGTTGATAAAGCAATGGGGCCAGATGGGGTGCACCCCAGGGTCCTTAAAGAACTAAGAGAGGTGGTGGCTGAACCTCTGGCTATCCTGTTTAGCCGATCACTGGAAACAGGGAGGTACCCAAAACTGGAGGACAGCAGATGTAGTCCCTTATACAAAAGTGGGAACAAAGAGGAAGCAGGGAACTACAGACCAGTCAGCCTCACCTCGGTAGTGGGGAAGATCATGGAAGCACTACTGAAGGAGAGATTGGTGGAACATCTGGTTGTCAGTGGACTACAGGACCCAAGGCAGCATGGTTTCACCAGGGGAGGTCATGTCAGACCAACCTCGCTGAATTTTTGACTGGGTGACTAGGGAGGTGCATCAGGGAGGGCAGTGGACATGGCCTATCTGGACTTCAGCAAGGCCTTTGACACTGTGCCACATAGAAGACTATTACACAAACTGGGGAATATGGGTGTGGGCAGGACAGTAGGTGGGTAGGTAACTAGCTGGGTGGCAGGACACAGAGGGTGGTGGTAAATGGCTGTCACTCCACAGAGGGAAGAGTGACCAGTGGGGTACCACAGGATCAGTGCTGGGACCGTCCTATTCAACATCTTCTTCAGTGACATTGCGAGGACCTAGAAGGCAGAATTTCACTGTTCGCTGATGACACAAAGCTCTGTAACAGAGTAGACACACCAGAGGGTGTAGACAGAATGAGAAGCAACCTGCAGAAACTTGAAGAATGGTCAGGGTTTGGCAGTTGAAATTCAATGCAAAGAAGTGCAAGATAATGCATATGGGGCTCAAAAACCCTGGCACAATATATCAGTTGGGGTGAGGATATAGCATGCACCAAGCAGGAAAGGGATCTTGGGGTTATCATCTCTGATGACCTCAAGGTAGGGAAACTGTGACAAGGCAGCAGGTAAAGCAAATAGGATGCTGAGATGTATAGGCAGGGGCATCACCAGCAGGAAAAGGGAGGTCATAATTCCGCTGTACAAGACACTAGTGAGGCCCCACCTGGAGTACAGTGTACAGTTCTGGAGACCATATATACATAAGGACATAGACAAGGTAGAGAAGGTTCAGAGGGGGGCAACAAAGATGGTGCATGGATTGCATCACAAGTCCTATGAAGACAGGTTGAAGGAACTGAACATGTACTCCCTGGAGGAGAGGAGGGAGAGAGGGGATATGATCGAGACATGCATGTATCTTACAGGGAGGAACAGGGTGCAGGAAAACACTATTTTTTAAGTGAAAAAGATGTTCCGGGACTAGAGGGCATGGGATGAAGTTGGAGGGAGGATGATTCAGAGGAAACATGAGAAAGAATTTCTTCACAGAACGGGTGGTGGACAAGTGGAACACCCTGCCGGAGGAGGTGGTGGGGGCTGAAACAATCACGGGATTTTAGAATGCATGGGATAGACATAAAGGAATTCTGGAGGTCAGGGGTAAGGGGCAACAGACTTCTAGGAAAACAAACTGAACTTACAAGCTCAAATGGGCAGACTGGGTGGGCCGTAGGCCCTTATCTGCCGACACTGTCTATGTATCTATGTATATCCTCTTACCCGTGACTTTTCAACCCCTATTTTGTCTGTTTTTTTTTTTCCCTCCTACCCCCTCCCCCCTTGCCTTGAACTCATCTCGCCTCTATGCACCTCAGGGTTTCACCTGGATATTCTTGCTTGAGCCTACTCTGTACCTACTGTTTTCCTGTTTGTTCCGCACTTTGTGCTGTATGATTTGTCTATCTGTAAAATAATGTTTTACACTAATCTGCACCTTTTACTTGCATTTGTACTGTCTATGCCTAATTGTTGTACACAATTTCATAACTGAATGTTGATCTCACCAAATTGTATTCACCTAATTGTTTGTCTCAGGTCCACCTTGAAAATGAGCTTGCTCAATGGTGTCCGCCTGGTTAAATAAAGATTTTTGATTGATTGATTGATTGATATCATCTTTCATAAAGACAAGGTGGTCCTCTGTACTCGCCCTAAGTTCCTTCCCAAAGTGGTTTCGGAGTTCCACCTCAACCTGCCTTTGGTTCTGCCCACTTATTTCTCCAGCTTCCAAAATGAAGGGGTGCACACCCTTTATTCCCTGGATGTTAAAAGAGCCCTTCGCTTCTACATCGATAGAACCAGGGAAATATAGCAGGCCAAGCAACTTTTTGTGTCCTTTAACGCCACCCGGCTGGGTCAACCAGTATTCATTGAATGCATCCCTGCTTGGATAGTGGCATGCCTTCACCATTGTTACTCTATGGTGCAGGTCAAGTTGGAGAGCCATGTGCGTGCCCACTCTACCAGAGCGGTTGCTGCATTTCTGGCAGAGATCTGCTCTATTCCCATTGATGACATTTGTAAAGCAGCTGCTTGATGGTGAGTGCATACTTTCATGATGCAGTGTGCTGTGGATGTCCATGCCAGAGAGCATGCTTCCTTTGTCAGGACAGTCCTTAATAGACTTGTGTCCTGAATGAGCTCAGTCACCTATCGCCCTGCTCGGGAGATTGCATTTCAACTTGGTACTGTAACCCAGCATTTGAAAAATGGTGAAGACTTAAGTCCAGGAAGATATGGAAATTGCATATTCACCATAATTCTTGATCTTCTTAGATAAGTCTTTACCATTTAGTCATACGCCCACCCACCACCCCCAGGCTCACTCAGACTGTTCCAGGTCTTCACCCCTTGTTTGGTTTGGGCTAGAAGACATTGTTTAAATGAATCCTTCTTATACGGGTCAAAAGGGCTATATTATGCCCTTATTAGCTTAGGTGTTTCTTAGATTAAAATGTGCAGTACCTCCTTGGTAAAAGGTACTGAGGCGGTCGAGAGGGTCAATGCGTAGATAGCTCTACATGGGACAGCCAGCCTCAGCAAGCACGATATGTAGTCGCACTCTCAACACCAGCCCGCCTCTGAAGATTTTTGGCTCCCACAGGGTCCCAGCACATCTGACTTATAACCCAACAGTATAAATAAATGGTGAAGACTTGTCCAAGAAGATCAAGAATTACGGTGAGTACGTATTTTCCATTTTTTTTGCTTGTGTCTGGGTAATCTGCTGTTGCTTTTCTCTTCTTCTGTGACCATTTGTGAGCTGTCAGGATTGCAGCTTAATTTACTGACCAGCTGTTTCTGATCCTTAGGCGTCCTGCTCAAATGACTGTACCATACGACTCTGGGATTCAAATAATGGAGACTGCCTGAGAGAATTTCTGGGACATCAAGGCCCCGATACTTCTGTGAGCACCATGGTAAGAAAGGAATACAATCTTATTGTTACTGACCTTAAACTGGGGTGGGGGGCATCTTCAAAACAGTGTCATCACCACAGATGAAGCTTTGAAACGTCAGTAGACTGAAAACATCCATTAGAAAATTGCAAAAGTTGAAAATTAATCTTTTCGTTGTTTTTTTTTTTTTTTTTTACTTTGTCCCTGCCCTGAATCCCTCTCATACACATTTACTCTTCTCTCTTTTTCTACTGATTGAAAATTCTATAACATCAGTAACACCATTCGGTGCCATGTGGATGAGTAGCATGGAATGGTATAACTGATGTCATGCAGTGTCTTAGAAATATGAAAAGAAAGCTGTAGCTGGTGAGGAGACTGAAATTCTGTAGATCTGAGGGCACTCCAGAGCTAGATTATTTATCAAAAATTAGTCAAATCATATTAGAATACATAACTGGCATGGGAAGGAAAATGGGAGAGCAGTTAACTATATAAAAATAATTTCCTATCACCTTAGAGATGTGGATGTTGTGGCCACTCAAACAGGCCTTATATCAATGACATGACTTGACTTGGTAGTAGCATACCTTCCAAAGAACAGCTGAGCTGTCTTCTGCTCCTGTACCAGTATGCATGCACAGATCCCTCCCAAAAAATGAGATACAATTACTAGTTACTGTAGTGTGCAACCCAAAACGAGTACCTGAAATTCTCTGTTGCACACACTGTGTTACATACAAGGGTGGGTAACAGAGAATTGCCTTGCTCCTACACACTGCAGTGAGCATAAAACAGAACAGCTGTAGCTGGGAGCAGAGATAGAATCTACTTTCATTTTCAGTCAGCTCGTAGCCTTGGTTCTCTTAACCAGTAATTATAAAAAAATGAAGTATGAGTAGCAGGGGAAAACTTGATCTTCCAAGGATCAATCTTCACCATTCAGCACTGGTGGGTACCAGCCAGAGGTACAGGACTCCATGGGAGCGATAGCTTTAAGGATTTTAAGAGAGGGAGCCGACGTCTGAGACGGCACCACCCACAAGGCTGAGGTATGACGTGGACTGGCCTGTAACTGAAGCCATCTCCCTCTCCTCCACAGTTCTGTTATTTCCACTGTCGAGGCTACATCTGCACTCTGTGGGACAATTTGTGAGAGCTGCTTTCTACTGCAGCTCAGTTCTGCACCGCTTCACTCAACACCATACTTCAGTTGCCGCTTCAGTTACCTTCGCTTTTTTATTTTCTGCTACTTTTGATACAGCAGTCTTTTTCTTGTGTTTTTGTTATTTTCCATTGTCAGTCATGTCCGGTCCGGGACCTAGAAAATCCATGAAGTCTAAGGTGGGTCTTCCCCCCCATGTGTCTGTGCCCCTGTGGGAAGAATATGTCACCTGCAAACCATCAAGATTGCTACTCTACCTGTCTGGGTCAAGACCACAACATGGATTTGTGTGACGCCTGCTTTTCCATGGACTACCACAACACCCTGGAACTTCATGCGATGAAGTTGGGGCAGAACCCCCAATTTTCGGAGGCAGTGTCACACGAGGGACTCCAGGGCCAGGTGTTTGGGCTTTTCCCCTGAGCCCCTCCCTTTTACTATACATACCGAGGGAGAGAAGGCCTCTGCCGGTCTTAGTCTCACTGAGACGGGAGGCCTGCGCGAAGGGTCGGTGGGGCAGCTGGCTTCCTCTGGGGAGTCGGTTGACCACCCTTTGCAGTCTGGTGCCTCTTTGGAGCTATATGCTTGGCCTGCACAGGTGGCTACTTTGATGCCACAATCTGGTGTGGCCTCAGCTCCTGGTCCTTTAGCTGTGGCTGGTGAGCAAAGTGATGCCGACCGTGCAGCTGGGTCCCTCCCTGTTGCCACCCGGGAGAGGGAGAGTCTAGGGGGCAGTGACTTTATCTAGCTCCCTGATCTCATCCTCGGGCTCGGAGAATGAGGATCAGGGTGATCCTGATTGGTCTCCCTGGCTCCATGGAGCCATGTAGCCCTTCCAGGCCCAGTTTGAGGCTTTCAGTGTCAGTAGGGCCTGGTACTTCTCCTCTTGGTGCTGACCACAGCATTGTCTCCCCTGTGTCCCATGATGCCACTTGCAACGCCGGGGATACCTCCAGTGCTGGAGGGGAAGATGATGGTGTGACCACTGTCAGGTTTGGGGTCAGTGCCGCTCTCAGCACTGGGTTGGGTTCTGGCACTGTCCACATCACCGGGCCTGATCCCAATGCTGTTTGCAGTGCCGAAGGGGGTGTTGCACCGACTCCCCTTCCTTGTGCTCTCCTAGCTCTCCTACGTCCAGTGGGCCTTCTTTGAGAGGTAGTTATTTTTCAGGTAAGGTATGGGCTGGGAGGCCCAGGGTCGGCACCACGCTCCATAGCTAGAGTTGCTAGTCTCTCAACCAGGAGCCATAGCACCGACTCTGCTCTCCTGTCTCCACCAGAACCATCTAGACCTGCAGCAGGTAAGGAGAGGTGCCACCTTTTGGGACCTGTATGGCTCCAGCTTCCCTATTGGGGTCACCCCTCAGGAGCACCACCCTGTCCACTCCACCGTGGTTGGGCGCTCAGAGATGGCCACGTCACACAACCCCCTCCCCATGCATGCTCTCGTGGCCCTGGCAGAGGGCCTAGCTTGGTTTATCATGACCCTCCTCCTCCCCGTCTGCCTCCTCATCCTCCTTTTCCAGCTGTTTCTGGCCCTACAGGGCCCTTAACTTGGGAACAATTCAGGATGTCGGCTTGCACTGCCACCACCTGAGAGTAGTTCCTCTTCATCCCCATCTTCCTCCTCCGAAGAAGAGGATTCATCAGTCCACCTGTCCTCAGACGCCAGTTTTTCTAATTATCATTGGTTCCTTGCAGAGGTGTTACGGTACCTTCATTTGGACTATGCCGCTGTGCACAATCCTGCCCGATCGACGTTGTCCTTCCTTGCGGAGTATAGTGCTGACACTACCGTCATCCCTCTGTGGCCCCAGCCATTTATGGTGGCATCGCAGAATGTCTGGTGCCATCCCTCTGCCCCATCTCCAGCCCTGAGGAACTGCTAGAGCAGGTATTGCACACCCGGAGGGTCTCCAGGAGCCATGCCCCACCCCAATTCCGGTGTGGAGCTCCTGGAGCGAGACCGTCTCCCTGAGTCGCATTCATCCAAATTCAACTGTTGCAGTCATAGAGTCTTCTCGACGGTGCACACTATGCTGTGCATTGCTGCACACGAGGCCCACATGGCTACCTATGGCAGGTACCTATGGACGATGATGAGACAGCTCCTGGTATCCATGCCTGATTGTGAGGCAACCAGGCAAGCCATTCGTCTTTACACCC
The DNA here is from genome assembly GCA_016271365.2 of Neoceratodus forsteri. NCBI lineage: Eukaryota > Metazoa > Chordata > Ceratodontiformes > Ceratodontidae > Neoceratodus > Neoceratodus forsteri. The sequence continues at coordinate 114,346,381 of JADMNL010000022.1, forward strand.
AGGGCCTGGAGCTGGCGAGACACCAGTCAGGGCCATCCTGTGATGCCAGTGAAGTAGTATGCAGGTTGGTGAGAACGGTGGCCTGCATTCAGCAGATGGCATGGCTTCACCTATCAAGACTATCATCCCCGGCCTGGTGTAGGGTGGTTGCCTAACAATACCAAGGGGCTCACTTCTTTTCCCGAAGTGCCAAGCATGAGATTGCAGGGTGCCTTCCATCTCCCAGGCCAAGGGAGCTTTCACCTGCCTCTGACCAGTTTCAGGTCTCGCTAGACCTGTTAGGGGCAACCCCTCTGTGTTCTCTCCCACAGGAGGCTAAGGGAACAGCCATTTCCCTCAGGGCTTCCAACACCACTGAGGGTGGTGGCTTGGTACTCACCCACCAGTGCTGAATAGTGAAGATTGATCCTTGGAACATATGAAAATTATGTACTCACTGTAATTTTTGATCTTCCAGGATAACTGCTACCTGCCCACCTTCTCCCTCATGACCAGGCTTCTGGGCAATGTCTTCCCCCTCTTGCCTTCCCTCTTTAACAAAAAAAAAAAGGGGGTGCTGACTGACAGCAAGCGACTCTGAGAAATTTTTCCTTCAGAACAAAAGAAAGAAGGCCCAGTGGCGCTGAGTGTTGAAGCACTGGATGCCACAACTCGTGCTATGCCGACAACCCGAGTTCGGGAACAGCCTTGGGTCGTCGGGGTGCCGGCATGGAGGTGGGTGGGAGGAGCAGGAGTGAGCATGCCGTCAGGCTGCTCTCCTCTCCTGGGTGTGGAGGGGGTGGGATGTCGACCCTCCCGTAGTCCCGTCCCCACCAGATGGCGGTCCAGTGGGGTAAGTAGGTGGGCAGGGCGGCAGTCATGGGTGGGAGAAAAGGGCTGAGCCGGCCCAGTGTGCATGAAAACACCTCACACACGATAGCCTTGTGTTGGGGCCCGGGGGCAGGGAGAAACCCAAGAAAAACAAAAATCTTAAAAAAATAAATAAATAATCATCTTCCTATCTTAGGACTTCTTGTCCATTCTCCTTTAGGGAGAAGACAGCTGCTTCTCGCTTGCCCTTACGTCCCTCTGAATATCCTCTGTTGTTAAAAGAAGAGATTTCTTTACGTCCTCCTTTAGGAACATGGACATACATTTTTGTATGTTCAGTACCATTCCCTCTTTTCTCCAAACTCGTTGATCTTCAAAAAAAAAAAAAAAAATACAAAGAACGCGAGAGTAAGACAGGAGGCACCAGTTTTGTCCCTGGTGGTTTTTTCCTCCGCACCTCTTTTTGTCACTTGGAGGATCTCTGTTGCCACTGGACTATGTTCTGATCTCCCTGGGGACTGAGCTTGCTAGAGTCTCAGTTTATGGGAATACCAGTGTTCTACAGCCACCCAGCACTGACTCAGTTGATCTGTAGGTCTGCTGACCCTTAGTCTGCTGCTCAAGCTTTCGGCTTGGCATCCTCCTATAGACTTGTCTTCAAGGAGAAGGGACTCTTCCTACATAGCCACTTCTACTAGTCTGACAGGATCCATGTTCTCATTCTCATTGCAGAAGTACTTCACTCTATGACCTACACCCTGCAATTAATTTTTACAAATCTGTGCCCTGTCTGACCTCAAATTTTGGGTCTCATAGTTGTAGTGCTCCTATAATCCTTGCTCATATATTCATGTATTTATTGAATTTTGTTGACCAGGTAGGCCCACTGAGACTAGAAGTCCCTTTTTCAGGGGTGACATGGTGGGGGATACAGATGGTAACCAGCTAAAATTGAACCAGATTATGGTTGTGGTATTTTTAGTGAATGAGAGAAATCTGGCCAGGACACCAGGGGAAATTCTCCTGTGATTTTTCGGTTACAAGAATTCAATTAAGTTTTGGATAGAACATTGAGCCCACATATTTAAAATATTCCTTCTGTTATTTATTCATTAACTTTTAGTTTATTTGCCAAATGACTGTTGTTTTACAGAGTAAGAAGTAATTACTCCTGGTTTTCTTTTATAGTTTGTTAGCTTTAGGCCAGCCTGCCGGTGCAGCAGTTGGATTTGCGCTTGCAACGCTGACAATCCGAGTTCGGGAATGGACCCAGAAGTCGAAGGGCCAGCCATGGGAAGAAGAAGCCAGCATCCTGGAACTGCTTTTCTTCTCCGAGAAGGGAAGGAAGAGTGCCTGCTGCTTCCTGGACCCCTGCCGAAGGCCGGGGGTATCACCGCTGTCAGCACCAATAGCTAGGGGTCGGGGCAGACGCTGGTCATCGTTACATGTCCCCGCCCTCAGGGATTCAACATGTACAAAAAAGCTAGCCTTGGGGCATGACACCCAGGCTGACTGCCGTCCCCACTGCCATCTACGCCACCGGAGGTGCCTTTCCATGGCCCCCAATCAGGCGGGGTAAGCCAGGAGCTTACGGCAGTGACCATTGGGAACCCTCCTGGCTGCCCCACCCAGGGGTAAGCCTGGGCATTGTGGGTGACAGGTGGGGCAAGGGCTGACCTCTGCATGGAGGATCGAGGGGGATCAGATTAAAAAAAAAAAATTGTTTGTTAGCTATATATACATACTTTTTTCTGTTTTGTAATGAAAATAGAGTTGTAATGATTTTGTGATGTTCGTATACTGTATGTTTGACTTACTTTTCCCTAATAAACACCCCTCCTCATTTCAAGAAGTGCCATGGGATTTTTAACGTCCACATGAAAAACTATCTGAACAGACAGACGGAACTTTGGTTTAATGTCTCATCCGAAAGACAGCACCTCAGGGGTGCAGCTTGCCCCTCATGATGCACTACAGTGTCAGTATTGGGATTTACCTCAAGTGACTGGTGTGGGGCTAGAACCAACAACCTTTCAATCTTCTGGCCTCTAGAGGTGAGTGTGCAACCTGCTGAGCCACTGTCACTGGTCACTTGCTTCAAACCTCTTCCTCAGAGATCTGCCTAAAAACAAGCTGTGTACCCGCAGGGCTCAAAAAGCTCAGATTATTCTGTTGTCTCAGAGAAGTACTTTTTTCCTTGCAAATCCCTCTTAGCTGTGCTCTTATGGCCCAATTTTTCAACCCGGCCTGGGTTGCCCTCCTTAGGGGAATTTTCTCTCCTGGACTAGTGTGAGAGCAGACCAGCTCTCCGCACACTCCTTGACCAAGATGCTGGGGTCATATCTCTCTCTCTCTCTCTCTCTCTCTTTCACTCCCATCACTGGCCTGCTCAGTAGTCCTGGTCATCCATGGCCCTTTTAAATCCCTCTTCCCAGAGTTTCTTTTTACCTCTTCTTCCCTAGTTGGGTTTTATTATTTTACTTATGTCCTTTCCTTTTCCCCTATCCCTTTGGCTTCCTTGCCCCACCCTTTTTACTTCTCTTTCTTTCTCTCCTGTGGACAGAATTGAGGAGGAGAGAGAGCCAGCATGGTTACTGGCCAGACCACGAGCTCCACATCATAAGACAGCCATCTCCGACGTCAATTCCCCTATCCTAAAATCTTAAAGCTATTGCTGCCGCAGAGTCCTGCGCCTCTGGCTGGTACCCACCAATGCTGAATGGTGAAGGTATCCTGGAAGATCAAGAACTACAGTGAGTATGTCATTTTCATGTTGTTTTACACATGACCAGAAAAATCAGTGGCTCTGAGATGGCAGTGCGTCAGACAACTAACACAGACCAGATTGCAGAGTCTGAGCTCTAACTACCTTCACCATCATCATGAGGTACACAGAAAGCTAGATGCAATTTTTTTTTAAATAAAAAAAGTGTACTTTATACTGCAGTCCAGCTAGCCCCCATAGTTCCAACTTCCAGCGCCAAAAAACTGTTATTTTATTTTCAGTAAAGTGACAAAAACCGATGTACTCCCAAGCAGCAGCATATGTTGCTGAAAGGCAACGTTTCAAGCCCTCATGTGCTTTTTCAAGACTTAACTCTGCCCCCTGGAGGTACTGCTTATATACCCAAAGTAATTTGTGCAAGAACAGTATTTAAAGTGACTGTGCTCAAATAGGTATGTGTGTAAAAAAAGCCTGAACTCCACAACACACAAAGTGCAAAGTGTGAAAGTTAAAATCAGTTTTTTTTTTTTTTATTTTAGTAACCGGGTAAGGCCCACTAGGCACAAGTGCCGGTTTTCAGGGGCGTCCTGGGAGCACTGGGTGGTTAAGTGACTTGCTTAGAGTCGCACACTATGCAAGTGGAGGTTGTGAGAATCAAACTCAGGTCTGGTCTGCTGGATGTACCAAGCTCGTTCACACCTTGTTCCTCTAACCTCTAGGCTATACTGCCAGCCCAGTTTGTCTCAGTAAAGACTGTAAACTTATACAGGCAGCGCTTCTATGCATAATCATTTAACATAAAAGATACAGTAGTGGACTTTATTTACATATGTTTTAATGTCCTGTATAATGATCATTTCTTGATTCAGTTGAGTTCACACAGATTCATAATATCTAGAATTCAGATGTGTCAGATTCTCTCATCTGTATCCTTTTTTCAGGCTGTGGCTTGTGGTGAAGGTTTTCTTTTCATATTAGTTATCAGTAGTCACTATCACAATACGAGGCAAGCAAACCTATATCTAAAATGAAAGGAACAGTGTAAGAAATCTTTGAAGTAGTGACATTATATCCAGTACGGCACCAGTTCCTGCTTATCATTCAGACCCAGAGGTTCATTCACAGTTCTTAATTTAAACATCCACATTATAGCTCTCTTTAGAAGGGTATTTTGTTCAGGTTCCCCCCACGTCTTGATGGGCGGATTTTATCTTTACCTATAAAACAGAAACTGTTTCCCTTCCATTTTATTTTCACATACCTTACCAGTGCATTATCCATTATATCATTTTATATATCTCTGAAGTGCTGTCCTATCTGAACTTTAAATTATTTGTTTTCCCACATACAGTATGTGGCCGCACAGGTGCATTTTCCTAAATAAACAATGTTTTCCATGTCAGAGTTAATGAAGTCACATATTTCATAACTAGCTTCAGTCACAGGGTTCTCAAACCAGTTTCTTTCCGAGCTATGTTTATAAAATGTACCTTTGCTTCAAGAGAAGTCCCCCTTTGGAAGGAGGCGGAGTAGCCAGCTCATCTGTCCTGTCTCCACTGTCCCCTGGTGGCTGTGAGTGTCCTTATCTCCTATTGTTGCACCCCATTTAAAACAAACCTTGATGTTGACTCTACAAATCCTCTTAGCTGTTTTTCAAGTATTTCCTGTATTCATTTTGCCTGTGTGGAAAAATGTGATTACAAAGTCTATACAGGGTACATTATTAACAGAGTGACCATGTCCATTGTCTGTGTTAACAGTCCTGAGATGTCTTTCATCATTGTATCTCTTAAATTGGTTGATTGCTCCACCTCATTATGATTCTGGATTCTATTGTGGCGAGCTATGCCACTGCCAGTCAGATGTACGGATATATGGTGATCTTACTTCAAGAGGGTTTCTTCAGTAGGTCATCACATATAGGACTGGTGCCACCTGGCGTCGAGTCGCACGGCAGACTTTTCTAGCAATACCTGATGGGGGACGCCCACCCAACGTCATGTGACTGACGTCAGCATGACTGTATATAGTGGTCAGTCCCCATGCCCGCCCTCCAGTTCTTTCCTACCGTCGCCTTGTGTCAGTCACATCACACACTTCCAGTAGCGATCGTCAAGAAAGTTTGTTCACGTCGGGTGTCTTCCCTTGCAATTCTCTTTACAATCTATCGAATTTTTGATGTCTTCTCCGAAGAACAAGTGTTCAGCTTGTGACACGCAGATCCCGCACAAAGACGGTCACCAGAAGTGCATTCTCTGCTTAGGCCCAAACCATCCTATCTCCTCCTGCCCTGATGGCCAGTCGTTCAATCAGGCCACTAAAAAATGGAGACAGCAGGCGTTGGAGGCCCACCTTCTCAAAACTCATCTGGCCTTCCTGGAGAGAAAGATGGAGCGCCTTGGGGATTCATCCGAGAAATCTTCCTTGTCAAAAAAGCATAAGGAGAAGACTAGGGAGTGGGCTCACTCGTGAATGATGCCAGGCCGTCCACAAGCAAGGCCCATTTACCACTGAAGAGAGACGGTAAGTCGGACAACACTTCAGCGGGTAAGTCGGCCGCTGGCCAGTAAGTTGGCTCCAGCTCCTGCGGGGACCGTGCGGCGGTTGCTAAGTCGACTCCCCCAGCTGAGGGCAGTCGCCCGACTACAGCCGATAAGCCGGCCAGGGGCTCCTCCCCTGACCGAGTCACCCAGCCCGCTAAGTCAGCTGTCTCTGATGACCGCACAGGCATGGTTCCCTCATTGGAGCCTAACGGCACCTCACCCGACAGACGGCAGGACCAAAGGGAGAAGGCCCCTCTCCCTCCTTCTACTACACCCGTGTCCTCTCCGGATGCATCCGGCGATAGTCTCAGAGAACCCATTGAGCCTCTCGACACTGTGGGTACCTCTCCGCACTCCCCCTCGAGGGTCCCAGATCATGAGGCTCCTTCACGGCCATCTGGCCTTCCTGTCGAGGCCCCTCCGCCTTCTGGCGGGATGCCAGCACCTCCTCCAATGCCAGTGATCCTGACAACAGGCCCTTATCTCTAACCCCGATGCTGGACCCGACCCCTACTCGAGAGCTCCCTCATTCAGTTCCGACGCCAGCCCCACCAATGTTGATCCTCTTCCAGCGCCGATCGGGTCGCTGGTGCCATCAGTCCTTCGCTAGGATCGTCTCGACATCGACCCCCGCCTATTTATACAATGGCGGTCCGCCAGGTTCCCCCATGCCTAATCCATCATCGGGAATCTAGAAGGACTTTAGAAGGGCTGACTTTGGCAAAATGGGTGAACACCTGAAGAATGCACTAGCAACTGGCCAAATAGGAGGGGTGGAAGAACAATGGAGAAAAATCAAAACTGCCATCATAGAGGCAACAAGTCTTTGTGTAAAACAAATAAAGAAAACAAAGTGGAGTAAAAAACCACTATGGTTCTCAAAAGAGGTGGCAGGGAAGATTAAGGAGAAAAAGGCTGCATTCAAAAAGTATTAGGAATTACAGAGGGAGCACGACAGGGAACTGTATCAATTAAAGCAGAAAGAAGTAGGAAAGGCAGTCAGAATAGCAAAGGCACAAACCGAGGAAAAATAGCCAACTTGGTCAAAGAGGATAAAACCTTTTATAGGTACATTAGGGAGCATAGAAAGGTTAAGGAGGGATAGTGAAGATTAATAAAGGAGAGGGAGGTGGGCAGAAGGAGACAGTGAAAAGGCAGAGATACTGAATGAATACTTTTGCTCAGTATTCACAAAGAAGATGAGGAGCAGTTACCTAAACCAGACAATAGAAGCACTCTGGGTGGGGTTGATACCAGTCCATTCACAGAACAAAGAGTCCTGAAAGAACTCCTAAAACTCAAGGTGGACAAAGCAATGGGGCCTGACGGATTCACCCCAGAATCCTAAAATAACTAAGGGGGACCTAGTGACACCACTGACCACACTTTTAACAAATCATGGCAGGATGGGGTGGTACCTGAGGACTGGAGGAGGGCAAATGTGATTCCCTTTACAAAGTGGGAGCAAGGCAGAAGCAGGAAACTACAGACCTGTAAGTTTGACCTCAGTGGTAGGGAAAATGATGGAATCACTTGAAAGAAAGAATTGTTGAATACCTAGAGGCCAGCGGGGCTGGGACCCAAAGCAACATGGATTTACAGCAGGAAGGTCATGTCAGACTAATCTAATTGATTTCTTTGACTGGGTGACCAAAGTAATAGAACCAGGAGGGGCTGTGGATATGGCCTACCTAGACTTTAGCAAGGCATTTGACACAGTCGCACACAAGATTAATAATCAAGTTAGCCAGCCTGGGAGTGGTCCCAGGGTGGTAGCCTGGGTAGCGAACTGGCTGCACAACAGGACACAGAAGGTAATAGTGAATGGAACACATTCAAGAAAGGGGGTTACTAGTGGAGTACCTCAGGGCTCAGTACTGGGTCCAATCCTCTTTAACATCTTTATAAGTGACATTGCAGAGGGTCTGAGGAAAGGTATGCCTCTTGCAGATGACACAAAGATCTGTAACAGAGTTGATACACAAGAGGGTAGAAAAGATGAGAAGGGACTTGGCAAGGTTGGAGGAATGGTCAGACATATGGCAACTTAGATTCAAAGGCAAAGAAGTGCAAAGTAATGCACCTGGGAAACAAAAACCCAGGAGAAGAGTACACAATAGCAGGGAGGTACTAACAACAACAAAATGGAAAGGACCTGGGAGTAGTCATATCAGATGACCTAAAGGTGGGTAAGCAATGTGAAAAGTCAGTAAGGAGAGCCAGGGGGATACTGGGATGCATAGGAAGGGCATCACAGTAGAAAAAGGGAAGTGGTTATCCTCTATACAGACAGTTGGTGAGACCCCATCTGGAGTACTGTGTGTAGTTTTGGAGACCTCATCTACGCAGGACATAGACAGGATGGAAGCAGTCCAGAGGAGGGCAACTAAAATGGTGCAGGGTCTACATCAGAAACCATATGAAGAGAGACTGAGGAGCTTAATATGTATACCCTTGATGAAAGGAGGGACAGGGGGACATGATAGAAATGTTCAAGTACCTCAAGGGAATCAACAAAGTCCAGGAGGGTAGCATCTTTCAGAAAAAGAGATGTGTAAGAACAAGGGGGCACAGTTTAAAGATAGAGGGGGGACGGCTCAGGGGTAATGTGAGGAAATTCTTTTTCACGGAGAGAATGGTGGATACATGGAACAGCCTTCCTGAGGAGGTCGTTGGGTCTAAAACAGTGGGGGAATTCAAACATGCATGGGACAGACACAAAGCAATTATAGTGGGGGGTTGCAGGAAGCAGGCTGTTGGTTAACTAGAATCTGCAGCTTATCCAGTACCTAGGTAGGGAAATGGGCAGACTGGGTGGGCCAAATGGTCCTTTTCTGCCGTCAAAGTCTATGTTTCTATATTCTAGACCCCAAACTGTCCCCCATTACCCCTTTGGGTATCCTGGGGTTCCACTCCAGATTGGAGCCATTTGGGACATTTTCACGATTATAGCCCATATTCCTCTTATATGGTTTTCCAGGGGTTTTATCCCCCTCCAGTCATCCCTCCTCCTCCTCCCCAGCCTCAACGGCCCTGCTCCCCTTCCTCCGGTGGTCCCGGATTTTAAGACCTTAATCCAGTCTTGGTGGCAGGGGGCCAGGTCAGAGTTGGTTACTGATCTAGAAGCCAGACTCCCCCAGCCGCAGCTTCCTAGATCTCCTTCCCCGAGCAGTTCTGTTTCCACCGTCCACATCTCAGGGAAGGCTCAACAGGACGTTCCCTTGTGGGATTTCCACTGTCGTCCTATTGAGGAGGCGAAAGACAGTTCCGATGGGAGGGAGGACTCCGAGGAGGGGGAACCTGTGGAGGACCCCGAGTATACGAAAGGAAGAACCTCTCCAAAATCCCCTTCGGAGGATCCTTCCTTTTCATACCTCCTGAGGACCTTAAGAGATCACTTTGACTGGGAGTCGGAGGACCAGGATCCTATGTGGCAAAGACTCATGGAGCATTTGGATTTAGAGTCTCTGCCATCCATTCCGGTTCCCCCATGGATGGATCCTCACCAAGACCTCACCACCACTGTCTGGCAGATGCCTCATTCAATCCCGGCTGTCCCCAAGAGGACGGATAGGCTCTACCAGATGCCTAAGGCTGCATCTTTTTTGAAGGCTCATCCTAAGGCAGACTCTGTTGTCACCTTGGTTGCTCATGACTGCTCCATAGCTCCCAAGCACACGCGTACAACACCTCCGGACAAGGAGTCGAGGCTGATGGACCACTTCGGAAAGAAGGTCTACTTGTCGGCCACATGCGCCCTTAGGTCCCTTAGTTACGTGGCCCACATGGTATCTCAACAAAAACAGACCATGGCCAGGCTGGAGGCGAGGGTCCAGTCCATGGACCTTTCGCCCCTTGAGGAACTTGCCAAGGATCTCCGCCTCTCCAAGATCTCCTGCAGGCATGCTCTTTGAGCCACCTACAACTCCATTGATTCGGTGGCCTGTATCTCAGTAACTGCCATTGCCCTTAGGTGGCATTCCTGGCTCCGTCTCTCTGGGCTCGCTAATGAGGTCCAGTCGGCGATTCAGGATGCCCCCTTCAGGGGCTCAGTCCTTTTTGGAGGAGATACCAAGGACATTAAAACGGATTTACAGGACAAAGGTGTGGCCTTTAAATATGTTAGGTCCATGTACTGATCGACACTCAACAGCAGCAGCCCTTTCGGAAAAGGACCGGGAGGCAGCGGAAAAACACTCGGGTGAGACACCAAGGTAAGCGTAAGGCCACAGGTACCGCTACCCCCTGCTCCCAAGAACCAGCGATGTTTGGGGGGGCCGCATCCTGAGCGCCCCGCCACTTCTTGACTCTTCGGACCCACTGCACCCTCAGTCTTGCGACGGGGAGCAGGTGGGGAGAAGGTTTGCCCGCCACGCGCAGGAGTGGTGGACCGATCACTTCAGACTTAGTGGGTCCTGCAACTGGTGTCCATCGGACACACCATCGAGTTTCTGGAGATTTCTCCACATACTCTTCCGTGGAGGTCCTCTTATTCTTGCAACCAGGCCCTCCTCGTTCGCGAGGAGGTCAGTGCGCTCTTGTTCAAAGAAGCAATTGAGCCAGTTCCCTTTGGGCAAAGGGGAAAAGGGTTTTACTTCCATTTCTTCCTGGTTCCAAAAAAGACCGGGGACTTCAGACCCGTTCTCGACTTGAGTCAACTCAGTCAGTATGCAGAATACAAGAAGTTCTGCATGCTGATGCTCCAGAGCCTTCTTGCACGTCTGTTGGAGAATCATTGGCTCTGCACCCTCAACATGCAGGATGCCTACCTGCACATCCCTATCTTCCCCAGCCACTGCCGTTTCCTGCATTTCTGTTTCCAAGGGGAACATTTCCAGTTCTGTGCACTCCCCTTCGGTCTGTGTTTGGCACTTCGGGTTTTTACAAAGTGCCTGGCGGTGGTTGCGGTGTTTCTACGCTGCAGGGGTTTTGTGGTGTTCCCATACCTAGACAACTGGCTGATCTCAGTTCCATCCAGGGATCTTCTACTGGAAACTCTGTCTTTCACACTGGACCTCTTCAACTGACTGGGGATAATGGTCAACGTCCCCAAGTCATCCCTAGTTCCATCCCAGAGACTGCAGTTCATTGGGGCAGTCCTGGATACAGTCCAGTGCAGAGCCTTCCTTCCTCCAGACAGGGTGGAGACTTTAATCAGCTAGGCTCGTAAGGTAGCCTCTCTCAGGACCATTCCTGCCTGGGAGGTCCTTCGGTTGTTGGGACTCATGGCAGCTTCCATCACGACAGTTCCCCTAGTTAAAGCTACACATGAGAATCACTCAGTGGTCATTAAGGGTGCAGTGGGATCAGCTCCTAGATGACCTGGACCATCCGGTCTTGGTCTCTTCAGCCATCCAAAGGGATTTACAGTGGTGGGAGGATACCCACAACCTTCCCTTGGGACTACCGTTCCGAAACCCTGCACCAGTAGCTACCCTCACCACGGATGCCTCAAATATGGGGTGGGGGCCCATCTTGGGATCATCAAGCTCAAGGCCTTTGGACAGGCCTGAAGACTGCTCTCCACATCAGTGTTCTGGCGCTCAGGGCGGTCCTATATGCCTTACAGGCTTTTCAGACCCTGCTACCAAAGGGAACACTGCTGATCCAAATGCACAACATGTTGGTAGTTTGGTACATCAACAAATAAGGAGGAATCCGATCCTACCCTCTTTGTAGGAAAGTGACCTGGGTGTGGAACTGGGCAGTCCAGCACCTTCTGGTCCTGGTGGCCGTGCATGTTCCAGGCAGTCTAAATGTCCTGGTGGACAGTCTCAGCAGAACTCGAACCCTCGCCCACGAGTGGGAACTGCATCAGGAAGTGGCGGACTCCATCTTCCAGAATTGGGGGTGTCCAGAGATCGACCACTTCGCCTCCCAATCCAACACAAAACTTCCCATGTTTTGCTCGCTCGTTCCAGAGCATGGTGATTTCTGGAATGACGCATTATCTCTATCATGGACAGGGAAATTTTTGTACGCTTTCCCTCCTTTTCCCATTCTTCAGAGAGTTCTCCTCAAACTTCAGGCCAAGGGAGCAAGAATGATCCTCATTGCTCCTCTCTGGCAGAGACAAATTTGGTTCCCGCTACTACAGCAGCTCTCCAGGGAACCACCGGTTCCACTTCCATTGGCTCATAACCTCCTGACTCAGGATCAGGGCAGATTGATCCATCCGGGGCTCAGGACCCTGCATCTTCATGTGTGGCTCCTTCAGACATAGTGATTTCTCGCTTCAGGGTCTCCTCTAGAGTAGCTCAGGTCCTCATCAAGGCCAGGAAACCGTCCACCTGTTCCACTTATGCTATGAAGTGGAAGCGGTTTTCAATCTGGGCTTCTGCTCAGGGTTGGGACCCTTTTTCATGTTCAGTCCCTCAAGTCATGGAATACCTCCTTAATTTATCAGACTCTGGTCTGTCATTTTCTTCTTTGAAAGTCCACATCTTGGCCAATTCCACGTACCATGAGCTAGTGTATGGTAAACCTGTGGCTCAGGTGGAGGTATCAAAGACCTTTCTGAAAGGCATCCTCCATCTGAAACCCCCCATCCGCAGCCCAACTCCACCTTGGGACTTGAACTTCATCCTGGAAAAGCTCACCCTTCCTCCTTTCGAACTGGCTATGAGCTGTGGTCTGCGCTTCCTTTCTTGGAAGGTGCATTTTCTGGTGGCTATCACCTCCTCCCAAAGGATTTTGGAGCTTCACGCTGTAGTCTGCAAGGGGCACTACTTGATTTTCCATGGGGACCGGGCGGTCCTTAGGACGCACCTGAGGTTTCTTCCCAAGGTGGTGTCGGAATCCACACTGAACCAATCAGTAGAGCTTCCATTTTCTAGGGACATGGATATGTTGTTCATCCACACTTATTGGCAGGTCCCTTGCCGCTTTAAATCTTGCTGGAAGGTCTTCAAGCTGGCTCCTCCCACCCACCCGGGTGGTAAAACTCTCGGCTCCGCCCCATGATGCCAGACCTTCCTTACCGCTTGGAAGCTCAGGTTCCCTCCTTAGCGCTCTGCGTTTTCGACTGGTTCCTGAAAAGTTCGGTCTTCGAATTTATTGAAGTGTCCTTTGAATCTTCGATCTTTTCTTCTTCGCCCGGCGATGGCTTTTCCGGCCCCAGAGGTGTCACGATTAGCTCCTTCAGGAGGGACTTGCACTCCACGTGCTTTTTTTGCCTGGACTTGGATCACGATCCTCAGGCTTGCAACTTTTGTTCTGCCCTTTCGGTGAGCTCTCTGGAGGACCGCGCGGCCCGTTCGGGGCTCGGACATCTGGTAGTTTTCTCCGCTCCGGAGATTCCATCGGACCAGCGGGTGTCCACTTCGACTGTTTCTCTGCAGCCTGATCCTGCCGGGGAAGGGGCGGGCTCCCCCCCCCCCTGGTTGCGGAGCTTGTCCCGCTGTCTTTGGATTCTTCTCATGTAGCTTCGTTCAGGGAGCTACGTCATTCCCTCTCCTCCAAGGGAGAGGGAACCTGGAGCCCTGTCGCTCGGCCTATGGCTAAAGGGCCGCAGGTGGGGTCTCTTCGCTCGGCGGGAGCGGGATCTCCTCCTCATCGGCTGACGCCAACTCAGGTCGAGGATTCGGCTCCGGCCACTGGCCTCACGGTATCCCTGTCAGGTCAGCGGCCAGGTTCCCCGTCGGCGTGATGGTCTCGACCCGTCTTCGAGAGTCTGCTGATGCGGCTTCCCGCCGCCTCGGGCGGAAGGCTGAGTTCTGTCCTCCTCTTCGGCCGACAGCTCGGGTCCTTTCTTCCGGAAACAGGGAGGAGCGAGGTGCCCTCGCTCTTCCCAGGCCCACCCTCGTCCCCGAGATTGGGTCTCGTCAACCTCTCGGTCTAGCGCACGCCCAATCTCGGCGTTCTCAGTCGAGGCACCGAGTTAAGTGGCTTTGCCATTCTTCCTCGTCCCTCCTCAGGATGAGGCAGGTTGACTCACCGTTGGCGTCGGTGTTACAGTAACTTATGTGGCAGCAACGGTGTCCCAGTTTCAATCGACCCGATTCATTCTCCGGATAGCAAGCAGCCGCTGGTCGGCAGCCGCTCTGAATCGGTCGAGGAGCCTTTCTCCTGGGCCGATGCTCGTCCGACTGCTGCCCTCCGCCGGGCGGAGTTCAGGCCAGGCCATGGCCTGTCCTTCAGGTCACTCGGTCCCCTCACTCCTGCCCGTCCCCGGCGGACAAAGAGTGCCTCGGGCCTGCGGCAGCTTTTTGCAGACCCTTCGGAGCCTGGAGCAGGCTCTGCCATGTTTCCTAACAGAGAGGACCCCGGGTCTTCCCAGGAACATCCAGTAGACGACAGCCCATCATCTTCGAAGGGTCTACTTCAGCTCATTTCAGAATTTACTGGAATGCAGCTCAAGCCCGTCTCCGATCGGGCACCTTACCCCCTTATGGAGATTTTGGATCGAGGGGGGTTCTTCCACGGAGGCCTTCCCAGTGGCTAAGGCTATCGATGGGCCCAGCCTTGGAGCTCATGGCGGCTCACTTCCTGCCCTGCGCCTTCGGCCAGGTGTGGCTCAAAGGTACCCTATCCCTGTCGGTTCTCTGCCCGTTTCTGGAGCACCCTCGCTGAAGGGGCATCTATCGACCCACGTTTCCAATGTCTTGGAAACGCTGGGGATGTGGACAGACTCCCCGACAAGGAGTCCAGAAGGATGGACTATGTCGGGCGTAAGGTTTACGCTGCGTCCTCCCTAGGCCTCTGTCAGGCCAGCTCGGTTGCACTGATGGCACATTTCTCCCACACCCTTTTGGGCTCCCTGGACGAGGTTCTCCCTCATGGCCCAGGTGACCTGCGGACCACGGTTCGGCAGGTGCGGGACCAGGGTAGGGCGGTGGCGAAGCAGCAGCTTCAGACGGCTCTGGATCTAGGCGACTCCTGTGCCAGATCGGTGGCAGCCACAGTGGCCATGCACTGCAGGGCGTGACTGAGGTTATCCTCCTTCTCTTTGGAAACCCAGCACGAGTTGGCGGACATCCCCTTCTTGGGGACTGACCTTTTCGGCCCTGGAATGGAGGGATACATCCATGGGCCCGAGAAGTCCGATGCCACTCCGGACTCGGTCACTCTCGCCCGGAGGGTCAAGGGCAGCCGTCAGCCTTTGTGTAAGCCCCTTTTCCCCCCTGAGTCCTGGGGGCCCCCCCCGGCCCAGCATGAGGGCCAGCAGGCATGCGCTGGGCAGCCTGTTGCCAGACCAGCGTCTTCCTCCAAAAGGAAGCGGGAAGATAGGAAACCGAGGGGCTCCTCAGCTCCTTCCCCCTCTAAGCCTGCTCAGTGACGGGCCAAGGGGCATTGCCCCGGCCCTGTCGTCCCAGCCCAGGTTTCCCCATGGGGGGACGGCTCCGCACCTCGTTCTGGAGGTATTTAAGGTGGATCCTGTCGCAGGTTGCGAGCGGTTCCCCTTTTGAGCCATTGCCCCATGGGGATCTTGAGTTCACTGCCCCTGTGTCGGTCGTCAGACATGCCTGGGTGTCTAGTTAGAGGTGATCAGGAAGGCTGTGGATTCCCCCCCCCCCAATTCAACCCTGGGTTCGCGTCCAGGTATTCCTGGTCTCATACAGACGGGGGCTTGCACCCATTCTCCCGCACGCCTGGATGGTCTCTCTTCTTCAGACATCCCATCCTCAGAACGTGGCGTGTAGCTGTTTTCCTGGTCTCCAGGGTGTACCTACCCCTCGTTCCGTCCGTTTCTGGGTAGGCTCTACCCCTTCTTGCGGGGGAGCTCTTTACGAGTTCGTAGCACTTCCTTGCTCAGCAGTCTCTGCGGCATTGAAGGGTCCGGATGTCACCCCACCTGGAAGGCAGACTGGTCTCCTGTTTTCGGGAGCCAAGTGAGAACTCGTATCTTAGCGGTGAAGCTTCTTCAGGACTAAGCTCGACTTTTGAGTCCGAGCTCGGTTCCGGGCGAACAGGGCCGAGGTTCTTCCTCCTTTGCCGGTCGGTTGGCCAGGAAATTATGTCCTGCCAGGACCTCCTGCTCCTCCTGGGCCTCAGGGCGACCTTCCCTTAGTGGGAGGGGCCAGCCAGAAGCCACAGCGCTGTGTACCTTGGACCAGTTCGTGACTTACAGCCCAGGAGTTAAGAGAACGCTCCCTTGGACCATTCTAACTCCGGCAGGAGAACATCCTGCTTGTTCGCCCTGAGTTGGCGGTCTTCTCCGACCGATGCTTCTCGGATGGGTGGGGTGCCCATCTTGGGGAATACAGAGTGCTTCGCCTCTGGTCCTCTTGCAAGTCCCGATGTCCTTCCTGCTCGCTGGAGACAGAGGGTCCGCTTAGCCTGCACCGCTCGCTCCGCTTGTACGGGGTCTACAGGTCTAAGTCCAAGTAGGACTATTCCAAGACCGTGTGCTACCTACTCCGCCAGGTTCGGTCTATCCCCTTGTCTTGGTGCAAGGAGGTTCTCCACATTGGGTTGTTGCGCAGTCGAGGGTTCCCAGCCATTTGATGGCAGGAGCCCCATTCCCTGGCTGCTGCCCTGAGCCGGGCATAGGCTGCGCCTCATGAGTGGTCTCCCCTGCCGGAGGTAGCACAGGATCTTCTCGGAGGGGAGAATACCAGGCCGAGACTGTTTTTTGCCCACCCCTCAGCAAGGCCTGCTGCAGGGGATGCCATCGAGGCCACGGACCCCAGGCCCCTCCGTGCCTCTCCCCCATTTCCCTTGACCTACGGGCAAGGCGAGGAAGGACTTGGCGCAGGTGATGCT
Organism: Neoceratodus forsteri; assembly: GCA_016271365.2. Classification (NCBI taxonomy): domain Eukaryota; kingdom Metazoa; phylum Chordata; order Ceratodontiformes; family Ceratodontidae; genus Neoceratodus; species Neoceratodus forsteri. Next base: position 114,363,163 of record JADMNL010000022.1, read on the forward strand.
GGTAGCCCCAGACTGGATTGCCAGTTCTGTATCCAGCTCTCCTCAGTCTCAGCCCCAGGCTCCCGAGGCGCCTCTAGTCTGCCAGTCCTGTCTTTCCTTTTCAGGGAAGGTTATCCATCTGGACCTTCAATCCCTGCACCTGTAGGCCGACACCCTATCGTGCTATGGGCCAGGCCTAGGGTCTTTCGGCAGGTCCTCGACCTTGAGCGCCTGCTAAAGTGGCCAAGATGCTCGTCCCTCTGGGGAAGTTCTCCCTTTTTTGATGATGGGATAGGGCCGTGCCCTTCCCCGTCCCTGGGCAAGCATTCCGGACCATCTGCGGTCCATCCTTAGACCAGGGCTTCGGCCGACGACCCTCTAGGTGCTTCTGCGGGTCACCACTGTCTTCCGGGCACGGGCCGGGAGGCAGCTGGTGGTGCGGAGAAGGTGGTCTGGCACTTCTAGGCCTCGATCACACTTCCCTTTTGGGGAGAGTATCCCCGTTTCTGCGGGATCCTTGCTGGTATGGGCTTAGCTTATGAGCAAGCCATACGAACCTTTGCACAGGTGCGAGTTTCCCCCATCTGTTGTGGAAGAACACCTTCTTGGGGTCACTCCGCCATCCAGAAGACAGGGAGAGTTCCAGGCGCTCCTTTAACCTCCCTATCCGGTCTTCCACAGGGACTAGGTTGTCCTGCGCCCCAACCGAAGTCCCTCCAGAGGCGATGGCGGAGTCTTCCCTTCGGGGGTATTGCCTCTGCCGAGGTTTCTCCCCATTCACACCTCGGAGGCTGTATTTAGGTTCCGTAGGAACCGTTTAACGCTCACCTCTTGGGAGCGTAAAGCTATAGTTCTGGAGAGGTTCGCCAGCTGTTCATCAACTTCGCTGAAGCCACATCTGACAGATTTGCAGCCCAGTGGAAGACAAGCGGGCGGGTCACCCCTGCAAAGGTCTCCACTATAGGTGGTGGGCATGGAGCCTCCCAGAGGGATAAGCGCTCTTTTTACCCGTCCTTCCGCTGCATCGGTGGCTGCTTCCAAGGACTCTCCAGTCCAGGATATCCGCAGGGCTTCTGCCCGGAAGCAGGCTTTACCGTTCCCCTTCCACATCGACCTTGGGGTGCGCCGGGGTGCTGGTCGGGGCCTCGGTTCTCCAGTCTTTTTTACCTAAGTAGGGGTGTGCGCCTTGCCTCCCTCCTCCCGGAGAACTGCTAGGAGTCTGCCAATAAGTGTGGATGAACAACATATCCATGTCCCTAGAAATACAGGTTACTCACCTGTAACAGGAGTTCTAGGAATGGTATATGTTGTTCATCCCCCACACGACCTCCCGGCTTCGACGCACAACCTGGCTTCCAGTGGGCTAGTTCTGGCGTCATGGGGCGGAGCCGAGAGTTTTACCACCCGGGTGGGTGGGAGGAGCCAGCTTGAAGACCTTCCGGCAAGATTTAAAGCAGCAAGGGACCTGCCAATAAGTGTGGATGAACAACATATACCATTCCTAGAACTCCTGTTACAGGTGAGTAACCTGTATTTATTACCCGTCCCCTTCTAACAAGGGTGAGACACTCCTTCACATGATGGATGTCCATCAGATCCTCCGGTGTTATATTCACTGGACCAAAGAGCTCCGCTCTTGTGATCAGTTATTTGTTTCCTTTGCCCCCAGGTTGAGGGGCCAACCAGTTTCTAAGCAGGGCCTTTCCAAATGGTTGAGGAACTGCATCCGGTACTGTTACCAGAAGTACGATAATCCTCTTCCAGGTTCCATTAGAGGTCATTCTACTAGGGGCATGGCTGCCTCTGCGGACTTCCTTTGGAACGTTTCCATAACGGACATCTGTGCTGCCGCTACTTGGAGTTCTGTCCACACCTTTACCAAACACTACAGTTTGGACATTGCTTCTAGGCGGAGGGACGGCTTTGGATTAGCCATCTTGCAGGACCTTTTGTCCTAGGTTGGGTCCATGCTGGACTTCAGTTCTGTTGGAGTTAGCTTCCTCCTCCCTAGTTTCTCTCGGTCTCTCTCTGGAGGTACTGCTTGGGACTCTGTCCTATATGTGATGACCTACTGAAGGAACCTTCTTGAAGTAAGATAGTACAGTTATGTAGGAACTTACCGTAACAGTTGATCTGCGAGAGAGGTTCCTTCAGTAGGTCGTAATTTTCCCTCCCTCCTTCCACTCATTTTATGTTTTACAGGGACTCCAGTTCCTGTTCGCTCCTACTGTATGGCCTCTTCCTTGCTCTGGCGGGAGAACTGGAGGGTGGGCATGGGGACCGCCCACTGTATACAGTCACACTGACGTCAGTCATGTGACATCGAGTGGGCTGTCCCCCATCAGGTATTGCTAGAAAAGTCTGCCATGCGGCCTGACGCCAGGTGGCGCCAGTCCTATATGAGATGACCTACTGAAGGAACCTTCTTGAAGATCTACTGTTACGGTAAGTTCCTACGTAACTGTATTTTATATTCTGTTATATTTTTGTGTATCTTTAAAGTGCCACAAGGAAAAATGGATGAAAGGGTCACATAGAGTGAGAGACTGGATTTTTAAAATGTTTGACTCCTGTGACCTGAGGGGGAAGCTTGCTGGGCAGGAAGACACATTACTTCAAGGGCTACTTAAAAAGGATATGCCAAAATCCATTAGCCTGTAATAAACTTACTTCAAGGGCTGCTCAAAAAGGATATGCCAGAAAACCATCACCTGCCGTAAACCTTTGCACTGGAAAGACAGGATGCTTGGGAAACCAGGTTTTGGGAAATACCCTTCTTGACAAGCTGGTGTAAATTATCTTACCAGTAAGGCAGTAGGACATCAAAGGCAACCAGAACACTGGGTTGTGGGGAACGCACAAGAGTGACCTCTACTGGCCTAAAAGAGAAGGTCATCCTGTAAGACCAGACATAATTTGGCAGTCTGGACCCAGACTATTTAAGCAGCTCTGACACAGAGCAAACTCTGTCATTTTCATGGAGCATTTCATTCTGGACACTCTCCTGACAAGATGAGACCAACTGCTAGCAAACACTGAAGACCCGTGGCTGAAAGAGAAGGAAAGGATTCATCAGACTTTATTTATTCTTCTGAACTTTCAGTTCACTACAAACATTAAGGTAGAACTTTAGATAACAGTTATAGTGTGTCTTTTATGTATATTTTCCACTTGTATTTGTGTTATTCTGTGACCAAATTGATAAAACCTTTTAGTTGTAAATGTATGATAAATAATTATTTAGCAAAAACATTTGTTCTTAGGAAACCTGCCTGAGCAAGATTGTTGTATTGTGTGTGCGACTGTGGGATGTTCACTTATAATCTATGACTAAACTGTTCTAGGGACATGGATATGTTGTTCATCCACAGTGTCTGGCAGGTTTAAAATCTTGCCGGAAGGTCTTCAAGCTAGCTCCTCCCACCCACCCAGGTGGTAAAACTCTTGGCTCCGCCCCATGACGCCAGATCTTCCTTACCGCTTGGAAGCTCAGGTTCCCTCCTTAACACTCTGCGTGATGGACTGGATCCTAATTCTTCGGTTCGCCCGAAACTCATTTTAAAATTTTCAAGACTTCGGTCATCTTTCTTCCTCATGGCTGCGATGGACAAATTAACTCCCGGATTTCGGCGGTGCCCTTGTGGGCAGAAGATGTCCAGGACAGACCCGCACTCCATGTGCGTCTACTGCCTCGGCCTAGAACACGACCCGCAGGCTTGCGAGTTATGCTGTTCGTTTTCGGCCAACGTCCTGGAAGACCGAGCTGCCCGGTTACAGCTTGGACGCCCCGAGAAGTGCTACCCGCCAGTTAAGTCGAAGGAGGCCCGATGGGCGGTTACTGCGGTGGCTGGCTCGGCTGAGCAACTTGAGCAGATGATCGCCCTTGAGGAGAAGGCGGCCCAGGCCCCATCATCCTCTTCCTCAGTCGCGGCATTTATCCCGCTCTCTCTGGGTACCTCGTATTCAGCTTCGTTCAAGGAGCTTTGCCAGTCCCTTTCCATGAAGGGAGAGGGGCCATCGGGACTATCCTCTCGGTCCAAAAAGAATAACTCAAAGGGTAAGTCCCATCGTCGGCGTTCGTGGGAGCAGGAGAGGTCTCCTTCCCTGGACAGTCGTCTGTCAACTTCGGTCGAGGTAGCGGCTAAGGCCGCTGGCTTTATGCCGTCCCCGTCAGGCCAGCCGGCTGAGACTCCTGTCGACGCAGTCGAGATTTTTCTCGACCCGTCGGATGGGCTGTTGATTGGTGAGGCCGACAGTCCTTCTTCATCGAGGATCTGCCTGCGCCCCCAGGGCAGCAGTCCCTGATTAAGGCTTCCAAGCCGAGGGAAGAGTGGGTGTCCCCCGCTCCTTCCCAGACCCATCCTCGGAAACACTGAGGATCTCAGTCTTGGACTTCTTCTCAGTCCAGCTGATCCCGCCGACATTGGTGGTCTCGGCACCGAGGTAAGCGGCGCCGCCACTCGTCCTCGTCTTCCTCCTCAGAAGAGGAGAGGCTTCGGCGCAAATTGCATCAACACTACAAGGACCTGAAGTGGCAGCAGTTACTTCTGTCTGGGAACAAGTTGATGCCGTCGCCTTCCCTGGCCATCAAGTGGCTGTCACCCGAGCGGCCGAAACAACCCCTCGCCGTAGTCGAGGTGCCCAAGCCTGGGCCAGTTGTTCGGCTGAAACCCACTGCCCCAGTAATTGTGGTGGAACCTCCGCCTCCACAACCAAAATTGGGGGCACCGACCAAGGACTCTCGGTCAGGTCAAGGCCTGCCCCACAGGTTGTCGGTCACCCTCACTCCCGACCGTCCTCGGCAGGTGGGGGTGGCTCAGGCCCCAGGCAGCTCTTCTCTGACTTCTCCAAGTCCGACAATGACTCCTCCCTGTTCTCCAGGCCTGTTGACCTGGAGTTCTCCGGGGGCCAGTCGTTGAACGAAAGCCCATTGTCCTTCATGGGTTTGCTTCGGCTCATCTCAGAGTCCACCAGGATGCAGCTCGAGCCCATATCCAAACGGGCCAAGTATCCCCTGACAGAGATACTGGACTGAGGGGGATTCCCCACGGAGGCCTTTCCGGTGGCTGAGGCCATTGTTGACCCAGCCTTGGAGCTTTGGCAGCGGCCTGCTTCCTGCCCAGTACCTTCGGCCAAGATGGCCAGGAAGTATGTTGTCCCTACCGGCTCTTTGCCCGGGTTTTCAGAACACCCCTCTGCCGAGGGGTTGGTCACCGACAGCGTTTTTCCGGCATTCTGAGAATGCTGGGGACATGGACAAGCCCCCCGACAAGGAGTCCAAAAAGCTGGACTATGCCGGGCGCAAGGTGTACGCTGCATCCTCCCTTGGCCTCCGCCAGGCCAGCTCGGCCGTACTGGTGGCACACTTCTCCCATGCCCTCATGGGCTCCCTGGATGAGGTGATCTCTCATCTCCCGGCCGACCTGCAGACCACGGTCGGGCAGGTGCGGGACCAGGTTAGGGCAGTGGCTAAGCAGCAGCTCCAAACAGCTCTGGACATAGGAGACTCCTGTGCCAGATCGGTTGTGGCCGAGGTGGCCATGCGCCGCAGAGCATGGCTGAGGATATCCACCTTCACGGCGGATACCCAGCACAAATTGGCGGATATCCCCTTCCTAGGGACTGACCTCTTCAGCCCTGGAGTGGAAGGTCGCCTCCAGCGGATCAAAAAGTCCACTGCCACTCTGGACTCGGTCACCTCCGCCCAGAAGGACAAAGGCCACCGACAGCAGCAGCACAAGTCCTTTCGCCCTTCTGCGTCTGCGGAATGTCCGGCCCAACAGCACCAGAGCCAGCAGGCTCGCGCTTGGCATCCCAAACCCAAGCCCGCGGCTTCCTCCAATAGGAAGCAGGGAGGTAAAGGCCCAGGAGGTCCTCGGCCGGTCCCTCCTCCAAGCCTGCCCAGTGACGGGTTGAGGGGTGTCGCCCCCAGCCTCGTCACTCCCCCCTGGGTTCCCCCCGTGGGGGGACGGCTCCACCACTTCCTTTCCGCCTGGTTCGCTATCACCACGGACCGCTGGGTGTTGGAGGTGGTAGGAAAGGGCCTGCCTCTGGAGTTCGAGCAGGCCCCACCCTTCCAAGCTGTCACCCCCTTGGTGGGCTACGGGGTCCACAGCCTCTCTGTCGGGCCACCAAGCTGATATTGCCCTGCTCCGTGAAAAAGAGATGATCAAGAAGGTGGCAGATCCTCCTCCGGACCCAGGGTTTGTGTCCAGGTACTTCCTGGTCCCAAAACGGATGGGGGGCTGGCGCCCCATTCTCGATCTGCATGACCTGAACAGGTTCCTAAGGTCTCAGACCTTCAGGATGGTCACTCTGGCTCAGATAATCCCATCCTTGGAACGAAGCGTGTGGTTCTGTTCCCTGGACCTTCAGGATAAGATCTTTCACATCCCAATCCATCCGTCCCACCAGAGATTCCTCCGTTTCAGAGTGGAGGGATCCCTTTATGAGTTCCAGGCCATGCCCTTTGGCCTTTCCCTAGCTCCCAGGGTCTTCACCAAATGCATGGCAGTGGTGACAGCATTCCTGCGGCACCGAAGGTTCCGGGTGTACCCCTGCTTGGATGACTGGCTGATTGCAGCCCCCTCCAGAGTGGAGGTGGAGAGGTCCAGAGATCTGGCCCTTCAGGTTTGCTCTCAGGTTGGCCTCCTCATCAACGAGGCCAAGTCGGAACTTGTGCCAAAGCAGGTGATACAATTCATTGGGGCAGAGCTCAACTCTCTACGAGCCAGAGCACGGCTCCCGGCAGACAGGGCGAGGTTCTTTCCTCCTTTGCCCAATCATTTCAGGTTGGGCAATCGTCCCCTGCCCGCGACTTCCTGTGCCTCCTGGGCCTCATGGAGGCCTACACCAACGTGATCCGTTGGGCCCACTGGTACATGCATCCCCTTCAATGGGGACTGGCCAGCCAATGGTCACAGCACTTCGATCCGCTGGATCAGCTAGTGACAGTGACCCAGGGGATGTGGAACGCTCTCCAGTGGTGGACCGTTCCAGCACATCTGCAGGAGGGCATCCCGTTTGTCTGCCCCGAGCTGACGGTCTCTCTGTCGACTGATGCCTCTCTGATGGGTTGGGGTGCCCATGTGGGGGAGCACAGAGCGCTCAGCCTCTGGTCCCCTCGGGAGTCCCGATGTCATATCAACCTGTTGGAGCTTCGAGCAGTTCATCTAGCCCTCACTGCCTTCACTCTGTTTGTAGGGGATCAAATGGTTCAGGTCCAGAAGGACAATACCACGACCATGTACTACCTAAACTGCCAGGGTGGGATGCACTCCATGCCTCTGTGCAGGGAAGCTCTCCGCATTTGGTCACTTGTGCGCAGTCTGGAGGCGGAACTCCTCGCCTCCAACACCCTGGCCGATGCCCTAAGCCAGATAGGGGCTGCGTCTCATGAGTGGTCTCTCCTGCTGGAGGTAGTACAAGATCTCTTCTCCCACTGGGGCACGCCTCAGGCGGACCTGTTTGCCTCCAGGGAGAATGCGAAGCTGAGACTGTTTCATGCCCACCCCCCTCAGCAGGGCTCGCTGCAGGGAATGCCTTCTTGAGGCCGTGGACCCCGGTCCTCTTCTGCGCCTTTCCTCCATTATCCTTGATCCACAAGGTGCTTCTCAAGGTGAGGAGGGACAAGGCGCAGGTGATTCTGGTAGCCACAGACTGGCTTCGCCAGTTCTGGTATCCAGATCTCCTCAGTCTCAGCTCCAGGCTCCTGAGGCGGCTTCCAGCCTGCCCAGACCTGATCTCAATCAGGGGAAGGTATTCCATCCGGACCTTCAGTCCCTGCACCTGATGGCCTGGTTCCTGAGCGGCTAGAGTTCCAGGCCTTGGGTCTTTCCGACGAGGTCCTCAGCGTCGTTGAGGCGTCCCGTAAGGAGTCGACCAGAAAATGCTACGCCTTCAAATGGAAGAGATTCTCCCTTTGGTGTCAGGGCAAGGGCCTGGACCCTTCCTCCTGTTCCTTGGCAAGCATTCTGGACTATCTGTGGTCCTTTTCTCAGCAAGGGCTTCGGTCGATGACCCTTAAGGTGAAACTGGCAGCCATCTCTGCTTACTGGGCGCGGGCCAAGAAGCAGTCAGTGGCACAGGAGAAGGTGGTCGGACGCTTTTTCAAAGGCCTTGATCACATATCCCCTCCGGTGCGAGAACCTCCACCTCCATGGGATCTACTGCTGGTATTGGCGAAGCTCATGGGCAGGCCATTCGAACCAATGCACAGGTGTGACATCTCTCACCTGTCGTGGAAGACCGCCTTCTTGGTGGCTATCACATCAGCCAGAAGGATGGGAGAGCTCCAGGTGCTTTCCATCGAGTCTTCTTATCTGGTCTTCCACAGGGACAAGGTTGTCCTGCGCCCCCACCCGAAATTCCTTCCGAAAGTGGTGTCGGAGTTTCGCCTTAACCAGGTGTTGACTCTGCCGGTGTTCTACCCCAATCACACCTTGGAGACCGAATATAGACTCCATACTTTGAACCCTAGAAGAGTGCTTGCTTATTATTGCTGAAGTTCAGGGAGAGGTTCGCCAGCTGTTTGTCACCTACGCTGAAGCCGCACCTGGCGGACCTGCAGCCAAGCGGATGACAGGCAGGTGGGTCACCTCCTGCATAGATCTCTGCTGTAGGTTGGCGGGCATGGAGCCTCCCAGAGGGATAAGAGCTCATTCTACCCGCCATACTGCTGCATCAGTGGCTGCTTCCAGGGATGTCCCTATCCAGGAAATCTGCAGGGCTGTTACCTGGAAGTCAGCACACACCTTCATCACCCACTACCACATCGACCTTGAGTCACGCCGGGATCCTGGTTTTGGGGCCTCGGTTCTCCAGTCTTTATTCCCTAAGTAGTAGGGGTGCCCCTTGCCTCCCTCCTCCCAGAGAACTGCTAGGAGTCTGCCAGACAGTGTGGATGAACAACATATCCATGTCCCTAGAAACACAGGTTAGTCACCTGTAACAGGAGTTCTAGGAATGGTCTATGTTGTTCATCCACACGACCCATCCGGCTTTGACGCACAACCTGGCTTCCATTGGGCTAGATCTGGCATCATGGGGTGGAGCCGATAGTTTTACCACCCAGGTGGGTGGGAGGAGCCAGCTTGAAGACCTTCCGGCAAGATTTAAAGCGGCAAGGAACCTGCCAGACAGTGTGGATGAAGAACATATACCATTCCTAGAACTCCTGTTACAGGTGAGTAACCTGTATTTATTGCTAAGGGGTGCCATCATAAGCTATCAAATCGAACAAGGATCTGAAAATGGAAAGTCTGGGTATAGACAGGGGGAATACCAAAGTCTCAAGGAAGGGTCTGTGGGGATTTGATCCAGGTTATTACACGTCTTGTGGGAGAAGGCAGAATCAGGGCTATAATGCTACCTCGAAGAGGTTGTGATACCTGGATCTTCCCCCTTTGTGTAACAACCAAGAAGGGTTCATATTTTGCTGCAAGACTCAAGACTAGTATTGTACCCTGATCCAGAGTAAAGAGGGGACTCTGGGACTTTCTGACAAGTGTTCAGTTGTGAACTCGGCTAGCACTATAGAAGGATGCCTCCCTGTCATAGATTGCACTAAGGGTTGGGCACTGTGAACTCAGTGGTCCTGACCTTCAGGAGTGGGTTTGTGACATTTTCCATTACTCTTCCTCTATCTAAATCCTTGATAACCCCTCTGTTTAAAGCAATCAGACAGTTCATTACTACCTTGCACAATACTGGGTTCATCACTACATATTTGTTTTATTCTCAGAAATTGACTAGCAGGAATATTAACTCATGTATAGTAGGGGTGACAACTTGCAAAATGAAGCAACAAGTTGCGGTCCATCACATTTCTCTACAAGCCTGTTTTCACCTGTTGTTTTAATCCCTTAACAGAGGTGATGTACAAAAATTAAACTTTTCACTGGTGCTAGAAACCATGATCTTTAAATTGGTAATATTGTTCTCTAAGAAACTGACAAAATCATCAGTTTCAGACTGACTCCCTTTCCACATCACAAATATATCACTGTATCGCTTGATCTTACTTTGAGAGGGTTCCTTCAGTAGGTCATCACATATAGGACTGGCGCCAACTGGCGTTGGGCCGCACTGCAGACTTTTCTAGTAATACCTGACGGGGGACCACCCACCCAACGTCACATGACAGAAACCTGCATTATTGTATATACTGATCGGTCCCCATTCCGGCCCTCCAGTTCTTTTCCACCGTCGCCTCGTGTCAGTAACATTGCAGACTTCCAGATAGCGATCGTTGTGAAAGCTATCTTGTCAGTTTATCCCTCGCTGCTTTTTTCTCTAAAACTCGTGTTCTATCATTGATGTCCTCTCCCAAGAAGAAGTGCTCCTCCTGTGGCACACAGATCCTGGACAAAGATGGTCACCTCAAGTGCATCCTCCGTTTAGGTCCGGACCATCCAATCTACTCCTGCACTGTGTGCCAGCTTTGGAGGCCCATCTGCTAAAAGTCCACCTGGCTTCCCTCGAAAAGATGAAGGATCGTCTTAGAGATTCATCCGAAAAATCTTTTCCTTCAGAGAAACATAAGGAGAAAACCAGGGAGCGGGACTGCTCCACGGATGATGCCAGGCCCTCAACGAACAAGGCCCAGCTGCCACCCAGAAAATCAGACAGTAAGTCTGGCAAAGCTTTGGCGGATCAGTCGGCTGTCAGTTCCTCCGATGACTGTACCGCTTTGGCCGATAAGTCGGCCCCGGCTCCTCTGGGGACAGCGCGGCAGCAGGTAAGTCATCTACCCAGGGGGTGGGTACTCACCCAGCTCAGGTCGATAAGCCAGCTGGGGCTCCTCCCCTGACCGCCCGACCCACCCGCTAAGTCGCCCATCCCTGACGACTGCTCGGGTTCGGTTCCTTGGGCGTAACGGTGCCTCACCCAACGTCCGGCAAAACCAGAGGGAGAAAGCGCCTCTCCTTCCTCCTCCTTCCTCACCTGTGCCCTCCAATTCTCCAGCGGGTACGTCCAACAATGGCAGCGGAGAGCCCATCGACCCTGTCAATGCCTCGGGGTCTAGTCCGCACTCCCCTTCTGGGGTCAAGGAGAAGGAGACTCCTCCTCGGCCTATGGGCCTGTCTGTGGAGGCCCCTTCTCCGCCTTCCAGTGGGCTTCCAGCACTTTCTCCGATGCTGGTTATCCTGACGAGAGTCCCACAGCTGGGACTGGCTGACCGGCCTTTGCCTTTGGCTCCTACGCCGGCCTCTCCAAAGCCAGATCCCCTTCCAGTACTGGATCGGTTCCGACGTTGGTTCCCGTGATGTGGGCTGCTCCGATGCCGGACCCTCAACCTATTTACACTACGGCGGGTCCGACATGGGTTCCCCCGATGCCTGATCTGATGATAGGGATTAATACCCGACCCCGAACTGTCCTGCATTACCCGTTGGGGTATCCTTGGGACCACTACCCGGGAGGTCCCACTCCGGACTCAAGTCATCTTGGGCAGTTCTACCCTGGATTTAATCCCTACTCCCATTACCTGGGATTCCAGAGCTATTAACCACCACCAGTTATCCCTTCTCCCCCCCCCCCAGCCTCTGCCTACTCCACCTCTTCCTCCGGTTACCCCTGATTTCAAGTCCTTAATACAGTCTTGGTGGCAGGGGGCTCAGTCGGAGTTGGTCTCGGACCTGGAGACTAGGCTCCCACAACCGCAGTCTTCTAGGTCCCCTTGCCCAAGCAGTTAATCGATGGCCACTGTCCACATCTCAGGGAAGACTTGACAGGACGTTTCCCTTCCAGATACCAGACGCCGTCCTGTCGAGGAGGCGGATGATGAAGATGACAGTTCAGACAGGAGGGAAGATTCCTTGGAGGAGGTGCCGGAGTACCCTGAGGACACGAGAGGCAAGGTCTGGCCAAAGTCTCCACCTGAAGACCCTGCCTTCTCGGGCCTATTGAGGGCCATGAAGGACTATTTCGACTGAGAGTCAGAGGAACAGGACCCTATGAGACAGAGGCTTGCGGACCACCTAGACTTAGAGCCTCTGTCTCCCATCTCCATTCCTCCATGGATGGCCCCTCATCGAGACCTCACCACTACCGTCTGGCAGATGCCTCATTCTATCCCGTCTGTCCCCAAGCAGGTGGACAGGCTCTACCAAGTGCCCAAGGATGCTCCTTTCATAAAGGCTCATCCCAAGGCTGACTCTGTGGTCATCCCTGCGGCTCATGATCGCTCTTCAGCACCCAAGAACATGAGCACTACTCTTCTGAACAAAGAGTCGAGGCAGATGGACCAGTTCGGGAAGAAAATATATTCCTTGGCCACATGTGCCCTCCGGTACATGGCATCCCATCAAAAAGTGACCCTGGCCAGGCTGGAAGCGCCAGTCCATGGATCCCTTGCCTTTGAAGGAGGACCTTGCCAAGGATCTTCGCATCTCCAAGGTTTCCTGTAGGCACATTTTATGCACCACTTATGACTGTCGACTCAGTGGCCTGTACGTTGGCAACTGCCATTGCCCTCAGATGGCATTCCTGGCTTCACGTATCTGGACTCGCTGACGAAGTACAGTTGGTGAGTCAGGATACCCCTTTCAGGGGCTCGGTCCTTTTTGGTGAGGACACCAAGGATATTATCACAGTCCTACAGGTCAAGGGAGTTGCACTTAGGTCTATCAGGTCAATGTACCAATCAGGCTACCAACAACAGCAGCATCAGCAGCCCTTTCGGAAAAGGACCTGGAGGCAGAGAAAGAACTCTCAGGCATGTCGCCAAGGGAAGCGCAAGGCCACGCGTACAGCCACCCCTCCTGCTTCCAAAAATCAGAGACATTCAGGAGGCCCTCCCTCTAAATGTCCCACCACTTCTTGACTCCCCAGCCCCACTACCTCCTTACTCAGTCTCACAACGTGGAGCAGCTGGGGGGAGGTTCGCCCTCCATCGCATGAGTGGAGGGCGATCACCTCCGATGAATGGGTCATGCAACTAGTGTCTGTCGGACACACTATAGAATTTCTGGAGATTCCTCCAGAAACTCTACCAAAAAAGTCCTGTTATTCTCAGGACCAGGCTCTTCTCGTTCATGAGGAGGTAAATTTGCTCTTGCTCAAAGAAGCAATCGAGTGTGTCCCCTTCTGGCAAAGGGGAAAGAGATTTTATTCCCAATTTTTCCTGGTTCCAAAAAAGACTGGGGACTTCAGACCTATACTCGACCTAAGTCAGCTAAATCAGTTTGCCAAGTACAAAACATTTCAAATGCTGATGCTCTAGAGCCTCCTTCCTCTCCTCATGGAAAACCACTGGGTCTGTGCCCTGGATATGCAGGATGCTTACCTTCACATTCCTGTTTTCCCCAGCCACCGCAGATTCCTGCGGTTTTGTTTCCAAGGGGAACACTTCCAGTTCTGGGCGCTCCCCTTTGGCCTGTCTTCGGCGCACAGGGTTTTACTAAGTGCCTGGCGGTCATGGCGTTCCTACGCCGCAGGGGTATTGTGGTCTTCCCTTACCTGGACGACTGGTTGATTTCAGCGCCATGTAGGGATTCGTTGCTGGAGGCTGTTTCCTATACCCTGGACCTTTTCAGCAGACTAGGGATCACGGTCAGTGTTCCCAAGTAATCCCGTATCCCTGCCCAGAGACTTCAGTTTATTGGGGCAGTCCTGGATATGGTCCAGTGCAGAGCCTTCCTTCCTCCAGACAGGATGGAGACCCTTGTCTGTCAGGCCTCTAAAGTGGCTTCCCTCAGGACCATCCCTGCTCGGGAAGTCCTTCGCCTTCTGGGCCTGATGGTGGCCTCCATTACTACCATTCCCCTAGCGAGGCTTCACATGAGGATTACTCAGTGGTCCTTGCGGGTGCAGTGGGATCAGACCTGGATGACCTGGACTATCCGGTTCTAGTCTTCTCAGCAGTTCAGAAAGACTTACAGTGGTAGGATTCTCGCGTCTTTCTTTGGGGCTTCCCTTTCGGAACCCTGCACCAGTAGCCACCCTGACCACGGATGCCTCAAATATGGGGTGGGGAGCTCATTTTGGGGGACATCAAGCACAGGGACTACGGTCTGGCTTGGAGACTTCTCTGCACATCAATGTTCTGGAGTTGAGGGTGGTCCTGTACGTGCTACAGACCTTTCAGACCCTCCTTCCAAAGGGATCACTGCTAATCCAAACTGACAATATGTTGGTAGTTTGGTATATCAACAAACAAGGAGGAAGCGGGTCGTACCCCCTTTGCAGGGAGGCGACACGGGTGTGGAACTGGGCAGTCCAGCACCATCTGGTCCTAGTGGCCGTGCATGTTCCAGGCATTCTAAATGTCCTGATGGACAGTCTCAGCAGATCTCGAACCCTAGCTCACTAGTGGGAACTACATCAGGAAGTGGCGGAATCCATCTTCCAAAATTGGGGGCATCTGGAAATCGACCTCATCGCGCCCCCCCCCCCAATTACAATGCAAAACTTCCCAAATTTTGCTCGCTCTTTCCAGAGCAAGGTGCTTTTTGGAACAACACATTGTCTCTATCTTGGACAGGGCCATTTTTGTACGCTTCCCCTCTGTTTCCCATTCTGCAGAGGGTTCTCCTTAAGCTTCAGGCGGAGAGGGCAAAGATGATCCTCATCGCTCCACTCTGGCCGAGACAGATCTGGTTCCCGCTGCTAGAGCAGCTTTCTTGGGAACCACCGGTTCCACTTCCAGTGACTCACGACCTCCTGACCCAGGATCAAGGTCGACTGATGCACCCGGGGCTCAGGACCCTGCATCTCCATGCATGGCTCCTGCAGACATAGCAATATCCCATTTCTGGGTTTCCTCCAGGGTTGCTCAAGTCCTCATCGAGGCTAGAAAACTGTCTACCTGTTCCACTTATGCCATGAAGTGGAAGCGGTTTTCCATTTGAGCGACCGCCAAGGGCTGGAACCCCTTCTCTTGCTTGGCCTCACAAGTCATGGAATACCTCCTTCACTTGTCAGACTTGTCTGTCCTACTCTTCCTTAAAGGTCCATATCTCAGCTATCTCAGCTTACCATGAGCTAGTGGACAGTAAACCTGTGGCTCAGTTGGAAGTCTCCAAAACTTTTCTGAAAGGGGATTTTCATAGACTTTGACTTTGACGGCAGATAAGGACTGCTTGGCCCACTTAGTCTGCCCATTTCCCCTACCTAGAGGATATGCTGCAGATCCTATTTAACCAACAGCCTATTTCTTCCTACCCCCCACAAAAATTGCCTTATGTCTGTCCCATGCATTCTTGAATTCTCTCACAGTTTTAATAGAAACGTAGACTTTGACGGCAGATAAGGACCGCTTGGCCCACCTAGTCTGCCCATTTGAAATTTCTCCATCTGAAACCCCCCATCTGCAGCTCCACTCCGCCTTGGGACTTTAACTTCGTACTGGAAAAGCTCACTCTTCCTCCTTTCGAGGTGGCTATAAGCTGTGATTTGTGCTTCCTATCCTGGAAGGCACTTTTTCTTGTGGCTATCACGTCAGCCCAAAGGATTTCGGAGCTTCATGCTCTAGTCTGCAAGGAGCCAAACTTGATTTTCCATTGGGACCAGGCGGTCCTCAGAACTCATCCGAGGTTTCTTCCCAAGGTGGTGTCAGAAGCCACGCTGAATCAGTCAGTAGAGCTTCCGGTGTATTATCCGTCCACCTCTAATAGAGGCGGCGAGGCACACCTTCATAAGATGGATGTCCATCGGATTCTCTGGTGCTACACCCATCAGACCAAAGAGTTTCGGTCCTGCGACCAGTTGTTTGTCTCCTTTGCCCAAGATCAAAGGGCAAGCCAGTTTTTATGCAGGGCCTTTCCAAATGGTTAGGCAACTGCATTCATTACTCTTACCAGAAGTACGAAAAACCACTGCCGGTTTCCATCAGAGGTCATTGTACTAGGGGCATGGCTGCCTCCGCGGCCTTCCTACGGAACGTTTCTGTGGCCAACATCTGTGCTGCTGCTACTTGGAGTTCTGTCCATACCTTTACCAAGCATTACAGTCTGGACATTGCTTCTAGGTGGAGGTCTGGCTTTGGACTAGCCATCCTGCAGGGCCTTCTGTCCTAGACTGGGTCTTTCATGGACCTCAGTTTTTTCCATTGGAGTTAGTGTTCCTCCTCCCTAGTTTCTCTTGGTCTCTTCTTGGAGGGACTGCTTGGGACTGTGTCCTATATGTGATGACCTACTGAAGGAACCCTCTCAAAGTAAGATAGTACAGTTACGTAGGAACTTACCATAATAGTAGATCTTCGAGAGAGACTTCAGTAGGTCATATTTTGCCCTCCCTCCTTCCATCCCATCATTTTCTGTTTTACAGGGACTCCAGATCCTGTTCGCTCCTGTTGTCAGGCCTCTTCCTGGCTCCAGCGGGAGAACTGGAGGGTGGGCGTGGGTACCGCCCACTATATACAGTCACACTGACGTCTGTCACATGACGTCTGGTGGGCGGTCCCCCATCAGGTATTGCTAGAAAAGTCTGCCGTGTGGCCCGACGCCAGGTGGCACCAGTCCTATATGTGATGACCTACTGAAGGAACTCTCTCGAAGATCTACTGTTATGGTAAATTCTTACGTAACTGTACTTTCTTCCAGTAGCTTCGAACGTATTCCAAACCATCCATTGCTTAACCTGACACAAAATGGCCACCCAGAACAGAATGAGTGGTATCTAAGATAAGTCAATGGTATCTATCAATCTGTGGATCTCTTGCAATTCCCATTTGCCTTCCCAAATTGTTGGCATATTTCAGCACCAGGGCTGCCCCCATGGCAGTCCTTTTAACTTGTAGGTAGAAATCATCCAGAAACATTAACACATTATGTTTCTTTATCATTACGTATCGCAGTGAAAACCCATACTGTAACATCTGTTGAGCTCGCCAGGGGGCAGCATGTACACGGTGAACAACATCAGCAAAAAAATCGAACCTTGAGGAACTAACTCCACAAGGCAGGAGCTTTGGGCAGGAGGAAACGTTCCCCATCACTACCCATTGCATCCTGCCTGTGTTATAGGACTTCAGCCAGTTGATGACAGTACCGATGAGTCCACAATACTCTCTAGAGTGATTGAGAAGCACAATGTGGTCCATAGTGTCAAATGCTGAGGAGAGATCTGGGAGAACGAGAATTGACTAACAGTAGGCCAGTTTATTTGCCTAATTTCTTCTTTTTGGGCAACGATAGAGGTTCCCTTTTTTATACCGGTCAGCCCAGAGCATGTTTTAAATGTGGGGCCCGTACAACAGCTTGTGATATTTCTCGTCGCAATCACTGTTTTGAGTATGGCCATGTTGCGTCCGTTTAAATCTTTTTAAATGCAACCTTTGTGAAAAAAATGGTCATGCTTATGGTAGATGCCCCTGGGCATCTCATAATAGGGAGGATTTTTCTTCTCATTAAGTTATTATAAACATGCCTCAGCAAACCCAAGCAAGGAAGGTAGCTAGACAGGAAGAGGAAGCTGCCAGAAATAATCCCGCAGAAGAAAACATAGCTCGGGCTCAAGCAGAAAGGGCTTCTTCCAGTAAGGATAGTACCCAACAAACAAATCAAAATGCTGTTGTCACCATCAGTGACACCCCGGATGGTGATGTGCAAATGGAGACTTCTCAGGATAATTCTCAGTCCCAGCTGCACTAGTCATGCCCCCCAGCAAATGACACCCCCTTTAAAACTTAGTTTCAAAGAAAAGATCCAGACTGGATAAGTCACTAAAAACTGGCATAACAGAAGGGAAGGAAGGGGAAAAAAGGAAAAGCTCCCCCGCCCTGGACATCTGGAAATAGGTATGCTTCTCTGCCTGTGGACAAACAATGGGGTGAAGCTGGGGATGACGATTCAGACTCCTCCTCCTCAGTTGCCTCCACAACTATTGACATTACAGCTGATACAGAATAGGGTGAAGGGGAGCATTCACTTGCCAAACGTACTAGACACAGGAAGGATTCCAAAACTTCTTGAAAAAGTTTCTGTCTTCATTTTTTTCCCCTCTTCCATAGGCCACCCTATGCATTATTTAACTATTTCTACAATTAATGTGAACAGTATTAAGAGCAAAAAGAAAAGGTCAGGGGTTTTTCTTTCCTTGGAGAATTATACTTGTAATATTTGGTGACTGCAAGACACCAGGCTCAGATCCCTCTAGGAACTACATCAGGCAGCTCATAGTTGACCTAAAGGGCCGTCCTCTTGGTTAGTAGGGGAAGAGACTTGTGATGGTATGGGAATCCTGCTTGCCAATCCTGAAATTACAGTTTCCAGACTATTAGACATACATCCTGGCAGGGCCTTAATGTTAGATTTAAATTATTTACAAGAGAGACTCCATCTTGTCACCATTTATGCTCCTCAAACTAAAGCCAAGAGAGTCTCTCTCTCTCTCTTTAAAGAAATACAACCTTGTTTGCATACCTCTAGATTAATAATATGGGCTGGAGATTTTAACTGTGGGTTAGATCAAGCAGATAGAGGGCTTAAAAGCAAGAAACTTTTTTGTAATTCTCTCGCACTACAAAGCGTTATATCTACAGCTAATTTAATTTATTCCTATAGATCTCATTTTCCTTCAGGAGGACTGTTGTCGAGGCACAGGTTAGGAAGCAAAGGGAAAACCAGGAGCAGTTGTAGAATTCGCCAAAAATATTTATTTATAGTATCAGTAATGCACTAAACTTCTTCAGAATAACTATCTATAGAGGCAAAATAAAATCTTATTTCAGTCAGTGTCCCTTTTTCTTGTACTCTAATCTTCCAGTAGCAGTTTAGCTCTTTTATGTCTTTTCAACCCCCATCCTTAGCAAACATCTTGTCCTTGTGAGTTTCAAGAGCTGCTAGGACACAATGTGCTTCTTGAGCTGAGTCCCCCTTTTGCAAAAGGCTGGAAGATTTGCACTCAAGTAGCCTCTGTATTTTTCCAATGGCTTTTACAATAATCTCAAAATATAATTATATATATTTCAACAGTAACACTACATATTTTCTAAACAAAAGTGATCCCATTATCAGTAACATTTCCATACAATGATTTGAACATATTTTTATATTAGCAGATATGTAAGGGAAAAAAACAGCAAGAGAAACAGAGACAGTGAGAGGCAAAGAACTGCGAGATTGTTCAGGGTGATCAAGTCTGAGGTCTCACAGGAAAATTTGGCTGCGTAACCAGACAGAAAAAGAGACCGAAAAGGAAGGATCCTTGCATTTAAACACTTTCTCTATAACAAATAGGTCAGGGTCCTGTTCCACCCTGTCACATACAAGCCCCCTCTTTAAGAGGGAACCTGTTTGGCAAAAATAGGTTTCCAAAACTTTTTGTTCTCTAATAACAGTTGCTGCTTTTTGCAATTAAGCACAAGTGCAAACAGTACAGTTCAAACTTGTACATTTGTTTTTCAACCCTCAGGACCCTCAATTCCTGATCCATATCTTGACAGAAGATCAGCATTGCTATTCTCTTTACCAGATTTGTGAATCACCATGAATTTAAATGGCTGTAGTGCCAGGTGCCACCTTGTGATTCTGGAATTTTTATCTTTCATCTGGTTAAGCCAACAGAGAGGATTGTGATCTGTTACAAGAACAAAATCAGTTCCCAGTAAATAAAATTTGAGGGACTCTATGGACCACTTTGCTGCTAAACACTCCTTTTCAATAGTGGAGTACCTTTTCTGTCTGTCCTGCAACTTCCTACTTGTGTACAGAATAGGATGTTCTGTCCCATCTACATTTTGACTCAGGACTGCACCTAGGCCTACCTCGGATGCATTTGTTTGTGGCAGAAATGTTTTCTCAAAGTCTGGGCTTCCTAAAACTGGCTGAACATAATGTAGCCTTAATGGCTTAAAAAGCTTCATCACACTCTGGGGTCCATTTCACATTATTTGGGTACCGTTTTTTCGTGAGTTCAGTGAGGGGAGTTGCTAAATCTTCCCTTGTCAATCTTCACCATTCATTACTTCCTGGGTGGTTAGCGGGGCCTGCACCCGCCAGGAAGCTTTTTTTTAAAAGTTTGCCCAACGGCACCGCCTCGAGAGGACGCTATACAGGGGCGGCCGTTAGTACACCGACTCCCTCCTCCAACTCAGTTCTGTTTCTCCCGCCGTCGAGGCAGCACCTGTCCACGTGAAGCGCTTCAGTGTTTTCTATCTTCGTAGTTACCGACTCCGTTTTCCTTTTCGGCGCGTCCGTAAGACTGTTCTTTTCTATCTTTGGTGGCGGGTGTATTTCCTACTGTGTTTTAGTCTCGTTGGTTTCGGCGTTATGTCCGGTTCTGGAGCTAAGCGTTCTTGAAGACACACGCCCCTATCGTCGGTGCTCCTGTGGCGGCATTTCTCCGTCTCGGACGGCATAGCGTTTATCGTTGCCTGGGACCCAACCATGATATGGATTAAATGCGGCGCCTGTTTCTCGATGGACCGTCGCGTCGCGAAAGTCCAGCGTTCAAGCTCGGCAAAGCCCCGCCGACTTTGGGGGACGGCGCGCTCACGGGAATCCGGCGAGATCTTTAGGCCCTTCCCTGGGTCCCCTTCCGGGCCTATACGGTCCGAGGAGGAGGGGGTTTCCTCATCCTATCTTGCCGAGGAGGAGGCCCCTTCCGCGGTGTTGGGGGAGCGTCGTAGCCCCTCCCGGGGCCGCAGCGCTGACACCGCCTCGGCAGTCACCTCTTCGGAGGTGCAGGCTCCCCCCGTGTCGAGGCCCTTGGCTTTTGGGCCCGGCTTGGGTGGACCCTCGACGCCGCCTCGCGGCGCCGTTTCGGATCCCGGCACCGTTGGCGGTGCCGGTGATGAGCGGCGCCCGTTCGCCGCTATTTAGGATCCCTGGCGCGTTTGCGGCGGTGATCGTGCCGCACAGATCGGCGCGTTCGCGGCGCCCATTGACAAACAGCGCGTTAGCGTGCGCTTTTAACACCGGTGCCGTTGCAGTGCCGGTGGACATGGCGGCGCCGTCGGCAGTCCCTCCGCTCCTCCGCCCGCCCGGCCGCAGCACGTTGCTTCCCCTTCCCCGGGTGGTGCCGGGCCTGCGGGCCGCTGGGGTGTGGAATGAAGCCTTCCTGCTACCGGCATGGGGGCGGCGGCGTCGCCCGCGCAGTGCGGGGCCGTTGGCGGCCCGTAGCCTCGAGGACCCTGGGGTGGCCAGCATCGAGGTCCTGCTGGTCTCGTCCTCCTCGGAGGCGATGACTCAGATGTGGACCCATCCTGGCACCCCCATTCTTGGGATCTGGGTCCTCGGTGGCTAGGGGTACCAGGCAGCGCAGCCCGGCCTCCTCTCCCCTCACCGTCGTCTCCTGAAGGTTCCTCGGCTGGGGGTGGCGAGAGTCCCGAAGGCTCCCCTCTCTGGAGGCTCGTGTGGCTACCCCCGGAGTGCTGTTGCCTCCTCTAGGGACAGGGGCGTTGCATCGAGGAGGGCCCTCGAATCCGAGGGGTTGAGGGCAGGCGGCCTGCTGCCGGTCTTCTTTAGCCACCTCAGGGGTGGCCAGGAGCGTGGTGCAGAGCCCGTCCCTCCCCAGGGTTCTAGGGTGTCCTCCGGTGGCGTTGTGCGGACTGCCCTTCTGGATCCATACAGTCCGGCGTGTCGTCGCGGGAGTTTCTCCCCAGGGCTCTTCCAGGCTCCGCTTCCCCAGAGTTCCGTTCTGCGGCCTGGTTTGATATCAGGATCCCTCCTACTAGGGCTCCTTTCCCCGGATTCCAGAGCCCTCGAGAAGCAGTTGCCTCCTCGGAGGTGCCCTCTCCCATCTCTCTGCTTTCACCACCCCGCTCCCGGCCATGTCGGTCCTCTGGGTCCGTTATCCTGGGAGCAGTTCAGGAGATTCTGCTAGCGGCCTTCCCTCATATGGTAGATACATGCATGAGAGGCGGGTCACTTCGACTCTCCCCACCCTTGCAGGAATCCTCTCAGCATTCAGCTCCCCATCATCCTCGTCTCCCTCCTCAGGAGAGGAACCCCCTCATCTGTCCTCCGATGCTAATTTCACAGAATATCAGCGTTTCCTCTCGAGGATGGTGAGGGATCTCCGGATTTCCTATGTTGGAGACAATACCGAACAGGAGACGTGTGAATTCCTTGGTGAATTCAGTGCCCAGCATCTGGTGGTACCTTCCTGGCCTATCCTTCCAGGAGGCGTCTATCCAGTCCTGGCAGTTCCTGCCGCTTCTTCCCCAGCCCCGGCGGACTGCCAGCGTAGGTATTGTGCCCCCTCTGAGTCTCTAGGTTCCCTTCCCAACCCGTCCTCAGGTTTGGTATACCTGGATACTCCTTCTGGGCGCCGTTGCCTGGCGCACGACCGCCCACCGGATTAGGACTCTCTCCAGTTCGACCGTTGGGGGCGAAGAGTGTTCTCTTCTTCTCGTGCAAGTGCATGTATTGCATCACATCAGGCTCACCACGCTGCCTATAACCGGCATTTGTGGTCGATGATGTCCCAGCTGCTGGCATCTATGCCTGACACGGAGCAAACCAGACAACCGTTGCCCTCTCCGCGGTGAGGCCTGGGCTGGCAAGACACCAAGCAAGGGCATCTTATGGCGCAACTGAGGTGGCTTCCAGGCTTCAGGGGACAGCCCCGATCTGCATCAGGCGGGCGGCATGGCCGTCTTTCCAGGTTGTCACCCCTGGCCCGGCGTAGGGTGATTCGCTCCGCCTTCCGGGGGACCCGTCTTTTCTCTTCCAGAGCTAGGAGACTTTTACAGGGGCTCCCTCCGTCTCCTCGTCTTCGGGAGGCACCTCCTAGCTCTTCTCCCACTTAGGCTTTCTGAATAAGCCAGGGTCTTCTCCTTCTGTTTTCTCACCAGCAGAAGACTGGGGGTCTTGTTCCCTCAGGGTATTTATTACCTCTTCCCCCTCCAGGGGAAGAGGAGCTTGGTACTCACACAGGAAGTAATGAATGGTGAAGATTGACAAGGGAAGATATGAAAATTACGTACCTACCGTAATTCTTGATCTTCTCTTGTATCTTCACCATTCATTACTTCCACCCGCCCACCATCCCCTCAGTGGCCTCTTCCTGTGGCTTCTCCACCTCCCGTCTCCTTCCTCTCTCTGCAAAAAAAAAAAAATTGTTTCTTAAAAACTAGGAAAAATTGCTTAATTTTCAAAAAAAAAAAAAAATATATATAAAAAAAATCCTTCTTTTGGGGGTTCTAATTTTCCAGAAAAATTAATTACTCTAAGATTCGTGGGCCATCTCGTGGATTGCATTGGCGATCAGACTGCACAACTATCTCTTGCCGTTATCCTGACAAGATATCTCTGGGGTTTTGGCCTGGTTCAGGCTATTCAGTTGATCCTGCAATCCCGTGTTCCAGATATTGCCCTGAAATCAAACCCCCTCTATTCTTGCCCTGCAGAGCAGAGGAGCGAACGCGTCTGTTCCTTTTTCTTTTTAAAAAAGGAGGAAAAATGCTGAGGGAACTCTTTTGACTGCTATAGGCATCTTGGTTTTGGGGTCATGCAACCAACCTCAAATTTCTTCCGTAAAAAAAAAAAAAAAAAAAAGGAAAAACAAACAAGAGGGGAAATGAGAAAGTAGTCTCCCTTCTTGCTAGTTTGCATGTTGGTTTCTCCTTTTAAGTGTCCTCCTGGACAATTTTTACAGAACAGCTGTGCTGACCATATCCAATCCCGGCCAGCCTAAGCCTTGGCCTACCTTGGCCAGTCTGTCTGAGTCCCATTTCTATGCTTAAAATGCCTGAAAGGCTTACATTTTCCTTTTCTAAGTCCCAGAGCAGCACTCTCCTGCTGCTTGGGGTTCCTTTTCCCTCCTCGGGTGTCCTCGAATTCTAGGCCTGTCGCGGCCAGGAACCCGAGGGGGGTATCAATAACAATGGCATGTTGAGGATAAGGACTATGCCCTCCAGAGTCTGTCTAGCAGGTTTGGTGAACCTTCTCTTCAGCTCTATCTCCGGGGATTCTTGCTTCCCTCTTAGTCGAGCCTTCAGCTCTAAGCTAACTATGCTCGTTGGGCATTCTGGTCCCTTCAACATCCCATCTCTCTCTTCTCTTTCTTCTTCTTCTTCTATTTTTTCATCTCCTTACTTTATCTCTCCTCCTAGAGTTGCCCAGGTAAGGAGGCCCTGCAGTCCCTAGGCTAGGGATACTTTATCTCCTCTGTCCTTCCTCCATTGGCTTATTCCTTTTTCAGTTCATTCTTCCTTGCTTTGCTATCCCTCGGCTATCTTGCCTCGCTATCTATATTCTCTGCTCTCACTTTTGCCTCTCCGGCTCACAGAACTGAGTTGGAGGAGGAGTTGGTCGCTACTAACGGCCGCCCCTCGCGAATGACGCATGACGTCACTCTCGAGGGCGTGCGTAGGCAAACTTTAAAAAAAAAAAAAAAAAAAGCAAGGGTGTGCACTGCTAACACCCAGGAAGTAATGAATGGTGAAGATACAAGAGAAGATCAAGAATTACGGTAGGTACGTAATTTTCATTTCTGCACAGTTGGGAACAAATCTCTGATAATAACCAGCCAGCCCTAAATATGACCTGACATGTTTCTTTGTTTTAGGTATAGGGCTGTTAGCTACAGCTTCTGTTTTAGAAACCTCTGGCTTAACTTCTCCATTTCCCAACACATAGCCCAACTATCTGGTTTCCTGCATGCCCAATGCACATTTGGTAGGATTAATAGTCAGACCTGCATTTTTGATAGCTTGGATAACTGCTCATAGGTGTTCCTGGTAGCTTTTCCAGTCTGGACTGTAAATCACAACATCATCCAGGTATGCAGCGCAATAACCTGTGTGAGGGGGATAAAATGACATGGAATGTAGCTGGCGCCCCACGTAAACCAATGGGCATGGTGGTGAACTGATAGAATCCTGTAGGGCAGGGGTGGCAAATGCAGTTTTCTCTCTGGATTCTTTAGCTAAAGGTATTTGCCAGACACCCTTGGTGAGATCGAGGGTACTGATATACTTTGCACTCCCCAGTCCAACTACCAAATGATCTATTCTGGGCATAGGATAACTGTCAAATTCTGACACTTGATTAAGTTTCCTGAAATCAAGGCAGATTCTAACACCTCCTTCTTTTTTATTTACAATTACCATGGGAGATGACCAAGCACTCCTCGACTCCTCAATGATACCCAGTTCGTTCTTTTTTTGTATTTCCTTAACCACATCAGCTTTTAACCTCTCTGGCAACCTGTATGACTTTTGCCTAATAGGACAAGCATTTTTTGTCACTATTATGTGCTCAGCCTGGTACCATGGTAAAAGTACAGTTAAATGTCTTTAACACATTACGAATCTCTGCAGTTTGTTCTGAGGTTTATTTATTTATTTAGCTTTTGTTTACCGGGTAAGTACACTAGACAAGTATTATGCCTGCTTTCAGGAACGACCCGGGAGAATACAACATGAGGAACAACAGTCAAGGAGACATGGCAAAGAGAGTACAGTTTTTTGTCACAGTAAACAAACGTGGGAAATACATCATTTGACGCTAGGGGAAACACATAGTAGTAAGCACATTTCAGATTATACACTCTAGACTAGCTAGTTCAACTGACAGATATATACAGATCATCATACATAGGAGTGGAGCATAGCTCAAGGACTGGATTGGTCATAATATAACATTGTCGTATACACCCCCTAGGCTAGTTGGATCGCGGACAGGTATATACAGCTCATCACATTTTCTAAATATGCACATGTTAGACAGAAACAGAAACACTTGGTAGTACAAGTTTCTACCAAGTGACCAAGGTGCAATATGTCATGGTTAGCCTGTGACCGTGGAGCAATAATGGGTGTAAAAGTGCCCAAGGCTTTTTAGGCAGGAGTAGTCAGAAGTCATTGATACAGTGGGGAAAATATCTACAGGAATTCAATAGAGACACCCTGGGGAGGTTCAGACAAAACAATTTGACACTTTACTCTAGGGAGGTTTGGGGCAGTCACACTCTGATGCTAGTTTTAGGAAACTCCACAGGGAATTTTGAAAACTCAGATAGGAGGGGGCAGCTCGGATATCTACAGGCAGCGAATTCCAGAGTCTGGGCACACTTATGGCAAAGTCCCGATCCCCCATGAGGGTCCGGGTAGGAGGGACTTTGAGCATCCCTGATGTGAGAGACCTAAGTTGGTAGGGGGTGGGATTCAGTTTAGGCAGTAGCCGGGCCAGCTCTTGGGGGGTGCTAGTTCTGATCACTTTCCCAGAGAGGCATCCCAAACCAAAATTAAGGTATCTAGCTGGTGAGAGCCAGCAGAGTTTCTCATATAGCTCACAACGGTGGGTGAGTCGGGAGGCAGCCAAGGCAAGACGACAAATGTTATTGTAAGCAGTGTACCACCGGGTGAGATGTGTCTTTGGAGAGCGGGCAAATAGGTGCAGCCCATAGAGGAGGGAGGGAAGGAGCACACCCTTCGCTAGGGCAAGCCTGGCTGCTGGTGTAAGGTTATACTTGGCCCTATAGGCCAGACCCAGTTTGCAGTTTGCCGCCCTGCAGATGTTAAGGCTATGATTACCCATGTCAAGTTGGGGGTCAAGTGTTACCCCCAGATATTTGATGGAGCTCACTATGGGTAGTGAGGATCCATCTGCACTGGTGACGTGTAAGCAGGCCGATGAGGCTTTGATTTTAGCCATTGAGCCAAAGAACATAGCCTGTGTTTTTTTCAGGTTCAGGACCAGCTTGTGACTAGTAACCCATGACAATACCCTGTTAAAGTCATCGGTCAGGTTCTGGTTTAGGGTAGTGGCATTCTGGGAGTGAGCCAGGATTACCAGATCATCTGCATACATGGTGGCGCTACAGCTGGTAGTAACCATGGGTAGTTGATTGATTGAAGAGGGAGAAGAGGAGGGGACCCAGTACCGAGCCTTGAGGCACTCCGGAAGTCACCGGTAGGGGCTCAGAGAGGACTTTATTGAAGCAGGTTTGCTGCTTTCTGCCATGTAGGTAACCCATTAGCCATTTCATGGCATGGGGGGAGAGGCCAAGTGACCACAACTGTGCACCAAGCAGTTTGTGGTCAACGAGGTCAAAGGCTTTGGACAGGTCGATAAATATTGCACCAGAGAGTCTGCCCTGGTCCATGGCTGTCCGCATACTTGATGTAACTGAGATTAAGGCTGTTGTGGTGCTGTGTCCCTTACTAAAGCTGTGCTGGGCTGGGGACAGAAGTTCATGAGAGTGAATATATTCCGAAAGCTGCTTAGCCACTACCTTTTCAAGGAGCTCAGTAAGGGTTGGGAGAATGGCAATCGGTCGATAATTGTCAGGCAGTTTGGGATTTCCTTGCTTCAGTACGGGGACGATCCTCGCCTCTTTCCAGATGTCTGGGATGGTCCCCAGACCAAGGGATAGGTTGAAGATAAAGGCTACTGGTGAGGCAGTGTGTGCAGCACCAAGCTTAAGGAGTTTAGGCTCCAGGTTATCTATGCCAGGACTGGAGTACTGGGAGAGGCCAGCTAGGCATTTTTGCAAGTCCTGAACTGATACAGCCCTGAGGTGGAACATTTGACGAGGAGGGTGACCCTCCAGCAGAGTGGAGGGAAGGGGGTGGGACAGAGCCTCATCAGTTGAGAAGAGGGTTGTGAAGGCAGAGAGGTCAGAGAAGTGATTATTTAGGGAGTTGGCAATAGTATGGGGATTAGTGCAGGAGACTCCATTTATGACCATGTCTGTAA
Organism: Neoceratodus forsteri; assembly: GCA_016271365.2. NCBI lineage: Eukaryota > Metazoa > Chordata > Ceratodontiformes > Ceratodontidae > Neoceratodus > Neoceratodus forsteri. The sequence continues at coordinate 114,390,732 of JADMNL010000022.1, forward strand.
CCCCTGGATGGGAGGATCCGCTGACAAGGGATTTAATATATCTCCAGAACCTCCTGGGATTACTGACAGAGCTTAGTAGGGCAGACTTGCAAAAGTCACTCTTTGCTGCCCTGATGGCCTTTTTGCACTTGCTCCAGAGGTGTCTGTACCTTTGAATAATCATGGGATCACTGGTACCTTTGGAACGAGCCCAACACTTATCTCTTTCCCGCATCTGGGCTAGGAGATTCCCATTTAACCAGAGGGTAGCGGACCCCCTCACCCTACGGGTGACTTTGGGAGCATGCGTGCCTTGCAAGGCCCCAAAGGTGGAGAGGAAGTAAGAGGTTGCTGCCAAGGGGTCAGTGGCACCACCACCCAGACCAGTCAGTAACTCTTAGGTCTTCCAGGAACTCCTCAGTATCGAATCTAGAGTAGTTTCTGACATGCATAATTTTGTGTGGAATTTTGGGGGTGGGAATTTTCCATACACAGAAAACCGGTGAGTGGTCAGAGATAGAGTCAGATAATGTACCCGCTGATGAGATCCTGTCAGGATGGTTAGACATGATCCAGTCCAGTAAGGTGCTGAAGGATCCATTTGCTGTCCACCTAGTTGGTTCCTGGATGAGCTGGGTCAGGGCAAGGTTAGCAAGCAGAGGCTCAAACTGCTTAACATTACCACTATCCCAGTTAAGGTTCACATCCCCCAGGATTATGAGTTCATTATCCCCGACTCTGGGACCAATTTTGTCCATGAGGTGAGTTAATCCAGGTTGCCCACCTCTTGGAGGATTATAGATGCACACCAGGTGCAGTTTGTTTGCGTCCCCAAGTAGCAGTAACACATGTAGCAACTCACAGGGGGACACGTTTGAATCCTGGTGGGCAATTTGGGAGATTTTTAAGTGGCTGTTATGGTAGATTAGTATGCCACCCTCCCTCTTGCCCCCAGCTCTGTCCAGTCGGATGAATTCATACCCAGTGAGTTCACAGGCAGAGTCAGGGACAGAGGGTTTCAGCCAGGTCTCCGTCACTCCTAGGATGTCGGGTTTGTAGAGTGCAACCCATGCTAATAGCTCATCACGATTAGGTAGCAGGCTGCTAATGTTAAGATGAGCTATTTTTAGCCCCTTACCCATGCCCCATACAGGAGGGATTTTGTGGGTCAGATTTAATGGGCCAGGGTTGGTTCCAATATCACGGCCAGTAGTAGTGCAAGTAGGAGGAGCCAGGGGAGATGCCACCTCCTATGCGCTTGACAACCTAGGAGTTTTTTAGCATGGGTACGCTTTACCCTGCTTGTATACATAAGGCACAGAAGATCTAGACAGCAAGTGACACTGCAGTGTACTTCAGAGATCACAAGGATATTGGAGAAGGTGTAGTCGGGGACCTCGTAGGTGGACGACCATCCCCAGTTGTCACCCAGTGTTATTGGGGGGGAGGTGACCATATGCAACAAGGAGACTCCCACTATAAGACCTACAAGGCCTGTATCCCTGCGGATGACAGCCAGCACCCTCTCCACCTTTAATGTTTGAGTATCCCTGTCCTCACTAGATGGATGGGAGGGGAACCACGTCCACATCTTGGCTGGAGGCATAGCACTAGCCTGTGAGATAATTATCAGTCAGCTAACAAGAACTGCTGTGAAGGAAGGAGAGATGGATGTACTAAGGCTGGAAGGAAGTTAGTGAGATTTGTTATTGGTATGTGCCAAGTAAATAAAATAAGGCCTGCACAGTGCAATTCAAGGCTACCAGCTATGGACACAAGGGCTGAGGTTTATTTCTGGGAAGGAGTTCCTGCCCTCGCCCTTTGTAAGCAAACCTGTTGACAGTTATATGAGGACAGAGTTTAGACAGCCAACAACCAAGCAGTGCAAGTGGGGTTAGGATTGGTATAATAGTAAATACTAGCAAGGTTGTTTTGAGAAGACAGTGTTGCAGGACTGGGATATTTAGGCCCTACACCTTTTGTCGGGAGTCTGGTATAGTGAGGCCCTACTCCTTTTGTTAAGGTCTCTATTAGCAGGGGCTAAGATAGGAGAGCCAGCAGGATGAGCAACACCTGTACAAGACTTAGGTTCTGACACAAGACAGAGCAGGGCAGTTTAGCAGACAGTGGTCGCAGAGAAGTAGGCCATCAGGATAATGTTGACAGGCAGTAGACAGTAGTGCGGTCAGTAGGCATATACCAGCATAAAAAATTTATTTGATTCTATTTAGCATATACCAACATGTAAAAAAAAATTTCATTACTCTATTTAGTATCAGAGAGTAGGAAGGGCAATTAACCAGAGTAGGAGAAACAAACTAATTACCACTGATAATTAAGCAGATACTTCCCCTGTTGGCCGTTAGGGTGATACTGGCTTCCACAAAATAGAAATCAAGCTAGTTACCACTAACAGTGAAACAGATACCTCCCCTATTAGCCAACTGGGTGAGACAGTACATTAGGGGCGGAGCCAGTGAGCATTTAATGGGAGGAGAGAACGCAGTGGGCGGGTGGGCTGAGAAACCTGTTCAGCTTTCTCCTGCACCAGGGCAGGGGCCGGGAACTTGTGCAATGCAAAGTCGTCAGCTGAGGAGGCCTGCCGGAGCAGCAGTAGCCCATGGCACCTCCACTCGGCAATTCTGCGGTCCTCTGGGTGGCGCGCGGGGGGGGACCTTTTGGAGCAGGTCAACCCTCGCCTCCCCTCCGCACGGCGTCAGCTGTGTTGCCGGTTGGTGGGACAGTTCTCCTTTTCAGGAGCAAATCGAGAGCGTCACAGTCGATCAGTAGCCAATGGGGGACTGCACGTAGCATAGGTAAGAATAGAGTGCTCAGAGTCTATCTGACTTGAGTCTGAAGGGTGGATGGCAGACACTGAGGGCTTCCTGTTTTCAGCTGCAGAGCTGTCGCACAGGCAGTTTTAAGGAAGTTGTCAGCCTGTTCAGTGAAGCTTAGGGGAACCTCAAACTACAACCTCCCCTTGTAGCAGCACCAGGAAAGAAGTAGAATGATAATGCAGGCCATATTGCCCACGATTGAGTACAGTGATTTGTGTAGAAAGACCAAGAATCCCTCTAGTGGCAGGTCTGTATAACCTGGTAATGGAAAACTAGCCACTAAAAAAAAAAAAAAAAAAACTTCTATTACACAGTTGAAATGTGCTTAGTTCTATCGAAAATCTACTTGTAAAAAGTGCCAGATGACCGAAGCAGGGGAAAAGTCCTGGCCAATCAGAGTGGGTTTGCTGGAAGCACCCATGTTTCAATTAGCTCTGCTGTCCCGTACCTTCCAAGGAGCTGCAGGCAGGCGTCCTGGTCTCAGTCGGTGGCTGGCTGGGTGCCGGCCGACCGTGGGGGAGCTGAAGCAGCCCTGTTCAAGGGCAGGCAGCTTCCAAGTTGCTGCATGCCGGCGTCCTGGTCTCGGTCGGTGGTTGGCTGGGTGCCAGCCGACCGTGGGGGAGCTGAAGCAGCCCTGTTCAAGGGCAGGCAGCTGAGGAAACATTCACCTTTACAGCATCAGCATTTACAGTTTGTTTTAGTTTATCGTAGGCTACATCAGTGTTTCCTTATCAGTTTCTGGTAAAACTAACAAAGCAGCTTTTGTAATTTTTTCAACCCACTTCTTGAGGAGGTTGGCATGGTATATCTTAGTAGAATATTTTCTGTCAGGAGTCTCAGTCTTGTAATTAACAGTGCCAGTATATCTAAAAACTTTATAAGGCCCTTGCCACTTTATTAACAGTTTATTTTCTCTTGTGGTTAACGGTAGCAAAACCTTTTCACCCGGTTTGAAAACTTTTTTCTTTTACCCCATGGTCATAATATACCTTCTGCTGGTTTTGAGCCTCCTCCTGATTACTATGGGCAATTTCAACATAGTTTGCCGGCTTCTTTCTTAGGGCACACATATAAGAAGATATAGATTGTTTCTGACTGGGGTTATCTTCCCACATTTCCTTTCTTACATCAAGTGGCCCTCTTGGCTGCCTACCATACAGGATTTCAAATGGCAAAAACCCTGTGGATGCCTGTGGCACTTTTTTGTAAGCAAAAAGTAGGTAAGGCAAGTATTGGTCCCAGTCTTTCCCTTCCCCTTTTACAAACCTTTTTAGCATACGTTGTAGAGTTTGGTTAAAACGCTCAACAAGATCGTCTATCTGAGAGTGATGGGGGAGGCTCTTATGGCAGTGATACCTAGCAGTCTGTACAGCTCCTTAAAGTAATGCAGCACCAAAATTACTATCCTGATCAGTAATGATTTCTTTAGGTATGCCCATTCGGCTGAAAATTTTTGCTAGCTCTGCTGCAACTTTTGGGGCTGTAACAGTACGCATTGGAACTGCTTCTGGGTATCAAGTAGCATAGTTGCATATCACCCTTTCTACTTTTGTCTAAAGGACCAACCACATCCATTGCAATTCTCTCAAAAGGCACATCTATCAAGGGCAGGGGCACCTTGTTTTTTCTAGTGACTGGGGCTGCTTTCTGACACTCCGCACAGAAATTACAATAGGTAGCAACATCTTCATAAATTCCAGGCCAGTAAAATCTGCACAGCAATCTGGCAAGGGTACGGTCCCTCCGTGAGCAACAAGCCATAGGACTGTCATGTGCTGTCTGTAACATTTCTGTTCTACGCTTCTGTGGTATAACCAATTGTTCTGTGTGTTCCTGTGTCTGAGGTTTAACCCAGACTCCGTACAGTAACCCATTACATTTTTTAAACATTGGTCCACCCTGTTTTGGTTTCACCCCCAGCTACCTGAAATAACCCTGGAGAGAAGCATTGTTAGCTTGTTCTGAAAGAAAATTACAGTCAGATCTTACTTCGAGACACAGCTCTTGCAGCAGGTTACACCATTAGGACCGAAGCCGGCAGGCGTCGGGACCCCACGGAAAAATTCTAGCTAGCTATCTTCAGCGGGGACTGCCCCCGGCGTCAGTCCGCCTCCGGCGTCAGGCGTGGTATGAGAGGCGGTCCAGCCAGATTCCCAGTTCTTTCCCGCACCGTCGACATTGCATGTCTCGACCCTTCGGTTATAGTCTAGCGCGACGCGTGGTTCAGAGCCTTTCCTTCGGGAAGTTCCTTTTCTTCAACAAGATTGTTGCCGATGTCCTCTCCGACCTCCGGTCACTCCTCCAAGTGTGCTTTTGGGAAACAGATCCCCTTCAAAGACCCTCACGCGGCCTGTGTCCGGTGCCTAAGCCCAGACCACGATACCGGGCCTGCTCCTTCTGCCAAGGGTTCAACAGTCGAACTAGGATCCGACGTCAGAAGGCCCTCAGGCTTTTTGTTGGAGGAAAAGCTGAAGACCATGTCCTCCAAGGGGGAATCATCTTCTAAATCCCACAAGCACGCGGAGAAAAGAAGGGAGAAGGCCCCTTCCAGGGCTTCGGAGCCCCGCAGCTCCGGTTCTCGGTCCGACCGCTCTCCTTCCAGGGCCAGCTCTCAGCCTCCCCCGGCTGCGGTAAGGAAGCCTTCTTCTCAGGCCAAGTCCACCAGGCCGCCGTCGTCGTCGTCTTCATCCAAGGCCTTGGTGAAGTCCGGGGAGCGCCACCACCATCATCACAAGTCGGGCTGCCGCCCTTTGGTTCCCGACGTCCAGTCTTCGTCTGTGCCTCCTCGGAAAACCTTGGAGCTCACACCCTTGAAGAGACCGGTAGACCAGACGCCGGCACGACCATCGTCGGCGGGCGTCATTCCTCCCTGGAGCGCGCCGATAAACCATCCCAGCAGGGCGCGGTAGAAGGACCCGGCGTCTGCTCTTCCTGAAGAGAGGCCCTGGCGCCTCCGACCGACGTCAGTCAGGAGTCTTTAACTGAGGAGGACTTAACGCAGCCCGAGGACCAGACGGGCGACCCCGGCTTCGCCGAAACTCCCAGGGCACCCTCGCCCTTACCCGAGGCCCCTGTGGAACCGACGCCGGGACCCGATGACCGCCCACCGGCGCCCGGGCCGTCGTCGGGCCTTTCCTTAGCGGAAGTGAAGGATCTCTTCACTTATTGGTGGGACGCCATTAAGAGGGACATGGTCCCCACCTCTCCTCCTCCTCTCCCTCCTCCTCCTCCAGTTCCTGCACCCCCTTCACCAACGGGGTCGGCAGGCCGTTTAACTCCCGGGAGCCTAGATCCTCTCCAGGGAAGATCAGAAAAACGGAGACCTCCGTCAAAATCCTCTTCTGGGTCACCCAGCCCCAAGAGATCCAGGAGACACCGACGTTCGCCATCGACGGAGGACACGGGATCAATCTACTCTTCATCTAGATCCCCATCTCCTCTCTCCATCCCTTCTCCGGACCCACGTGAGACGACGAGATCTCCTCCGGATGACCCTTCGTTCATGGATATTATGAGACATATCCAGGAGAACATGGGATGGGATGCAGAAGAACTAGACCCCGAAAGGCTACGCCTCGCCAAATACCTTCGGCAGAAGGACCCCAAGCCTGTGGTGGTACCACCCTTGGTGGACACTTTTGTGGACGTCACCAAGGCAGCGTGGAAGCATCCACATTCGCTCCCGGCGATGCCGGAAAAAGCTGATCGCTTGTACAAGGCTCCGAAGGATGACCAGTACTTGACGCAGCAGCCTCAGGCCGATTCTCTGGTCATGACAGCCTCACATGACCGGTCACAGAGGCCGCAACATTTGAGCACCCTGCCACCGGACCCAGAGTCCAAGCAGTTGGACGTGCTGGGCAGGCGCACGTATGCTTCCGCTACATGCGCCATCAGATCCTTAAATTATCTGACCCACATGGTTCAATTCCAGAACTCTTTATGGGAACAGGGTCTGGAGGCGGCTGAAAAGCTGCCGGAAGGTGAGCAGAAGGAGGAGATGCTTCAGCTCCTCCGTACGGGTTCAGACGTGGGGACCCAAGTGCTTCGAGCCGCGTACGACTCCGTGGACTCATCGGCCCGAGCAGCAGCTTCTGGCGTATGCCTCCGGAGACACTCCTGGTTACGCGTCTCTGGTTTTACCCTGGAAGAACATTATGGATGCTCCGTTCGAGGGAGAAGTCTTATTTGGTAATCCTTCCGAGAAGATCATTACCAAACTTCCAAGAGGCCGGGAAGGCGGTAAGGTCGGTTCAGGCCATGTAGCGACCCAGGCTTGGTTACTTTCGTAGGAACCAAAGCCGTTTTCGTGGGCGGACACAGAGGCAGCAGCCCCGCTCCGCTACACATCAGAGGGGCTCCGGCTTCTGTAGAACCCGTGGAAAACAGCCTGCCAGCCGAGGTCAGCGTTCCCTTAGGCCGGCCCAGCCAACGGGCCCATCTGCCGCCACAGCCTGACTCCTTTCCAGCCCCCGCCCCTCAAGATCAACGGGAAATCATGGTCGGGGGTCGCATTGCGAACTTCCTGCCGGGATGGCAGGCTATAACCACCGACAGGTGGGTTCTTCAGTTGGTCAGTCTAGGCCACTTTATAGAATTCACAGAAAAGCCACCCTTGAGAGCCTCCTTTGCTCTCCCGGTATCCGGGTCAGCACAGAAATTTGATCTGGCAAGAGGTACTCACGCTCCTGTGAAGGGAGGCGATAGAGTACTCCGGAGAACCAGAAGGACAAGGTTATTATTCCCACTTCTTCCTGGTTCCCAAGAAAACAAGGGACCTCCGTCCGATTCTGGACCTCAGCGACCTCAGCGTGCCGATTAGCCTACAAGAAGATACGCATGGTGACTCTTCGGGTCTTATTCCCATGCTGAAACAGGATGCCTTTGGCGTCTCTAGACATGCAGGGCGCGACCTGCACATCCCTATAGCTCAGGCACACCAGAGGTTCCTGCGCTTGAGTTTCTCGACCACCACTTTCAGTTCGAGCTCTTCCTTCGGACTGTCATCCGCTCAAGGTCTTTACCAAGTGCATGGCAGTTGTGGCAGCATCTCTGAGAGACAGGGCCACTATGTGTTCCCGTACCTGGACGACTGGCTTCTCATGGCCGCCTCCAGAGGCGTTGTCACTCATGGTCAGAGCACCCAGGACTTGTTCCAATCTCTGGGCATTCTCATAAATTACGAGAAGTCTCTCCTGGTACCGTCGCAGAAACTGCAGTTTATAGGCGCAGTACTGGACACTGTTCAGGGAAGAGCTTTTCTTCCGGACGACAGAGCGAAATGCATCAGATCCCTCATAAGGGATTCGTCGTCGAACAAGATCGTACCTGCCAGGTCGGTCCTTCGCTTGCTCGGACACATGGCTGTGGCCATTCCTACTGTCCCTTTCACAAGGCTCCACATGCAGGTAACCCAGTGGATGCTCAAAGTGCAATGGGACCAAAGGCAAGACCACTTGCAGCATCCGGTCAGGATCACGAATTCTGTGATCCGAGACTGGCAGTGGTGTAGTCCCAGGGTCGCTCTCCACGGGCGTCCCATTTTGTAGCGCGTCCCGGGTAACCCTCACCATAGACGCCTCAGGTCTTGGGTGGGCGCACCTGGACAGGTAAAGTCCCAGAATGCGTGGACCTCGATGGAAGCTCATCTCCATATCAGTGTCCTAGAGATGAGGCGGTTCTCTATGCCCTGCAGGCCTTTCAGTCAGTAATCCCACCGTGTACTCTCCTGCTTCAGACAGACAACACGGCGGTGATGTATTACCTTAACAAACAAGGAGGTGCACACTCTTATCCCCTTTGCAGGGAGGCCATGAGGGTGTGGGATTGGGTGATCGGACACGGCGCAAATCTGATCACTGTGCATGTTCCCGGGGTGGACAACACAATTGCAGACGGCCTGAGTCAATCCCAGGCCAGAGTCCACGAGTGGGAACTTCTTCAAGAGGTAGCAGAGGATCTGTTTCTTCATTGGGAATTCAGAACTTGACTTGTTCGCATCCCCATCCAGCATAAAACTGCCCAATTTTTGCCGCTAGGTCCAGGGCCTGGTGTTTTCTGGCGGGCACGTTATCCCTCTCCTGGCGAACAGATTCCTCGCTTTCCCTCCTTCCCGTTGATCCAGAAGTTCTTCTCAAACTGCGCGGGAGCCGCACTCATGATCCTGGTGGCCCCGTTCTGGCCCAGACAGATCTGGTTCCCTTTGTTGGTGCAACTATCTCGGGAACCCCCGTTCCCGTTGCCACTCAGCTCCCACCTCCTGTCTCAGGAGAAAGGTTCATTAGTCCATCCGGACCTACGCTCTCTGAACCTGCATGCTTGGTTCCTAGAGACATAGTCATCTTGCATCACGGGGTCTCGCAAGAGGTTGCAGAGGTTCTTTCTGCAGCCAGAAAGCCGGCAACGCATGCGACGTACGCCATGAAATGGCGCCATTTTTGTTTATGGTCAGAGGCTCGTGATCTTTCCCCTTTAGGTTGTCCTGTAGAGTAGTGTTGGATTACCTCCTCCCTTTTCATTCAGGCCTAGCCTACTCCTCTATTAAGGTGCACCTCTGTACCATTTCTGCCTATCACCTCCCGGTGGGACATCGTACAGTAGCTCAATTGGACGCCTCTCGGGAATTTCTTAGGGGAGTGTTACACTTTAGGCCTCCCATTAGGGACTCTGTGCCTCCATGGGATCTGCTCTTTGTCCTGGAACAGCTCACGCTCCCTCCTTTTGAACCTGCCGCGGATTGCGAGCTACGTTTTCTGTCGTGGAAAACGTTATTTTTAGTTGCTGTTACTTCAGCGAGAAGAATTTCTTAGCTTCACGCTCTTATGTGCAAAGAGCCTTATTTAGTTTTCCACTGGGACAGAGTATACCTGAGGACGAATCCTAAGTTTTTACCTAAGGTGGTCTCTTCACTCTCTCTAAACCAGGATATTGACCTTCTGGTCTACTTCCCGAGTTATTCAAATAGAGGAGAGGCTTTGCTCCATACCCTGGATGTTCACCGCAGCCTGAGGTATTACCTCAACAGAACTAAACCCTCTCGTAGTTCTGAACAGCTTTTTGTTTCCTTCTCTGAGAGAATGATGGGCCAATCAGTATCCAAACAGTCTCTGTCTTGCTGGCTTGTCCAGTGTATTTCCTACTGTTATGATATAAAACAAAAGCCCCTCCCGGGCTCTTTCCGGGGTCATTCTACTAGGGGTGTGGCCACATCCTTTGCAGCACTCAGAAATGTCTCCACCTCTGCTATTTGTGCTGCAGCCACTTGGAGCTCTGTGCATACCTTTATCAGGCATTATAGCCTGGACATCGCCTCTCGGCGAAGGGCTGGTTTCGGCCTTGCGGTGCTACAGGGTCTCCTGTCCTAGGTTCAGGACCTGGAATGTACTTTCTATTTTCCTCCTCCCAGAATTTCTGGAAGCGTCACTGCTTGGGAATCAGTCCTAATGGTGTAACCTGCTGCAAGAGCTGTGTCTCGAAGTAAGATAGTACAGTTATGTAAGAACTTACCGTAACAGTAGATCTTCGAGAACAGCTCTTGCAGCAGGTACCTTCCCGCCCACTTTCCCCCTTGGAGGAGGCATGGCTTTGCCTTTTCATGTTGGGATTTTCCTCCCTTATTATCTTCTGTCGGTGGATCCTCGGTCTCCCACTCTGATGTCATCCTGCGGCCGGGAGTCTCCAGCGGGAGAACTGGAGAATCTGGCGGGACCGCCCCCTTAAGTACCACGCCTGACATCGGAGGCAGGACCAACATCAGGGGCGGTCCCCGCTGAAGATAGCTAGCTAGAATTTTTCCGTGGGGTCCCGGCGCCTGCCGGCTTCGGTCCTAATGGTGTAACCTGCTGCAAGAGCTGTTCTCGAAGATCTACTGTTACGGTAAGTTCTTACGTAACTGTACTTTATCAATTTAGTTTCAACATTTTCACATTCTAATCCTTTATGTCCATCAGTCATTTGTTGCCACAGTTTTTCAGGCTTTGTATTTCTTCCCAGGATTTCCGGATCTTGGAGCTTTGCTCAAACAATTCCGAATCAAAATCTTTGAAAGGAAAAGTGTCCCCACCATCTGAAATTTTCTTTGCCTGAGCTCTTGTCACAACAGCTGCCAAAACATCAGGATTTACTCCCCCTTTGATCAACTCAGTAAATCCTGGAAAGTAATTTCCAATAATCACAGGTACAGGTAACTTACGTACTGCCCCCACTTTCATTTTATGTGACACACACTTAACGGACAGAGTCACTTTGGTGGTTGGATAGTATCGAGTGTCCCCGTGGATGCAGATGACACCAGTACCTGGTCCCTTTGCATAGTGTTTTCCCAGCACTTTAACATGTACTAGGGTCTGTATGCTTCCCGAATCAATGAGTCCCTTCACAGTCTTATCCCCCACCTTCACATCTGTTAAGTACTTTCCCCAGTTTATCAAGGACAGCTCTGCTCCAGTGCCACTCTCCTTACCACGGCAGTTTCTTGCAAAATGTCCTGGCTTATTACAGTTATAGTAGATAACGTGTTTGGGCACAGATTTGTTACACCCACCAGAGTTCTTATCAGGCTTGGAGTTTACGTGGGGAAAAAAAAGTGTCTTATCTGTGTCAGTCTTCACCATTCATCACCTTTGGGTATATGGCTGGAGCATGACCCTGTGGGAGCTTTTTATTTATTTTATTTTTTTGGATGGGTGGAGCCAACGCACCATCTGCGCCGCCCTTAAGGCCGACGTACTGCGTGGTGTTTGCGAGTTGGCCATTAGGTGCTGTCGACTCTGCCCTCCCGCCAGTTCTTCATCTCCTGCCGTTGAGATCACCTCGTGGGAAGCTTAGAAGAAGACTTTGAGGCTCCGTCGTTTTCTCCCTCAATTCGGTGCCAAAGTCCATTGGTTCCTTTCTGCCAGTTCTGTTTGCCATGTTCGAAGTCGCCTGGTAAGACCTTTCCAGTTATTCTATTTTCTGCAACGTTGAGTCTGTTTTTGGTGTTTTTTTCTCCATAGGTCATGTCTCGGTCGAAGGGCAAGAAAACTTCCAGGACGGGACAGACCCCCATGCAACTGTGCCCATGCGGCCGAAAATATTCTGTCACCGACCAACACAACTGTTACCTTATGTGTCTTGGCCACTTCATGACATGGATTTGTGCGATGCCTGTTTCTCCATGGACCGGAGAGTACTCGAACAACGCGCATGGAAAGTGGGGCGGGCTCCGCCAACTTTCGGGTGTTGGATTCACACTCGTTGGGCCAAGCCACGTTCTCTCTGTCTTTCCTCCGGGTCCCGTCCCGGTTCTATATGAACCGAGGAGGAGGGAGCCTCGGCTTTTCCCAGCCTAGCCATGGCCGAGGCTCCTCCCGCAGTGCAGGAGGCCCAGTCTGTTCCCCCCGGGGGGCGGACAGGAGGCACCGTTATGGCAGTCGCCCCTGCGGGGTGAAGGCTACCCCGGTGTCGGACCCGCGGCTTGGAAGGCCTGGGTCGGTGCCGTCCTCGATGCCATTTTGGGCCTTGGTGCCATTCACAGTGCTGTGGGCTCTGACAGCGCTGTTGTTGGTGCCGGCCAGTCACTCGGCGCCATGGCTGCTGTCTGCACTGTTCATGGCACCAGTAGTGCTAGGGGCACCGTGGGAGTTTCTACAGTGCCGTCTTCATCATTATCTCGCAGCACTGAGGTTGAGCATAGCACCATGTTCAGCTCTGGAGCCATTCGCGGCTCCGAGCAAGGTCATGGTGCTGTGGGGGTTCCAGATCTTGGAGCCGTTTGCAGCGCCAAGACTGCTGTCGTCACCGTCGATGTCACTGCCTCTGCCAAGTGACGCTGTGGGGCCAGGCGGTGCCATTCTCAGCGCCAGTGGGGCTGTCTGAGTCAACACCGTCTCTGTCCCCAGGGCCGTTCGCAGCACCATGGGGCCGGACGGCGCCATGTCAGGCTCTGGCACCAAGATTGCTGCCCTTGTTGAAGCTGTTCCTCCTTCTGCAACTGTTCGCGGTGCTGAGGGGGGCACTGGAACCGTCTCGGGTGCATTCTCCCTTTCTGGTGCCCTGTTTGGTCAAGATGGCAGAGAGTGCCCACCCACTGTCTGGCACAGGACTTCGGTCTTCACTTCTTCGGAGGAGGAGTCGGACTCTGAGTCGGACAGGCGGTCTGGCTACTTGGAGCTAGTTGCTCAGGTGGACACCCTAGTAGTATCTTCATCAGGCTGCGACCAGCCCCCCTCTGAGGACCGGACAATGACTACCGTGGCCAGGGTCAGGGGTGATGACCAGCAGGCAGTGGTGCAGGCCATCATTGCTCTGCAGCTTGGCCTCGGAGGGTTCACTGACCCCTCGGTGGTAGCCCCTTGAGTGGTGTGCCTAGATCGCCCAACTTTGGGGCTGATCGGAGCACCCACAGGAGGGGATGGTGGTGCTCCATGGATGGCTCATTTAGGGGCTGACCAGGGTTACCAGTTGCCTAGGCTGGTTCTCTCGAGGAGGAGGAGGGCACTCTCAGATTCCAAGGGGTCGAGGGGTGGGAGTTCTGTTCGGCGGCCTTTTTCCAGAACCCACCCAGGCTCTGGGAGGAGCCATAGTGCGGATCTCCACTCTTCCCCCATGGTTTCTTTGAGAGGGCCCTATTCTTTGGAGGTAGGGGACTGTCCTTCTGGATCGACACAGCCCCAGTCACCTCACAGAGGGGAATCTTCAGGCGCAGCCAAGGCAGTTCCGATATGGTTGTTCAGCTGTCAGCTGTGGAGTCTTCCGGAGCTCCTTCTTCTTCTGGAGCTCTTGGTACACTCCCTAGCCCAGGTGGAGGTCAGTTGACTTCTCTTCTCGGCTCTGTCTCCATCCCTCTGCCGCATTCTCCTGCACTCCCAGGTATTCTTGGTCCTTCCGGGCCTCTCTCGTGGGAGCAGTTCAGAGTCGTGGCTGCTCAGTTCCCCACTTACGTCAGGGCCATGGACAGACAGGTTTTTCAACCTCCCCTGAGCAGCCGCGCTCCGAACAGCCAAGGTCCTCTGACTCCTCATCCCCCTCTCCTGGAGGAGAGGAAACATCTGTCCACATTTCTCCAGCTGCTGATCTCGCGGAGTATCAGCAATTCCTCGTGAGGATGTTGGAGGACCTGCATATCACCCCTCCCACTCAAAGCAATCCAGAGCACTCAGCGCACGCCTTTTTAGGTGATTTCAATGAGGACACCCTTGTGGTGCCCTCCTGGACTGCTCCCTTTCGGGAGGAGCCATTGCTTTCCTGGCAGAGTCCTTTTTCCGGAGTTTCTGCCCCCAGGGATCTCTGCCAGTGGTATTGTACCCCTTCCCCAGAATCTCCAGGTTCCATGCCTCATCCTCATTCAGGATTGACGTAACTGGACACTCCCGATGGGCTTCGCACCCTTCACCGTGACCGACCCCCAGATCAAGACTCTTCGGATTTTGACTTCTGGGGTAGGAGGACTTTCTACTCGGCATGGTTGCTGCTCTGTATTGCAGCACATCAGGCCCTCTGTGCAACCTATGGCAGGTTCCTATGGTCTAGGCTCGGTCAGCTCCTAGCCTCAATGCCTGACATGGAGCAAACCAGACAAGCCATTGCACTCTATGCACGTTGTCTGGAGGTAGCAAGAAACCAAGCGAGGGCATCGAACGATGCCCACGACGTCGCGACCAGGGTCATAGGGACAGCAATCTGCACTAGGCGGATGGCATGGCTGTGTCTTTCCCGGTTGTCACCCTTGGCCCGGGGTAGGATGATTAACTCCGCTCACCAGAGAACCTATCTCTTCTCCCATAGAGCGAGATGGCGTTTGTCGGGGCAATTTCCTTCCCTCTCTGGGGGGGTTCCCGTCTCACTCGGGCCTCTCCAGGCCCCAAAGTTTCTCCCTCTAAGTGTGTCACCCACTGAGAGCTAAGGGCCTCTATCCATTAGGGTTAAAAAGGAAACCTCCTTCGGGGGGCTCAGCACTCGCACGAAGGTGATGAATGGTGAAGATTGACGCAGATAAGATAAGAAAATTACATACATGTTGTAATTATGATCTTTCTGTGTATATTCACCATTCATCACAATCCCGCCCACCATCCCCCTGGGGCCTCAGTCTCTAGGTCCCCCTTCCTGTCTGTGCCCAGGCTCGCACCCCCCTTTCTTTTGTCAGGAGTGGGGTAAACAGGGGCACATAGGGGGATGCTGTTTCTAAGGGGAGAGTGGTCAGCATGGGGGGCACTCCTTCTCCAGTGCTCTAGCTCCACCCCTGTAGGGTGGGAGTTGGCAGTTGCCCTCCATTCTCTCCTCCTCCTTTGTTCCCGTTCATCTTTAATTTTCTTTGTCCGTTGGACATATCGTTTATTATTTAAAAAAAAAAAAAACTAAATTTTCTTTCACCAAAAATTTTTCCCCCTGAGAGGGGGAGAATTCCCTGTGTCCTGCTTTCTTCCAGAATAGCAGCTTTCCGTTTTTGGAGTTATTGCCAGTGATTCCGTGCCATGAATTCTGACAATGAGCCTTTTGGCTACTCCTTGCAGTTCTTATACAATCTGGAGACAAGTCAAGGTTCCAGGGTATGGTTGTTACCTTCCCCCCCAACACACTTTTCTTAAATCCTTCCTCTCTCCTTTTTCCTATTTCCAGAGATTGGGGCCCTTACCCAATCCCCTTAGACTTACTTCTTATTCTGTCATCTCAGTCGTTTATTTCTCCTTTTGTGTTGTATATCTTTTCCTTTATCTGTCCCTTGGAATTTCTTGTTCCACCCTCCCAAGCCTTTTCCTCACCTCTCTGGTGACTCACAAGTGGTGGGAGGGCAGAGTCAACAGCACTTAATGGCCAACCCGAGAGTGCCACGCAGTGCATCGACCTCGAGGGCGGCCCCGATGGTGCGTCGGCTACACCCATCCAAAAAAAAAAAGCTTCTGCAGGGTCGTGACCTCCAGCCATATACCCAAAGGTGATGAATGGTAAAGATACACAGAAAGATCATAATTAAGATAGGTACGTAATTTTCATTTCTTACCGGTGCCTGGCTGTTACCTCGCTGCTGTGGCATCTTGTCTGGCCATTTTGTAGTCCTCAGCCAAAGAAACAGCCTTTTCCGCATTCTCTGGTCGGTGTTCCTTTACCCACAGCTGCACATCTGTAGGCAAGATGTTGATGAATTGCTCCATAGCAAATGTGTCGATGATCTGTGGTACTGTTTTGCTCTTTGGTTGGATCCACTTCGTCAGGAGTTCTCAGAGTTAGTTAACATAGAAACATAGACTTTGACGGCAGTTAGGGACCGCTGGGCCCATCTAGTCTGCCCATTTCCCTACCTACAGGATAGGCCGCAGATCCTAGTTAACCAACAGCCTATATCTTCCTGCCCCCCACAAGAATTGCCTTATGTCTGTCCCATGCATTCTTGAATTCTCCCACATTTTAGACCCAACTTCCTCAGGAAGGCTGTTCCATGCATCCACTACCCTCTCTGTGAAATAATACTTCCTCACATTGCCCTAGACCGCCCTCCTTCTATCTTTAAATTGTGTCCCCTTGTTCTTGCAAGTCTCTTTTTCTGAAAGATGCTACCCTCTTGGACTTTGTTGATTCCCTTGAGGTACTTGAAGTTTCTATCATGTCCCCCTCTCCCTTCTTTCCTCAAGGTGTACATATTAGCTCCTTTAGTCTCTCCTCATACGGCTTCTCTTGCAGACCCTGCACCATTTTAGTTGCCCTCCTCTGGACTGCCTCTATCCTGTCTATGTCCTTGTGGAGATGGGGTCTCCAGAACTGGACACAGTATTCCAGATGGGGTCTCACCAACTGTCTGTACAGAGGGATAACAACTTCCTGTTTTCTGCTGCTGATGCCTCTCCCTATACATCCCAGTATACCCCGCCCTCCCTACTGCCTTCTCACATTGCTTGCTAACCTTAAGGTCATCTGATATGATTACCCCCAGGTCCCTTTCCTGTTTTGTTGTTGTTACTACCTCCCACCCATTGTGTATTCTTCCTCTGGGTTCTTGTTTCCCAGGTGCATTATTTTGCACTTTTTGCATTGAATCCTAGCTGCCATCGTCTGACCATTCCTCCAACCTTGCCAAGTCCCTTTTCATCCTTTCCACGCCTCCTTGTGTATCAACCCTGTTGCAGATCTTTGTGTCATCTGCAAAAGGCATACTTTTCCTTCCAGTCCCTCTGCAATGCCACTGATGAGAGACATTAAAGGACTGGACCCAATACTGAACCCTGCGGTACCCACTGGTAACGCCCTTTCTTCAAGTGGACTCCATTTACAATTACCTTCTGTGTCCTGTTGTCCAGCCAATGTTTTCCCAGGCTACCACCTGAGACCCACTCCCAAGCTGGTTAATTTGACTAATAATCTTTTGTGTGGGACTGTGTCAAATGCCTTGCTAAAGTCTAGGTAGCCATGTCCACAGTCCCTCACTGGTCTACTACTTTGGTCACCCAGTCAAAGAAATCTATTAGATTAGTCTGACATGACCTTCCGCTGTGAACCCATGCTGCCTTGGATCCTGTGCTCACTGACCTCTCAGGTACTCAACTATTCTTTCCTTCAGAAGTGACTCCATCACTTTCCCACCACAGAGGTCAGACTGACAGGTTTGTAGTTTCCTGCCTCTGTCTTGGTCCCACTTTTGTGAAGGAATCACATCCGCCTTCCTCCAGTCCTCGGGTACCACACCATCCTCCCATGATTTATTAAAAAGAGTAGCCAGTGGTTTCACTAGTTCCTTCCTTAATTCTTTTAGAATTCTGGGGTGAATTCCATCAGGACCCATTGCCTTGTCCACCTTCAGTTTTAGGAGTTCTTGCAGAACCCTTTCTTCTGTGAAAGGACTGGGATCGACCCCCCTATCAAGAGTGCTTCTGTTAATTGGATTAGGCACTTCCCCCTCCTCGTTTGTGAATACTGAGCAGAAATATTCGTTCAGTATTCCTGCTTTCACTGTCCCCTCTGCCCACCCACGTTCATTCTATTCAGCCTCACTATCCTCCCTTTGTCTTTCTCGCTCGATGATGTACCTATAAAGGTTTTATCCCCTTCTTAACTGAGTTGGCTATCTTTTCCTCAGTTTGGGCCTTTGCTATTCTGACTTCCTCCTGCTTCTTTCTGCCTTAACTGGTACAGCTCTCTGTCCTGCTCCTTCTGTGTTTCCTTATACTTCGGAATACTATCTTTTCTTCCTGACTTTCACAGCCACCTCTCTTGAGAACCATAGTGGCTTTTCTTTCGTTTTGATTTGTTTATTTGCCTCACACAAAGAGCATGTTGCCTCTATGATGGCAGTTTGGATAATTCCCCATTGTTGCTCCTCACCTCCTTCTAGCCTGTTTGCTAGTGCTTTTCTGAGGCACTCTCCCATCTTGCCAAAGTCAGCCCTCCTAAAGTCCAGTACCCTCACTTTTGTATGGCTTGACTCTGTAGCTGAGTTTGCGTGAACCACACTGTTTGATGGTCACTTGTCCCCAGATGGCAACCACTTCTAGATCTGAGATCCTCTCACTGCCCCGTTTGATCTAGAGATCTAGATTGCTCCCTCACAGTGGGTTCGAAACTAGCTGTCTAATGCCTGCCACCTGTAGGGCATCAAGAATGGCCCTGCTCTTGGATGTGGCTGCAGCAAATGTGCTCCAGTTAACATCTGGCATATTCAGGTCTCCATCAACAGTATCTCCCTTTCTCTGCCATTCTAAGAATGCCTTCTATCATATCCTTGTCCATTCCTTCCCCTGACATGGGGTCTGTACTACAACCCTGTGCGGATTGTGGTGCCCTTTCCAGTCTCCAAGGTGACCCACAGTGCCTCCTCTCCTCCTGTTTACTCTTTTGTTCAGTTGCTTTTATCCTTCCTTTACATAGAGAGCTACTCCTCCCCTCTTCTCCCTGCCTGTCTCTCCTGTAGGTTAGGTACCCTGGTATGTTAACATCCCAGTCATGGTTCTCTGTGTACCATGTTTCTGTGATTGCTCTGATATCCAGGCATCCCTCTTCCATTAAGGCCACCAGCTCAGGGCTTGTTGCCTAGACTACTGAGCATTGGTACTCATTACTCTCCATTTCCTGATGGCCTACCTTTTGCCCCATCCCTGTCCTTCTTGCCTTTGTCACTTTCTCCATTTACCCCTGCCCTTCTCCCTATCGACACCTCCATGTTGGTGTTTGCCACACTTACTACCGTGATTGTTTGGGGAGGGCTAGGATTTTCCTGCTCCTTTCCAGTGCCTCCCCTTGGCTAGTTTAAAAGCTTGCCAATGAAGCATTTAAACCTATCACCTAGGATCCTGGTTCCCCTCCTGGACAGATGCAGCCCATCATGCCAGTATAGGCTTGCATCACTCCAGGTGGACCCCCAGTCCTCAATGAAGCCAAATCCCTGAGCTCCACACCAGTTTTCAACCACTGATTGAATCCCTAGTGCGGAACACCTAGCCTCTCCTATGCCATAGATGGGTAGCACCTCCGAGAAGGTTACCGTGCGTGCCTACTTGACTAAAGCCCCTCCCTAATTCCACAAACTCTTCCTGCAGTTCTCTAATCCCTTTCTTAGCCAGGTCATTTGTCCCTAAGTGGACAATGACATCCAGCTCCCTCCCCTGTGCAGCTGCTCCGGCAATCCTCAGGATTCGCTCCCTGTCCCTCCAAGCCGTGGCGCCAGGCAGGCACCTTACCTCCCTCTCCCCTTCCTTGCCCAGTTCTACCTTCCTAACAATGGAGTCCCCCACCAGGAGTTGTTTCCTTCCCCTGCAGGGTCCTCTGCCACCCTCCTGTGGGTCTCCTTTGTGGAGGTTCCCAGCATCCTCCTTGGTCTCCACTGTAGGTGCCTTCATAGAGGAACCACACTTTGCCAGAATGGCATAGGAATTGTGGAGAGGTACAACTGGAGTGATGTGCCTCTGTTCCACCACCCTCACCCTCCCTGAGCCCACTGTGGTCCAACCGCTCCTCTTTCTTGGCAACCTCTGAGGCAACGGCAGTGGCACTGGTGGTCCCTGGATGGAAGAGGAGGTCCCACAAATCCTGGCCAACTCAGCCTGAGATGAGCAACCTCCTCCCTCAGCCCAGAGAGGTGCCTGCAGATGGGACAACACCGCATCCTCCAGAACATCTCCGGGAAGACTGCTTCTCCACAGCCACTGCACTCACCACTCCAATCGTGTCTTATTTCTGGCCCCTTAACTGTTTGCAATCCTTACTCTTTCCTCTGTTTTTTTCTCTCTCTCTCTTACTTTCTGCCTGTGTGCCCTTTTAAGCTCCTGATTGTCCTGTTCTGAGACAAGAATATCCTATATTTCTCAGTAGACCACTTACTTGTTCAGAGGCAGACCTCCAGCAGCTAGAGGGGGCCGGAGAGCTACTTTTGCCCTTCTAGGATGGTGTGTCCTTGGTGGTTCTGTGATCACTCACTTCTTGCCCCTAAACAGGAAGTTCCTGTTGTCAGTCAAATCCTGTGCCTATAAAAATAGAACTAGCTTTGGGGGGAGGGAAGGAGGACAATATAGTCCCAGTAGAGAAGTTCAGTCACACAGCAGTCCTTTCTCCTGGTGTCTTCTGCCAAGCTATTAGCAGAATCTTTCTAAGGCAGTCTTTAAATGTAGCTTCCTTATAGCTAAGCCACTCCCCCTACTTACCAGATCTTTCTACAAGTAATTTAAACCTCACAGCAGTTAAGTCCTTTCAGTCACCTGAGATTTACACCTAGATGACTTTTCAGTTACCCATTCAGTTCAGTTAACCCAAACACACACTTTTTTTTTTGTTTTGTATGTTAGTTTTTTTACCCTAAATTAAAAGTCAAATACAAAAGTTCTTCTGCTTTAGTCCCAGCAGAGAAGTTCAGTCACACAGCAATCCTTTCTCCTGGTGTCTTCTGCCAAGTTGAAGGCTTCTCGAGGATTGTCAACCGAGTTGTACCTCAGAGATGGAAATCTCTGCTGTAGGTCTCTCTGAAGATGTCGTACTTTTTCAGGATTTTGCTTTTCACCAGGTCATAATTTTCTGACCGTGCAATGTCCATACTGCTGTAGGCAAGCTGGGCTTTCCCTGTCAGGTAGGGTACCAGTCTGATTGTCCATTGCTGCTTTTCCACTGGCAGCTTGTGGCAACTTTTTCAAAGGATGTCAGGTATGCCTCAGTGCCATCTGAGGGACACAACTTTGTAAGTTTAATAGCTTTTAAATTGCTTGCATTTTGTTGCTCCTCTGGATTTGTGCTGGATGATCTGCCTTTGATAGCTTGCAAGGCATCCAGCCATCCCTGCTCCTGTCGTTGCATCTCTTCTGTCATCTGCTGCTCCTGTTGCAGCATCTCTTCTCTTCTCAATGCTTCTAACAGTTGAATTTCTTTTTCTCTGTGCTTCTCAGTCACTTTTTGTTGTATAGCCCACCATTTAAAAAAGTCCATCAGGCTTTCAGGTTCTGCCATTGCCTGTTCTTTTTCCATAACTTGTACTGGCTATACAATCTCAGACTGGTCTTCTGTTGTGACTAGTTTGGCTGCCATTCTCCCGGTAACCACTCCTGGACTTGCTGCTACAGAATCCATGCCTTCCTTTGTGCTTCCCTGGTACGAGGTCCTGTACCCATGCACAAAACTCCTGTCTTAGGGTATGCACGGTTTATATCCCACTGTTGACATCATATGTCGTCGAGGCACAGGTCAGGAAGCATAGGGAAAACCCAGGAGCAGTTGTAAAATTCCATAAAACTGTTTATATTTTTAGTTGCAGTAACATAAACATAAACCTGTTCAGAATAACTATGTACAGAAGCAAAAAATAAATCTTTCTTTTAAAAAATCTCTCTTGTTCTTCCAAAACAAAAACACTCTCTCTCTGCAATTGCAGCTTAGCTATTTTACAAGGCTTTTCAAAACCCATCCTTAGCAAGCATCCTGTTCTAGCAAAACATTCTCGTCTGTTTCGGTCAGGATCTGCTAGAACAATGAGCTTCCTGAGGTCCCTACAGCAACTGCAAAAGTTTGAGACATTTCTACTCGAGCAATCTCTACTTTTCTACAGTCATCTCAAATCATAACAATATATATACATTTCAACAGTAACACCATATTTTCTAAACAAAAGTGACCCCATTATCAGCTACATTTCCATACATTGATTTGCACATATTTTTATATTACCAGCTCTAGATATGCAAGGGAGGAAAACAGAGAGACTGAGAGGCAAATAATTGCGAGACTGTTAGGGTTGATCAAGTCCGAAGTCTCACAGGAAAATTTGGTTGCACAACTGGACAGAAGAGACAGTAAAGGAAAGAATACAGATCCTTGCATTTAAACATTTTCTTAAAAACAAATGGGACAGGGTTCTATTCTACCCTGTCACAAGGTGCTTGCATCAGACAGCACTCTTGGCTGTGAATTGCTGGCTTCACCCCAGACATCCAACAGCAGATGACTAATGTGCCCTTTGATGGCACCTTTCTGTTTGGACAACAGTTGGAGCAGTCTCGCAAGGAGTCTAATTAAACAAGAATGACTCGTTATTGCCTGGGGATGCTTTCTGAAGTCTGAACATTCCATTGCTTAACCTTGATACAGAATCACCACCCAGGCATTTAACGACCTTCAGGCTGGCTCTCTATATCCCACAGAGACATAGAGGATGCTGTTCTGTCCATAACAAGCAGTCCTTTCCTGGCAAAGGCAGAGGAGACCATTAAAACAGACCATAGTCACCTCAAGCCCAAAAGAAGGCGCATACAAAGGCACAGGTGCTAAAAATGCTTAGTGCCACATCTGAGGCTCTGGCCTCAAGTCTGCTTCAGCTGCCCAATGCGTACCACACCTCCCCAGTGGTAGAGGGGCGCCTTACTCAGCTATACCATCAGTGGGAATCCATCTTGATGAACAAATGAATTTTAATGATCATCTGAGAGAAGTATTCCATGGAATGGTTAGAAACCCCCCAAGATAATCTGCCTACTGCCAGTTTTCATATAAACTTAAAACGGCCCATATACTTCACATGTAACAGCAATACAAATCGTTACACCTTCACTAGTTTCAGATGGTAAACTATAAGTTCTCATGTCCATTTGCTTATTACTGTCAGTCATTGTCAACTCAATCTAAAATTTTAAACAATTCCCATGAAATAGTATTAGAAATATATACCCAACAGCACTCTGTTATTCATTGATGTGCATTCTTTGGATAAGTAAAGCTGTTGCCAGTAGCCTTACAGCCCTGCAGATGGAAGTTTCAGCTGAATGCAATCAGCTTCAAGTCTGTTCTTTGGACTTCTGAGAAAAAGTGGTTCAGCTCCCCCAACACTCCATTTTTCAAGGAGTCCAGAACACTAGCATATGAGCTTAGTAAAAGAGGCAGATCCTCATGAATGATCTCTAGCTCCAGACATTTGGAGATCACTGTTCCACAAGTGGGGTACCCCAGATGTGGACCTTTTTTGCAGCCCCACTCAACACTAAACTACCTCAGTTCTGCTCAGAAATCCAGGACATGGCATTTTCTGGCAAGATGTATTCAGGCTGCCATGGCAGATTTGTTTCTGTATACGTTCCTTCCAATCCCTCTCATTCAGACAGCATTGTTCAAACTGGAGGCACATAGGGGTAAGATGATTCTAGTGGCCACTTGCTGGCCTTGACTGATATGGTTTCCTCTGTTGAATTGACTGTCTTTCAGTAAACCAAATGTAATGCCCCTACAGATGGGGGTTCCCGAAAAGTTTTCCTTGAGCTTGTCTAAATGCTTACTGCCAGGCTGATGTCCTGCGTTTTTGCAGTTTAAATGTGATTTCCAGAGAGTGCCTGTATAGCCTCTGTGTACTGTCTCTTTAAGAGCTGCCTGGATTGGAGTCATAATTAATGTAAAAGGGAGCTCTGTTAGAAGATATGCTTGTTTTCTGATCATTTGTTAGAGTAGTAATAATATTGCAGTTTGTTCTAACCTGCCTTCTTTGCAGCATGGACAGTTCTGTTTGTTTCCATCATCTTGGTCCTGGACTGCTTAAATGGGCCAATCAGTACATTTGGGACTCTAAAATGGAGCCTACCTACAGGGGCTTGGTGGGGTCAAAACTTGTAGGAATTGTAGTTTTTGCATTTTGGTGCCTGAAATAACCTGGAGGGGGAGCCCTTGTTGTGACTGACAGACAGATCAGCCAACCAAACCTTTTTGGATTTTGGAGAAGTCCCACACTGCTTGCAGTTTCAGTTAGATCTAAGTTGGGAAGTGAAGAAGTAAAATCTCAAGGTAGTTCGAGCAGCAATCCATAGTGGATTCGTGCAGGAGAACTATGGAAAGGCCTGGGTTTTGGCCTGCATGCCTGCCTGCTGTCCCTGAGAGGGAACTTGTGCCTTTTTCGGACTGAATCCGAACTTGGAGAGCAAAGTAATCTACTGAATTGTGACCAAGCTCCTACCTGAAGAAGATCGAAGATTTGCTGAATGCAATCGGCCTGTCTGGACCTCCAGCCACCTCTGAACTCCCGGATTGTGCAAAGGCTCTGTAATTGCGACCGGAGAGCCTTTTGCCTGGTACAGTGGAATTTCCTTACATGTGAATGTGTTGTGTGCTTGTAGTGGGTCGCGATTTGGTTTTCCACTGTGGTTTGAATTGTGTTCTGCTTGCTGGAAGCTGCATTAGATTTTCCTCACATGTAAATGTGCTGTGTGCTGCTAGTGGGTCGCGATTTGGTTCCCCACTGTGGTTTGAACTGTATTCTGCTTGCTGGAAGCTGCATCCAGACCCACGGACTGAATCCAAAATCATCTCCATTGGGCCTGGGCCATGCCACACTGGCCCAGCCCAACTACCCAGTGCACAGAGAAAGCCATCGATGGGAGACCTGCCTGGGGATCAGCCCCCTGCTCAACACTTGAACAGGAACGATGCCTCGGTGATTCGTGTGGGCCCTGCTTCTTTGGGCATTCCAGCTCAACAACCTGCAGTCTCAATTTAGTCCTACCTATGTCCAGTATTGGGTATCGTGAGTAAACATCGGGGTAGCTCCCTGCAACAACAGCTAAATCTAAAGTGTTGTCATTTAATTGTCTGGTTGCTTTTTCTTTCACGAACTGAGCCCTCTGGCTCCGGATTACAAATAGTGTGTATTGTGCATGTTGCTTTCTTCCATCACAGGGCCCCAACCAGCTGCAATGTTCCTGGTTAGCCCATCGTCTCCCTGTCTGGGTACCCAGAGGTGTGACTGTGTGGGGACTTAAAGCGCATGCATAACTGTTTGATTAATATAGCCTTTAAGCCAATTAACCTGATTATACCCCTTCCTTGTTCAAGTACCCTGAATAAATCAAATCTGACTTTTTCTGCTTTTAACCTGACTGTGGTTCCAGTTTGTGCCAAGAGTACTGTACTGTTGCTATTTGCTGTGCGTAACCCTGTTTTACAAGGATCCCCAGGGTTGAGCCAGAGGAACCAGCCCTGGTGGTATATGCAAACAGCATGGGTACTTGTATGGTGTACAAGGGGTACTGTGAAAGTGATTAGTGTATATTGCTCAGGCCACTAGAAGGGAAAGAGGGTGGTTACAGTGTCCCGGAGGGCTATGCCCAGGGAAGTTTGACCACTACCAACCCTGACCTCCAGGTGGAGGCACCCGTTGCAGAACCTAGGACCCTTAACCTGCTACTAGCCAAGCAGGGGTAGCCTGTGGGATAGAGTGCCACCTAGGGGTTACATCTTGGAGGCTCACCGTATGGGATTTTGTGCCTTCTAGTGGCCAAAAATTACGAATTATTGTTAAAGATTAATGGCTACCCCAGTAGAAATGGCTGAACACCTGTTGGTGGGGTGGTGTACTGGGCAGGAGATTGACCCCCAAAATGCTCTGCTTATACTGGATAATCCCCTGGGTACCAGTAAGGACACTGTAGAGGGAGCTCTTTCCAAAGTTGAATGTTTAAAAATCCCTGTGGTGGTGGGTCAACAGGCTGATTTGATCGCTTAAACTTTTATAGCCGTTGTAGAGTGTAGTGACCTTTTGGACAGCTCTAAAGTGCCACAGACTATTTATTTATTTATTTAAGCGTTTTACCAGGAAGGCATGCTGGGCAGACTACTGCTTGATTCCAGATGCGTCTGGGGGGGGGGAACATAGATAGCAGATGAAGACAGTATAAACAAATGATATTACGTAGCAGGGGGATCACTAACATTAGGTCCTGTTTGCTAGACAATAGTGGGTTGAGAAAATTGCCTCAGGAGGGGTCCCAGCCACCTGGAGAATGATAAAAAAAGACAGTAAAGAGCCTGGGGAGGATGAGCTCCCACCATTATCTGAGACTTTTGATGAGAAATTTGCTAAGTTGTTGTTGGAGAAATGGAAAATCGTAGAGGACTTTAAGAAACTGTTCCTGCCACCTGGGGGTGTTCTTTCTCCAACACTCCCTCCCACTCCAGCGCCTGTTACTTCCCCACCTTCTGTGCCCATGCCAATGCTGGCCCCTATATCTGTACCCACCATTAGTCACAACTCCTACGGAAAGCTGAGAATCTTCTCGGGCACCCTCCCTCCCCCCAGAGGGGAGGATGACTGGGAGACCTGGATCAACTATGTTGCCCCCTTGGTACCCGAGTGGCAGTGTGCAGAGGCTGAGAAATGGAAATGAATCATAGAAAGTTTGAGGGGCCCCTCCCTTAAAGCCATTAGATTTTTGAGGTTCACGAACCCTGATGCATCTGCTCAGAAGTACCTGTCTGTACTCAAAATCAATTTTGGGAGCATTGAGTCAGGTGAGACTTTGATGTGGAAATTCCAAGGTACCAAACAATGGAAAGGGGAAGGTTTGTCTGCGTATGTTACTCGCATAGAAAGAGCTCTGGAGAAAGCTTACCAGAAAGGTGGGGTAGCAGCTAGTGATTTGAACCATGTGAGATTGGGGCACATACTGCAACATGCCAAGCATTCTAAACTGCATATCATCCAGTTAAGGCTCCAGGATAGGAGAGGTAATCCACCTGACTACTGTGGCTTGATAAAAGAACTCCGGGAGGTAGAAGGTGAAGAGGAAGATTGTAATTATGAGGTGAGTGCAGCCCAAGTGATCATGGCACCGGAAGGCCCTTCCGAAATGGAGACCACTAAGAGTGTCCCGTCGTTGGCTAAACGGTGGGGGGAGGAGTTGCTGAAGGAAGTCAGAAAAGTACAACCGGGTGCATTTGCTGAGGTATCCCCTGCTGACAGAGACCCTGGCCCCTGTCAGGATGTGACTGTTATGGGGGTGGGAGTGCACCCTCAGGCATCCTCTACTGAGGGTGGCTTCTTGGCTGAGCTCAAGGAATTGACTGCCACCCTAAAGGAACTTTTGAGACATGGTACGCTACCTGCAGAAGTCGGATCACAATCTCCCGTCAATGCTCCAGCATCCCCTGCTATGTTTTCCCCAAGGATGCCCCGAGAGCATGTCATTTGTCACAGTTGCAGCAAGGATAGCCATATGAAGAGGGAATGCCAGTCTCAGAAGGACTTAGAGAAAGTGGTGAACCAGCTTCAAGGAGAGCTTCGGAAAACGAGTCAGTGGTCAAGGGGTGCATGAAATGACTGCAGTAAAGGCTTCGGCCATCCTAACTCAGACCCCTCTGTGGCTAAATCGTCTGTCCAGGTACCTGCTGTTGTCCCTCCAGACTGGTCCAAGATAGTGGGCTCTTCAGTGGAGACTAATGTGGCTGTGAATGGTATTCCTACTTGGGCTGTGCTTGACAGTGGGTCACAAGTGACCACAGTGTTTCAGGACTGGAATGACAAACACTTATCTGATGTGCCCTTACAATCCGTGGAAGGCCTACATGTGTGGAGGCTGAGTGACAGGTCTTATCCATATCTAGGATATGCCCACCTATGGTTGTCTTTTCCTGCAATTGTCACTGGCGTAGAGGAGCAAGTAGAGACACTGGCCCTAGTGTGTCCCTCCAACTGACTGTATGATGGCGGTTCCCCTGTTAATTGGAACAAATGCCCACATGTTTGGGAGACTAGCACAACTCTGCCATGAGAAACAAGGGCAGCTGACTGGACGGGCCCTAAGAATTCCAGCCTTAGTAAAAAGGACCTATGACTGGCAACAGAGACTCGAAAAAGTGGACTCAGATGAGCCAATGGGGATAGTGTGAAAAAAGGAACCTGACTCCTTGGTATTGGCCCCCAACGCCCAGTGCACAATCCATGGAGAAGTCCACCTAAAGAGAAATGTAAAGAACACAATATTAATGTTGGATGCACCAGGAGATGGAAAATTGCCAGAGGGATTACTGGTCAAACCTAGCATCTTGCCTGCTCGCGCCCATGCCTATGCACGACGAGTGGTGATCCAGATTCAGAATGTGTCAGATCGGGAGATTCAGGTGAACAGTGGGTGTACCCTAGCTACAGTACACTGTGCCGACACTGCTGTATTGCCCAGCAACAAGTGCTCTGGCGAGAAGGAGAGAGTGACCCCGGACTTATTTGACTTTGGTGACTCCCCGTAGCCAGCTGAATGGAAGGCTAGAATTAGCAAGAAACTTGCTCAGAGGGACCAAGTGTTTTCATTAAAAGAATGGGACTTGGGGTATGTCCAGGGTGCAGAGCATCACATACACCTGCATGATGACTGGCCATTTCGAGAGAGATCCTGACGTCTCACCCCAGCAGTCATAGATGATATGAGGAGACACCTGCAGGAAATGCTTTGCTGCTGGTGTGATACAAGAATCAAGGAGCCCATATGCCTCTCCCATTGTGGTTGTGTGTAAGAAGAATGGGTTGGTAAGGATGTGTGTTGATTATCGAACCCTGAACCGGCGGACCATCCCTGATCAATACACCATGTCCTGTATACAAGATGCCCTCTATTGTTTGAATGGGAGCAAATGGTTTTCAGTATTGGATCTTCGCAGCAAATACTACCAGATCCTGATGGCCCCGGAGGACTGTGAGAAAGCAGCCTTCATCTGTCCCTTGGGGTTCTACAGATTCCTGAGAATGCCACAGGGGATTTCAGGTGCCCCGACCACCTTTCAGCGACTGATGGAACGTGTGGTGGGAGATATGAACTAGCTGGAATGTCTGGTGTACCTAGACAATGTCATTGTGTTAGGGCGCACATTAGAGGAGCATGAGACCCGACTGTTTAAAGTCCTAGACCGATTGGAAGACTTCGGCCTCAAGCTGTCCATTGACAAGTGCCAGTTTTTTCAGACCTCCTTGAAGTATGTGGGGCACATAGTTTCTGCAGAAGGAATAGAGACTGATCCCAGTAAGGTTGAATCACTAACTACTTGGCCCCAGTCCCATAATTTGAAAGAACTACAACGTTTCCTGGGGTTCTGTGGCTACTACCGCAGGTTCATAAAAGACTATTCAAAGGTGATTCACCCACTCTTGAATCTTACCCAGGGTTACCCTCTTACCAACCTTAAATATAAAAAAGGAGCCTTTCACACAGGTGAACTTTGTGGGCCCCGTTAGACACAAGAATGTGAAGCAGCCTTTCATGAAGTCATATACCAGCTCACCCACTCCCCCATCCTCGCCTATGCTGACCCCACCAAGCCCTATGTGCTGCATACAGATGCCAGTCTGCAGAGTCTAGGAGCTGTGCTGTATCAAGCCCATGAGGATGGTTTGAGACCAATGGTCTTTGCCAGTAGGAGCTTGACCCTGTTGGAGCAAAACTACCCTGTGCACAAGCTGGAGTTCCTTGCGCTAAAAGGTGTCATCGTCGACCAGTTTCATGAATACCTCTATGGGGCAAAGATATTGGTGAAGACCGACAATAACCCGTTAACCTATATATAGACTTCAGCTAAGTTAGACACCACTGGGCACCAGTGGCTTTTTGCCTTATCAACCAATGATTATGCTGTTGAATACAGGCCAGGACTGAACCATATTGATGCCGATGCCTTGTCTTGAAGGCCAGTTTCCAAGAGTGATTGGGTCAGGCAGTCTGAACCTGACATCCGAGCCTTGTGCCAAAAATTTGACCGAGATGAACAGATGTCTGCAGACACAGTGGACTGTTTAGTAGGTTGCTTGGGCCCTCCTGATACCTGCATACGGGCTGCCTGTTGCCACTTTTCTGCTCTAGATATTAGTGCACTACCTCAATTTGACAATGACAGTATTCAATGGGCTCAATCCCAAGATTCTATGATTCAGCCTGCACTTCATGCCAAGCATGCGGGGAAAGATGTGTCCAAGTTGCATTTCCCTGACTTGCGAACTGCTCTATTGTTTAAAGAAGGCCCCAGGTTGAAGCTACTCAATCAGTTGTTGTACAGAGAGACAGTGGATCGTGGCAGTCAAGCAGACAGCAGTTGGTCCTGCCCATGGCCCTTAAACATTTGGTACTGAGGTCCCTCCACAATCACATGGGGCACCTTGGTATTGACATAACTCTCGACTTGGTACGATCTCGATTCTACTGGCCCATGATGGGGGCCGATATTGAGCACCATGTAAACACCTGCAGTCGTTGCCTACAAAGGAAAGCTCTGCCTCAGAGAGCTGCCCCCCTTGTCAGTATTACTATCTGCACCCCCATAGAACTGATCTGCATAGACTTTTTATGTTTAGAACCTGATCAGCGGAATATTGGCAGTGTGTTAGTGGTTACAGATTATTTCACATGGCATGTGTTGTATTTATTAAGATATTCAACCAGTTGGTCTGGGACTATGTGCTCCAGCGCTTTTGACAGTGGTAGAAGGATAGAAATAGGTCTGTAATTGGCATGCAGTGCCCAGTCACCGCTCTTGTGCACAGGAGTTACAAGGGCTGACTTCCAAGCTTGGGGGAATTGAGCCACCTGCAGGGATAAGTTCAGCAGTTTAGTAATTGGAGCTAGGATTTCATCAAGTGCAGGGGAAATAAATTTGAAGTCGAGTGTGTCACCGCTTTTCCTGGATTTTCCAAGTACCTTACGAATGTACTTTCTTGCTTGGTTGTGGTTGACAGATTTGAAATAGAAGGGAGGGGAGATGTTTGAGTGGGCCCTAGGCTTTGGCTTGAGCTTGGGTTGGTTTCTTCAAAAGAATTTGTTGGAAGTACACTTTTAAGGTCAGTAAATGCTTTGTTAAACGTGTTGGTAATAGTCAGGGGGTCAAGGGTAGAAGCACCATCAATGTTCAGCATTTGTGGAGCCTCTTTCTTGACTTTCCCTGTTACATCTTTTAAGTTATTCCAAAAAGACTTGCTGTTTCCCCATGATGTTTGTAATGCTTCACTAAAATGTTTACTTTTGGCAGAGCGGATGGTCCGGGTGCAGTCATTCCGTAGTCTT
Organism: Neoceratodus forsteri; assembly: GCA_016271365.2. Lineage (NCBI taxonomy): Eukaryota > Metazoa > Chordata > Ceratodontiformes > Ceratodontidae > Neoceratodus > Neoceratodus forsteri. Next base: position 114,421,783 of record JADMNL010000022.1, read on the forward strand.
CTGTATTTCTGGAAGTCTGCTTGCTTGCCAGAGTTCTGTGCCCTATGCCACCAGTTGTCCTTGTTTTTTATGTGGCCTATTAAGTCTGGTGTGATCCGGGGGCTGTATCTTCCACGGATCTTTGTCCTCTGCACTGGGGACTTGGCAGTCACAAGCAGCACTGAATTGTTTGATGAAGTACTCAAGTGCAGTGTCCATATCCTCCGCTGTGTCCAGGGGGCTCCAGTCAGTGTTGTGTAGCTGGTCCTTAAGGTACTCCAGGTGTCCCCTTTTTAGTTTATGATTAGAGATTATTTGGGGGGGGGGGTGTTGCATTTAATTTGTTGGTCCAGCTGCAGGTTACTGGAGAGTGGTCACTCAGTGAATCTGAGTGGACTGTCACAGTGGAGATATGATCCGGGTGGTTTGTGAGGATCCAGTCAAGTAGTGTGCTAGATCCAGTTTTGTAATTTGTTCTGATGGGTGAGTCAACAAGTTGTGTAAGATGCAGTACAACTATAGTGTCCTTATATGTGCCAGTCGGTGGTGCCAACCAATTGATATTGAAGTTCCATAGAATGATGGATTCAGAGTTGAGGTGCTGACATCCGATAACCTCCATGAGTTCTTCAAATCCTGGAAATTTCACTTCAAGAGGGATGTATACAGTAAGTATAGATAGTGCTTTATTGTGGGCCCCCGGCAGAACTTTTATGGGGAGAATTTGTGCAGTGATGGTAAGGTGGGGTAAATGAAGAGCAAACCCCTTTATTGAGTCTTTAATGTATAACGTACAGCCCCCACCTCTTTTTGAGATCCTGTCATTCCTGAATAGTGTGTAACCAGGTATCAAGACAGCGGATTCCAGTGTTTTTGGAGTGAGCCATGTCTCAATGACTGTGAGTACGTCAGGGTTATGTGTAATGTCCAGACTTGCAAGCAGTCTATCTTTTTGAGTAGACTGCAGATATTTACATCGGCGAGTGTAATTGTTCCTTTCTTATTTTTGTTGCTTGACATTGCGACCCTAGCTGGTCCAGGATTTGGGTGTACATTGCCAGAGTAATCCATGGTAGAGCTGAGGTGGCGGAACATGGGTGGTCTAACAAGCACACCAGGAGGAGATGGCAAAAGAAGAATGCTGATGGTTAAATTACATCCAGAGGAAATGATGAGCTGTTGAGATCCAAGGTCACGTAATATGTTAAAATTCCTGAAAGGTGATAAATTGTGGCCAGGGCATATGTAATGTGTGAAATCCTTTTGTCTGTGTGTTTCCTTTGATCTTCAAAGTCCTGAGAGACAAGTACAATACCTTGGGAGCAGGTCAGACAGAACTTAGAATTTCTTTACATGTAAATGTGCTGTGTGCTGCTAGTGGGTTGCGATTTGTTTCCCCACTGTGGTTTGAACAGTATTCTGCTTGCTGGAAGCTGCATCCAGCCCTGCGGACTGAATCCAAAATCATCTCCATTGGGCCTGGGCCTTGCCACACTGGCCCAGCCCGACTACCCACTGCACAGAGAAAGCCATCAACGAGAGACCTGCCTGGGGATCAGCTCCCTGCTCAACACTTGAACAGGAACGGCGCCTCGGTGATTCCTGTGGTCCCTGCTTCTTTGGGCACTCCAGCTCAACAACCTGCAGTCTCGATTTCATCCTGCCTGTGTCCAATATTGGGTATCGTGAGTAAACATCAAGGTAGCTCCCTGCAACAACAGCTAAATCTAAAGTGTTGTCATCTGATTGTCTGGTTGCTTTTTCTTTCATGAACTGAGCCCTCTGGCTCTGGATTACAAATAGTGTGTGTTGTGCATGTTGCTTTCTTCCATCACAGGGCCCCAACCAGCTGCAGAGTTCCTGGCTAGCCCATCGTCTCTCTACCTGGGTACCCAGAGGTATGACTGTGTGGGGATTTAAAGCGCATGCATAACTGTTTGATTAATGTAGCCTTTAAGCCCGTCAACCTGATAACGCCCCTTCCTTGTTCAAGTCCCCTGAATAAATCAGATCTGACTTTTTCTGCATTTAACCAGGCTGTGGTTCCAGTCTGTGCCAAAAGTACTGTACTGTTGCTATTTGTTGTGCATAACCTTGTTTTTACAGGGGTCCCCAGGGTCGAGTCAGAGGAACCAGCCCTAGTGGTAAGTGTAAACAGTGTGGGGACTTGTATGGTGTACAAGGGGTACTGTGAAAGTGATTATCGTATATCGCTCAAGCCACTAGAAGGGAAAGAGGGGGGTTACAGTGTCCCAGAGGGCTGTGCCCAGAGTAGTTTGACCACTACCAACCCTGACTTCCAGGTGGAGGCACCCGTTGCAGAACCTAGGCCCCTTAACCTGCTGCTAGCCAAGCAGGCGGGGTAGTAGCCCGTGGGATAGTGCCACCTAGGGGTTACACAAGGATTGTAGGTACATGGATATGTTGCACTAACCCCACTTCTGGCAGTCTTCCTTTCAGGGGTTAACTTGCTGGACGTCTTTAAGCTAAGTTCCTCCCAGCCACCTGGATGGTATACTCCTGCGCCCCATGAAGTCAGATCTTCCTTTCCACTGGAAGTGTCAGGTCTCCTCCATCACAGTTCTGTGCATGGTGTAGGCCTTTTCTAAGTGTGCCATTGGCAAATTTTTTTTTTCATTATTTTTTTTTTTTGAGTTTAGGGAGTATATTTTCAGTTTCGCTCAAATCGCTTGATGTAGAAGATAGAACATGAGGAATTCAAATTGGGTCCAGGCTTCGTGCATTGCATCTAGTGCAACCTGAAGATGTCATGGACGGAGCCACACACCTTGTGCATTTACTGCCTGGTGGCAGAGCATGACATCACTACCTGTGGCCTCTGCAAAACTGGTTGTCTCCTCCCAGGAACTCCCAGACAAGCGAGATCAAGAGTATGAGGAATCCCTTGACCTTAATCTTGACTGCGACCTGGAACTTGACCAATGAACTACCGTTGATGGTGAAGCGTGGCAGGTGGAGGGGCCATGTACACAGCATGAACCAACTTCTGCTGCATGACCCTGGAAGGACAAGGGTTATGTAGCAGGAGCCAGTTCATGTCATGTACACAGCCCCTCCACCTGCCTCTCCTTTCCATTGGCGGTTGTGTTGGTCAGGGTCAAGATTAAGGTCAAGGGATTCCTCGTACTCCCGATCTTGCTTATCTGGCAGGCATGGCCACAGGCGCTCCTTGTCCTCTTTGTCATCTGATGAAGAGAGGCTGCATCACAGGAAGAGGCAGCACAGCGAGGACATGCTGTGACAGCAGTGAGCCTTGCTTAAGCAGGATAGGACTCTACCCATGATCCCAGTGATCCCCTGCTTGGCACCAGTCCAGTCCATTCCAGTTCTGCCAAGACAAGTGTCTCAAACACTCATCTCTCCATTGATCGGGGGGAGCCACTGCCACAACAGCTGTCACAGGGAGCCCCTACTAAGGACTTCTTTCCAGCTACCGGCTTGCCATGCTGGTTATCAGTAGAGATCACACACTCTGATAAACCTGGAGTGGTGCACAGTGAGAAGCAACAGAGGGCTGTGTTAGAAGAGTCTTCATATAACTCTGACGGTTCCTCCATGCAGTCCTCGAAACCCATGGGTTCGACTGTGAATTGGCTGAGGAATTGACTATTGACCATGGGCTGGTGTCTTTTGGTGCACTTCTCGATTGACATCTGAGTCCATTGAAGTCCCTCAGAACCAGTTCAGAAAAGAGCTAAATACCTCTTTAATGAAATGATGGACCAGGATGAATCCCTGGGGGTCACATTCCCGATGGTTGAGGCCATCTTGGGACTGGCTCTGGAGTTTTGACAGCATCCAGCATCCTTTGCTCACCCTCAGCTCATATGGTCTGCAAGTGTGCTGTCCCTACTGGCACCTTTCTGGTTTCTCAGACCACCCGTGTTGTTTGGGATCTTCATAGCAAAAATCTCAATCGTCATCAAGAGCAAGATCAGTCTGTTTGCAGATGACACCAAGATGTGAGCAGTAGTGAAAGGCTTAGAAGGGTGGCAGGGGTTGCAGTATAATCTGGCAAAATTGGTGGCCTGGTCAGACACTTGGCATCTGGGGTTCAATGTCAAGAAATACGAGGTGCTTCATTTCAATGGAAAATCCCAAGGAGGAGCCATCAGCTAGGGGGTATACAACTAGCGAAGACGGAAGAGGAGAAGGATCTGGGGATGATCATAATGGGAGCAACAAACAACTCAGCACAGTGTAGAAAGGCAGCTGCAAAGGCCAACAGGATGCTGGGTTGTATTGCCAGATGCATATCTTCCAGGAGGGGGGTGGTGATCCTGCCACTATACACGTCACTGGTTAGACCACACCTGGAGTACTGCGTGCGGTTCTGGTGACCGTACCTGAAGAAGGACATTAGATTACTGGAGGGGGTGCAGTGCAGGAAACAAAGATGATCCAGGGGCCAGGGGATTTGCCTATGAGAGCAGGCTGAGGGAGTTGAACATGTACTCCCTGGAGGAGAGGAGGGACAGGGGAGACATGACTGAAACCTTCAAGTACATGAAGGGAATAAATAAGACGGGCATGGAGGGGCTTTTCAAATTAAGGAGGGGGAGGGACATTTAAGGGCACAGTCTGAGATTGGAAGGGGGAAGGTTCAGGAGGGAAATGAGGATACACTTTTTTAGGGAGAGGGTGGTGTCTGGGTGGAATGCATTGCCAAAGGAAGTAATATCCTGTAGAACAGGGGGCTGCTGCAAAAGGGGATGGGACAGGGTAAAGGGGATGGTCACTGGAGGGGGCAGTGGAGAGAGAGGCAACTACAGTATAATGGCTGCTAGCTGCACAGTCAAGCAGATTTGATAGACCATAAGGCCTTTATCTGCTGGCAATTTCATATGTTCGTACCCCTCGGCTGAGGGATTGGCAGCTGATTCTAACTTCTGGAAATTCAGCAGTGTTGGGGACATGAATAAGTCCCCTGACAAGGAGTACAAAAAGCTTGACCATGAAGTGAAAAATTTGTACACTGCATCCTCCTTGGGTCTCCATCAGGTGAGCTATGCCCTGATATTGGCCAGCTTTGGTCACTCCCTGATGGGAGTGTTAGAGCATGTCCTCTCTCACCCACCTGCTGCTATGCAGATCCCAGTGAAAATGATCAAAGACCAGGGTCAAGCACTGGCTAAACGCCAGCTCCAGATGGCTTTGGATATTGATGACTAGTGCACCCATTCCATGGCAGTGGCCATCGCAGTGTATTGCAGGGCCTGGCTGCGAATTTCCAAGTTCACAGTGGATACTTGGCACAAATTGGCCGATGTTACCTTCTTGGGCACTGACCTCTTCTGCCCAGGGGTGGAGGGGCATTTTATGAGGATTGTGAAGTCTAGCATCACCCTGAATTCTGTGACTTCATCAGGACCAGAAAGGGCAGAAAAAGAAGCCCTTTCAGTTTCGACCCTTTCAATCACAGCAGCCAGAACAGCAGCAGTTCCAGCAGATGCAGTCCCAAGTTTGGCACCCTGAAACCAAGTTTGCTGGTCAAGGCCCCAAAAAGAGCTGGAGTAGGGGTAGTGGTGCCCCTCTGACAGCAGGTGCTAGTGACCAAAGCTACCCAGTGAGGGGTCAGGGGTGTCTGCCTGTCGCCCATCCAGTCCCTGCCTCAGGCCCACCTGAAGAGGGTTCAGCTTTGCTGTTTCTGGCACAACTGCTGAGTCATAATTTTGGAAAGATGGGCTCTAGAAGTGGTGGACAGACGGTTGACTCTCAACTTTGAGGCTCTCTTGCCTTACTGACCCCACACAACAAGGGAGTCCGTGATATCAAAGGACATGCTGTCCATCTTCAGGGAGGACGTTGCTCAGCTCATCGAGAAAGAAGCCATAGCCTGTGTCCCAAACTCCATGGCGATTCAGGGTTTCGTGTTCAGGTACCACCTGGTTCCAAAAAGGATGGGGGGTTGGCACTCCATACTGTATCTCCATGATCTGAGTCAGCATCTCTGGAAGTGCAAGATCTTCCTGGACATAAAGTCTCCACCACTCATTCACACTAATGGAAGTATGCTGGAGGCGCTAGGACCCAGTGGGAGCCAAACTTTTTCAGGAGGCCCGGCGCCGAGATGGAGCTGCGAGGAAGCGGCACCGCGAGCCAGGCTTATGCGATATAGACTGTCTCAGCGTGGACCCTTCAGCCGTCTCAGTTCCTTTTTTCCCCCGCCGTTGAGTGCACATCAAGTGACAATGTTGCTCACCCACCGGCAGTCGAGCTTCATACTAGCGGCTTAGTTTTCAGTTTTATTATTTTGTATTTTATCATGAAAAGTACCAATTACATTTAATAAAATTACTTTTGTACAAGAAGTTGTCTTCAGCCCTCCATTGACGGGTCGACCATGAGTCGGGCAGGTGACGGTAAGGAGACTTCGAATGAAAGCTGTTCAGTCAGCCGGGCCGGGTCTGGTCCGTCCCCCCCTCTCCGGAGGGTGGGTCTGTCAACGGATGGTCCAGTGCTCGGTGGGGGGGGGGGGAATGGGTGGTCTCCCCGAAAGCATAAAAAGTAATGGTCCCATTCACGGCACCGTTAGGCCTCCAGTTCTTCTTAGGCCCACTGGTCGAAGAAGAAGTGGTATCACTTGAGGTTGCCCTCTGGTACGTCTGCTCGTAGACGGTCAGTTGTTGGGTTCAGAGGCCGGTCTCCACCTCTTTCCGAGTCTACGGTTTCTGTCTCTGACTACCGGCTTCTTCGACATCGGAGCCCCTCACCACCTGTTGGAGGGACTTCTGATGAGCAGTTTCACCATTGGGCCACTTTTTTGGAGCAGTGGGCTCAGAAGTTGTCCCAACTGCCCGAACCAGCCAGTCTGTCACCATGACCTTTGGGCCTGTTGGTTTCGGATCAGCAGGTGGGGTGGTTAGGATTTCCTGGTTGCATGGTGCCTTCTTCGGTGCTGTCGACTCCACTCTCCGGTGTCTATCCCCCTCACATGGCTATGGCACAGGGGTCCATGCCGATGCCTTTATCTCCTTCCATTTTTCATTCTTTATCTTCAAATTGCAGTTCGCAGACGTCTGCGGCAGTGCCGCTGCCTGTGGGTCCAGCTTCTCCGCCACCGATGTCCTTTTTGGCACCACGTGTGGTGTCGGTGCTGTCCTCGGCACCACATGCCCTGTTGGTGCCGTCCTCAGCACCGGGGGTGGTGCTGGCACCATGTACGGTGCCATGTACCCTGTCAGCGCCATCCTAGGTGACGGGTGGTGTCGGCACCCTATATGGTGCCATGTACGTCACCATGTATGGCGCCAAGTACTGCGCCATGTAGGGTGCCATGTATGGTGCCATGTTCCCTGTCGGTGCCATGCGCAGCGCCAATTTCTGTGTCGGTGCTGTCTCTGATCTTCCCTTGTCAGTTTTCACCATTCATTACTGCTGGGTGTAGCGGAGGCGCATAACCACTACGGGAGTGTATTTTTTAGGAGGAGTCGATCCCGGGATGGCACCACGAGGAGCTGCACACACCACGCAGGTGCAGGGGTGGACGTTAGGCGCCGCAGACTCCTTCTCCAACCCAGTTCTGTTTCTCCTGCCGACGAGGCTACACTTGCTGCATGAGTGACAAAGTTTTTCTAGTGCTCCATTAGGCTTACTTCTATTTTGACGCCATTTAGTCAACTCCTGCATCCCAGTTCTCATCCTGATGCCGCTGAAGCTGGTAAGACCGTTTCATTTATTTTCATTTCAATGGCATCGGGAGCTTCTGTGTTTATTTAATTTCGCATCATGTCCAATCCGGGGGCCAAATGTAAATCCAAGGTGGGCCATGCCCCTGTGCATCAATGCTGTTGCAGCTGGCAGTATTCCATCACGGACCAGCATGATGTTTGTCTTCAGTGCCTGGGACCCTACCATGATATGGACCACTGCAACGCCTGTTTGTCCATGGACCGCCGTGTTTTGGAAATCCGCACATTTAAAGTCGGCAGGGCTCCACCGACTTTTGGAGGACGATGTTGCCCGTGGGCTTCCCAGGTCAGATATTTCGAACCTTCCTCTGGGCCTATATGGCCTGGCGAGTAGGGAACCTCCTCCACTTCCAGCCTTGCTGAGGAGGAAGTTTCTTCTTTGGCACTGGAGGAATGGTGTGATTCCTCTTGGAGTTGCATCGTTGGCACCATTCTGGCAGTCACCTCCTTGGAGGTGCATGCTCCCCCAGTATTGCAGCCTCCAGTTGTGGGGCCCGGCACTGGTGGACCCTCGATGCCACCTAGCAATGCTGCTTTGGGTTCCAATGTCGTCCACGGTGCTGGGGACTCGGGCAGGCCCCTTGCCCATCCCTCTGCAGCCACCACCCCCTCTCCTAGGCCATCTTGGTCCCTCACGGGATCGTAAACTTTGGAAACGTTAAGAGCCACTGCGGCGGCCTTCCCGTCATATGTCAGGGCCATGGACAAACAGGTTTTCCGCCTGTCTCCCCGCCGCAGGAGTCTTCTGAACATTCAAGTTCCACTTCCTCCTCGAGTTCCTCTCCTGAGGAAGAGGAACCTTCTGTCCACCTCTCCTCCGACGCTGATTTCACTGAGTATCAGCGGTTCCTTTTGAGGCTGGTTTCAGAGCTTCATATCTCCTACATCCGCAGGGACAATACCGAGTGGCAGACACATGCATTCCTCAGTGAATTCAGCGCTCTCCAACTCGTGGTGTCTTCCTGGCCGATCCCCTTCCAGGAGGTGTCTAGCCATAACTGGCAGTCTCCAGACGACCCTTCTTCAGCCCCGTCAGAATGCAGAAGATGGTATTTTGTCCCCCATGAGTCTCTAGGTGCTCTACCTCACCCCCCCTTCGGGCTTGCCATCCTTAGACACTCCTTCCGGGCCTCGGCGCCTGGCACACGACAGACCCCCGGATCCAGATTCTGCTGAATTTGATTGGTGGGGATGATGAGTTTTCTCTTCAAGTCATGTGTTGATGTGCATAGTTTCACATCAGGCACACCACACTGCCTTCAACAGACACCTGTGGTCGATACTAGCTCAGGTTCTGGCATCTATGCCTGATATGGAGCAGTCTAGACAAGATATTGCCCTCTCTGCACAGGGTCTGGAGTTGCAAGGCATCAAGCGAGGGCATATTACAATGCCAACGAGGTGGCTTCCAGACTAGTGGGGACAGCAAACTGCATTAGGCATACGGCATGGCTTCATCTATCCAGACTGTCACACATTGCCTGGCATAGGGTGACTGCCTCTGCTTTCCGGGGGACCTGCCTGTTCTCCCACAGGGTGAGGAGGATACTTAAGCAGCGCCCTCTGTCCCCCCAGCCACAGGGGACACCTCCTCGCCCTCAGCAACCTTAGACTGCCTCAGTCTGTTGGTTAGGGTCTCCCCCTCCTGCTTTCCACCAGCAGGAGGCTGAGGGATCTGTTCCCTCAGGGCCAAAATTCAGGCCCCCTTTGGGGGGGGGGGCTTGGTACTCACCCAGCAGTAATGAATGGTGAAGATTGACAAGAGAAGATATGAAAATTAAGTACCTACCATAATTGTTGATCTTCTCTTGTATCTTCACCATTCATTACTGAATTCCGCCCACCTTCCCCTTATGGGCCTCATTTCTTGGGCGTCTCCTCCACCCTGCTCGTCTTCCTCCTCCTCCTCTTCCCCTCGGGGGGTGGGCTTCATCCTATGATTCCTTGTGACCTTCTGTACTTCTCTAAAAACGTGTAGAATGATTGAGTAGGATGTGGGCAAGCACAGCTTCATCGTTTCTTCTGAGGGAACTCTTTCTGATTTCCTAGAAGGTTTTGCCTTCGGGAAGTTTCCGGGCCAGATTAGCTAAATCTCCGGACATCAGGAGTAGTCTCTTAAACAGTCCTCTAATCTTCAGTCTTCAGACTTATCTGATGTCCCTTTATTTTCTGGTAACGTCAGACCAGGACTAGTCTCGTCTGTCCTAGCCTTTTGGTCTGGTGGTCTGGTCCATTCTCCCTGCCTTCTCAAGGGAGTCAGAAGGAGCTCCGTCTCTGTCTCTGTCCATCCTGTCAAGAAGTTGTGCTCTTTTAGGGCTCCCCCCACTCCCTGCTAGCACATATCTGTGTGGTACAGGGGTCTCTTTCCCTTTGCCTAGTTGGGGGCTCTCCTTCTTCGGAACAGAGTTTGCCTTAGGCATTCTGTGAGCTCTCAGCTTGAGTGAAGGGTAATAGGATAGCGGGATGTGTAGGGAAATCTGCCTTTCTCGTTTTAAGCTGTCTAGAAGGTTCGTTAAACCATCCGAACCAGTTTTATCCGAGGGATCCTTGCTCCTTGCCCAAGATCCGAGCTGATAAGCTTCAAGCCAATTTCACTCTGGATTATGGCAGTATTTTTCCCTCCGCCCAATATCCTCTTCTCTGTTTATCTTCCTGGACATAAAGTCTCCACCACTCATTCACACTAATGGGAGTTTGCTGGAGGCTCTAGGACCCAGTGGGAGCAAACTTTTTCAAGAGGGCCAGCGCCCGAGATGGAGCCGCAAGGGGCGACACCACAAGCCTCGGCTCATGCGGTAATGACTATCTTGGTGTCGACCCCCTAACCACCTCATTTCCTTTTTTTCCGCCATCGAGTGCGCTTCAGTGACAATGTCGCTCGCCCTCCAGGAGTTAAACTTCACTAGCAGCAATAGTTCAGTTTATTGTTTTGTAGTTTTATCCGAATCAGTACCGATGATATATTATATATATTTAAATTATACATCAAGAAGTCTTCAGCCCTCCATTGACAGAGTCGACCATGAGTGGGTCAGGTGACGGTAGGGAGACTTTGTATGAAAGCTGTTCAGTCAGACGGGCCGGGTCCGGTCTGCTGCCCTCACCGGGGGGGGGGGAGTGTCCAACAACGGATGGTCCAGTGCTCAGGGGGATGGGTGGTTCCCCCGAAAGCATAAAAGGAAATGGTCTCATTTTTGCAACCATTCAGCCTTGAGTTCCTCTTCAGCACATAGGTCGAAGAGGAAAAGACATCACTCGAGGTCACCCTCTGGTATGTCTGCGTGTAGATGGTCGGCTGTTGGGGCCAGGCACCAGTCTCCACCTCTGTTGGAGTCGCCAGTTTCTGTCTCCGATGGCCGACCTCTTCGACATCAGAGCCCCTCTCTGCCTTCCTGAGGTGCTTCTGATGAACAGTTTCACCAGTGGGCTGCTCTTTTGGAGCAGTGGGCTTGAAGGGTTGGTCCAGTTTCCCGAGCTGGTCACTCCGACGCCGAGGCCTTCAGGCCATTTGGCTCTGGAGGGACGGGTAGGGCAGTTGGGTCTTCCTAGTCGTGCGGCACCTTCGTGCCGCCGACTCAAGGCTTGGTGTTTATCCCTCACATGTCTGCAGCACAGGGGTCCACACCTATGCCTCTATCTCCTGCCATTTTTCCCTCTTTTACCTCAAATCACAGTTTTCTGACCTCTAAGAGAGACTCGGCGCTGGCCGCAGTGCTGCGGGTGCCACGGTCCCTGTCGGTCCGGCATCGGGGGCTCTGTTGGAACCGTACATGCTGTCGGCAGCGCTGGAGGTGCTGTCGGTGCCATGTGTGCTGTCGGCGCCGTGTGTGGTGCTGCTTTGGCAGGCACCTCCCTCCTTCTTCTCGGTGCAGTTTTCTTCTTCGGCACCGGGAGCTGGTGCGGTGCTGACTGGTCTTCGGGGGTTTTCGACTCCGATTATTTCTTCTTCTTCTTCGTCTTCTGTTCTTCCTCCTGATTTTCACTCCTTTCCTGTCTATGCAGTCCCCCCTGGACTGTCAGGAGATGATTTTGAGCCTGACCCAGATCTTCGCCTGGGTGATGATGTTGATGATACTGCCCTCAGAGCAGGGATCAGTCCTTCTGCAGAGCCTGTGGTGGAAGACCTCACCTTTAAGTCTCTGCTCAAAAATTTTAACAGTACTCTTTGTCTCCAAGCTTCAGAAATTGATCCTGGTAGACTGCTTGAAAAGCAAAAGGGGGTAATGCTGATAGGAGGCGACTTCAACCTAATAATGTCTTTGCAGAAAGATTCCACTTTCCCTAAACAACATAAGTTTACTCCTACTCAAAAACTTTTAAAAGCCCAGATACCTAAGATGGGTCTTACAGATATATGGTGCCATTTCTACCCCTCCGTGGAGGGACATACTTTTGTCTCTCCTAGATTTCACACCTCAGCTAGAATAGATTATTTTTTTACATCTACAGAGCACCTAGATATGATTCAAGATATATCACTGGAAGCTTGCCTACTCTCAGACCGTATAACTCTTTTAATTAAGGTCGAGTTAAACAAAACTTACAAAACAACTTTATGGAGACTGAATCTTTCTCTCTTGAAGGATCCGGTGTTTAAGACCAGAATGGCAGACAGTATAACACAAATCTTAGAGGAGAACGTAGATCCTTCTGTTTCAGCTGCTATCCTCTGGGATACTCTGAAGGTTGTGATTAGAGGAGAGATTATTTCTTATTCCTCTAGATTAAATAAACAAAGAGAATCCAGATACAAAATATTACAAGATAGGTTACAAGAACTACAGCAAAAGAGAGATAGAGGAGAACGAGTTCCATAATTAGAGTTTAGACAAATTCAGTCAGAATTACAATCCATTTTAGATCATAAGACGCAAATGTCCTTACTATATTTTAAAAGATACTATTATGAGGGAGGTCCTAAAGGTGCCAGAAATTTGGCTAGACATACTAGAGGATTTAAGCAGACTGCCACTATTACTAGGATTAGAGACCCCATAGCAGGTGACATTCTTAGTAAAACCCCTGCAGTTTTGAAAGCATTCACACAATATTATGCAGATTTGTACTCTGATCCTACACCCCACCTCCCCGAAGGATATAAAACATTTCTTGACACCCCTTAACTTCCCACACTTATCTGAATCCCAGCAGGCTTCACTTCTACGCCCCATCTCCACTATAGAGATCCAGAAAGCAGTTAAAAATTCTAAAACATTAAAAAGCCCAGGCCCAGATGGCTTTGGAGCCAAATGGTATGACTTTTCTTTCAAAATTAATTCAGCCGATGCAAAACAATTTTTTAGAGGTGCAGGATGGAGGTGCTCCCCCACCCTCATGGTCATATGAGGCCATCTCAGCTATACTGAAACCAGGTAAAGAGCCATTAAATTTAGAGTCATACAGACCCATTTCGGTTTTAAATAATGATTATAAGATACACATAGCAATGTGGGCCCATAGGTTAGAGAATATACTGCCTACCCTGATACACCCAGAACAGGCAGGATTTTTACGCATGCGTCAGACTGCAGATAATGTACAAAGAACAATCCGCCTGATGGATTATATGGCTAACTCAGCTACCCCCTTGGCTTTAGTCAGTTTAGATGCCTGTAAGGCTTTCGACACAGTATCCTGGAGATTTTTATAGGGAACATTAATGTCATTTGGGTTCCCGAAGGAATTTGTTTGAGCAAATATACTCTGAACCAAGGGCATATATAAAACTTAATGGCAGTATTACACCATATATCAAAGCGAGGCACTAGACAGGGATGCCCCTATCACCTTTGTTATTTGCCATCTATGTTGAGCCCTTGGCTATGATGCTTAGAAAATCAAAAAAAATTAAGGGCATTCAGCTGCGCATTCAATTGTGGAAGTTGGCTTTATATGCAGATGACATTTTATTGTCAGTAGCGGATCCAGAGTCCTCTATTCCAGCAATATGGGAGATACTTGAGCAATTTGCTAAATTCTCTGGATATAAAATAAATTCTTCTAAGACAGAAGTTCTTGCCTTTCATTTCTCCCCCTCACAGACACTGAAGGGCAGTTTGCCTCTTTGCTGGACTAGCATCAAGATAAAATATCTAGGCATACAGTTACCAAACCAATTAATGCATCTCACTATGGTAAACTATGAACCTTTAACACAAAAAATAGAGTCTGATCTACATCAGTGGTCCCAATTTCATTTATCATTATATTGTAAGGTGGATCTTATTAGGATGAATATTCTTCCAAGGCTGCTATATCTTTTACAGACCATACCGATGATGCCAGATGGAATGTACTTTCCCTCCTGGAATAAGTCTTTGGCGAGATTTGTCTGGGCCGGGAAAAAAAACCCGAATCAAGTGGTTCACATTAATGTTACCAAAAAATAAGGGAGGTTTAAATATGCCTGATCTTCAGATGTATGCAAATGCTACAATGATAGCTCAAGTTTTCAGTTCGAATAACCCAAAATATGGCATACCATGGAAGAACTTAGAATTCACCCTTAATGGGGTAAGGAAGGGGAGTGAACTTTTACAAATGCTATATGCCCCAGTAAATAAAAGACCTAGACATATTTATAGTACAAATTCTACTATGGAGACTTGGAAGAGAATCATCCATCTAAGAGAGCTGGAACCAGTAGGTCCCGATTTTAATTTGTTAAATTTCAGAATCCAAACTCTTACTTTGGAACAGGAGGGTACTTTGGCTCAATGGAGACAAAAATGTTTTAAGTTTATGTTCCAATTGGTGGATGCCAGGGGGATCCTCTCATTTACTAAACTTCAAGGAATATGCATAGTAGACTCTCAGATTCACCCCCTTTATTGCTTACTTTAGCCATGACCAAGGGGAGAGGACAGTTGTGGCCCCACTTTGTGGGACTAATATACAGGGGTTTGAGGGAATTATCAAAAAATTCAACTCAGGGAATTCGAAATGCCTGGAATAAAGAGCTTCCACTCCAGGTATCAAAGGAAGATTGGGAAAAGTATACTGAATTCTCAGTGGGACTTTTGGGAGACCCCTACTGGTGAGAATTTGCCTGGAAAGTTAGAAATAGGTTTTTCTATACTCCAGCCAAGACTGGCCAGGTTCTCATCAGGGACATTAAGCAATTGCTGGAGAGATTGTGGAGAAATATCTACGGATCAGTTTCATGTTTTTTGGGTCTGCCCGAGGTTAGCAGGTTACTGGAGAGATATTTTAGAGGCATTAAAAGAATTGGTAGATGTTGAAGCAGTATTGACTTCTGAGCTAGTACTACTCTTAATTCCGCCAGAGGGTCTCCCAATACCCAGAGGATCACTGTTAATCACTTATATGCTGGCAGCTAAAAAAGAAGTTACTAGAAACTGGGGGAAGAAGATGTCTCCAAACATACAGAATTGGCAGGGAATAATGGGAGAAATTTATGTATTAGAGAGATTAATAGCTAAAAGCACAGATAAATGGTCTGTATTTGAGCTTAAATGGAGGAAATGGATTCTGTATATTTCATCTTTAGATCCTACTTTTGTACCTTAGAAACATATCGACTCTGATGATGGTTTATGTAAATATCTTAGTGTTTATGATATGAATTGCTTTGTAAAATATGTAAGTAGTCCTGAGACCCTTGACTAATGTATCGATACGTATCTGACTGATGTAGTTATGTACTGTCCTAACTTATACACTGTAAAAATTGTCCTATGATTTTGCAAATGAAAATATAATAAATATATAGTATAAAAAAAAAGAAATTGATCTTGGGAAGCTTTTGCGACGCCAATATCTTCATATCCCAGAGATCCCTATAGATTTAACCCCTTCGGTACAGCCCTCATTCGAGACCCTTTCACAGATGGTATGGAAGAATCCGGCTGTCATTCCTTTCATGACTAAGTCCATGGATAGGAAGTATGCTCCTCCCAAGGATCATCCTATTTTGGCCTCACAAGCCTTTGCTGATGCCATTGTGATCTTGGCAGAGAATAATAAAGCTCAAGGATCTATGGCCCGACCAATAAACAGAATCTCGTAAGAGACACCTTGGGTAAGAGAGTCTTTGCTGCCTCAACCTTGGGCATGCTCACTGCCAACTACCAGGACTATTTTAATCAATATGAGTATGTACTTTGGCATTCCCTCAAAAAAATGGTGGAAGCTCTGCCCGAATTGGAAGCTAGCTCAGAGTTGCTTCACACCATAACTAGGGGTATTGAATCCAATAAGCAACAGGTTAAAGCTGCAATCAATGCTTTCGGTACCGCCTCCCAGGCAGCGGCTGGCATCTGCATACACCGCCACTCTTGGCTACGTACTTTGGGCTTCACAAACAACGCCCAGCAGCAAGTTATGGCCTTACCCTTTGACGGTATGTATCTGTTCGGACCTCAGGTGGAGCAAACCCTGGAGGCCACACAGAAGACTAGGTCTGCTATTAAGACGGCTAGACCTACACCCATACTAGATGTCCTATCAGACGTCCAGTCGCAGCCTGGGACGTTAACCTTGTGCTAGACATACTCATCCATAAACCTTTCGAGCCTCTAGCTACTTGCAACTTGAAGTTCCTTACTCGGAAAACGGCCTTCCTGGTGGCCATTACTTCGGCCCGTAGAGTTTCCGAAATACATGCACTGGTCACAGACACCACCACCCCCACCCCCCACCCCTGCACACTGTATTTCACAAGGACAAAGTAGTTCTTAGGACTCATACTAAGTTTCCTCCCTGAGGTTGTCTCAGAATTCCATCTAAACCAACCTTTGGTCCTTCCTACCTACTTTGCTAACTTCCAGAATGAAGGGGAGCATACCCTTCATTCTCTGGATGTTAAGAGAGCATTGCAGTTCTATCTAGATAGAGCAAAGGAAATTTGCAAGGCTCAACAACTATTTGTTTCTTTCAGTGAGACCCGGCTGGGTCAACCTGTCGCTAAAGATGTATTTCAGCATGGCTGGTGGCTTGCCTTCGCCCTGCTATTCTATGGCACAGGTCAAGCTGGAAGGCAGAGTATATGCTAACTCTGCCAGAGCAGTCGCGGCATCTCTGGCAGAAATCCCAATGTGCCCATCGCAGATATTTGCAATGCAGCCTCTTGGAGCTCTGTGCATACTTTCATTAAGCATTGCGCCTTGGATGTCCATGCTAGATGATATCTGTCGTTTGGCAGGACCATTCTTAACGGACTTCTGTCCTATGTATGTGAGCTCCTTATCTCCTGTCGCCCGTGTCAGGGGTTTATTTAGCTCAGTACTCTCCCATTAGTGTGAATGAGTGGTGGAGACTTTATGTCCAGGAGGATATGGAAATTACGTACCTACCGTAATTCTTGATCTTCTTGGATGGAGTCTCCACCACTCATTCACACACCCACCCACCATCCCTCGAGCTCATTTTCTGTTTTTGACTTCACTCCCTCAATGACTGAGCTATGAAGTCTTTATTGTTGACTCTTCTTTCATGGGTCAGTCGGACTGTCTTATGTCCGATTTTTAGTTTAGTCCTTCTAGGTTAGTTACGCTGCACCTCCTCGGAAAAAAGGGTACTGAGGTGGTTGAAGAGTTGACGCCGAGATAGTCATTACCACATGAGCCGAGGCTCATGGTGCCGCTCCTCGTGGCTGCATCTTGGGTGCCGGCCCTTTTGAAAAAGTTTGCTCCCGCTGGGTCCTAGCACCTCCGGCGAACTTCCATTAGTGTGAATGAGTGGTGGAGACTCCGTCCAAGAAGATTAAGAATTACTGTAGGTATGTAATTTCCATTTCTTCCCTTTCCCTCTTTCTTCCTTTCCCTTTTCTGTTCGTCCCTCAGAGCTGCCGAAGGAAGGAGACCTTCCAGTTCCTTAAGGTAGGATCTTTCTCTTTCCTGTCCTCTTTTGGCTTATTCCTTTTTCAGTTTGTTTCCTTTCCTTTTACTATCCCTCGGCTCTCTTGCCTTGCTCTTATTCTTCTATTCTTTTATTTCGCTCTCAGGCTTACAGAACTGGGATGGAAGAGGAGTCTGCGGCGCCTAACGGACGTCCCTCGTGCATCACGTAGTGCGTCGCTCTCATGGGCGGTGCCCTCGGTGCCGACTCCTCCC
Organism: Neoceratodus forsteri; assembly: GCA_016271365.2. Lineage (NCBI taxonomy): Eukaryota > Metazoa > Chordata > Ceratodontiformes > Ceratodontidae > Neoceratodus > Neoceratodus forsteri. Next base: position 114,439,547 of record JADMNL010000022.1, read on the forward strand.
TCAAAAAAAAAAAACTGAAGCAGGTGCATGCCTCCGGCTTACACCCAGCAGTAATGAATGGTGAAGATACAAGAGAAAATCAGCAATTACGGCAGGTACCTAATTTTCATTTCTCGGCACCGCTCTGTTCGGTGCCGGGGGTGTTGATGGCGCCGCATAGTTTCCAGAGGTTTTCGACTCTTCTTCCTCCTGGTTTTCATTCCATTCCTGTCCATACAGTACCCCCTGGACTGTCAGGAGATGACATTGAACCTGATCCTGATCTTCGGCTGGGTGATGATGTTGATGCCGATTCTGCCCCATGATGCAGGGATCAAGCCTCCTGCAGAGCCTGTGGTGGAAGACCTTTTCTTTAAGGCTCTGCTCAAGCATTTAAATTCTACTCTTTCTCTCCATGGAAATCAATCCTGCACTTCCAGTGTCTGCATGTTCCAGAAATCCCTATAGATTTAACCCCTCTGGTACAACCCTCTTTCGAGACTCTTTCCCAGATAGTGTGGAAGAATTCGGCTCTTACTCCCTCTGTGGCCAAGTCCATTGATAGGAAATATGCCCCTCCCAAGGATCGCCCCATCTTGGCCTTACAGGCCTTTGCTGATACCATAGTAGTCCTGGCAGAGAATGATAAGGCTGTCCTTCCTCAGGAATCCAGAGCCCATCCTATAAACAAAGAATCTTGCAAGATCGACACCTTGGGTAAGCGATTCTTTGCTGCCTCAACTCTGTGCATGCATATTGCTAGTTACCAGGGTTATTTTTCTCAATACAAATATGTTCTTTGGCATTCACTCAAAGCAATGGTAGAAGCTCTGCCCGAGTTGGAGGTTAACTCCGAGCTACTACAGATCATAACTAGAGGTATCAAGTCCAATAATCAACAGATTAAAGCTTCAGTGGATGCTTTTGATGCTGCTTCCAGAGCATCGGCAGCTGGCATTTGCACCTGTCACCATTTCTGGCTGCGTACTTCAGGCTTTACGAATGATGCCCAACAAAAAGCCATGGCCTTACCCTTCAACGGTATGTTATCTTTTTGGGCCTCAGGTGGAGTAACCACTAGAGGCTACTCAGAAGACTAGGTCTGCCATTAAGACAGCTGGAGCCCCACCCACTCCCTCTCAAGGAGGTGGGAACAAGCGTCAGTTTCACAACCGTCAGTCCTTTCTGGTTCCAAAGAAAACTGGCGGCATGTGCACTATTCTCGATCTCAGAAAGTTGAACAAATTCCTCGACAAGGAAAAGTTCAAGATGATATCACTCGGTACCCTGCTACCTTTGCTTCATTAACACGATTGGCTAGTCTCCCTGGACATGCAGGATGCCTACCAACACATTCTCATACACCCAAAACACCACAAATACCTAAAGTTCGTGAGGGCAGAAGGAGCAATATTCTATAGATGGCCTGCTTCATCAGAGAGAACAGCTCAGTTCCAGCTCTCTCGATGCAGCGGATGCTGGATCTCATGGCATCCTCGGTGTTCACTGTGCCCTTGGCTCGTCTCCACATGAGAACTTCTCAGTAGATGCTCAGTACTCTGTGGTCACCAACCACTCATCCTCAGTCCTTCTCATCAAGGTGACAGAGCCTCTGAAATGGTCCCTCACCTGGTGGTCTCAGGAGGACAACCTTCTGGAAGGATATCCCTTCACCCCTCTGGATCATCAGATCTCCAGTACCCCAGATGCGTCCATGGTGGGTTGGGGAGCTCACTGCCAGGATCTCCACACCCTGGGCACGTGGACTCAGGATGAGTCTCAACTCCCCATAAAAGTTCTGGAAATGAGTGCCGTCCTCTACGCAATCCTGGCTTTGAAGGACATATTCTGTCACAAGGCCATTCTCCTTCAAATGGACAACACGTTAGTGATGCATTGCATCAACAAACAAGGTGGTGCACATTCTTGCCCATTATGCAGGGAGGCTATGAGAGAGTGGGAATGTTGCCTGGAACACAAGGCTCTGATTCAAGCAGTTTATCTGCCAGGAGTACAAAGCAAACTGGCGGACCATCTCAGCAGAACGAAGACATAGCCTCACAAGTAGTATCTTGATTTAACCGTTGTTCAGTCATTCTTCAGAGAATGGGTAACTCCGGACCTGGACTTTTTTGCGTCCCCACACAGTGCAAAGTTGCCTCTCTTCTGCTCCAGAAATCCAGGACATGGCATTTTTTTCTCAGGATGCATTCATCCTGCAGTGGACAAAACTCTTTCTTTATGCATTTCCTCCTCCTCCCTTAGTTCAGAGAGTACTACTCAAATTGGAGGCACGGGAGCAGAATGATTCTCATTGCCCCACTCTGGCCTTGTCAGATCTGGTTTCTTCTGATCAACAGACTGTCGGAAACCTCTCCGAAACTGCTTCCCCATCAGACAAACCTTCTTACTCAGGGTCTGGTAATTCATCCCAACCTGAGGCCTCTTCACCTCCATGCCTGGATCCTGAGGAGATAGAGGTGATCAGGTTTGCTGTTTCTTGTAGAATTTCAGATATCTGTTTAGCTGCACGCAAGCCAGCTACCAGAAAAATGTGAAATCCTCCTGGAATCCTTTTTTCCTGCCCATCAAATAGTCTTGGAGTATTTCTTAGACCGCTCAAACTCAGGTCTGCAGTACTCTACAGTCAAGGTTTATCTTTGTGCAATTTCTGCATATCATGAGCCAGTAATTTCCATGTCTCTGGCTCAGTTACCTATAGTTAAGAGGTTTCTTAAAGGCATTCTGCATACCAGACCTCCTATTAGATGTCTAGATGCAGCCTGGGGTATTAACCTTGTGCTAGACATGCTCACTCGTAAACCTTTTGAGCCTCTATCTACTTGTGAGTTGAAATTCCTCAGTTGGAAGATGGCCTTCCTGGTGGCCATTACTTCTGCTCGTAGGGTATCCAAAATACCGCCTTGGTCACAGGACCCCAGTACTGTATTTCATAAGGACATAGTAGTTTTTAGGACTCATCTAAGTTGCTTCCTAAAGTTGTCTCAGAATTTCATCTGAATCTACCTTTAGTCCTTCTTACCTACTTTGCTGACTTCCAGAATGAGGGAGAGCATACCCTTCATTATCTGGAGGTAAAGAGAGCTTTGTGGTTCTATGTGGACAGAACGAAAGAAATTTGCAATGCTCAGCAACTGTTTGTCTCCTTCAGCACGACCTGGCTGGGTCAGTCTTTTGTTATCAGGTGCATTTCAATGTGGTTGGTGGCATGCCTTCGCCACTGTTACTCCATGGCACAGGTCAAGCTGGAAGGCAGAGTGTACGCTCATTCTACCAGCACAGTTGCGGCATCTTTGGCAGAAATTCGTAATGTTCCCATTGCAGACATTTGCAATGCAGCTACCTAGTGCTCCGTGCACACTTTTGTTAAGCACAATGCCTTTGACGTCTATGCCAGACAGCATCAGTCCTTTGGCAGGACAATTCTTAAGGGACTTCTGTCCTAAAAAGTGAGCTCCTCTCTCCTGCCGCCGGTCTCAGGGAATTATTTTAGCTCGGTACTCTCCCATTAGTGTGAATGAGTGGTGGAGACTTTATGTCCAGGAAGATATGGAAATGACATACCTACTGTAATTCTTGATCTTCTTGGATGAAGTCTCCTCCACTCATTCACATGCCCGCCGGCCATCCCCCAAGCTCATGTCTCTGTTTATGGTCTTCACTCCTTCAATCATTGGGCTGTGAAGACTTGGTTATTCGACCCTTTTTACATGGGTCATTCAGACTATCTTATGTCCGATATCTAGGTTAGTCCTCTCTAGGTTAGTTATGCTGCACCTCCTCGGGAAAAAAGGTACTGAGGCAGTTGGAGGTCGATGCTGAGATAGTCTATACCGCGCAGTCCTGACTCATGGTGCCGCTTCCTCGCAGCTCAACTCGGCACTGGCCCTCCTGAAAAAGTTGGCTCCCGCTGGGTCCTAGCACCTCCGGCGTACTCCCATTAGTGTGAATCAGTGGTGGAGACTTCGTCCAAGAAGATCAAGAATTATGGTAGCTACATAATTTCCATTACAGTATCGTCACTCTGAACCAGATACTACTGTCTCTGGAGCAGGGCATGTGGTTCTGCTCTTTGAACCTCCAGGACACGTTCTTACACATTCCAGTCCATCTGTTCCACTGGCGGCCCCTCCTGTTCCATGCAGAAGGGGTTCTATACCTGTTCCAGGTCATGCCTTTCAGCCTCTTATCAGCTCCCAGGATTTTCAACAAGCGCATGGAAATAGTGGCTGCATTCCTGAGGCGCCAAGGGGTCAGAGTTTACCCCTACCTGGATGACTGGCCAATAGCCATTATATCCGAGGAGGCTGTGGAGCCTTTGAGCTAGTGAGTTGCTCAAGCTCTGTCTTATTTTTTTCCCACTTTCATCAGTAGTTACAGTAAGTACATTACTTTTATTTCTCAGTCATCAGGGAGTAGGGTTCAGTGAGTGTTTGCTACACCCGTGGGTTGTGTTCCACGTGTCCTCAGCATGGATTAAATGAACCCCGTCAGTGGTTCTGTTTGCTTCCTGGGAAAACGAGTCTGAGACTGTTCTGTGTTCATGCCCATCAGCAGGATGCGCTTCAGGGCGATGCATTCTCTTGATTCTGGGTCCTGTATGCCTTCTCTCTTTATTTCCTTTGGTCCATGAGGTGGACCTCAAGGTGTGGAAAGTTCTTCAGCATTCCCTAATAACCATTTGGATTTGAAAATCTCTGCTGTTCAATAGTTTAATTTCATTTTTTTATTAATTGCATTTTTTATTTGTGTCAACAGGATGACTATTTGGTATCAGTTAGTACAGACGGCACTCTGCGAGTGTGGACAGCCGCTGGAGCTGCAGTCTCCAGCATCCCAGCTCACTCAGTCAGGATCAACCAGTGTACAATCTTCAGGAAAAGCCGCCCACAGCTTCTGGAAAAAGAAGATGCAGGAGGTGAGGTTCATTTTCTTAGATGTGTAATAATTTCCTAGCATTGTAGCTGATTATTGTACTGTTATGCATGGATTTTCATCAGTGACCCGTGATATGAGCAAATCAGTATGAGTGAGTGAATTTGGGCGATGTCAAAATGGCGATTGTAAAATGGGCTATGTGTACTTAATAGCCCATAGGAAGTATAGCGAGATTGCGTGTGTAGGGAGTTCTGCAGTATACAGGGGTACGTTGGGTGAGTCAGTCCCGAGCTGGCCGTCTGGTATAGTGGTTAGAGATACTACCTGTGTCTCTGACGGACCCGGTTTCGGGAATGGCTATAGGTTGTTTTTTTTTTTTTTGTGCCGACTTTAGCCACCTCTCAAGTTTCCCCTTTCCCCCATTGTCATGCTTCCCTCCCAGAGTTGACTATATTAGAAATGGGGGGCATGGGGGCACAGCCCCCCGTATTAAATACAAAGTTCTCATGACATCAGGAACCTCTCAAGCTTTGCTCCTGAGATCACTATAATGATTTCAGAACCACTCAATTAAAACAGCCTTTTTTTGCATGGTTACCTATGCATTATTCTGTTTATGATGCATGTTCATTACCATCTTACTCCTGTCACACAACAGAGAAGGGTTTGTCTCAGTGTTGAAATTCTCTGTAACAGCTTTCATGTGTATTGTCTACTTTATGTGACCCCTTTCAGTACTCTTATTGGTTACTGAGTTTGTTGTGTATTTCAGAGAAAGAAACATGGCAGCCAGAAGAATTGATGGTTGCCACTGCAAGTGATGATGGGATTGTGAGAACGTGGCGTCCCCTGTTGGTGAGTATGTGAGACTGCATTTCTGAATACTGATAAGCATTAACTATATAACTGAGGTTTATACTAGCATATTGTCTTGTGTCCCTCTGAAGGCTTTGAAACTTGAAGTAGCACTCATCCTTAATTTTGGGATGCCATTGGAATGCATGACCAGTAGGCAATGTTGTGTGCTTTCTCATGGTCTTGTAAGTTGAGCCATTCATGACAAAGAAATGAAACCAGAAGTTAAACCTGTCTACATTGTTTTCAAAATAAACTTTTGTATCATCTGATCTTCCCCAAATTAATCTTCATCATTCATTACTAAATGGAGTCCAAACTGTGGAGCAGAGGGGGTCCCGTCCCCGATGGCTCGTTTAGAGTCGGGGGAGGTTCAGGGGTGGAGTCCAGAGACCGTGTCTTGGCATCCTGAATGCATTGATGCCCTCCGGAAGTTGGGGGGTCTCTCCCCAACTGTGCCGCGCGTATAATTAGCGTACAGTAGTCCATGGAGAAACATGCATCATGCTCGTCCATCATGTTGCAGGGACTCAGACAGGAAAAGCAACGGTCGTGGGGGTCCATAACGGTCATGCAGTTGCCACAGGGGCACTGGCGCATAGCGGCAACTCCCACGCATTTCGATTTAGAACTGTGCCCCGACCCCAACATACCATCATGTGAAAAAAATTATAAAAAGGGGGGACTTTAACCAAAGAAACCCTCAGTGCTGCAATAAAATAAGAAAGAAAGAATAAACTCCAGAACCGGAATGGTACCGGTACTCACGGTGCCGGATCAAAGATGAGGCCTAACGGACTTTGAATGTGACGCAGAACTTGCTTGAAGGCAGTCTCCTCTCACAGGATCCTTCCTCAACGGTGGTAAAACAGAACTGAGGATTGAGAGGAGTCGGCGGTGGTTACTGGCCAACCCGCAAGCACCATGTAGAATACTGGCCTCATGGGCAGCGCCGTCCCATCATCGACGACTCCAGCTCAAAAAATTTTTTAAGAGGGAGTGCTCTTTTATTTCCTGAGCAGGGTCCTGACCTCCGGTAAGACCCATTTAGTAATGAATGGTGAAGGTATTTTGGAAGCTCAATAATTATAGTAATTACATCTCCTCTGCTCTTGAATTCTTAGCCAGATGGTTTCAGCCACATTTGTGGTTTGTTGGGCATAGCTTCACATGAGACCTGTTTAGTGGTTCTGACAAAATAACAAAGAAGCTGCTTGAAAACCAAAGGAAAGCTGTAAGTGTAGGGATGGCAGTCAGAGGCAGAACATGAGAAGGTGTGAAAAGGGGTCCATTCTAGTTATGGAGGATATCAGAGCCCAGTAGCCCCATAGTCAACTATTGGAAGGCTCTAAAAGCTGAACCATTTAACTGTGAGGTCAGATAAGCCAACTGTCAAGGGCTTTCACCAAGCCCACGGAGATGTGGGCAACATTGTAGCAGGCTTTCATCAGGTCTGCAAAGATGTGGTCAGGTGGTGAGGAGGCCCTGGTCCTTCTCCCTGGGGATACAATCAGTGAGCCTGAGTAAGGAGGATGCCATAGAGTGGGATTGTCTAAAGCCAGGCTGGAATGGGGTTAGGAAGGAGGAGTTGAGGAAAGGGAAGAGTTGGAAATGACCAATAGTTCAAGGATTTTGGCCAAGGAACGTGGGAGCTGAGACAGGCACCAGGAACCCCACCACTGAGGAATGAGAGGCTGAGGAGGTCAGAGATTCAAGACTCCTAGGGCTGTTGCCATTGGAGGCATCGAGTGCCACCAGGGCCTTGGGAGCAACTGCCAGAGAGACAGAGGTGAAGGAGAAAGTGAAGGAAGACTGGTGAAGGTGAAGAGGAGGAGGGAGTACCTATAGGACACAAGTGGTGAAAAAGTTGCTGAAGGTGGAGGCAACCTCAGTAGGGTCAAAAACCATGGAACTCCCAAGTTTGAGGACCAGGGATGTCGATCTGGATGGACAGATTGAAAAGGGAGTGAGTAAACTGCCAGAACTTTGAGGGATAGATGGAGTTGTTCTGGAGTTTGAAAGAAATGCAACAATAGTAGTCGAAGTAAAATTTTTTAATTTTTTTATTTTAGTCTTTGGTAACTGGGTAAGGCTCACTAGGCACAAGTGCCTGTTTACAGGGGCAACCTGGGAGCAATGGGCAGTTAAGTGATTTGCTCAGAGTCACATAGTATGTAAGTGGAGATTGTGAGAGTCAAACCCAGGTCTGGTCTGCTGGATGTACCAAGCTCGTTCACAGCTCATTACTCCAACCTCTAGGCTATACTGCTAGCCCAAGTAAGAGGATCAGGGGAGGGGGGCAGAGCTACATGGAATTCTAGTTGCATGAACTCTGCATTGCGTGGACTTGATACACTCTAATGGCCTTTCTGTGCTGGTAGTGTCATATGTTCGTATGTTTGTATTGATATGCGTAAAATATGTTTTATTTATTTGATTCTATAACCAGGTAAATACACTGGGCCACGTGGCCCTTTTACAGGCATGACTCAAACAAGATGGTTCAACATGTGAACAGTTTTAGTAATACAAAAGAACAAAACACATTCATTCAAACCATTTACAACCAGTAATACTGTGCAAATATTGCTTTAGACATGCTTTGAACAATCCAACAGCTTGAATTTGTCTGACGTCTGAATGAATAAAATAGATTCTTGCCCCATACTAGTTTTATACAAGGAAATTCCTAATGTGGGTACATCATTCAACCTTAATTCAGACCTATGCTTTTAATGTTTATCATATTGGCCACTATGCCCTCAAATCTTTTACTAATAGTTCAATGGGCAAATATACCTATAACCCCCTAGATGGCGCTATCCCAGGGGCTACTACCCCTGCCTGATTTGCCACTAACAGGTTGAGGGGCCTGGATCCGATGGCGGGTGCCTCCACCCAGAGGTCAGGGTTTGCAATAGTTAAACTAACTTGGTCACAGCCCTCTGGGACACTGCAACCCCTCTTTCTTCCCACTAGTGGCCCACACAGTATATCAGAATTACCTTCACAGTATACACTTACCCCCAGGACTGGTTCAGGCACTGGGACCCCCCTGTAAAATAAGAAGATACAGTGCAACAATCACAGTACAATACTTTAACATAAACAAATACCTCAGGCAGTATAACTTTGCTGAAACAAGCAGCTCTGATTTATTTAGGGGATATAACAAGGACAGGGGAAATCAGGTTAATTAGCTTATCACTTTACTCATCTACCTATGGCTCTGTGCACAGGCCTATCCCTACCAGTTACTGTTCCTGGGTACCCAAGCCCTAGTGGCTAGTCCAAACTGTGGCAGCTGGTAGGGGCCCTTTCACACAGAGAAAAGAAAAATGAGTTAAACAGTCAGCGGTACAGTAATTCCATTTGGATTCAATGTGGCAATTCAACAGGGAGCGACCCTGAATTAGTACTCACGACCTCCAAACAAGATAGGGTCCGTCAATGTCAGCAGGGCTACTCTTGAGCTCCACGAGACTCCTCACACATTTATATGACAGACTGCAACAGGCAAAAGTCCTTTAATGGCAGCAGGATTCACTTGAGCTACACAAGCCTCCTCACACATTTATATGGTAAACAGTAACAGGCAAAAGTCCTTTAATGGCAGCAGGATTCACTTGAGCTACACAAGCCTCTTCACACATTTATATGGTAAACAGTAACAGGCAAAAGTTATTTAATGGCAGCAGGATTCACTTGAGCTACACAAGCCTCCTCACACATTTATATGGTAAACAGTCACAGGCAAAAGTCCTTTAATGGAAGCAGGATTCACTTGAGCTACACAAGCCTCCTCACACATTTATATGGTAAAAAAAAAAGTACTATACCAGGCAGGCTGCTTCTCTATCCCGATCGCAATTACTGCACAATACCGGAGAACACACAGCAGATTCAGTTCCTGACAGACCGAGCAATTCAGCAATGTCTCCAGTCTTCTACAGGGTGAGCCTGGTTTCTACTCTTCAGATATCCTTTGATTCTCTTCACAGGGCCAGTTCAGTCCTAACAAGCAGTTACACAAGCTGCAGACCGAACTCGGGGTCTTACACGCGTTCCGACTAAAACTGCACATCCAAAAAGCACAGGGCTCCTTCCCTCTTCACTGCCAGAGCTCAACTGAAACTCAGCAGACAAAACCGGCGCTTCCTTTGAGTTCCTCCCAGTTCTGGCTGGATTGGCTGTCACTCACAATAGACTGCCCTGTTGGTCCAAAAAGGCGCCGAAGTCCAAACTACATCTCCCAGAGTCACTGCCCATACAATCCTCTTGTGGCTGGCTCAGATTACGAGTCCAAGTTTTGATTCGTCCAAGACACCATTTTAGAGCTACCTTAACCCACAGTGATTGGTCCAGTTCAGCAGTTCAAAACTAGAATGGGGAACTAGGCAAACACAGTTCTGACTGCAAAGAAAGCAGGTTAGACAAACTGTATCTTCATTATTACTCTAAATGATTTCTGGCACAGTTACATCTTTCAGATAGGTTCCCTTTGCACTCCTAGTGACTGCAAAAATGGAGTGAATTGGCAGCAGCTTGAGTGGTACTCAAGCAGAGAAACACACAGTCCCCCCATACAAACTAATTATGTTTGCAAGCAGACAGCTCTTAAAGAGACAGTACCAGAGGCTCTAAAAACACTCACAGATAAATGGCTTAAACGCCAAACACCATTCAGGCTTGGAGCATTCAAGCAAACTCCTGGAAGTCTTTTGGGAACCCCCATTTGCAGGGGGTAACATACCAATAATATTTAAAAGAGCCCCTGACACCATTAGGAAAACTTGAAAAAATATTGTGAGGTTTAGACACAATTTAGATTATATTTCAAACATTTCCTATAAATCTTTCCTTTTTTTTTCTTTATTCCTGAGTATAGTTGTATGAAAGAGAATTACTGTCCCTTGGACTTTACCTTTCTTTCTGCTTTCCTACACCTGACATCATAAGCCCCTGTTTATGGCTTCATAATCTCCACAGCAACAGACTGTGATGTCATAAACAGAACTGTGATGTCAGGTATAGGCAAGCAGCCAGAACAGATAGGGCAGCAATCCTGTTTACATGCAAATGTCCTTAGTGATAAAAAAGTAAGGGTGAAAATTACATGAAAAAAATATTAAATATAAGCTAAGCTGTGTCTAAATACTACATTTTTTCAAAGTTGTCAAAATGGTGTCAGGAGCTCTGTCATTGTTGTCAATTAGAAAGCAGTTTAACTTTTCACACATAGTAAAATTATGTTCCAGATGTCTGACTCTAAGAAACATACAGTTTGTCAGCAGAAAAGGACCTCTAGGCCCACCTAGTCAGCCCAAGGGTTCCCTGTCTGTTGTATCTCCACCGAACCAAACTGGTCTCTGGGGACCCTCCCCCTCCCTGTTTCTGTGCTCCTGTGTCTATCCCATGCATGCTTGAAGCCTTTCACCATTCTGTCTTCCATAACTTTGACTGGTGGTCATTTCCATGCTTCTACCACCCTTTCTCTGTAGAAGTATTTCTTTGCCATCTTTCTGAAATCCTCCCCCGCCAATTTAAATGCATGCCCTAGTACTGCAGCTCATTCTCTTTTGGAAGAGGCTCACTCTCCGACTCTACTCACCTCTGTAAGGTACTTGAATGTCTCGATCATGTCATCCCCTTGCTGTCCTGACCTCCAGATTGTACATATTGGGATTACTCAGTCTCTCCTCATGGAGTTTCCCTTGCAACCCATGCACCATCTTGGTTGCCCCACTCTGGACTGCCTCCACCCTGTCTGTCTTTCTTTATTATTCTGTAGAGCTTATTCTCCTCTAATGGTCAGGGCGGCTGCTCAGCTCTGTCTCACCTCTTCATCAGGGCAGAACTTGACTCCCTACAGACCAAGGCCCGACTCCCAGCGGACCGCGCAGCAGATCTTACCTGCTTTGCCTGATCATTTCCAGTTAGGTGCTTGCACCCTGCTTGGAACTTCCTGCAGCTGTTGAGGTACATGGCATCCTGTACCAGCGTGGCCCAGTGGGCCCGCTGGCAGATGTGCCACGTGCAATGGGAGCTGGTCCACCACTGGTCTCAGGGCCTAGGTCACCTGGACCAGCCAGTCAGTCACAGTGACACAACCAGTGTGGATTGCCATCCATAGAAACATAGAAACATAGAAGTTGACGGCTGATAAGGACCGCAAGGCCCATCCAGTCTGCCCATTTCTTTTTCTACCTTATAAATGTGCCATCGGCCTTTGCTATGTCAGTGACCTATCTATTCATAGTCATTTGTATTGCTCCCTTATGCCTATCCCATGCCTGTTTGAAGCCCTGCACTGTATTCATAGCCTACTTACTTGTGGTAAGCCATTCCATGCATCTACCACCTTTCTGTGAAAAAGAATTCCTCACATTCCCCTTAATCGGCCTCCCTCTAATCTCATGCTGTGTCCTCTTGTCCTGCTATTTTCTTATATTTAAACATGTTAGACTCTTTCACCTTGTTTATGCCCTTAAGGTGTTTAATGTCTCGATCATATCACCTCTCTCCCTCCTTTGCTCAAGGGTATACATATTGACTCCGTTAATCTGTCCTCATATGTCTTCTGATGCAGTCCCTGCACCATTTTGGTTGCCCTTCTCTGGACTGCCTCAATTTGGTTAATGTCCTTGTGAAGGTGTGGCCTCCAATACTGCAGTACTCCAGATGGGGCCTAACCAATGTCTTGTACAGAGGATTATTACCTCCCTCTTACGACTTGTGATACCCCTACTAATCACCTAACACCCCTAGCCTTACCTACTGCTTTAGAGGTCTGCTTGGATGATTTCAGGTCATCAGTGATGATGATGCCCAAGTCTCTTTCTTCCTTTGTGACTGCTAGCAACTCCCTCCCAGCCTATAAGTGGCTTCAGGGTTTCTCTTCCCTATGTGCATGATTTTGCACTTTGCATTAAATCCCAGTTGCCACTCTTCTGACCATTCTGCTAGTTTATCCAGATCTCTTCTCATTCTGCCCACCCCATCTGGATCATCTACTCTGTTGCAGATCTTGGTGTCATCTGCAAACAGACAAGCCTTACCCTCTAGTCCATCTGCTAGGTCACTAATGAAGATGTTGAATAGGACTGGCCCCAGGACTGATCCCTGAGGTACCACTTGTGACTTGCATCTCTTCTGACTGTATACCATTTACCACCACTCTCTGTTTCTGCCAGTCAACCAGTTTGCCACCCAGTTGACCAACTTCTACTACGAGCCTACCTAGCTTATTTATCAATCTTCTGTGGAACAGTGTCAAAAGCTTTGCTGAAGTCAAGGTAAGTGACATCAACTGCTCCCCTTGGTCCACCACTCTGGTTACCCAGTCAAAGAAATCTATGAGATTAGTTTGACAGGACCTTCCTTTGTAAACCCATGCTGTCTTGGATCCTGTGCCCTATGGATTCCAGGTGTTGCACTATCCTTTCCTTAAGGAGTGCTTCCATAATCTTGCCCACTACTGAGGTAAGACTGACCGGTCTGTAGTTCCCCGCCTCCTCCCTGCTACCACTCTTGTGGAGTGGGATCACATGAGCCCTTCTCCAGTCTTCTGGGACCTCTCCTGTGCTCAGAGACTCACTAAACAATTCTGCTAATGGCTCTGCTAGTTCCTCCTTTAGCTCCTTAAGTACCCTGGGATGTATGCCATCAGGTCCCATTGCCTTATCCACCCTGAGCTTAGCAAGCTCTTGTAGGACCCTTTCTTTTGTGAAGGGAGTAGTGCTCCAATCCAGTGGTGGTTCATTCTGGAACATCTCAAGGAAGGAGTCCCATTCATCGATCCAGAGCCAGCTATCACTCTGATGACTGATGCATCTCTGGTGAGATGGGTAGCACACCTGGCAGACCACAGGGCCTATGGGCGTGAACCTCAGGGAATCCTGTCACCACATCAACCTGCTGGAGCTCCATGCAGTGTGCCTTACTCTGATGGCATTCGCTCCATTGTATCAGGGGTCAGGTCGTGCAGGTTCAGACAGACAATACCACGACCGTGTACTACCTCAACAAGTAGGGTGGACGCATTCCCTCCAGTTGTGTCAGGAGGCCGTCTGCACCTGTTCCCTCGTGAGCAGCTTGGGTGCTGATGATTTGGCGACTCATAAAGCTGGAGCCTCCCAAAAAGTTTGCGGATGCCCTCAGCCAAGCGGGCAGTGCATCTCACGAGTGGTCTCTGCATCAGGAGGTGGTGGACCACCTTTTCTCCCAGTGCGGCACTCCCCAATTAACCTGTTTGCCTCCTGGGGGAATGCAAAGCTGAGGCTATTTTGTGTGCACCTCCCACAGTGTGGGACATTGTTGGGGAATGCCTTCACAAGGCCCTCGACCCCAGGCCTCTTTTATGCCTTTATTTCCCCTGATCCCGAGTGCTGATAAAGGTGCAGAGGGACAAGGCATACGTGATCCTGGTAACCCCAGACTGGCTGCGCTAGTTCTGGTACCCAGATCTTGTCAGCCTCAGCAGCAGGCCTCCATGGTGCTTGCCTCTACACCGGATCTGCTCTCCTGTCAGAAAAGGAAGGTTGTTTACCTCGTCCTTCAGTCCCTGCACCTGACAGCCTGATTCCTAAGTGGCTAGAGTAACAGGCTTTGGGTCTTTCCGAAGAGGTTCACCAGGTTCTGGAAGCAAACTGGAAAGAGTCGACCCGCCAGTGCTGTGCCTTCAGATGGAAGTGCTTTTCAATTTGGTGCCATGGCAGGGAGCTCGGGCCCCTGTCCTGCTACTTGGGTAACATTCTGGCCTACCTGTGGTTCCTCTCCCAGTGAGGCCTGAGGTAAATGACCCTTAAGGTGCATGTGGCAGCCATCTCTGCATACCAGGCGTGGGCTGGTATGTTGACAGTGGCACAGGAAAAAGTGGTTGAGCTCTTTTTTAAGGGCCTTGACCACCTGTCCCCACCGGTACGTGAACCACCACCACCTTGGGACATATTGCTGGTACTGGCAAAGCTAATCAGCAAGACATTTGAACCAATGCACAGGTATGATATCGCTCATCTGTCATGGAAGACCACCTTCTTGGTGGCTATCACCTCCGCCAGAAGGATCTGTGAGCACCAGGCATTCTCACTGGAGTCTCTGTATTTGGTTGTCTTCTGACCCAACCCGAAGTTCCTCCCGAAGGTTGTTTTGGAGTTCTGTCTTAACCAGGTGATCAGCCTCCTGGTGTACTTCACCAATCCAACCTTGGAGGCTGAGCACAGTCTCCGTACGCTGGATCTGAGGCGAGCGTTCTCTTACAGGGCTGGAGTTCGGGGAGAGGTTCACCAGCTTTTTGTCACCTACGCTGAAGCCATACCAGGCAGACTGGCAGATGATTGGCAGATGGGATTGTATCCTGCATCGACCTCTGCTATAGATTGGCTGGTAGGGACCCTCCGATAGAGCTTAGGGCTCATTCTTCCAGACATATCACTGCCTCAGGGGTTGCTTTCAGGGGTGTCACTATCCAGGAAATCTGCAGGGCTGCTACCTGGAAGTCAGCATACACTTTCATTTTTCATTACCACATCAACCTTGAGTCATGCAGCGATGCTGGTTTTGTGGCCTCAGTTGTCTGCTCCCTGTTTCCGGCATATGGGTGTACGCCATGCCCCCTCCTCCTAGAGAACTTCTAGGAGTCTGCCACAGTGTGGATACGTACACCATATTCACATCCCTGGAAATATGGGTTACTTGCTTGTAACAGTAGATCTTACTACGAGAGGGTTCCTTCAGTAGGTCATCACATATAGGACTGGCGCCACCCAGCGTCGGGCTGCACGGCAGACTTTTCTAGCAATACCTGATGGGGGACCCGCCACCCGATGTCACGTGACCGACGCCATCATGACCGTGTATAGTGGGCGGTCCCAACGCCTGCCCTCTAGTTCTTTCCCGCTGTCGCCTTGTGTCAGTTGCATTGCAGACTTCTACATAACGATCGTTGTGAAAGTTATCATATCATTTTATCCCTCACTGCTTTTTTCTCTAAAATTTGTGTTCTATTATTGATGTCTTCTCCCAAAAAGAAGTGCTCGTCCTGTGGCACACAGATCCCAAACAAAGATGGTCACCTCAAGTGCATCCACTGTTTAGGCCCGGACCATCCAATCTCCTCTTGCCCTGAGTGCCAGACCTTTAACCAGGCCACTAAAAAGAGGAGACAGCAAGCTTTGGAGGCCCATTTGCTAAAAACCTGCCTGGCTTCCCTTGACAGGAAGATGGACCATCTCAGAGATTCGTCTGAAAAATCTTCTCCTTCAGAGAAACATAAGGAGAAAACTAGGGAGCGTGCCCGCTTCATGGACGACGCCAGGCCCTCAATGAGCAAGGAATTGCTGCCGCCAAGAAAACCGGACGGTAAGTCTGGCAGAACTTCGGCGGATCAGTTTGGCGTCAGCTCCTCCGGCGACTACTGCACTGCTTCGCTGAGTCGCCCTCAGCTCCTCTGAGGAGACGCTGCTGCCTGTAAGTCATCTACCCAGGCAGGTACTCACCCAGCTCCGTCGATAAGCCGTCCGGGGGCTCCTCCCCCGACCGCCCAACCCCATCCGCTAAGTCAGACTTCTCTGACAACCACTCAGGTTCAGTTCCCTCATCGGGGCCTAACGGCACCTCACCCGACGTCCGGCAGAACTAGAGGGAGAAAGCTCCTCTCCCTCCTCCTCCTCCTTCCTCGCCCGTGCTCTCCAGTTCCCCAGCGGGTATGTCCGGCGATGGCAGCAGAGAGCCCATTGACCCTGTCGATGCCTCGGCTCCACAGTCCCCTTCTGGGGTCAAGGAGAAGGAGGCTCCTCCTTGGACTACAGGCCTGACTGTGGAGGCCCCTCCCCCGCCTTCCAGTGCCTCCTCTGACACCAGTTGTCCTGACGACAGTCCCGCAGCTGGGGCCGGCTGACCAGCCTTTGCCTTTGGCCCTGACACCAGATAGGTCGGGAGTTGGTCTCGGACCTGGAGACCAGGCTGCCACAACCGCAGTCTCCTAGATCCTCTTCCCCGAGCAGTTTGTCGATGGCCTCTGTCCACATCTCGGGGAAGACTTCACAGGATGTTTCCCTTCCGAATAACAGATGCCATCCTGTCAAGGAGGTGGACGATGATGAAGACAGCTCAGAGGGGAGGGAAGATTCCTCTGAGGAGGTGCCGGAGGAGACGAGAGGCAAGGTTTTGCCAAAGTCTCCACCAGAAGACCCTGCCTTCTTGGACCTCTTGAGGGCCATGAAGGACTATTTCGACTGGTAGTCAGAGGAACAGGACCCCATGAGACAGAGGCTCATAGAACACCTAGACTTAGAGTCTCAGTCTCCCCATCCCTATTCCTTCATGGATGGCACCTCATCAAGATCTCACCACTACCGTCTGGCAGATGCCTCATTCTATCCTGGCTGTACCCGAGTGGGCGGACAGGATCTAACGGGCACCGAAGGATGCCCCTTTCTTAAAGGTGCATCCCAAGGCTGACTCTGTGGTCATCTCTGCAGCTCATGATCGCTCTTCAGCGCCCAAGCACATGAGCACTACTCCTCTGGACAAAGAGTCAAGACAGATGGACCAGTTCGGGAAGAAAGTGTATTCCTCAGCCACGTGCGCCCTTCAGTCCCTCAGTTATGTGGCCCACATGTTGTCCCATCAAAAAGCGACCTTGGCGAGACTGGAGATGAGGGTCCAGTCCATGGATTCCTCGCCTTTGAAGGAGGAACTTGCCAAGGATCTCCTCCTTTCCAAGGTTTCCTGCAGGCACGCTTTATGTGCCACTTACGACTCTGTCTACTCAGTGGCCCGTACCTCGGCAACTGCCTTTACCCTCAGATGGCATTCCTGGCTTCGCCTTTCCGGACTCACCAACGAGGTCCAGTCGGCGATTCAGGATGCCCCCTTTAGGGGCTCGGTCCTTTTTGCTGGGGACACCAAGGATATTATCACAGACCTACAGGACAAAGGCATTGCACTTAGGTCTGTCAGGTCAATGTACTGATTGGGCTTCCAGCAGCAGCACTTTCGGAAAAGGACCTGGAGGCAGGGAAAGAACACCTCGGCACACCGCCAAGGGAAGCGTAAGGCCACGGGTACTGCCACCCCTCCTGCCTCCAAAAATCAGAGACTTTCAGGAGGTCCTCCACCTGAACATCCCGCCACTTCTTGACCCCCGGGCCTCACTGCTTCCTCAAGTCTCGCGATGGGGAGCAAGTGGGGGGTGGGGTTTGCCCGCCACGCACAGGAGTGGAGGGCGATCACCTCCGACGAGTGGGTCCTGCAACTAGTGTCTGTCGGCACACTATAGAGCTTCTGGAGATTTCCCCAGAAACTCCACCACAGAAGTCCTCCTACTCTCGAGACCAGTCTCTTCTCATTCACGAGGAGGTAAATTCGCTGTTGCTCAAAGAAGCAATCGAGCACGTCCACTTCTGGCAAAGGGGAAAGGGATTTTCTCCCATTTTTTCCTGGTTCCGAAAAAGACTGGATACTTCAGACCCATACTCAACCTAAGTCAGCTAAATCAGTTTGTCAAGTACAAAAAAGTTCAAATGCTGACACTCCAGAGCCTCCTCCTTCTCCTCATGGAGAACCACTGGCTCTGCGCCCTGGATATGCAGGATGCCTACCTGCATATTCCTGTTTTCCCCAGCCACTGCCAATTCTTGCACTTTTGTTTTCAAGGGGAACACTTCCAGTTCCAGGCACTCCCCTTTGGCCTGTCTTCGGCACCACGGGTTTTTACCAAGTGCCTGACGGTGGTCGTGGCGTTCCTGCACCACAGGGATATTGCAGTCTTCCCTTACCTGGACAACTGGTTGATTTCAGCCCCATCCAGGGACTCTTTGCTGGAGGCTCATTCCTTCACTCGGGACCTTTTCAGCAGACTAGGGATCACGGTCAGCATTCCCAAGTCATCCCTTATCCCTGCCCAGAGAATTCAGTTTATTGGGACAGTCCTGGATATGGTCCAGTGCAAAGCCTTTCTTCCTCCAGACAGGGTGGGAGACCCTTATCCATTAGACCCTCAAAGTGGCCTCCCTCAGAACCATCGCAGCTCGGGAAGTCCTTTGCCTTCTGGGCCTGATGGTGACCTCCATCACTACGGTTCCCCTTGCAAGACTTCACATGAGGATTACTCAGTGGTCATTGCGGATGCAGTGGGATCAGCTACTGGACGACCTGGACCATCCAGTCCTAGTCTCCTCAGCAGTTCAGAAAGATTTGCAGTGGTGGACGGATTCTCACAGTCTCTCCTTGGGACTTCCCTTTCGGAATTCTGCACTGATAGCTACCATCACCACAGATGCCTTGAATATGGGGTGGGGAGATCACCTCGGGGAACATCAAGCCCAGGGACTATGGTCCGGCTTGGAGTCTTCTCTCCACATCAGTGTTCTGGAGATGAGGGCGGTCCTATATGTGTTACAGGCCTTTCAGACCCTTCTTCCAAAGGGATCACTGCTAATCCGAATGGACAATATGTCGGTAGTTTGGTACGTCAACAAACAAGGAGGAACCCGGTCGTACCTCCTATTCAGGGAGGCGACATGGGTGTGGAACTAGGCAGTCCAGCACCATCTGGTTCTTGTGGCCGTGCACGTCCCAGGCATTTTAAACGTCTTGGTGGACAGTCTTAGCAGATCTTGGACCCTAGCTCACAAATGGGAACTGCATCAGGAAGTGGCGGAATCCATCTTCCGAAGTTGGGGGTGTCCAGAAATCGACCTCTTTGCCTCCAAATCAAAAGCAAAATTTCCAAAATTTTGCTTTCTCATTCCAGAGCAAGGTGCTTTTTGGAACGAAGCATTGTCTCTATCCTGGACAGGGACATATTTGTACGCTTTCCCTCCGTTTCCCATTCTGCAGAGGGTTCTCCTCAAGCTTCAGTCGGAGAGGGCAACAATGATCCTAATTGTTCCTTTTTGGCTGAGATAGGTCTGGTTCTCACTGTTACAGCAGCTGTCCTGGGAACCACCGGTTCCACTTCCAGTGACTCACGACCTCCTGACCCAGGATCAAGGTCATCTAGTGCACCCAGGGCTCAGAACCATGCATCTCCATGCGTGGCTCCTGCAGACATAACGATATCCCATTTTGGGATTTCCTCCAAGATTGCTCAAGTCCTTATTGAGGCAAGAAAACCTTCTACCTGTTCCACTTACGCCATTAAGTTTACTTGGTGTTCAGGACAAAGGAAGGCAATTGCCCATCTAGATTGTCCCCCACACAGTGGGATAATAAGCTCTCAGTAGTATTTATTAAGAAGCCATTTATCCAAATTGGATTTAAAGGTGCGTATATTAGAACAATTAACAAGTTCTTGGGGCAATGTGTTCCACAGCCTGGGTGCTCTAATAGTAAAAAAAAATAGTCTTTTATTTGTCTTAGCTCTTTTAATATACAGCTGTTTATTATGTAATCTAGGTGAAATTTTTCTTGTATCATATGAGATACCACACTGAGACATTAAAGTTGAAGATTGAATGATTTTATAATGTTGTAAAAGGTCTCTTCTAGTCCTTCTCATCTCCAGGGAATAAAGACCAGTAAAATTAAGTCTAACATCATAGTCTTGTTGTGACATATAAGGAGTCATTTTAGTAACTCTGTGTTGTATTTGTTCAATTCTCCTTATGTCGTGAACCAGAAAAGGGCTCCAAAAAGGTGACCCGTAATCTGTATAGGGCCGAATATAAGATTTGTATAATGTTATTATACATTGTTCAGTTTTTGATGTGAATGTATGATTAATCCTTCTAATTAAAGCATTAGCTATGTTAGCAGTTTTATTACAATGGTCAGCTGATGAAAGATTATGATTAACCATAATACACAGATCCTTTTCCAAGAGGGCTGTCTTAATATTAACACCATTAAGTGTATAGGACTGAGTGGGGTTATTTTACCCAGATGAATAACTGAGCATTTGTTAACATTAAAGAACATACCATTTGTAGTTGCCCAACGTTCAGTATGTCCAAGATCTTGTATAAGAGAGTTCATGTTAACAGGTGTCAGCTCTTCCCCCCCCAATTTGGTATCGGCAGCAAACTTTGTAAAAATGTTGCTGGAATTCATTTTCATATCACTAATGAAAATGTTAAACAATGTTGGGCCCAAAACCGAGCCCTGGAGAACCCCACTAGTCACCTCCCTTGACACTGAGAGAACTCTGTTTACCCTGACCCTCTGGGACCTGCTGGTAAGCCAACAGTGAACCTACTTGGTAATGAGTGGCGAAAAGCCTAAAGTAATAAGTTTATCCACTAAGGTTGCATGTGATACCTTGTCAAAGGCTTTACTAAAATCCAGTAGGATGATATCGACAGGGATGTTGCCATCTAAGAACTTACTGACGTGTTCATAAAAGGTCAATAAATTGGTTGTACAGGAGTACCCTTGTTTAAATCCATGCTGGGAGTAGTCTGTAATGTTTAAAGAGTCTTATTTCACGATCGATGATAGTTGTCAGAATTTTTTTCCATCATCTTACAAGGGATGGAGTTAAGACTAATAGGCCTGTAATTCTCAAGTCTGGAACGCAACCCTTGTTTAAAAATAAGAACGACAATGGCAGTAAGCCAGTTGGGTGGTACAATAGATTCCAGTGAGAATTTGTTAAAGATTAGTGTTAGTGGTAATATAATGTTATCCAAAATACCTATCAAACAATTTGGGTTAATATTGTCTGGTCCTGGACTAGAAGATTTTTTTAAGGTTTTAAAAACTTTCTCAGTTTCTTGTAGGGAAATAATTAGCCCTTTGTGAGGGGATAAAGTGCGGTAATATTGTTGCCATCCATTAATTGGCGCAAAAACAGAACAAAAGTAGTCATTCAAAACAGAGGCTGTCTCACTATCTGAGATCAGTGATGCGTTATTAATAACCAGTGGTCCAAGAGCTCTAGTGTTCCCTTTTTTACCACTAAGGTAAGAATATAATAATTTATGGGAGTCCTTTGTATGAGCAATTTTAAACTTTAAATTTCGTTTAGCTAGTATTATAAGTTTCTTTAAAGTTCTGACGGATTGTCTGTAATTATAGAGCGACCCTGGTCTATCATCTGTGGGACAAGTTTTTAAAATTTTGAATAATTTCTACTTAGTTACAATTTGTTTTTTTTATAGTATTATTAAACCATAATGGCACTTTTCCTTTATTATTATATATTTTTTCGGGACATAGAGATATTCCAACTGTAGAATTGTAGTTTTGAATAAAGACCAAGCATCTATGGTATTAAGATTAAGGAAAATGTTTGCCCAGTCAAAATGTTGTAATTTTTCATTGATAGATAAGAAGTCAGCCTTCTTATACAGTTTAATCTTGGTTTGGTTGTTTATTGGATCGGAATCATATGAAATAGTAAAATATAAGGGTAGGTGATCGCTATTACCTAAAGGAGCAGAAATATTGAAATTTGTTATTTTATTTCCAATATTGGTAATAAGAAGGTCCAAGATGTTATTCCCTTGAATTGGTTCCTTTACTATTTGGGTCAAACCTAGATCAATTATACGTGATAAAAAGAGCTTATTGTGTTGGGAGCTACCACATAAACATTTCCAGTTGATAGAGGGCAGGTTGAAATCACCCAGAATAATAACCGTACCGTTATTAGCTAGTAGTTTTATTTCATTTATTAGAGACTGGATATATGCCAGGTCAGTTGATGGGGGTCTATAATAGGTGCCCATTATTAGTTTGGGTTGTCCATAGAATTGAAGGGCAACCCATAAACTTTCTAGGTTGGGGTCAGAACTAATTTCATAGGATGCAGTGTCATTCCTGACATAAAGACAGACCCCACCACCCTTCTTGGTACCTGTTCTATTCTTGGTATAGAGTGTAAATCCTGGGATTACCATTAACCAAGATTTTTCTGGATTTCCCCATGTCTCGGATATAGATATAAATCCAAGATCATGTAATAGGATTTTGGTTTCAAGTTCAGCCATCTTAGAAGAATTCAATGCACGAGCATTAAGAGAGAGTAAGTTAAGATGTTTTTTCTGCTGTGGGAGTCTGGAAGTAATAAGAGACTTACGGATGAATCCAGTCTCCCCCTCAATTATTAGTTTAAATGGCTATGAATAAAGGAACAAATTTTATGTCCCAGTAATGTGTTTCCTCTTTTGCTGAGATGTAAACCATCCCAGCAAAAGAGGGATGGATAATCATTAAATTCTTCCCAATGTGTTAGACACGGGATATCCTGTCTGAGGCAGAATTTACAGAGCCATTCATTTATGGCTTTTATTTTTTGGGACATGAGATATGTGGCTCTCGGGACAGGAAGAATCTCCGAGAAACAGATACTGCAACCTCTGTCTACTAGTATGTTTATAGTATATAATCCTGCTTCAACTGATCAATAGGTGTTCTGTTGATATCGTTAGTCCCACAATGAATAACCACAAGAGGGTTACTCCCTCCCTGAGATAAGATCATTTTAACCATTGATGTTAGGTCAGAAACTTTTGACCCCCATAACTGGAACAAGTTCTGTTAATTTTATCGGGGTTACATATAATACGATCAGTAAATTTAATTAGGGAATGACCCAAGACAAATATCTGTCTGTTCTGTGGTACAAGTATAGACTGATTGTCATGCTGGACAGCAGGGATGAAGTGGAAGCAGTTTTCCATTTGGGCGACCACTAAGGGCTTGAACCCCTTTTCTTGCTCGGCCCCACATGGCCTGGGATACCTCCTTCACTTACCAGACTCTGGTCTGTCCTACTCTTCCTTAAAGGTCCATATCTCCGCTATCTCAGCGTACCATGAGCTAGTGGATGGTAAACCCGTGGCTCAGCTGGAGGTCTCCAAAACCTTTCTGAAAGGGATTCTCCATCTGAAACTCCCCATCCGCAGCCCAACTCTGCCTTGGGACTTGAACTTTGTTCTGGAAAAGCTCACCCTTCCTTCTTTCGAGCCAGCTATGAGCTGTGATTTGCGCTTCCTATCCTGGAAGACATTTTTTCTTGTGGCCATCACTTCAGCCCGAATGATTTCGGAGCTTCACGCTCTAGTCTGCAAGGAGCCATACTTGATTTTCCATCGGGACTGGGCAGTCCTCAGAACTCATCCGAGGTTTCTTCCCGAGGTGGTATCAGAAGCCACGCTGAATCAGTCAGTAGAGCTTCTGGTTTATTACCAGTCCCCCTCTAACAAAGGTGAGGCACTCCTTCATATGATGGATGTCCATCGGATTCTCCCGTGTTACCCCAACGGACCAAAGAGTTTCACTCTTGCGACCAGTTGTTTGTCTCCTTTGCTCCGAGATCGAAAGGCAAACCGGTTTCTAAGCAGGGCCTTTCCAAATGGTTAGGCAACTTCATTCGGTACTGTTACCAGAAATACAACAAACCTCTGCCTGGTGCCATCAGAGGTCATTCTACTAGGGGCATGGCTGCCTCCACGGCCTTCCTACGGTACGTTTCCATGGCTGACATTTGTGCTGCCGCTACTTGGAGTTCTGTCCATACCTTTACCAAACATTACAGTCTGGACATTGCTTCTAGGTGGAGGGTTGGCTTTGGCCTAGCCATCCTGCAGGGCCTTCTGTCCTAGACTGGGTCCTTTCTGGACTTCAGTTTTTTGCGTTGGAGTTAGCTTTCCTCCTCCCTAGTTTCTCTTGGTCTCTCCTTAGAGGAACTGCTTGGGACTCTGTCCTATATGTGATGACCTATTGAAGGAAACCTCTCGAAGTAAGATAGTACAGTTACGTAGGAGCTTACCGTAACAGTAGATCTTCGAGAGAGGTTCCTTCAGTAGGTCATATTTTTCCTTCCCTCCTTCCCCTCATTTTATGTTTACAGGGATTCTAAATCCTGTTCGCTCCTGCTGTCAGGCCTCTTCCTGGCTCCGGCAGGAGAACTGGAGGGCGAGCATGGGGACCGCCCACTATATCCGGTCACGCTGGCGTTGGTCATGTGACATCAGGTGGGCGGTCCCCCATCAGGTATTGCTAGAAAAGTCTGCCATGCGGCCCAATGCCAGGTGGTGCCAGTCCTATACGTGATGACCTCCTGAAGGAACCTCTTTTGAAGATCTACTGTTACTGTAAGTTCCTACGTAACTGTACTTTCTAGGAGTGGTATATGGTGCACATCCACATGACCCACCCGACATCCCCTGGCAAGTGGCACACAAATCCCTACTTCCAGCATGCAAGGTCTGACATCATGGGACAGAGCCAAGGAGGATATCACCTGGGTGGGTGGGAGGAGCTTAGCTCGAAGACATTCTGGTGAGATTTAAAGCTAAAGGAAGACTGCCGCGGTGTGGCTGTGCATCATATACCACTCCTAGAACTACGGTTACAGGTGAGTAAGTCTCACATGTTGCAATTTCCCATACCGTACTTCCATACTCAAGATTGCTAAAAGACAACTTTGAGCGATAATTTTCCTTGTATCAGTCAAAAGGTCCTTCAGTTTATACGTGGTCCCTAATCTTTTCACAAATTTGTAAAGTAATCAAATTAACATGTGTTTCATAAGATAGATTTGAATCTAGTGCCTTTCCCAGTTATATAAAGTCCTTAACTACATCCAAATTTCTGTTTCTATGTAGTATGATTTAAAAATTATTGATGTTGTTCTTAAGTTTCTGTGCAGTTCAAAAAGGCATATCCTTTTTATTTTGGCTTGCGCTTGTGCAGCAGCCAACATCTTGCGGCAGTAGCAGATTTGGAGGCACGGTCACTGTTGGGCGAATGCAGGGCACGCATCAGAAGATGCATCCCTCATTCCCCAAGCAGCCAGCAGCAGGCGCTGACCTCAAGCATCCCTAGTGTGGCCACCAGAACAAAGAAAAGGTCCGCTACAATGAGAACGAAGCTCTTATGCAGCGTGACCACAACACGCTTCCCGACGTGCAGGCAACATGGCGGCAGTGACTGACGCCACCGCCTGTCACAGTGCCGATGGGGAACTCAATCCCCACTGGCATACTGAAGCCCCTCCCATTTAAAATGTATGCTGAGGGGGTGCCCAATCCCCCTCGGCATCATGCAGCCCGCCTCAACAGTTTTCTTTGCCGATGGGGCCCAATCCCGTCAGCGGTTATCCCTATCCCGTTGATTCTGCCAATGGGGCCCTCCGTCAGCATAATGTCCCCCCAGCACGGCTGCGGGCCGGTGCCCAATCCCCTCGGCTCGTGTCCCCCGACAGCCCCATCTCCCATTGGCTACAGAATCCCTCCCTGAAAACACTTAGGTGGCACGCTGAAAGCCCACCCTAGTATGCCAAATCCCCTGCCAAAAACCCATCCCAACATGTTTTTGTTTTAAACCTAAAAAGAAAACAGTCCCTCAGTGTCTTTCTGCCCCTCCCACAACCCATGCCCACCCTCTCATCCTGCCTCCCCACCCCTCACCCCATATTACCTCCGAGTCGCGCGATGATCTTCAGTGGACCGGGAACACGTCTGTACTCTTCAAAGCTAACTGCAAACTGAAGAAATGCCGGTAAGCTGTGTAATGACATAACTAGGATTTTTCCAACTTTGTTGCATATCTCAGCCATTTTAGGGAATTTTGGCACCAAATGTTCAACATGGGGTTATTGGGAAACCCCCTCATGAAATCAGGCACTGTCATGGTGTTATTCGGTCCCGAAAGGTGATTTTGCGGTCACTGCATGGAATCACCTTTCGGCATCGATTAACGAAACGACAGTGCCACTGTTCATGAGGGGGGCTGTCAGAAGGTGGGAAAAACCAAAAAATGGCTGTTTTATGAGCGTGTGTTGTGCAGTTTCCACGCATACGCGTAACATCATGAATTTGTAATATTTTCACTCCAGATTTTCAAAATTGGCATTTTTCCACATCTCCTTATGAACAGTACAGCTGTCATTTTACATATCCTGACTGAAATGTGTTTTTGCACGTCCGGCGCAGAATAGCATGGTCGCTATTGGAAATCAGTTTTTGAGACAGTTTGAGGAAATGATGGTGACACTGTTCATGAGCAGAGGTCCTAAGATGCCTAAGTTGAAAATTTGGTGCCGAAAGTCCATAAAATGACTGTGTTACAACCATGCGTTGCGAAGTTTCCACGCACCCTTGTAACTTAGCAAATTTGCTATATTTTCATGCCAGATTTTCAACACTGGCATTTTTTCACACCTCCTTATGTACAGTACAGCTGTCATTTTTCACATCCTGCCCAAAATGTGTTTCCGCACATGTGGCACACAATGGCATGCTTGCTATGGGAAATCAACTTTTGGGACAGATTAACAAAATCACAGTGCCACTGTTCATGAGGGGAGGTCCCAAAATGCCTATGTTGAAAATGTGGCTAGCAAACTCCCAAAAATAACTGGGTTATGGAAGTATGTTGCGCAGTTTCTATGCATGCTCATGACTTCACCAATTTTTCCTATTTTCACTCCAGATTTTCAACGTTGCAATTTTTTTACACCTCCTCATGAACAATACAGTTGTCATTTTCCACATCCTGCTCAAAATGTGTTTTCGTCCCTGTGTCACCAAATGGCAAAGTCTGCAAAACCACCTTTCAGCTAACAAACTGATTGTACCGCTTTTCATGAGGTGGGCTCACAAACAGCCCATGTTGAAAATTTGGAGTGAAAATACCAACAAACGCCTACGGTGTTAGGGTTTCCAACTGTAGCACCCCTCCCTGTACAGAGTGACAGGCGTCAGGGGTGTGACTTGGGATCATCGGCTATAATGCTCATGCCATTCCACCCCCACCCCACCCTGCAGCCAGTGACAGGCATCGTGGTGTGCCTCAAAGTGTTTGGCCACAAAATTCACCCCATTCTCCTACACTGCACCCACCTCAGCATATTTCCTTATGGAATGGGGCAAGTGTAATGCCCAAAGACCCCAAAGCACACCATGACACTTGTCAGTGTCTACAGGGTAGGGTGAGGTACAATGGCATGAGTGTTATAGCTGATGACCCAAATGCACACCCTAGTGCCTGTCGCTCTCTACAGGGTGGGGTTGGGTTGGTGTCACTTCAATACTTCACTGCCATTCCTATTATGCATCTCTAGTTCCGGCACTACCAATGCCAATGTTAGCGAGACAACATTCGGCATTGACTAATGCTTGTTTCTTATTAAGCATCAATCTGCTACTCTAAAACCAGTCTGCAACCCTATTAAATTCACATTCAAGAGTATTCTTCAGTGAGTTGATGTCCTTATTTGCTGTATAGATGACAGTGTTGCCCACGTACAGTAGTATTTTGGCTTTACCACGTAGAAAAGGGAACTTGTTTATAAAGAGTGAGAATAACAGAGGTCCTAGTATGGACCCTGTGGGACTCCATATGAAACCATAGTGATGCATGACCTGGCCCCATTCACCTTTACAGTTTGTTTGCAACCCATCAAGTAATTTAAAAACCAATTCAGTGTCATTGGACCCAGGTCCAGCTGCATCAGCCTTGTCATCAGGAGGGAATGGTCCAGTAAATCAGAGGCCTTGGTCAGGTCCACAGACACCACACTGGTGAGCATTATTAGAGGGCAGTCAATTGACCTAGAGCTCATTTTTCATTAGTTTCCAAACAAAACTTTGTTACAGAGAAAAGTAGTGAAGCAATACAATGTGGATGCCCTGGTAGCTTTAGAGCTAGCATTACAAAGCTGTCTGCACCTTGTATGATCCTCAGGAGAGCCAGCGGCCTTGTGAATGCCCCAAGCAGAGTCACGCACTTTGAGGCAGACAGGGAAGGTGGGAGCGATTGACTTGAGCCCTACAGAGCAGGATGTACTTGTCCCAGGTAGCAGAGAATTTAGATTAGAAACTGGAGAGGATGACATCTGCATCGATGGATGAGGAGATACAATACTAAGTGCTGTAGAGGTCATCCGTCAGGGCAGACAAGTAATGCAACCTGAAGGGCCTGAGATGGATGATATTGAGTGGGACTTCGGGCCAGTGAACCTTTCACACACATTTAGCTCATTTGATTATCTCAGTGTCAGTGAGTGTGCCAATGTCCACAGTATGGTGGGAATGAGAGGATGAAGCCCATTAAATGAGGGAGTGGTCTGATGACTGGATTCAGCCGTGTAGGCTCAGGGATCTTCTGAGTGAGCTGGAGGGCCTGAATGTCCGAGACTAGTTTTTTGGAGGATGAGGAGGACCAGTTAGAAGTACAGTCATCCTGGGCTAGGAGCTCACATGATGCAGTTAGGGAATAAACAGAGAGGAGAAGATCAGTAATACAGTCTGATCTGAAACTGGGACAGCAGTAGATGCCTGCAGAGAAAATAGAGACAGAGAAGGGAAAAGGCAGTTTAATTAGCAGGAGCACATGTGAGGAGGGAGCAGAGGAGCTGTGTACATCCTCAAACTAAATGTTGAGGGAAACATACACTGCCACTCCCCTCACTCCCCTTGCCTTGGTCCTGCTTGACAGCAGAGTAGCCAGGGATGGATATGGCCAGCTCACAAGTTCTGGAGAAGAGTCATGTCTCTGAGAGGACCAGGACATCAGAAAGGAGGTTTAAAGCCTGCAAACTGAGCTTTAACTCAGTCTTGGGGATGAGGCTGCGAACACTGAAATAGAGAACCCTCAATTTTGAGGAGGGGTGGAGGAAGGGGTGGGAGGGACGGTGACCCAGGATTAAGCTCAACATTGCCAGCCACAAGAAGAAGCAGGATGGTGATGATCAGCTTGTGGGAAATGTTTTGCTGCCAAGGAACAGGTTGGGGCCGGGGTAGAAGATGGAGAGGTGGGATGTGGGGAGTAGGCACCATGGGACTTCAAGCTGGAGCCAGGGCGCATGGAGGAGGGTACAGCTGGAAGTACAGAGAATACAGGGAAGGGAGGTTTAGAAAGTTGAGGATGAGCTTGGGGGAGAGAAAGAAGAGGGAGTGGGAGATAATATAAAAAAGAAAATACAACAAAGTCTGTGATGGTGCTCCAAATACCAGGGTGGGTGCTGCTTGTGGGGGAGCAGAACTGACCACCCAGAAGCAGACAGATACAGCAGCAGCACCTCACCCCCAGATAGCCTGACCAAGAATGCAGTCTCATTTGCTAATTGTGTTCACTGATTGCACTCAATAATGTGATAAAATGATTATTTCAAAAATCACATGCAATGTAATTCTGTTCCCTGACACTGATAAATTCTGCAGCGT
Source organism: Neoceratodus forsteri (assembly GCA_016271365.2). NCBI lineage: Eukaryota > Metazoa > Chordata > Ceratodontiformes > Ceratodontidae > Neoceratodus > Neoceratodus forsteri. Next base: position 114,469,399 of record JADMNL010000022.1, read on the forward strand.
TTCAACGCAACAGTGTTTTGGCCACACAGACAGCTGTTTCTAGTCATCGACTGAGCAGTCCAGCTGTTGAATGCTGACAGCCCTCACGATGCTGAGGATTACTAGGCTATGAGAGCCCACCCCTCCCCATTGTGTCAGTTGACATGGAGCTGGTGGTGTACAAACATTGAGGCTATAGGCTGAAAGGTGAGGGGAGAGTGAGGACTGCCCCAATACTCAATTCTACAAGTTGTTGCATTGCTAATATTCTCTTACTCTTTGCAGGCTGAAGAGGTGTGCACACTGGCAGGACACTCAGGTCCTGTGTGTGCTGCTGCCGTGATGGATACCCTCCCCTTTTTCCTTACCGTAGCCGAGGACAAAACGCTTCGAATGTGGGACATCCCTCAAGGGAAAGGTAAAGATGTCAGAAAGCTTAAACGAAGTAACTCTACAAGAGTAGACAACTGGTTAACTGAAAAGGAATGTATCTTTAACACTTTTTTTTCACAGTGGAGGTGCCTGCTAGTGACCTGTGTGTTTGAGACGAGCTGTAGTAGGAGATATGTGTTAGAAGCCAGTGTGCCTGAGTCAGATTGTTTGTTTATTTTATTTATTTATTGTGGTCTTGGATTATAACACCTTTGAGATCAAGCTCATTACAATAGGTTCTACATCAGGTAAAACAATAAATGGAAATTACATACCTAACGTAATTCTTGATCTGCTTGGATGAAGTCTCCACCACTCATTCACATTAATGGGAGTACGCCGGAGGCGCTAGTGCCCAGTGAGAGCCAACATTTTTCAGTAGGGCTGGCGCCGAGATGGAGCCACGAGGAAGCGGCACCACAAGATAGACTCACGTGGTATAGACTATCTTGGCATCGTCCCTCCAACCCCCTCGGTACCTTTTTTTTCCCGAGGAGGTGCAGTGTAACTAACCTAGAGAAGGACTAGTCTAACTATTGGACATAAAATAGTCCAAATGACCCGTGTAAGAAGGGTCAAAACACAGAGCCTTCACAATCCAACATTGGAGGAGTGAAGCTCAGAAACAGAGAAGTGAGGTCTGGGAATGGTGGGTGGGCTTGTGAATGAGTGGTGGAGACTTCGTCCAAGAAGATCAAGAATTGTGGTAGGTATGTAATTTCCATATCTTCGTGGACATAAAGTCTCCAACACTCATTCACACTAATGGGAGAGTACTGAGCTAAGTAATCCCCCGAGACAGGTGGCAGGACAGAGAGGAGCTCACTTTTTAGGACAGAAGTCCATTAAGAATTGTCCTGCCAATGACTGATGTTGTCTGGCATGGACATCCAAGGCATAGTGCTTAACAAAAGTATGCACAGAGCTCCAGGTAGCCACATTGCAAATGTCTGCAATGGGAACATTACAAATTTCTGCCAGAGATGCCACGACTGCTCTGGCAGAGTGAGCGTACACTCTGTCTTACAATTTGACCTGTGCCATGGAGTAGCAGTGGCAAAAACATGCCACCAGCCATGCTGAAATGCACCTGATAGCAACAGGCTGACCCAGCCAGGTAGTGCTGAAGGAGACAAACAGCTGCTGAGCCTTGCAAATTTCTTTCGTTCTATCCAGATAGAATCGCAAAGCTCTTTTTACGTCCAGGGACTGAAGGATACGCTGTCCATCATTCTGGAAGTTTGGAAAGTAGGTAGGAAGGACTAAAGGTTGATTTAGATGAAATTCTGAGACAACCATAGGGAGGAACTTAGGATGAGTCCTAAGAACTACTTTCTCTTTGTGAAATACAGTATACGGGGGTTTGTGACCAAAGCGTGTATTTCTGATACTCTACGAGCAAAAGTAATGGCCACCAGGAAGGCCATCCTCCAAGTAAGGAATTTCAACTTACAAGTGGCCAGAGGCTCGAAAGGTTTACGAGTGAGCATGTCTAGCACAAGGTTAATGTTCCAGGCTGCAACTGGACATCTAACAGGTGGTATGGTATGCAGAATACCCTTAAGAAACCTCTTCACTGCAGGTAACTGAGCCAAAGACATGGAATGTACTGGCTCATGATATGTTGAAATTTGCGCAAAGATGAACTTGACTATAGAGTAGAGCAGACCTGTGTTTGAGAGGTCTAAGAGATACTCCAGGACTTTATTCGGTGGGCAGGAAAAAGGATTCCAAGAGGATTTTGCGCACCAGATAGAGAAACGTTTCTACTTAGCTGCGAAGGTTTTCCTGGTAGCTGGCTTGCATGCAGCTAAAAGAATATCTGAAACCCTACGAGAAACATTAAACCTGTTCACCTCTATCTCCTCAGGAGCCATGCATGGAGGTGAAGAGACCTCAGGTTGGGATGAACTACAGGGCCCTGGGTCAGAAGATTCATCTGAAGGGGAAGTGGTTTTGGAGAGGTTTCCAATAGTCTGTTGATTAGAGGAAACCAGATCTGATGAGGCCAAAATGGGGCAATGAGAATCATTCTGCCCCCGTGCCTTCAGTTTGAGCAGTACTCTCTGAACCAAGAGGAGAAGAGGAAATGCAGAAAGAAAGCATTTTCTAGGGACATGGATATGTTGTTCATCCACACTTATTGGCAGGTATCCTTGCCGCTTTAAATCTTGCCGGAAGGTCTTCAAGCTGGCTCCTCCCACCCACCCGGGTGGTATAACTCTCGGCTCCGCCCCATGACGCCAGATCTTCCTTACCGCTTGGAAGCTCAGGTTCCCTCCTTAACGCTCTGCGTTTGCGAATGGTTCCTATTTCTTCCGTTTTGCGAATTTGAAGGTTTTTTGCTAAAGACTTCGGTCTTCGATCCCCTACGCGGCGGACAAATCGACTCCCGGTTTTCGGAGATGTCCCTGCGGGCAGAAGATGTCTCGGACGGATCCACACTCCACGTGTGTCTACTGTTTAGGCCTTGAGCACGACCCGTAGGACTGCGACCTGTGCTCTTCCTTCTCGGCCTACGTCCTCGAAGACCGTGCTGCCCGATTGCATCTGGGCCGTCCCGAGAAGCATTTCCCTCCGGTGAAGTCTAAGGAGGCCCGGTCGGCGGTGTCCACGGCGGCGGGTTCGATGGATCAGCTCGAGCAGATGATCGCCCTCGAAGAGGAGGTGGCGCGGGCCGTATCTTCCTCGGCCGCGGCATTTATCCCGCTCTCTCTGGGTTCTTCCTACACAGCTTCATTTAAGGAGCTTTGTCTGTCCCTCTCCACTAGGGGAGAAGGGCCAACGTCTGCTGGACCTTTTTCTCGGTCCAAAAAGAGGGACAAGGTAAATCCCTCCGTCGACGCTCTTGGGAGCGGGAAAGGTCCCTCTCCCCGAGTCGTCGACCGCTCGGCTTCGGCCACTGGCCTCACGGCGCCCCCGTCAGGTCAGTCGACTGAGACTCCTGTCGACGAAGTCGAGATTTTTCTCGACCCGTTAGACGGGCTGTCGCCCATAGAAACCGAGATTCCTCTCTCCCCGGTTCCCCCGGAGGGAGTTGAGGATCCCGTGGGCTTGCCTGTGCCTCCGGTTCCGGAGCCCTCGGATGAACCCTCCGAGCCGAAGGGAGTGCCGGTTCCCTGCCGACACTCCGCACCGACCGGAAGAGCCGAGGCCTCGGTCTCGGTCCGGACCTCTTCGCGGTCCAGCCGATCCCGCCGTCATAAGGCGGTTTCGGGTCTCGGCATCACGGTAGCGGCGTCGCTCGTGCCGTCTATCCTCCTCCTCGGACGAGGGAGGCTGCGTAGTTACATCGACGGTACGAGGACCTCATGTGGCAGCAGCTTCTGACCGGGAATAAGCTGACGCTGTCGCCTCCCGCCATTAAGTGGTTGTCACCGAGCCGGGCCGACACAACCCCCGACTTACCCGAGAGCCTGTACCCAGGCCGTTGTTCGGCCAAAACAGCTGCTCCACCGATCCGTGGAACCTCCGCCTCCACAGCCACTGTTTGGGGCTCCGACCAGGGATTCTCGGTCGGCCAAGCGCCTACCCCATCGGTTGTCGGTTACCCTCACTCCCGACCGACCTCGGCAGGTAGAGGGTGGCTCAGGCCAGAGGCAGCTTTTCAAGGACTCGTCCGAGTCCGAGGATAATTCCTCCTTTTTCTCCAAGCGACTGGACTTGGAGTCCTCAGGAGGACTGTCCATGGACGATAGCCCGTCGTCCTTCCTAGGACTGCTTCGACTCATCTCGGAATCCACCGGGATGAAGCTCGAACCCGTTTCCAAACGGGCCAGGTATCCCCTCACGGAGATTCTGGACCGAGGGGATTCTCCGACGGAGGCCTTTCCGGTGGCCGAGGCCATAGTGGGTCCGGCCCTGGAGCTTTGGCAGCGCCCTGCTTCCTGTCCTGCGCCTTGGCCAGGATGGCCAGGAAGTATGCGGTCCCTACGGTTCCCTGTCCGTTTTGAGCACCCTCTGCTGAGGGTTGGTTACCGACAGCGTTTTCGCGCCGGGCAACGCCAGGGATGTGGATAAACCTCCCGACAAGGAATCCAAGAAATTGGATTATGTCGGGCAAAAGTCATGCTGCGTCCTCTTGGCTCTTCGGCCAGGCCAGTTCGGCCGTCCTCATGGCACATTTTTCTCATGCCTGTTGGGCTCCTGGATGAGGTCATTCCTCATCTCCCCGCGGATCAGCAGACTACGGTCAAGCAGGTTCGGGACCAGGGCAGGGCAGTGGCCAAACAGCAGCTCCAGACTGCTTTGGATATTGGGACTCATGTGCCAGGTCGGTGGCGGCCGTAGTGGCTATGGTCCGGCGGCTGCTGAGGATATCCACCTTTACTGGATACCCAGCACAAGTTGGCGGATGTTCCCTTTTTGGGGACTGACCTCTTCGGCCCTGGGGTGGAAGGTCACCTCCAGAGGATCGAGAAGTCCAATGCTACCTTGGACTCGGTCTCTTCCGCTCAGAAAGACAAAGGCCGCAGACCACAGCCTAAGCCCTTTCGTCCTTCTTCGCCCCTGGCGCGCCCGGCCCAGCAACGTCAGGGCCAGCAGGCTCGGCCTTGGCATCCCAAACCCAAGCCGCCGGCTTCCTCTAACAGGAGGCAGGGAGGAAAAGGCCCAGGAGGTCCCTCGGCCGGTCCATCCTCCAAGCCTGCCCAGTGACGGGCTGAGGGGTGTCGCCCCCATCCCCGCTGCCTTACCCTGGGTCCCCCTGGGGGACGGCCCGCACCTGCTCCGCCTGGTCCACTGTTACCACGGACAGGTGGGTTTTGGAGGTGATGGGAAGAGGCCTGCCTCTAGAATTCGAGCAGGCACCGCCTCAGAGCCGTCACTGGGGCTTCGTCCCTAGCTCGCTGGCGGCTCGCCAGCCGACATCGCCTCCTCCTCCAGAAGGAGGTGATAGAGAGGTGGAGGACCCTCTTCAGACCCAGGGTTTGTGTCCAGGTACTTCCTGGTTCCGAACGGACGGGGTTGGTGCCCCATTCTCACCTACACGACCTAAACAAGTTCCTAAGGTCTCGAACCTTCAGGATGGTCACTCTGGCTCAGATAATACCATCCTTGGAACGCGGCGTGTGGTTCTGCTCTCTGGATTTGCAGGACGCGTTTTTTCACGTCCCTATCCGTCCGTCTCACCAGAGATTCCTTCGCTTCCGAGCGGAGGGATCCCTTTTCGAGTTCCAAGCCATGCCCTTCGGCTTGTCTCCAGCTCCCAGGGTCTTCACCAAATGCATGGCAGTGGTGACAGCATTCCTGCGGCGCCGAGGGGTCCGGGTGTACCCTTACCTGGATGACTGGCTGATAGCAGCTCCCTCCAGGCAGGAGGTGGAGTGGTCCAGAGATCTGGCCCTCCAGGTCTGCTCTCAACTAGGCCTCCTTATCAACGAGGCCAAGTCGGAACTCGAGCCGAAGCAGGTGATTCTGTTCATCGGGCGCAGCTCGACTCTCTTCGAGCCAGAGCACGCTCCCGCGGACAGGGCCGAGGTTCTTTCCTCCTTGCCCAATCATTTCTGGTTGGGCAACCGCGTCCTGCCCGGACTTCCTAGCCTCCTGGGTCTCATGGCGGCCTGCACCAGCGTGGTCCGCTGGGCCGCTGGAACATGCGTCCCCTTCAATGGGGACTGGCCAGCCAGTGGTCACAACGCTGCGATCCTTTGGACCAGCTTGTGTCGGTGACACAGGGGATGTGGAACGCTCTCCAGTGGTGGATCGTTCCAGGTCATTTGCAGGAGGGCATCCCGTTTGTCCGCCCCGAGCCGACGGTCTCTCTATCGACCGATGCCTCTCTGATGGGTTGGGGTGCCCATCTGGGGGAACACCGGGCCCACGGCCTCTGGTCCCCGCGGGAGTCCCGATGCCACATCAACCTGCTGGAGCTCCGAGCGGTCCGCCTAGCTCTCACCGCCTTTGCTCCGTTCCTCCGGGGTCAGGTGGTCCGAGTCCAGACGGACAACACCACGACCATGTACTATCTAAACCGCCAGGGCGGGACGCGCTCCATGCTTCTATGCAAGGAAGCTCTCCGCATTTGGTCACTCGTGCGCAGCCTGGAGGCGGATCTCCTAGCCATTCATGTGGCAGGAGCCTCCAACACCCTGGCCGATGCCCTGAGCCGGATAGGGGCTGCATCCCACGAGTGGTCTCTCCTGACGGAGGTAGTACAGCATCTGTTCTCCCTTTGGGGCACACCTCAGGTGGACCTGTTTGCCTCCAGGGAGAACGCGAAGCTGAGACTGTTCCATGCCCGTCGCCCTCAGCAGGGCTCGCTGCAGGGGGATGCCTTCTTGAGGCAGTGGACCCCGGGCCTCTTCTACGCCTTTCCCCCATTTCCCTTGATCCACAAGGTGCTTCTCAAGGCGAGGAGGGACAAGGCGCAGGTGATTCTGATAGCCCCAGACTGGCCTCGCCAGTTCTGGTACCCAGATCTCCTCAGTCTCAGCTCCAGGACTCCACGGCAGCTTCCAGCTCGCCCTGACCTGCTCTCAGTCAATCAGGGGAAGGTGTTCCATCCGGACCTTCAATCCCTGCACCTGACGGCCTGGTTCCTGAGCAGCTAGAGTTCCAGGCCTTGGGTCTTTCCGGCGAGGTCCTCAATGTAGTTGAGGCGTCCCGTGGAGTCGACCGAAAATGCTATGCCTTCAAATGGAAAAGGTTTTCCATTTGGTGTCAGGCAGAGCTTGGACCCTTCCTCCTGTTCCTTGGCAAGCATCTTGGACTATTTATGGTCCTTTCTAATCAAGGGCTTAGTCGGCGACCTAAGGGTGCACCTGGCAGCCATCTCTGCTTACCGGGCGCGGGCCGGGAAGCAGTCGTTGGCGCAGGAGAAGGTGGTCTGGCGCTTTTTCCAAGGCCTTGATCACATTTCCCCTTCGGTGCGAGAACCTCCACCTCTGTGGGATCTACTGCTGGTACTGGCAAAGCTCATGGGCAAGCCATTCGAACCTATGCACAGGTGTGCTGTCTCTCACCTGTCGTGGAAGACCGCCTTCTTGGTGGCTATCACATCAGCCAGAAGGATGGGAGAGCTCCAGGCGCTTTCCATCGAGTCTCCTTACCTGGTCTTCCACAGGGACAAGGTTGTCCTGCGCCCCCACCCGAAATTCCTTCCGAAGGTGGTGTCGGAGTTTCACCTTAACCAGGTGTTGACTCTGCCGGTGTTCTACCCCAATCACACCTCGGAGGCCTAATATAGGCTCCATACTTTGGACCCTAGAAGGCGCCGCCTATTACAAAGAGCGCATGGCTGAAATTGGGAGAGGTTCGCCAGCTGTTTGTCACTCTACGCTGAAGCTGCATCTGGCAGACTTGCAGCCAAGCGGGACGATAAGCAGGTGGGTCACCTCCTGCATAGATCTCTATAAGTTGACGGGCATGGAGCTCCCAGAGGGATAAGAGCTCATTCTACCCGCCATACTGTTGCATCGGTGGCTGCTTCCAGGGACATCCCTATCCAGGAAATCTGCAGGGCTGCTACCTGGAAGTCAGCAAACACCTTCATTACCCATTACCACATGACCTTGAGTCACGCCGGGATGCTGGTTTTGGAGCCTCGGTTCTCAGTCTCTCTTCCCAAGTAAGTATTGGGTGTGTCTTGCCTCCCTCCTCCCGGAGAACTGCTAGGAGTCTGCCAATAAGTGTGGATGAACAACATATCCATGTCCCTAGAAATACAGGTTACTCACCTGTAACAGGAGTTCTAGGAATGGTATATGTTGTTCATCCACACGACCCACCCGACCTCCCCGGCTTCGACGCACAACCTGAGCTTCCAGCGGGCCAGATCTGGCGTCATGGGGCGGAGCCGAGAGTTATACCACCCGGGTGGGTGGGAGGAGTCAGCTTGAAGACCTTCCGGCAAGATTTAAAGCGGCAAGGATACCTGCCAATAAGTGTGGATGAACAACATATACCATTCCTAGAACTCCTGTTACAGGTGAGTAACCTGTATTTCTGTACCACAGCCTGTATGCATCCTGAAAAAAAATGCCAGGTCTTGGATTTCTGGAGCAGAAAAGAGGCAGTTTTGCGTTGAGTGGGGACGCAAAAAGGTCCAGGTCTAGAGTTCCCCACTCTACGAACAGTGACTGAACGGCAGTTAAGTCGAGAGACCACTCATGAGGATCTGTCTCCATTCTGCTGAGATGGTCTGCCAGCTCGTTTTGTACTCCTGGCAGGTAAATCACCTGAATCAGAGCTTTGTGCTCCAGACAACATTCCCACACCCTCATTGCTTCCCTGCATAATGGGTGAGAGTGTGTACCGCCCTGCTTGTTGATGTAATACATCATTTCCTTGTTGTCCGTTTGAAGGAGAATGTTCTTGTGACAGAGTATGTCCTTCAAAGCTTGGACTGCATAGAGGACAGCTCTCATTTCCAGGACATTTATGTGGAGTTGAGACTCGTCTTGGGACCACGTGCCCTGGGTGTGGAGATCCTGGCAGTGAGCTCCCCAGCCCATCAGGGATGCATTTGTGGTAATGGAGATCTGAGGATCCAGAGGGGCGAAGGGATAGCCTTCCAGAAGGTTGTCCTCCTGAGACCACCTGGTGAGGGACCGTTTCAGAGGTTCTGTCACCTTGATGTAAAAGGACTGAGTATGAGTGGTTGGTGACCACTGAGTACTGAGCATCCACTGAGTGGAGCTGAGCCAGTGGCACAGTGAAAACCGAGGATGCCATGAGACCCAGCATCCACTGCATTGAGAGAGCTCGAACTGAGCTGTTCTCTTTGATGAAGCAGGCCTTCTGAAGAATATTGTTCCTTCTGTCTTCCGGAAGGAAGGCTTTCAGGCAGGAAGTGTCCAGAAGGGCTCCTATGAATAGACGCTTCTGGGAGGGCTGCAGTTGCCACTTTTTGAGGTTTAGTAGGACTCCCCTGGACGTGAGGACATTTGAGGCCGTGGCCACGGCTTCCAGAGTCTCTTATCTGGAGGGACTAGCAAAAAGCCAGTCATTCAGATATGGGAATACTTGAATTCCGATTTTCCTTAAATGCACTGCAAGAACTGCACAGCACTTTGTAAAAACTCAAGGCGCCGAGGATAGCCCAAAGGGCAGGACTCTGAATTAATAGTGTTGACCCAAGACCATGAACCTTAGGTATTTGTGGTGTTTTTGGTGTATGAGAATGTGTTGGTAGGCGTTCTGCATGTCCAGAGAGGCTAGCCAATTGTGTTGATGAATCAAAGGTAGCAGGGTACTGAGTGATATCATCTTGAACTTTTCCTTGTAGAGGAATTGTTTAACTTTCTGAGATCGAGAATAGGGTGCATGCTGCCAGTTTTCTTTTGAACCAGAAAGTAATGGGAGTAGAAACCTGTGTTTCATTGATCCAGCAGAACTATTTCTACTGCCCTGTTGTTCAGAAGGCCTTGCACCTCATAAGAAGAAGATCTGACTGCACAGCAGACAACCTGGGTTGCCGCTTGACAGGATGATCCGGAGTGGTTTCTGACAGATTGAGAGAATATACAGACCCCCATTTCAGGGGGAAGGAATGGACAAGAAAATGATGGAAGGCATCCTTAGAATGGCAGAAAAAGGGGAGATATTGTCGATGGGGGACTTGAATATGTCAGATGTTAACTGGAGCACCTTTGCTGCAGGCACATCCAAGAGCAGGGTCATTCTTGATGCCCTACAAGGGGCATGCCTCAGACAGCTAGTATTGGAACCCACTCATGAGGGAGCAATCTTAGACCTTGTACTCTCAAATGAGGATGGAGAAAAAATCTGACTTAGAAGTGGGTAGCCATCTGGGAACAAGAGACCACCAAACAGTGTGGTTCACGATAAACACAGCCATACAATCAAGCCATACAAAAGCAAGAATATTGGACTTTAGGAGGGCTGACTTTGGGAAAATGAGAGAGTGTCTCAGAAAAGCAGTAGCAAACAGACAAGAAGGAGGGGTGGAGGAACAATGGGGAGTAATCAGAACAGCTATCACAGAGACAGCAAGCCTTTGTGTAAAGCAAATCAACAAAACACAACAAAGGAATAAAACGCTATGGTTCTCAAAAGAGGTGGCAGGGAAGGTTAAGGAGAAAAGGATAGCATTCAGGAAATATAAGGAAACACAGAAGGAGCAGGACAGAGAACTTTATCAGTTGAGGTTGAAAGAGGCAAGGAAGGCAGTCAGAATAGCAAAGGCCAAAACCAAGGAAAGAATAGTCAACTCTGTTAAGAAGGGGGATAAGATCTTTTATAGGTACATTAGGGAGAAAAGAAAGGCCAAAGGAGGGATACTGAGGCTTAATAAAGGGGAGGGAATGTGGGCAGAGGATGACAGTGAAAAAGCAGGGATACTGAACAAATATTTCTGCTTGGTATTCACAAAGGAAGAGGAGGGGGGGGTACCTAAACCAAACAAGAGAAACACTCTGAAGACGGGGGTCAATACCAGTCTATTTACAGAAGAAAGGGTTCTGAAAGAACTAACAAGCATTTGTCAGTGCCGAATGTTTGCTTGCTGGCATTGGCATTGGTAGTGTAGGAGTTAGAGAGCTGTATATTAGAAACGGCAGTGAAGTATTGAACTGAAGCCAACCCCACCACCTTGGAGAGACTGACAGGCATTGGAGTGTGCCTTTAGGTCGTCAGGCATAACGGACACGCCATTTCACCACACCCTACCCTGCAGACACTGACAAGTGTCGCGGTGTGCCTTGGAGTCTATGGCCCTTATGCTCACCCCATTCCATCAGGAAATACAGTGAGATGGGTTGTGTATAGGAGAATGGGGTGAACTTTGGGGCCGAAGAGTCCAAGGCACACCTCGATGTCTCTCACTGGCTGCAAGGTGTGGAATGGTATGAGCATTACAGGCGAGAATCCCCAGTCACACCCCTGATGCCTGTCAGTCTCCACAGGGTGGGGCGTTATGGTCGGAAACCCTAATGCCTCAGGCATTCATTGGCATTTTCACTCCAGATTTTCAACATGGGTTTTCTGTGACCCCTACCTTATGAACAGTGGCAATATCAGTTTGCTAGCTGAAAGCTGATTTTGCACAGTGACTACGCCATTTTGCACCACAGGTGCAAAAACACATTTCGAACAGGATGTGAAAAATGACAGCTGAACTGTTCATGGGGAGGTGCAAAAAATGGCAATGTTGAAAATCTGCAGTGAAAATATAAAAAAAAACTGGTGAAGTCACCAGCGTGCATAGAAAATGTGCAATGCACACCCGTAATGCAATTAGTTTGGGGATTTTTTTTTACAGCAGATTGTCAATACAGGGATTATGGAACCCCTGCTCATGAACAGTGTCACTGTGATTTTCTTAATCTTTCCCGAACAGTGATTTCCCACAGCGACCACACATTTCTGCGCTAGAAGTGCAAAAACACATTTCGGCCATAGCATAAAAAATAACAGCTGTACTGTTCATAAGGAAGTGTGGAGAAATTCTAGTGTTGAAAATCTGAACTGAAAATATTAGAAATCCATGAACTTACGAGGGTACGTGGAAACTGCTCAGTGGTCGCTTGTAACACAGTCATTTTATGGACTTTTTTCACCAAATTTTTAACATAGCCATTTTAACACCTCTGCTCATGAACAGTGTCACTGTGATTTTCTTAATCTGTCCTGAACATTGATTTCGCACACCGATTGCGCCATTGTGCTCTAAATGCGTGGAAACGCATTTTGGGCGAGATGTGAGAAATGACAGCTGTACTGCTCATAAGGAGGTGTGGCAAAATGGCAGTGTTGAAAATCTGGAGTGAACATATTGAAAATTCGTGAAATTACGAGCATGCATAGGAACAGCACAATGCATGCTCGTAAAACAGTTATTTTTGGAAATTTTTTACCAAAATTTTAACATAGCGTTTGTGGTTCCGCGCAGTGACCGCGAAATCACCTTTTGGGCCCAATTAACAAAATGACAGTGACAGAATTCATGAGGTGGGGTCCCAAAAACCCCGTGTTGAAAATTTGGTCAAACAAATTCCCCAAAATGCCTGAGATATGAATCAAAGTTGAAAAAAACCTATTTATTCCATTATACAGCTTACCGGCATTTCTTCAGTTCGCGGCCGGCTTTGAAGAGTGCAGACATGTTCCGGTCCACGAAGATTATCGTGCGGACTCGGAGTAAGTATGGGGTGAGGTGAAAAGTGTGGGGAGGCAGGGTGCATGAGGGTGGGCGGGTGGGATCAGGACAGTCAGCGAGGGAAGGTTTTTTTGTTTTTTTTTTCCCTTAGACGTCACTAGACTTGTGCCACAATCTCAATCTCAATCTTTATTTATTTGTTTAAGGCGCCTTTCTAAAACCAAGGCGCCTGTACAATACTAGATAAAACAATTTCAATAAAATACAATATTAAACAAACAATTACAAGTACAACAAACACCAATTTAAAAATCATTGTATGCTTTCTTAAAAAGGTGAGTCTTCAAAGATTCTTTAAAACTATGGACAGTAGGGCTTTCCCGCACCTGACGAGGTAGAGAATTCCACAGGGTTGGAGCCATAAAACTAAAAGATCTAGCTCCTGAGGTTTTTAAACGAACCCTGGGAATCTCTAGCAATCCCTCGTCAGTGGATCGGAGAGAGCGGGGGGACAATAGGGATGAAGGAGATCTTTCAGGTAAACGCGGTCCCTGATCATGTAGGGCCTTATGGGTCAACAAACCGACCTTAAAGGTGATTAAGCCAATAAACTGGCAACCAGTGCAGACCACGGAGCACAGGCGTTATGACTGGCCCTGGAAGAGCCAGTCAACAGCCTGGCTGCCATTCTGCACTAGCTGCAGAATGAATCTCAACCAGGAAGCCCTAGGTAGAGCGAGTTGCAATAGTCAAGGCGGGAGGTAACGAAAGCGTGAACCAAAGTTGGCAGATCGCCGTGGGGAACCAGGTGTTTCACCCTGGCGATGTTCCTCAGATGGTAAAAAGAGGTTTTGACAACCGCTGACACCTGGAATTTAAATGTCAAGCGGTCGTCAAATACAATGCCCAGATTCCGCACCCGGTCTGAGGTATTTAGCGGAGTATCCCCGAGCCATAAACCCGAGGGTGATCCAACCAATAAACCCGCCTCCCAGCGATCCTGGCCCACAACCAACACCTCAGTTTTAACAGGATTCAACCTCAGCCAACTCACATTCATGCAGTCCTGGATTAAAAACCGACAAGGCAGTATCACGACCGGGCGCAAAGGACATGTACAGCTGAGTATCATCTGCATAGCAGTGAAAACTCAGACCATACTGCCTAATAATCGCTCCTAAAGGCAACATATATACTGCAAACAACATGGGTGCCAAAATGGAACCCTGCGGTACCCCACAGGATAGGGAGACTGATGCTGAGGAAAAAATCCCAGACACCACTCTCTGCGTCCTACCCTCGAGGTAAGATCGAAACCAACTGAGGACTGTACCAGACAGTCCACAGATAGACCGCAGGCGTTCCAGTAGCACACCATGGTCTACAGTATCAAATGCTGCAGAGAGATCAAGAAGGACCAGAATGGAACGTGATCTTCGATCTCTCGCTATTAGGAGGTCATTTAGCACCCGAATCAACACTGTCTCGGTACTATGTCTTTTCCGAATCCGGACTGGAGAAGTCATAGATTGTGGCGGTCAAATGATCATTCAACTGCAGAGCAACCACCTTCTCAATAACTTTACCAACAAAGGGTAAGTTAGAGACAGGCCTGTAGTTTGCCAGACAGTCCGGGTCCAAGGAGGATTTCTTAAGGATAGGCTGAACCACCGCCTCCTTTAGAGGATTTGGAAAAATCCCCATCTCCAAGGACCTACAGACTATCTCAGCTAGGATGGGGCCAATTTTATCCACACACCCCACTAAGAGACGTGTGGGGCCTGGATCCAAACTACAGTTGGTCGGACGCAACAATTGTATGATCATCACAATTTCCTCAACTGTAGGAAGGCTGAAGTCAGACCACTCAAACTGGGTGTCCGACATCTCCTGCCGACCATCACCACTCCCATTGGAGAGAGTTTGATGGATGTCTGATCTAATTGTGGCAACCTTATCTGAAAAGAATAGAGCAAACTCCTCACACCGTTCTTGAGAAAACACTCTTCTGGACTGCAGACAGATTGGATTGCACAATCTGTCCACAGTCCTGAAGAGCTGAGCTCGTCTATTCTGTACAGCAGCAATCTCTCTGGACAGGAATTCTGCCTTCTTACTAGAGATTGCTGATTGATAGGACATGTAGTGATCCATCAATCTAAGTTTGTCACAATCCTGGCCCGACCTCCGTCAGCACCTCTCCAGCCTTAGTCAACTCTCCTCAACTCCCTCAAAGTCTCATCAAACCAAGGAGACTTAGGTCGGGGAGAGGGCGAACACGAACAGGAGCAATGGAATCCAGGGCCCTGCCACCGCCTCATTATAGGCAAATACCAGCTCACCTGGATCCATGCAATCTCGGTAAACTCGATAGGTCTAGCACCGCCCATCAGACCATCAGGGAGACACCCTTAAGGGCGATACCGACCATCTCCGTAGGGGCCGGCCTACAAGGGTGGCCCAAAACTGAACCCAATGGAGTGATGGTCAGACCATCCGACCGTTCCACCACCAAATCGGATATCTCCATCCCCAGAAGGAACACCAAATCCAATGAATGACCACCAATATGGGTCGAGGAGGAAATAACCTGTGTGAAGCCCAGTGACATCATTAACTGGAGGAAGTCTTGACAAAGTGCGAAACCTCATCGTCCAACCCAGACTCCGAGGTAGTATGGGGGTGAGGTAGAGTGGTAGGGAGGCAGGGTGTGCAGAGGGTGGGCGTGGGTGGGGGATCAGGACAGTCAGCGAGGAAGGTTTTTTTTCCTTAGGACGTCACTAGACTTGTGCCACACTGGGTGGGCTCCCAGCGTGGCAACGAAGGCTGTTTGGGGGTGGCAGTGGAGCCGATGGGGATTAGGCACCCCGTTGGCCATACGGACTGTTGCCACGCTGGGGTGGGCTCCCAGCGTGGCACCTGGTAGTCTCTTTGGGGGAGGGAACAGTGGAGCCGACGGGGGATTGGGCACCCCCGTCGGCCATACAGTGTGTGCGTGGGGGGAAGCATGAGCACACAGTATGCGTGTGTGTGTGGGAGGAGTGCATGAGCATGCGATATCTTATCACTGCTCACTGAAGCATAGCTCTCCCATTGAACTGTACGGCACTGCATTTTCAGCTGCTGTCATAGACAGCTGCAGCCTTCATTGGCGAACTGTGGCCACGTCTGCAAACACACTGACTGAATTGGAAGATAGGGTGCCACATCTCCGAAAACTCGGATGATGGCACTATGTTTCTTGCACATGCGAGCAAGCAAACATAATAAAATTCAAGGTGGACAAAGCAATGGAGCCTGATGGGATTCACCCAAGAATTCTAAAAGAACTAAGGGTAGAACTAGTGACACAGCTGACTACTCTCTTTAACAAATCATGGGAGGATGGGGTGGTACCTGAGGACTGGAGAAGGGCGGATGTGATCCCTCTTCACAAAAGTGGGAAGGGGCAGGAAACTACAGACCAGTTAGTTTGACCTCAGTGGTAGGGAAAATGATGGAATCACTTCTGAAGGAAAGAATTGTTGAGTATCTAGAGGCCAGTGGGGCATAGGACCCAAGGCAGCATGGATTCACGATGGGAAGGTCATGTCAGACGAATCTAATAGATTTCTTTGACTGGGTGACCAAAGTAGTAGACCAGGGAGGGGCTGTGGACATGGCCTACCTAGATTTTAGCAAGGCATTTGATAAAGTCCCACACAAAAGATTAATACACAAGTTAGCCAGCTTAGTAGTGGGTCCCAAGGTGGTAGCCTGGATAAAAAATTGGCTGGACAACAGGACGCAAAGGGTAGTAGTAAACGGAGTCCACAGTGAAGAAAGGAGGGTTACTAGTGGGGTACCACGGGGTTCAGTACTGGGACCAGTCCTTTTTAATGTCTTTATAAGTGACATTGCAGAGGAACTGGAAGGAAATGTATGTCTCTTTGCAGATGACACAAAGATGGAGTGGAAAGGATGAGAAGGGACTTAGCAAGGTTGGAGGAATGGTCAAATGTATGGCAGCTCAGATTCAGTGCAAAGAAGTGCAAGGTAATGCACATGGGAAACAAAAACCCAGGGGAAGAGTACACAGTGGGGGATGAGATACTGACAACAGTAAAAATGGAAAGGGGCCTGGGGTAATTATATCAGATGACCTAAAGTGGGCAAGCAATGTGAGAAGGCAGTAAGGAAGGCTGGGGGATACTGGGATGCATAGGAGAGGCATCAATAGTAGAAAACAGGAAGTTGTTATCCTCTGTACAGACAGTTGGTGAGACCCCTTCTGAGTACTGTGTGCAGTTCTGGAGACCCCATCTCCACAAAGACATAGACAGAGTGGAGGCTGTCCAGAGGAGGGCAACCAAATGGTGCAGGGTCTGCACCACAAGACAGACAGAAAGACTAAAGGAGCTATGCATACCTTTGAGGAAAGAAGGGAGAAAGGGGGCATAATAGAAACTTTCAAGTACCTCAAGGGAATCAACAAAGTCCAAGAGTGTAGCATCTCTCATAAAAAGAGATGTGCAAGAACAAGGGGGCACAATTTGAAAATAGAGGGGTGATGGCTCAGAGGTAATGTGAGGAAGTAGTTTTTCACGGAGACGGTAGTGGATGTATGGAACAGCTTCCCTGAGGAGGTTGTGGAGTCAAGAACAGTGGGGAAATTCAAGAATGCATGGGACAGACATAAGGCAGCCCTAGTGGGGGGTAGGAGGAAGTAAGCTCTTGGTTAACTAGGTTCTGCGGCTTATCTGTTAGGTAGGAAAACGGGCAGACTAGGTGGGCCAAGCGGTCCTTATCTGCTGTCAAATTCTATGTTTCTATGTACCCCTCGCAGATTATCCTGGAGACCCATTTGTCTTAATGGCAGACCTAGTCTTCTGAGTAGCCTCTAGTGCTTGTTCCACCTGAGGCCCAAACAGATACATACCGAGGAAGGGTAAGGCCATGGCTTTTTGTTGGGCATAATTCATAAAGTCTGATGTACGCAGCCAGGAATGGCAATGGGTGCAAATGCCAGCCACCGCCACTCTGGAAGCAGTATCAAAGGCGTCCATTGCAGCTTTAATCCGTTGATTATTGGACTCAGTACCTCTAGTTATGGTCTGTAATTGCTCTGAGGTAACCTCCGATTCGGGCCAAGCTTCTACCATTGCTTTGCGCGAAAGCCAAAGGACATCCTCATATTGTGAAAAATAACCTTGGTAGCTAGCAATACGCATGCCCAGAGTTGAGGCAACAAAGACCCGCTTACCCAAGGTGTCGATCTAGTGAGATTCTTTGTTTATGGGACAGGCTGTGGATTCCTGAGGAAGGGCAGCCTCATCATTCTCTGCCAGGCATCAACAAAGGCCTGTGAGGCCAAGATTGGGCAGTCCATGGGAGGGGCATATTTCCTATGTATGGACTTGGCCACAGAGGGAATAAGAGCCGGATTCTTCAACACTATCTGGGAAAGAGTCTTGAAAGAGGGCTGTACCAGAGGGGTTAATCCATAGGGATTAACGGGACATGTAGATACTGGAGGCGCAGAAGCTTCCCAGGCTCAATTTCCATGGTCTGGAGAGAAAGAGTAGAATCTTAAGTTCTTGAGCAGAGACTTAAAGGAAGGGTCTTCCACCACAGGCTCTGCAGGAGGATTGATCCCTGCCCCCAGGGCAGAATCGGCATCAACATTATCACCCAGCCGAAGATCAGGATAAGGGTCGGTATCATCTCCTGACAGTCTGGGGGGTACTGTATAGACAGGAAATGCATGAAAACCAGGAGAAAGAAGAAGAGGAGACAGAATCGGAATCGAAAACCTTGGAAACTATGCAGCACCATCAATACCTCCAGCGCTGTTGAAGAGAGCGACACTGAGAGCAGAGACAGCACCAACACAGAAAACAGCGTCACGCATGGCACCGACAGGGAGTGCAGCACCAAACGTGGCACCGTACATGGTGCCATCACTACCCCCGGTGCCACGCACGGCACCGACAGGGAATGTGGCACCATACATGGCACCGACACCACCCCCCGGCGCCACAGGCAGCGGCACCACTGCAGAAGTCTGTGAACTATGATTTGAAATTAAAGAATGAAAAACGGCAGGAGATAAAGGCATTGGTGTGGACCCTTGCGCCGCAGCCATGTGAGGGGGATAGACACCGGAGTGTGGAGTCGATGGCACCGAAGAAGGCGCCGTGCAACCAGGAAGTCCTAACTGAAACACCTGTCCTTCCAAAACTGACAGGCCAGAAGGCCTCGGCAACCGACAGGCTGGTTCGGGCAGTCAGGACAAGCTCCAAGCCCACTGCTCCATAAGAGCAGCCCAGTGGTGAAACTGCTCATCGGAAGCCCCTCAAATAGGTGGTGAGGGGCTGTGATGTTGAAGAAGCTGGTGGTCAGAGACAGAAACTGGAGACTCTGAAAGAGATGGAGACTAGCCCCTTACCCCAACAACCAACCATCTAAGTGCAGACTTACCTCTGGCCGAAGAAGAACTCGAGGCTGAACAGTGCTGTGAATGAGACCATTTCTTTTTATGCTTTGGGGGGACCTCCCATCCCTCCGAGCACTGGATCTTCTGTTGTCAGCCCCCCCGCCAGAGAGGGCAGTGGATCTGACCCGGCCCAGCTGACTGAACAGCTTTCATACGAAGTCTCCCTACCGTCACCTGCGTCACTCATGCTTGACTCTGTCAATAGAGGGCTGAAGATTTCTTCTTGTACAAAAGTAATTTTATTAAATGTCATCTGTACTTTTCATGATAAAATACAAAATAATAAAATGGAAAACTAAGCTGCTAGTTTGAAGTTTGACTCCCGGCGGGTGAGCAATGTCACTGAAGCGCACTCAATAGCGGGATAAAAGGAACTGAGGTGGTTGGAGGGTCGATGCTGAGATAGTCTATGCCACGCGAGTCTAGCTCGCGGTGCTGCTTCCTCGCGGCTCCATCTCGGCACCGGCCCTCCTGACAAAGTTTGGCTGCCCGCTGAGTCCTAACGCCTCCAGCATACTCCCATTAGTGTGAATAAGTGGTGGAGACTTTATGTCCAGGAAGATCAGTGACATTGTACTCTGAGAAGTCTGTATTTGACCTGTTGGTTTGGGTCATGTTTTGACAGTGTCTCTTACTTGGCTGTGATATGAGGTGTGTGTTACTTTCATGTCTGTCTGGGTCACACTGTGATTATGTGTCGGTGACCTGTGTGTCTTGGACGGTCTGTGATAAGAGGTATGCATTAGTGGCGTATGTGCCTTGAGTAGGCTGTGATGATATGTGTGTTTCTATAACCTGTGTATCTGGGTCAGACTCTGATATGTACAGTATGTTAGTGGTTTACTGTATGAGTCTGGGTCAGTCTGTGATAGGTGGTGTCTGTTAGTGGCATGTGAGGTGCCTATGAATGGCCTGTATGCCATGGTTAGGCTGTGATGGGATGTGTGTGTTAGTGTCCTGTGTATTTGGGACAGGTCATGATAAAGGGTGCCTGCTACTGGCCAGTGTGACTGGGTCAGATTGTGATGGGGTGTCTGTAACCTTTAGGTTTAGGTCAGACTTGACAGAATGTGTCTGTTAGTGGCTCATATTCCAGGGCCAGTCTGTGATGGGATGTGTATGCTAGTGGCCTGTGTGTTTGGGACAGCCTGTAATAAAAACTATCTGTTAGCTGGGCTGGCCCCCGTGGCGCTGAGGGTTGAGGGGCTGGACTGTACACTTCGCTCCATGCTGGTGACCCTGGTTCGGTGATGAGCTTGGACTGCCAGGGGTCATCAGGGGAGAGAGGGATTGAGTGCCCAACGGCAGTTCTCCCTGTCTGGGGAGGGTTCTATATCTGTCCTGCTGCCTTACTGCCATCTCTCAGGTGAACCCGGGATTGGCAATGCAGAAGAGTTCATGTAAAGGGAAAAAGGGGGCAGCGTTAGCTGGGAGCCCTGGGAGGAGTTGCATCTTTATGTATACTTCCCAGTTGGCTCTCCTAGAGTGCCGATGACTGTGGGGGACCAGAACAGAGGAATAATAACCCGTCACTCCTAGGTGACGACCCCTCTAGCACTGAGCACGTCGGCAGCCGACACCTTGAGCGGACTCCGCTGTATCACCCGCTCCACCGTTATCTGGGGAGAAGGTAAGGACGACCTCTCCTCACGCCACCCGGGGGGTAATCGGGGGGGTATTCAGGATCACTGAGGGGGTGATTACTCCAGGGGCAGACTCCTGGGTCAGAAGGCGGAGTAACGCGTCTTGTAGGGGCTCTGTTTGAGTGGCGTGACAAGGTCGGAAGGCGGGGATAAAAAGCAATGTAAAAAAATAAAACTGTTAGTGACCTATTTGCCAGGGTCAGACAGTGGTGGAATGTGTATGTTGGTGGCTACTGTTGGTGCATTTAGTGTCATTGTTGGTGTGGGCACTGGCATTAGCACTACTCATGGTATCAGCACCAGGCTCAGCAGTGGCACTGACACCATCACTGGGCATGCCGTTGGCATCAATTCAAGATTCAGATGGAACCCTGCAGCAGGGTCGTCTGAAGGCTGGACAGTCATCATCTGGCCAGGGGCTCCCCACTGGACGCCTCCCCATGAGCCACCGCTGCTGCTGGTACTTCTGGATCAGGAAGCTCTTCCCACTCCTCCCCTAGGGCACAGCATTTGAGCAAGTCAGAAGATCCAAGATGGGGAACAGGTACCATAAATTAGCATGCTGCGTGCACCCCAACTACCATCTCAGGGGCCTCAGTTCCTGTTTGTTAGGGTGGCTAAGACCCTTATGCTTCTGGATAAGCTGATTTAGCAGCAGTATCACCAGTTGATGGAGATAGTGAGCACTGCATTAGAGAGAGACAGAGCCAGTGCTTTTCCAAGTCCCTCCATCAGCTCCATCTATTTGTGGCTTTCCAGCCTGCTATCCCTCGGTGTCTTCTTTGGTGGATAAAGTGTTCTCTCTGCACCTCTCCTCAGCAGCTCAAGACATTCTCTTTATGAGTAATTCATGAGAGAGTTACAAGGAGTACTGGATTGTAGTTCAGAATCCCAACACTTTGCTGCTGAACTTCCTAGGGTTGTTCCGTAGAGACACAGTAGTGATTCCGCCCTGGCATACTGCTGAGAGTACTAGCTGAGATTGCCTTGACAGGCTCAGCAACTGATTGATTTTATGACCTTTTACACTGTTTCTGTACTGTATTAGCATCTCTCTGGAGAGAGAGGTGGGTTAGTGACCCCACTAAATTGCAGAGGACCACTGAGTGGCACAACCACAAGGAATTGTGGGGATCAGGAGAACTAGAGAGCCTTCCTGTTCCTGGTACCAGCTTGGGTGCAAAACATTAGTGTTTTGCTGATCTATCCAGTTTTGCACTAGCTGGGAGGTATTTGTAAGCTCCTTGTGTGATATACGATTGCATACTGTGCTGATTTACTCAAATTGGGTGTAGTGCCAAACCGGAGGCGTCCATGATGTCATTTCCGGTCGGCAGCTATTTCTAGTTATGCTTCCATGAGCTCCCTTTCAGAGTACTAGCTGAGACTGCCTTGACAGGCTCAGCAACTGATTGAGGAGGCTAGCTGCATTTTATGAACTTTTACACTGTTTCTGTACTGTATTAGTGTCTCTTACTAAGATTCATACTAAGATATTTAGAGAACAAGAAAGCCTTTAGTCCCATATCTGCTCATATGCTAATCAGAGTCAATAAATGTGTCAGTGATTTTTTCACATAGTAAATATACATCCAATCTTGCTTTAAATTGTTCTTTGTCCTTACTAATAATGTTGTATAATGGAAGGAGAGGTGGGTTAGTGACCCCACTAAGTTGCAGAGGATCACTGAATGGCACAGCCACAAGGGATTGTGGGGATCAGGAGGACTAGAGAGCCTTCCTGTTCTTGGTACCCGCTTGTGTGTAAAGCATTAGTGTTTTGTTGATCCATCCAGTCTTGTACTACCTGGGAGGTATTTGTAAGCTCCCTGTGTGATATACGATTGCACACTGTGCTGATTTACTCAAATTAGGTGTAGTGCCAAACCGGAGGTGTCCTTGACGTCACTTCTGGTCGGCGGCTATTTCTAGCAATGCTCCCGCGAGCGGGGCGAGCACGCAGAGATGCGTGCTGAGACACGCATGTCTCGGCACGTATCTTCAGTTTCTGCAAAGTCAGCAGGGAGGTAGGATAGCATTTTGTTTGGTTTTGCTATCAGCTCTTGTACTACATGTGTGGGAACTGCTTTGTCTGTTGCTGCTGGGATTTGTCTGAGTGCCAGATAAATCATAAAATGGGAACTCCTGACAACTACTGTGACTCTTGCCAAATGTATGCTGTAGGGACGCAGATTTAAAATTTGTGTGTGACAGATGTTTATTGATTAAAGTTTTGCAGGAAGAATTAATGTGTTTACATGCAAAAAGCACCAAGAATCTAGACATATCTACACTTGAGACATACACTGATGAAATGACATCTCTTTATCTCCCCCTGTAGTAATAAGGGCTCATTATCTTATTCATCTACTATAGATTCCCCCACGGTATACAACTCAGAGAAAGAAACTTAGTTTCAACTCCCAAAAGGAAAAACAAAACAAAGAGGTAGCCAGGTGTTCCACAGTGCCCTAGTTATACAGACATGAAACAGGTTTGAGGCGTTAACACCTGACATGGACACTGGGGATATAAATCTACTCGATAGCTCCCATTTTTCTGACACTCTGCACATTGATAGTAATGCGTCTGCTCACAAGCAGAAACAACTACTTTTTTGACCCAGTCTTCGCCTCCACCCCCACCCTGGATCACCCCCTTTTTAATTATACACCATATCCCCCCAAGAAGCCAGGCCACATCTGCAAAAAGCCCTCCCTAGCAACAAACCTAGCTGTGATCCCCTAGACTCCAGGATCCTTCGCTTAGTCTTGGATGTTATTCTAGCCTTCTAGCCCCTCTTACTGACCTGTTAAATCGATCACTATGTCTCGGTCAGTTTCCCAGTGTTTGGAAAACAGCAGAAATCACCCCAATCCATAAGAGTGGAGATCGGACTGCACCTAACAACTACAGGCCAATCTCCATTCTCCCCCTGCTCTCTAAAGCACTAGAAAAAATAGTGTCCATTCAGCTCTCTGAGTACCTGGCCAAATATGGCCTAATGTGCCCTGAACGACATGGATTCTGCCAAGGACACAGTACCACTACAGCCCTCCTGGAGTTCTCTCAGCACCTCCACTCTGCTCTTGACTCTGGCAATGTTGCTGGTGCAGTGTTCATTGACCTCTCCAAGGCCTTTGACACGGTTTGTCACACCCTCCTACTCGACTCCCTCCACCAACTTGGCTTCTCCACTGGCCCCCTTGCTTTGTTCACCAGCTACCTCTCTACCAGATCCCAGCATGTGAAGATCAATGGCTCCCTGTCGAATACCCGGCCCGTTCGCTTTGGGGTCCCCCAGGGTTCCATCTTGGGCTCCGTGCTGTTCAGCCTCTTTCTCAACACTCTTCCCCAGCTCCTGCTCAGGCAAAATGCTCCTCTATGCTGACGATGCAGTCCTCTTTGCCTCCCACCCTGACCCCACCTCACTCCAGAAATCCCTTCAGCATATATTCAACCAAGTAGAAAAGTGGTTCCTTGACCACCGACTGGTCATTAACCTCAAGAAGACCAAATCAAAGCTCTTTTCCCATCACTAGAACAAGGCTAAAAATGCCCCCTCTTCATTCTCCCCAGTACTCTACACCCTCTTGAGCAGGTGTCATCCTGCAAATACTTGGGCATCACCTTCAACTCGGCTCTCACCTTCCACACCCACATCAATACCCTGTCCTCAGCTATAAACTCTGGGATAGGCCTTCTTTATCGACATAGAGATTGCCTCCCCCAAGCTGCCCTCCTGCTGGCCATCACCTCCTCCATCCTGTCATTAGTGGACTATGGACTACCCATCTACACTGCAGCAGACAACACCGCCCTCACCAAAATCCAGACCTTGATCAACAAGGCCTGCAGGCTTCTGACCGGCTCATCAAGCCACACACACACACACACACTTGCTTGCTCTACTCCACCACCAACCTGCTCACCTTTGAGGGCGCCTGCGCTACCAAACCTGCTGCTGCAAGATGCTTCTCGGGGCTCTCCCCCTCGAGAAGTCGCCACTTCTCTGCGGCTTGCATCTCCATCTGTTGCCACCCGTAGCTCAGTTAAGGCCACCTTTCAGGTGCCAGGTACCAAGAACCAAGACCTCCTTAGCCCAGAGGTCCTTCCACTACCAAGCCCCCACATGGTTCAACTCCCTCCCGCCCTATATCACAGATAATACCAAAATTGGTCCCTTTAAAGTCGCTCTCCAGAACCACCTCTTTGACGCGCGCAGCTGTAATTGCACCTAATTATTACGATGGTGGGTTCCTCCTGCCTGGCCCACAGTCTTGACAACATCCTGTGGACTGCCATTCCCTTCCCACCCCACTCCCCTCCTAACCTCTTCATTACTAGGTATTTCTCTCTGGTACGTTCAGGGCTGTACCTGCATACAATTGTAATATTTTACTTGATTGTAATGTTCTGTAAGCAACCTATTCTGTAAACCACTTTTGTGAATGTGTTTTTAATGTTTATTGTACTGCACCTGTAATGTTATCACTGTTGTACCTCACACTGTAACCATGTCTGCCCTCCCTGCGACGAGGTGCCTTTGTAAATGAGTCCACGACTCAAAGGTTATAAATCTGATTTTCTAAATAAATAAAACACTAATAATCAGGGCTTAATATCTTCTGAATCCGCTGTTCCCTCCAGTGTAACTAATCAGAAATCCCCCAACCACGAAGTCTCTGTAATACCAACACCTGCAAGTAAACAGATATTTGTGTTGAGGGATTCCATCATCAAACGTACAGACAGGACTGTGTGTAATCCGGATAAAAATAACTGTACCTGTTCTAGTTTTGGGGGGGGCAGGGATTTCTGACATCACTGCAATGGTGCCAAACATGCTGGAAACTCGGTTGGAAACTCCAATAATACACGCAGGCACTAATGATATTAACAGATGTCTCTTAGATTAGGCGAAACAAAATGTCATAGGCCTAAACAATGTCTTGGTTGAAGTAGGTTGTAAAGTATGTTTCTTGGAAGTTCTGCCAATACCCAGTGCCACTAGTTATGTCACTAATAAAATAAAAACATTTAATGAATGGCTAAGAAAATGGTGCTTTTCCCAGGATATAAAATGCCTCACTCACTGGGAAACGTTCGTGGACAGACCATCCCCCTTTTGTTGGGACGGGCTCCACCTTAGCAGGATGGGGAGTACCATCCTAGGCAGGAAAATCCTTTCTCATGTGAACGGGTGTTTAAACTAACACGCAAGGGGGAGAAAGGGGTAACACCCAAGTCTCTAGCAGGCAAGGTTCCTTCCACCAAATTTTGCAGGATATTATCTTTAAATGCTAGGTCACTAAATCTACTGAATTTTCTGAACTTGAAGCCAGAATTTATGAAACATAGATATCATCTCGGTTACAGAAACTTGGTGGGACTCCGATTCCTCCTGGATAAAAGAAATACCTGGTTTTAAACTTTATCACAAAAACAGGGTAAACAAAAGAGGAGGAGGCGTTTGCCTCTACATTAAGGATGCCATCTACTCCCACGAATATCCCCATGAATCATTTACAGAAAGTATATTGGCAACCATACAATTTCAGGGGCACTCACAAATCCATATAGGTACATGTTACCACCCGCCATCCTCTGATGCTGAGTATACAAATGGATTACTACAGGATGTTGCCCACACTGCTACAATAAATTGGTTGTCTAACATAGGTACCATTGTCGCAGAAAAAAAAACTTATTGCAGTTTTAAATGAAACAGGACTTGAACAACTAGTTAAGGATCTCACGACAGGGAGCAATATATTGGATTTATTAATAACTAACATTGATGATAAAAGTTTCAAATCGCTCAGTCTCTGATCCCTTGGGAAATAATGACCATAGATCTGTTATTTTTAATCTGGATTATGAATTTCGTAAACCTGATAGCAATCTTCAGGTGTATATAACTATGAAAAAGCTGGTTTTGAAGGTATAAACAACTGTTTGAGAAACACCCCATGGGCCAACCTATTACCCCCCCTTAACTCTTGAGGATGCTTGGAATTTTGTTAAAAACAGAATATTAGATTTAGAAAGTACCTTTATCCCAACCCGGGAAAAATACAACAATAAGGGCAAAATACCACCCTGGTTTAATAACTCAATCTGAAAACAGATAACAAAAAAGGAAAAATTTGCTTGCTTAAAAAAGTGCACAGCAAATAGTAATAAACTAATATTAGGGCAATATAGGACTGCAGTTAAGGATTTAAAAAAAATCTATTAAACAAGAAAAACGCAATCTTTTTTTATTTTTTTTATACTTTTATCTTTATACCTCCTTCTACTCCCGGAGCCCACTCCTTCCTTCCTCTCAACTTCCCCCATTTCCACCTCCGGTGGGATCTGCCCCTAGAGTGCCTCCGTCCCCTCCTGCACATTGGGGTCTGTCCCTCTTTTCCCCGGTGGTCCTGGGATGGTACCGAGAGGCTATCATCTAGTGCTACCGGGAGGGATTTTCTCGTTTTCTTCCCCTAGTTTCCCCCATCCCTCTGAGACGACCCACGCTAGGACATACGTCCCGAAGGCGGCGTGCTGACGCACACTCATCCTTCATGCGTAGCTGACGTCTCCCTCCCGGCTCCGGCGAGCGGGCCACCTCCGTCCTCCCTTGGTGATTGCTTCCACGGCTCAAGAGTGGCGCAGATCGCGTGGCGGTCATGGCTCCACCCTGAGGGAGGAGAGCATCCGTTGGGACTCGATCCTCCTCCCCTGCCGACCCGGCCCGGTCCGTTCGAACCCGGGTGCCGGCGAGGGCAAGGTGTGGCGTCTAGCGCCTCAACCCTCAGCGCCACCGGGCCGGCCCCCAAGAAAAACGCAATCTTGAATTCTGTATAGCTCATTCTAAGGATAATCATAAGTCGTTGTTTTCCTAACTTAATAGTAAAAAAGGCAATAATAGACAGATTGGCCCAATTACTAATGGTACTAATAAAATTACCTCAGTTAAAGAGACAGATGATGCTTTTAATAACTAGTTTTCATCTGTGTGTTCAAAGAAGGGTAACCGTAGTACCAACATGATCACCACTATGTCAGAAACAAACAATAACTATACTTTACCCACTTCTGACAAAATTACTCTACTAAAAAACTTAAAACAAAACACTAGTAGTGGCCCTGACTTAATTCTAGACTCTTGAATGAAACAGCAGAAGAAATAGCTATTCCACTCACTATTATATTTTATAAATCTCTAGTTGAAAGGTCAGTCCCGACTGACTGGTTAACTGCATCAGTTGTGCCAATATTAAAAAAGAGTAATCGCACATTAGTAAGCAGCTACCGCCCAATCAGCCTCACATCCATTCCATACAAATTAATGGAAAAAGTAATTAAGGGCATATTGGAGGATGAAATGCAAAAATCTAACATTCTAGGGACATGGATATGTTGTTCATCCACACTGTCTGGCAGGTATCCTTGCCGCTTTAAATCTTGCCGGAAGGTCTTCAAGCTGGCTCCTCCCACCCACCCTCCCGGGTGGTAAAACTCTTGGCTCCGCCCCATGATGCCAGATCTTCCTTACCGCTTGGAAGCTCAGGTTCCGTCCTTAACGCTCAGCGTATAGGACTGGTTCCTAATTCTTCGGTTTTCCGAAATTAAAAGTTTTTTGCATTTTAGACTTCGGTCTTCTATCCCTCGCGGCTGTGCCATGTGTGTCTACTGTTTAGGCCTTGAGCACGACCCGCAGGCTTGCGACCTGTGCTTTTCCTTCTCAGCCTACGTCCTCAAAGACCGTACTGCCCGTTTACAACTGGGGCGCCCAGCGTTTTCCTCCAGTAAAGTCAAGAGGCGGCCCGGGCAGCGGTTTCCGCGATGGCGGGCTGGCGGATCAGCTAGAGCAGATGATAGCCCTCGAGAGGCGGCGTGAGCGCATCTTCCTCGACGCGGCATTTATCCGCTCTCCTGGGTTCCTCTTACAGCTTCCTTTAAGGAGCTTTGTCTGTCCCTCTCCACTAGAGGAGAGGGACCAACGTCTGCTGGACCTTCTTCTCGGTCCAAGAAAAAAGACAAGGGTAAGTCCCTCCGTCGACGCTCTTGGGAGCGGGAAAGGTCCCTCTCCCCGAGTTGTCGGCCATGGACTTCGGTCGATCGTTCGGCTTCGGCCACTGGTCTCACGGTGACTCCCGTCGACGCAGTCGAGATCTTTCTCGACCCGTTGGACAGGTTGTCGACCGTGAAGCCGAAATCCTCTCCCGGTTCCATGAGTGGGTTTGAGGATCCGTAGGCTTGCCAGTGCCTCGGTTCTGGAGCCTCCGGCGAACCCTCCGACCGAGGAGGGCGGTTCCACCCGTCCCCTTCCCGCACCGTCCTCGGAAAGGCCGAGGTTCTCGGTCTCGGACTTCTTCACGGTCCAGCCGATCCCGCCGTCATAGGCGGTCTCTGTCTCGGCACCGCGGTAAGCGGCGGCGCTGCTCGTCCTCCTCCTCGGATGAGGGGAGGCTTCGACGTAAGTTACGTCGACGATACGAGGACCTCATGTGGCAACAGCTCCTTCTGACTGGGAACAAGCCAACGCGCTCCTTCCCGGCCATTAAGTGGCTGTCACCGAGCGGCAAACAACCCTCGTTTTACCAGGAGCCTGTTCCCAGGCTGGTTGTTCAGCCAAACCAGCTGCCCCACTGATTCGGTGGAACCTCCGCCTCCACAGCCGCTGTTTGGGGCTCCGACCAGAACTCTCGGTCGGCGCGGGTGTGCCCATAGGCTGTCGGTCACCCTCACTCCCGATCGCCCTCGGCAGGTGGAGGGTGGTTTAGGCCCGAGGCAGCTCTTTGCGGACTCTTCTGAGTCCGACGACGATTCCTCCCTTTTCTCCAAGCGAGTGGACTTAGAGTCCTCTGGAGGTCAGTCGCTGGACGACAGCCCTTCGTCCTTCCTGAGTTTACTCAGGCTCATCTCGGAGTCCACCAGGATGCAGCTCGAGCCCGTATCCAAGCGGGCCAAATATCCCCCTCACGGAGATATTGGACTGAGGGGATTCCCCTTCGGAGGTCTTTCCTGTGGCTGAGGCCATTGTGGACCCGGCCTTGGAGCTCTGGCAGCGCCCCGCTTCCTGCCCTGCGCCTTCGGCCAGGATGGCCAGGCAGTATGCGGTCCCTACCGGTTCTCTGTCCGGTTTCTTGGAACATCCCTCAGCTGAGGGGTTAGTTACCGACAGCGTTTTCCGGCATGCTGGAAACGCTAGGGACGTGGACAAACCTCCCGACAAGGAGTCCAAGAAATTGGACTATGCCGGGCGAAAAGTCTACGCTGCGTCCTCCCTTGGTCTTTGTCAGGCAAGCTTGGTCGTGCTGATGGCACATTTCTCCCATGCCCTGTTGGGCTCCCTGGACGAGGTAGTCCCTCATCTCCCGGCTGACCTGCAGACCACAGTTAGGCAGGTGCGGGACCAGGGCAGGGCAGTGGCCAAGCAGCAACTTCAGACTGCTCTGGACATTGGAGACTCATGCGCTAGGTCAGTTGCGGCCGTCGGGCATGGCTGAGGATATCCACCTTCACAGCGGATACCCAGCACATATTGGCGGATGTCCCCTTCCTGGGGACCGACCTCTTCGGCCCTGGAGTGGAAGGCCACCTCCAGAGGATCGAAACATCCAATGCCACCTTGAACTCAGTCTCATCCGCTCAGAGGGACAAGGGCCGCAGACTGCAACCCAAGCCCTTTCGTCTGTCTGCGCCCCCGGCACATCCGGCCCAACAACACCAGGGCCAGCAGGCTTGCTCTTGGTGTCCCATACCCAAGCCCGCGGCTTCCTCCTCCAGGAAGCAGGGAGGCAAAGGCCCAGGTGGTCCCTCGGCTGGTCCCTCCTTCAAGCCTGCACAGTGACGGGTTGAGGGGTGTTGCCCCCAACCTCTTCACTTCACCCCAGGTTCCCCCCGTGGGGGAACGGCTCCAGTTCTTCCTTTCCGCCTGGTCTGCTATTACCACAGACCGATGGGTGTTGGAAGTGGTAGGAAAGGGCCTGCCTCTGGAGTTCGAGCAGGCCCCACCCTTCAGAGCCATCGCACCTCAGGGGGCCTCGGGGTCCGAAGCCTCGCTGTCAGCTCGCCGAGCCGACATCTCTCTCCTCCTCGAGAAGGAGGTGATAAGAGAGGTGGCGGACCCACCCCCCCAAGCCCGGGGTTCGTGTCCAGGTACTTCCTGGTTCCGAAACGGACGGGGGGCTGGCACCCCATTCTCGACCTACACGACCTAAACAAGTTCCTAAGGTCTTGAACCTTCAGGATCGTCACTCTGGCTCAGATAATGCCATCCTTGGAACACGGTGTGTGGTTCTGCTCTCTGGATCTGCTGGACACGTTCTTTCACGTCCCTATCCATCCGTCACATCAGAGGTTCCTTCACTTTCGAGCGGAGGGATCCCTTTTCGAGTTCCAAGCCATGCCCTTCGGCTTATCTCCAGCTCCCAGGGTCTTCACCAAATGCATGGCAGTGGTGACAGCATTCCCTGCGGTGCCGAGGGTCGGTTTACCCTTACCGGACGATTGGCTGATAGCAGCCCCCTCCAGACAGGAGGTGGAGCGGTCCAGAGATCTGGCCCTCCAGGTTTGCTCTCAGGTCGGCCTCCTCATCAACGAGGCCAAGTCGGAACTCGAGCCGAGGCAGGTAATTCTTTTCATCGGGGCAGAGCTCGACTCTCTTCGAGCCAGGGCATGGCTCCCGGCGGACAGGGTCGAGGTTCTTTCCTCCTTTGCCCAATCATTTCTGGTTGGGCAATTGTGCCCTGCTCGGGACTTCCTGCGCCTCCTGGGTCTCATGGCGGCTTGTACCAGTGTGGTCCGTTGGGCCCGCTGGAACATGCGCCCCCTTCAGTGGGGGCTGGCCAGCCAGTGGTCCCAACACTGCGATCCATTGGACCAGCTAGTGACGGTGACCCAGGGTATGTGGAATGCTCTCCAGTGGTGGACCGTTCCAGTTCATCTGCAGGAGGGCATCCCGTTTGTCCTTCCCGAGCCGACGGTCTCTCTATTGACCGATGCCTCTCTGATGGGTTGGGGTGCCCATCTGGGGGAACACCGAGCGCACGGACTCTGGTCCCTGAGGAGTCCCGATGCCACATCAACCTGCTGGAGCTCCGAGCGGTCCACCTAGCTCTCACCGCCTTTGCTCCGTTTCTTCGGGGTCAAGTGGTCCGGGTCCAGACGGACAACACCACGACCATGTACTATCTAAACCGCCAGGGCGGGACGCGCTCCATGCGTCTATGCAAGGAAGCTCTCCGCATCTGGTCACTCGTGCGCAGCCTGGAGGTGGATCTCATAGCCATTCATGTGGCAGGAGCCTCCAACACCCTGGCCGATGCCCTAAGCCGGATAGGGGCTGCGTCCCACGAGTGGTCTCTCCTGCCGGAGGTAGTACAAGATCTGTACTCCCATTGGGGCACACCTCAGGTGGACCTGTTTGCCTCCAGGGAGAATGCGAAGCTGAGGCTGTTCCATGCCTGCCCCCCTCAGCAGGGATCACTGCAGGGGGATGCCTTCTCGAGGCCGTGGATCCCGGGCCTCCTACGCCTTTCCCCCGTTCCCCTTGATGCACAAGGTGCTGCTCAAAGCAAGGAGGGACAAGGCACAGGTGATTCTGATAGCCCCAGACTGGCCCCGCCAGTACTGGTACCCAGATCTCCTCAGCCTCAGCTCCAGGCTCCCGAGGCAGCTTCCAGCTCATCCGGACCTGCTCTCAGTCAATCAGGGGAAGGTGTTCCATCCGGACCTTCAATCCCTGCGCTTGGCGGCCTGGTTCCTGAGCGGCTAGAGTTCCAGGCCTTGGGTCTTTCCGACAAGGTCCTCAACGTAGTTGAGGCGTCCCGTAAGGAGTCGACCAGAAAATGCTACGCCTTCAAATGGAAAAGATTTTCCATTTGGTGTCAGGGCCAGGGCCTGGACCCTTCCTCCTGTTCCTTGGTGAGCATATTGGACTACCTTTGGTCCCTTTCTCAGCAAGGGCTTAGGTCGGCGACCCTTAAGGTGCACCTGGCAGCCATCTCTGCTTACGGGTGCGGGCGGGAAGCAGTCGGTGGCACAGGAGAAGGTGGTCTGGCGCTTTTTCAAAGGCCTTGATCACATTTCCCCTCCAGTGCGAGAACCTCCACCTCCGTGGGATCTACTGCTGGTACTGGCAAAGCTCATGGGCAAGCCATTCGAACCAGTGCACAGGTGTGAACTCTCTCACCTGTCGTGGAAGACCGCCTTCTTGGTGGCTATCACGTCAGCCAGAAGGATGGGAGAGCTCCAGGCGCTCTGCATTGAGTCTCGTTACCTGGTCTTCCACAGGGACAAGGTTGTCCTGCGCCCCCACCCGAAATTCCTTCCGAAGGTGGTGTTGGAGTTTCACCTTAACCAGGTGTTGACTCTGCCGGTGTTATACCCCAATCACACCTCGGAGGCCGAATATAGGCTCCATACTCTGGACCCTAGAAGGGTGCTCGCTTACTATAAGGAGCGCACGGCTGAAATTCGGGGAGAGGTTCTCCAGCTGTTTGTCACCTATGCTGAAGCCGCACCTGGCAGACCTGCAGCCAAGCGTTTGATATGTGGGTCACCTCCTGCATGGATTTCTGCTGTAAGTTGGTGGGCATGGAGCCTCCCAGAGGGATAAGAGCTCATTCTACCCGCCATACTGCTGCATCGGTGGCTGCTTCCAGGGACGTCCCTATCCAGGAAATCTGCAGGGCTGCTACCTGGAAGTCAGCACACACCTTCATCACCCATTACCATATTAACCTTGAGTCACGTCGGAATGCTGGTTTTGGGGCCTCGGTTCTCCAGTCTCTATTCCCTAAGTAGGGGGTGTGCGCCTTGCCTCCCTCCTCCCGGAGAACTGCTAGGAGTCTGCCAGACAGTGTGGATGAACAACATATCCATGTCCCTAGAAATACAGGTTACTCACCTGTAACAGGAGTTCTAGGGATGGTATATGTTGTTCATCCCTACGACCTCCGGCTTCGGCCTTTTAACGCACTACTGAGCTTCCAGTGGGCCAGATCTGGCGTCATGGGGCGGAGCCGAGAGTTTTACCACCCGGGTGGGTGGGAGGAGCCAGCTTGAAGACCTTCTGGCAAGATTTAAAGCGGCAAGGCTACCTGCCAGACAGTGTGGATGAACAACATATACCATTCCTAGAACTCCTGTTACAGGTGAGTAACCTGTATTTAATGACTACTCCCAACATGGGTTCAAACAAGGACACTATTGTACCACCAACCTAATTGCTTTTTTTAACATTATCATTCAGGGGTTGGATAACAGTACACCTATGGACGTTATCCTCCTTGACTATAGTAAGGCCTGCGATAAGGTAACCCATGATATTCTTATAGCTAAGCTTTTACATCTAGGTTTTTCCCCGTAATATAGTTAAATTGATTGATTGCTGGCTGACAGACAGAACCCAATGTGTGAAGATCAGTGGAGTATATTTCAGCAGGGTGGGTGTGACTAGTGGTGTGCCGCAGGGATCGGTTTTGTGCCCTGTATTATTTAACATATTTATTTCTGATATGCAGATTAGCTCTAGGAACACACTCTCAAAATTTGCAGATGACACCAACTTAGCTGGTAACGTGGATTCTGACATTAATAGGACTGCACTTGCAAACAGTTTCATTATTAGAACAATGGGTCCATACCAATGAAATGACATTCATCATAGACAAGTGTTCAGTCCTCCACTTAGATCATAATAATATCAAACAAATTTACATTCTAAACAATAAAACACTAAAGTCATCCACCTGTGAAAAAGGCCTGGGAATTTTGATAAATGATAGACCAACTTCCACTAACCACTCAGTCACTTAGCCAAAATCTTAAATTCACTTCTGAGAAGTATGAATTGCACATTTATATCGAAAACAGAGGAATGTGTTATCCCCTTGTTTAGAACTCAAATCAGACCTTATGTAGATTATGGGTGGCCTGTGTGGAGCCCATACCTGGTAAAAGACATATACACAATTGAATAAATTCAGTGGAAGGCAACGAAGATGGTTCCATACTTAGTGCCATTGTCTTATCATGAAAGACTGCAGAAAACAGGTCTCCACTCACTTGAGTTTAGGCGATGCAGAGGTGATCTCCTGTTTATGTATAAAATACTAAAATCACCCTCGCTAATCGATCAATGTGGCACCAGCATGTCACAAAGGAAAATAGTACCAAGGCTTCACGGCAAACAATTTTTAGGTAGCAGAGCAAGAACAAACAAAAAGACTACATTTCTTTCTTGTAAGAACTCCAAGGCTCTGGAACAAACTCCCTCAGGATCTAGTTGATAGCAACACCTTTAAAAATGGTATAGACGGATGGCTTTCTGACAGTTTTCACTGGGTCTAATTTCCCACTTACGTGGGGGACAATCTTGATGGGCCATGGCCTTCTTTTGTTCTTACTTACATAGTACACCTAGTGTGAACGTTACTGTGTTGGTCTCGAGTTGCCCTTTTTACACTTCCCCTGACCCAAAGGACCTCCAGACTCAGTACCATGCCACCAGTTGGTCTCCCAGAGAACTTGAGCACCTCTCACGTGGGATGACGTCTCTCCTGACTCCCAAAAGGCAGCAGATCCATCCTGCTGACTAGACTGTACCTACTTCACAGGATTCTAGACAGACAAATGCCATGGCATGGAAAATGGGCAAATAAGGTGGTAACCTGGATAAGAAACTGGTTAGGTGATAGCAGGCAGAAGGTGATAGTGAATGGAGTTCACACTAAGGAGGGGAGAGTGACCAGTGGGGTATTGCAGAGGTCAGTACTGGGGCCAGTCATCTTCATTATTGACATAGCAGAGGAACTGGAAAGGAAGGTCTGCCTCTTTGCAGATAACACCAAGATCTGCAACAGGGTGGACACTCCAGAGGGGGTGCAAAGGATGGAAAGAAACTCAATGACTGGAAGAGTGGTCAAAAGTTTGGCAGCTAAGGTTTAATGCAAATAAGAGCAAAATAATGCACTTGGGTCACAGAAACCCTGGGGTGCAGTACAGAATGGGAAGAGAGATACTAGTAGCAACCAAGCAGGAAAGAGACCTGCGGGTAATCATATCAGATGACCTGAAGGTGGCCGAACAGTGCGACAAAGCAATCAGGAGAGCTAGTGGGATGCTGTGATGTATAGGCAGAGGTATTACCAGCAGGAAGAGAGAGAAGTGGTGTTGCCACTATATAGGTCTAGTAAGACCCCGACCTGGAGTACTGTTTCCAGTTTTGGAGGACACATCTCAGGAAGGACATAGGATGGAGGCTGTCCAAAGGAAGGTTACCAAGATGGTGAGGAGAGGCTAAAGGAATTAAACATGTACACCCTGGAGGAGAGGAGGGAGAGGGGGATATAATCGAGACCTTTAAATAACTCACAGAATTGAATAAAGTACATACATATATACATACATAGTTGCCAGCAAATTAGGCCAAATGGTCTATCTCATCTGCTCGACACAGCTCACTGATAAGGAACAATGGCTGTTCTACCTCCCAACATCACCCTGATTTCCAGTTCTCCCATCCCCTGCATATCAATGACATTTTCCTTCACAGCAACCTCTACCAAGCCCCTGTATCTGTTCCGGACCCTCTTGAATCCATCTACCATCTCTTAACTTTATCAACTCTTCATGAAGTGCGTTCCAGGGTCCCCCTACCCTCTCCATGAAGTCATGACCTCACACCTCCCCTCTGTACTGTCCCCTCACCAGTTTTAAACTGTGGCCCCTTGTATTTCCCTCCCCCTTCAGGTTGATCACATCCTCTATTTTCACTGTTAATTCCCTTCAAATACTTGAAGGTCTCTGTCATGTTCCCCCTGTCTCTCCTGTCCTCCAATGAGTACATGTTTGACTCCCTCAGACTGCCACCATAGCACATTTCCCCCAATCTGTTGACCATCCTTGTCAACCTTCTCTGGACTCTCCCCTGCATTGCAATGTCCTTTTTTAGGTGAGGATGCCAGAACTACCACAATACTCCATATACATTCTCACCAATGAGTTGTACAGTGGCATAATAACTTCCCTGCTCCTAGACGTTAACCCTAGATATACATCTGACCATTTTATTCACCTTAGCTGCTGCCCTCCTTCACTGTTAAGAGTTTTTCCATTCAGCATCAATCATCACTCTCAGATCCTTCTCCAACGTGGAGACTGCCAACTGAACTCCACCCAACTGATAGCTGTACCCAGGATTTCTAGTGCTCAGATGCAAGACACTGCATTTACGTGCTTTAAACCCCAGTTGCCAGGTGTGTGCCCAGGCCTCTAGTTTCCCTAAATCTTCCTGCAACGCCCTCTTACCATCCTCACTATCTACCACTGCCCCCACTTTGGAGTCATCTGCAAACAGGCTCATTCTACTCCCAACCTCCTACCCTATGTCCACAATAAACAAATTAAAGAGGGTAGATCACAGTACTAAACCCTGTGGAACTCCACTAATGACCCTTCTATGAGTCAAGGCAACTCCTCCCACCACTACCCTTTGCTGTCTGTCTGCCAGCCGGTTTGCCACCCATACCACCATTTTCTCCCCCATCCCTAGGCTTCTCATTTTCCAGATCAGCCTCCCATGCGGGACTGAGTCGAAAGCCTTACTGAAGTCCAGAAATAGAACATCAACAGGCTTTCTGCTGTCCAGGGCTGTTGTCACTCGGTCGAAAAATTCCACCAGGTTTGTCTGACATTAGTTTTTCAAGTCTGGTTCTGGCTTTTAGATTATTATTTTAATGGTTACAGTGACCCTCTTCTTTCTCTTTTTCCTTTTTACTAACTTAAATCTTTTTTTCAGATTTCAAGATTGGATGGCTATATGACTTTTATCTCCTCAGTATTATTACTAGGACTTTAACCTGTGATGGACTTTGGATTTTTGGGACTTCAGTTGTCTTATGCATTTTGGTTTTCATTTTATTGATATAGCATTCTGGACCCAGCAGGATTGCTGGGACTTCAGTCTAGACTTAAACAGCACATACAGTATCTGCGGATTTGGACATTCAGGGCTGGATATTCAGACTGTGCTGGGCAGTGGCGCAAGGCTGGGCACAGCACAGCTGGGCTGCGCCGGGGCCAGGACCAGGTGATATTCGATGGTGATGTGCCATGGCATAGCACCGTTGAATATGGCAAGGTCGGCGCACATCCTGCGCATGGAACAGTGGCACTGCGCCAGCGCAAGCCACAGAGAGGGAGCACGGTGATGCACCAGCGCAAGTGCAGTTGCGCTAAGTGCATCACCCGCGATATTCAGCCGGGGGCATGTAAATGAGACCATAATATATGCAAGGCTCAAATGGGGCCATTTGCATGTCATTATGGCACCATTTGCATGCAATGCACAGGGCGTCCCGGTGAAATGTGCCTGGCACCCTGTCTAGCTGCTGTTATCGGGGGTTGGGACCCTGGTGGGCTATTATAACCCCCTCCCCTCCCATACGCCCAATCATGGGCTTCTGTACTATGAAAGATTAATCTGGTGGTGTAGTGGTTCCTTCCCCGTATGCCCGATCACGGGCTGTTGTAAAAGTACATTTTAACCTGGTGGTCTAATGGTCCCCTCCCCGTATGCCCAATCGCGAGCTTCTGACATATTACTTTCTAACTGGGTGATCTAGTGGACCCCTCCCCATATGCCCGATCATGGGCTTCTGAAATATTAATATCTGACCAGGTGGTCTAGTGGTCCCCTCCTCGAATGCCCGATCATGGTGTTGTAATGTTATATATTAGCCTGGTGGTCCAGTGGTACCCCTCTCCCCACCCACCCACAGAGGACCCCCGGCCACCCAGCACTCCCGTCATCGGTGGGTGGCAACACCCCAGCTGTATACCACCTGGCCACCCGCCGAATGACAGCGTGCAGTATGATCTGTACGCCTATTGGTCCACAGTGTGGATCAATGGGCTTGCAGACCATACTGTACTACACAGGACCAGATATGTGAATGAATGCGTTCATACAGATCATACTATACGTTGTCATTTGGCAGGTGGCTGGGCGGGGTGCTGGGTGTCCGGGAGTCCTTTGTGGGTGGGAGGGGAGGCACCACTGGACCACCAGACTAATATTTAACATTACAACTGCCCGCAATTGGGCATACAGGGAGGGACCACTAGACCACCAGGTTGGACTTCATTATTACACAAGTCCGTGATCGAGCATACGGGGAGGGAGGGGGTCCACTGGACTACCAGGGAGGGTCCGGGTGCTTGTGGACAGTGTTCCTGCTGGGTGGGTGGCCACCCACGGCTGGCAGCTGTTGTGTTGTGCCTTGCAATACAGCTGCCCACCTGTGGGTGGCCAGCATTTGAGCCTTTCAATTTCGGCTCAACTTTGATCACCAGTGTGTGGCGCATGTAGGGGTTGCGCCAGTATATGTGCCGCACATCTCGGGCTGAATATCGCGATGTGCCGCATATGCATGGGCACACCCCCTGCATCTGCGCTGCATGGGATTACATTGCACCCCGGCGTATTTGGATTTGCGCTGCGCCGGGCAGCCTTTTCAGTATCCTGCCGGGGCGCAATGCGCAACCCCTTTGAATATCCTGGCCCCAGTTTATATTGTTTATATTTTCAAGCCCCACTTCAGCCTGCTGTTTTTTCCTCTAAGGTGGCATCTCCAATTGAAAAGATAGCTGTTGACAAGAGGAGTAGTGACTTCTGAAGCTGATGCCTGTTATATTCTGACTCATCTGTCTTTGAGTCACTATGTTGGGTGTATTTTCGTTAACTATTCCATTTCTGACTGTGTTATTTTCCTCTCTTATCTACTCAATAAAAAGGCAAACTTTAAAAAAAAAAAGTTTGTCTGACATGATCTCCCCAGACAAACCTATGTTG
Organism: Neoceratodus forsteri; assembly: GCA_016271365.2. Lineage (NCBI taxonomy): Eukaryota > Metazoa > Chordata > Ceratodontiformes > Ceratodontidae > Neoceratodus > Neoceratodus forsteri. The sequence goes on from JADMNL010000022.1 coordinate 114,508,839, forward strand.
GTTTTCAGCCTGAACACCAGAAGCCTCTAGAAACTCCACCATCCTTTCCTTTAATATGGTCTCCATAACCTTCCCTACTATGGCAGTCAGGTTGACCAGCCTGTAGTTTCTCAGTTCATCCTGAGGCCCACTGAAGTGGAAGGTATTTTTCAGAGGAAAGGGTGCTCCAGAACAATGGGCCACGATATAAAGCTGGAGGGGTTAGGTTTAGGAGAGCTGTGAGGAAATGCTTCTTCATGGAAAGGGTCATGGATGCCTGGAAAAATATTTCAGCAGAGGTTGTGGGGGCAAAAACAGTGATAGAAATCAAAAAAGCCTAGGATAGGCACAAAGGAAGTCATAAGGGATAGGTAATGGGTGGCCGAGAAACTGCTGTTGACCTGGTGGGGTCTAAGTGTAAGCAGTGCTACAAAAAAGGGCAGACTGGATGGGCTATGCAACCCTCATCTCCCTTCAGCTTCTGTGTTTCTCCATGGACTTCTGCTCTCTCAAGATTCATGCACTGAAGGGGGTTGATTGACCCCCACTTTCAGAGGCAGGTATCGCACCAGTGGTACTAAGGTTAGGTCCCTTGGCTCTTCCACTGAGCCTCTTCCCAGTACTATACATGCTGTGGAAGACCAGGCCTCTCCACACACTCTCCCTGCTGAGACATTGGAGGGGCCTGGTGGACAGTTGGTCTCCCCTTGGGGACCGACTGAGCACCCCTCCCATTCCGTTAACCCTTTTGGGCAGTGGACGCTTCTGGTTGTGAGGTCGAACTATACACTGGAACTACACCCATGGGCAGCTTGGCATTTCGGCCCCATGCCACATCAGCTCCTGGTACTCGAGCAGGTGCCAGTTAGCAGGGTGGTGCCCACCGCAAGGCAGGGTTCCCTCCTGAGGCGCTAACAGTGCCAAGAGAGGAAAGGTTTCCGAAGCCAGTTTGTCTTGTCCCTGGAGGTGCCCTGGATATCCTCCCCTGAGTAGTCGGATGACCTGGGGGAGGGTGCTGAGTAGGATCTTAGGGCTATTGAGGATTTTTGGCAATGAAGGAGGTCTCCTTGGGCCTGGTTCTGGGCCTACATTGGGGTTGGTGGTCTTCATCTGTAGCTGTGTATATGTGTGGCACTGGGGCTAGCACCAATGGTGCCAGTTTGGTCCTGGTGTCATTTCTGGTGCCGTCCTAGTCCTATTACTGTTCGTGGCACCAGGGTGGACAGTGCTGCTTACAGGGCCATTTTCAGCACTGCTACTCTTTAGGATTCTGTTCCTGACCTTGGGCCTAGCTCAAGGGACAGGGCAAGTCCTGGTGAGGGTGGACTATGAGGTATAGGTTGCCAGCTTACTCCTCTGTCCTCTAGGTGGAGCTTTGGCAGGAGTTGCAATGGTGTCTCGGACCCTCGTTTCTTTCCAGAACCATCTGGCTCTGTCACTGGTGGGGATCAGGGCTGCCCCGGGGGACCTGCATAGCTCTGCTCTTTGCACCTGAGGGGCTTCCCTCAGGGCACCATCCCAGTCAGTTCTCAGTAGTTGGATATTCACTGATGGCCAAGTCTGCCAGTCCCCAGGTAAGGTCACCTCAGCATCGTTGCAACCTGGGCAGAGGACCCAGCCTGGTCTTACATGACCCTCCTCCTCTACCTGGCATCTTTGGTCCTTCGATGCCCCTGTCCTGGGAACAGTTTAGAGCAGTGGCTAGTGCTTTCCCCAGTACCTCATAGACCAGGCCATTTTCTGGTCTGAGGTCTCTGCTACTCTGCCCCTTGACTCCAGCTCCGCATCATCTCCTACTTCCTCCTCCGATGAAGAGGACATCTCTATCCATCTTTCCTGTGATGCTGAGTCCACCTGGTACCAGCAGTTCCTTGGGGAGACGATGCAGCTTAGCATGTACCATTTTGCTGGTCTCAACCCTGCTAACCTGGCGCTGTGATTCCTGGGTGAATGCAGCAGAGACTCGACGGTCATCCCTCTGTGGCCTTTGCCTTTCACGGAGGCATCCAGGGATGTCTGGTGTCATCCCGCTGCCCCTTCTACAGCCTCAGGGGATGTCAAGTGCACATATTGCACTCTCATGGGATCCCCAGGTGATATGCCACAACCCTTTTCTGGGATTCTGCTCTGGGACACCCTCTCTGGGCACAGATGTCCAGTGCATGACTGCTCCCCTGACTCTGACTCCATAGAGTTTGATGTCTGGGGCAGAAGTTTTTTTTTTCCAGTGGCATGCACCACGGTGTGCATCTCTGCACATCAGGCCCATCTGGTGACCTGTGGCAGGCACCTGTTGACGATGCTGGGTTTTGACTCCTAGCATCACTGCCAGACTGCGAGGCAACCAGAGCAGATCCAGAGAATGGTGTTGCCGCACTCAACAGTCTCAGAGGGTGCAACGAGAGGGTGGCTACCCCAAGACATGCGATTCAGGTTCAGAGTTCACTGCACACCACAAAAGAGAAGTTCAAACCTTTTCTAATTAAATTTTTTTTTTAACTGCTCAGAGAAGACTTGAGCAGTTGCCAGTTACCCTTATGGGGTAACACCTATAAGGGTGACTGGCAACAACTCAAGTTTCTCTGAGCAATTAAAAAATACTTCATTAATTGAAAAAAGGTTTTGAACTTCTCTTTGTGGTGCAGCAAACTTGAACTACAGGCAACCAGGCAGGACATTTGCCTTTCGCCCAGAGACGGAGATGGCTCCACGCTGTAATATGACTGATGAGTAAGGAGTCAAACGGCACAGAATAATAGTAAATGCCATTATCGGCTAATCCTTTTGTTTGTAGGGGCTGGCTCTAGCACTTCGGACACCCTCCTTTACTTAATATACCAACTCCAGGTGGGGCAGACCTGGGGAGGAGCAGAAAATTTGCTGATACAGCACTCACTATTATTCTATGCTGTTTTGACTCCTCGCCATTCCGGAGTGGCTGTCTTCACGGACTACCCCTGGAGATGACGAGGCACCAATTGAGGGCATCTTATGACAACAATAGGGTACATTCCAGACTGGTGGGAACCGCAGTCTTCATTCAGCAGATGGCATGGCTTTGCCTGTCAAGATTGATACCCTTCGCCCAGCCTAGGGTACTTATCTTGCATTTCCAAGGGGCCTACTTCTTCTGCAGGGTCAGTCGTAAGTAGTTGGGGTGCATTCCCACTCCTAGGCCATGGGATCTCCATCTACCCCGACCAGTCTTTGGTCCCGCCAGACCCATGAGGGGTCCCTGCTCTTATGTGGTTATCCCCCACAGAGTGCTGAGGGAACAACCGTTTCCCTCAGGGTGAGCCAGCACAGCCCTGCTTGGGTGGTAAGCTTAGTACCCTGACCCAATAGGTGGGAATAACTGGTGAAGACTGACTCTTGGAAGATGTGAAAATTATGTACTCACTGTAATTCTTGATCTTTCAGAATATCTTCACCATTTATTCACATGCCTAGCCACCATCCCACAGTAGACTAAGAGCCAGGACCTCTGGACAGCTTACCCTGGCTTCTTACTGTGCCTCCTTGGAACCCTTTTGGAAAAAAAAGCAAAAAAGGGTAGAAAATGGGATGTGCAAAAGATCCCGTTTTTTTTTTTTTTGTCTATCTCCCCCACCCCAACAAAAAGAGTTTTCTTCTCCTTTCTGTTGTACTTTCCATGTCCCTCTCATTTTCAGCCCTTCAGCTCGTGTGCTGCCTTAATAGGCTTCTTGCAGTTGTTGCACCAGCCTCCTGAATGTGGGTGGCTTTCTCTAGCTGCTCTTGGCTGTAGCCAGCAAATCGCAACACTCTGGGTTTCAGTCACTCTTTTCTAAAGGGAACATTTCCCTGTATTTTATTTTAACCCTTCTCCCTCTCCCTACCCTTTGGTAAGGGTATAACCTTTTTCTCAATCTGTCTCCTCCTTTTTGGCTTTTATTATCTCTTTTCTCTGCTTCCATGACAAAAAAGGGAGGAGGTGTGAGGGATTTCTCCTCCTTTTTTCTGGCTACAACCATTCTATGGCTGCTGCCTCTACCTTGCTGCCCAAGTGGCTTCTGGCTTGACTTCTCTAACCCACTACTCATAGGCCCATCCTTAGCCTCCTTGTCTAGTTGGGAGTTGGGTTTTCTTGTCCTTGTGATTTTATATCCTATATCCTTTTCCTGTCCTTTTGGACTAGCTCTTAGTCCTTCTCTTCTCGTCTCTTCTCTTTTTTCTTTCCCACTTGTTTCTTCTCCTGGCAAACAGAACTGGGGGAAGGGTGGCATTGGTTATTGGCTAGTCCATGAGCACTATGTCATTCGTCTTCCTCATGGGCCGCACTGTAAACGACATCGGAACCCCCCCCACCCAAGATTCTAGATTACAGAAAGGCTTTGCTCCTGCCGGGTCCTGGTGCCTCCTGCACAGACCCAGTAGGTGGGAATAAATGGTGAAGATATTCTGGAAGATCAAGAATTATGGTGATTACATAATTTTCCTTTCTCATGGCACATGGATTGCCTCTTTATGTCAGCATATGCTGGGTCTCATGGTATCTTCGGTCATCACTATGGCTCTAGCAGTGGCAAGGCTGCACATAATGACAACTGAGTGGATGCTCAGCACCTAGTGGTTGCAAGCATCACACCCTCGAAACTGCCCAGTACAGGCAACCAAGCCACTTGTACAGTCTCTCCTGTGGTAGTCAACAAAGGAGAATCTCCTCCAAGGCTTTTCCTTCTCCCCACCAGAGCCAGGAGAGACTCTCACCATGGGCGCCTACTTAGTGGGGTGGGAAGAACAATTCCAGTGTCTCCAGACACAAGGACTCTGGACCGACTCAAAGATGCATCTCCACATCAGTGTGCTAGGGATGCAAACAGTCCTACACGGTCTGCAGGCCTTATTGAACTGATCAGTCAGAAGGCAGTACTTCCCCATACGGATAACAGATGTCTCAAATATTATATCAGCAAGTGTCATATATTATATCAGCAAGCAAAGAGGAGCCTGCTCTTACTGTCTCTGCAGAGAGGCAGTTAGGATTTGGGAATGGTGTTGAATAGGGCATGCTGCTCCAGGCAATACATCTGCTGGGAGTCCAGAACACTGGCAGGTGATCTCGGCTGAACACTGGCAGATCCTTATGAGTAGTCACTAGTGGATGATGTTGTGCTGTCCCAGTTCAAACGGGGGTTGGGGAACCCTGGACATGAAACTTTTTACACCCCCTCCACTACCACCAGTGCCAAACTGCCTTGATTCTGCTCCAGAAATCCAGAGATCTTCACCGTTTCCGTCTTCACCATTCATCACTGGCGGAGGTGCTAGGACCGCGCGTTAATCGTTTTTAGCTTAAAAGCTTTTCTTCTGTAGGAAGAGGAGCGACGTCAGGGATGGCGCTGCCCTCAAGGCCAACGCATTGCATGGTGCTTGCGGGTTGGTCAGTAACCGATGTCATCCCCTCCACTACCTCAGTTCTGCTTTTCCCGCCATCTGGGCTGCACAGACTACGTAGGACAGCAGGACATCAACTTCGACGCTGCTTGTTTTACTGATTCTTCTGCTAGTCGGACCAAATAACTCAATGCCGCACTAGCTGACACTGCATTTGGCATTATTTTATTATTTTTCTAATAGTTCAATTCAGCGTCAAGTCCTTTTTCCTTCATTTTCATTTAGTTGGTGCAGTCAGATCATGTCAGGTTCAGGGCATAAAGGTTCCAAGGCGGGGATTCCCCCAGTGCATCAGTGCCCCTATGCAAGTCTGTTCTCTGTAGTGGAACTTCATGACAAATGCATTTCCTGCCTAGAGCCGAACCACGATATAGATTGTTGTGACACCTGCTTTAGTATGGACTACCGCACCTTAAGAGATCCACACATCAAAGTTGGAACACCACCACCCAACCTTCAGTGGCCGGCATTGCATGAGCACCATTAAGGCCCGTCCCCTGGTCTCCTCCCCTGCTGCTATACATGCTGTGGGAGGGCAGACCTCCCCTGGCTTAGGTCTTGCTGAGCCCAGATGCCTGGTTGAGCGGCCACGGAATGGTCAACTTCCTCCTGGAAGCTGACCGTGGATTGCTGAAGGCCCAGTTCCCCTTCAGGAAACTGGCCGACCCCAGTGTTGAGGCCTCAGCTACATGTGGGGCCTACATCGGTGGTCCCTTCGAGGGCTTTGGGGGTACAGCTTTGGCTCCTGACACCGATTCCATTGTCGGTGAGCGAGGCCAACCCTCCAGTGCTGCAGAGTCCCCTCCTGACACCGCTGTCGGTGCCAGGTCTGGGGTAGAGCGGCTGGGATTGCTTCACTTGGGGTCGCCGTGGTCTCCTCCTCAAATCTGGAGGATGACCAGGAGGATCTTGATTGCCAGCCTAGCTCTCCAGAGCGGTTGCTTCCTGGGATCCACTTGAGGTAGTTGTATGTGTGTTCCAGTCTTAGGGCTGCCACCATACACAACGATGCCCTTCAAACAATATGAAGTCTTGCTATATTCTGACATATGCAGTGAGTCCCAACCTTCGAACTGCCCCGGAGATGAAAGAGTTAACTTTCCATGCCAGGCATGGAACGCTGAGCTCGAGCTTGGTTGAGACTCTGTCTGTTGTTCTTCAAACTCAGACTGTCAGATTCTTTACCCCGCCTCACTGAACATTCGCTCCGGAGATTTCTCCTTCTGCTCGGTTCATTTTGTTGGTTAAAGTGCCGTTTTTCTCGGTTTTCGACCAAAATTAAACCGTAACCTGTTGGTTCAGTCTCTGTCTGTGGTATTTGTGAGTACTAGATAGGTTATATTTTACTCTATTCTGTGTGGAACTTGTAAACGGTTCATCGGTTCGGTTTGAACCGATCAAGTTGTTTAAAAATCTTAAATTGTACTTTTAGAGTGTGGTTACCGGTTCTTATCGGTTCTAAAAAAAACGGATTTTATTACGTTTTTTTCCACGACCCGTGAAACGGTTAGGAACCGATAAGAGGGTTTTGCCTGGCGGATTGCCATAAACAGGTAAGTTTGGATAGGACTGGCACTATGTCTGAGAAACCCAAAAGAAAAACCGGGCCCACTGGGTTTCAACACTGTAGTGTGTGTGGGGAAGTCTTTGCCAAGGCTGATCCCACACCACCTGTGTTACTGTCTGGGGTTTGACCACCTCAATACAGACTGCCAGATTTGTAAACATTTTCCTGCAGCTACCCTGGAAAAGAGAGTTGGTAGGCTCAGGAAAGGGAGGCCAAAAGTCCGCTGAACCAGATGTCCAGCCGGTTCGGTTCAAACCGAACCAGAAGGGTAGCCCTCTGACCAGGCGAGACTTCTTGAGCAAGAGATCCGACTCTAAGGTCGGTTCCAGCAAAAGGACTAGAAAATCAGCTGGTGTGGAGCCAAAACTTTCCTCTCCAGCCGCTGAAGAAATAGCCAAACCGATCAAAATTGTCCGAGTAGCTTTCCCCAGTTCCAAGCCAGATCGACACCGTCAGGTAGAAGCTTATTGCTGGTAGAAGTCCGATTCCGAGTATGATTTAGAGGAATATTATGAACTGGAGGAGGGAAGAGGAGTATGAGGAGAGTGAATGTGGATTTGAAAGTCTAGATGTGCCCACTGACCCGGACATCTCCCCAGACAGACCTTCAGGAGCATCTCCTCCTAGGCTTTCTGAGTCCCCTTCTCATTTTATGTTTTATAAAAAGGTGGCTGAAACCCTCCAGCTCCCTATGGAGGAAGCTGTGGATGATCAAGAGGAGCCTGACTATGTAGAAATGATGGATATCCCAGAGTCTAGGAGGCTGTCTATTCCCTTGCATAAATCTTTGGGAAACGGACATTTAAAATTCTAAAAACTCCTAACACTATACCTCCTGTGGATAAGAGAATGGACAAGAGGTACACATTGTCGGGCTCTAATACAGAGTTCCCTACACAACAATGCAGCCATGTTGGGGTAGTGCAGGCTGCAGCCTGTGACAAGGCAAAAATTTCCTTGGCTTCACACCCCGCAGACAAGGACTCCAGGAGGATTGATGCCATGGCAAAGAAACAGTACATGGCAGCATCCTTGGGACTCAGACAGGCGAATTATATGGCTTATGTGGCTAGATATCAGAAATCCAGATGGGACACTGTCATGGCTTTAGCAAAACAGGTCCCTGGCCAGCTTGCCAAGGAGCTGGAGCAGGTGGCTGCTGATGGTGTTGAGGCATCCAAGGTGCAATTCCATGCTGTGGTGGACTCAAATGATGTGTCATCAAGAGTCATGGCTACATCTGTGGCACTTTGAAGAATGGCTTGGCTCAGATGTACTAGCCTGTCACAGGATACCCAGACTAAGGCCATGGATTTTCCTGTTGTGGGTAATTCTCTGTTTGGGGAGCAGCCAGAGAATTACATGAAGAAAATGGATGAGTATAGGACCACCTATAGAAGTGCACAGGCCAAGGAAAGGCAGGCCACTCCTCAAAGGCAGCTTCCCAGGGGCAGGGGCAGGCCTTTTCATAGGTCTTTTTACCAAGCCCAGGCCTCCTCTTCTGCTTATGCCCAGAGGGGTTCTTTAGAGGCGAGGAGGCAGCGGGTACAAGCAGGCCTGCTTCCACCCTCAGCCCAAAGTCCCTGCCAAGCAGGCACCCTGATGCGGTTGCCAGGGCCGATTCTCAGCTACCTGTAGGGGGCAGGCTGGCTTACTTTGTCCAGGACTGGGAGTCTCTGACATCAGACAAATGGGTCCTGGAAGTAGAAAGCCAGGGACTGGTTCTCAGCTTCAAAAAGTTTCCAAAGATGAGAACCAGATCCTTTCCACCTGCAAATCTATCAGAGGCACTTGTCTTACAGGCAGAGGTCTCTTCCCTCCTAGCTCTCAGAGCTGTAGAAAGGGTTCCACCCCTACACCAGGGCAAAGGATTGTATTCCAGGTACTTCCTTACCCCAAAAAAGGCAGGAGAATGGCGGCCCATCCTGGATCTCGGATACTTAGACAAGCACCTTTTAAAACCAAAATTCAAAATGGTGACTCTGGGAATTATTCTACCCTCTCTAAGGCCAGGGGACTGGCTAGCGTACCTGGACTTCAAGGATGCCTACTTCCGTATTCTCATCAGAAGCTCCCATCGAAAGTACTTCAGGTTCGAGCTGCCCTCAGGCCATTACCAGTTCAGAGCAATGCCCTTTGGCCTCACCTCTGCTCCAAGGGTATTCACAAAATGCCTGGCAGTAGTAGTTGCTTCTCTAAGAAGGCAGAAAATTGCCATCTTCCCTTACCTGGACGACTGGCTCATAGTAGGCCAGTCCCCAGACCAAGTCAAGTTACACCTACAGATAACTCAGCAACTGCCCACTTCTTTGGGATTCCTTCTAAATCTTCCAAAGTCATTTCTAGAGCCTGTCCAGCTCCTCACCTTCATAGACGCAGAGCTAGACACAGAGAAGGCCAGAGCCTTCCTTCCCTTGGACAGGGTAAGGACCCTGGTCTCTCTGGCCTCCTCATTCACCCTGCAGGTGTCTCGACCAGCAAGGCATTTTCTACAGCTCCTGGGGCACATGGCTGCTTCTACAGCAGTAGTGCAGGGAGCAAGATTTCAGATGAGGGACATTCAGTTCCATTTGAGAGCCTTTTGGTCTCAAAGGAAGGACCCTCTGACCAAACTGATGCCAGTAACTCGAACCCTGATCCAGGCCCTACAGTGGTGGCAGGATCAGAACAATCTGAGACAAGGGGTTCCCTTTGTTACTCAGTCTCAGTCTTTAATCCTTACTACAGATGCCTCCCTCTTGGGGTGGGGGGCTCACATGGGCCACCTCACCACCCAGGGTTGTGGTCCCCTGAGGAATCTCTGCTCCATATCAATCTGTTGGAACTCAGAGCAGTATTTCTAGCACTTCAAGCTTTTTCCAGATCTGTTCAGAACAAAGTTGTACAGGTCAGAACAGACAACACCACCACAATGTGGTACATCAACAAGCAAGGAGGCATTCGGTCTACGGCCTTGTGCACCAAAGCAATGAAGTTGTGGTCTCTGGCTTACTCCCTGAACACCTCCCTCACGGCAGTTCACCTCCCAGGCAAGGACAATGTCCTGGCAGATGCTCTCAGCAGGATTTCCCAGGGCCATCACGAATGGTCACTGGATCCCCTAGTCTTGAGGTGATATTTTCCAGATGGGGCACCCGCAGATAGATCTTTTGCAGCCCCAGACAATCACCAACTTCCCTTTTCTGCTGCATGCCCCAGTGTTGGGCTCAGTCCCTCTGGATGCCTTAGTTCTCAATTGGGAAGGGAAGTTTCTCTATGCTTTCCCCCCTTCCCTCTCCTGTTCAAAGTGCTAGTCAAAATCAGATCTCAACCCTGCAAGATGATCCTGATTGCTCCAGACTGGGCCAGCCAGCCCTGGTATCCACTCCTACTGTCCTTAGCAGTCCATCTTCCCCTGTGTCTTCCCAGGAATTACAACCTGTTAACCTGTGCTCAGGGGAGGGTTTGGTACCCGAACCTCAAATCTCTCAATCTCAAGGCCTGGCTCTTGAAGAGTTGGAGTTTGCTGATTTACACCTCTCCCAAGGTGTAATGGATGTCCTGAAGGCTTCTAGAAAACCTTCCACCAGAGCTACTTATAATTCTAAATGGAAAAGATTTTCCATATGGTGCTCTGGGAAGCATATTTCCCCAGAATCTGCTGATCTGCCCACAGTCCTTGATTATATGGTTCACTTAAATAGCTTGGGGCTGAGACCAGCTACACTGAAAGTGCATCTGGCAGCTATGTCTGCTTTTATTTCAGCAGGTAAGCCCTCTTCTCTCTCAGCTCACCCTGTTTTCTTCAAGTTTTTCAAGGGATTGCTTCACACCAACCCTCCATTCAGGGAACCTGCCCCTGCCTGGGACCTCAATGTTTGCATTGCTCAGTTTATGCAACCCCCTTTTGAGCCTTTATCTTCAGCAGAGCTTAAGTACTTAACTTGGAAGACTCTGTTTCTGGTAGCCATCACTTCTGCCAGACGCATAAGTGAATTACAAGCTTTGTCAGTGGAGCCTGATTTTATCTCCTTTCATAGAGATAAGGTGGTCCTCAGGACTAACAGGAAGTTCTTGCCTAAGGTGGTTTCGGGTTTCCACCTTAATCAATCTATGTCTCTTCCAGTGTACTTCACTGACCATTCCTCCTCTGGCGAGAGGAGACTGCACAGTTTAGATGTGAAAAGAGCCCTTAGTTACTACATAGAGCGTACCAAGGGTCACAGGTTTGACGCCCTCCAACTGTTCCTCACTTATGGTGAGGTTGGTAAAGGGAAACTTGCCACTAAAAGATCCTTTGCCAGGTGGATTGTCTCTTGTATCCAATTTTGCAATGAAAAACTGGGTAAGGTTCCTCCCTCAGGCCTGAGGGCTCACTCTACCAGAGGTACAGCTGCTTCCCTGGATGCTGCCAGGGACATCCCTATTCTAGAGATATGTCAAGCAGCTACCTGGAAAACAGTTCACACTTTTACCAAGCATTACTCCCTGGACATCCAGGCTAGGAGTGATGCTCGGTTTGGCACAGCTGTGCTTCAGAGCCTATTTCCTAAGTAGGTTCTGTCCCTCCTCCATGGAGGTACTACTTTGTAGTCTGCATATGTCAGAATATAGCAAGACTTCATGTTGTTTGAAGAAAAAATTACTCATCTTAGTAATGTTGTTTCTTCTAATGGAGTCTTGGTATATTCTGACCCCCCTCCCCTCTCAGAACCTCTGTTTTTGGGATGTGGGTGGGCAGTGGAGTGTTGGCACTTAGTAGATGCCCATCTTTTTGTTTCACCCCTTCTTTTTTTGGGGTGAGTGGGTGTTGTGTTTTCATTTTTGGGTCTCCTGACTTGAGTCTTTGTGTTGGGACCAAAAAATGTGTTTTATGTTTAGTAGCCAGTTGGCTAGTGTAGGTTTACAGCTTCCACACAGGACCTTAGTGAGTTTAGCTCGTAAAGATCTGACTGTTTGAGTTTGAAGAACAACAGACAGAGTCTCAACCGAGCTCAAGCTCAGCGTTCCATGCCTGGCATGGAAAGTTAACTCTTTCATTTCCGGGGCAGTTTGAAGGTTGAGACTCACTGCATATGTCAGAATATAGCAAGACTCCTTTAGAAGAAACAACATTACTAAGGTGAGTAATTTTTTCTTTCTTCCGTCTGTGCCATGCTTTGTGCTGTGGGGGACTCTGGTGCCCTCAGTGGTGCCATCTCGGGGGATGGCGCCATGCCTGATGACAGTGCCGTGGACTGTGCCACAGTTGGGGACAGTGCCTCAATTGGTGCTGTGCCTGGCGATGAAGCCACGGTCAGTGCTGTGCTTGGTGTCAGTGCCATGGTTGGTGCCATCCCTAAAGTCAGCGCCGCATTTGATGTCGATGCCACAGATGCATCGATGACGGTGTCGCTTCTGGTGTTGGCACTGATGTTGGTGCCGTGGCCGACTCCTGTGCTGTAGTCGGTGCTGTTTTCATTGAAGGTGCCACTTTGTGGGCCGTCTCCGTGGAGTAGGCGGATTTCAGTGACGGGTCACCCTTCGGTGCTCACATGGAGTTAGAAGGGTAGTCAGAGGCCAACCCTTGTGCCGTTTTTTCTTCCCCCCCCGAGCACTTGTTATAGTGGGACCTTGCTCAAGGGGCAGGTCTTGGTCCTCTCCGGGGGGGGTGTCAGGGGCCCAGTCCACCTCCTGCTCAGCCCAAGTGACTTTGGTCACTCCGTGGTGGAGTTGGAGTGCTGAGCCGGGCACCCCCCTCCCCCAGGGGTTGGAGTCCTGCAACGGGTGGGGCCAAGGGTCACACTGCTGGGTTTGCTCAGCTCTGGTCTCCCCACCTGAGGTCTGGCTTTCCCCTGGTGGCTCGGAGAGGGTTGAGCAGCAGGTGGGGTTAGGACAGCACCCCCCCCTTGCTTCAGAGGAGTCCCCCACTTGTCCCCACAGCCTTGGCAGAGGGGATCCAGTCGCTCAGGACCATTCTTCCCAGTCTTCTCCCTCTCTGCAACCTCCCCCTTTTCTCCCGGGTCTTTCTGGTCCTTTGGTGCCCCTCGCCTGGGAGTAGTTTAGAACCGCAGCGAGTGCTTTCCCATCTTTTACAGGGCTATGGATGAGATGGTGTTTGTGACGCTTGGCCAGCTGGTTTTGATTATTGTATGCTATTTGTAATATAAAATATAGTATGTGATTGTCTCACATAAGACAGCCTGTGCTCCATGCCCTCTAAGGTTTCAATGAAACTACAGGATATAACTGACCAGGAGATCTCTGTATTGTAATTAACTTCCTTGAGACATTGCATTTTATGGCCTTTTATGACCTGCTGCTGCTTTGAAGTTGGGAAGCTAAATATACATTTTAGTGCAGGACAGGACATGACTATCTCACACCTAACTGACAGATTGCAGGGTTGTAAATCTTCAAAGGAACTGGCTGATCACAGACTCATAATTTGGGGACTGAGCTTTTGCTGATGTCACATTATTTAATATTCCTCCTGATAGAACATCATGTTTGTATTTTTTCAATTCTGAAAGGAGGAGCTAGATGACTCACCAAGGGGGTGGGGAGATGGAGTTGAAATGTATCCTTGTAACTGGGGAATATGTCATATTCCATCTTGGGACTCTAGAAAGACACAACTGTCTGATATAAGCATGTAGAGGTGATACATTAACATAGAAACATAGACTTTGATGACAGATAAGGACCGCTAGGCCCATCTAGTCTGCCCGTTTCCCTACCTACAGGATAGGTCATAGATCCTAGTTAACCAACAGCCTATTTCTTCCTACCCCCCACACGAATTGCCTTATGTCTGTCCCATGCATTCTTGAATTCTCCCACAGTTTTAGACCCCACAACCTCCTCAGGAAGGCTGTTCCATGCATCCACTACCCCTTTCTGTGAAATAATACTTCCTCATTGCCCCCTGAACTACCCCATCTTTAAATTGTGTCCCTTGTTCTTGCCGTCTCTTTTTCTGAAGATGCTACCCTCTTGGACTTGGTTGATTCCACTGAGGTACTTAAAAGTTTCTATCATGTCCCCCTCTCCCTTCTTTCCTCAAGGGTATACATATTAAGCTCCTTTAGTCTCTCCTCATACGGCTTCTCTTGCAGACCCTGCACCATTTTAGTTGCCCTCCTCTGGACTGCCTCTATCCTGTCTATGTCCTTATGGAGATGGGGTCTCCAGAACTGGACACAGTACTCCAGATGGGGTCTTACCAACTGTCTGTACAGAGGGATAACAACTTCCTATTTTCTGCTGCTGATGCCTCTCCCTATGCATCCCAGTTTACCCCCAGCCCTCCCTACTGCATTCTCACATTGCTTGCTAACCTTAAGGTCATCTGATATGATTACCCCCAGGTCCCTTTCCTTTTTTGTTGTTGTTACTACCTCCCCCCCCATTGCGTATTCTTCCCCTGGGTTCTTGTTTCCCAGGTGCATTATTTTGCACCTCTTTGCAATGAATCCTAGCTGCCATACTTCTGACCATTCCTCTAACCTTGCCAAGTCCCTTCTCATCCTTTCCATGCCTCCTTGTGTATCAACCCTGTTGCAGATCTTTGTGTCATCTGCAAAGAGGCATGCTTTTCCTTCCAGTCCCTCAGCAATGTCATTTATTAAGACATTAAAAAAGGACTGGACCCAATACTGAACCCTGTGGTACCCCACTAGTAACCCCTCTTTCTTCAGAGTGGACTCCATTTACAATTACCTTCTGTGTCCTGTTGTCCAGCCAATGTTTTACCCAGGCTACCACCCTGGGACCCACTCCCAGGCTGGTTAATTTGACCATTAATGTTTTGTGTGGGACTGTGTCAAATGCCTTGCTAAAGTCTAGGTAGACCATGTCCACAGCCCCTCCCTGGTCTACTACTTTGGTCACCCAGTCAAAGAAATCTCGTCTGACATGACCTTCCTGCTGTGAACCCATGCTGTCTTGAAAAATTCTAACTGTATGTTGGTAGAAGTTTGTTCTGTAGTGTTCTTTGTTTTTCTTTTAAGTGATTGTATGCTCTTTGATATATGGTTCTGTGTTTACATTGTACATATTTTTTATCATCTTTTAATAAAGAATCTGTTATTTAAAAGACTGCCTGGGTGTCTGCCAGTTCTTTTTGCATGTGACGTATAGAGGGTTAAGTCTGACAATTTTCAACAGCTTCATGGTGTTACTAAACTGGGAAAAGGTAAGAGTATACCTAAGGTCTCTTATTGAGTTTTAAGGGTTCATTTTTGGAAGCCTGGCTGCGTGCCCCTGGCGCAAGATTGTACTGCAATCCCTGAAGAGGGTACATATCTGAGCCTGTACATTGGGTATGCTAGCATAAGGTTCACAGTTTGAATCCCCCCAGAACTTCAGACTAAAGGTGATTTGGACCCAAAAGCAGACAGGAGGGTTACCCTGTCTACTGTTCACACTATTGCGCTCTGAGGTTGGCACTGTGGGAGCAGAGGGCCTGACCTGCTGAGTGTGTTTGACAGTTTTCACATCTCATCTTCCTGCACTGTCAATCCTTATGCAGAGCCCCTCCTCTTCATCAGCTTCCTCCTCTGAGGAGAGGGACTCCACCTTGTACCAGTCTTTTGATGCAAACTTTTCAGAGTATCAGCAGTTCCTGGTGATGATGATGGAGGAGCTCAATCTTACCCCAATGACTCAACGCAGTCCTACACGTGCAACTGTGGTATTCCTTGGGGAGTACAGCCAGGAGTCCATAGTGCACTCTCTATGGACTCAGCCCTTTATGGAGGAGTCGCACAGCGCCTGACAGTTGCCTGCTTCCACTTCCCCAGCCCCCGGGGACTGCTGGTGTAGGTATTGTGCTCCCTCGGGGTCTCCAGGGTCTTTACCCTACCCCACTTGAGGCTTGGAGTGGCTGGACACCCCTTCTGGGTGTCAGCACTTGACAAGAAACCATTCCCCCCGGTCATGGATTCAGCGGAGTTCGACCACTGGGGCAGTAGAGTTTTCAACTCAGCGTGTCTCTTGTTATCCCTTGCTGTACATCAGGCACACATTGTGGCCTAAGAGAGGTGCCTTTGGGCTGTGTTGTGGGAAATCATAATGGCCTTGCCTGATTGCAAGGCAGCCAGGTGAACCATTGCCATTTCCACAAGGGGCCTGGAGCTAACGAGACACCAAGCGCAGTCCTCTTATGATGCCAACATGGTAGTCTCTAGGATTGTGGGATCTGTGGTCTGCATTAGGTTGATGTCATGGCTTCATCTCTCCTGGTTGTCACCCTTGGCCCGGCGTAGAGTTACTGCCTCACCATTCTGGGGGGGCCCAGTGTTTCTCCCGCAGAGCCAGGCGGGAACTGTCAGGGCGCCCTCCCTCTCCTGCTGGTCAGGAGCCCCGTCCTGGCTATGAGCAGTAGTGCGTCTGGCCAGGCCTTTGATGGGCCCTCTCCCCTCGTGAATCCCCCAAGAGGGGCTGAAGGCTGTCCAGCCTTCAGGGAGGTACCAGTCCATTTTGTGGGCTTGGTACTCACCCACCAGTGATGAATGGTGAAGATTGATACAGTGAAAATATGAAAATTACATACCTACTATAATTCTTGATCTTACTGTAAATAATTTCACCATTCATCATTGCTTCCCGCCCACCTTCCCCTCTTGCACTTCAGCTTCTGGGCTGTGCCTCCTCCCTGCTTGCCCCCCCAGTTGAGGCCAACTGTGGGAGAAGTCCCACTGCTACCGCCAGGCTACCTGACAGTTCTTTGAAGCACCAGGGGCCCACTTCGGGGTGGGGGGGGAGGCAAGCAGGAGCTGTTGCCCTCTTTTCTGTGACTTCCTGGGGCACTTTTGTCAGTAGAAGGGATCCTCATGTCTCCCTTCTGAGAGTCCTGCATCAGGCCCCCCCTAGCGGTGTCCTGCCCTCCTTTTAGAACCCTTCTGTTGGGCTTAGAGTGCTGGGGACCCTCTCTGTTTTGTTCTTTTTCTCCATTGCAAGAGACCATCTCCTGGGTCCCTTGTCCACTCACACTCCCTTCGGACTTTCAAGTCTTGGGAACCTCCTTGAAGTATCCTTTTCCTGTGAAAATCACCTTCCCAGTGGTGCAAAATATAGGGTCTTACCCTCTTACAGCCCAGGACTTTCCCTTGGGTACCGAGGTGAACTCTGTCTTGAAGGTGGGTTTTCTTCCATCTTCCAAACTTAGGAGGAGGGGGAAAAGGAGCGTTTTAACACCAGATGTTTCTCCCCGGTGGACCTGGGGGCTAGCTTTGACCTATCAGGTAATATCTCCTGTCTGATCCGTCTTGCTGGTGAGCGTTTAATTTTTCCCTCTTCTCATGGGAAGGTCCAGTTCTCTGGATTATCGCCTCGTCTCAGGTTCTTCTTAAAAACCAAAAAAGTCTCCTTTTGCAAAGGGTGTGGACAGTGGAATTAAGTCCTATTTGGTCCACAAGGACTTTGTGGACGTGGGGAGATGGAATCTCATCCCCCCACCTCATCGTCTTCTTCTTCTTCCCTTTTCCTCTTCTTTCTCTCTACCTCTCCTCCCTCCCTAGCCTGCTCGGAGGTTGGGGCCCGCCTCCTAGAACCAACTAGGCTCCATCCTCTATGCCTCTACTTCTCTGGTCAGCTTATTCCTTTTTTCAGTGTCTATCTTTTCGTTTTGCTGTCCCTTGGGCTCTCTTGCCCTGCCCTCCTCCCTTGTGTTTCTCTATACCTGTTTTCCTCTCTGTCAAGCAGAACTGAGGTGGTGGAGTGGATGACGTTGGTTACTAGCCAACCCATGAGCGCCATGCAGTGCATCGGCCTCGGGCAGTGCCATCCCCGCCACCACCCCTCCTTCTAGAGAAGAAAAGCTTTAAGCTAAAAAAGCTTCCCACAGGGTCCTAGCGCCTCCGGCATAATGCCCACCAGTAATGAATGGTGAAGATATACAGTGAGATCAAGGAATTACGGTAGGTATGTAGTTTTCAGTTTTGTGCTTTCTGTCCAGATGCATTCTACCTGCAGTGGAAAAATCTATTTCTGTATGCCTTTCTTTCAGTTCGTCTCATTCAGAAAGTCCTATTTAGACTGGAGGTTCAAGGGGGCAGGATAATTTTGGTAGCAGGGGACAACGTCAGCTACCCTCCAGTCCCTGGGAACCACACTGATCTTAATTGAGTAGTTATATAATTTTACCAGCTGGGGAAGGGGAGCAGCCAGGGCCTGGCCCAAGTACCTGGGTAACCATTGATGTGAGCCATCAGGTCCCGGGGACTTGCACACATGTTGTCATTTCAGCTCCTTAAGTACCTGTCCTTTGTGATTTCACCCACTTCCAAATTTGTTCCCCACACTACCTGGATGCTGCACTCTGGCAGAGGTTCCCTTCCCCACCAACTGTGAAGCTGAAGCAGAAATATTCATTCAGAATATCAGCTTTCTACACGTCCTCCTCCTTCTAGCCTCTCTACATACTAAGAATCATACTGAGAACAGAAAGGAGCAAAAAGGCTGATAGGCCCATCGAGCTCCTAATTTACATATAGTAGGAAAGATCTTTATTTAATCTCAGAAAACTATCCAACCTGTTTTTAAAAGTAATTTTGTTTGGACTAATAATAACTGTTAATGGCAAACTATTCCATGGTCTGATGATTCTTTGAGAGAAATAGAAGACTTTTTTTTTTTTTTTAACTAAATTTGCCTTACATCTCCCTTGTTCTTTCTTCTTTCTCTGATGTACATAAAGAAGGCGTTGTCATTGACCTGTACCCTTTCTGCAGTCTTGAGCTCCACCCCTGCCTCCCGTCCATCTCACTGCCTTGCCTGCCTCCTTTGTTTTGACAAGGTAGAGCCCCCTGCTTCCCTTTGTCTCTTCAGCCTTACACGCAAGGGACTTGTGTTCAAGTTCAAGTTTATTGCAGGAAAACTCCGTTGAGCAAGCTCATTCACAAGGAGGTCCTGAGACATTCGTACATTTACGATAAGGTCCTGAGTCAGACGTACAATCAAATAAGTTAAGAGATTACATAATAATACACAATATACATAAGGAGCTCAGCTCCCTGGGCACACAAAGTTCATAATTCAGGAGGCAGTATAGCGCAGTGGTCTAAGGCTCTGAGCTGCAAATTTGGTGACATCCAGCAGACCAGACCTAGGTTTGAATCCCACAGCTTCCATTTGCATACTGTGTGACCCTGAGCAAGTCACTTAACCTCCTTGTGCTCCCAGGTCGCTCCTGTAAAAAAGCTTTCAGCTTAGTGTGCTATACTTGGTTAAACAAATAAATAAATAATAATGGGAGGTGAAACTGTTTATAAGACAATACATTACATGTGTCTGGGTTAGGCTATGTCTGGGGGTGGGGGGGTCTGTTGGTGATCTCTTTGTGAGTCAGGAAGTAACGCAAGGTACCTTTTAAGTGACTAGTGATCGCCACTTAAGATGCTCTTTGTTTTTTCTTATAGGTGTTGATTCAACAGTGTGTCATAGAGGTGAGGTTACCGCCTTTGCTTGGTCCCTTTGTGGCAATTTCCTGGTCTCTGGCAGTGAAACTGGGGAGCTGGTGGTCTGGCAGTCCATCCGACCTGTGTACAGAGTACAAGTGAGTTACCTGACTTCCAAATGACCTATATCAGGATGTTCATTTCTCATTTTTATTAGGGTTATAACTATTCAGCATATGCTCACTTTCAGAGGTGACCCAATTGCAGCATAATGATTTACAATACAAAAAACATGCCCCAAATGTGCAGTTTTCAGAATACGCTAAATATAGACACATATTAAACACTTAAAAACATAGTATATTCAAATAAATCCCTCAAGTAATTCCTTTGGCAAGGCTATAACAACATTCACCCTGTGCTGAAATTGAATTAACGAACCAGTGTTTTAGCGAGCAAGTGGAAGGAGCCTTCACAGTGACCGGAAACTAGCAGGAAGGTAGGCACAAACTGTCAAAAAAAATTGAAAGACTTTTTAGTTTTTGATCTTATCTGTGGCAGTCTTCACCATTCATCACCTTTGGGTACTTCTCCGGAGGTCATGACCCCTCGGGGGCTTTTTGTTAATGTGCGGAGTCAGTGCACCATCGGCGCCGCCCTCGAGGCTGACGAACTGCGTGACGCTCGTGGGTTGGCAGTTAGGTGTTGTCAACTTCACCCTCCCGCCATCGAGGTCACCTCATGGGACGCTTGCAGTGAAGATTTGAGGCCTACCTGCTACACAGTTTAATTCTCAACTCCGTGTCGACTTCTTTTCGACTCTGTGCCGCAGTCCATCGGCTCCCTATCTCCTGCCGGTTCTGTTAGCCTACTCGATGTCACCTGGTAAGATTGTTCCATTATTTTGTTTTGTTTTTGCCACGTCGAGTCTACTTTGGTGTTTCTTTCTCGTAGGTCATGTCTAGGTCAGAGGGCAAGAAGACTTCCAAGACAGAACGGCCCCCCATGTGACGGTGCCCTTGCGACCATAAGTACTCCATCACCCACCAGCATGACTGTTGCCTCACTTGTCTTGGCCCGTTTCCCGACATGGATTAGTGCGATGCCTGTTTCTCCATGGACCGCCGGGTCATCAAGCAATGCACATGGAAAGTGGGGTGAGCTCCGCCGAATTTCCGGGGTCGGGTTCGCACTCGTCTGGCCAAGCCACATTCTCTCGGCCTTTCCACTGAGTCCCTTCTCAGTTCTATACGGACCGAAGGGGGGGGCCTCTGCCTCTTCTAGCCTAGCCGTGGCAGAGGACCCTCCCGCGGTGCAGGAGGCCTGGTCTATCATCCCCAGGGGACAGATGGGAGGCACCGCTTTAGTAGTCGCCCCTTCAGTGGCAGAGGCTCCCCCGGTGTCACACCCATGGCTCGGAAGGCCTAGGTCGGCATCGTCCGCAGTGCCGTCTTGGGCCTCGGCACCGTTCGCGGCGCAGGCCCCTGATGGTGCCGTTAGTCGGTGCTGGTTCATTGCTTGGTGCCGTTGCTGCGTTGGCGCCATTTGCGGCGTTGGTGCAGTGCTGTTGGCGCTGGGAGGCGCCATGCCACCATCCCTCTCTGTTTCCGCCTGCTACTGGTGGTTGGAGCATGGTGCTATGTCCAGTTCGGCAGCTGTTCGTGGCTCTGAACAGGGACACAGCATCGTGGGGTTGGGCTTATGGCGCCGTCTGTGCGCTGAGGCGCTGTCGGGGCCATCAGCGGCGCCGTCTCTGTCCTCGGCGCTGCTCATGGTGCCATGGGGCCGGTTGGCACCGTGACAGGCTTCGGCTCTGAGACTGCTGCCTTTGTTAGAGCCGTGTCCTCTTCTGGCACTGTTCATGGTGTGGAGGGGGGCACAGGCGTCGACTTGGGTGTGGTTTCTGGCTCTGTTGCCCTGTTCAGTAGGTATGGCAGCAGGCGTCCATGCACTGTTTGGCACAGGACTTCGATCGCCACCTCTTCGGAGAAGGAGTCCGACTCTGGGTCGGACACGCAGTCTGGCTTCTTGGAGTTGGCTGCTGGTGTGGACACCTTGGTAGTGTCCTCGACAGGTCAGAGTCGGACCCCCTCTGAGGAGCGGACAGTGACTGCTGGGGCCAGGATCAGGGGGTTCTGAACAGCAGGCCATCATTGCCCTGCAGCCTGGCCTCGGAGGGTTCTTTATCCCCTCAGCGGTGGTAGCCCTGCAGGTGGTGTGCCTGGATTGCCCAACTTTGGGGCCGATCAGAGCTCCCACAGGTGGGGAGGGTGCTACTCCCTGGATAGCTCTTGTCAGCTGCCTAGGTTGGCTCTCTCGAGAAGGAGGGTGCTGTCAGATTCCAAGGGGTCGAGGGGCATGGTGTCTGTGTGACTGCTTTTTCCAGAGTCCACCCAGGCTCTGGGAGAAGCCGCAGTCTGGGATCTGCGCCCTTCCCTTTTGGTGTCCCCAAGAGGGCCCCGTTCTTTGGAGGTAGGGAACCATCCTTTTGGACCTACACGGCCCCGGTCACCTCACAGGGGGGCTTCTTCAGGGCACAGTCTAGGCAATTCCAGTGTGGTTGATCAGTTGTCGGCTGTGGAGTTTTCCAGAGCTCCTTCCTTCCCTAGGGCTCCTGGTGTGTTCCCTAGCCCAGGCAGAGGTCAGCCGATTTCAGTTGTCAGCTCTGCCCCTA
Organism: Neoceratodus forsteri; assembly: GCA_016271365.2. NCBI lineage: Eukaryota > Metazoa > Chordata > Ceratodontiformes > Ceratodontidae > Neoceratodus > Neoceratodus forsteri. The sequence goes on from JADMNL010000022.1 coordinate 114,530,833, forward strand.
TTCCTCTGCCACATTCTCCTGCACTCCCAGGCATTCTTGGTCTTAGCGGGCCTCTCTCCTGGGAGCAGTTCAGAGCCCAGGCTGCTCAGTTTCCCTCTTACGTTAGGGCTATGGATAGTCAGGTTTTTTCAACCTCCCCCTGAGCTGCCAGCTTCTGAACCTTCGAGGTACTCTAACTCTTCATCCCCCTCTTCTGGGGGAGAGGAACCATCCGTCCACATCTCTACAGCTGCTGATCTCGCTGAGTATCAGCAATTCCTCATGAGGATGTTGGAGGACTTTTGCATCACCCCACCCACTCAACACGATCTACATCACTCAACGTGCACCTCTCTAGGCTATTTCAGTGCGGACATCTTTGTGATGCCCCCCCTGGCCTGCTCCCTTTTGGGAGGCATTGTTGCGCTTCTGGCAGAGACCCTTCTCCGGAGTCCCAGCCCCTAGGGATCTCTGTCAGCGGTATTGTGCCCCCGCCGAAGTCTCCAGGTTCCATGCCTCATCCCCAGTCTGGGTTGACACAGCTGGACACTCCTGATGGGCTTCATGCCCCTGACCATGACCAGCTCCCAGATCAAGACTCCATGGATTTTGACTTTTGAGGGAGGAGGACTTTCTACTTGGCATGGTTGCTGCTCTCTATCGCAGCACATCAGGCCCACTGCGCCACCTGTGACAGGTTCCTGTGGTCCAGGCTAGGACAGCTCCTAGCCTTGACGCCTGACAAGCCATTGCACTGTCTGCACGTGGCCTGGAGCTAGCAAGGCACCAAGCAAGGGCATCGTATGATACCAGTGAGGTAGCTACCAGGGTTATAGGAGCAGCAGTCTGCACTAGGCGGGCGGCATGGCTGCTTCTTTCCCAGTTGTCACCCTTGGCCCAGCGTGGGGTGATTAACTCCGCCCACTGGAGAATCCATCTTTGCTCCCGTGAGGTGAGGCAGCGTCTGTCAGGGCAACTTCTCATCCCCTTCCGGGGTCCCGCTCACTTCTCCCCACCCCTCGGGCCTCTCAGACCCCATGAAGGTTCTCCTCTTAGAGTGCCACCCACTGAGAGCTAAGGGACTCAGCCCCTTAGGGTTATAAACTCCCTATGGGCTCAGCCTCTCCAAAGGTGATGAATGGTGAAGCTTGACAAAGATAAGATATGAAAATTATGTACCTACCGTAATTCTGATCTTTCTGTGCATCTTTCCCGTTCATCACAATCCCACCCTCCATCCCCCTGGGGCCTCAGTCTCTGGGTCCCCCTCCCTCTCTGTGCCCCCTCCTTTCTGTGAGTCAATAGTGGGGTAAACTGGGGCACACAGGGGAATAGTTTTCTTTAGGGGCAGAGTGGTCTGAGTGGGGGCACTCCTCCTTCAGTGCTTCGGTTCCACCCCGTGAGGTGGAAGTTGGCAGTTGCCCCCTTTTCTTTCCTTCTTTCCGTCAATCCTTGATTTGCTTTGATTTGCTTTGATTTCCTTGTCCTGTGGACATAACCTCAATTAATTTAAGAAAGTAGGTTTCCTGCACCAAAATCTCTTTTGGGGGATATCCCTATTTTCCTGTCTTTTCTTCCAGAATAGCTGTTCTAGGGACGTGGATATGTTGTTCAGTCCACACTTTGGCGGATTGCTTTTGCCACTTAACTTTCGGAGGTGCTGAGCTGGCTTCTCCCACCCCCCGGGTGGTAAGCTCCGCCCCATGACGATGAATCTTCCTTACCATTTGGAAGCTCAGGTTCCCTCCTTAGCGCTCTGCGTTTTAGGCCTGGATCCTAATACTTCATCTTTCCTTGTGGCTGTGATGGACAAATCCACTCTCGGCTTCCGTCGGTGCTCTTTCAGACAGAAAATGTCCCGGACCGATTCGCACTCCATGTACGTTTACTGACTGGGTCTTGCTCACCATCCGCAGGCCTGCGATCTTTGCAAGTCTTTCACGGCTTCAGTTTTGGAGGACCACACTGCCCAACTACAACTTGGGCGCCTGAGAAATGGTACCTGCCGGTGAAGTCGAAGGAGGCCTGTTGGGCGGTGTCCACGTCTGCGGTCTCCGCGGAGCAGCTGGAGCAGTTGATCGCCCTCAAGGAGGTGGCTCAGGCTGCTTCATCTTCCTCCTCTGCCTCGGCATTTATCCCGCTCTCCTTGGGCTCCTCCTACACTGTTTCTTTCAAGGAGCTTTGCCAGTCCCTCTCCACCAAGGGAGAAGGACCATCGGGACATACCAGTAGGTCAAAGAAAAAAGAACCGAAAGGTAAGTCCCACTGTCGACGTTCGTGGGAGCAGGGGAGAGATCCCCTTCACTGGACCATTGTCTCTCGACTTCGGTCAAGGTTGTGGCTAAGGCTGCTGGCTTCGCGGTGTCTCCATCACGTCAGCTGGCCAAGATAACTGTCAACGCGGTCGAGATTTTTCTCGATCCGTTGGATGGGTTGTCAACTGGAGAAGCCAACAACCCTTTTTCACCGGTTGTCCCGGTGATAACTGAGGGGTTGCCCATGCTTCCTGTGCCGAAGTCCCCGGTCAAGGACCCTGAACCAAGGGATGAGCGGGTTTCCTCCGCCCCCCTCTCTGACCCACCCTTGGTGACCCTGAACGGTCTTGGTCCTCTTCCGTGTTGGGTAGATCCCACCGACATCGCTGGTCTCGGCACCATGGAAAGTGGCATTGCTGTTCGTCCTTTTCGGAGGATAGGCTCCAATGTAAGTTACGCCGACGCTACGAGGACATGATGTGGCAACAACTCTTGCTGGCCAGTAACAAGCTGACTCTGTTGCCTTCTCCGGCCATTAAGTGGCTGTTGCCAGAGCGACTGAAGCAACCCCTCTTAGTAGTCGAGGAGCTGACCCCAGCATCAGTTGTTCGGCCGAAACCAGCTGCACTGCCCATTGTGGTGGAACCCCCGCTTCCTCAACTGAAGACTAGGGCCCCGACCAAGGATTCTCAGTCGGGTCAGGGCTTGCCCCTCAGGTTGTCAGTCACCCTCACTCCCAATCAACCTCGGCAGGTGGAGGGTGGCTCAGGCACTCGCAGCTGTTCGCAGACTCCTCGGAAGCTGACGACTCCTCCCTGTATTCCAGGCCTATTGACCTGGAATCTGCAGGAGGTCAGTTAGTGGACGAGAGCCTGTCCTTGTTCTTGGGAATACATTGGCTCAGCTCAGAGTCCACTGGGATGCAGCTTGAACCCATACAGAAACGGGGCAGGTATCCCCTCATGGAGATACTGGACCGAGGAGATTCCCCTACAGAGGCCTTCTCTGTGGCTGAAGCCATTGTTGTCCCAGCCCTGGAGTTGTGGCAGCGGCCTGCATCTTGTCCCGCATCTTCGGCCAGGATGGCTCACAAGTACGAGGTCCCCACGGTTCACTGTCCGGTTTTATCGGAGCACCCCTCTACAGAGGGGCTGGTGAACGACAGTGTTTTCCGACGTTTTGGGAACACTAGGGACATGGACAAACCACCTGAAAAGAATCCAGAAAGCTGGATTACTCGGGGTGGAAGGTTTACGCTGCTTCCTCCCTAGGCCTTCGACAGGCTAGCTCGGCTGTACTGATGGCACATTTTTCACATGCCCTTATGGGTTCCCTGAGTGAGGTGATTCCTCATTTCCCGGCTGACCTTCAGACGACGGTCAAGCAGGTGCAGGATCAGGGAAGGGCAGTGGCTAAACAACAGCTCCAAACTTCTTTGGACATTGGTGACTCTTGTGCTCGTTCAGTAGCGACCACAGTAGCCATGCGCTGCAGAGCTTGGCTGCGGATCTCCACCTTCATGGCAGACACCCAGCACAAGCTGGCAGACGTTCCCTTCCTGGGCACCAACTTGTTTGGGCCAGGGGTGGAAGGCCATCTCCAGAGGATCGAGAAGTCCAGTGCCACCTTGGACTTGGTCACGTCTGCCCAGAAGGACAAAGGCCACCAGCAGCAGCGTAAGCCTTTTCACCTTTCCGCTGCTGCGGCACGTCCGGCCCAGCAGCACCAGCAACAGGGCCAGCAGGCTCACAAGAGGCCCCTTGGCCGGCCCTTCCTCCAAGCCTGCCCAGTGACGGGTTGAGGGGTGTCTTCCCCAACCTTGTCACTCCTCCCCGGGTTCCCCCTATGGGGGGACCGCTCCACAACTTCCTTTCCACCTGGTCCACTATCACCATGGACCGATGGGTGCTGGAAGTGGTCGGCAGGGGTCTGCCTCTGGAATTCAAGCAGTCCCCTCCCTATTGAGCCATTGCCCCATGGAGGGCTCTGGGCTCTGCAGCCTCTGTCGGCTCGTCAAGCTGACATTGCCCTGCTCCTCTAGAAGGGGGTGATCAGCGAGGTGGCAGATCCTCCTCCAGACCCGGGGTTTGCATCCAGGTACTTCCTGGTGCCAAAGCGGACCGGAGGCTGGCACCCCATTCTCGACCTACAAGACCTGAACAAGTTCCTAAGGCTGCGTAACTTTAGGATGGTCACTCTGGCTCAGATCATTCCATCCTTGGAACTAGGTGTGTGGTTCTGCTCTCTGGACCTCCAGGACGCATTCTTTCACGTCCCAATCTGTCCGTCCCATCAGCAATTTCTCCGCTTCAGAGCAGAGGGATCTCTTTATGAGTTCCGTGCCATACCCTTCTGCCTTTCTTCAGCTCCTGGGGTCTACACCAAATGCATGGCAGTGGTGACAGCATTTCTGCAGCGCCGAGGAGTCCAGGTGTACCCTTACGTGGACAACTGGCTGATTGCAGCCCCTCCAGGTTGGAGGTGGAGCAGTCCGGGGATCTGGCCCTCCAGGTCTGCTCTCGGACTGGCCTCCTCATCAATGAGGCCAAATCAGAACTCGTGCCATCGCAGGTGATTCAGTTCATCGGGGCAGAGCTCGACTGTCTTCGAGCCAGAACCTGGCTCCCGGCAGACAGGACCGAGGTTCTTTCCTCCTTTGCCCAATCATTTCTGGTTGGGCAATTGTGCCCTGCCTGGGACTTTCTGTGCCTTCTGGGCCTCATGGCGGCCTGCACCAGCGTGGTCCGTTGAGCCCGCTGGCATATGTGTCCCCTGCAGTGGGGGCTGGCCAGCCAGTGGTCACAGTGCTCCAATCGTCTGGACCAGCCAGTGACAGTGACCCAGGAGATGTGGGATGGCCTGCAGTGGTGGCTCGTCCCAGCTCATCTGCAGGAGGGTATCCCATTTGTCCACCCCGAGCTGACGGTCACTCTAACGATCAATGCCTCTCTCTGATGGCTTGAGGTGCCCATGTGGGAGAACTCCGGGCCCACGGCCTCTGGCCCCCTGTGGAGTCTCGATGCCACATCAACCTGCTGGAACTTTGAGCGGTTCGACTAGCCCTCACTGCCTTCGCCCCATTTGTACGGGGTCAGGTGGTTCAGATCCAGACGGACAGCACCACGACCATGTACTGTCTCAACCGTCAGGGCGAGATGCACTCCTTGCCTCTGTGCAAGGAATCTCTCCGCATTTGGTCTCTTGTGATCAGCCTGGAGGTGGATCTCCTAGCCATCCATGTGGCAGGAGCCTCCAGCAGTCTGGCCGATGCCCTCAGCTGGATAGGCGCTGCATCTCACAAGTGATTTCTCCTGCCGGGGGTAGTGCAAGACCTGTCCTCCCATTGGGGCACCCCTCAGGTGGATCTGTTCGCCTCCAGGGAGAATGCGAAGCTGAGGCTGTTTCACACCTGCCCCCCTCAGCAGGGCTCACTGCAGGGGGATGCCTTTTCAAGGCCGGGGACCCCGGGCTTCTTCTGTGCCTTCTCTCCATTTCCCTTGATCCATAAGGTGCTTCTCAAGGCAAACAGGGACAAAGCGCAGGTGATTCTGGTAGCCCCAAACTGGCCTCGCCAGTTCTGGTACCCAGATCTCCTCAGCCTCAGCTCCAGGCTCCCGAGGTGGCTTCCAGCCCGCCCGGACCTGATCTCAGTCAACAAGGGGAAGGTTCTCCATCCGGACCTTCAATCTGTGCACCTGATGGCCTGGTTCTTGAGCAGCTAGAGTTCCAGGCCTTGGGTCTTTCCGACGAGGTCCTCATCGTCGTTGAGGCGTCAACCAGAAAATGCTATGCCTTCAAATGGAAGAGATTCTCCATTTGGTGTCAGGACAAGGGGTTGGATCCCTCTTCCTGTCCATTGGCTAGTATTTTGGACTACCTGTGGTCCCTTTCTCAGCTAGGGCTTCAGTCGACTACCCTTAAGGTGCACCTGGCAGCCATCTCTGCTTACTGGACGCGGGCCGGCAAGCAGTCCATGATGCAGGAGAAGGTGGTTGGGCGCTTCTTCAAAGGCCTAGACCATATATCCCCTCCGGTGTGAGAACCTCCACCTCCATGGGATCTGCTGCTGGTATTGTCTAAGCTTATGGGCAAGCCATTCAAACCGATGCACAGGTGTGACATCTCTCACCTGTCGTGGAAGACCGCCTTCTTGGTGGCTGTTACATCAGCCAGAAGTATGGAAGAACTTCAGGCGCTTTCCGTCGAACCTCCCTACCTGGTCTTCCACAGGGACAAGGTTGTCCTTTGCCCCCACCCAAAGTTCCTTCCGAAGGTGGTGTCGGAGTTTCACCTTAACCAGGTGCTGACTCTGCCGGTGTTCTACCCCAGTCACACCTCGGAGGCCGAATATAGGCTCCATTCCTTGGACCCTAGAAGGGCGCTCGCTTATTATAAGGAGTGGACGGCTGAAGTTCGGGGAGAGGTTCACCAGCTGATGTAACCTACGCTGAAGCCACACATGGCAGACCGGCAGCCAAGCGGATGATAAGCAGGTGGGTCACCTCCTGCATAGATCTCTGCTATAGGTTGGTGGACATGGAGCCTCCCAAAGGGACAAGAGCTCATTCTACCCGCCATATCACTGTTTCGTGGCTGCTTCTAGGGAAGTCCCTATCCAGGAAATCTGCAGGGCTGCTACCTGGAAGTCAGCGCACACCTTCATTTCCTATTACCACATTGACCTAGAGTCACGCTGGGATGCTGGTTTTGGGACCTCGGTTCTTCAGTCCTTATTTCCTAAGTAGGGGGTGCGCGCCTTGCCTCCCTCCTCCCAGAGAACTGCTAGGAGTCTGCCATAAAATATGGATTGAACAACATATCAACATTCCTAGAAATACAGGTTACTCACCTGTAACAGGAGTTCTAGGAGTGGTATATGTTGTTCATCCACACTACCCACCCGACCTCCCCAACTCCGACACGCAACCTGGCTTCCAGCAGGCTAGATCTGGCGTCTTGGGGTGGAGCCGAGGGTTTACCACCCGGGTAGGTGGGAGGAGCCAGCTTGAAGACCTTCCAGCAAGATTTAAATCTGCCACAGAGTGTGGATGAACAACATATTCCACTCCTAGAACTCCTGTTACAGGTGAGTAACCTGTATATTCTGCTTATGGGAGTTTGCCAGTAATTCTGTGCCTGCAATTCTGGCAGTTAGCCCTTTGACTACTCCTTCGCAGTTCCTGTATAAACTGGAGACGGGTCAAGGTTACAGGGTATGTCTCCCCTGTCTCTCCCCTATCTCAATTTTTCCTTACTTCTAAAACCTTAACCCTCCCTCCCTCCTCTCTGCTTCCAGAGATTGGGGCCCCTACCCAATCCCCCTTAGTCTTCGAACTTTTTCCATTCTCTCAGTTGTTTATTTCTCCTTTTAGTTTTATATATTTTCCTTTGTCTGTCCCTTGGACTTCCTTGTCCCCTCTCCAAGCCATTTTTCTAACCTCGTTGATGCAGACCTGGCAGGAGGGTGGAATGGAAAACCAACACCTAACGGCCAACCTGTGAGTGCCATGCAGTGCGCCGCGCCTTGAGGGTGGCACGATGGTACGTGCATGACTCCGCCTATCCAAAAAAAATGGCCCCACGAGGTCATGACTCTGGCCAAGTACCCAAAGTTGATGAATGGTGCAGATACACAGAAAGATCAGAATTACAGTACCGTAGGCATGTCATTTCCATATCTTATCTATCAATCTTCACCATTCATCACTACTTGGGTATAGCTCACCAGAGCTAGGACCCCGCGGGAGACTTTTTTTTTTTTCCTCTGGGAGGAGTTGACATCGGGCTGGCGCCACCCCCAAGGCTGACGTTCTACGTGGCACTCGAGGGTTGGCAGTTAGCCATTGTCGACTCTACCCCAGCCCCAGATCTTTCTCTCCCGGCGTCGAGTGAGGATCCTGCATGTGAGACTGAAGAATTTTCTGCGGCCTAGTCTGTCGTGTGTTAGTGTTGCCTCGGTTCTAACCGTCTACGTGACGTCGCTTCTACGACTCCGGTAAGATCTTTCCTTTTTGTAACGCGGCAGCGAGTACTGTGTTTTATGTAATTTTTCATCCGGTCATGTCTCGTCCAGGGGGCAAGAAGGCATCGAAAGTGGGGTGGCCCCCCATGCATTGGTGCCCCTGTGGCCACCTTTACTCCGTAATGGACCAACATGACCGTTGCCTCTCCTGCCTCGGCCCTGGACACGATATGGATTACTGTGATATCTGCTTCTCCATGGACTGCCATGTCATTAAGATTAGTGCATGGAAAGTCGGACATGTGCCGCCGACTTTTGAAGGATGGATTTGCAGTCGTCAAGCCAAGGTCAGGACTCTCGGCCCTTCCTCCGGGTCCCCTTCCGGTCCTATATGGCCCGCGGAAGAGGGAACCCCGCCTCGTCTAGCCTTGCCACGGCGGGGGTTTCTTCCATGGTGCAGGAGGCCCAGGCTGACCCTCTTGGGGGTCAGTCGGGAGGCACCGTCCTGGCAGTCGCTACTTGGTAGCGGAGGCTGCCTCTGTGTCGCGTTCCGGGTCCCTCGTGACGGACGGCGCCGTCCCAAGTCACTTTTGTTCCGGCCATTCGCGGCACCGTGGGCTTGGAGAGCGACGCCATGGCCGGCGTCGGGCCTGTCCTCATCACCATCGTCACCCCTGATTCTGCTTGCGGTGTCGGGGCTTCTGGTGGTGTTGATAGTTTGGAGCTTTCTGGGCCTGGTTCTAGTCTCAGTGCTGCTGGCGATGCCAGGGTGAGCCGGTGCCGTCTCTGTCCCCGGCATCACCCGCAACAGAATTGGCACCGCAGTTGGTATCAGTCCTGCCTTCAGTGCTGCTTGCGGCACTGGAGTGGTGTGCGGCATCGGGCTCGGTGCCAGGCCTGCCTTCAGTGTCACTCGCGGCGCCGGGGTAGATGTTGGCGCCGGGCACGGTGCCGCTTCAGATTTGACTCTCAGTGGCACCGGGGAGCAATGTGGAGCCGTGCTCGGGGTCGTGCCCAACTCCGGCACCATTCACAGTGCCGGGGAGGGTGTCAGTGCCGGGTGTGGGGCTGTTCTGTCTTCTGTTGTTGTTGGGGGCTTTGAATCTCAGGGTGCCCGACCTCGGGGCCTGGGAACTGGAGGAGCCCGTGGAGTGGTCTGGCATCGGACCCTGGAGTCTACCTCTACGGAGGCGGGTTCTGGGTCTGATCTGGACTGGCTTCCGGATTCTTCAGGATCTTCGGATCCTTCTGTCTCCAGCACCTTGGCCCCCACTCTCCCCCCTTCTGCAATTCAGCTCTCACTGGTAGACCTCAGGGTCGGGGTCTGTCCAGCCAGCGGTGGCCCCTGTGGCTACTGCTGGGCAGCCTGAGGTCACTTGAGGCTGTTTCTTTGAGTTGAGTACCCCCTCCTTGATGTGTTTGGACAGTCCAAGTTTGGGGCAGCCCAGGGCACATCAGGAGGGGAAGGGTACGGTTCCCTGGGTGGACTCCTCGGAGCCTACTCAGGGATGCCAGCTGCCTAGGTTAGTGGCAAAGATGACGAGGTCCCTCTCTGACTTCAAAGGGTTGAGAGGAAGAGGTGCAGCACAGCGAGCCCTTCCTAGGTCCCAGCTGGGTCCTGGTAGGAGCTGTAGCACAGGCCTTCGCCTTTCCCTGACGGAGTCCACGAGGGGGACTTCAACTTCTGAGGTCAGGGGCCGTCCTTCTGGACTCACAGACTCCCGGTCACCTCATGGGGGGATTTCTTCCTTGGGGCACAGCTCTGACCATTCCGATCCAGTTGAACGGCTGTTAGCTGCAGCGGCTTTGGGATCCCCCTCCTTGGGAAGGGTTTTCTGTTGGCCTCCCTGCCCCAACAGAGACCATTCTCTTGTTGCCAGGAGCCTGCCTTCCAAGTCTCTGTCTCCATCCCCGGTAGTCCCAGGTATTCCAGGCCCTCACAGGCCTCTTACTTGGGAGCAATTCAGAGGATCGGCTGCATTTTTTCCCACCTATCTCCATGCCCTGGACCAGCAGGTTTTTCACCATGCCCCCATGCAGCCAACCCCTGAACTGGGGAGCTCGTGTTCCTCCTCCTCTTCTTCTCCCGCTACTGAGGGAGAGGAACCATTTGTCCACATATCCCCAGCGTCTGATCTGTCCTCCTATCAGCGCTTCCTTGTGAGGATGTTGGACGTGCTCCACCTGACCCCTGTACCTATAAGCAATCCCGAGAATGTGACGTGCGCCTTCTTGGGTGAATTCAGTGTGGCCCACTTGGTGGGTCCCGCCTGGTTAATTCCATTTCAGGAAGCGTCGCATCGGCTCTGGCTTCGTCCCTTCTCCACTGTTCCAGCCCCAAGGGACTTAAGCCAGTGGTACTGCACTCCTCCGGGGTCTTCAGGTTCTGTGCCTCACCCCCCTTCAGGGTTGACCTCCCTGGACACCCCTCAGGGCCTTGTGACCCTACCGTGACCACCCTCCAGATTCGGACTCTGCGGACTTCGATTTCTGGGGGAGATGAGTGTTCTACTCAGCACAGATCTCCCTATCAATTGCAGCACATCAGGCCCACTTTGCAGCCTATGACAGGTTCTTGTGGTCCAGGCTAGGGCAACTCCTAGCTTCGATGCCTGATTCGGAGGAAACCAGGCAAGCCATTGCCCTCTCTGCACGGGGCCTGGAGCTAGCAAGGTACCAGGCAAGGGCATCTTATGATGCCAGTGAGGTAGCTTCCAGAGTGATAGTGACAACGATCTGTCTTCGCCTATCCTGGTTGTCACCCCTGGCCTGGCGTAGGGTGATTTACTCCACCTGCCAGAGAACTCATCTCTTCTCCTGATGGGTGAGACGGCAACTTTCGGGGCGCCTTCCTTCCCCCACGGGGGTATCCCTGTCTCACCCGGACTAATCTCAGGCCTCCCCAGGCCTGTAAGGGTTCTCTCCTTCAGTGTATCACCCACTGGAGGCTAAGGGACCTAGTTCCTTGGGGTGTTCTGGGTGCAACCCCACTCGATACTCACCCAAGTAGTTTTGAATGGTGAAGACTGACGCAGATAAGATATGAAAATTACATACGTACCGTAATTGTTAATCTTTCTGTGTATCTTCACCATTCTTCACTAAATCCCACCCTCCTTCCCCCTGAGCCTCAGTCTCTGGACTCCTCCCCTTCCCTGTGTGTCTTTCTTTTCCTCCCTCTCCTCTCTCTTATGTGTAGGTGGGAGGGGATTGTGGAGACACACAGGGGTAAACCCCTAGCTTTTTGAGTTTGGAGAAAGCCCCCCCTTTCCAGAGGGGTTTTGGAGTGGGAGGAGGGTCATGTTTCCCCCCTTCTATATTTTTATTATTGGTGACCTCAAATTGAGAACACATTGTTTTTTGAAGTCTCTGGCTGTTAAAATTGTTTTCCTTCTTAATTTGGTGGGGGGGGATTGAGACGCAACCTCAGCCTGCACTCCTTCAGGGTGGTCTTCAGACCTACACGCGATTTTCGTTCTGCAGCCGTCCTTTATAGTCCAGGTCTGGCCCTTATCCCTGAAAAAAAAAAAAAAACATTGTGCATCTCCGCTTCTAAGGGTGTGCTGCTCATCTCCCCTTTTTCCTCCTCATCCTTCTTCTTCTTTTCTTCCAGAGATGGGCGCCCTCTTCCCAATTTCCTTTGTTAAGTCTCCTCCCTCTGTCGCCTTTAGTTGTTTATTTTTCCTTTTGGTTTATTCTTCCTTTCCTTTTATCGATCCCTTAGGCTCTCTTGCCTCATCCACCCTCTCTTCGAACACTCTCTGGTGTGTCAGAACTGGCGGCTGGGGGCGGTGTGAGCAATGGCTAACTGCCAACCCTCAAGCGCCACTTAGGCGTCGGTCTCTGGGGCGATGCCAGCCCGACGTCGACTCCTCCCAGGGGAAAAAAAAGTCTCCCACATGGTCTTAGCTCCAGTGAGCTATACCCAATTAGTGATGAATGATGAAGATACACAGAAAGATCAACAATTAAGGTAGGTATGTAATTTTCATTTCTTGGCACTACCAGTTCCTTAAAATGTAAATTTTTCATGGTCCGTGGATGGGTTTGTCTTTCTGTGAGTCTGACCCCAGACTATTTGGTCACAAACCCCTTAGCACTCTTATAAGAGAAAATAAACTTATATTGTCTGCTTCTGTTGGGTAAGCAGGTCCAGTCCAACCTTCTGTAGAGACTGCAAGGATGTTTTTCTCCAGAGCATCTTAGTATGAGCCTACTGAGGCGATTGTAGAGGACCTTCAGTTTCTGAAGCCTGTCTCACATTGCAGAGTCATGTAAAATATCAGCATGAGCTATCAAAGAAAATATCTGGACTTGGATAATTGTCTGAATTATACCAGGATCCAGGCTGTTTCTGCTTCTATACAGTAATCCAACTCTTTCACCCAGCTGCCCAGTTGGTTTATCCACATGCTTGTTACCTTGTCCCTGTAGGGGTCTAACCAAAAGCCAAGGTACTTGTTCATGCCTACATGCTCCTGCAGGGTTCCATTAAAATCCCTAACGAATACATCCTCACAGACCTTATTTTTTGACTACTGATCAAAATATCATCAACTTATTCTTGGTGAAAATTTCAGCTTTAGCTTGGATAACTCAAAAAAGGCCTGGAGTTCATCAGAGCTCTTTTGAAGCTTGTCCGGAACCTCAAAGGCTGAAGAGCTGGAGGTGTAGACTATCATATCATCAGTGTATTTATGCTAAGAGGTGTCACCCATGCTATGATCCAAGCCACTTAATTCAAAAAGAGGAGCGGACCAAGGACCAAACCTTGGGGTACTCCTCTAAGAACAATAAGTGGAGATGATTCAAGTCCATTCATTATTGTTATCTGTCTCCTCTGATTCAAAAGGACAAAAAGCAGTTCAGCATGTCCCTGTTAAGCCCCGCCTCATCCAGTGTATACAGCAATATTTGGTTCTCAGCCTTGTTGATGGCCTTGGAGAAGTCAGAAAAGATGTCATTGTAAGTTACTCGGATTCTGTTGCTTTGTTGACATCATCTAAGACCCTCAATATGGAGACCACCAAACTATAGTGTTTAAGGAAGCAATACAGGTAGTACTTCAGTAAATGTTCAGTCAGTTGCCTAGCTACACACCTTTCCAGTAATTTGGAAGCCAGAAAAAGAAGAGAGCTGGGATGGTAGTTTGTTAGCTGGTCAGAGCTGCCCTCACTCCACCCTCAACAAAAATGGGGATGACCCTGGCCTGCTTCTAAACTTGGGGCAAGCATCATGAAAAAAGGTTCCGGTAAAATACACAGGTTAAAGGCTCAAAGATTTGGAAAGCTGAATACTTCAAAACTGACTGGGTCAGTCCATTCGGACCACTACTTTTGCTGGTTTTAATTCGGACCACTGCTTTTGCTGGTTTTAAGTCCAACGCAAATGTCAGTACTTCATATGGTTTTGTTTCTTCAAACAAGAAAGGGTTGCTCTTCCTGGACATAAAGTCTCCACCACTCATTCACAGTGATGGGAGTACACTGGAGGCACTAGGACCCAGCAGGAGCAAACATTTTCAGGAGGGCCAGCACCGAGATGGAGTCGCGAGGAAGCGGCACCATGAGGACTATCTCGGCGTCAACCCTCCAACCGCCTCGGTTAATTTTTTCCCGCAGTTGAGTGCGCTTCAGTGACGATGTTCTTGCCCACCGGGAGTCAAACTTCAAACTAGCAGCTTAGTTTTCAGTTTTCTTACATAGATACATAGACAGTGTCGGCAGATAAGGGCCTGTGGCCCACCCAGTCTGCCCATTTGAGCTTGTAAGTTCAGTTTATGATTTCCTAGAAGTCTGTTGCCCCTTACCCCTGACCTCCAGAATTCCTTTATGTCTATCCCATGCATTCTTAAATCCCATGATTGTTTCAGCCCCCACCACTTCCTCTGGCAGGGTGTTCCATTTGTCCACCACCTGTTCTGTGAAGAAATTCTTCCTCACGTTTCCTCTGAATCGTCCTCCCTCCAACTTCATCCCATGTCCTCTAGTCCTGGAACATCTTTTTCGCTTAAAAATAGTGTATTCCTGTACCCTGTTCCTCCCTGTAAGATACTTGTATGTCTCTATCATATCCCCTCTCTCCTCCAGGGAGTACATTGTCAGTTCCTTCAACCTGTCCTCATAGGACTTGTGATGCAATCCATGCACCATCTTTGTTGCCCTCCTCTGAACCTTCTCTACCCCGTCTATGTCCTTACGTAGGTAAGGTCTCCAGAAGTGTACACTCTACTCCAGGTGGGGCCTCACTAGTGTCTTGTATAGTGGAATTATGACCTCCCTTTTCCTGCTGGTGATGCCCCTGCCTATGCATCCCAGCATCCTATTTGCTTTACCTGTTGCCTTGTCACACTGTTTCCCTACCTTGAGGTCATCAGAGATGATAATCCCAAGATCCCTTTCCTGCTTGGTGCATGCTATATCCTCACCCCAACTGATATATTGTGCCAGGGTTTTGTGCCCCATATGCATTATCTTGCACTTCTTTGCATTGAATTTCAACTGCCAAACCCTGACCATTCTTCAAGTTTCTGCAGGTCCCTTCTCATTCTGTCTACACCCTCTGGTGTGTCTACTCTGTTACAGAGCTTTGTGTCATCAGCGAACAGTGAAATTCTGCCTTCTAAGTTCTGCACAATGTCACTGATGAAGATGTTGAATAGGACCAGTCCCAGCACTGATCCCTGTGGTACCCCACTGGTCACTCTTCCCTCTGTGGAGTGACAGCCATTTACCACCACCCTCTGTGTCCTGCCGCCCAGCCAGTTACCTACCCACCACACTGCTGTCCTGCCCACACCCATATTCCCCAGTTTGTGTAATAGTCTTCTATGTGGCACAGTGTCAAAGGCCTTGCTGAAGTCCAGATAGGCCATGTCCACTGCCCTCCCATGATCCACCTCCCTAGTCACCCAGTCAAAAAATTCAACGAGGTTGGTCTGACATGACCACCCCTTGGTGAAACCATGCTGCCTTGGGTACTGTAGTCCATTGCCAACCAGATGTTCCACCAATCTCTCCTTCAGTAGTGCTTCCGTGATCTTCCCCACTACCGAGGTGAGGCTGACTGGTCTGTAGTTCCCCGCTTCCTCTTTGTTCCCACTTTTGTATATGTATATTTGGCATTTTATCACAATAAGTGCCGATTATATTTTAATAAATTTCTTACTTGTACAGAAGAGGAGTCTTCAGCCCTCCATTGACGGATCCGACCATGAGTGGGGCAGGTGATGGTAGGGTGACTTCGTATGAAAGCTGTTCAGTCAGCTGGGCCGGATCTGGTCCGCCGCCCTCTCCGAAGGAGGAGGGGTCTCACAACAGATGGTCCAGTGCTTGGGGGGATGGGCAGTCCCCTCGAAAGCACAAAAAGAAATGGTCCCATTCACGGCAACGTTTGACCTTGAGTTCTTCTTTGGCCCACTGGTCGAAGAAGAAAGAGCATCACTAGAGGTTACCCTCTGGTACGTCTGCGCATAGACGGTCGGTTGCTAGG
The DNA here is from genome assembly GCA_016271365.2 of Neoceratodus forsteri. Classification (NCBI taxonomy): domain Eukaryota; kingdom Metazoa; phylum Chordata; order Ceratodontiformes; family Ceratodontidae; genus Neoceratodus; species Neoceratodus forsteri. The sequence continues at coordinate 114,546,520 of JADMNL010000022.1, forward strand.
GTCAGGAGCTGGTGTCTGCTTCTTTTGGAGTCACTGGATTCTGTCTCTGGTAGCTGGTCTCTTTGACACCGGAGCTCCTCTCCGCCTATTGGAGGGGCTTCCAATGAGCAATTTCACCATTGGGTCGCTCTTATGGAGCAGTGGACTCGGAGGTTGTCCCGATTGCCCGAACCTCTCAGTCCGTTACTGGGGCCTTCGGGTCTGTCAGTTTCGGAATGGCAGGCAGGGCGGTTAGGACTTCCTAGTCTGCGGCGCCTTCTTCAGTGCCATCGACTCTGCACTCCGGTGTCTATGCCCCTCACATGGCTGCAGCGCAGGTGTCCACACCAATGCCTTTATCTCCTGCCATTTTTCATCCTTTAACTTCAAATCGCAGTTATCATACTTCGGCGACTGTGCCGTCATCTGTGATGCTGGCTTCTCTGGCACCGAGGTCCTTTGCGGAGCCGCGGGTGGTGTCGGCACCATTTGCGGTGCCGCATACCCTGTTGGCGCCATCCTTGGCACTGCGTGCAGTGCCACTCTACCCGTCGGTGCCTTCGGGTGGCTTCAGCACCTTGTGCGGTGTCACCCTTCCTGGCGGCACTATGCACAATGCCATTTGCTATGTCGACGCCCTCTCTGTTTTGGCGCCATTCTCTTCGGTAGCACCAGGGATGTGTACGGCACCGTGTAGTTTTCAGAGGTTTTCGATCCGATTCTTTCTCCTTCTCTTCTTCCTCCTGATTTTCATCCCGTTCCTGTCTATACAGTCCCCCTGGACTGTCAGGAGATGATTTTGAGCCCGATATGGATTTTCAGCTGGGTGCTGATGTTGATGCCGATTCTGCCCTGGGGTCAGGGATCAATCCTCTTGCAAAGCCAGTTGTTGAAGACCTTTCCTTTAAGTCTCTGCTCAATAATTTAAATTCTACTGTTTCTTTCCAGTCCATGGAAATAGATCCTGGGAAGCCTCTCCAGTATCTGTATGTTCAGGAAATCCGTATGGATTTAACCCCTCTGGTAGAGCCCTCTTTCGAGACTCTTTCCCAGATGGTGTGGAAGAGTCCGGCACTTATTCCTTCTGTGGCCAAGTCCATAGACAGGAAATATGCCCCTCCCAAGGCTCGCCCCATGTTGGCCTCACAAGCCTTTGCTGATGCTATTGTGTTCCTTGCAGAGAATGATAAGCTGTCCTCCCTTTGTAATCTACAGCCCATCCTATAAACAAAGAATCTCAAAAGATAGACACCTAGCCTCAATCCTGAGCATGCATATTGCCAGCTACCATGGCTATTTTACTAATCCGAATATGTTCTTTGGCATTCACTTGAAGCAATGGTAGAAGCTCTGCCCAAGTCGGAGGTTAGCTCAGAGCTACTACAGACCATAACCAGTGTATCGAGGTCCAATAACCAACAAACTAAAGCTACGATGGGCGGCGATTTCAGTTCAAGCTGCCCGAGCGGCTGGCATTTGCACCACTGCCACTCTTGACTGCATACTTTGGGTTTACGAATGACGCCCCAACAGAAAGTCATGGCCTTACCTTTTTACGGTATGTATCTGTTTGGGCCTCAGGTGGAACAAGCACTCGAGGCCATGCAGAAGACTAGGTCTGCCATTAAGACAGCTAGACCCCTGCCCGCTTCCTCTTGAGGAGGCGGGAACAAGCGTCAGTTTCTCAACCGTCAAGTCTTTTCGTGGTTGTAACAGAAACCAGACCCCTCAGCCACAAAATAAAATGCAACAAAAGGCACAAGGCCCAAAAGCGCCCAGTGCCATCTTCTGAGTTTCCCTCCAAAGTCCCACTTCAGCTGCTCGAGGGGGACTCTACCTCGACAGTGGGAGGAGGTCTAACTCAGTTCTACAACCAGTGGAAGTCTATAATATCAGACAATTGAGTCCTCAGGATAATCCGCAAGGGGTTTTCTCTCAGTCTCTCAGAAACCCCTCTGGATCACCCTCCCAAGCGATAGCCCAGGCTGTCTGCAACATAGTCAGACATTACTTCCGAGGTACAAGGCCTTCTAAGCAACAGGGCAGTAGAAGCAGTTCTGCTGGATCAACGAAGCACAGGTTTCTACTCCTATTACTTTCTGGTCCCAAAGAAAATTGGCGGCATGCGCCCTATTCTCGATCTCAAAAAGTTAAACAAATTCCTGCACAAGGAAAAGCTCAAGATGATATCACTTGGTACCCTGCTGCCCTTGATTCATCAGTATGATTGGATAGCCTCCGTAGACATGCGGGATGCCTACCAGCACATTCTCATTCACCCAAATCACCACAAATACCCAAGGTTCGTGGCGTTGGGTCAACACTATCAATTCAGAGTCCTGACCTTTGGGCTATCCTCAGCGCCTCTAGTTTTTACAAAGTGTTGTGCAGTTCTCGCGGCACATCTAAGGAAAATCGAAATCCAACTATTCCCGTACCTGGACGACTGGCTTCTAGCAAGCCCCTCAAGGCAAGAGACTCTGGAGGCTGTGGCCATGGCTTCAGACTTCCTCACGTCCAGAGGAGTCTTGGTGAACCTCAGGAAGTCACAGTTGCAGCCCTCACAGAAAATCCTCTTCATAGGAACCCTTCTGGATACTTTCTGTTTGAAGGTTTTCTTCCGGAGGACAGAAGGAGTGATATCTTACAGATAGCCCGATTCATCAGAGAACACAGCTTGGTACGAGCTCTCTCGTTGCAACAGATGCTGGGCCTCATGGCATCCTCGGTGTGCACTGTACCTTTGGCTCGTCTTCACATGAGAACCTCTCAGTGGATGCTTAGTACTCAGTGGTCCCCAACCACTCACCCTCAGTCCTTTCTCATCAAGGTAACGGAACCTCTGAAGAGGTCACTCACCTGGTGGTCTCAGGAGGACAAGCTTCTGGAAGGATATCCCTTCGCCCCTCTGGATCATCAGATCTCCATTACCACGGATGCGTCCCTGATGGGTTGGGAGCTCACTGCCGGGATCTCCACACCCAGGGTACGTGGACTCAGGACGAGTCTCAAATTCACATAAACATCCTGGAAATGAGAGCCGTCCTCTATGCAGTCCAAGCTTTGAAGGACATACTGTGTCACAAGAACATTCTTCTTCCAACAGACAACAAGACAGTGATGTACTACATCAACAAACAGGGCGGTGCACACTCTTAACCATTATGCAGGGAAGCAATGAGAGTGTGGGAATGGTGCCTGGAACACAAGGCTCTGATTCAGGCAGTTTACCTGCCAGGAGAGCAAAACGAGCTGGCTGACCATCTCAGCAGAATGGAGGCAGATTCTCAAGAGTGGTTTCTCAACTTAACCGTCGTTCAGTCACTCTTCAGAGAGTGGAGAACTCCAGACCTGGACCTTTTTGCATCCCCACTCAATGCAAAACTATCTCTATTCTGCTCCAGAAATCCAGAACCTGGTGTTTTTTGTCAGGATGCATTCAGGCTGCAGTGGACCAAACGCTTTCTATACGCATTTCCTCCTCTTTCTCTAATTCAGAGGGTACTGCTCAAACCTGAGTCTCGGGCAGAATGATTCTCATTGTCCTGTTCTGGCCTCATCAGATCTGGTTTCCTCTAATCAACAGACTATCGTAAACCTCCTCTAAACCGCTTCCCCTTCAGATGAACCTTCTGACCCAGGGTCCTATGGTCCATCCCAACCTGAGGTCACTTCACCTTCATGCTTGGTTCCTGAGGAGATAGAGGTGAATAGGTTTAATGTTTTTTGTAGAGTTTTGGATATTCTTTTGGCTGCGTGCAAGCCGGCCACCAAAAAAACTTACACAGCTAAATGGAAGCATTTCTCTATCTGGTGTGCAACATCCTCTTCGAATCCTTTTTTTTTATTTATTTTTTTTTTATTTATTGCATTTATATGAGTACAATGTAAAGTTACAGCCACTTGTCCGATATCATCATGAATATGCAGGAACCATTCAATGGATGGGTAATAGGCAGTCTAGACGGTATAGTTCAAGAATGTTGGGGGTAATCCAAAAATATAGTAAGTTACAAGGATGTATAAATGAAATAGCTGCACCCTACAGAACTTAGGTGGTCAGTCCATCTATAAAAATGGCAGTCCAAACTTGTGCTTTCCTCAGCACGATTGCTGATATGACCCCTTCCCTTAAATGATTCAATACAAAAATGTGTGTTTAAACATTCAGCACTGGCCCCCACCATAGAGAAACATGAATAACTAAATAAGTAATTTTTACATTTCTCGGTAAAATCTTATGATACCCTTCAGACACTATTTTTTATATACTGGGTAGCTACTCTACCATAGTCCTTCTAATTTTCTTCAAGTTACCTCTTCCGACTCGTCTGAGTTGTGTTCTTCCCTTCTAGACCCATGAGCAGCCTCAAATGCCCATCGGATCAATTCAGTTCTTTTCTCAGTCCCTGATGGATCGGTCAGTTGATACGTATGGCCCCCGTAAAAAAATTCTTAAGTGTGCTGGCATTAACAGGGAGTGAACCACACCTAGGCCTCTCAGCTGGGCCCGAACCCCATCAAACTGCTTACGTCTTGCCCTCGTGGCATACGACAGGTCGGGGAGAACATGCATGGTGTGCCCATCGGAATTTAGATGCTCTGCTGTACGAGCGTCCTGAAGCATGCAGTCCCAAGTATGAACCCTTCAGTGATCAGCGGGATTGCGCGAGGGGAGTTCTGCTGTGCAGCCGCCGAACGTGGCGAAACCCTTTATGCCTGGAGGAATCGAATGGCCCATTCTTGATCAAGGTGCAAAGCCCCAGGGAGCCAGGCCTTCAGAAAGGTTAGTGGATCTGGATCATCTTTGTCTTCAGGCAGTCCAACTATGCGTAGATTGGAGGCATGTTGGGCATTTTCCCGTGCCTCCAGTCCATGTTGAAGATGGGAATTCTCCTGTGTTAGTTTGGCAGTGGCTGACAGGGCTTTAGTTGCTTGGGCATCTGCAGAGTTTGCTGTTTTCATCACTACCTCTATTTTGGGGGACTTCCGGTGACATCAGGACCCGATGTGGTGGCTTGATTCACTTGCTCCGTCTCCCACCGAACATTATCCAGTTTAATCGCCCTAAGAAGAATGTCATCCCCAGCCAAATTCAAAAGAAACAAAGCGGGGAAACTGCACCTAACCCCGGCGCAAAAGCTAAAAGTCCTTCTGCAGGAGGAGGAAGGAGAAAATCTGTTCGCGATGGAGGCCGCTGGGGGAACGAACCAGACCGAGCCACATGGCAGCCTTCCAGGGAGTGAGCTTGCCGAAACAATCAAACAAACAGCTCGCACGGTGTCTAAAATAGACCGAACTCTTTCTGAACTTCGGATCGATCTGGGCAGAATAGAACATAAAACTTATCAGATGGAACTTTGCCTCTCAGCGGTCTCAGAACAATCCAACAGACAAGACCAACTTTTGCTATATTTACTAGCCCGGGACCGCAAATTAACACATAAACTGAACGACCTTGAAGGCAGAAACCGAAGACAAAATCTCAGGATCCATGGGGTGCCCGAAGGGCTTGAGGACGAAGCCAACAATACCATAAACTTCATTCAAGGTCTTCTCAGATCGGCTATAGATCTCCCCGAGGGCCTGGACCTCAGTCTTGACCATGCGCATCGTTCTCTGGCCCCAAAACCAAGTAATCCAGAGGCCAGGCCTCGATCTTTTGTGATCCGTTTTACCAGATATGCCAGCAAAGAAGAGGTGCTTCGGAAAGCATGGATACAGAGTCCCTTGGATTTCAAGGGCCACAAGATTTCTGTCGATAATGACTATTCGGCCGAGGTCCAGGAAGCCCGGAGGATGATTTGGCCGATTATGAAGTTACTGAGAGCTAAAAACATCAAGGCCCAAATACTGTTCCCAGCAAGGCTAAAGATCACTTCAGATCAAGGTACAAAAATCTTTAAAGACCTTCTCTCCGCCTCTATGTACCTGGAAGATCTGGGGATTATGACCCCACCCCTAGCAAGAGAAAGGCTCGAAAGAGATTTACTGGCATCGGTGTGGTCTGTTGCAAGGAAGGGTATTCTCAGGCCGGGTTCCTCGGCTCGACAGGCACAGACTTCCCTGCGAGCAGATATCGGAGAAGTGCTGCGGAGGCTTGGCGACCCCACTCTGATAAACAAAAATGCTCCTCACCTGAAACAGGCACCGGCTGCAAGTGAAACAGAGGTCTCTGGCCCTTCATGTTCCCTGACCACCTGAAGCTATAATGAAGCGAAGGTTACACTGCGGAAGCCTTTTCCTCCCCGAGATATCCCACAATCCACTCCCAGAGACTGATGGACCTACATGACCTTGCTGCATCCTAGAGGTCCCCCCGTATGTAACTTTTTCCTGACTGTCCTGATCACCCCCCTTCCAGGTGCTGGGTCCACAGTGAGTAATTTTAGCTGGAGACAGTGACTTGTTCACAGTATTACCCAATGCCTTTCTACCTGGTGCTTATACTCATGGACGTAGTGAACTACGTTTTATCGAAGCACAGATCAATCTTGACTGGGCTCGTCGCCCTGGGGGCTTTATAAACTTAATGGAGTCAGTTTGATGGGCTTGGTGAGCTTTTAGGCTCAAAATGTTTGTATTTACTTTCAGTTGTTGCTTCATCGGTCTTTGAGGGGGGCGGGGGTGCAGAGCATGCTGAACACCTCTGACCGTGGTGCGCTTATACCCTTCCTTGGGATGGCTTCCGAGTCCGTTGTGGGCGCCCTAGGAATCATCGCTAAAACTGGTCGCATTTGGTGGTCAGGGAGTTCTCAGAGTGGTAATCCACACCACCTAACGATGTTACAGGTGCTGCTGTTTAGTTTGTTTTGGCTCCACTCATCTGAGAATTTTGTTTTGATGCCTAAGTCAGCTGAGCTTTTCATAAATGGGGAGCCTGTGTGACTGTGCCTCTTGATCAGTTGAGTTTGTTGCTGCTCCGATTCCCTGGCCCCAGTCCCGTCCAGTATTCTGGCCGGAGGGTGATCTGGATCTGCATCTTCAGCTGGGCCCGGGAATGTCATACAAACGATTAGACCCTCCCTGCACCAGACTGAATTACACCCCCTCCAGATGGTTTTGCTTAACCGCTTGATGGGTTCCGGAGCCTGGTTGAGGCCCCCGCCGTGAAGGTCTGGAACACAGCGAGGCACAGCAGTCCAGCTGACCCCCCCCCCATGGGGGGAGGACATGATACTAAGGTAGGGAGGGTTGAGGGGAATAATTAGAACAGGAAGGGCTGGGAATAATAACAGTGATGGTTTAGCACAGAAATATAAACTGGGGCCGATTATAAACATTCCTTGAGGTGAGATATCTCTTCTCCCTCATGGTATTTCTGCTCTGTAAGTTCGTGGGTGGGCAGTGGGCATGTGTTGGGGTTCAGTTTCTTCTGTAGTTATGCAGATTAATACTGACAGAAGGGAAGGATTATACTCCTGGTTATACTGGGCCCTATGGAGAACACTCATTGTACTTCGAGTACTCCACAATGTTGTTATTTCAGACACCCCTTCACTGGCAAACACCGACCAGCCTCTCCTTGGAAGTTGTTTCAACAAAGTCTGGGTAACCAGGCCGAGTGGAGTCTCGGCTGAGGTAACGCATCATTCAAGTCAGCTTACGACTCGAAATCAAATGAAGCTGAAGCAAGTGTTCAGTTGTTTTAAAACAGTTAAAAGTTACTCATGTTGTTGTGTCAAAGGTTACTATTTTATAAGGAAAGCTCTGCAGATTTGTCACATACGTAAACTCTCATTGCAAGAAGAATCCATGTTACAGAAAAGGAATGTTTTCTTTGGATGGAAAGACCATGGCTAGCTACACTACCAAGTTCTTGTCCCTGAATGTAAACGGGTCGTCAAGCCCAGTGAAGAGGAAGAGGATTCAACATTTTTTTGCATCTCAGGGTTGTGAGGGTGTCTTCTTGCAGGAGACCCGTCTCTCTCCTCAAGAAGCTCAGAAACTTAAGTCTAAGTCCTTTCCAGTGATATATGCGTCTTCCCTCCCAGAGGGTAGAAAGAGGGGAGTTGCGATTTTACTGTCAGCAAAGCTACAGTTTCAACAAAAGGAAGTGATAGAGGATCCAGAAGCTAGGTTCATTATTGTGGTGGGGACCATCCAAGATACACCAATAACTTTAGTCAACATTTATGTGCCCCCAGGCTCCCCATTCAGAATATACTTGAATATTCTACAGCTGGTTGCAGAAAAGGCTAGAGGAGTACTAATAATGGGGGGTGATTGGAACATAGTTTTAAATAGGGCCCTAGACTCAACCTCCCAGATACCGAAACTAGATGTAGCTAAAGCTTGATCTCTTAGAATCCAGCTACAGCAGATGGGCCTGTGTGACATCTTGAGGGAGAAATATCCCAAGGCATGGGAGTATACATGTTTCTCCCCCAGGTTCAGGGTTTTTTCCTGGTTGGATATGTTTTTCACCTTTAAGGGAGACTTGAATAGATTTACATCTACATGGGTGGGCACATCCGTCCTTTCAGATCACAGCCCCGTCTTCTTAGAGGTGGAGCTGGGACTGTCTAAACGCGCAACGCACTGGAGACTGAAGAGATCCGTACTTCAGGACAAAGGAGCTCTGAAGGAGCTTAGAGATTTCCTGAAGGTCACCCTAGACGAAAACATGAAACAAGAGGTCTCACCACAGATATTATGGGATACCATCAAAGCCTCTCTCAGAGGCAAAATTATAGCAGTAATATCCTGCAAAAAGCAGGAACTAAAGCAAAACCAACAGAAATTAATATCACAGATTAAAGAACTTGAGGAGGCCCATTAGATTAAGTGGGAGGAACCCAGGGAAAGGGAACTACAAAAGTAAAGGGAGTCACTACATAACATCCAAAAAATAGAGGTAGAAAAAGCTTTATTTTATTTAAAACAAAGGTACTACGAGAGCGGGCCCCGAGGTACCAAACTTTTAGCGTACAGGTTGCGACATTTTGCAGCTAAAGCTGCAATAACCAAAATAGTCTCACCTCGCACAGGCCAATTAGTCAGACAGACTACCCAGATAGCCGAATCATTTGTGGAGTATTATTCAAACCTATATAGGCCGACGGAGACCACCTCTAAGCAAGACAAACTTGATTATTTAAATTCCATTCCACTTCCCTCCTTGCCACCAGATATAGCCCAAACTCTGATTAGGCCCATTACTCAGGAAGAAATCTTCTCCTCAATTAAAAAGCTTAAGCCAGCCAAGTGTCCAAGTCAAGATGGGTTCGGTCCCGAATTCTATAAACTCTTGGCTCCGGAGGTGGTGCCCCTCCTCCACAAGGCCTTTTCGGATATTTGGTCTGAAGGTGGACCTCCCCTTCCTTCCTGGCAATATGCAACCATTACAATCCTACATAAAGAGGTTAAAGACTCCTTGAAGTGTGAATCATATCGCCCCATATCCCTACTAAATCAGGACTATCAGATCTTTACTTCCATAATAGCCTCGAGAATTAATCCCATACTTCCAGAGTTAATACATCCAGACCAATCAGGTTTCGTGATGAGTCGACAAGCACCTGGCTGTGTGCTTTCTGCGCTGGACATAGTAGACAAGATTCAATGAACCCTGACTCCTGCCTGCCTGTTGAGTCTGGATGCCGAAAAGGCCTTTGATAGGGTCTCATGGGACTTTTTGTTTCTGGTCCTTGAACACAGGAGGCTCCCTGAATCTTTCATTGAAACCATGAGATCCCTATACACAGGACCTCAGGCATATGTCAGAGTTAACGGGGGACTGCCTGAGAGGTTTCAACTGGGCAGGGGCACCCGCCAGGGCTGCCCCCTTTCCCCCCTCTTCTTCGCCCTGTATATTGAGCCTCTGGCTGAGGCTATCAGGAGGGCACAGGAAGTGACGGGAATAGAGGTAGGGGGTGTCCAGAAGAAAATCTTGTTGTATGCTGATGATGTACTGCTGTCACTATCCCAGCCACATAAATCTATAGAACAAGTATGGTCCATCTTGGAGAACTTTGGGAAGCACTCAGGCTACTCCCTGAACAAACTGAAAACGGAAGTATTGAGCTTTTTCTTTGACCCTCCTGAGGGCATTCACCAACTCCTTCCCTTGAACTGGGCAGCTGAGGGGATGAAATACCTAGGAATTCACATTACTAAACACTCATCCAAGTTGTTCAAAGCAAACTACATTCCCCTAACCAACTCCCTGAAGAGAGATTTTGAGAAGTGGTCCCTGATTAACCTCCCTATGTATGCCAGAATCCAAGCTATAACCATGAATGTATTACCTAAATTTCTGTATTTGTTTCAATGCATACCCCTCCATATACACAAATCTATATTTCTGGTCTGGAATAAGATGATTTCCAGATTCATCTGGTCAAACAAAAGACCAAGAATCAGACTGAAAACATTACAGACCCGACGGGAAGCTGGGGGAGATCTCTACCCAATCTGGAGGACTATTTCCTCATGGTGCAACTGAAACAATCTCTTCAGTGGTCCGGTCCCAGCTCCACCTCGGGTTGGAGGGAAATGGAGGGGGGGGGGAGAGGTTACCCCTTGAAGTCCGAGTGGTGACCCCCTTGTTGACTCGCCATCACCCTATGCCCAGGTTAAACCCAGTAGGCGAGACCCTCCACTTGGTACATAGACTATGGCAAAAATATAAATTGCTGCCTTCATTGTGGTCTCTCAAAAAACTTGCCTGGGCTGAAGACTTTCCTCCAAACCGTATTGACCTTACTTATAGACACTGGACTAGGATGGGCCTGACTTACCTTGGACAGTTCACCCAGGGGGCTTTGCTTTTGGACTTCGACTCCCTGAAGAACAGATATGGCCTAAGGAACACAGACCATTTCAGGTTCCTCCAGGTACAAACATATATAAATTCCCTCCAGAGGAGAGTGATGGACCTGGAGAGGGTGGTTCCTCTTCTGGAGGTCATTCAACAAATAAAGACATCAGTAGATCAGAAGGGACAGATTTCAGCCCTATATAAGGCCCTGGGGACTATAAAATCAGACCCTCTTATAAAAATTAAAAACAAGTGGCAGGAGGAGGCAGGGCCTGGTTTTCCACCCCTCAACTGGAAATTGATTTTCGGTATAGCCAGGCTAGCAACCGGATCACCTCTGTGGCAGGAATTTGCCTGGAAGGTGCGGATCTGTTTCTTTTATACTCCTGAGATGCTAAACAGAAGAAACCCATCCCTGACGGCCAGTTGTTGGAGAGGCTGTGGGGAAGATAATGCAGACGATTTACGTATTCTCTGGGCATGCCCCAGGCTTACTAGGTTCTGGGCTGACATTATATCAGCAATAAAAGAAATATTAGCCATTACCCAGCAACTAATTGGATTGAAATGATCTTGGGGGTTCCCCCACAGGAGCTTAAGGGACCAGATTCGCGGTACCTTTGGGCAATTTTAACAACAGCCGCCCTTAAAGCGATAACTAGAACCTGGCTCAGTTCATCAGTACCACAAAAACAAGACTGGATATTGATTATTAAAGGCCTCGCTGAACTGGAGGAGCTCACCTTTAAAATAAACCAGAAGACTCCTCTTTTTGTCCAAAGATGGTCTAGGTGGATAATTTGGCAACAGCTAGCCGAAACAACAATGGCAGAAATTTGAGGAGGAGCAGGGTTTCCCCTCCTGGGCTTGGGTGTCCTGTACTCGTATGGGTGTTTGTAAAATTTAAGTCTAAGCAATACTATCTACCAGAAGTAGGCCTCTTGCAGGCCAAAGGGAAAAAGGGATACGACTGAGGGAGGTTACTGGGTGTTTTTCTTTGTCTGTGGCTATAGAGTCTTTCAGTTGTACACACTATCTGAACAATAATGAAGTATGTCATTACTGTATATATCATGCTAAATCTGTACCTGTGATTCTTGAAACTGGAATTAAATTACCGCAGAGCTTGAATAAAGATTAAAGTTTAAAAAAAAACTACCTCTATTTTGATGTCCTGTTCTCCTATACGCTGGAGCATTGCTTCAAGTTTTGTGTCGACGGCCTGCATTGACAATTGCAGGGCTTTCCACGGGGGATCTGCAGTTGTGGTTTTCGGCACTGGTAAGGCCTGTTGCTCCGTAGGTGGTGGAGGTTTGGGTCTGCCCGGTCCTCTTTTATTTGTACGTCCCATGCTCCCAAAATTCAGCGTTAGGATCCTCAGGTATTTCTCTCTATCTTATGATCCCAAATTGTTTTCGAGGTTTAACCTTGAAAAGTGTTTTTATTATGTTTTATAAATCTCTGGTGTGGAGAGCTGTGAGAAATGCTTCCACTTCGTAGGTGTGCTCTCTAGCACCCCCCTTGGAATCCTTTTTGCTGCCCACTGAATAAAGTCTTGGAGTATCTCTTAGACCTCTCAAACACAGTTCTGCAATACTCCACAATCAAAGTTCATCTTTGTGCCATTTCGGCATATCATGAGCTGGTACTCTCCATGTCGCTGGCTCAGCTGCCCGTAGTTAAGAGGTTTCTCAAAGGGATTTTGCATACTAGAACTCCTATTAGATGTCCAGTTGCAGCCTGGGACATTAACCTTGTACTAGACATGCGCACTCGTAAACCTTTCGAGCCTCTAGCTACTTGCGAGGTTGAAATTCCTCACTTGGAAAACGGCCTTCCTGGTGGCCATTACTTCCACTTGTAGGGTTTCTGAAATGCACGCCTTGGTCACAGACCCCCGTATACTGTATTTCACAAGGACAAAGTAGTTCTTAGGACTCATCCTAAGTTCCTGCCTAAGGTTGTCTCAGAATTCCATCTGAATCAACCTTTAGTCCTTCCTTCCTACTTTGCAAACTTTCAAAATGAAGGAGAGCGTATTCTTCATTACCTGGACATAAAAAGAGCATTGTGGTTCTATCTTGATAGAACGAAGGAAATCTGCAAGGCTCAAAAACTGTTTGTTTCCTTCAGCACGACCCGGCTGGGTCAACCTGTTGCTATCAGGTACATTTCAGCGTGGCTGGTGGCATGCCTTCACCACTGCTATTCTATGGCACAGGTCAAGCTGGAAGGCAGAGTGTATGCTCACTCTACCAGAGCAGTCACGGCATCTCTGGCATAAATCCGTAATGTCCCCATTGCAGATATTTGCAATGCAGCTACCTGGAGCTCTATGCATACATTTGTTAAGCACTGTGCCCTGGATGTTCATGCCAGACGACATCAGTCATTTGGCAGGACAATTCTTAACAAACTTCTGTCCTAGAACGTGAGCTCTTTTCTCTCCTACCACCCGTCTTGTGGGATTATTTAACTTGGTACTCTCCCATCAGTGTGAATGAGTGGTGCAGACTTTATGTCCAGGTAATTATGGAAATTACATACCTACCGTAATTCCTGATCTTCTTGGACGAAGTCTCCACCATTCATTTACATGCCCACCCACCATCCCCCGAGCTCACTTCTCTGTTTCTAGTCTTCACTCCCTCAATGGCTGGGCTGTGAAGACTTTGTTGTTGATCCTTCTTACACGGGTCATTCGGACTATCTTATATCCGATTTTAAGTTAGTCCTTTCTAGGTTAGATTACGCTGCACCTGCTCGGAAAAAATGTACTGAGGTTGGAGGGCTCCACGCCGAGATAGTTCTCATGTACCCATCTATCTGGCTCGGTGCCACTTCCTCATGGCTCCATCTTGGTGCCGCCCTCCTGAAAAGTTTGCTCCTGCTGGGTCCTAGTGCCTTCAGCGTACTCCCATCAGTGTGAATGAGTGGTGGAGACTTCGTCCAAGAAGATCAAGGATTACGGTAGGTACGTAATTTCCATTTACCAGTAGTGACCCCAGATTCCATGCGTTTTGTAGATTCTCTACTGGTTGGCCAAAAAGTTTCCTAATTCAGTAAGGAATGTACTAAATTTATCTGCAAGCTAAACATCTTGATTAGTATTGTCATTGATTTGAATTTGGATATTTAACTTGAATTTTGTCTATCCATTTAGCTCTCTTATAATGGGCCAGAATTGTTTTGGGTCCCTTACAGCTTTTGTTGTTTTAGTATTAAAAAAATGAGTTTTTGGCTTTCCTTACGTCTGCTACATAGGTGTTCCTAGATCTCCTGTAAAATTCCCAAGTCTTGGTTGAATTTACTGTACCTGCGGTTTTACAGACTTTATTTTTTCCTTTTTAATTTTGATAAATGTGTATACCACGTTTAGGCAAGTTTTTTTTCCACCTTTGTTTGTCTGTAACTGTCATAAGCTCTGTAACAAAGTATGCCCACCCCTCCTAGATGTCTGAGATTAGTTTTAGCCATTCCCAGTTTAACAATTCCAGATCTGAAATAAAGGCAAGGTAGTCATGAGCAGTAGTGCTGATTGGTCTGATTCAGTTGAGTAAACGACAGTTAGCTTGACTTTCATGTACAGTATATACTTGAGAAACACCAAACAACTTTTCTCAGTGCAGTAAAGCCACTGCAAGGCAATTTTAAGTCAAGGAGCAAATGTGAGAGGAAAGGTGTGACTCCCACTGGAACAGGAACCCAGGCCCCTGGTGAACCATGCCAGTGCTGTAACTCCTAAGCTATGAGAGCACTGGCACAGTATGCCAGGGGCCTGGGTTCAAGTCCCAGTGGGAGTCACACTTTTCCTTTCACATTTCTTCCTTGATTTAAAATTGCCTCACAATGGCTTTACTACACTGAGAAAAGTTGTTTGGTGTTTCTGACATATGCCTCAGTTGCTAGTTATACAACACTTAGAAAGGAATGTGTGTACCTCTAGGGAAACCCAGAAGCCTGCTAATCACTGAGCCTCCCATAGCTTAGAGGTTAGAGCACTGGCACGGTATGCCAGGGGCCTGAGTTCAAGTCTCAGTGAAGTCACACTTTTCCTTTCACATTTCCTCCTTGATGTATATACTTGGCCATCCCAGTGTAATGTGTTTATGGAAACACTGTGTTCATATCCTGTCTTAGGAGAACTAGACTAAGGCAGTGTGACCACATGTGGTTAGGTGGAGCCCTGCTTTTATGATCCAGCCAGAGATGAGCTGGGTCCAAGGTGTAGTGTGCACTCAGGTTGGTGATCTCTGACGGTCAGTTTTGGGAAACTTGTGAAGTCTTCCTGGCACTGAGGGTTTTGGATGCTGGTGAACTCACCTTATAGGGAATCCTACACTGTATCTGCCCACATTGTACTTCAGCTCATTATAAACAAAAGAGTTGAGTCTCCTCACTGCTGTCCGTGCTTCCTCTTTCACCAAAATGCATTACTTTGATTTAATTTAAAATGGAAAGTAGTACTGAATCTGAAATTCAGCTGAGACGCAGCAGATCTGTCATCACTGCAGCTTATGACATCGGCAACCTGGGTGCAGAAGTGAGCTGGGGTCCTTGGAGAGGCTGACTGGGGAGGGGAGAACTGAGTGTTCCGGAGGAGGGAAGTTAGTGTGCTGTGCAGTGTGATTGCCACCTGGGCATCCGCAGGTGGCGTTGCAGCAGGAGACACTAAGAAGATGGGCAGGTGTAAGTAACTGGTCGTCAGGTACAAGTGTGCATAATGCATGTGCTGGAATATCCAGTCATGATGTCCTGGAGAGGGGAGAAAACGTGGGTGAGAAAAAAAAAACTGTGGCATGATGATGGCCTGATGACTTGGCACCCTTCTCCGAAACTGTATCTGATCCACTGCAGATCTTGGTCAATCCCACAGTCCTAACCTTGGGGTAAGCCACGAAAGATTAGAGGAGGCAAGGGTGAGTACCTTGGGAAGTCAGATGAATGAAAAGATGGGGCAGATCAGTAGACAAGGTGCAGAAAAAGCTTTATAAAAAAATTCAGACAAGATTTTAGAAATCTAGGCTCATAGGCTGATAAATGAGAGATGACAATACTGTTTATATTCAGTAATTCTTCTGACAAGGTTTTCTTTTTGTTGTTTATTTTTTGTTTTAACAGGTGAGTAATTACCAGATTACTGGAATTATCTTCGCAAGCCAGAAGACTCTGGTAGTATCATCGGATGACAAAAAATTATCCACCTGGGAACTCAACCACAGCCCTTCCAAGAAATCTGTGTGGTAGGTCAGATATTTTGTTTAGCCTGTTGCAGAAGAACAAAGAGTACAGCACTTTAGAAACAGCTCAGGATGTTACTGAGACAGAGCTGGGGTTTGTAGTCAGATAGTTTATGAGTGAGGTTACCAAGACAGAGCTGAGTTTTGAACTCGGACAGTTTATGGGTGAGGTTACTGGACTGGGACAGCTTATGAGGGAAGTTACTGAGGTAGTGCTGGACTTTGGACTGGGACAGCTTATGAGGGAGGCTACTGAGGCAGTGCTGAGATTTGGACTGGGACAGCTTATGAGGGAGGTTGCTGAGGCAGTGCTGGGCTTTGAGCTGGGAGAGCTTATGAGGGAGGTTACTGAGGGAGTGCTGGGCTTTGGACAGGGACAGCTTATGAGGGAGGTTATTGAGGCAGTGCTGGGCTTTGGACTGGGACAGCTTATGAGGGAGGTTACTGAGGTAGTGCTGGGCTTTGAATTGGGTCAGCTTATGAGGGAGGTTACTGAGGCAGTGCTGGGCTTTGGGCTGGGACTGCTTATGAGGGAGGTTACTGAGGCAGTGTTAGGCTTTGGACTGGGACCGCTTATGAGGGAGGTTACTGAAGCAGTGCTGGGCTTTGGACTGGGACAGCTTATGAGGGAGGTTACAGAGGTAGTGCTGGGCTTTGGACTGGGACAGCTTTATGAGGGAGGTTACTGAGGCAGTGCTGGGCTTTGAACTGGGGCAGCTTATGAGGGAGGTTATTGAGGCAGTGCTGGGCTTTGGTCTGGGACTGCTTATGTGGGAGGTTACTGAGGTAGTGCTGGGCTTTGGAATGATACAGCTTATGAAGGAGGTTACTGAGGCAGTGCTGGGCTTTGGACTGGGACAGCTTATGAGGGAAGTTACTGAAGTAGTGCTGGGCTTTGGACCGGGACAGCTTATGAAGGAGGTTACTGAGGCAGTGCTGGGCTTTGGACTGGGACGCCTTATGAGGTAGGTTATTGAGGCAGTGCTGGACTTTGGACTGGGGCAGCTTTATGAGGGAGGTTACTGAAGCAGTGCTGGGTTTGGACTGGGACAACTTATGAGGGAGGTTACTGAGGCAGTGCTGTGCTTTGAGCTGGGAGAGCTTATGATGGAGGTTACTGAGATAGTGCTGGGCTTTGGACTGCAACAGTTTATGAGGGAGGTTACTGAGACAAAGCTGGGGTTTGTAGTCAGATAGTTTATGAGTGAGGTTACCAAGACAGAGCTGAGTTTTGAACTCGGACAGTTTATGGGTGAGGTTACTGGACTGGGACAGCTTATGAGGGAAGTTACTGAGGTAGTGCTGGACTTTGGACTGGGACAGCTTATGAGGGAGGCTACTGAGGCAGTGCTGAGATTTGGACTGGGACAGCTTATGAGGGAGGTTGCTGAGGCAGTGCTGGGCTTTGAGCTGGGAGAGCTTATGAGGGAGGTTACTGAGGCAGTGCTGGGCTTTGGACTGGGACATCTTTATGAGGGAGGTTACTGAGGCATTGCTGGGCTTTGGACTCAGACAGCTTATGAGGGAGGTTACTGAGGCAGTGCTGGGCTTTATTTATTTATTTAGAGATTCAGAAAATACCTTTGAGTGCAAGCTCTTTTGTAAAGGTTCCACATAATAGATTGCAAAGCAAAGTACAATAGGAGAAAGCAAAGGTACACCACAATGAATGGCACAGCTTGGATTCAGAACTTACAGAATAACTCAAAACATTGGTACAATTTAAAATAACAACAAAACCACTTTATGAGGGTAGGGGGAGGAATAAGCAGCCACAGAGTGCCTTGTCAGTAGTTCAGAGGGACGAGGATGACTGGCACTGGGGTGAAGAAAGGAGGTACAAGAGAGAAGTAGGTACTGCAGCTGAGGTGAAGGGTAGGGGAAGAAGGGCGATAAGGTATAGGAGGAAACGGGGTGAGGGGAGGCTGAGCAGAGAAGACGTGCTAAAGTAAATGGTGGGTTGCGAGGGGGCATGGTCAGGCAACTTGCATTAGTAGTGACTGTTAGGGAAACTCACAGGACTGGGATTTGGGGGTGGAGGAAGGTGGAGTGCCAGGTGCCGAAGGAGCATGATGCAAACTTATTGCTGAGGCAAGTCATGAGAAGGGACGGGGGGGAGGTACCTGAGGCCTGCCTACTGCTCGCTGGGGGGCAGAGAGAGCGGGCATGGCCGGACTTAGGGGCAGGTGCACTTAGGGAGTGTTATTAGGTGCTGTTTGAGGTCAGTTTTGAATTGGGCCAGATAATTAGTGGCCAAGAGGTGACTGGGGAGTTCATTCATCCACGGGGGGCTCAGTAGGCAAATGCACGTTGCTCAAGTGAGGTGCGACGGAAGGGGATAGCCAAGGCCCCTCTAGTCCTCCCCTTGGTGACCTGTAACAGGTTTGGATTGGGACAGTTTATGTGGGAGGTTGCTGAGGCAGTGCTGGGCTTTGGACTGGGACACTTTGTGACTGAGATTGCCGAGACAGCCCTGGGCTTTGGATGGGGATAGATTGTGAGGGCGGTTACTGAGGCAGTGCTGGGCTTTCAACTGGGACAGTTTATTTTTTATTTTATTTTAATTTGCTAACCGGGTAAGAGCACTGGACTGAGGGTCCTTTTTCAGGCTCGACCCAGACAAATCATACAATACAGAACATACAAAACATATAATAAACATTCAGTAACAATTACAAATACATAAATCCAACAAACAGGACTTTAAGCACTTTTTTAAAAACTTGTAAAGAGCAACCGACATGTATAAAATCTGTCAAGCTATTCCAGAAACACAGAGCAGCTGCAGTAAATGCTTGTAATCCAGCTTTAGTTTTACAGAGACCTTTGTTTAGTACAACTGCATTGGCAGACCTCAAACTAGGTTACAAATCCCTAATTAAGAGAAGATAAGAAGGAGAGGACACAGAATAAAAAACATTTTTGAAAATCATACAATCCAAAAAATACTGTATGCAATGATTTGGGGATAACCAGCCAAGCTGAGAATATAAATGGAAATTACGTACTTACCGTAATTATGATCTTCCCAAATATCTTCACCATTCTTTACTGATGGGTACTACTGGAGGTCAAGACCCTGCATAGAAAAAGAGCACTGCCTCTTTAAAAAAATGTTGTTGTGGGTGGAGCTGGCGTCGAGATGGCACCACCCTTGAGGCAAGCGTTCTACATGGCACTCGCGTGGAGTTGGTCAATAACCAATGTCGACTCCTCCCAGCCCTCAGTTCTGTCCCATCAAGCGAAGAAGAAGAAAAGTTGGGTACAGCAGAGGGCCAGGGTGCCCTAATGATAGGAAAGGGCGGGAAATAAAATAAAGCCAAAAGGAGAACTGGGGTTAGACTAGAAAGATAACTAAGATAGATAGGTAGGGAATGACCAGAACACTGAGCAGCCCTAGACAGAATAAAATATACCTGAGAGACAGGAGAGAGAGAAAAAAGGAAGGCATGCAGAAGAAAGGAAAACCTGGCTTAACTCTCCCCCGACACTCCCCCTCCCCACAACTCCACTGAACTCTTCTCTCCAGATCAGGTCCGCATGGACTAGATTTCACAGAAAAAGGGGGAAATGGAGCTGATTCAGGACCCAAGGGCCCAAGCTGATTTAGGAGGGGGGAGGGGGAGGAGATGCAGGGGAGGATAAGCCAGAGGCCTGGAGACATGTTTCTGCTGAGAAAGCCCTTTCCTTTCTTTTTTTTTTTTCTTTTGAGTTGCAAAACATTCCGCAACAAGAGAAAAATGCCAGCTCTCCTATATTCAAGGAAGTTCTAGTCTTACCTACTGTTAATCGATACTTTCTCTCCTATATTGTGTGCCCACTGTCCTAAGGCTTGCCAGAAATGGCGAAAAACCAATGCACCAGGAGAGAAGATCACTCCAGGACGAGCAGAAATGAAGTCCAGAGGATTGCTCAGAGCTGAAAGTGAATCAGCTAAAGAGGTTGGATTTCAGGGAGTGTCCCACAGTTGTAGAGGGACAACCTCGTAGCTCACCAACGAAAGATAGAACATCTAGACTGGACACAGGGTTTGCCCAAGAGCGTGTCCCTTTCCCTACTCCTTCACTCTCGGGGGGGGGGGGAGGAGGGAAAAGGGACTGAGCTGCCTAGTGTTTGATCATAGGGAAGGTGGGTGAGCATAATGAATGGTGAAGATATTTGGGAAGATCATAATTACAGTAAGTATGCAATTTCCATATCTTCCCCAAATCAATCTTCACCATTCATTACTGATGAGTCTGAGTGCCAAGATGGTGAACCGTGGGGGGAAAAGTGTCCCCCAGCCTCCCTTGGGGGAGAACATGAGAGAAGGAGGCTAACCTGGGCCTGGCTAGGCCCGAGGACTTGACAGGACCGGCGAACACTTCCGGGATCTGGGAGGTGGTGGGTGCCCCTGAAGAACCTGCTGTGCCCTGCAGGGGAAAAGAAGTGGCCCCCCCGGAATGGTGAGGATATAACCTTATGCCGGGCCAGGGGTGACAGCTTGGACAGGTGAAGCCACGCTGTCTGCCTAATGCAGACTGAGTATCTTACCAGCCTGAAAGCCACCTCATTGGCGTTGTAGACTGCCCTGGAGAAGTGTCTTGCTAGTTCCAGGCCTTGTTTGGTCAGGCGAATGGCTTGTCTGGTTCCCTGACGATCAGGCAGCGCTGTTAGGACTTCTCCCAGCAGAGAACAGATGTGCCTTGCATATGTCAGCTGGTGTGCCTGATGTGCTAACACCCGCAATAGGAGACGTGCTGAATAAAACACCCTTCTCCCCCGTCAATCAAATTCTGCTGAGTCTGTGTTGGGGGGGCGGTCCCGACTGAGGCATCGATGCCCCAGTGGAGTATCCAGGAATCCAAGACCTGAAGAAGGCTGCGGCATGGCACCTGGAGACTCCGCTACTGCGCAGTACCTGCGCATACAGTCCCTAGGGGCAGGGGAAGGAGCGGAGGGACATAGCCAGATGGAAAGCGATGCCTCCCATAATGGCCTCAGCCAGGAAGGGATGACCAACCTCTCAGCGCTGTACTCCCCCAGGAATGACAGCATCTGATGATCAGGATTCTGTCCAACTGGGTGGGTAAGATGGAGCTCCCTGTTCATCTCCGTTAGGAAGCGTTGATTAGGATACAAAATCCCCCACAGCTGAGAAGTGACGTGAAGTATCCTCTTTCTCTATGGAGGAAGTCGAAGAGGAGAGGGAGTCTGATTTAGAGCTCGGCAGCGCAGATGTTTGAGGTCTGAAAATAACCTCGGAGATGGCCCTAAAGTAACAAAGGAACAGCACCACCACCACAGACCTGAATTGTTCCCAAGATAGGGGGCCTTAAGAGCTAAGAAACCCAGGAAAAGGGGGGAGAGGTGGCAGAGTGACTGGAGGAGGGACAGCCTGGCCGGACCAGGAAGGACCTCTGCCTGAGCTTTGGTGTTGCGCAGATGTGCCCTGACTAGGGGGAGAACTGGCTAACCCGTCCTTCCCAGTGCACCCAGCTCCTAAGGGGTGAACTGGGGGACGCCCCTGAGGGAAACCCCTCTATGCTTCCACCCACTGAAGAGCCTCTCCTCAGGAGAGAGACCGACCTGGACAGCCCCTGGCAATGGCCCCCAACACCATGGGGGCACTGGGGTTTAGAGCCAGTCCCACCAGCTCTCTTCTCCTGAGAAGAAGATCTGTCCCTCTTTAGAGGCCTGGTGGAGGAATCTGGACTTGCCCTCCTTGAAGGTGAAGACCTCCCCCACCCTGGAGGAGGCTAGAAGGTCTCCCTGAGGCTCATCCTTGTCGGCTAGGATCCAGATCATGACGGGTCCAGACCTGCCAACAAGGTAGAAGCAGCTGTCAAGGTGTGCCCGGTCATGGCAAAGGGTGAGACGGCACTGACACCGGCGCCATCACGAGAGACAGCCTTGACCGTGGCATCGACCACAGACTTGGTGCTGACTGCAGCACCACACCAGGAAATGGCACCGGGCAAGAGTGCCGCCACTCTCCAGACACCCCGGAGGAATGTGCAAGGATCCCTCAGAACTGGTAGTGGTCCCTGAAGGGTCCAGGGTAGTGATGCTGATGATGGCACTGTCCACCGGTCTAGATACCAGTCCCGGAGACTCCAGTGGCCCAGAGATGCCAGAGCAGAATCCGAGGAACCGGGGACCCAGTCAGGATTGCCCCCATCATCGTCCCCAGAGGCAGGGGACGAGAGTAGGGCAACCCTCAACTGGGCCACACCCAGGACCCTGGACCCTCCAGTACCCAGGGAGGCATCAGGATGAGGCCCGGATATGCTTCCCACTCCGCCCCGCTCATCAGCATGGGAAGCGGCACTGGGAGCCATTGACAAAGGGGTGCACAGTCTCGAGGGGACCTCCCAAAGTGAGCTGGCTTATAGCTCTGACTCCACCTCAGGGGATCACCCGGTCCACTGCAGAGGAGATGGATTGCGTGGGGTGACCAACCGCCTTCCCAGAGGAAGACAACCTCCCCACCAACCCCTCATGAGGACCCCTTGCCTCAGCAAGGCCAGGGGAAGAGGGGTCCTTTCCCCACTGGGTTTTATAGATCCAGGGGTGGAGCCCAAGGTTCTTGCCTTGGCATCCCAAGTTCGTAGATGCCTGCCGAAAGTTGGGGGTACCTTACCCCCTCGCGCCACATGGACAACTAGAGTGTGAAGGTCTGTCCAAAAGCCGGCATTGCACTCGTCCATCAGATGGCGGGAACCCAAGCAACAGAAGCAGCGGTCGTGGGAGTCCATGATCATAAGTAAGTTGCTGCAGGAGCACCAGTGCATGGGGGCAACTCTCAACTGTTTCGATTTAGATCAACATCCTGACCCCGACATACCGTCGCCACGACTGAAAATAAATTTAAGGAGAAAGGGCACCTAGCGCCAAGTTAAAACTTAAAAAATATAAAAAAACTTCCAGCACCGAGCAGTGCCAGTACTCATGGTACCACAGGGACTGAGGCCTAGGCAGCGACGCAGTGGCTGAAGTGATTCCTGTGCAAGATCCTTCCTTAATGGCAGAAAAGACAGAGCTGGTCGGCCCGGTGATGCTCAGGGTTGAGGCATCTAGCCTTACCTTGCGTCACGCCGGCAACCCGGGTTTGGGAATGACCTCGGGTCACTGGGGAGATTGACCTCTCCTGGGGTGGATGCTGTCCCTTCCATAGTCCCGTCACCATCGGGTGGAGATCCAGTGGTGGTGCAGGCGGAGAGGGGCAGCTAGTAGGGTGGTGCACGTGCCTCCATGCACGTATGTCCATTACCCCGGATGCACAAGGGAAGGGCGAAAATGCAGAAAAAGGCAGAAATTGTAAATAGAAAAAAAGAAAAGACAGAACTGAGGGCTTGGAGGAGTTTGTGACGGTTACTGGCCAACCCATGAGTGCCACCTAGAACGCTGGCCTCGAGGGCGGTGCAGTCCTGACGTCTGCTCCACCCAGCACAAAATGTTTTAAAGAGGCAGTGCTCTTTTTCTGTGCAGTGTCCTGACCACTGGTGAGACTCATCAGTAATGAATGGTGAAGATTGATTTGGGGAAGATCTGATAGTGGTGAGTATGTACAGTAGCCAGTAAGACAAAACTGCAAATATTGTTATAAACAACAGAAAGATTTTGTACCTCTGTAAAACCAAGACAAAAAAAGATTAGGTAGATAATGAAAAAGTGGCAAAAGAGAATCAATAGCTATTGCTTTACGAGATTCAGAAGAAAAAAAATTCTCAACATATACAAAATTCCAATGTTACAACAAACAGATTTGATATGATCAGAAAAGAAAGCAAAGGATCCAAAACAACACCAAGATATTTAAATTTGGATACTTGTTCGATTAAGTTGCCTTGATTATCATATACCGTAACCCAAGTAAGGAACAGTCAACTTAACACTTGAACCAAAAATCATAGATTTTGTCTTCTTTGCATTTAAAATAAGAAGATTTTCAGAAGACCAATTATGAGCAAGAAAAAATCAGATTGAAGATCTTTAGCCAACTTGAATGGTTCTTTTGTTGAAGAAAAAATAATAAGATCATTAACATAAAGCAAAGATTGACAATTTTTGATAATAGAAGGAAGAACATTAATAAATAAAGTAAATAAAATTGACCCGATGTATGCCCCTGTAAATTCTATTCACTCTAGACAATGCTGAAGAAATTGTCACAAACTGAGATCGATCTGTTAGATAATCCTCAAACCAAGAAACTACATTGGATAAGAAACCCAAAGATTTTAACCTGAAACAGAGCATTTTATGATCAGTAAGGTCAAAAGCTTTGGTCTGGTTCATGAACACTGCCCCAGTGAGAGACCATGCTCCATACCACTGAGAACCGAGTCTGTGGACCTGAGAAAGGCTGTCCCAGTCCCATAACCCTTCCGAAAACCATGCTGCTGTGGACAGAAAACCTTGTATTTCTCTAAATGTAACAGCTCCCTCTAATGGGTGTTGCGAAGGTCGGCTGGAGGTTGTGAGCATCTGGTTTGCTTGGTCCAACTTCAGCCGGAATACATGGACATCTTAAGGATTTTCCAGACTGTGTGGCCAGCCAGCTGTAGTTTGGACCTGGACCCAACGCAACTGCATGTGGGCTGCGTTGATGAAATTGACCTGATCTTGACTGAGATAGTCTAGAGTTCATTGGAGAGGGGGTGTTCTTTCCTGATCCCCTAAGGGAGGCAGTTGTGCAACCACTCTTGAAAAAGCCCTCCCTTGACCCAGACTGTCCATCTAACTACATACTAGGGTTGTCAAAACCCTCTGAAGTTCTGGGTTCTAGTTCTAGTCTAGAACTTTTGAAAAAGTTCTGGGGTTCTAATCTTTTTTAGAACTCAAACCCTATTTTTTAATTGTGCTGCCAGTAATGAAGATAGTAATGAAATACATGTAAAGGAAAAACTGTTTAATATAAGGAGGAGAAAAATGATCATGTGTGACATTGGTAGGAATACAACTATGTTTATCTATAGTTTCTTTTGTTTGCTAAAGCCAGCAACTTAATATGTAACAGTCCCACCCACCCATATGTTAAACATTTTCCTGCTGCAGCTGCATCATAGTTCCTTAGTGAAAGAAAGAGGCATATTAGCCATCTACGTACTCAGTTATATATACTCATTGTCATGAATTATTAGAAAAAATAACTGATATTACCTAATCTCAGCTATTTGCTGCTTTGTGTTTTAAATGAGTAAATCAAAAGTTGCTATGTTTAAAAGAAAGATTTTATAACAAAGTCAAGCCAAGGTACTGCAGCCGCAGCACATGGAACTGTTGCAAAACATATCGGGCCAGATATTCAAAAGGGTTGTGCATGGCGCAACAGTGTTGCACCATGCGCAACCCACTGATGCGCCCCAGTGCGATATTCAAAAGGGAAAAGTGCGCGGCACAAATCCCGATGCTCCGGAGCACATCAGTAATGTATGCAGGCACAGGTGGGGACGCGCCCATGCATAACCTGCACAGCCCGATATTCAGCCCGGGATGTGCAGAGCCATGCATGCACAACCCCTACCTGCGCCAGCACAAAGTTACGCCAAAAAAAAAGGAACAACTGATGGCCACTCACAGGTGAGCTGCCGCATTGCAGGGTACACGGCAGCTGCCACCTGTGGGTGGCCACCCGAGTTCCGGCTGCACCTGGCGGCGCCTCCCCATGCCCGATCGTGGGCATTTGTACAAAAAAGATTAATGTCCTATATCCCTGGTGGTCCAGTGGACCGCTATCTACCCGATCGCGGGCATCTGTAAAAAACAGAGTAATCCGTCCTGTATTCCTGGTGGTCCAGTGGACCGCTATCTGCCCGATCGCGGGCAACTGTAAAAAACAGAATAATCTGTCCTATATCCCTGGTGGTCCAGTGGACCGCTATCGGCCTGATCGTGGGCATTTGTATAAAAAAAAAAAGCTAATTCCAATATCCCTGGTGGTCTAGTGGTACCCGCCCACTGGAGCCCCACCGCCCCCCGGTCAGCAGGTGGGCGGCAGCACCCCACCCGCCCGCCAACTGACACCTTGGTAGGGCTGCACACCCATTGGTTCACAGCATGAGTCAATGGGCATGCAGCCCTACCGTACATTCCAGATATCACATAACGTAGTCAGTCAAGATATTTTAATAAAAAAATGCCAGTCATTGTTGGTGGCAAAAAATGCATGCAATTTTCTAAGATAATGCATACATATACCAACATTCTTGTTGCCAAATTGAAGTAATACATACAACTTTCTAAGATGATGCATTTTTCCAGCTGATACGTCAATAAAATCTGTATTTCAGTCACATAAATAAAAAAAGCGGTTTCCTCACCACATTCTAACTTAAGGAACATTTAATATAGCTGCAGCAGTTAGCATGTGATGTTTAAGGGACAGTGTCTGTCAACCCCATCATGTATCAAATTACACTACTTGTAAAGCAAAAACACTTTATGATAAGTTACATTCTGTGAAAACTGCTGATGCAGATTTTCTTTTATTTCTGATTCCTTTATTCTTTCTTAAAGGGGACAGAACACTTGTGCTAGGTGGCAGCAGTTGCAATGTATTTAATAAGAAAAAAAATATATATATATTATATTTATAGTAGGTTCCACAGTGGGCAATCCGTACAACCCTCCCATACCATCGGTCTGTCATCATCTTTTTCTTCACCATCCCCAGCCAATCACGAATCTGTAAACGAAAGGACTAAAACAACACCCACCTTTCACCTCAGCACCCATTCTACTTTTCTTCCACCACCCTCATCTATGCAGTAGCACCCATACCACCCTTACACCCATGTTGAAACCAACCCACAACCCTCACCCCCCTCAAGCACGTACTCTACCCTCCTTCCTCACCCAAATGTTTGAACTACCCCCACACTTAGTCATGAACTACCATTCATGTCACCCTTCTCCGTCCCTCACCCATGTTAAAACCCACTCCCCCAACCATCACCCATGTACTAACAACTATGCCATGTTTCTCCCTCCTGCATCCATGTTAAAACCAACCCCCAACTCTCACCCATGCACTAGCATCCATGCCATCTTTCTTCCTATTGCATCCATGTTAAAACCAACCTCCAGCACCCATTCTACCCTCCTCCCCCCCCAGATGCTAAAATTACCACATGCTTACTCAAGAAAAATGAAACTCTAACCTCCAAATGAGCCATACTTAACTGTTCCTTAATAAACACTTATGTGAAAAACTGTCTTTACAATTGCTTTCTTCTTATGGACAACATTCTGTACAGTCCTCTCCATAGAACCAGTAATTTGAGAGTTGTTGCTATTATGCCATGGTCTGTGTACAACAGAATGTTAAACACGAGCTATTGTGGTATGAGATCTATGCTTACAGAATGATATGTGCTCAACCATGACATAGGTAAAACTCCAGATGACTCTGTTTCCTAGAAGAGGCTTGTAACAGGATGCTGCCCACAGAAACATAACAATACAAAATACAGTTTTTCCCATAATTTTTTATTCAGTAAGATAAGTTGCAAATCGATAATTTTGGTTTACAACTAACATTTTTGTAATTGAAAAAACAATAAATAGCTACCAATTAGAACTCATTGTTTTGTCCTCTTTAAAATTGAAAAATAGACCGCCCCCAGTCCCAGCCCATACTGATGCACCACAAAGTCACAGAAGGTAAATCCAAAAATATATGTTTGCACTTTAACTATAAATAATATGATACAGAAATGATTGACATGACAGTGTCCCTTTTATGCTAAATTTGGGCCTGTTCCCACTGATGTCAAAATTGCCCTGTATATAAAACTTGTTGACTTTAGACCCTAGCTACAAAGCAGTTTGCCATGAAATGGTGAAAGTTTTTTTTTTGGGGGGGATATATATTATATAGTCCAAGGTAGTAGATCGAGAAAGGAGAGAAACAACCAAAGTCAGCGCAGTCTGTAAAAGTTTCCTTTTTGGTGCAGAGAGACTCTGTCCCACACAGTATTTACCAGCCACCACGATCTGAGTTGTCATCACCATCAACATCCACAACATCAATCACTTCAGGATCAGTTTGTATACTCTTGTAGGGATATGAAAATCTTGACTTATTAACTTTAATAAAAGTTAACGTGTGTATATTTTCTGGCAGCAACCTATTTCTGGTGTCTGTCACAATATTGCCAGCTGTACTAAACATGCTTTCTGAAGAGACACTTGTTGTAGGACAACCAAAATATTTACATGCTTCATCATACAGCTCTGTCCAAATCGACTTTTTTGATCTCCAGTATTCAAAAGGGCATGCATCAATAGGAGTAGGCAGTTCTTGCAGGTAACTGTCTACCATGGTAGACAGAGACCGCTCAGAAGAGGAATTGGCATAAGCTGGTATGGCAGCAATTTGGTAAAGGTTTTGCCACAGATTTAGCTTGCTACTAAGGGTTGAAAAAGTGGCAGTTGTGGAACAACTGCTGTTAATGATTGGTGACTTTTCCAGTTCTGTATCCTTTTGTGAAGATTTTTTTTTTATTTTTATTTTATTGAAATCTAGGATTACAAATACCTTTGAGCAGGAACTGCTCGTTTACAAAGGTTCCACGTTGAAGGAATGGGGGTATACATACATACAAAGGTCAACATAATAATACATAGTTATACAATAACAAGAAGTAAGAGACTGAGGCTTAGGAAATTCCAGTAATTCAAATGTGCCAAATGTTAGGTAGCATGACATACCAGCCAAGGGCAATCTTGGAAATAAGCACTGCAGGTGAGAGGAAGGGGGTATGTAGGCAGGAAGGCCATTGTCGGAGGGTAGAGGGTGAGGAGAGCTCTAAAGAGGAGGAGAGGAGGATAAAGTCAGAAATTCCCCGGGAGGAAAGGGAGAGGGCAAGGGGTAGGCAGGTAGAAGGGGGCAAGGCGGGGAGAGATAACTGTCAAGACTGAAGTGGAGGTCAGTGAACGGTGGGCCCCTGATTAGGCGAGGCAGTCACAACGACTAGTTGAAATGAGATGAAGTCGGAGTTGTCTCTTAAAATGGCCAAGAGCAGCAGCAGTAAGAGTTTCTTTGTTGAGTGTATTGTACCACTGTGGTGCTCTGTGGGCAAAGGTCCTCTGGCAAAAGGTGAACCTACATGTTGTGGTGATGACAACCTGAGAGTACTGTGCGTGTCTGTGTTTGACTCCTGTGAGTGCTGCAGCTCTTCTAGCAACATACATTTGTACTGCTCTATATCATCTGTTTTTGGAAGATGTTTAGCCTTGAACCAGGGATCTAAGAGAGTTGCAAGGATGTAGTGCTTTGATTTCATCATTGCAACTAATTTGTTATTGGTTTTGAAGCGCTCGTTCATTCTCTTTACGAGATTCCCATGACATACGTGACATGTTGTCTGAGCTTCAGATCTGTCTTTTTCTATTTGTAGATTTGGAACACTAAGATGATGTGAAATCAGCATTATGAGTGGGATAACCTGACTCATAGATGCGCCTTCAGAAAACATGTCCCTTGTAGCCGTCCCAAAAGGAACTAGGATGAAGCACACTGTCTCCATTAATTTCCACTGCAGCACAGACAGCATAATGCCATCTCCAATAATGTAACTGGAGCAATACTCATGTACAGCTTGCTTTTGCTCCAAGAGGCGCTGCAGCATATAAAGTGTTGAGTTCCAACGAGTGGAAACATTTTGAATCCGCTTTTGCTGGGGCAGCTTGTGTTTTTTTTGCAGTTCGTACAATGTCTCTATAGCCTAGGTTGAATGTGAAAAGTGAGTCACAATTTTTTTGCAAACAGCAGTCATACCGTCCACTTGTGTTTCATTGCTGAGAAATCCCGTGACAATTAAATGTAAGCAATGTGCAAAACAAGACGCATGTATAAATCCTCCATCCTGTACTGCTTTCAAGATGTTGGCTCCATTGTCACTTACTATGGAGCCACATTTTAGACCATGAGAATAAACCCATTCGTCAAGGAGATCATTTAGTTCCTGCAAGATGTTTGCAGCTGTATGACTTTGGCCAAACTTCTTTATATGCAGCAGTGCCATCTTCTGGGGTGTCTTTGTTTTTGAAGAACCACAAGAAAATGTGACCCAATGAGTGGTAAGGGACATGTAATCTATGTTTTGAGTGCTGGTCCACATATCTGTTGTGACATGAATAACCCCACCCTCTGCAGTTTTAAGTACAAGCATCACTGTCGCTTTTAAAGCCTGATAAATGTTTGGTATTTCAACATAGGAAAGTACCTTCGATGAGGAACATTGTAACGAGGCTCTGCTAGTTTCAAGAGCTCCCTAAAATCCTCATGATCTACCAAAGAGTATAGGAGAAGGGCTCCAGTTAACAGTTCACCAATTCTGTGATTAAGATGAAGGGTCTTTAGATGATTTTTAGTAAAGTATTCTTCCTTTTAAATGCCAAGACAGTGTTAGCTGTTTACAACATATCCCTGCTGGTTTATTATACACACCGTTAGCCGATGGGCAGATGGGCGTGGGATGGTAGACTAGGACTTTTACATTCAGTGCCATCACTGGATGTGCAACTGGTACTAATGGTGCTGGCATTGGTGGTAACAGTGATCCTAGGGCTGGCAGTGGTTCTGTACGCATCAAGTTCAGACAATTCAGTATTCTTTTCAGATTCCTGACCTTTCTCACATGTGGTCTGGAAGACGGAGGACATGGGTTTTGGACGATCAAGCAAAACTGAATGCTTTTTCAGATGGCGTTTAAGAGCTGTAGTGCCAAGGCATGACACAACTTTACCACGGCTTACACTCTGTTTATATAGGGAACAAATTGCTCTGCATGGATCAGTTTTACTGACAGAGAAATAATTCCACATCTCAGATGTGACAGATTTTGTTCAAGTGCTAGGAAGATAGCTAAAAACTGTTTGCGTCTTTTCACCTGTCCTAACAGAACCCGGGACATGCTCCTTGGTGCTAGAAGAGTGGGCAGAAGACCCTGATGGGTTTTCATTGCTGGCCAACACAGAAGTGGTGGATTCAATGGATATGTCCTTTTTATTGCCAACAGTGCTGGATGTATTTGCAAGTGCACTACCTGATTCATTGTCAGCAGACTTGCTCATTTCACTTTGTTGAGGAAGTAATGATACGTCGCAAGATACAACAGTGTCGGACTGAGACAAAGAGCTACTGAGTCAGAGAGGGACTCACTGTCGCTTGCATTATTACTGCTAGTCACAGGGATTTTAACAGCATAAACGGCATACCTTATGGTGCCTCTCCGTGTGACCCAGCAGCTGCACATGTTTCCTTAAAAGGTCCCCCTTTACCAAACATCGCTGTTGCTCTTTTGCTGTTTGTTGAATTTTTATCACATGAAACATTTTGGTTATTTCTGCTAGCACCAGGATTACCACTACCACCAATACCTGCTCCAACAGCAGCACCAGATGCTTCATCTATGTTGGTGTCAGCCATAACAGTACCAGTATACTGCAGTGAACACACCCACACCCACACAATTCCTGTGTAAGAAAGCAATGTGATCTGTGATCGCTGGCTACAACTCCAAAATGTTATTTTGGTTGTGTGACACTGTGATGCAGTGGACTGAAAGTAACTGAAGAATATGACAGTTTGCAACTAAAGGATCCCAGGTTCAAGGCTTACAGAATGATTGGGCTGCTGGGCATAGGCATACACATAGTAGTCAAGGGGCGCACAGCAGTAGGGTGATGGGCTGACCACAAGAGAAGGAGTTACACACGCAAACAGAGGAAAGACATTTTTCTGTCTCCCCTCCCAACAGGGAAATATATTTTTAGGCTTCTGTCATGTATTTAAGGATAATGCCACCACACAACTGGCCACTGGGCTTCACACAGTAACATACACTGGGTAAGGTACAGTACAGTCAAAGGGTGCACAGCAGCAGGGTGGTGGGCTGACCACAAGAGACGGAGTTACACACACAAACTGAGGAAAGACATTTTTCTGTCTCTCCTCACAACGGGGAAATATATTTTTAGGCTTATGTCGTGTATTTAAGGTTAATGCCACCACACAACTGGCCACTGGGCTTCACACGGTAACGCAGACTGGGTAAGGTACAATGCAGTCAAGGGGTGCACAGCTGCAGGGTGATAGGCTGACCATAAGAGACGGAGTTACACACAGAGATTTTTCTGTCTCTCCTCCCAATAGGGAAATATAAAATTTTTTTAGGCTTCTGTTATGTATTTAAGGATAATGCCAGAAAGTTTAGTGAAGCTCCCCCCCACCCCAAGCACAGTCATGGCTGAGAGACCCTGTCTTCCAGACAACTTTTGGGAGGGACTGGGACCAAATTATTTTTCCTTTTTGTGGGCTTAGATTAAAACATCAAGTTTTCACACAAAACCTCTTTTTTCCCCCTCTCAGGAAAAATCCTTCTTTCTTCACCCTCTCCCAGCCAGGAGATCTCCTCCTCCCAAGAGTGCCACGAGTCACATATAATTGTGATTTGTGAAGAAATTCTGCAAGCATTAAGCAACTAGAGGTATGTTTGTTGTGTGCAATGCAGATTGAGCACTCACACACAGGCAGTCTCCAGGCAGCAGTCTGCTGCCTGCAGGTTAATTATTCTTTCTGACCTGAAGTAAACAGTCCTCTGTCCTCTCCTGTTCTTAGCTCCTTTCCCGCCCTATTTTCACTTTCTTTCCTCAGTTCTCGATCCTGAGTCCCTGAGTCCTGACTGCCCCCTTCTTTTCCCCATCAGCCCATTAACTTTTTTTTAATTTTCAGGAACTGGCCGCGTGCGCGATAGGTTTAATAAGTTCACGGTGCAAGTTTGAACTGAGAGCACAGGCTGCGGCTCCTTCACCCCTACAAAACTGAATGCAAATGGCGCCACAGCTGCACTGACGATTTCACCAGTCACCACACTTGATCCCTTGACTCGCGAGACTGATTGGAGTTGCTCTATCACCACCACCTGACTGCATAGCAGATGGTCAGGTGGTATCGGCCTGAAAGGGCTTCAAACAAAGCACCCTCGGTGAATGAGTTTACCGCATAGTCTAGTCACCGACCGATCCTAAATGAAAGTAATAAATGTACTACTTCCCCCATGACAGAACGTTTCCCTCAGAATGCTCAAACCTGTCACCCATGTCTGTTAGAACAAGGATTCTGCTTGAATATTTCAAGGTTATTAACATTTTTAAAACAGTACCTCGCTCAAACAGGTTACTTTGCGATACGAGACACTGAATCCTGACATGGTACCGAAACGAATGTGCACTGCACAGTTCCTTCACACGCACCCCCGCCTTCCAATTGCACAAGAGTTAATTAACTGACTGTCACAATACCTCCGAGATTACAGTACCAAACCTGAGGGAAACCCCGGCCCGTGGCATCACTAGAGCTGCCTCTTTTAGTCACACCACACTGCTCTGAGACTAAAGAGGTAAGTGTTAGTGAGTGTAAATATCGGACGGGAATGAGAGGAATGCGCAGGCCGCAAAGCACACAGACATGAAGTGAGATTTTGGATGATTCAAACCCTTTTGCGAACCCTGTATTGTTCGAGTTCTAAATTAGAACTCAAACACCAGGGTTTGAGGAGGGTTCGAATCTTTTTCAAACAAGTTCTGACAACACTGCTACAGACCTGTCTCTTAACCTGCCTTTTGTGGGCAAGGTTATTGAGAAGGTGGTCACGCTGCAGCTGGATGATCATCTTTGTACCCACAATGTCTACGATTCTCTCCAGTCCAGATTCAAGAAGAGGCATAACACCGAGACAGCCCTTGTTCGGGTGCTAAATGATTTAATAGCAAGAGATCAGAGGACTCATTCCGTCTTGGTCCTCCTTGATCGCTCTGCAGCATTTGACACTGTGGACCATGGTATGCTATTGGAGCGCCTGCAGTTCATCTGTGGACTGCCAGGTACAGTCCTCTGATGGTTTTGATGATTCCTGTAGGGTAGGACTCAGGAGTGGTCACTGGGATTTATTCCACTGATGCGCTCCCCTTATCCTGCAGGGCTCCATTTTGTCACCCATGTTGTTTGCAGTGTACATGCTGCCATTGGGAGGCATTATTAGGCGGTACAGTCTGAGTTTTCACTGCTATGCAGATGATAATCAGCTGTACATGTCCTTTGTACCCGAACAGGATGATGTCATCTCGATGTTTAGCAACTGCCTCTCTGAGATCCAGGACTGGATGAGTGCCAGCTGGCTGAGGTTGAACTCGGCTAAAACTGAGGTGTTGGTGGTGGACCCAGATCGACGGGAGGCGTGTTTGTCGGCTGGACAACCTTCTGGGCTTTATTTATTTATTTTATTTAGCATTCTTTAGGCATTACAACCTTTGAGTCAGGGACTTATTTACAAAGGCTCTGCGTCAGAGTACAGAAACAGACATACAGTATATATAGTAACAACATAGTGGAATTACAAGGTTACAGACACAAATTACAGTTTCTAGAGGAATGCAATATTACAGCAGCAGTTTGTATAGCTCAAACAAGATTCTGCAGTTACTTTAATACATTTAGCACTGGTTTACTTTACTACATTAGCACTGGCTTGCTTGGATGGTTACTACTTTGAATATACCGTGAAAAGTGGAGAACAAGTGCAGGTAAAATGTGTGAGCAGCCAACAGAGGCATTGTCAAGAGGTTGCTATAGAGGTAGTGAGCAAGGTAGTACCTAACTAGATGGCACATTGACAGCACCGTGAGGCAAGTATATGTTCTTTGAGTGCTACTTTGAAGGGACCTAAGTTGGAGATGGAGGAGATCTCAGAGTGGAGTTCATTATGCCATGCTGGTGCCCTGTAGGAGAAGGACCTTTAGGCTAGTGAGGTCCTGACCCTCGGTATCAACCATACCTGTTTGCTGGTGGTGCAGGTGTTCACTGAGGTGTGGGAGGATTAGAGTGAGGCAGATACCCCCAGGGAGGAGAGCCCCAGGTGTATTTATTTTAGTTAGGAGACATGTTTGATAACGTATGCTCTCATCCAGTGTTAGGAGGTTTGTCAGGGAATACAGCGTGCAGGTAGGGGTACGCATATCTGCCCCTGATAGGAGCCTGCACATTTTGTTTATGGCTTGATGGATTTTATTTTGTGCTGTGTGATTGGCGGTCAAGTAGACGGTAAGCCCTATGTGTTGGAGTGTGCTTTGGAGTAAGGGGTGGGAGAATGTGTCAAAGGCCTTTGATAGGTCAATGAAGATAGCTCCCGCAAGGTGTTTTCTATCCAGGGCAGAATGAATGTAGTTAGAGAACTCAGTCAGGGCCATAGTAGTACTGTACCCAGCTCTGAAACCATCTTGTTCCCTGCACAGTAGATTGTTAGTGAGAAGATTTTCAGTGAGTTGGGTGGCTATAATCTTTTCAAGGGCTTTTGAGAGTGGGGGAAGGATGGAGATGGGCAGGTAATAGGGGTGATAGTGGTCATCTTCCAGGTTGATGGGAACTGCCCCAGACAGAGGGAGAGGTTTATGAGGTCACTCAATGGGGAGAGAACTGTGTCAAGTACTAGCCAATAAATTCTCATATCAAATGAGTCCTTGCAATAGCAGGAGCCACTGAGGACATTGGTGAGAAATGGCCTGGCCTCATTCAGGGTAACTACTCTGAAGTGGAAGGAGAGATACTGCAAGTTAGGGGGCGGGGTTACTGGAATATGGTCGAAAAAGTTGATTGGGAGTACTGCACTGAGGTCAGAGAAAGATGCGTTAAGACAGTCGGCTATGGCTGTGGGTCGGTGGTGGGGACATTGTTAATGGTTAGAAGGGATGGGGGAGGGCTGGGATTTGCCGTTAAGTTCCTTGATGTTGTCCCAAAACAACCGAGAATTCCCCCAGGAGGAGGCTAGTGTTACTTTATAGTATTCGATTTAGCCTGCATTATTGCCCAAGTGCATTTGTTGCGGGCTGCTTTGTAGGCCTGCCTGTCCATCTGCGAACTGGAGGAAACTACTTTACTCCAGGTATCATCTCTGTGCTTGAGTTGATGGAGCAGTTCAGTTGAAACCCAAGCGGCATTGTGCTTCTTGGTCTGTACATTAGAGAAAGGGGCGTAGATATCGCAAGCTTTATTAAAGGAGCAGGTAAAATGATCAAGGGTTTCATCTATGGTAGGTGCCCGAGAGATTGGGGACCAGTCCCAGCAAGTTAGGTGCCTCCTAAGTTTGGCAAGGCTGCCGGATTATTTTGTGTGGTTTGGGTTTCTGCTGAAAGCATGACTAGGAGAATAATTTGGTGAGTGTGATCACTTAGGGAGTCCAGAAGGACCACAAGATTTGAAATTTTGTTGGGACAGTTTGGTGAGTAGGAGGTTGATCACGGTGCTAGAGTCATTAGAGGAATTCACCCTGGTGGGTTGGTTGATCTGCTGGGTAAGGTCCAGAGCAGCGAAGTCCCCTTGATCTGGGAGGTCATGCTGGAAAGCCGGATCTTACTTCGGGAGGACTCTTGCAGTAGGTAATTACATATCGGATTGACGTCGGCAGGCAACAGGACCCCACGGAAACATTTCTAGCTAGCAGTCTCTGGCGAGGGACCGCCACCACGTCAGGTGACCAGTGTCAGGAGATGTCAGTATAAAGGGGCAGTCCCTCACACCCGCCTTCCGTTCTTTCTTGCCATTAGCTCATGGCAGCACCTCGCTGAAATGTTCCTTGTTTGTCGGGCTCTTTCATCGTTTTTTTAACCGAGTATTTTCTATTCTAGGGACATGGATATGTTGTTCATCCACACTCATTGGCAGTATCCTTGCCGCTTTAAATCTTGCCGGAAGGTCTTCAAGCTTGCTCCTCCCACCCACCCGGGTGGTATAACTCTCGGCTCCGCCCCATGACGCCAGATCTTCCTTACCGCTTGGAAGCTCAGGTTCCTCCTTAACGCTCTGCGTTTGTGACTGTTCCTATTTCTCCGTTTGCGGATTTAAAAATAATATTTTGCAAAAGACTTTCAGTCTTGATCCCTCATGACTGCGATGGATAAATCGACTCCAGTTTGGAGATGCCCATGCGGGCAGAAGATGTCTCGGACGGATCCACACTCCACGTGTGTCTACTGCTTAGGCCTTGAGCACGACCCGCGAGGCTTGCGACCTGTGCTCATCTTTCTCGACCTCGTCCTCGAAGACCGTGCTGCCCGATTGCAACTGGGCCGTCCGAGCGTTCCCTCGGTGAAGTCAAAGGAGGCCCGGTTGGCGGTGTCCGCGGCGGCGGGCTCGGCGGATCAGCTCGAGCGGATGGTCGCCCTCGAAGAGGAGGCGGCGCGGGCCGTATCTTCCTCGGCCGCGGCATTTATCCCGCTCTCTCTGGGTTCTTCCTACACGGCTTCCTTTAAGGAGCTTTGTCTGTCCCTCTCCACTAAAGGAGAAGGGCCTGCGTCTGCTGGACCTTTTTCTCGGTCCAAAAAGAGGGACAAGGGTAAGTCCCTCCGTCGACGCTCTTGGGAGCGGGAAAGGTCCCTCTCCCCGGGCCGTCGACCGTCGGCTTCGGTCGACCGCTCGGCTTCGGCCACTGGCCTCACGGTGTCCCCGTCAGGTCAGTTGACCGAGACTCCCACTGATGAAGTCGAGATTTTTCTCGACCCATTGGACGGGCTGTCGCCTTTAGCAGCCGAGATTCCCCTCTCCCCGGTTCCCCCGGGAGGAGTTGAGGATCCCGTGGGCTCGCCTGTGCCTCCGGTTCCGGAGCCCTCGGATGGACCTTCCGAGCCGAAGGGAGTGTCGGTTCCGGCCGACACCTCCCTGCACCGACCCCGGAAATTCCGGGACTCTCGGTCTCGGTCTCGGACCTCTTCGCGGTCCAGCCGTTCCCACCGTCCTTAGGCGGTCTCGGTCTCGGCACATGGCGTCGCGGCGTGGTCTCCGCCCTCCTCCTCGGATGAGGGAGGCTCGCGAGAATTACGCCGACGGCGAGGACCTTATGTTGCAACAGCCCTCTGGCCGGGAATAAGCCGACTCCGCGCCTTCCCCGGCCATTAAGTGGCTGTCACCGGAACGGCCGACACAACCCCTCGACTTGCCCGAGGAGCCTATACCCAGGCCGGTTGTTCGGCCAAAACCAGCTGCTCCACCGATTGCGGTGGAACCTCCGCCTCCACAGCCACCAATTGGGGCTCCGACCAAGGATTCTCGGTCGGCTAAGGGTTTACCCCATCGGCTGTCAGTTACCCTCACTCCCGACCGACCTCGGCAGGTGAAGGGTGGCTCAGGCCAGAGGCAGCTTTCGAGACTCTTCCGAGTCGAAGATGATTCCTCCTTCTTCTCCAAGCGACTGGACTTGGAGTCTTCAGGAGGTCAGCCAATGGACGATAGCCCGTCGTCCTTCCTAGGACTGCTTCGGCTCATCTCGGAGTCCACCGGGATGGAGCTCGAACCCATTTCCAAGCGGGCCAGGTATCCCCTCACGGAGATTCTGGACCGAGGGGATTCTCCGACGGAGGCCTTTCCGGTGGCCGAGGCCATAGTGGGTCCAGCACTGGAACTTTGGCAGCGCCTGCTTCCTGCCCTGCGCCCGGCCAGGATGGCCAGGAAATATCTGGTCCCCCGGTTCCTTGTCCGGTTTTTGGAACACCCTCTGCTGAGGGTTGGTTACCGACAGCGTTTTCCGGCGCCCGGCAGCGCCAGGGATGTGGACAAACCTCCTGACAAGGGTCAAGAAATTGGACTATGTGGGCGAAAAGTCTCGCTGCGTCCTCTCTCGCCTTCCAGGCCAGTTCGGCCGTCCTCATGGCACATTTTTCTCATGCCCTGTTGGGCTCCTGGATGAGGTCATCCCTCATCTTCCCGCCGATCTGCAGACTACGGTTAAGCAGGTGCGGACCAGGGCAGGGCAGTGGCCAAACAGCAGCTCCAGACTGCTTTGGATGTAGGGACTCATGTGCCAGATCGGTGGCGGCCCGCAGTGGCTATGCGTCGGTAGGGCTTGGCTGAGGATATCCACCTTTACTGGATACCCAGCACAAGTTGGCGGATGTTCCCTTTTGGGGACTGACCTCTTCGGCCCTGGGGTGGAAGGTCACCTGCAGAGGATCGAGAGTCCAATGCCACCTTGGACTCGGTCTCTTCCGCTCAGAAGGACAAGGCCGCAAACCACAGCCTAAGCCCTTTTAGTCCTTCTGTGCCCCGGCCTCGTGCCCAGCACGTCAGGGCCAGCAGGCTCGGCCTTGGCATCCCAAACCCAAGCCGCCGGCTTCCTCTAACAGGAGGCAGGGAGGAAAGGGCCCAGGAGGTCCCTCGGCCGGTCCCTCCTCCAAGCCTGCCCAGTGACGGGCTGAGGGGTGTCGCCCCCATCCCCGTCACCTTACCCCTGGGTCCCCCCGTGGGGGGACGGCTCCGGCACTTCCGTTCCGCCTGGTCCGCTGTTACCACGGACAGGTGGGTCTTGGAGGTGGTGGGAAGAGGCCTGCCTCTGGAATTCGAGCAGGCACCACCCTTCAGAGCCGTCGCCCCTCGGGGGGCTCCGGGATCCCCAGCCTCACTGGCGGCTCGTCGAGCCGACATCGCTCTCCTCCTCCAGAAGGAGGTGGTAAGAGAGGTGGTGGACCCTCCTTCAGACCCAGGGTTTGTGTCCAGGTACTTCCTGGTTCCGAAACGGACGGGGGGCTGGCGCCCCATTCTCGACCTCACGACCTAAACAAGTTCCTAAGGTCTCGAACCTTCAGGATGGTCACTCTGGCTCAGATAATACCATCCTTGGGCAGGCGTGTGGTTCTGCTCTCTGGACTTGGGCCAGCGTTTTTCACGTCCCTATCCGTCCGTCTCACCAGAGATTCCTTCAGCTTCCGAGCGGAAGGATCTCTCTTCGAGTTCAAGCCATGCCCTTGACTTGTCTCCAGCTCCCAGGGTCTTCACCAAATGCATGGCAGTGGTGACAGCATTCCTCTGCGGCGCGAGGGGTCCGGTGTACCCTTACCTGGACGACTGGCTGATAGCAGCTCCCTCCAGGAAGGGCGGAGTGGTCAGAGATCTGGCCCTCAGGTCTGCTCTCAACTGGGCCTCCTTGTCCAGCGAGGCCAGAGTCAGACTCGAGCGAAGCAGGTGATTTTATTCATCGGGCGCAGCTCGACTCTCTTGAGCAGGCGGCTCGGCGGACAGGGCCGAGTTCTTTCCTCCTTTGCCGATCATTTCTGGTTGGGCAATTCGCCCTGCCGGGACTTCCTCGCCTCCTGGGTCTCATGGCGGCCTGTACCAGCGTGGTCCGTTGGGCCCGCTGGAACATCGTCCCCTTCAGTGGGGACTGGCCAGCCAGTGGTCTGGCAGCTGCGATCCCTTGGACCAGCTTGTCGGTGACACAGGGGATGTGGAATGCTCTCCAGTGGTGGACCGTTCCAGATCAATTGCAGGAGGGCATCCCGTTCGTCCGCCCCGAGCCGACGGTCTCTCTGTCGACCGATGCCTCTCTGATGGGTTGGGGTGCCCATCTGGGGGAACACCGGGCTCATGGCCTCTGGTCCCCGCGGGAGTCCCGATGCCACATCAACCTGCTGGAGCTCCGAGCGGTCCGCCTAGCTCTCACCGCCTTTGCTCCGTTCCTCCGGGGTCAAGTGGTCCGAGTCCAGACGGACAATACCACGACCATGTACTATCTAAACCGCCAAGGCGGGACGCGCTCCATGCTTCTATGCAAGGAAGCTCTCCGCATTTGGTCACTCGTGCGCAGCCTGGAGGCGGATCTCCTAGCCATTCACGTGGCAGGGCCTCCAACACCCTGCCGATGCCTGGGCGGATAGGGGCTGCATCCCACAGTGGTCTCTCCTGCCGGAGGTAGTACAGCATCTGTTCTCCCATTGGGGCACACCTCAGGTGGACCTGTTTGCCTCCAGGGAGAACGCGAAGCTGAGACTGTTCCATGCCCGGCCCCCTCAGCAGGGCTCGCTGCAAGGGGATGCCTTCTCGAGGCAATGGACCCCGGGCCTCTTTTACGCCTTTCCCCCATTTCCCTTGATCCACAAGGTGCTTCTCAAGGCGAGGAGGGACAAGGCGCAGGTGATTCTGATAGCCCCAGACTGGCCTCGCCAGTTCTGGTACCCAGATCTCCTCAGTCTCAGCTCCAGGACTCCGCGGCAGCTTCCAGCTCGCCCGGACCTGCTCTCAGTCAATCAGGGGAAGGTGTTCCATCCGGACCTTCAATCCCTGCACCTGACGGCCTGGTTCCTGGGGCTAGAGTTCCAGGCTTTGGGTCTTTCCGGCGAGGTCCTCAATGTAGTTGAGGCGTCCCGTAGAGTCGACCAGAAAATGCTATGCCTTCAAATGGAAAAGGTTTTCCATTTGGTGTCAGAACAAGGGCTTGGACCCTTCCTCCTGTTCCTTGCAAGCATCTTGGACTATTTATGGTCCCTTTCTAGTCAGGGCTTAGGTCGGCGACCCTAAGGGTGCACCTGGCAGCCATCTCTGCTTACCGGGCGCGGGCCGGGAAGCAGTCGGTGGCGCAGGAGAAGGTGGTCTGGCGCTTTTTCAAAGGCCTTGATCACATTTCCCCTCCAGTGCGGGAACCCCCACCTCCGTGGGATCTACTGCTGGTACTGGCAAAGCTCATGGGCAAGCCATTCGAACCTATGCACAGGTGTGCTCTCTCTCACCTGTCGTGGAAGACCGCCTTCTTGGTGGCTATCACGTCAGCCAGAAGGATGGGAGAGCTCCAGGCGCTTTCCATCGAGTCTCCTTACCTGGTCTTCCACAGGGACAAGGTTGTCCTCGCCCCACCGAAATTCCTTCCGAAGGTGGTGCGGAGTTTCACCTTAACCAGGTGTTGACTCTGCCGGTGT
Source organism: Neoceratodus forsteri (assembly GCA_016271365.2). Taxonomy (NCBI): domain Eukaryota; kingdom Metazoa; phylum Chordata; order Ceratodontiformes; family Ceratodontidae; genus Neoceratodus; species Neoceratodus forsteri. Next base: position 114,588,223 of record JADMNL010000022.1, read on the forward strand.
TCTACCCAATCACACCTCGGAGGCCGAATATAGGCTCCATACTCTGGATCCTAGAAGAGCTCGCTATTATAAGGGCGCTTGGCTGAAATTCGGGAGAGGTTAGCCAGCTGTTTGTCACCTACGCTGAGCCGCATCTGCAGACCTGCAGCCAAGCGGACGATAAGCAGGTGGGTAACCTCCTGCATAGATCTCTGCTATAAGTTAGCGGGCATGGAGCCTCCCAGAGGATAAGAGCTCATTCTACCGCCATACTGCTGCAGCAGTGGCTGCTTCCAGGGGCGTCCCTATCCAGGAAATCTGCAGGGCTGCTACCTGGAAGTCAGCAAACACCTTCATTACCCATTACCACATCGACCTTGAGTCACGCCGGGATGCTGGTTTTGGGGCCTCGGTTCTCAGTCTCTCTTTCCCAAGTAAGTATATGGGGTGTCGTCTTGCCTCCCTCCTCCCGGAGAACTGCTAGGAGTCTGCCAATGAGTGTGGATGAACAACATATCCATGTCCTAGAAATACAGGTTACTCACCTGTAACAGGAGTTCTAGGAATGGTATATGTTGTTCATCCACCGACCCACCCGACCTCCCTGGCTGGCGCACAACCTGAGCTTCCAGCGGGCCAGATCTGGCATCATGGGTGGGCGAGTTATACCACCGGGTGGGTGGGAGGAGCCAACTTGAAGACCTTCGGCAAGATTTACGGCAAGGATACTGCCAATGAGTGTGGATGAACAACATATATCATTCCTAGAACTCCTGTTACAGGTGAGTAACCTGTATTTTTTCCCATCATCCGTCAGGTATTAGTCGGTGTATGTATGTCCCCACCCCCGAGCACAAAAACAAATGCGACTCATGTGGCGCCCAACTCCCGCACAAGGATGGCCATTCCCTGTGCCTTTTTTGCCTAGGCCCTGACCGTCCGGTAGAGAAGTGTCAGCACTGCCTTAGTTTTAACGCGGAGAAGGTGGCAGCAGTCCCTGGAGGCCCATATTTTTAAAAAGAAAATGAGCGCCATGGAGAAAGAATTGAAAAAGCTTCAGCAGGCGTCAACTTCCCCTGAAGGCCATCACAAGAAAAAGGATAAAGAAAAGCACCGGGACAAAGGCTCTCACGCCCTCACGATTTCCTCAGGAGTCGCCGTACTAAAGGTAATGTCCCCCTCCCGGGGGACGCTCCTAGCGACCACCTTAGAGGCTTCTAAGGCAGTGTCGTCCCGCCCGTCTGGCTCATGCTCGGCCCCTTCAGGCACCTCCAGGCTTTGAGGCCTCCACTCCCAGTAAAGCCATGGTTTCATGGCCTACTGGTGCAGGCAGCTCCGATAAGCCGGACGTCGGCTCCTCCGACGCCCGCACGGAGAAGGTCGGTAAGTCGCCCGACCCTTTGGGGCAGCGCGCGGCCCCTATTCCGCCACACCAGGCCACCCCTCCATCGCAGCCTGCCTCCGGTGATGGGTCCGTTAAGTCGGACACCGGCCCCTCAAAGTCGGACACTGGCCCCTCCGGCGCCCACCCGGATCCCGCTGCTAAGCCGCACATCAGTTCGCCTGACGTCCACACAGCGGATGAGCCGACGCTGGACCCTTCCACATCTGTCATTCCCAGCTCCCCGCAGCCTTCGTTGCCCTCCAGGGACCCTGAGTCTCCTCAGCCCAACCCCGAGGATTTCTCCCCCCCCATCCCCGGGCGACACTGAGGTTCCTGTTACACCTCCATCAGACCGTCCACCTGCTGGTCTGACCGATCTGACGTTGGCTTCCTGGATGCTGGCTCTGACGCCAGCTCCTTGGCCGCCGGCTCTGATGTCAGTGTTGCTGCGCGGGCGACATCCCGCTCCTGGATGCTACCCGACTCCGGGCCTTAGCCCCTGGGCCTTCTGCTCCAGATCCGCCTGTAGGGCCTCTGGCGGGCCATCTGCTCCGGCAGCCCCCAGTTCCTGGGTACCCACCTCGTCGTATCCTACGCCCGTCATACCCGGGACCGCAATACCCACGGCGCCGACCTATCCGGCGCCCAGTACCCGCGCCAGGCCTCCTGCCGTCATGTTATGGATCTAGCGCCTTATGGGTATAGTCCATACCCATATCCCCCTCCTCCTCCTCCTTCACCTCCCCAACCGGCGGTGAATCTGCAGGAGACTGGCCTCCTGGTGGGCTGAGGCCAAGGCTCAGCTCACCAGAGAGGTGGAGAGTCGTCTTCCGACGACGGTGCCAGTGCCGGTTCCCGTACGTCCACGACGACAAACTCCCTCCGCACCTCCGGACACCAGGGCTAAACCCTCTGGGTCCAGAGAGGGGCAGGACACGCTTCCCCGAGGGCTTCTCAAGGGGTCCGTTCCTCCCCCTCATTGGGAGAGAGAGTCTACTTCTTCCTCATCGTCTTCTTCTTCAGACGCTTCCGGCGGTTGTTTCCAAGCAAGATGACGAGCCACGCTCTCCATCCAAGCCCAGGCCAAGGACTCCTCCAAAGTCTCCTCTGGAGGATCCTTCCTTCATGGAGTTGCTATGAAAGATCCAGAAAGTACATAAGTGGCAATCCTTGGAGCCAGACCCCCAGCGTAAAAAACTCGCTGAGCATCTGGATCTGCCCGTGACAGCTCCCACTTTGGTGCCACCCTGGATCGAGCCTCATGCCGACCTTATTACCACTATATGGAAACAGCCGTTGGAGTTAGCCCCACTTCCCAGGAAGTTGAACAGGCTATACCAAGCTCCCGAGGGTGTTGACTATGTAGACTCCCACCCTCGAGCTGACTCGGTTGTGATTAGCGCCACTCATGGCCGGTCAGCTCACCCCAAACACCTTAGCTCGTCTCCACCTGACAAGGAATCCCGCCTTCTGGACCAGTATGGCAAGAAGATTCTCGCTTCTTCCACTCTGGGTATTAGGGCCCTGAACTATGTCGGTCACATGGGGGATTACCAGAAGGCGATTCTCAGTGAGGTGGAATCTAAATTGGACTCCCTTCCGGACTCTCAGGTCAAGCAGGAAGTGGCTGACCTTGTCCGCTCTGCATGTTCGGCCAGTTGGCACATCCTTCATGTGACCTACGATGCAGTGGACACTGCTGGTAGGAGCTCAGCTTTCGCCGTAGGCCTACGGTGTCATGATGGCTCCGAAGGTCAGGGTTGGTCCCGGAAGTGCAGTCCGCCATCCAGGAAGTGCCCTTCCGGGGTTTGGTGCTGTTTGAGGGTATTGTCAAGGACATCATCACTGACCTGCAGGAGAAGGGGATGGCACTAAAGTTTGTGGACTCTGTGTATCATCCCCATCAATCGCAGTGCCGTCCCTTTCGCAGATGGACTCAGCCGAAAGCGCGACCACAGGGAAAGAGGGCCACTAAACGTCGGGCCCCCCCAGCTGCCAAGCCCCCCCCGCCCAGAAAAGCAGCGGGAGCTTCAACTGCTGCACTGCCACACACCACCTGACTCCTTCCCTCTCCCACAGCCTCCAGGCTTCCCAGAGGAACCGGTAGGAAGGAGGTTTTCCCTCCACCTTCTGGGCTGGGAGAGGATAACATCAGATTCATGGGTGCTCCAGCTAATCGCAGAAGGACACTCAATAGAGTTTCTACAGAAACCACCTCGTCACCCTCCCCCAAGGTCGTCGTACTCTCAGGAACATCTTCTCCTGGTCCAGGAAGAGATTTCAGCACTTTTGCTGAAAGAGGCGATAGAACCTGTCCCCCTTTCTCTGCAAGGAATGGGTTACTATTCCCACTTCTTCCTGGTCCCAAAGAAGACAGGAGATGTAAGACCTATTCTGGATCTCAGTTCCCTGAACCTGTTCATGGAGTACAAAAGGTTCAGGATGCTCTCACTGCAGAGCCTTCTGCCCCTCCTCCACTCGGGCCAGTGGCTGTGTGCTCTGGATATGCAGGACGCTTACCTGCACATATCTATCTGCCAGTCTCACCACAAATATCTCCATTTTGCTTTCCAGGGGGACCACTACCAGTTCAAGGCACTTCCGTTTGGCCTCTCCTCGGCTCCCTGAGTATTTACCAAATGCCTTGTGGTGGTGGCAGCCTACCTGCATCCCCGGGGGTACAGGTTTTCCCGTACCTGGACAATTCTCTCCTGGCAGCCTCATCCAGGGAGGAACTCCTGCACTGCCTCTCCCTCACCCAGCAGGTTTTTGCCTGTCTGGGTATTACCATCAACCATTCCAAGTCTCACTTGGTCCCATCCCAGAGGCTCCAGTTTATCGGGGCGATACTGGACACGACCCTGGGCAGGGCCTTCTTGCCACCGGACAGGGCGCCCACTCTCCAGACTCAGGTAAGCCTGTTGTCCAGCCACAGGTGGATCAGTGCAAGGTTGGTTCTTCGCCTCCTCGGGCTTATGGGGGCTGCTATCCCGACAGTCCCTCGCGCTCTGTTCCACTTGAGGGTCTCTCAGTGGACGCTTTGCTCCCAATGGGATCAGTTCGTGGACGACTTGGACCAGTTGGTCCTAGTATCCTCTCCCATGGTTCGAGACTTGCAGTGGTGGATGGTTCGAGAGAACCTTCTCTGGGGAGTTCCATTCTTCCTTCCTCCCTTCCCCCTCTCAGACTCTGACCACAGACGCCTCGGGCGAAGGTTGGGGAGCCCATCTCGGTCCTCATCGGACCCAGGGCTCTTGGACCAAGCTCGAACAAACACTTCACATCAATGTGCTCGAGCTTCGGGTTGTGCTTTATGCTCTCCAAGTGCTTCATCTGCATCTTCTTCCCAGCCACCTTGCCATCCAGTCAGACAATATGTGTGTGGTATGGTACATCAACAAACTTGGAGGGACTTGGTCCTACCCTCTTTGCAGGGAAGCGATGAGAGTTTGAGATTGGGCAGCACAACACGACTTTCACCTTATGGCGATTCATGTTCCAGGGGTCGAGAACACCTTAGCAGACAAAGTAAGTCACTCGTCTGCTCAAGCTCATGAGTGGGAACTGGATTGGGGGGTCCTAGACGATATCTTCCTGTGCTGGGGAATACCACAGGTCGACCTGTTCGCTTCCCCTCAAAACGCAAAGCTTCCCGACTTCTGCTCACTCGTTCAAGAGTGAAACATTTTCTGGAGAGGCGCTCTGTCTCTAGATTGGAAGGACAGATTCATCTATGCCTTTCCCCCAATTCCTCTGATCCCATGAGTCTTGCAGAAAGTCGGCTCAGAAGGACCATGAATGATTCTGATCGCTCCTTTCTGGCCCAGGCAAGTTTGGTTCTCTCTCTCTTCTGCAACAGTACTCAGAGGAACCACCTCTTCTCTTCGTCTGTCATGAATTCTGCTGACCATAGGATCAGGGGACCCTGGTCCATCCAGGACTCAAGTCCCTTCAGCTACATGCATGGCTCCTGCAGACATAGCTCAAGTCCACTTTGGAGTTTCTCCCCAGGTGGCGGAGATTCTGGTGGAGGCTAGGAAACCCTCCACTAGGTCTACCTATGCCATGAAGTGGAAAAGGTTCACAATCTGGGCCACTTCAAAAGACTTCGAGCCTTTCTCCTGCTCGGTTGGGCGGCTGCTGGAGTACCTGCGCCATCTCTTTGACCTGGGTCTTAGTCACTCCTCCCTGAAGGTTCACATGGCGGCCATTTCGGCCTATCATGTTCCCTTTGCAGACAGGACATTTGCTCAACTGGAAGTCTCTAAAACTTTCCTCAGAGGGGTTCTTCACTCGAGACCCCCCTATCCGAGTCCCCGCCCCTCCTTGGGATTTGAACTTTGTTCTTGAGAAACTTACTTTACCTCCTTTTGAACGGGCAGCTTCTGCAGACTTGAAGTACTTTTCATGGAAGACACTCTTCCTAGTGGCCATCGCCTCCGCTTGGAGGATTTCGAGCTCCAGGCCCTGAATGTAAAATCCCTTACTTGATTTTCACTAGGAACATGTAGCTCTCGCACCAATCCTAAGTTTCTCCCTAAGGTGGTAGCGGAATCTACATTGAACCAGTCCATAGAGTTACCTGCTTTCTTTACGCAGTACTCCAGTCAAGGGGAGTATCTACTTCATACTATGTATGTCCACCGGATTCTGAGATACTGCACTAACAGAACAAAAGATCTCAGAAAGACCGATCAACTGTTTGTCTCTTTTGCACCCAAAAGAGAAGGCAGTGCTGTTTCCAAGCAACGCCTGTCTAAATGGTTGGCTCATTGCATCACTTTCTATTACGACAAGTACAACAAGACTTTTCCTGGTCAAGTAAGAGGACACTCCACCAGAGGAGTCGCCTCAGCGGCATGTTTCAAGAATGTGTCAGCGGCAGACATCTGTGCTGCCGCCACTTGGACTTCTGTCCACACATTTACAAAACACTACAATTTGGATATTGCCTCTCGCCATAGAGCAGGCTTTGGGCTTGAAGACCTGCTTTCTTAAGGCCTTCACAGCTAGAGGATCTACTTGAGTAGCTTTTGTTCTCCCATATGCTTCTTCTTCTTCTTCCAGACTGGTTGGGACTCAGTCCTATATGTAATTACCGACTGTAAGAGCCCTCTCGAAGTAAGATAGTACAGTTACGTAAGAACTTACCGTAACAGTAGATCTTCGAGGAGGCTCTTGCAGTAGGTAATACCTTCCTCCCCCTCCATCCCCCTAAGCTTTTTCAGCTCCTTTTCCAGTGAGGGAAATATCCACTTCTCTCTCGTCCGGCCTCTTGTGGCCTGTGGCGGGAAAGAACTGGAAGGCAGGTGTGAGGGACTGCCCCTTTATACCGATGTCTCCTGACGCCGGTCACCTGACATGGGGGCGTCCCTCACCAGAGACTGCTAGCTAGAAATTTGTCTGTGAGGTCCTGCCGCCGACAGTCCAATATGTAATTATCTACTGCAAGAGCCCTCTCAAAGATCTACTGTTATGGTAAGTTCTTACGTAACTGTACTTTCACATTCAGATCACCAACTATAACGTGAAGTTAGCAATGGACTGTATCACCTGAGCTTGGTCTTGGGGGGCGTATGCTACAGTCAAAGTTAGAGGGGCTCTGGAGGGTCGAGAAGTTTAATGATAGGGCTTGGGCATCATGGTCTAGCGAGGGTGTTGGAAGTGTATGACATATTATGGAGTCACGGATGTGCACCGCACTTCCCCCACCACGCTTACCTACTCTATCGATTCTGTGGAGGGTGAAGCCTGGGAAGGCGACCATTGAGTCGGGTATTTTTGGGAGAGCCAGGTTTCAGTGAGGGCTAGGACATCCGGCTGATGTTGCAGCATCCAGCAGTGAAGGCACTCATTTTTTTGGGGTAGGCTGCAGATATTCATTGCAGCTACTCTAAGCCCATGGTCCGAGAAGCTTGGGCTGGGCGAGACGAAACATGGGTTGGGATGAACGTTCCCCAAGATGAGCAGGAGAAAGGCAATGACTCTGAGTAGGGTGAAGGATCACTGCCTGTGTGCCAGGGAGGACTGTCACCTGGTTATCATGTAGCTAGTGCAAGGGATGGCCAGAGTGACAAGTGAGGGATAGGATAGGAATGAGATCCAGCACGGTGATAGGTGTTGACATGTGACAGTGGGGAGATGCATGTGGGAGGAAGGGGGTGGATGGCAGACATTTGTAGTGTGGGTGGTATCCAAAATTGGCTGGAGGGCTGTGAAGTGTGTGGGAGGGGTCCTCGAGGGGTGGGCTGTGGGACCAAGAAGCAGGAAGAGTGTGATCGAAAGAGCCTGGGCCAGCCGCAAGCGGGGGGTGACTAAAGGGCAGCACCAATGAGGCAAAAGCCCAGCAGTGATATAAGAGAAGCATATTGACATTTAAATTGTGGCGGTCTCCATGGCTCAGTGGTAGGGTGATGGTCTGCAGTGTAGAAGGTACCGGGGTTTGAATCCTGGAGAGGGCACTGCTCGGAAACCCTTGTGATACCCTACGGCTGGAGGCACAGGGCTATCCTGTGGTGGGCAGAAATAGTCGAAAACAAGGGGTGCAGCTTTGGCTTGGGGGTGTTCAGCTGGCTACCTCAGATCGGGTGTGTAACCAAGGTGTTATTTTGACAACGGTCTGACCCTGAAATCGCAAGTGTCAGCCATTGTCAATACCACATTTTACCATCTGAGGAATATTGCCTGGGTGAAACACCTGGTTCCTCCTGATGATCTTCCAACATTTGTCCACACCTTCATGACCTCCCACCTTGACTACTGCAATGCCCTGTACCTAGGGCTACCGGGGGTTGATATCTGCCACTTACAGCTAGTGCAGAATCCAGCGACCAGGCTGGTGACTGGTACTTCTAGAACCCATCACATTACGCCTGTGCTTCACGGACTGCACTGGCTGCCAGTACAGTGGCAGATCACCTTCAAGGTCGGCTTGCTGACCTATAAAGCCCTACAGAAACGGGGACCCCACTACCTGCAAGATCTCCCATGTCCCTGCTGCCCCTCCTGCCCACTCTGATCAACCGACGAGGGATTGCTAGAGATTCCCAGGGTGCACCTGAAGACATATGGGTCCTGATCCTTTACGTTTGCAGCCCCTACCCTGTGGAATTCTCTACTTCATCAGGTAAGAGAGTGCCTGACCATCCGGAGTTTTAAATCAGCCCTCAAAACTTATTTGCTTAGTCTAGCATTTCCAGATGAGCTCAGTTGATGGGATATTTTATTATATAGTGCTGCTGTAAATTATAAATGTATGATTTTATGAATTCTGATTTTACTATGTATGTTATGTTTATTTGTGCATATGTACAGCGCCTTGATCTTTGGAAGGGTGCGCTTATAAATCAGTTGATTTGATTTAAATAGTCATTCATTTGTTCAGCTACAATTTATGAGTGAGGTTACTGATACGGTGCTGGGTTATGGCTGATACCAACATTGATCATAACGTGCCTACATAACTTGCTGGGTCTGAGGCGGATGTGAGACCTTGGGCTTGGCTGCAGGCTCCACAGGTGCCTGTAAATATTACATTTAAGGCATTACACCAGGGAGATGTCTGAGGGCTCTGCTCACTCCCCTCAGACTACAAGCAGTAAATAGCCTCTCCAGATTGATGCGCTGTGGTCCCCCCCCAAAGAAAACCCTAATTTAGAAAAGAGACGATACTGAGTTTTCAACAAATAGGCAGAAATGGGTTTAGAAATGAGACAATAATACATTTACGAATGGGAACACTTGGATTAAGAATAGAACAGCAGGGGAGATTAGAATTCCACTGTGCTGAGGAGAAGGCATCCAACTGGATATGTACATTGCGTTCATAAACACAGTGTTTTAGTTATTATGATTTACTGGAGAATACAGTTCTTGATTTGTCCATTTTCTTTTCCAGAGTTTAGAACACATATTGGCAGCCCACCCTGGAAGTCACAAAGTGTGTTACACTGTCCCCACCTGACCTCATAGTGCTTGCATTCAGCATCATAGTGTTCACCTTGACAGCAACCTAAGGTGTCACAAAAAGCAACTGTGAGGTTAGTTGGGGACAGTCAAATGATTATGGAATGTGTGGAATAAGTACTGCATTACCTGAGATGTTTAGTAAACCAATAAGAGCAGAAAGTTAAACAAAAACTAGAAAACATTGAAGTTGACCATAACTGTAAGATCTTTTCTTTGAGGATATTTCTTTCATTAGGCCACACCTTTTGAACTATACCTGCATCAGCACTAGGACCACACAGAAACTTTGCATGCCAGGGGCCACCCATGATGATGTCATGCGCCAGTGTCTACATAAACGTGGGTGGCCCCTCTTCTCCTCAGTTCTTTTCCCGCTGTCGATTAGACTAGTCAGACCCACTGTGAGATTTGCTAGGGATTCAACTCTCCTACCAGGTGACGCAGGAATGGGGCTTTGGAGAAATTCCTCCTTCAGGAGACCTTAGCAGCAGTGGAACAGCAGCTACAGGGCAAACCTGCATCACCTGCACCATCAACCAAATTGCAGTCATCAAAGTCACTGTAAAAATCCTCATTGGGGAGCTGCAAACGCAAACACTGGGACAAGGACAAGGTTTCTCCAGCGAGGTCCAGGTCACCTCTGCAGACTACAGGTATAACCCAAACCACAACGCCATCCACTCTGGCGGAGGTGCCAACCTCCTCCAACTATCAACCAGACACTAAGGTTGGGGCTTGGTGTAGGCATTACCGGGCGTATTCTGGCCAGTACATCACTGTCATTGATGGAGATTCAGTCTGTACCATCGACCAGTGCAGTCACAACTACACAAGCCAATGGGTATCTGCACTTCTGAGCCACAAAAACACACTCTCGCTAGTAGAAATATAAATATTTGGGAACTTTGTTTCCAAATTCAAAAGTGTGCTTGGGTGTTCACCGCTCACCGGTTTGCCCCAGCGCTTCGGGTCGTAACCCTTCATCAGGGGGCATCATGACCACTACTCAAAGTGGTATTGATGCACAGGCAGTGCTCCTATCGTTCTCTGACATGATACAGCATCTACTGTCAGGCCTACCTCCTACAGTGGGCTCATTGACAGGGACTAGCAAAACTACCCTGTCAACGTGCATCCATTCTCGTCGATGAGAGATACGACGAATGTGAATATAATCCTGGCCTCATGCTGTAGGAGGAGGAAGACTATGCTGAGAAAAGCCAGTATGTACATGGCATCAGCTCAACAGTCTCCTCCTGTAGTGAGGACTCTGTAGTGAATACACCCAGGTCACTTCCAGAGGATCCCTAGTTTTTTTTTTTTGTTTTGTTTTTTTGCAATTAGTCTTTATCTCTCCCCCTTGCCTGCCACCTCCGACTCTTCAGGGGGGACAAGTGGACATCCCACTGCCAGGATCCCTACTCAGTCAGACCCTCAAGCCCCGTGGAGCATGGTTTACCCCCCGGGAGGGGAAGAGGTGGGGGGCAAGCACCCCGATACTTACATTTCATCAGTCGAGGGCTGCTGGTCGGGTTCCAGCACATCATGGGCACTGCCTCAGTCTCCCCATCTTCCTGGCTGTGGCAGGCAGTTTTCACATTTTTCTCCCTCCCCGAGCGGGGCGTGGCTCCCTTATGTAAGGTGCTGATGCCGCCGTCCTGGCTGCTCATTGGCCACCCCTCTACTCCCAAGCTGGAGCTTGCATTTCCTCGAGCCTCCACTCGGGGTCGTGCAAGTGTCAGGCATCGGCAAAATCCCTCCCTGGAGATGGCGAGCTGTCGTTGGATGCTCAAGCCTGTCTCCCCGGCCCCACCCAACGATTGAACTGACCGCCCGAACCCGGGTCACCGGCGTGAGCGAGGTGTGGCGCCCCGCGCCAACCCTTAGCACCACCGGCCGGCCCCCGGACCCCTCATTTTTGGCCATGATGTGGTAAATACAAACTACCATGGGCTTTACCTTAGGAGAGCAGGATTCCATTAAAAAGAGCTTTCTGGAGTTTCTGAAGATGCCAGACTCTCCTTCTGTGATTGTTCCTCCTCTCTTTCCAGCATTGGAGAATGCTACTCATGCAGCCTGGTAGAGGCCAAACAAAATGTATTCTGTCCCATCTGAAAAGCCTTATTATGCTAACCAGCCTGAGATTGATTCAGTGGTAATCGCAGCAGCCCATGACAGATCCAGGATACCTAGACACCCGAGTTTCTTCCCTCCTGATAAGGAATCCAGGAGGGTTGGATGTAATGGGTAAATGTACCTATGCCTCTGAGTCTCAGGGCATGCGTAGTGCCAGTTTCCAGGCCCATATGATAAAATACCCTATGGCGGAAGGGTAAGGCTGCTGCACAGGCATTGCCTGAGGGTTCTGCTAAACATTAGTTAATTAAAACTCTAGCTGCTGGTGCTGTTGTGGGCAAATGTTGATCCGCACAGCATATGATAGTTCTGATGTCTCTGCCAGGGCTGCAGCTTCTGGCATCTGTCTCAGGCAGTACTCTTGGCTCAGGGTAGCTGATTTTGCCACTAATGCGTAGCAGACATTCTTAATATCCCACTCAGGGGGCAGAAACTGGTTGGCCATGATGTGGAAGAAGCTTTGAAAAATCTTCAGTCATCTGGCAAGACTCTGAGTCAGTGAAATCCCTGTATCATACCCATGGTAGGGGTAGGAGAAGAGGTAATTTTTGCCAGTCTGCTGTCAGAGAACACTGTCAGGCCTGCAGGCAGCAGGGCAGAGGCAGAGTTGCGGGGGCCTTGCTAATCCTCCTCCCAACCCCAGGTACCCATTCAAAAGCACCTAAAGGTGATGGAGTCCGTGGCTTTGCCCCCTTAGCACAGCATGACTCCTCATAGACCCCCCCCCCAACCACTGTTACCTCCAGGAGTTGTTGTAGATGGTCGATTGTCCCTCCATCTGGATCAGTGGAGGACAGTGACTACAGACGAATGGGTACTGGAGATTATAGAGAAGTATTATGCTCTGGAGCTTCTGGACAACTCTCCATATCATCCCCCATTGTGATAGCATACTCACCAGGGTACTTGTTCCTCTTGGGGGAGGAAGTACAGACCTTGCTTCAAAAACGGGCCATAGAACCTGTACCTCCCAGACAGAGGTACAAAGGCTTTTATTCCAGACATTTCCTCTTCTCAAAGTTGACAGAGGATCAGAAGCCTATTCTAAATCTCCATGGCCTAAACATCTTAGAATACCAGAAGTTTCAGATGATCTCTGCAGGGTCGCCTTCCCGTGCTGCAAACAGTATTGGATATTCTCCCTGGATATGAGAGATGCCTATCTCCATATAAAAATCAGGAAACCCTTACAGGAAGTATCTGAGGTTCCTGTTTCAGGGGGAACATTACCAGTTCAGAGTGTTGCGTTTGGCTTGTCTTCTGCTGCAGAAGTCTTTACCAAGTGCTTGACAGTAGTAGCAGCAATCCTTGGCAGGGAAGGACTGTAGGTCTTTCCTCACCTGGATTACTGGCTATTAAAAGCCCACTTCAGGGATCAATTACCTACAGACTTTAGCTCAACCCAGTAAGATGTTTGATGCTCTGGGGGTGACAGTCAACGTACCAAAGTCTGTACTGACACCCTGTCAACACCTGCAGTACATAGGGGCAGTTTTGGATGCAGCCCAGGGTTCTGCGTTTCTTCCACTGGATAGAGCAGATTGACTGACTGCAAAAGCACAGTTGGTACACGATAGCCCTTATGTCTCAGCATTGATGTTTCTACACCTTCTGGATCTTAAGGCAGCAGCCATTGTCACAGTGCCACTGGGCAGGCTGCACATGTGGGTCCCACAGTGGACTCTGAGAGTCCAGTGGGACAAGTTAACAAACGATCTAGAACAAATAGATCTTCCTGGACATAAGTCTCCACCACTCATTCACACTATTGGGATCTGTGCGGAGGCCTAGGTCCCATCGGAGCAAACTTTTTGCTGGAGGGTGGCGCCAGAGATGGCGCCCATGAGCTGGCCGCAATCCCTAGCTCGATGCGGTACGACTATCTCGGCATCGACCCTCCAACCGCCTCAGTTCCTTTTTCCCCCGCTGTCGAGTGCACTTCAGTGACGACGTCGCTCACCTGTCGGGAGTCAAACTTCAAACTAGCAGCATAGTTTTCAGTTTTTATTATTTTGTAGTATTGTCTTGATACAGTATTGCTTAAATTTATTCTTATTTTTAAAATAAATACAATAAAGAAGTCTCAGCCTACCTTGACGGAGTCGACCATGAGCAGGTCAGGTGACGGTAGGGAGACTTCGTATGAAAGCTGTTCAGTCAGTCGGGCTGGGTCCGGTCCGCCGCCTTCTCCGGAGGGAGGGTCTGACAACGGTCAGTCCAATGCCCGGGGGGATGGGCGGTCCCCCCGGAAGCATAAAAATAAACGGTCGCACTCTCAGCACCATTTGGCCTCGAGCTCTTCTTCGGCCCGCAGGTCTAAAAAGAGAAGGCATCACTCGAGGTCGCCCTCTGATATGTCTGCGCATAGATGCTCGGTTATCGGCGTTAGTTGCCAGTCTCCTCCTTCGGAGTCGCCAACCTCTGCTTCTGGTAGCCGACGGCTTCGACATCGGAGCCCTACCCTGCCCGCAGATAGGTCTTCAGATGAGCAGTTTCATCAGTGGGGCCGCTCTTATGGAACAATGGGCTCGGAGGTTGGTTTGGCTACCTGGCTCGGTCGCTCGTGGGCCTTCGGGCTCTCTGGGCGACCAGGTAGGGCGGTTGGACCTTCCTGGTCACGCAGCACCTTCTTCGGTGCCATCGACTCCGTGCCTAGGTGTCTCCCCCCCCTCACATGGCTATGGTGCAGGGGGCCACACCGATGCCCTTATCTCCTGCTCTTCTTCCTTCAAAACCTGTTTTTCAGAGTCTGGGAGTGTTTTCGGTGCCATCGGCGCCGTGCAGCTTCTCGGTGCCGTTTTTGGCGCCGCATGGCCTTGAGGCGTCGTTCTCGGTGCCGTGCGCATCCTCGGCGCCGACGGCTCTCGGGGACTCCTCTTTTCATTTGTTTCCTTCTTCCTTCTCCTCTTCTGAATTTCATTCCTTTCCTGTCCATATAGTCCCTCCTGGACTGTCAGGAGATGACGTTGAGTCTGACCCAGACCTTCGGTTGGGTGATAAAGTGGACGAAGCAGGATCTATTACTGCTACAGAGCCTGTGGTCGAGGACCTATCCTTTAAGTCTCTGTTGAAAAATCTGAGTTCCACACTTTCTCTCCAGACTACAGACATCGATCCTGGGAAATTGTTGAGACTCCAATATCTTCATGCCTCGGAGATCCCTATGGATTTGACTCCTCCAATTCAGCCTTCATTCGAGGCGATGTCTCAAATGGTATGGAATAATCCTGCTCTTACCCCTTCAGTGGCTAGATCCATTGATAGGAAATATTCAGCCCCCAAGGATCGTCCCATTTTGGCATCTCAAGCCTTTGCGGATCCTATTGTAGTCCTGGCAGAGAATGATAAGGTCGATCTTCCCTTGTCAATCTTCACCATTCATTACTTCCTGGGTGTAAGCGGGCGCTTCACGATCACGAAAGCTTTTTTTTTTTAAAGTTGCCTAACGGCCCGCCCTCGAGAGCGGCGTCATCGTCATCGGCAGCGGCGGCGTTCTAGCGACCGACTCCTCCTCCCAACTCAGTTCTGTTTCTCCCGCCGTCGAGGCAGCACCTGTTTCGGGCGTCCATTCTCCACTGCGTCAGCGACTCCTCTTTCCCACACACTCAACGCCCGATCGGTAAGGCCGTTCTTTTTCTTTTAAGCGGCGCCGGTGTGTTTCCTACTGTTTTTCTTGTTGATTTCGCGTTATGTCGGGTCCGGAGCTAGCGTGTTTGAAGACGGCGCCCCTATGCGTCGGTGTTACTGTGGCGGCATTTCTCCGTCTCGGACGCGCATGCGTTGTCTTCGTTGCCTGGGACCCAACCATGACATGGATTCGTGCGACGCCTGTTTCTCCATGGACCCCGTGTCCTCGAAGTCCATGCGCATTCAAGCTCGGCAAAGCCCGCCGACCTTCGAGGGGCGGCGTCGCTCAAGGGATTCTCAGGTAAGGTCTCTAGGCCCTTCCCGGGTCCCTCCGGGCTTCTCTGATCTGAGGAGGAGGGTCTCCCGTCTTTTCTTGCCGAGGAGGCCCCTTCTGCGGTGTCGGGGGCGTCGTAGTCCCTTCGGGCTGCGGGCGCCGACACCGCCTCGGCAATCACCTCTTCGGTGCAGGCTCCCCGTGGCGAGGCCCTCGTCTTTTGGGCCTAGCTGGGTGGACCCCTCGCCGCCGCCTTCCGGCGCCGTTTCGAATCCTGGCACCGTTCGCGGTGCCGGTGTCGAGCAGCGCCATTTCAACGCCGTTTTGAGTCGGCGCCGTTCGCGGCGCCGTGATCAAGCGGCGCCGTTAGCGCGCCGCTTTGGATCGGCGCGTTCGTGGCGCCCGGTGATCAGCGGCGCCGTTAGCGGATGCCGCTTTGGGCCTTGGCGCCGTTCGCGGCGTCGATGGACAAGGCGGCCGTCGGCGATACCGCCCTATCGCCTTCGGCAGCGCCTGGCGCCGTGGGCCTGGTCCTTCCTCCAGGTGGTGCCCGGCCTCGCCCGGAGCCACCGTTGAGTATGAGCTGGGCCTGGCTGCTACCGGCGTGAGGGGCGGCGGCGCTCCGCGGTACGCGGTTACGGCGGCCCGTAACCTCGAGGACCCCTGGGGTGGCCAGCATTGAGGTCCTGCTGGTCTCGTCCTCCTCGGAGGGCGATGATTCAGACGTGGACCCATCCTGGCACCCCCACTCTTCGGAGTCTGGGTCCCCGGTGGCTAGAGGTGCCAGGCGGCGCAGCGGGCCCCTCCCTCTGTCCCCCCTTTCGTCGCCTCCTGAGGGTTCCCCGGCTGGGGGTGGCCGGGAGCCCCTGGGGGCAGGCGCGGGGGTGACGCAGGGGGAGGCTCCCCTCTCTGGAGGCCCGGTGACAGCTACCTTACGGGGTGCTGTCACTCTCTCTAGGGACAGGGGCGCTGTGGTGGAGGAGGCCCTCTCTGAGTCCAGGTCGAGGCAGGGGTCTGCTGCTCGGTCTTCCTTAGCCACCTCCAGGTGGGGTGGCAGAGGCAGTGCAGAGCCACCCCTCCCTCAGGGTTCTAGGGGTGTCCTTGACGGCGTTTGTGTGGACTGCCCTTCTGGATCCATGCACGGTCCGGCGTCGTCACAGGGAGGTTCTCCCCAGGGCTCTTCAGGCTCCGCTTCCCCAGAGTTCCGTTCTGCGGCCTGGTCTGATTTCCGGGATCCCCTCTCCAGGGCTCCTTTCCCGGTTCCAGAGCCCTGCAAGCAGTTGCCTCCCGCGAGGTGCCCTCTCCCATCTCTCTGCCCACCACCCCACTCCCAGGCCATGTCAGCCCTCGGGTCCGTTATCCTGGGAGCAGTTCAGGGTTCTCTGGCCTTCCCCTCATACGTTAGGTACATGCATGAGCGGGTCTTCGGCTCTCCCCACCGCCAGCAGGAATCCTCTGGGCATTCCAGTTCCCATCATCCTCGTCTCCCTCCTCCGAGGAGAGGAACCCTCTCATCTGTCCTCCGATGCTGATTTCACAGAATATCAGCGTTTCCTCTCGAGGATGGTGAGGGATCTCCGGATTTCCCTACGTTCGAAAGAGACAATACCCGAGCAGGAGGCGTGAATTCCTTGGTGAGTTCAGTGCCCAGCATCTGGTGGTACCTTCCTGGCCTATCCCTTCAGGGCGTCTATCCGGTCATGGCAGTCCCCTGCCGCTTCTTCCCAGCCCGGACTGCCAGCGTGGGTATTGTGCCCCTCTGAGTCTCTAGGTTCTCTTCCCACCCGTCCTCAGGTTTGGTATACCTGGATACTCCTTCTGGGCGCCGTTGCCTGGCGCCCGACCATCCCCACAGTTCGGACTCGGATCTCCAGTTCGACCGTTGGGGGCGAAGAGTGTTCTCTTCTGCTCGATGCGAGTGCTTGTATTGCATCACATCAGGCTCACCAGCTGCCTACAACCCGGCATCTGTGGTCGATGATGTCCCAGCTGCTGGCATCTATGCCTGATACGCAGACAAACCAGACAAGCCGTTGCCCTCTCCGGCGGTGAGCCTGGAGCTGGCAAGACGCAAGCAAGGGCATCTTACGGCGTCAATGAGGTGGCTTCCAGGCTTCGCGGGGACAGCGATCTGCATCAGGCGGACGGCATGGCCGTCTTTCCAGGTTGTCACCCCTGGCCCGGCGTAGGGTGATTCGCTCCGCCTTCCGGGGACCCGTCTTTCTCTTCAGAGCTAGGAGACTTTTACAGGGGCTCCCTCCGTCTCCCTCGTCCTCGGGAGGCACCTCCGCTCTTCTCCTCTTAGGCTTTCTGAATAAGCCAGGGTCTTCTCCTTCTGTTTCTCTACCAGCAGAAGGCTGGGGTCTTGTTCCCTCAGGGTATGGCCTCTTCCCCCTCCAGGGGAAGAGGAGCTTGGTACTCACCCAGGAAGTAATGAATGGTGAAGATTGACAAGGGAAGATAGGAAAATTACGTACCTACCGTAATTCTTGATCTTCTCTTGTATCTTCACCATTCATTACTTACACCCGCCCACCATCCCCTCAGTGCCTCTTCCTGTGGCTTCTCCACCTCCCGTCTCCTTCCTCTCTCTGCATTTATATGAAATATAGGGAAAATTTCCTTAAATTTTCCAAAAAAAAAAAAAAAAAAAAAATATCTTTTTGAGGGGGGTCTAAAATCCAGAAAATTACTTACTCTAAGATTCATGGGCCATCTAAGTGGATTGCATTGGCGATCAGACTGCACAACTATCTCTTGCTATTCTTATGGCAAGATACCTCTGGGGTTTTGGCCTGGCTCAGGCTATTCAGTTTGATCCTGCAATCCCGTGTTCAGATAGTTGCCCTGAAATCTGTTTCCCCCTCTATTCTTATCTTGCAGAGCAGGAGCGAAATACGTCTGTTCCTTTCTCTTTAAAAAAAAAAAAATGCTGAGGAACTCTCCGACTGCTGTAGGCATCTTGGTATCTGGGTCATGCATCTACTAAAAAAAAAAAAAATGGAGAAATCAAACAAGAAAGCAAATGAGAAGGTAGGCTATCCCTCTCGCTGTTTTGCTAGTGGTTTCTCCCTTTAAGTGTCCTCCTGGACAATTTTACAGTAGAGCTCTGCTGACCATATCCAATTTAGCCAGCCTAAGCCTTGCCCGGCCTTAGCCAGTCAGTCTGAGTCCCATTTCTATCTTGAAACGCCTGAAAGGCTTACATTTTCTATTCTAAACCCCTGAGCAGCGCCTCATGCTGCTGGGGTTTTATTCTTCCACCTCGGCTGTCCTCCACTTAAAGGCCTCCGCGCCAGGAGCCGAGTGGGTGTCAAGAACAATGGCATGTTGAAGATGAGGACTATGCCCTCCTGAGTCTGTCTAGCGGGTTGGTGAACCTTCTCTTCAGCTCTATCTCCGAGGATTCTTGCTTCCCTTTAGTCGAGCCTTCAGCTACAAACTAACTATGCTCGTTGGGCCTTCTGGTCCCTTCAACATCCCTCTCTCTTCTCTTCTTCTTCTTCTTCTATTCTCATTTCCTTACTCATCTCTCCTCCTAGAGTCGCCCAGGTAAGGAGGCCCTGCACTCCCTAGGCTAGGGATGTTCTTATCTCCTCTGTCCTTCCTCCATCGGCTTATTCCTTTTTCAGTTCATTCTTCCTTGCTTTGCTATCCCTCGGCTATCTTGCCTCGCTATCTATATTTTCTGCTTTCACTTTTGCCTCGGCTCACAGAACTGAGTTGGAGGAGGGTGGTCGCTACTAACGGCCCGCGCATGACGCATGACGCCGCCTCTCGAGGGCGGGCCGTTAGCAACTTTAAAAAAAAAAAAAGCTCCCGTGACGGGTGCGCGCCTCCGGCTTACACCCAGTAAGTAATGAATGGTGAAGATACAAGAGAAGATCAAGAATTACGGTAGGTACGTAATTTTCCTTTCTTCCTCAAGCTACTACAGCTCGACCTATTAACAAAGAATCTTGTAAGATAGACACCTTAGGTAAGAGAGTCTTTGCTGCTTCTACTCTAAGTATGTGTATTGCCAGTTACCAAGGCTATTTTTCTCAGTATGAGTATATCCTATGGCGTTCTATTAAACAGATGGTTGAAGCCCTACCGGAGTCGGATTCAAAGCCAGAGCTTCTTCAAACCATTACCAGAGTGTTTGAATCTAATAACCAGCAGGTTAAAGCAGCCATGGATGCTTTTGACACTGCTTCCGTTCGGGCTGTTGGTATTTGCAGGCGTCATTCCTGGCTGCGCACTTCTGGCTTTACGAATGACCCTGCAGCAGCAGAGTGGCATTGCCCTTTGATGGTGCATATCTTTTGGTCCTCAGGTGGAGCAAACTCTAGAAACTACACAAAGACTAGGTCAGCCATTAGGTTGGCTTGGCCCCTCCTGCCCTGTCGAGGCATGCCCGTGCGGCAGTTTCACAATCGCCAGTCCTTTCGAGGCAGAGGAGTTTCCATAAAACCAACCTGCCCAACCTCAAAAGAAGGCGCAACAGAAGCGCAGGGCCAAAGCGCCCAGCGCCTTATGAATTGCCGGCCCAAGTTCCATCTCAGCTGCCCGAGGTGGACTTTTCCTCTCCAGTGGGAGGTCGTCTGATGCACTTCTACAACCAGTGGAAGTCCATAACCTCAGACAAATGGGTCTTTCGGATAATTCGCGAGGGGTATTCACTCAATCTTGTGGAGACCCCTCCGGATCGTCCACCCAAACGACAGCCCAGGCTGTCAACCCTTCAGTCAGACCTTCTCGCCGACGAGATTCAGGGCCTTCTGAACAACAGGGCAGTAGAAGTGGTGCCACTGCACCAACGAAACACGGGGTTCTACTCCCATTACTTTCTGGTTCCAAAGAAGTCCGGCGGAATGCGCCCCATTCTAGATCTCAGAAAGCTAAACAGATTTCTCCCAAGGAGAAATTCAAATGATTCTCTGAGAACCCTGTTACCTCTGCTCCATCAACATGACTGGTTAGCCTCCTAGATATGCAGGACTTACCAGCACATTCCTGTTCACCGAGGCATCACAAATTCCTGAGGTTTGTGGCTCTGGGACAGCACTATCAGTTCAGAGTCCTGCCCTTTCGGCTATCCTCGGCCTCTTGAGTTTTACAAAATGTTGTGCAGTTCTGTGCGCCCTCAGAAAGGTCGAATTCAGGTGTTTCCTTATCTGGACGATTGACTTCTAGCAAGCCCTTCCAGGCAAGGGACTCTGGACGCCATGGAGCGGCCTCGGCTTCCCTTACGTCCATGGGAGTTCTGCTGAACCTCAAGAAATCGCAACTGCAGCCCTCCCAGAAGCTTCTTTTATAGGGACTCTTCTGGACACCTCCTGTGTGAAGGCTTTTCTTCCAGAAGACAGGAGGAACGATATCCTTCAGATGGCCCGTCACATCAGGGAAAACAGCTGTCACAGCTCTCTCGATGCAACGGATGCTAGGCCTCATGGCATCCTCAGTGTTCACTGTACCCCTAGCACGTCTGCACATGAGAACCACCCAGTGGATGCTCAGTGGTCCCCAACCACTCACCCGCAGTCCTATCTCATCAAGGTGACAGAACCTTTAAGGAGGTCACTCACCTGGTGGTCTCAAGAGAGCAATCTCCTGGAGGGGTATCCCTTCTCCTCTGGACCATCAGATCTCCATTACCACGGACGCATCCCTAATGGGGTGGGGAGCTCACTGTCAGGCTCTCCACACTCAAGGTGCGTGGACTCAAGTCGAGTCCCAGCTCCACATAAACGTCCTAGAAATGAGAGCCGTCCTTTATGCAGTCCGAGCTTTGAAGGACATTCTGTGTCACAAGAACATTCTCCTTCAAACGGACAACAAAGCAGTGATGTATTACATCAACAAGCAGGGCATGGCTCACTCTTACCCCTTATGCAGAGAAGCAATGAGGGTATGGGAATGGTGCTTGGAGCACGAGTCTCTAATTCAAGCAGTGTACCTGCCAGGTGTTCAGAACAAACTGGCAGACCGTCTCAGCAGAACAGAGACAGACCTTCACGAGTGGTCTCTCGACTCAACCATAGTTCAGTCGCTATTCGTGAGTGGGGAACTCCAGACCTGGACCTTTTTGCATCCCCACTCAACGCAAAACTGCCTCTCTTCTGCTCCAGAAATCCAGGGCCTGGCATTTTCTGTCAGGATGCATTCAGGCTGCGGTGCACAAAACGCTTTCTTTATGCCTTTCTGCCTCTTCCTCTAATTCAGAGGGTACTCCTCAAGTTCGAATCCCAGGGAGACAAGATGATTCTCATTGCTCCCTTTTGGCCTCGGCAGCTGTGGTTTCCACTACTCAACAATATGTTAGCAGTTCCTCAGAGACCACTTCCCCTGCAGATGAACCTTTTGACTCAGGGACTGGTGGTCCATCCCAACCTGAGATCACTTCGCCTTCATGCTTGGCTCCTGAAGAGGTCGAAGTAAACTGGTTCAGTGTCTCTCGAAGAGTTTCAGATATTCTTCCGGCTGCACGGGAGCCAGCCACTCAGAAAACTTACACAGCCAAGTGGAAGCGTTTTTCGCTCTGGTGTGCAAAGTCCTCTTTGAATCCCTTTTCCTGTCCACCAGATAAGGTCTTGGAGTACCTTTTGGACCTCTCAAATTCGGGTCTGCAGTACTCTACAGTCAAAGTTCATCTTAGTGCCATTTCAGCGTATCATGAACCCATTATTTCCTTAACTCTGGCTCAGTTACCTATGGTTAAGAGATTTCTTAAGGGATTCTGCATACCAGACCTCCTACAAGACGTCCAGTCGCAGCCTGGGACATTAATCTTGTGCTAGACATGCTCACTCGGAAAACTTTTGAACCTCTGGCTACCTGTGAGCTAAAATTTCTCACCTGGAAGACTGCCTTCCTAGTAGCCATTACCTCAACCATGGGGTCTCTGAGATCGTGCCCTGGTCACAGACCCTCCGTATACTGTGTTCCATAAGGACAAAGTAGTTCTTAGTACTCATCCTAAATTTCTTCCTAAGGTTGTGTCAGAATTTCATCTAAACCAGCCTTTGGTCCTTCCCTCTTATTTTCGGACTTCCAAAATGAAGGGAGACGTTCTCTTCATTCTTTGGATGTTAAGAGGGCCTTGCGTTTCTATCTAGATAGAACCAAGGATTTATAAAGCTCAGCAACTGTTCGTTTCCTTCAGTGAGACCGGCTGGGTCAACCTGTAAGCTATCAGATGTATCTCATCATGGCTGGTGGCGTGCCTTCGTCACTGCTATTCCATAGGCGCAGGATTAAGTTGGAGGTAGAGTTTATGCTCACTCTACCAGAGCGGTCACGGCATCCCTAGCGGAAATCCGCAACGTGCCCATTGCAGACATCTGCAATCGGCCACCTGGAGCTCAGTGCATACTTTCGTTAAACATTATGCACTAGATGTCCATGCCAGACGACATTCTTCCTTTGGCAGAGCCATCCTCAATGGACTTCTGTCCTAGAAACGTGAGTTCTTGGTCTCTCCTGCCACCCTCTCGAGGGATTATCAGCTCGGTACTCTCCGAATAGTGTGAATGAGTGGTGGAGACTTATGTCCAGGAAGATATGAAAATTAAGTACCTACCGTAATTCTTGATCTTCTTGGACGAGTCTCCACCACTCATTCCCACGCCCATCCTCCATCCCCCGAGCTCACCTTTCTTGTGGGTCTTCACTCCCTCAGATCTTTAGGCCGTGAAGACTTCTTTGTTGACCCTTCTTACACAGGTTGCCCAGACTATCTTATGTCCGGTTTTTAGGTTAGGCTACCCTTCTAGGTTAGTTACGCTGCACCTCCTTGGTAAAAAGGTACTGAGGCGGTTGGAGGTCGGCCGCTGAGATAGTCGTTACCACCTGCGAGCTAGAGGCTTATGGCACGTTCTCTCGTGGCGCCATCTCTGGCGCCGACCCTCCAACAAAAAGTTTGCTCGATGGCTCCTAGTGCCTCCGCGCAGATCCCAATAGTGTGAATGAGTGGTGGAGACTCGTTCAAGAAGATCAAGAATTACGGTGAGTCGTAATTTTTATATCTTATCTGGGTCAGTTTTCACAATTTATCACTGCTGGGTACTCGGCTGGAGGTCAGGACCCTGTGGGAGTTTTTTTTTGTTTTTTTTTAGGTAGGTGAAGCCGATGCACCATCTGCGCCGCCTTCAAGGTCGACGCATTGCGTGGCACTCGCAGGTTGGCCATTAGGCTGCTTCGACTCCGCCTGCCTGCCAGTTC
The DNA here is from genome assembly GCA_016271365.2 of Neoceratodus forsteri. Taxonomy (NCBI): domain Eukaryota; kingdom Metazoa; phylum Chordata; order Ceratodontiformes; family Ceratodontidae; genus Neoceratodus; species Neoceratodus forsteri. The sequence continues at coordinate 114,611,796 of JADMNL010000022.1, forward strand.
TTCATCTCCCACCATAGAGGTCACCTCGCGGGACACTGTGAAGAAAATCCTGAGGCGTGCTCCGCAGTTTCTTGACCGTAATTCATTCCTTTGGTGCCGAAGTCCGTCAGTTCCTCCTGCTGGTTCTGTTTTTGCCATACTCGACGTCGCCTGGTAAGATCTTTCCATTTTTCTATATTTCTGCGACGTCGAGTCTGTTTTTGGTGTTTTTTTTCCTCCCAAGGTCATGTCTCGGTCGGAGGGCAAGAAAACTTCCAGGACGGGTCAGCCCCCTATGTGACAGTGCCCATGTGGCCAAAAATATTCTGTCACCGACCAGCACGACCGTTCTCTTTCGTGTCTTGGCCCGCTTCACGACATGGATTCTTACGACACCTGTTTCTCCATGGACCACCGGGTCATCGAGCAAAGCGCGTGGAAAGTGGGGCGAGCTCCGCCGACTTTCGGAGGTCGGGCACGTACTCATCGGGCCAAGCCATGCTCTTGCGGCCTTTCCTCCGGGTCCCCTCCCGGTTCTACGGACGAGGAGGAGGGAGCTCAGCTACTAGTAGCCTAGCCATTGCCGAGCTCCTACCCGCGGCGCAGGAGGCCCGCCCGCTCCTTTGGGGGTGGGGCGGAGGCACTGCCGCGGCAGTGCCGCTTTGGGGGTGAAGGCTCCCGGTGTCGGACCCACGGTTCACAAGGCCCGGGTCGGCACCATCCTGGATGCCATCGGTCAGCGCCGTTCCGGCACCGTGGGCCCTGACAGAGCCGTCATCGGCGCCAACTTGTCACGTGGCGCCATGGCTGCTGTCAGAGCCGTTCGTGGTGCCGATACTGCTAGCGGCACCGTGGGAGCTGCTACAGTGCAGTCTTTGTCTATGTCGCGCCGAGGTTGAGCACAGTGCCATGTCCTTGGGACTCAGCACCGTGGGGCCATCGGATGACGCCGGCGGGGTTGTCGTCGGCGCTGTCTTCGTCCTCGGCACCGCTTGCGGTGCCGTGGCTGGTCCTGACTCTGGAGCTCCAGTTCGGGCTGGAGCCGTGCCCCCTGTGGATTCCGCTCGCAGTGCTGTAGGGGGCACTGGCACCGGCTCGGGCATGGCTCTGGTCTCTGGCACTCCCTTTGGCAAAGATGGCAGTGGGCGCCCCACGGTCTGGCACAGGGCCGAGGCCTCTACCTCCTTGGAGGCGGAGTGGGCTCTGAGTCAGACGGACAGTCTGACTCTTTGGGGTTGGCTCTTGGAGTGAGCAGCCTAGTAGTTTCCTCGACAAGCCAGAGTCAGCCCCCTTCTGAGGTGGGGTCGGTGGCTACCGAGACTGGGGTTAGGGGTGCTGACCAGCCGGCAGTGGTGCAGGCCACCATTGCTCTGTAGCCCAGTCTTGGTGGGTTCACTGACTCCTCAGCAGTGGTACCCCCACCTGTGGTGTGCCAAGATTGCCCAACTTTGGGGCCGATCAGAGCACCTATGGGAGGGGAAGGTGCTGTGCCCTGGATAGCTCCTTCGAGTGCTGCCCAGAGCTGTCAGCTACCTAGGCTGGCCCTCTCGAGGAGGAGGGCTCTTCGGGACTCCGAGGGGTCGAGGGGTGTGGGGTGGGCACGGTGGCCTTTTTCGGGGGTCCACCTGGGCTCTGGGAGAAGCCATAGTGCGGATCTCTGCTCTTCCAACTTGGTCTCTTTGAGAGAGCCCCATTCTTTTGAGGTAGGGGACCATCTTTCTGGACCTATACTGCCCCAGTCACCTCACGGGGTGGGGATTCTTCCAGGCGCAGCCAAGGCAGTACCGAAATGGTTGTTCAGCTGTCGGCTATGGGGTTTTCTGGGGCACCTTCTTCCGTGGCTGCTCCCGTCCGCTCCTTAGCCCAGGCGGAGGTCAGCCGACATCTCTTCTCGGCTCTGTCCCCATTCCTCTGCCACATTCTCCTGCGCTCCCAGGCATCCTTCGTCCTAGCGGGCCTCTCTCCTGGGAGCAGTTCAGAGCGGTGGCTGCTCAGTTCCCAGCTTACGTTAGGGCGATGGACAGTCAGGTTTTTCAACCTTCCCCCGAGCAGCCGCCCTCTGAACAGCCGGTGCCCTCCAGCTCCTCATCCCCCTCTTCTGGGGGAGAGAAAACTTCTGTCCACATCTCTCCAGCTGCCAATCTCGCTGAGTATCAGCGCTTCCTCGTGAGGATGTTGGAGGACTTGCACTTCACACCTGCCACTATTAGCAATCCTGAGCACTCGACGCATGCCTTTCTTTTTTTTTTTTTATACTTTTTCTTTATCCTCCTTCCTACCTCCGGAGCCCCCTCCTTCCGTCCGCTCATGTCTCCCTTGCCTACCTTTAGGGATCTGCCCTAGAGTGCCCATCCTCCTCTCCTTGCACAGTGGGGTCTGTCCTGTAGGTGGTCCAGGTGGACTTAGGCGTGCCATCTAGAGGCTGCCAGAGGATTTCCATTTTCTCCCTTCGTCCCTACCCTCTGGGGCGTCGCAGCGCATAGGGCGTACATCCCGGTGATGGCGTGCTAGCACAAACCTCATCTTGTCCGGCGGCGTCCCCCTCCCTGACTCCGTTGGATGGAGCCGCTTCCATCCCCTCTATTGTCAGTGCTTCCACCGGCTACGAGGGTGATGTAGAACGCGGAAGCGTTCTTGGTTCCCACCCCTGAGGGAGGAGAGCATCCATTGGGACGCTCGATCCTCCCTCCCCCTGCTGACCCCCGGCCACCCGAGTCTGAACCCGGGTCACCGGTGCAGCGTGAGGTGTGAAGGCTAGCGCAGCCCTCAGCGCCACCGGCTGGCCTGACGCATGCCTTTCTAAGTGATTTTGGTGAGACCACCCTTGTGGTGCCGCTTGCCTGCTCCCTTCGGGAGGCGTCGTTGCGTTCCTGGCAGAGGCCCTTCTCTGGAGTTCCTTCCCTAGGGATCTCAGCCAGCGGTAATGCGCACCCCAGAGTCTCCAGGTTCCATGCCTCATCCGCAGTCCGGATGGCGCGGTTGGATACTGCTGATGGGCTTGGCGCCCTTCACCGTGACCGGCCCCTGATCAAGACTCCTCGGTTTTGACTTCTGGGGTAGGAGGACTTTCACCTGCAGTTATTGCTTTCCATTTCTGCACATCAGGCCCACTATGCAGCCTATGACGGGTTCTTGTGGTCCAGGCTAGGTCAGCTCCTGGCCTCATTGCTGTCTGAACAAACCAGACAAGCCATTGCACTCTCTGCGGCGTAGCCTGAGCTAGCAAGGCACCAAGCAAGGGCATCCTATGATGCCAACGAGGTAGCTACCAGGGTCATAGGACAGCAATCAGCACTAGGCAGACGGCATGGCTGCATCTTTCCCGGTTGTCACCCTTGGCCCGGCGTAGGGTGATTAACTCTGCTCACCAGAGAACCTATCTCTTCTCCCGTGGGCGAGACAGCTTGTTGGGGCAACTTCCTTCCCCTCTGGGGACCCCATCCACTCTCCCCAATCTCGATCCTCCAGGACCTGAAGGTTCTCCCTCTTAGTGTTCACCCACTGAGAGCTAAGGGCTGGTCCCTCAGAGTGTAAAGAAAACCTCTTCGGGGGCTCGGCATCACTTGAAGCAGTGATGAATGGTGAAGATTGACACAGATAAGATATGAAAATTATGTACCTCACTGTAATTATGATCTTTCTCTGTATCTTCACCATTCATCAATCCTACCTCCATCCCCTGGGGCCTCATTCTCTGGGTCCCCCTCCCTCTCTGTGCCCATCCCTTCCCCTCTGCTTTCTTTTCAGGAGTGGGGTAAAATGGGCACACAGGGGGATAATGTTCCGGGGAGAGTGGACAGCAGGGGGGGCACTCCTTCTCCAGTGCTTTGGCTCCACCCCTGTGGAGTGGGAGTTGACAGTTGCCCTCCTTTCTCTCCTCCTCCCTGTTTCCGTCCAACTTATTTCTCCTTGTTTATTACAAAAAAAAAAAAAATTTCCCTTTTTTCACCAATAATCTTTCCTTGAGAGGGTGTTAATTCTCTGTACCCTGTCCTTCTTCCAGAATAGCCGACTCTGCTTATCTGGAGTGTTTGCCAGCCATTCTGTGCCTTGACTTCTGGTCGAAAGCCTTTGGCTACTCCTTGCAGTTCCTATGAAATCTGGAGACAGACCAGCGTCTGGGATGTTTAACTCCCCCCTTGCCACTTAAAGTCTTTACCCATCCTACCTCCCTCTTCCATTTCCAGAGATTGGGACCCCTCCCAATCCCTTTAGTTTCCGACTTTTTCTCCCTTTCTGTCCCCTCAGTCGTTATTTCTCCTTTTGGTTTATATATCTTTTCCTTTTTCTGTCCCTTGGACTTCCTTGTCCCACTCTCCACTCCCTTCCTCTTACCTCTCCGGCGACTCAGAACTGGCAGGCAGGCGGAGTCGATGCAGCCTAACGGCCAACCCACGAGTGCCACGCAGTGCATCGGCCTCGAGGGCGGTGCCAATGGTGCGTCGGCTCCACCTACCTAAAAAAAAAAAAAAAAAAAAACTCCCGCGGGGTCGTGACCTCCGGCCGAGTACCCAGCAGTGATCAATGGTGAAGATACACAGCAAGATCATAATTACGGTAGGTACGTAATTTTAATTTCTAGTAACATCTCCTTGTGCAAAGCACTACAGTGGTGGATGGTACACAGCAGCCTGTTGAAGGGCATCTCGTTCTTGATTCCTACCCCCACATCAGATCCTCACTGTTGATGCCTCGGGATCCAGGTGGGGAGCCCACTTGGGGTTCTTCCAAGGCACATGGAATTAGGTGGAGCGTGCTCTGCATATAAATGTCCTGGAAATTAAAGTACTCGTATATGGGCTTCAGGCATTTCAGGACCACTTGTCCCCAGGTCCTCTGTTAATACAGATGAACAGTGTCAGTGTGATGCATTACATCAACAAACAAGGGGGACTCATACTTACCCCCTGTACAGGGAATTAAAGAGTGTTGATATTGGGCTCTGGAACACAGTTCAGAACTATCGGCAGTACATGTTCCAGGTGACCAAAATGTCTTGGCAGACAAGCTAAGCAGGTTACAGTCCAGGGTGCATAAGTAGGAACTGCTGACCTTGGTGGTAGATGACCTGTTTGCAAGATGGGGTTGTCCAGAGTTGGAGCCTTTTGCATCCCCACACAATGCAAAACTGCCACGTTTTTACTCTCGCCCTCCAGGGCGTGGAGTTTCCTGGTGAGATGCGTTGTCTCTGTCCTGAAAAGGGAGGTTTCTGTATGCCTTACCTCCATTCCATTAATTCAGAGAGTACTACTCAAGCTGAAGATGGAGGGGGGCAACTAATACTCATTGCTCTCCTATGGCCTCCGCAGGTATGGTATCCTGTGCTGCAGCAGCTGGTAGTGGAACCCCCAGTACCTCTGCCCCTGTGCAGAGGCCTACTTTTGCAGGAATAGAGAACCCTATTCCATCTGGACCTGAAGTCCCTACATCTGCATGCACAGCTCTTGAAGATATAGCCAGAGCTCGCTTTGGTGTATCACAGAAAGTGACTGATGTTCTGGTGTCTGCCAGAAAACTGTCCACCTGACACACCTGTACTATGAAATAGATGTGGTGTGCTTTATGGGCTGCTTCACATAACCTGGATCCATTTACCTGCCCGGTCAGTCAGGTTCTAGGATAGTTGCTGTCCTTATCGGATCCCAGTCTGCAGTATTCCTCCATCAAAGTGCACCTGGCTGCTGTATCAGTTTTCCATGTGCCTGTGTATGGCTGTACATTTGCTGAACTAGAGGTAGCCTGTATGTTTACGAGAGGCATTTTACACATAAAGCCTCCCATTTGAAATCCAGTCCTGGTTTGGGATCTAAATTTTATTTTGGAAAAGCTGACTTTGGCTCCTCTTAAGCCAGCCGTGAGTTGTAGCTTACACTTTCTGTTTTGGAAAGCATTATTTCTAGGATCGTGGATATGTTGTTCATCCACACTAATTGGCATGTCCATTCCCCTTCAGGATTTGCCGGAAGGTCTTTAAGCTGGCTTCTTCCACCCACCCGGGTGGTATAACCCTCTGCTCTGTCCCATGATGCCAGATCTTCCTCTCCACTGGAAGATATAGGTTCCATCCTTCTTTCTCCTGCATGTAGTAGGCCCTGGCACTCCAAAACTCAGCTATACTGATTAAGATTCGTAGAATCTCTCTGAATTCTTTTGTTCTATTGACGGCGATGGAGGACAGGTCCTCACCTGGGTTCCACCAGTGTCCCTGCGGGCAGAAATGTTTAGGACTGACCTGCATGCTACGTGTGTGTACTGCCTGGGTCTCAGCAACCTGTGTCTCTCTTTTCATCCAAGTATTTTGGATTATCGCCTCACACGTCTCCAGCTCGGATGTCTGGAAACACGGCATCCACTGGTCAAATCGAAGGATGCCTGCCGTGTGATCTCCATGGCTGTGGGCTCCACAGAACAGTTGGAACAGATGAGGGCCCTTGAAGAGGAGGCGGCCCGTGCCACTGAGATCTCGTCTTCGCTGTAAGTTTTCGTTCGTCTGAATCTAGGCTCCTGTTTCTCTGGTTCCTTCAAGGAGCTGGTCCAATCCCTTCCCACTCGTGGGGAAGGCCCTGGCTCACATATCTCCAGATCCCATAAAAAGGAATTGAAGGAACCGAGAAAAATCATCTTGTCGTTACGCTTGGGACAGAGAGAGATCTCGGTCCCAGAAGTCTCCTTTTTTGACTTTGGTCGAAGTTGTGGCCTCAGCCACCGACCTCATGGTGCCCCCATCAGGTCAGCTGGCCCAAACGCTGGACAACAATCCGGTTGAGATTATCCTCAACTATATTGACCCGTCATTGACCAAGGAGGCTGACAACTTTTTATTTAGGACCTCGCTGATGAGGCAACCCAGCCAGCTGGGAAGCCCTGGGCGGTGGTCGTCCCTGACCTGGAGGAACTGGGGTTCTCCCCACCTTCTCCCGAGCATCCCCGTCAGTCCCTCTGAGGGGCAACGTCCAGGTCTGGGACATCCTCAACTGAAAGGCCGAGAAAGTCGCATAAGCAGCACTCTTAAGAAGTGGTGCCACCGCCATTCATCCTTTACCTCCTCGGATGAGTGGAGGCTCTGACATAAGTTGTGTTGCCACTATGAGGACATGCTGTGGCAGAGGTTGTTCTGGCTGGGCCGAAGGTGATCCCTTCCATCCCAGCCATTACCTGGTTGTCACCATCCAGGCCGAAGTCGACCACTCTGGAGTCGGTCGTCATTCCCCCTCCACTCGTGGAGCTGGCAGCGTCACCAACAACTCAGCCAAAGCTGGTATCTCAACCTATCCCGGTGGAACTGCTGCCAAAACAGCCTTCCTCATGGCTCCCTCCAAGGAGTTTCGGCCTGCCTCAGGCCTCCTGCACAAGCTGTTCATCACTCTGACTCCCAGCTGCCCACGGCGGGTTTGCAATGACTCTGGTGGTAGACCGCTGTACCCGGACTCCTTGAAGTTGGCATCTCTTTCTTGGGACGACAGTGCCATAAGTCTATCTGCCGAGGAAGGGCCCGCCTCCTTTATGGGCATCCTCCCCCTCATCTCCAAATCCACGGGGATGAAGCTGGAACCCATTGAGAAATGGGTAGAATACCCCCTAACTGACATCCTCAGAAGAGAGGATTCCCCAACCGAAGCCTTCCCAGTGGCTGAAGCCATTGTTGGCCCAGCCCTGGAGCTTTGGCAGCACCCAGCCTCCTGTCCTGCACCATCTGCCAGGATGGCACCCAAATAAGTTGTACCTACTGGCTCCCTTTCGGGATTTTCACAGCATCCCTTGGCTGAGGGAGTGGTTACCAAGTCTGTTTTCAGACAAGTTGAAACTCAGGAGACTCTGATAGACCACTGGACAAAGAATCCAAGAAGCTGGATCACTCCGCCCGAAAGGTCTATGCTGCCTTGTCGCTGGGTCTCTGTCAGGCGACCTTGGTTGTAATCATGGCACACTTCTCTCACACCCTGCTGGGCTCCTTAGATGAGGTGCTTCCTCACCTTCCCGTGGAACTTCAGACTACGGTCAAGCAGGTCGGGGACCAGGGCCGGGCTGTTGCCAGACAACAGCTCCAAATGGCCTTGGACATTGGGAATTCCTGTGCCCATTTCGTTGCAGCCATGGTTGCCATGCGGTTGCGGGTCTAGAATTTTACGGCCAACACCCAGCACAAGTTGCCAGATGTCCCATTCCTGAGCACGACTTATTCAGTCCAGGAGTGGACGGTCACCTTGAGCGTATCGAGAAGTCCAGTACCACATTGGACTCCACTACGTCTGCCCAAAAAGAATCCTAGGGTTCCAAGAAGCAGAAGAAGAAGCCATTTCAGTCTTCTGCCCCTGCCGCTAAGCAGCCCCAGTTTCAGTCTGGGCAATAACAGTAATTGGAAGTGGTCGATCTGGGACTGCCACTAGAGTTCGAGCAGTAACCATCAAGCTGAGCCTGCACCCCATGGAGGAAAGGGTGTCAGTCCACACCCGGTCAACTCTGAGAGAAGACATAGCCCAACTCCTCCTCAAGGAGGTAGTGGCCTGAGTGACAGATCCCGCAGCTGACCCAGGGCTCGTTTCCAGGTACTTCCTGGTCCCGAAACAGTCGGGGGCTGGCAGACCATTAAGGATCTCCATGTCCTGATCCGTCCGTCACACCAAAGGTTACTCCACTTCTGAGCAGAGGGAACCCTCTATGAGTTCCAAGTCATGCCGTTCGGCCTGTCATCGGTCCCCCAGGTCTTCACCAAATGCATCGCAGGGGTAGCTGCCCATCTTCGGTGTCGAGGGGCCAAGGTGTACCCTTACCTCGATGATTGGCTCATAGTGGGTCCCTCCAGATTGGAGGTGGAGAGATACAGTGACGTGGCTCTCAAGACCTGTCTTGAACTTGGCCCCCTAATCAGTGAAGCCAAGTCAGAACCCATGCCCTGGCAGGTGATCTACTTCATCGAGGCAGAGCTCGACTCTTGCCGAGCCAGAGCGCGGCTCCCGGCGGACAGGGCAGAGATTCTCTCCTCCTTTGCTCAGTCATTTCTGGTTGGGCAGTTGTGCCCTGCCCAGGACATCCTGCGTCTTCTGGGTTACATAGAGGCCTGCACCACTGTGGTCTGTTTGGTCCGGTGGCGAATGCGTCCCATTCAATGGAGCTTGGCCAGCCAGTGGTCCCAGTGTCTAGGTCATTTCAACCAGCTGGTCATGGTAACCCAGAGGTTTTGGGACCCCCCCATTGGTGAACCGTCCTGGAACATCTGTAGGGAGGGATCCCGTTTGTCTGCCCCAAGTCAACGATCGTCCTCACGACCAATGCCGCTCTCATGGGCTAGGGAGCCCACATGGTCCATGGGCTGTGGAACCCCAAGGAGTTCTGTTGCCACATCAGCCTGCTGGAGCTGTGAGCAGTCCAGCTGGTGCTGACTGCATTAGCTCCGTTTCTGTGGGGTCAAGTGGTCCAGGTCCAGACGGACAATACCACAACCATGCACTATCTCAACAAACAGGGCGGCACAAACTCTGCATCTGGACCCTCGTGAGCCGACTGGAGGCAGATCTCCTAGCCACCGTGTGGCAGGAGCCTCGAACCAACTGGCAGATGCCCTCAGCTGTGTAGGTGAGGCGTCCCACGAGTGGTCTCTTCACCCAGAGAAAAAAATGACCACAGTAATGTTGTTTCTTCTAAAGGAGTCCTAATGTATTCTGACATATGCAGTAAGACCTTCTTGTTGTACTGCCCTGGAGAGGAAAGAGTTAAAGCCTACATTCTAAGTAGGCATGTACTCGGTTTCAAATCACTGTCCCCGGTACACTGTATTCAACCGTCAGATTCTTATGAGCAACCCAAGAAAGCTAATAATAAATTGGAAAACAATTGAAAATGCGTATAGCATTTACATAGAAACTTTTCCTAAAACCCTACCAACCCCAGTGTGGGCCAAAGTCTCAAGTCACAGATGCCACTAGAGAAAAAACAACTTCCAAGTAAAACAACCACGGCTGTGTATATGCTGGAGTGCAGGGAACCCAGGTTCTGGCAGGGGAGGCAGGGTGGGAGGTCAGAATACATTAGGGCTCCTTTAGAAGAAACAACATTACTGTGCTAGGTAATTTTTTTAATCTACAAGAAGTCCTAATGTATTCTGACATATGCAGACTACCAAGCAGTTCTCTTGGAGGAAGGCACAGAACCTACTTAGGAAAGAGGCTGTGCAATACTGCTGTTCCAAACTTGGCATCACGGCTTGCCTGCACACCCTGGCTGTAATGCTTGGTAAATGTGTGTACAGTTTTCCAGGTAGCTGCTTTACAAATTTCTGACAAAGGAGTATCTCTTGCAGCTTCTATAGTGGCAGTTGTGCCCCTGGTAGAATGAGCCGTGAGGCCCACAGGAGGGTCCCTCCCTAATTTCTGATAAAACTGGATGCATGACACTGTCCATCTTGCAGTGGTCCTTTTAGCGGCAGGTTTTCCCCTGCCCACTTCACCATAGGTAAGGAACAACTGGCTATGGTCTCTGGTCAGATCTAAGTAGTAGCTGATAGCCTTCTTTACATCCAGGCTATGTAGCCTACGCTCCCCTGAACTATAGTGTTCAGTAAAAAAGACAGGCAAGTTCATGGACTGGTTAAGGTGCAACTCTGAGACCACTTTAGAGAGGAACTTTATATTTGTTCTGAGCACCACTTTATCATTATGAAAAGAGATATAGTTAGGCTCTACAGATAAGGCCTGTAGTTCACTGATACGTCTTGCTGAAGTGATGGCTACTAAACACACAGTTTTCTATGTCACATACCTTAACTCTGTTGAGAACATAGGTTCACGGGGGTTGCATCAGCTGTGCTATGTATACATGTAGAGCCCATGAAGGGGTAGGCTCCCTGTGAGGGGGGTGTAAATGCAGTAGCCTCTTAAAGAATCATTTAAATATAGGAGAGGCAAAGGAAGAATATTTCCTTGCTGATAAATAAGCAGAAACTGCTGCCAAATGCACCCTTAGAGTAGAAGGCATAATGCCTAGAGAATGTAGATGAGCTAAATAATCTAGTGTAAGTGGAATGCCTACCCTTTGTGGTGCCACACCTGCCTGATTGCACCATACAGTGAACCTCTTCCATTTGAAAGAATAGGTTTTCCTAGTAGCTGGTTTTCTGGAAACCTTTAGAACAGGGGTTCTCAAATGGTGAGGCCAGCCTCCTGGGAGGCCCCAACCTGTTCAGGGAGGCTCAAACAAGTCTTGAAAAATATTATATTTCAGTTTTGAACTTTATAGATTTTGTGTGAAGGATAAGACAAACTGAAAGAGGATATAGTAGGTGAATTATGTATTTATTCACAAGTCGGTGACCAGGGAAGGTACTGTACACTGAGCCATGGCTTATTTCAGGTGTACCCAGGGAAGGATAGTGAGAGAATAAAATTCAAAATGTAATTGCAAAACACTCAAGCAATGCAAAATGAATAAACATGCAAACAAATTAAGAACAATAAACTAACAATGCAAGGAACAATTGATCAACTAGACTGGCGCAGAACTGTCCAAATACAACAGTTAACCATACAGGTACTAGGAATAAGAGCAGGAGGGAGAAAAATGATCCCTGAGAAGTTGCTTAAGAGCAGGGTGAGAGGAGGAGAGGCAGAGGTCGGCAGGAAGGTTATGCCAGATAGAGGGGAAACAGAAAAAGCAGTCTGACCCATGAATATATGGCAGTAAGGGGTAATAATTGTTCGGAGTCAAAATATTGCAGCAAGTAGGTTGTCCTGTTGGGGGAGGGGGGGTTACAATAAGCTTAATAACATGAGAGCCAACTATGCAAAGAGGTTTCAATTTATTCCTGATGTACTGTGAAAAGTAGGCAATTTTTCTATGGGGAGGCCCAAAAATATTTCAGTATTTTGGGGGAGGCTCAAGATCTTTTCCAAAGCTTAGGGGAGGCTCACTATGACAAAGTTTGAGAACTGTTGCTTTAGAATATCCCTTGAACGCATAGTAGCAGACCAACTCACTGACTTCCTGGACAAACACAATATTTTGTGCACACAACAACATGGGTTCAGAAAAGGATATAGCACCACATCTGCCCTCCTGGAATACACTGGAGCCTTATGCAGTTCACTGGACAATGGTCGACTAACCGGGTCTGTCTTTATTGATTTAACTAAAGCATTTGATACCGTCCACAATCATCTACTGCTTGAGCAGCTTCTGAATGCTGGGCTTTTTCCTGACTCCACAACCTGGTTTAAAAGTTATTTGGAAAATCGGTCACAGAGAGTAAAAATTGCTGATGTCTCCGACGCAAGACCTGTCTGCTCAGATGTCCCTCAGGTATCCATACTGGGCCCACTTCTATTCAGCCTCTTCCTGAACACTCTTCCGCAATCTTGCTCTGAATAAATCATCCTCTATGCAGATTACGCTGTACTTCTCGCTTCCCATAAGGACCCCCACCCCTACAGCTTGCCTTCGTTTGTGTTGAAAACCGGTTTAATAAACGTAAGTTGATCCTAAATTATAAAAAAAAAAAACAAGTCAATGCTCTTCAGCAGCTCCCATAACAAGCATAGGCTATACCCCCTGACCATCACTAACTGCCTTGGAGCTGCCCTCGAACAGGTGCAATCCTTTAAATATCAAGGGATCTTGCTTGACACTAATCTATCTTATGCTGCTCACATTGATAGTTTTGCGAAAGCTGCTAATACTTGTCTTGGCCTACTTTTCAGACACAGGCAACATCTTCCCTCAGAAGCCTTGATGGTTGCTGTTCAGAGCTCTGTTGTCTCCATAATTGACTATGGCCTGATCATATATAGCTCTACTTCTGCTACTGTTCTCAGATGCATATCTACATCCCTCAACAAAGCCTGTTGGCTCATAACTGGATCTCACCGTCTCACACATAGGTGTGACCTTTATGCTCAAACTGGATGGCTTCCACTCTCCAACTGTATGAAGTACCTAACCTGCTTTATGGCAAGAAAATAACCATGAGCCTCTCCCCGAGTCCAAGCTCTACTGCACCCAAGCTACACCAGGGATCTGAATCTCAGCTCCTGCAGGTCCCCCCTGTCATACACACAGGGTCAAAGATCTTTTGTTCATAGGGCTCCTGGCTGGCTGAATGGTCTCAGCAGTGATCTCTCCTCCATACCCACGCTTGGCATGTTCAAATTCAGGCTCCGCCTTCTTCTCACTGCCTCTAGTTCATGTGATTGCCTCATTTAATCAGCCCCTCTTACCATTACCCAAGCCTCATCTCTGCTCTTTCTACATAGCACTTATATTTTTTTATCTACCTTTATTCTCCCACCACCCCTCCCCCACCTACTCCCCCCTGTACACAAGTACTTCTCCCTGTGATGATGACAATGCCCCTGGTTGCTCCGTCCTTCCTGTGTTCCCACCCCCTTGTCCTCTAATCTCTACCCACCTCGTCAGTGCCTCTGTCTTTTGTTTTCCTGAATGCCTTGGGCTCAATTTCATGTATCCGATTGTTGTCCTGTTAACTTACATTGTTCTTGTATTGTTCCTAGTTCCTGTCTTGTACTGTAAGTGACGTGGAACCATTGTAAAAGAGCCTTGGCTCAGAGGTACTTGTAATCCTAGACCTAAATAAATATTAAGAACGGATTCAGAGAGCTACAGTCCAGCATGCTCTAACTCTGCAAGAGCCAGGCCTTCAGTCTGAGGGACTCCAAGTTGGGGTACATGATCCTTCCCTGAGAGGAGTTCAGCAGGTCGTACCTCTTGGGGAGGCAAATTGGGTTGGTCGATGCCAGGGCCACCAGTTTTGAGTATCAAGGCTGCCTGGCCCAGTCTGGGGCTATCAGGATCATTACCGCTGACTGGCCTGTGAGTTTGGTCAGTACCCTGAGCAACAAGGGAAATGGAGGGAAGGCATACAGGAATTTCTCTGACCAGTTCTATAGGAGTGCATCAACTGGAACTGTGCCCAGAACTGGAGGTCTGCAGCAATACTGAGGCAGCTGATGATTGTCTGGGGCTGCAAATAGATCTATCTCTGGAATGCACCACTGCATGAAGCTGTCTTTGAGGACTAGGTCATTCAGTGACCACTTGTGGTGATTCTAGTTGATCCTGCTGAGAGAGTCCGCCAGAACATTGTCCTTCCCTGGAAGGTGAACTGCTGACAGAGTTACCTCCAGGTAGTAGGTCAGATTCTAAATCTTCATGGCTTCTGTACACAACAGAGTGGACCTTGTGCCATTCTGCTTGTTGATGTAAAGCATGGTTATAATGTATGGTTAAATATATATATATATATATATATATATATACACGTTGTTATAGGAAGAAATCTACCTTTTTATAACAACTTTTTACCATCGATGTTGTTAACCCATCGATGGTACTTCACATCGACGGGTTAACAACCGGGAACAAACTGCGCATGTGTGCAGGTTGATCGGGCAGTCATGAAACGGCTGCAGGGTGAGAGCATGACCCGGAGCTGAGCAGCGGTGGCACAAAAAAACTGCAGTAAGGAACTGCTTACTCATTTTTTAAACATAAATGGTACCATACACTATAAAATGTAATGTATGGTACATCGATCATCAGCTGTTTTTTTAACCCATCTCGAGGTTGCCATGATGACGTAAACCTCTCAAGCTTCGCTCTCGAGGTTTACATGGTCATCCTGGCAACTTCTCGATGGTTAACAAAACAGTTAACAATCGATGACCATACATCATCCTCTGTGTGGTGTTGTCTGTCCTGACTTGCAACACCTTCCCCTGAATCATGGAAGAAAAGGACTGGAGAGCCAGCAGCGCTGCTCTGAGTTCCAAAAGATTTATGTGCCAGAGGGACTCTTGAGGAGACCATGTGCCATGAACTGTATACTCTCCCAGATGCGCTCCCCACCCCAAGAGGGATGCATCTGTGGTGAGTACCACTGGGATTTTCCTGGAGAAATGGAACACCCTCTCTGAGGTTGTCCTTTACCTGCCACGACTGCAGAGCTTGAAGTAGTGTGGAGGTTATTGGAATCATTTTGGACAAAGAATCTCTGCTGTGGGACCAAAAAGACTTCAGATGGAACTGAATGTCCTTCATCTGAAACCTTGCCCCTGGTACCACGGCTGTTGAGGCTGCCATGTGTCTCAACAACCACAGAAAGTGCCTGGCTGGCTTTGAATCCACTAATTGTACTAGGTCATCCGCCCTGCCTGGTGGAATTCTTGCTCTTCCCAACACTGTGTCCAGTTCCGCCCCTATGAACTGCAGGAGCCGAACTGGCTTCAGAACTGACTTTATGATATTTATTAAGAAGCCCAGTGAGTGAAGAGTGCTCTGAATGATTGCTAAGGCCTCTACC
Organism: Neoceratodus forsteri; assembly: GCA_016271365.2. NCBI lineage: Eukaryota > Metazoa > Chordata > Ceratodontiformes > Ceratodontidae > Neoceratodus > Neoceratodus forsteri. The sequence goes on from JADMNL010000022.1 coordinate 114,627,082, forward strand.
ACCTGCTGTTGAGACTGGCCTAGCAATAGCCAGTCATCCAGGTAAAGGAATACTGAAATCCCTAAACACCTGAGGTGTGCCACCACCACTGCCAGGCATTTTGTAAACACTCTGGGAGCTGAAGTCAGGCCAAAGGGCAGGGACCTGAACTGGTAGTGAACTGGTGGTGTCCTGATGGCAGTCTGAACCTTAGATATTTTCTGTGTGACTGTCTGATAGGAGTATGGAAATAAGCATCATTGAAGTCTGTGGATGCTAACCAGTCTCTTTGCCTGAGTCTGGGCAGTATCATGGCCAGAGTGACCATCTTGAAGTTTTGTTTTGTTAGATGTTTGTTTAGGAACCTTAAATCCAGAATGGGTCGCCAATCCCCATTTTTCTTAAAGGTCAGGAAGTACCTTGAATACAACCCTTTCCCTCTCTGGGACAGAGGGACAAATTCCACTGCCCTGTCCTGAAGGAGGGTTGTAACTTATGTTTCCAGTAAGAAGATTTCTGCTTGACAGGCAGGCTTGAACAGCCTTGCTCGCAACCTGGGAAATTGTTTGAAATTTAGGGCAAGGCCTTTGCCCACCACCTCCAGGACCCATTTGTCTGATGTTATAGACTGCCAATTCTGGAGGTAGTGGGCAAGCCTGACCCCTACTGGAACAAGAGAGGTGACCCATGGCTCTTCAGGGAGCCTGCTTAGCTGGTGTCCTGGTTTGGGGAACTGTGCTTGAATGAGTGGCACCTCTCCTGCCCCTTCCTCTAAAATATCCACGCTGTTGCTAATAGACAGGGAAAGCCTGGACCTGATAAAAGGGTCTCTGGTAAGGCCTGCCCCTGCCTCCCCTACCTTGCTGTTTTTGAGGTGTGGCAGCCTTTTCTTTGGCTGCAGCACTCTTATAGGAGGTTCTACATTCATCCATGTTCCTCATATAGGCTTCTGTTTGTTCCTCAAAGAGAGAATTCTGGGCCAGAGGAAAATCCAAGGTCTTTGTCTGGGTGTCCTGAGAGAAGGTCGTGGTTCTAAGCCACAAAAACCTTCTCACAGAAATAGAGGTATTAGCGGTCTGGAAAAAAACTGGCATACTTGTTTTTTTTATTAACCAGAGCTAACAATTTTTTTGACAGCAAGAAAGAGAAAAAAAGGAGAAAAGAACTTGGTACCCTAACAGTTGGACAGCAACTGCTAAAGAACTGAGACTTAGCCCGTTTGTAGACAAAAATTTAAAAGACAATTGCACCTATACCGAGGGACAGCAATTTGAGACTTAAAACGCTATTAATTTTAATCTGTAAAAAAACTGCAGAGATAAAACCACTAAACCGGCAAGATTCTGAGGAGAAATCTCTGCAGCGTCTTCACAGTAAGGCAGAGTAAAGAATCTGACGGTTGAATAGAATGTACCAGGGGACAGTGATTTGAAACTGAGCACATACCTACTTAGAATGTAGGCTTTAACTCTTTCCTCACTGGGGCAGTACAACTAGAAGGTCTTACTGCGTATGTCAGAATACATTAGGACTTCTTGTAGTTTGAAGTAGTTCGCAGCTTGTTCTCCCTGTAGGGCACCCCTCAGGTGGACCTGTTCACTTCCAGGGAGAACACAATGCTGAGGCTGTTTCATGCGGCTGAGTTCTGAGTGGCTAGAGTTCCAGGCTTTGGGTCTTTCCAGCGATGTCCTCCGCATAGTTGAGGCATCTAAAAAGGAGTCAACCAGGAGGTGCTGTGCCTTTGACTGGAAAAGGTTTTTCATTTGGTGTCAGGGCAAGGGTCTAGACCCTAGTTCCTGTCCTGTGGCCAGGCTTCTTGTCTACCTTTGGCCTCTCTCCAAAGAAGTTCTCAAGACGACTACCCAGAAGGTGGACCTGGCAGCCATCTCCGTTTACCGGGCTCAGGCCAGTCAGCGGACAGTGGCACAGGAGACGGTGGTGTGGCACTTTTTCAAGGGCCTCGATCACATATCCCCTCCAGTGTGTGAACCCCCACCTCCATGGGATCTACTGCTGGTTTTGGCAAAACCCATGGGCAAGCCATTTGAACCAATACACCAGGGTGAGATGTCACTTCTTCATGAAAGAGCATCTTTCTGGCGACTGTCGCGTCAGCCAGAAGGACTGGGGAGCTCCAGGTGCTCTCGGTGGAGTCTCCTTACCTGGTCTTCCGTAGGGACAAGGTTGTCCTGCAGCCCAACCTGAAGTTCCTTCCAAAGGTGATGCCGGAGTTTCACCTTAACCAGGTGTTAACTCTGCCTGTGTTCTACCCAAACTACACCTCGGAGGCTGAGTACAGGCTCCATACTCTGGACCTGAGATGAGCGCTCTATTATAAGGAGCAGATGGCTAAAGTTTGGGGAGAGGTTTGCTAGCTGTTTGTCACCTACGCTGAAGCCGTACCTGGCAGACCTGCCGAGAAGCGGATGATCGGCAGATGGATTACATCTTGCATTGATATCTGCTATAGGTTGGCGGGTAAGGAGCCACGCGTAGGGTTAAAGGCTCACTCTACCCACCATGCCACTGCGTCGGTGGCTGCTTCTAGGAATGTCCCTATCCAGGATATCTGCAGGGCTGCTACCTGGAAGACAGTAAACACCTTCATTACCCATTACCACATCGACCTTGAGTCACACCGGGATGCTGATTTTGTAGCCTCAGTTCTCCAGTCTTTCTTCTCTAAGTGGGGGGGCGTGTACCTTGCCTCCCTCCTCCCGGAGAACTGCTAGGAGTCTGCCAATTAGTGTGGATGAACAAAATATCCATGATCCCAGAAAAACAGATTACTTGCCTATAACTACCGTTACAGGAGAGTAACCTGTTTTTTTTTTAGTTGCAGTCAATTCTGCTCGAAGGATTTCAGAGCTGCAGGCTGTAGTGTGTGAGCCTCTTTATTTGATTTTCCACAAAGACAGGGTCTTAAGGAGAGGGAGGGAGGGACACTAAGGGGCACAATCTAAAGTTGGAGAGTGGTAGATTAAGAAGGGAAATGAAAAGGCCCTGTTTCACAGAGAGAGTGATAACAGGGTGGAACACACTGCCTGAGAAGGTGGTAGCCTTGAAGATGTGGGCAGTTTTAAGAGGGATGGGACAAAATTGGGGGGGTCCCCAATGAGGCACTGGGGGGAAGGGTAACATCTAGTACAGAAATGAAATTGGATATGTGGGTAGGAGAGTGGGGAGTAGCTGCAGTGTAACAGACTGCTTGTTGCACACCTGAACAGACTAGATAGACTATCAGGCCTGTATCTGCTGGCATTCTTCATATGTTTGTATCTTTGCATACTAATCCTAAGTTTCTACCAAAGGTGGTGTCTTTTACTGTAAATCAAACCATCCACCTACCAGTGTATTGTCCAGAGCATTCCAGTGCAGGGAAGTCCATACCTTAGATGTACATAGAATTTATTTATTTAAAATTGGTGACCGGGAAAGGCACACTGAGCAGAGGCTCGTTTCCAGGTGCGACCCGGGTACAAGTAGTACAAGGTGGGAGACAGAGAAATACAAGCAAATATCAAGTAACAGATGAATAATACAGTATAGTCAAGGCCCTGGAATTCTGCGGTTCTGCGGTTGCGAATTTGCGAGAATTTGCATCATGCCGAAGAATATATATAGTGCCGTAGAATTAATTGTTCTAGGGCGTGGATATGTTGTTCATCCACACTGTCTGGCATTGTTCCTTCCCCTTTAAATCTTGCCGGAAGTCTTCAAGCTGGCTCCTCCCACCCACCCGGGTGGTAAATACCTCGGCTCCGCCCCATGATACCAGATCTTCCTTTCTGCTGGAAGATACAGGTTCCTTCGTGCTTTTCTACAGTGATTGAGGCCCTGGATTCAACTCGACAGTTTTCACCGCATCTTCTCGCTTTGAAACTCGTAAGAGTTTACGACTCGGATTCGGACATGGATGATAAGTCATCCCCCGAGTTTCGCCGATGTCCTTGCGCACCGACCCCCACCTCTCGTGCGTTTACTGCCTCGGTACCGTTCATGATACCTCGCAATGTACCATCTGTGCTTCCTTCCATCCAACCGTTTTGGAGGATCATCAGGTGCGCCTGAAGCTGGGGAGACCAGAGCTTCGCAATCCACCGGTAAAATCTAAGGAGGCCAGGTGGGCGGTTTCCGTGGCTGCGGGATCCACCGAGCAGCTCGAACAAATGGCGGCCTTCGAGGAGGAAGCCGCCCAAGCTTCGTCCAGTCAAGGCTTCTTCGTGCCGCTCAACTTGGGCTCCACTTTTTCAGGATCCTTTCGGGATTTGTGCCAGTCTCTCCCTACCAAGGGTGAGGCGCCCTCGGGCTCGCACTCCTCCCGTTCTAAGAAAAAGGATCCAAAACCTTCTTCTTCTTCTTCTTCTAGTCGAAGAAGACGCTCCTGGGACTGGGAGCGGTCTGAGGTCTCGACTACGGTCGAGATCGCCTCCTTGGCTGCCGGGTTTTTGGACCTTCAGTCTGGACCGGGCACAGAAGTCGAGGAGACGGCTGATCCGGATGAGATTTCTCTCAACCCAATCGAGCCGTTGTCACCGACTCCTGTCGATGACTCTTTGGAAGAGCCATTCTCTCCTTCCCCGGCAGAGAGACCGTCCCAGCGGGCCTCCCGATCAAGGGACAGGAACCGGATCCTCGGTTTTCACCGGGTCCAGTTTCTCCTGATCGACAAAGCCGACAATGTCGGTCTCGATCGAGGAGTAAGTCCTCTTCGGTCGATCGACCCAAAAAAGGACATAAACACTCCAGGAAGAGGTGCCGCCACCGTTCCTCATCCTCCTCGGATGAGGAGAGGCTTCGACGGAAGATCCGTCGACGCTGTGAAGATCTTATGTGGCAGCAACTCCTGCTAGCAGGCCAAGCCAGCTCCTTAGCGCCGCTCTCCATGGTCTCAGCCTCTTGGCCCTACACCGACACCGATTCCTTCAGCACCGATCCCCTCCGGGGCTCCGGTGCGCCCTCCGGCGTGGCCGGTTACAGGCTCCCCACCAATATTGGTGGAACCTCCACCTAAGCTACCTCTGGGAAGGGTTCCCTCCAAGGAGGACCGACAGTCTCCGGGTCTTCCTCACAGACTTTCAATTACTGTCACCCCTGATCATCCCAGGTGTATCGAGGGAGATTTAGGTGGCCAGCCTTTGTATCTGGACTCTTCCGAGTCAGATAATACAGGCCTTCATTCTCACGATGAGCTATCGGTGTCCGGCATGGAAGAAGGGCCTTCCTCCTTCCAGGGCATCCTCCGGCTCATTTCTGAGTCCACGGGGATGCCTCTGCAGCCTATTCAGAAGAAGGCAGAATACCCCCTTACAGATATTCTTAAGAGGAGGGATACCCCTACGGAGGCCTTTCCAGTTGCCGAAGCCATGACTGGCCCTGCTCTGGAACTTTGGCAGCGTCCCGCCTCCTGCCCAGCTCCGTCTGCCCACATGGCACGTAAGTACATGGTGCCCACAGGGTCCTTGGGGTTTACTGAGCACCCCTCGGCAGAAAGCCTGGTGACTGCCTCAGTGTTCAGGTGGATGGGCAGCTCGGAGGACACTGACCGCCCTCTGGACAAGGAGTCCAAACTTATGGACCACTCGGCCCGGAAGGTCTATGCAGAATCGTCCTTGGGCCTTCGTCAGGCAAGCTCAGCAGTGATTATGGCACACTTCTCTCACGCCCTTTTGGGGTCGCTGGACGAAGTTCTTCCTCACCTCCTAGCTGACATGCAGACCACAGTCAAGCAGGTCAGGGACCAAAACAGGGCTGTTGCTAAACAACAGCTCCAGACTGCACTGGATCTGGGTGATTCCTGTGCCCGTTCACTAGCTGCAGCGGTATCCACTCGCCGCGGGGCTTGGCTGAGGTTATCCTCTTTTCCTTGGATACTCAGCACAGGCTAGCTGATGTGCCCTTCCTTGGCACCCGACCTTTTCAGACCAGGGTGGCAGGTCATCTACAGCATCGAACAGTCTAATGCCACCTTAGATGCCACCTCTGCTAAAAGTTCTTCAAATAAGAACCAGCAGAAGTGCAGGAAGAAACCTTTTGACATTCTTCCCTGCAGTCAGACAACCGCCCTTCCAGGGGTCAGCAACAACAACAGGCTCAAGCTTGGTGCCCTAGGCCTAAGCAAAGGTCCCAACAGCCCAAAAGGAGGCCGAGGTGCTGGTCCAAGTGCCTCCTCCTCCTCCTCCTCTAAGCCTGCCCAGTGATGGGCTGGGGGTGGCCTTCCCCGTACCCGTCACACCAGCTCTGGGTCCTCCCGTGGGGGGTCGGCTCCGCTATTTCCTTTCCACCTGGTCGGTATCACCTCGGACAGGTGGGTTCTAGAAGTGGTCAGGCAGGGTCTGCCCTAAATTTGAGCAGTTCCTCCCAGCCGAGCCCATGCCCCACGAGAGAAAGGATCTCAGTTGCCCAGTCTGCCCTTGACAGCGACATTGCGCTTCTCCTCTTCAAAGAGGCGGTGGCCAGTGCTGGATCCTCCTTCAGACCCATGCTTTGTCTCCAGGTATTTCCTGGTGCCCAAACAGACCGGGGGTTGGCGCCCCATTCTGGATCTGCACGACCTGAATCGGTATCTCAGGTCTCGCACCTTTCGGATGGTAACTCTGAACCAGATCATACCATCTCTGGAGCAAAACATGTGGTTCTGCACACTGGATCTCCAGGATGCCTTTTTCCACGTCCCTATCCGTCCGTCCCATCAGCGGTTCCTCCGCTTCAGGGTCGAAGAGACCCTGTACGAGTTCAGAACCATGCCGTTCAGCCTGTCCCAAGGAGGTCTTCACCAAATGCATTGCAGTGGTGGCAGCCATCTCTGGCGTCAAGGGTTCCTATTACCCCTACCTGAGCGACTGGCTCCTGGCGGGTTCCTCCCTTCAGGAGGTGGAAGGTCAGGGCCTGACCCTCAAACCTGCTCTCACTTGGGCCTTCTGATCACGAGGCCAAATCAGACTTCGTACCTTCTCAGGTGATGAACTTCATCGGGGCAGAACTCGAGTCTTGTCAAGCCAGAGCTCGGCTCCCAGCGGACAGGGCGGAGGTTCTCTCCTCCTTTGCCCAATCATTTCTGGTTGGGCACTTGCGCCCTGCCCAGAACTTTCTGCGCCTCCTGGGTTACATGGCGGCATGCACTTCAGTGGTCCGTTGGGCCAGACTGCACATGCGGCCCCTTCAGTGGGAGCTGGCCGCCCAGTGGTCTCAGCGTCAGGGTCTTTTCGACCAGCTGATCACAGTCACCCAGAGAATGTGGGATGCCCTCCAATGGTGGACCGTCCCAAGTCATCTGCAGGAAGGAATCCCATTTGTCCGCCCCGAGCCGACGGTCGTCCTTACAACCGATGCCTCTCTCATGGGCTGGGGAGCCCACATGGGGGACTACAGGGCCCACGGCCTTTGGACCCCCGAGGAGTCCCGATGTCACATCAACCTGCTGGAGCTCAGGACAGTCAGACTGGCTCTGTCAGCTTTCGCTTCTCAGCTCCAGGGTCAAGTGGTTCAAGTCCAGACGGACAATACCACGACCATGTACGACCTCAACAAACAGGGCGGCACGCGCTCCCGTCTGCTATGCAAGGAGGCGCTCCGGATCTGGACCTTCGTCAGCCGGCTGGGAGGCGGATCTCCTAGCCATCCATGTGGCAGGAGTCACGAACCAGCTGGCGGATGCTCTCAACCGCTTAGGCCAGACATCCCGGTGGTCTCTCCATCCAGAGGTAGCTTACAACCTGTTCTCGTTGGAGCAAACCGTTGGTGGACCTGTTTGCCTCCAAGGAGAACACCAAGCTGAGGCTGTACCATGCCGCCCCCCTCAGCAGGGTTCGCTGCAGGGGGATGCCTTCTCGAGGCCGTGGACCCCAGGCCTCTTTTACGCCTTTCCCCCATTTCCCTTGATCCACAAGGTGTTGCTCAAGGTGAGGAGGGACAAGGCGAGGGTGATCCTGGTAGCCCCAGATTGGCCACGCCAGTTCTGGTATCCAGATCTCCTCAGCCTCAGCTGCAGGGCCCCGGAGTGGCTGTGTACACGCCCAGACCTGATATCATTGAACCAGGGGAAGGTCTTTCATCCGGACCTTCAATCCCTGCACCTCACAGCCTGGTTCCTGAGCGGGTAGAGTTCCAGGCTTTGGGTCTTTCCGAAGATGTCTACACCATGGTTGAGGCATCTCGAAAAGAATCGATCAGGAAATGTTATGCCTTCAAATGGAAGAGATTTTCCATTTGGTGTCAGGGCAAAAGCTTGGACCCCTTATCCTGCTCTGTGGCTAACATTCTGGACTACCTTTGGTCCCTCTCTAAAGGGGGTCTTCGGTCATCGACCCTTAGGGTGCACCTAGCAGCCATATCGGCTTACGGGGCGGGTCGGTCAGCCGACGTTGACTCAGGAAAAGGTGATCGGGTGCTTTTTCCAAGGCCTGGATCACATATCCCCTCCGGTGCGTGAACCCCCACCTCCGTGGGATCTTTTGCTGGTTTTGGCAAAGCTTATGGGCAAGCCATTCGAACCCATGCACAAGTCTGCGCTTTCACACTTGTCGTGGAAGACGGCCTTCTTGGTGGCTATCACGTCAGCCAGAAGGACGGGGGAGCTCCAGGTGCTTTCAGTGGACTCCCCCTATCTGGTCTTTCACAGGGACAAAGTTGTCCTGCGCCCCCAACCGAAATTCCTTCCGAAGGTGGTGTCAGAGTTTCACCTCAACCAGGTGTTGACTCTGCCGGTATACTACCCTAACTACACCTCGGATGCCGAGTACAGGCTCCATACTCTGGACCTCAGGTGTGCTCTCTCCTACTATAAGGAGAGGACGGCGGAAATTCGAGGAGAGGTTCGCCAGCTGTTTGTCACTTACGCTGAAGCCGCTTCTGGCAGACCTGCAGCCAAGCGGACTATTGCGAGATGGATTACATCATGCATAGGTCTGTGCTATGAATTGGCGGGTAAAGAGCCTCCCAAAGGGGTAAGGGCTCATTCTACCCGACATACTGCTGCTTCGGTGGCTGTTTCCAGGGACATCCCTATCCAGGAAATCTGTCAGGCTGCTACCTGGAAGTCAGCAAACACCTTCATTACCCATTACCACATCGACCTAGAGTCACGCCGGGATGCTGGTTTGGGCCTCGGTTCTCCAATCTCTGTTCCCTAAGTAGGGGTGTGCCTTGCCTCCCTTCTCCCGAGACTGCTTGGAGTCTGCCAGACAGTGTGGATAAACAACATATCCACGCTCCTAGAAGAACAGGTTACTCACCTGTAACAGTAGTTCTAGGGTGGTATATGTTGTTCATCCTCGCACCCTACCTCCGCAGCTTTAGGCGCACAACCTGGCTTCCAGCAGGCTAGATCTGGTGTCATGGGGCGGAGCCGAGGTATTTACCACCCGGGTGGGTGGGAGGAGCCAGCTTGAAGACTTCCGGCAAGATTTAAAGGGGAAGCAACAATGCCAGACAGTGTGGATGAACAACATATACCACTCCTAGAACTACTGTTACAGGTGAGTAACCTGTTCTTTTTAGTGAATTTTCATATAAATATACTGTTTTTTCATAGTGTCAGGCTTTCTTTCCCAGCTCGTTTATCCTGTAGCCCCTTCTCTATGCTCAGCATATGATGTCATCGATGACATTACATCATATTTAGCCAATGACAGGACTGCATTCTGCCAGAGAAATGAATAAATCATGCCGAAGAAATCAGAAAATGCTGCCGCAGAACACCAGGGGCCCTGAGTATAGTACATTACATAGAGCTAGACTGTGAGGTTACACTTTTTGTTTGAACAGCCGAGTGGAAAAAAAAATCATTCCATTACATTTCTAGACTGTTTTACCGTAAATTACAAGTGCGTATCTTAACATATTTACAGTAGTGGTTTGTCCAAAAAGTGTACTAGCAGGGAGAAGGTACCGGTTGGGGGGGGGGGCCTGGTTTAGCAGTAAGAGCTGGCATGTGGAGTTATTTTTTACCTGGCGTGGCCACCGAGGGTAGTACTAGGTCCGGGTAAGGAGGGATTGGGTGCACAGCTTCAGCAGGGAGTGGGAGGGAGAAGCCTGAGGATCTGTTTAAAGGCTGATAGGGAGGGGGCCTGGTGGAGATCGGGTGGGAGGTTGTTCCATAGGAGTGGGAGCCGGTAGGAAAAGGCAGCTTGCCCAGAGACAGAGAGGGGGCATGAGAGGTGGAAGGTACATGCGTGTCTATGGCGAAGTGAGTAGCCAGGGGAGATGGCTTGAGAGAGGCGGGAGGAGAGGTAGAGGGGAAAGGAGCCAAGCCAATATTTACTGTAACTATGAGCGAAGCACTGTGGGTGGTCCGCCTATGCGAGAGTGGCATCAGAGATAGAGTTGAGAATAGTTGGCAATAATGAGTGAGTGGAAGGGGGGAGGCAGTGGCGAAGCGCATGAAGGAGTTTAGCAGGATGTCGAGTTTTGCAAGGGAAGAGGAAGGGGCTGTGCCGTAAATGACGTCCGCATAGTCCAGTGCTGGTAGGATGGTTTTACGTATGAGTTCACTCCAAGTAGTATGCTCAGATACTATACACACCGTACAAAAGACTGCAGAAGGTCCTCTCAGCTTTTTGTTTCATTCTGTTTTAGAAAAGAGGGCACCTCAGTTTCTAAGTAGTGCTTGTCCAAGTGGCTAGTATGCGGTGTTATTTTCTGTTACAGGAAGTACTGTAAGGAACTTCTTCATGTGGTTCATAGTAATTCCACTAGAGTATGGCCACTTCTGTAGCTTGTTTTCAGAGTGTTTTTGCTAAAGAATTTTTTTCTATAATAATGTTTATTGTTAATTAAAAAGAGAACGTGAAATAACATAGTGCAGTAAATAATGTAAAACATTTCAGAAGAGAATACATTAGGTATAACCAGCATGCAAACAGAAATTCCTACTACTCTTAAACATTATCGAAGTTGAATCTGATCAAACTATTACTGACACAAAACCACATAGTAATAGACATGAACACTGATGACACTATGAGATGAGTAATGCAGCATTATAATATTGTGACAGGTCTACATAATTAGGTTAAACATTTAAACTGTCCCTATTTCTTTAATTGAAGGAAGGGACCCCATGCATCTAGGAATCTGTCCTTCCTATCAGAGAGTTAGTAAGCAGTTATTTCATTGTTTGCTGTGCAGCTTAGTTGACTGAACTACTCACATAGGGAGGGCACTTGGGGGCTTTTCCAATACCTATGAATTAAGCGTTTGGCTGCCAAGGCTGTAGCAGAGAGCCAGAGTTTCTGATGATGGGAAAGAGGGTTGTGAGGTGAAATGATTCCTAGGATGAACATAGCAGGGCAATGAGGCAGTATAGCTGACAAAACCGTACTGCAGATCTCATGAATATCTGACTAGAATTTGGTGAAGGAAGGACAACTCCAGAACACATGCAGAAATGTGTGAAGCTGCCACATGGCATACTGTCCACACCTTCACTAAGCATTACAGTCTGGACATTATCTCTCATAGATGAACTGGGGTTGGCCTAGCTGTGCTACAAGGCCTACTGTCATAAGCCTGTATGCTCTGTCCTCTCAGACTGTTAGCTTTTGGTACTGCTTGACACTCGTTCCAAAGGTGTGGCTGGATGAAAGCGATGTTCTCCAAGAAGATAGAACAGTTACGTAAGAACTTACTGTAACAGTAGATCTTCGAGAAATATTCTTTCTTCGGGCTGTGCTTTCCCACCCTCCTTCCCCTTTCAGGGTTATGGCACTGAATAATTGCCATGCTACTTCTATTGCTGTCTTTCCAGCACTTTGTCTTGCCTGATATGCGGAGTGCTGGGGTCTCTCCTGGTTCCCTAGAGGGAGGTCCTCCGAGCATGTTCTCCAATGTGGGGAAACTGAGGAGAGGAGGGGCCACCCATGTTTATGAAGACTGCACATGACATCGTCATGGACGGCCCCTGACTTTCAAAGTTTCCATGTGGTCCTAGTGCTGACAGAGGTATAGTTCCAAAAGTGTGGCCTAACGAAAGACATTCTCTCAAAGATCTACTGTTACAGTAAGTTCTTACATAACTCTTCTTTTCAAGCATGTTACTTAAAGCAGCAGTGCAGTGCAGTGAAACGGGGGGCGAAATGTGATCCTACCTTTGTTTTACAATAAAAGATTCCAGCCATCTTCCAGTTTCATTTGGTAGTGAAAAATATTAGTTCCAGCAAAATTTCAGTATTTTATAAATATTTTAATGTAGTTTTTTTCTCAAGAAAAAAAAGATGGCCACCACATTTGGCATAGAAATGTCATTGTAAACCTGGTAAGGATTAGGATCAAGAAAAAAAAAACACTACGGTGCACAGCATAGGAGCTACCTAGCAAGTAGATTTGACAGATGTGCTAATCATTTTATGAATTGTAGCTGAAACTAGCTTCATTGGAAAAACATTTTTTGTTGCGCTGCTGCTTCAAGGAGATACTTGCAGTTTATCTCATCTGCACAAAGGCTGCCATTTTGTATTAAGGTAAAGCAGTTGAATTTTCAGATTTCTAAAAGCACCGTTTGAACTGTCCACAGTCTGTGTGTTTCAGTGGTAGTTTTTTCTTTTCTGCAGCCTGAAGTTCAAATCGTGCTTGGAGGTGAAGACGCTGGTGACCTGTCTGGGTGTGTGCCGTTCCTGGAAGTGGATGCTGCTGGGTGACACCGAAGGGGTACTGACCGTGCACAAAGGCAACAGCGTGAGCAGAAGCTCTCCTAAGTATGAACATTGCATTTTTATTCCTTTACGTGTACTGTCCATGAAGCTTCAGAGTGGTGACGGATTATGTGTTTCAGTAGTAGCACTGTGTTTTCGTTGTAACATACAGTCTCTGGAGGGGTTTCAAGGGATATTAAAAAGACATATTTTAAGTGAGATTTTGTTGATAGAAAATTCAAATGAGATGCAATATTTATTTATTTTGCTTTTGGTAACCGGGTAAGTGCACCAGGCAAACAATGCCTATTTTCAGGCACGACCCGGGAGAAGACAGTTTACAGACATACAATATACATGTGACACAGCACATGAAGGTAGTACAAATCAGAGTAAAAACAATGTTTTGATAGTAGATACAAGCGCATTGACAAAATGAATGATGAAAGTAAAAGTACTGTGAAATCAAGTTACAGATTGGAATATATCAACCTCAGTTTTATAGTTTGTGAACTGAAATATTGTCAGTTTTTGAGGGGAGGAAGACAAGTAACATTTCCAAGGTCACACGTTGAGACAGTGTCTAAAACTGAATTTCCACCCAGATTTTCACAGTCTTCTCCTAACCCGGGGCCACCCACACGCAATCTGCGACAGGGAAGTATGCATGCTAATGCTGAAACCACCTCCATGCAGCCCTTGCTAAAAGGAGAGCTGAGAATATTATCACTCAATATAAACAGCTTCCTGCCTAAGTTACCCCAGATGCAAGCATGGGTGGAACAGCTAAAGCCGGACATCATTGCCTTTACAGAGACCTGGCTATCACCCAAAATCACAGACTCATCCTTAACACTGGAAGGTTTCAACTCTTTCCGCCAAGACAGGCTCACCAAAGCAGAGTGGCGGCTGCCTAGTCTATGTCTGAAGCGACATTAAAGTGCAGATGATGGACTGCAGCCTACACACTAGTGAGGCACAAATCTTCCACCTCAAACGTACCATTGGGCAACAAAACAAAGTACTACTGCTAACAACTGTCTACATACCCCCAGGGAAGCAGGCTACAGGGCTCAAGCTCTTTGAGGAGAATCTGCAGCATTTGGGAAGAAAGTGGGAGCAGGTAATTTTGGGGGATTTCAACATTAACTGGCACTCTAACAAGGAAAACAAAGCCAGGGACCTAATAGCTGGCTTATATCTTATGCAGATGGTTACCCTTCCCACCAGGCATAACTACAAAACACGCACCAGTACACTCATTGACTGGCTACTCTGCTCCAACCCGGATCACATATTATATGTTAAGGTTCTGCCTGGTAAACTCGCCAGTCATGTGCACCTGGGCAAACAAGTTCACAAAGTGCCCTCCGAAGGTCACTACCAGTCGGGTGCTGAGACCTGGACTACTAAATGTTTTCAAACTCCACTTATCCCTGATCGACTGGTCGCCACTTGACCATGCAGCTGATGCCAACATCGCCTTTGAGTTCTTCCAAAATTCGTTTACTCGGGCGTGCAATATTTTTGCCCCCCATAAAACCAAAAAGTTAAAGGAACCCACACCCCCTGGCTTAATACCTCACTCCTAGATCACATGCGTAATAGAGACAACCTGTGGCACAAAGCTAAGGACTCAGGAAAGCCGCATGATGTATCTGCATACAAAGCTGCAAGGAACTACTGTACCAAGCTCATTCGCTCGGCGAAAGCTAGCTATTTCAAAGACCTCCTCAACAAAAACTGGGGGTCCTCCAAAGGGTTCTGGAAGGAGCTCCAGGGCATCACCGGATCTGTTAACCATTGGCTATGGGTCTCTCCAGGAACCCCAACTGATTGCCAGTGAGTTCAGTACCACTTTCACTGATCTATCGGGGTGCTTTCCAGTGAGTTCCTAAACCAATGGATAACCAACCTCACGGAAACACCATACCCTCTTCAGAGAGGGAAGGACTGCCACTGTTCTATTTTAGGCAAGTCTCAATCTCTGAAACCATCAAGCAAGTAAAGAGGGTCCTTGGAAAGCCCAGAAGGGGGGAATGATCTGATAGATAAGAAGTTGGTTGCCATAACGCTTGATGTGCTAGCAGACCCAATCTCCAAGGTTTTTAATGCCTCCCTAAAATCGGGTGTGTTCTCAGATGCCTGGAAATCCACCATGGTTACACCAGTTTTCAAATCCGGGGATAAAACACCGCTAATTATAGGCCAATATCCATTCTCCCACCCCTCTCCAAAGCTCTAGAGAGAATAGTCTCTGAACAACTTACTGATTTTCTGGACAGTCACCAACTACGCTGCAGCAATCAGCATGGTTTCTGCAAAAACACTCTTACCATCACCGCACTGGTGGACTACACCACTCAGCTCTACAACGCCTTTGACCTAGGGATGGCTGTTCCGGTCAGCCTTCACTGACCTTACAAAAGCATTTGACTCAGTTAATCACCAGCTATTACTAAACACGCTGATCTCCATGGGACTGGTCCCTGATACAGTCACCTGGTTTCATCGCTATCTGATGCAAAGAACTCAATGCATTAGAATCGGCGACTCACTCTCTGACCCTAAGGTAGTAGCCCTTGGAGTACCGCAAGGGTCTATACTTGGACCACTCCTTTTCAGCCTGTATATTAATCTCCTCCCTGAAACCTGCCCGGCTAGCATCATTTTATATGCAGATGATGCCGTTATATCGGTCCCAGGTAGGGACCACTTGACCATCGAGGAAGGCCTACTCGATAGTTTTCACAAACTAGAAACCTAGTTCTGTCAATATAAACTGCTGCTAAACCATAAAAAAAACAAAAGCATACTGTTCTTGATCCCACAGAACAAAAGGAATTTTTGGCCCCTTCAAATTCTGAACCAAAAGGGTGTCACACTTGAACAAGTCTCCTCGTTTAAATATCTGGGTGTTTACCTTGATGACACTCTCAATTTCTCCCACCACTGTTGATCAAGTTGTCAAAACCACCAACATGAAACTGGGCATCCTAAACAGAAACAAGCACTCAGTGTCACCTGTGGCCCTCAAATTAGCCACAGGCAGCACAGTATTATCATCTGTTGATTATGGCTTACCAATATACATCGCAGGATCAGACACTGCCCTAAACAGGATACAAAAACTCGTGAATAGAGCTTGTCGTCTGGCACTTGGGGCAGATTGATGGACTCACACCTGTGCACTCTACTCTGAGACGGGCTGGCTCCCACTGTATCTAACAGCCTAATACCAAACATGCCTGATCATAAAAAAAGCACAACTAGGCCTCATGCCGGAATCCATAAGCAGTCTGTTCAAGAAGGTTGTGCACACTAAACAAACAAGAAATGCGACAAAAGGAGGACTACAAGTCCCTTTCAAGTGCACATCACTGGCCCAAAAATCCGTTACTTTTCAGGGTCCCAAATGGTTAATGAGCTGCCTGAAATGATGACAGTGTCACAGGGTATGGGAAATAATCAGACGAGGCAATGTGTCAGGATTTAAAACACACAGATATGTGACATTTATTTACAAATAGGAACATAAATAATTGAACATCAAAAGAAATTGCAGTTAGAATGACCACTTGACATCAGTGGTTTCTTGGAATACAGTCTCAGATTAATAACAACTCTGATCTTTTACCTTCTGTATCACTCTTGTCTACCTGCACTGTAGACCTTCTCACTCCACATCCAAGACTCATCTTTGCCTGGGGACTTCTCTTGCAGATCCTCTTCCTCTAAATAACAGCCCGGAAAAATAGGCAATTCTAGTAGCGGGCTTCATCCATGGGTCCTCCTCTTCTTGCTGCTAAGGCTTCTGGACACCTGCAGCCATATCAGACTCCACTGCATGGGTCATATCCAGCAACACCTGGTAGCGTTGCTCAGTCTCCCTCCGACGTTGGTCTGCCTCCAACCATTTTCCACTCAACCAGTGGATAAGCCGCATCAGGTCAGCCACTCGATCTTCCTCCAAATCTTGGGTGTCCATGGACTCCAGCTTGTGTGCCATCCTGACTGTTTGCCCCTGTAGGTCTGGACACCAGGGCTGGTGTCTAGTACTGGTCTCCCCCTCATTTCTCAGGACAACCAGTACCAAATCCCACTTTTGACACCAAATGTCACAGGGTGTGTGTTTTAAATCCTGACACGTTGCCTTCTCTGATTATTTCCCACACCCTGTGACAGACAGGAAACACAAAGCTGAGTCTATTCAAAAGGGGGCTATGATCCCACCTTAAGAATGTAACCACCTGTAACTGTGCAAGAAAATAATTCAACATATTCCTCCTGCTTTATTCCCCCGACTCCTCACCTCTTCCCCTCCCCACTACCCCCCTTCGACTTACAACCCTTCTATACCACCTTTCTTCTTTACTCCTGTCCCACACCACCTCTAGCTACTTTGACGACGCCAATCTGGCTGTTACCTTTTCCCCCATCATGCCCAAAGCTTAACACTGACCTATTATTGACATGTCTCACTATTCCCAGTGTATCCCTACCCTGCAACAACTTGATGTAATGTAATTTACTCTACTTTTAAGATGTACCTGAAATGAGCAAGTCTTTTACCTCATGTGCCATTTTGATGATGTTCATGATGCCTACCATGTTTTCTTTTTTCACTGTTATCTTAATTTGTACTTATTGTATTGAATTTGTATTGCTCTGTTTTGTCCATGACTTGGAACCTTTGAAAATGAGTGTTTGACTCAAAGGTATTAATCCCAATAAAAATAAATAAATAAAAGAAATAAATTAAGTCCCACTTATAAACCAGATTGGCAGGGCACAGCTTACTTTCCACGCCACCCAGGGGCCAACAAGTCCGCCACTGCTCACCCAGAGGATACCTAGATGGAGGCAGAGCGGATGGACTTTGGTGGGCTCCAGGAGGGTGGTGGGGAAGGGTGCATATTCATTCACTTATACCACTGCAGTACACCATCACCTTACTGGCGGAACAGGACAGCAGAGGGGAGCTTCCTATCACAGTGGGAAGGGGTGGTGGGGGTCCTCAAAAGTGGAGGCCCCGAGCCAGCCCAGTGGCACTGAGGGTTGAGGCATCTGCCTTACCTCGAGCTACACCAGTGACATGGGTTCTGGAGTGAGCTCGAGTCGCCAGGGGTTGGACGGTGAGAAGAGGATCGAGCATCCGGAGGACGGCTCTTCACTCTTGGGAGGGAGTGGGGGGACATTGATCTGTGGTGTTAGTGGCCCTTAGTAAAGACTAGGGGAACAACCACTGACGGATCCCATAGCAATGAAGAAGGTGTTGGCAGATGGCCTGCATGCTTGAGCGATGCCTGCCACGCGCTGGCAACCATTGCACATCCACGCCTTGCGGAAGGGATATGTAAAGAGGAAACACCCTGTAGCACAGGAGGACAGCACTGGACCTTGTGGGGCTGGGTCACATACCTGACACAGGACTCATCCGACCAGCTCTCCTGGACTTTCTCTCTGCTCCCGGACCTACCTCAGCTGTCCAGATTCTGGAAAGAACCCCAGGTAGATGTTGGGGACCCCACCTTGAGGGTGTGGAAGCCAAGGGTTTCGATCGAGGCTCCATGGAGGCGGGAGTAAAGAGATCCTGTTCCTGATTTCCTGGTTGGAGGGTCACAGGCAGGGTAGAAGAAGTCAGCTGAAGGGGGTCTTGCCAGAGGGTGGTCCCATGCGCCGGCAACTGGGAAAAAAAGAGTTCACAAAAAAAAAAAGTGGAGGCCTCAGTCTAAGAGGAAGCAAATATTAGTGTGGGACTCGGTTGTAAGGAGAATGTAATTGGGAGCGGAGGGGGGATATGGAGGTAAGATGCCTGAGGGTCACCACGGCTGGTCAGTATGGAGAGCAGATCCTGAAGATCACTAGGGCAGTTGGAGCTGGGAGGGAGCTGGACTGGCATAAATGACCTAGCACTGAGGAAGGTAGGAGTAGTGAAAGGAAACTTCCAGGAGCTGGGGATGGGCCTCAAGCTGGTAGCACACACTGTTTTTTTTTCCCTAGGTGATACCTGTCTAGGGCCAAGGAGAGGCAAGGACACTTTGCACCAGGGCATTTAGTGAATGGTTGAAAGGATGGTGCATGGAGCAAAGATTGGGATACATTGGGGACTGCAGACCAACCTGGGAGAACGTGGTCCTCAGGGAAATGACCTCATCTTTCTAAGAAGAGAACTGCTATCCTTGATTGCAGGTCTAAATGCTGCCAAGATGACCACTTAAACTAGTTGAGGGGAGGCAGAAACCCCAAGGGAGGCAAAAATTCCTCTTTCCCATATGGCATTGTGTCAGGGAGGAGCCCAAGTGGAGAAAATTCTCCTATGGCAGAGGCACAGAAAGGTAGGGACTAGAACACAAAAAAGGAGATATCTCAGGAGAGAACAGAGGACTTGAGGAGATCAGGAGTGATGAAATAAAAAGGGGAAAATGTGAGTCAAGGGGGATTCAGCTAAAAATATAAGCAGAAATAGGAGGGGAAACAGGGTAGCACACATGGGTGAAAATGGCTGGGAGAGCCAAGGCTAGCTAAGGCTAGAAGCATTGGAAACAAGATTCCAGACCTTGAAGCCATTATGGTGGAGGCTAGCTTGAATTTACTGTAGTGACCATAACATAATAATGGTGTACTGAGCACCATACAGGGCTGCTGTCTGTTCAGAAGTGACATGACAAGGAGGAGTGGTTGTATTACAGGTATATGTGAAGGAGAGAATCAAGGCCACGGAGGTACAGCAGCACCAAGAGGTAAGGGAGGGGCTAGAAATGCTGTGGGTCACCTTGGAGTCAAACTCTGGGGCAGCTGTCCATGCTGGGGTTGTGTACAGACTTCAGGCACAAGGCAAAGAGATGAATAAGGCACTTGGGGAAGCCATCTTTAGAATGGCAGGCAGAGGGGAGGTGCTACTAGTTGACAACCTCAGTTTGCCAGATGTTGATTAGAGCTTTCTAGCTGTGGCTTTGGCAAGGAGCAGGGCCATCATTGAGGCCCAACAAGGGTCTCTTCTCAGGCAGCTAGTCTAGAGATGGTGCAGTACTCTACCTGGTGCTCACTAACAGGGGCAGCATTGAAGACTTTGCAGTGGGCAGTTCCATAAGTACCAGAGATCACCTGCAGCTGTGGCAGTTGGTCTTGGTGCCTACTGCTTTACTGCAGCTGGGACTGGATTTTCAATGCTATGGCGGTGATCTGTGGGGGGATTGATGGCAGTATAAATGGCAGTTTCCACCTGAGCCAGGGATGCCTTGAGCGGGCAGGCCCTGGTCTCCAGATGTGCTTTATAATCCCATAACATGGGCTGTTCAGCAACCCCTGGTACATCTGGGCTGAGGTAAATCTTCTTCTGTATGCTGGGCTGCGATGCACCTGGCACTGTCCCACCTTGCTGCTCCCCTCTGTATTTTGTGCTGAGTATTTATTTGGCTTGCTGGGTTTTCAGGTAAGCACTAGCCTTTAATCTCAAGGTTGAGGTCCCACTCTTTCGTTTACTCTTGCTGCTCATCTCCTCCTCCTCCTCCTCCTCCACTGTTTCCCTTATGTATTGGAGTCAGTGAAATGTGCTTTTAAGAGACTAAGCCAGCACAGCTAGCAACTGTGAGTGCCCTTTAACACTTTGCTTTTCAGTACTCTGGAGTTTATGACATTTTGGTTTTCTTCCCTCGGTGTATTTGTAGTTTCTTACTGGAAGTGGTGGCATACTGATTTGCTTGAACCTTTTTCTTCTCCTTTTGGAAAATGCAACCCTCCACTTCCCTGAATTCTGGATTCTTGTAGAGGTCTGGGGACGTTGGGTATATGTGTATATTATCTCCATTGTTTGCAACCCTCTCATATGTTCTGAGGATCATCCATAATTACTAGAGATTGATGGTTATTTCAAACTATGTTTGAGGCTTGGCTATTTTACACTGCTTTATCTTGTTCTCCCTTAATTGACCCTGATGCATCAGTATTACATGCTCCTCCCTTCTTTCCCCTTTTTTATATTTGAGGCCTTTATTCCCATGATTTATATGGAAGGTTACCACTTCCCTTACAGCATGGCGTCTAGCTGACTGTCAAAGGAGAACTGGCTGTTTGTATTGTCTACACTTCCCTGCAGAGTCTCTTGCCTCTTTTACCTTGCTTGACCTAATGTCTGGTGAGATTTTGCAGTATTGTGTGGAGCTGGATGAAGGATCCTTGGTTGTTTGGGGTCTCCAGCAGTGATGTCTCACCTTTTCCCTTTTCTTGCCTACTGGTTAGGGCTATTATACACCTGTACAGCTATTCTTTCCTTATTCCACATTTTCTGTGGCAACCTTCAGGTCCCACCCCAGGCCCTGGATCTTTTGTTTCTCAGCGTACTCTCCTTTGTGACTGCCTCTCTTCTATTGCATTTGAGGCTCACACAAAATATAGGGTGGGAATCTTCACCACCCTCCTTGGAAGCTGTGTTGTGTATAGTTTTTCCCTCTCATGTTTCTGGGAGTTTTTTTTTTTACCACCTACCACCCACCCCCACCCCTGGACATCAGTGAACTTCCGGTTGAGGCCACCAATGCAGGTGGGTTTGGTTTGCCTGTGTATTTTCTGCAGGGTTTGTTTTGCCCCAACTGATTTTTTTTATACAAAAAAAAGACCATTACAGGGATTTGGGCTCACAGTGCTGCTTCTCACATTGAGGACAGTGAGAGATGTTAGTAATGCTGTTGGCTCTGTGGTCCAGGATTACTCCCTCATGTGACGCCCTGTTGTGTTAAGTCCTATGAGTTGGGCACTGGGGAGATCGACCCTGTCACTATCAGAAACTTCATGAGGTTACAGTGGTGCATATTCCACAGGTACTGTACTGATAATCACACTAGTTACTGTAGTATCCTAGAACATCAGTGGCTTCGGTACCCCAGTGAACCAAGCTGAATTTTTCCATAGTTTGCATAGACACCCATAGATGTTGTCTATTAACAGGAAAAGCATTTAGCCTCTCCCGGTAGAGCATCCAAACCTTTTCCGGGGCTGGTTGTTATAAAGTGTATTGCAGGGACATGGATACAGTGTACTATCCACTCTCTAGCAGAATCCTTTCCCTTTTAAATTCAGCCAGAAGGTCTTCAAGCTGGCTCCTCCCACCCACCTGGGTGGTATCCTCTTTGGCACTGCCCTGTGACACTGACTCATCCTTTCCACTGGAAAAGACAGGATTCCTCCATTGCCGCTCCACGCTCGGTGTAGGCCCTAAGTTCAAAAAACCACATTTTTGTCTGCAAACTTCAGCTTCCTTCCCCATAGAATCAGGTGACTCTTAGGTCTGGTCCCAGGTTCAAGAGGTGCTCATGCGGCCAAAAATTTTGCGCACCAATCTGCACACCACATGTGTTTACTGCCTAGGTCAGGATTACGATCTGCAGGCTAGCAGCCTGTACAGCACCCTTCATCCCTCCACTTTGGAGGATTGCTATGCTCTCCTCCTCCTGGGCCGTCCGGATGAACGGGACCCTGCTGTTAATGCTAAAGACACCTGTCGAGTGGTTTCCATGGCTGTGGGCTCTGCTGAACAAATAGCCACCTTTGAGGAGGCTGAGGCCCAGGATGTGGCAGGCACTTCCTCGGCGTCTGCCCCGGTCCCCATGGGCCTGGGCACCTCATTTACCAGGGCATTCCGGGACTTATGTAAGTCCGTCCTAACCCTCATGTAAGGCCCTTCACGGGGGTCAAAAAGTCAGAGTAAAAAGTCTAATCGCTGGTCATGGTACTGCGAGCACTTCCAGGCCTGTGGTTTCTGTGCTGCTGCTAGCTCGACGACTGTCAAGCCGTCGGCTTTGGACAGTGCCTCTGTCCAGGCCACTGGCCCCACGATGTCCCCATCAGGCTTGTCAGGCCAAGACACAGTTCATCCAGCCGGTCAAGATTTTTCTTGACTTGGTTGACCTGTTGTTGCCAGACGAGTGGGAGGCTTCCCTCCCCAGGACCCCGGTCCTGCCTCTCCTCTCCCAGGGCGGGTCAGATGAGCTCACTGAGCCAGACCCTCCTCCCAGGGAGCCCAATCTTTTGCCTGTCATCACTTCTCCTCGCCATTTGATGCCCTGGCAGTCGAGGATCAGGCTGCGGTCTCGCGACTCAAGGTTGAGCAGTTCCCATTGTGGCCATCGGTTCCACTCTAAACACTCTGGCAAGAGATGCCACTAGTACTCCTCGGGGGAGGATTGGCTCCATTGTAAACTGTGGTGCCATTATGAGGAGCTTATGCTGCAGCAGCTCGTCATTGGTGCTGGCCCCAGGCCACCGCCTGTTCATCAACCTCTGCCATTTCTGTGGCTGCCACCTATTCGGCCTGAGCCAGCTCCTCCTGTTTAGCCTGTGCTGGTTTCTCTGCCCATTAGGGTGGAGCCCCCACCTCTGCAACCCAAGGAGGGCCCCCCTTCTAAGACTGTGCACTTGGCTACTGGGCTTCCCCATCGGCTGTTAGTTACTGATCTTCCTTGACTGAACGTCTTCACCATTTACTCATACTTCTGGGTTCCAGCCGAAGGCGCTAGGACCACGTGGGAGACAACAGTCTTCAGAAGGGCCAGCACCGTGGTAGGACCGCGCATATGCGGCATCATGAGATTAGCTTGCACCTGTGTAGGCTGCCTCATCGTCGACCGTCCAGATGCCTCAGTTCCTTTTTCCTGCCATCAAGTGCATTTCAGTGACAACGATGCTCACTCGCCGGGAGTCAAAACTTCACGTCTATACAACAGCAGTTTTTAGTCATTCAGTTTATTTTTAGTATCATCATTCTTTGTTATTTAAAAAGAAAGAAGAAGCGTTTTTTTCTCTCAGCCCTAACCATTGACCAAGTCGACCATGGTTGGCATCGGTGACAGTGGGGATGCTTCATTGGAAGGCTGCTCTGGCAGTGAGGCTGTGTCGGGTCTGCCGCCCTCTCTGGGGGGGGGGGTCAAACCACGGGCATTCTTTTGTCCAGGTGGAATGACAGTCCTCCTGTAGATACAAAAAGAAGTGGGCCCATTCCCAATCCAGGTTGAGGACCTGGCACCGCTCAACCTCAAGTTCTTCCTGTTCTCGACGGAACAAGAAGAAGCAGCACCACTCTAGGTTGCCCTCTGGTATGCCTTCTAGGGGGTCATCGGTAGTCGAGAGCAGAAGGCCCACCCCAACTCCTCCTGGCTTCCCAGTGGCCTCCACTCTCGAAAGCTTGGACTCTCGGCACTGGAGCCCCTTCCGGTCCTCTTGCAGGGTTCCCGGTGGGCAGTTTCATCACTATGCTGCTCTTTTGGAGCAGTGGGTACAGCATCTGTCTCATTTGCCCTTTCCAGCAGACCCACTTCCAGGGCCCTCAAGTCTTGGAGCCACTGGGCTGTGGCTGGGGCCCTCGAGGCAGGATGCACATTTGGGAGACGGCCCACCAGTGCAGCGGTTGGATTTCCGCTTTCGACGCCAGTGACCCGGGTTCGGGAACGAGCCCAGGTCACTGGAGCACCGGCCAGGGGGAGTTGGATTGAGCGCCCTACGGACTGCTCTCCAGGGGGGGTGGTGTGGGTCGCACTTGGCACTCGACGGACCCATAGTGGAAGCTGGGGGTTCGTGCAGCTACCGGCGCCAACATCTGAGGAGCAGGGAAGATGCTGGATGTCATTGTGCATCCCCGCCTCTGCCAAGCAAGGAAAAAATTTCCTCGCAGCTGGCCGTGCTAGTGAAGCCTGCACATGGCTTAAATTAGCCTCCGGGACCCCCGCTCTCCCCCCAGGTAGTTACTATTCATGCAGAACTCCGGTGCTGCATCCCCGTCCTCTGGGGGGTAAGCCAGGGGTACTGGGGGGCAAAGAGCATAAAGGGGTGCTTGGAGGTGGAAGCTCAGGGCGCCGTGACTAGGCTGATGTCGACGGCACCTGGTGCAAAAAGAAGGGGAAAAAAAGATGCACATTTGGTGCCGATGGCGGAAACTCTCCAGTACTGGCGCCACTGGCGCTGGTTCCACATGCCTCCCGCCCTCACTGTTGAAATGTATATAATTATATTTTGAGATGATTGCAGAGAGCTATGGAAAACCCAAGGGGTTACCTTAGTGCAAATCTTTAAGCCTTTTGTAAAAGCTGTGGAAAAGGGGCCTCTCAGCTGAAGCACACTGTGTTCTTCCTGTCTGAAATGTACAAGAACAGAACACTGTGCAAGAAACAGGATGCTTGCTAAGAATGGGGGTTGAAAGGACTTATACAAGTGCTGAGTTGCAGTTGCTTAGAAGAAGAAAAAGGGACACAGACTGAAATAAAACTACTGTATTTCTCCTCTGTACATAGTTATCCTGAATAAGTTTATTTCTTTTTATGTTACTGCTACTGTAAATAAATATATTTGGTGAATTCTGTAACTGCTTCCGATTTTCCCTATGCTTCCTTACCTGTGCTTCAATGACAGACAGTGTCACCCTGAGTGGGATTTATGCTGTGCATAGCCTAAGATGGGTTTTGTGCATGGGTACTGGACCTAGTACCATGGAAGCACAGAGGAAGGTATGGATTCTACAGCAGCAAGTCCAGGAATGGTTACCAGGAGGATGGCAGCCATACTAGCAGAGACAGAAGTCCAGTCTGAGATTGTACAGCCAGCACAAGTTGTGGAAAAAGAACAGGCAATGACAGAACCTAAAAGCCTGATGGACTTTTTCCAATGGTGGGCTATACAACAAAAAGAGATGGAGAAGCAGAGAGAAAAAGAGGTGCAGCGACAGAAGCAGCAGATGAGAGAAGAGATGCAGTGATGGAAGCAGCAATGGCTGGATGCCTTGCAAGCTATCAAAGGCTGAGAAATTGGCACAGATCCAGACGAGTAACAATATGCAACTTAAAAGCCATTAAACTTACAAAGTTGTGTCCTTCAGATGATATAGAGGCATACCTGACAGCTTTTGAAAGAGTTGCCAAAGCAGCAGTGGACAATCAGACTGGTACCCTACCTGACAGAGGAAACCCAAGTTGCCTACAGCAGTATGGACACTGCACAGTCAGAAAACTGGTGAAAAGCGAAATCTTAAAAAGGTATGACATCTCTGGAGAGACATACAGGCAGAGATTTTGATCTCTGAGGTACAACTCTGTCAACAGTCCTCGAGAAGCCTTCACCTGACTCAGAGAACTCCTGATAAAATGGATCCAATCCAAGAGCAAAACAGTCCCACAGATCATCGACACATTTACCATGGAGCAATTCATCAACATCTTGCCTACAGATGTGCAGCTGTGGGTAAGGAACACTGACCAGAGAGTGGGGAAAAGGCTGTTTCTTTGACTGAGGATTACCAAATGGCCAGACAGATGCCACAGCAGCGAGGTAATATCCAAGCACTCTTTTACCCATTTAAACTCTCTAAGCCTGATAACAACTCTGGTGGGGGTAACGAATCTGTGCCTAAAGACATTATCTGCTATAATTGTAATAAGTCAGGCCATTTTGCAGGAAACTGCTGTAGTAAGGAGAGTGGCTCTGGAGCAGATTTGTCCTTGGCAAATTGGGGCAAGTACTTAACATATGTGAAGATGGGGAATAAGACTGTGAAGGAACTCATTGATTCGGGAAGCAGACAGACACTAATGCATGTTAAAGTGCTGGAAAAACACTGTGCAAAGGGACCAGGTACTGGTGTCATCTGCATCCATGGGGACATTCAATACTATCCCACCACCCAAGTGACTCTGACCATTAAGGGTTTATCGTAGCAAATGAAAGTTGGGGTACTACCTAAGTTACCTAAACCTGTGATTATTGGAAATGACTTTCCAAGATTTACTGAGTTGTTCAAAGGGGGAGTAAATTCTGATGTTTCAGCAGCTGTGGTTACAAGAGCCCAGGCAAAGAAAATTTCAGATGGCGGGGACACTTTTCCTTTCAGTGATTTTGATTCAGACTTGTTTGAGCATAGCTCCAAGATCTGGAAATCTAAGAAAGAAAGACAAAGCCTGAAGAAACTGTAGCAACAAATGACTGATGAACATGAAGGGTTAAAATATGAAAATGCTGAAACTGAATTGATAACTGATTGTGATTTTCTTTCAGAGCAAGCTGACAATCTTTTTCTCCAGGGTTATTTCAAGCAGCTGGGGGTGAAACCACAAAAGGGTGGACCAATGTTTAAAAAATGTAATGGATTACAATACAGAGTTTGGGTTAAACCTCAAACTCTGGAAAAGACAGAACAATTGGTTATACCACAGAAGTATAGAACATAATTATTACAGATAGCACATGATAGTCCTATGGCTGGTCACTTAGGGAGAGATTGCACTCTTGCCAGATTGCTGTATTAATTTTACTGGCCTGGAATTCATGAAGATATTGCTACCTATTGTAATTCCTGTGCTGAGTGTCACTAGGAAAGACAAGGTGCCCCTGGTGCCCCTACCCTTGATAGATGTGCCTTTTGAGAGAATTGCAATGGATGTGTTTGGTCCTTTAGACAAAAGTAGAAAGGGTGATAGATTTATCCTGGTAGTATGCGATTATGCTGCTCGATACCCAGAAGCAGTTCCAATGCGTACTGTTACAGCCCCAAAAGTTGCAGCAGAGCTTGCCAAAATTTTCAGCAGAGTGGGCATACCTAAAGAAATGATTACAGATCAGGGTAGTAATTTTGGTGCTTCATTGGTTAAGGAGCTGTACAGACTGCTAGGTATCACTGCCATAAGAACCTCCCCCTATCACCCTCAGACAGTCTCGTTGAGCGTTTTAACTAAACCCTAAAACGCATGTTAAAAAGGTTTATAAAAGGGGAAGGGAAAGACTGGGACCAATACATGCCTTACCTACTTTTTGCCTACAGAGAAGTGCCACAGACATCAACAGGATTTTCACCATTTGAAATGCTGTATGGTAGGCAGCCAAGAGGGCCACTGGATGTGATAAAGGAAACATGGGAAGATAACCTCACTCAGAAACAATCTATATCTTATATGTGTGCCCTAAGAAAGAAGCTGGAAAAATATGTTGAAATTGTGCATAGTAATCAGTAAGAGGCTCAAAACCAGCAGAAGGTATATTATGACCATGGGGTAAAAGAAAAAGTTTTCGAGACAGGTGAAAAGGTTTTGCTACTGTTACCCACAATGGAAAATAAACTGTTAATGAAGTGGCAAGGGCCTTATAAGGTTCTTAGATGTTCTGGCACTAACTATGAGATTGAGACCCCTGACAGGAAAAATCCTTCTAAGATATACC
The DNA here is from genome assembly GCA_016271365.2 of Neoceratodus forsteri. NCBI lineage: Eukaryota > Metazoa > Chordata > Ceratodontiformes > Ceratodontidae > Neoceratodus > Neoceratodus forsteri. The sequence continues at coordinate 114,654,882 of JADMNL010000022.1, forward strand.
ATGCTAACCTCCTCAAGAAATGGGTGGAAAAAATGCCAAAAGCTGCTTTGCTAGTGTTTCCAGAAACTGATAAGGAAGATATTGATGTAGCTTATGATAGACCGGAACAAACTGTAAATGTTGATGCTGTAAAGGTGAATGTTTCCTTAACCTCAGAACAAACTGCAGACATTTGTAATGTGCTAAAGACATTTAACAGTACTTTTACCACGTTACCAGGCTGAGCAAAAGGGATTGAGCATATAATAGTGACAAGGAATGCTTTCGTCCTATTAGGCAAAAGACATACAACTTGCCAGGGCAGTTAAGAGCTGCGTGGTTAAGGAAATACAAAAAAATGAAACAATTGGGTATCATAGAGGAATCAAGGAATGCTTGGTCCCATGGTAATTGTAAACATAAAAGAAGGGGGTGTTAGAATCTGCCTTGACTTTAGGAAACTTAAGTTGCAGAATTTGATAGTTATCCTGTGCCCAGAATAGATGATTTGGTGGACAGACTGGGGAGTGCAAAGTATATCAGTACCCTTAATCTCACTAAGGGTTACTGGCAGATGCGTTTAGCTAAAGAATACAGAGATAAAACTGCATTTGCCACCCCATAGGATTCTATCAGTTCACCACCATGCCCTTTGGTTTACATGGTGCGCCAGCTACATTCCAACAGTACATGGATGTAATTTTATCCCCTCATACTGGTTATTGTGCTGTGTACCTGGATGATGTCATGGTGTACAGTCCAGACTGGAAAAGCCACTTGGAACACCTACGAGCAGTAATCCAAGCTATACAGAATGCAGGTCTGACAATTAATTAATCCTATCAAATGTGCATTGGGCATGCAGGAAACCAGATATTTGAGCTATGTGTTGGGAAACGGATAACTTAAGCCAGAGGTTTCTACAATAGAAGCTGTAGCTCAGCCGTGTACCTAAAACAAAGAAACATGTCAGGTCATTTTTAGGGCTGGCTGGTCACTATCGGAGATTTGTTACCAACTTTGCTGAGTTTGCTACTCCCCTCACTGAACTCACAAAAAAACGGTTCTCAAATAATGTGAAATGGACCTCAGAGTGTGATGAAGCTTTTCAAGCCATAAATGCTGCATTATGCTCAGCTCCTGTTTTAAGAAGCTCAGATTTTGAGAAACCATTTTTGTTACAAACAGATGCATCAGAGGTAGGCCTAGGTGCTGTCCTAAGTCAGAATATAGATGGGACAGAAAGGAAAATTACGTACCTACCGTAATTCTTAATCTTCTCTTGTATCTTCACCATTCATTACTTCTGGGTGTAAGCGGAGGCGCACCGTCACGCAGAGCTTTTTTTTATTGTAGTTGCTAATGGCCCGCCTCGAGAGCGGCGTCATGCGCGAGGCGGCCGTTAATGCGACCGACTCCTCCTCCAACTCAGTTCTGTGAGCCGGAGAGGCAAAATGAAAGCAGAAAATATAGATAGCGAGGCAAGATAGCCGAGGATAGCAAAGCAAGGAAGAATGAACTGAAAAGGAATAAGCCGATGGAGGAAGGACAGGAGATAAGAACATCCCTAGCCTAGGGGTGCAGGCCTCCTTACCTGGGCGACTCTAGGAGGAGAGATGAGTAAGGAAATGAGAAAATAGAAGAAGAAGAAGAAAGAGAAGAGAGATGGGATGTTGAAGGGACCAGAATGCCCAACGAGCATAGTTAGCTTGTAGCTGAAGGCTCGACTAAAGGGGAAGCAAGAATCCCCGGAGATAGAGCTGAAGAGAAGGTTCACCGAACCCGCTAGACAGACTCAGGAGGGCATAGTCCTCATCTTCAACATGCCATTGTTCTTGACACCCACCTCGGGCTCCTGGCTGCGGAAGGCCTTTAACTGGAGGACAGCCGAGGAGGGAAGAATAAAACCCCAGCAGCATGAGAGCGCTGCTCAGGGGTTTAGAAATGGAAAATGTAAGCCTTTCAGGCGTTCCAAGATAGAAACGGGACTCAGACTGACTGGCTAAGGCCGGCCAAGGCTAGGGCTGGCTAAGATTGGATATGGTCAGCAGAACTCTACTGTAAAATTGTCCTGGAGGACACTAAAGGGAGAAACCACTAAGCAAAACAGCAGAAGGATAGCCTACCTTCTCATTTGCCTTCTTGTTTGATTTCTCCTATTCCTTTTTTTTTTATTACAGATAGAAAAAAATTTTTTTTAACTAGATGCATGACCCAGATACCAAGATGCCTATAGCAGTCGGAGAGAGTTCCCTCAGCATTTTTTTTTTTTTTTTTTTAGAAGAGAAAGGAACAGACGCATTCTGCTCCTCTGCTCTGCAAGGCAAGAATAGAGGGGATTAGATTTCAGGGCAACTACCTGAACACGGGATTGCAGGATCAAAACTGAATAGCCTGAGCCAGGCCAAACAACCCCAGAGGTATCTTGCCATAAGAATAGCAAGAGATAGTTGTGCAGTCTGATCGCCAATGCAATCCGCGAGATGGCCCATGAATCTTAGAGTAAATAATTTTTCTGGATTTTAAACCCCCCAAGAAGATTTTTTTTTTTTTTTTTTGGAAAATGAAGCAATTTTCCCTATATTTTATATAATGCAGAGAGAGGAAGGAGACGGGAGGTGGAGAAGCCACAGGAAGAGGCCACTGAGGGGATGGTGGGCGGGCGTAAGTAATGAATGGTGAAGATACAAGAGAAGATCAAGAATTACGGTAGGTACGTAATTTTCCTATCTTCCCTTGTCAATCTTCACCATTCATTACTTCCTGGTGAGTACCAAGCTCCTCTTCCCAGGAGGGGAAGAGGCCATACCCTGAGGGAACAAGACCCCAGCCTTCTGCTGGTGAGAAACAGAAGAGAAGACCCTGGCTATTCAGAAAGCCTAAGTGGGAGAAGAGCTAGGAGGTGCCTCCCGAGGACGAGGAGACGGAGGGAGCCCCTGTAAAAGTCTCCTAGCTCTGGATGAGAAAAGACAGGTCCCCCGGAAGGCGGAGCGCATCACCCTACGCCGGGCCAGGGGTGACAACCTGGAAAGACGAAGCCATGCCGTCCGCCTGATGCAGATCGCTGTCCCCGCAAGCCTGGAAGCCACCTCATTGGCGTCATAAGATGCCCTTGCTTGGTGTCTTGCCAGCTCCAGGCCTACCGCGGAGAGGGCAACGGCTTGTCTGGTTTGCTCCGTGTCAGGCATAGATGCCAGCAGCTGGGACATCATCGACCACAGATGCGGTTGTAGCAGCGTGGTGAGCCTGATGTGATGCAATACATGCACTCGCCGCCAGAAGAGAACACTCTTACTTTGCGGTCGAACTGGAGAGTCCGAATCCGGTGGGCGGTCGTGCGCCAGGCAACGGCGCCCAGAAGGAGTATCCAGGTATACCAAACCTGAGGACGGGTTGGGAAGGGAACCTAGAGACTCAGAGGGGGCACAATACCTACGCTGGCAGTCCGCCGGGGCTGGGGAAGAAACGGCAGGGAACTGCCAGGACCGGATAGACGCCTCCTGGAAGGGGATAGGCCAGGAAGGTACCACCAGATGCTGGGCACTGAATTCACCAAGGAATTCACGCGTCACCCGTTCGGTATTGTCTCTCCGAACGTAGGAAATCCGAAGATCCCTCACCATCCTCGAGAGGAAACGCTGATATTCTGTGAAATCAGCATCGGAGGACAGATGAGCAGGGGGTTCCTCTCCCTCAGAGGAGGGAGACGAGGATGATGGGGAACTGGAATGTCCAGAGGATTCCTGCGGCGGTGGGGAGAGTCGAAAGACCCGCTCATGCATGTAACTAACATATGAGGGGAAGGCCGCCGCAGAACCCCTGAACTGCTCCCAGGATAACGGACCCGTAGGACCGACATGGCCTGGGAGGCGGGGGTGGTGAAGGCAGAGAGATGGGAGAGGGGCACCTCCGAGGAGGCAACTGCTCTCTGCGAGGGCTCTGGAATCCGGGAAGGGAGCTCTAGTAGGAGGATCCCGGATATCAAACCAGGCCATAGGCGGAACTCTGGGGAAGCGGAACCTGGAAGAGCCCTGGGAGAAACTCCCCTGTGACGGCGCGGGACTGCATGGATCCAGAGGGCAGTCCGCTCGCGCCAGAGGACACCCTAGAACCCCTGGGGGAGGCGGGACTCTGCTCGGCTCCTGGCCACCCCTGAGGTGGCCAAAGAAGCCGAGCAGCAGGATGCCTGCCCTCAACCCCTCGGTTCGAGAGCCCTCCTCCCGACTGCGACGTTCCCCTAACCCCAGAGGAGGTAACAGCACCCGGGGCTAGCTGTCACCGGACCTCCAGAGAGGAGCCTCCTCCGTCACCCCCCGTCTGCCCCGGGACTCTCGGCACCCCAGCCGAGGAACTCTCAGGAGACGGCGGCAAGGGGACAGAGGAGGGCCCGCTGCGCCGCCTGGTACCTCTAGCCACCGAGGACCCAGATTCGAAGAATGGGGATGCCAGGATGGGTCCACATCTGAGTCATCGTCCTCCGAGGAGGGCAGACCAGCAGGACCTCGATGCTGGCCACCCAGGGTCCCGAGGCCGCCAGGGCCATGACGCCCGGTACAGTCTTGACGCCGCTCGCCCCAGCACACGGCAGCATGAAGGCCCAACCCCACCCCCCCGGCTCCGGCAGACCAGCACCGCCCGGAGAGGAAGGCTGCCCGACGCCGCTGGCGGCGTCGGGCGGCGGCACCGTCGGTGCGGCGCCGCCAGACTCATCGGCACCACCAGGCGGCGCCGAGGCCAAGCAGCACCGCCAGCGGCGCCGCCCTGATCACCGGCGCCTGAGCAGCGCCAGGATCCAAAAGCGGCGCGCTCCGATCACGGCACCGCCACCGGCGCCGGGATCTGAAACAGCGCGCTTGATCACGGCACAGCGAGCAGCGCCCGGGATCCGAAATAAGCTGCGGGCGGCGTCAGGTCCACCAGGCGGGCCCAGCCAAGGGCCTCGACGAGAGAGCCTGCACCTCAAGAGGTGACTGCCGGGTGTCAGCGCTGCGGCCCGGAGGGCTGACGCTCCCCAACACGCGGAAGGGCCTCTCCCTCGGCAGAAGGAAGGGAGACCCCTCCTCCTCGGACCATATAGGCCCGGGAGGGGACCCGGGGGAAAGGCCTAAGGATCTCGCCCGAGATTCCTGCGAGCGACGCCGTCCCCCGAAAGTCGGCGGGGCCTTGCCGAGCTTGTACGCGCGGACTTCGAGGACGCGACGGTCCATCGAGAAACAAGCGTCGCACGAATCCATATTATGGTTGGGTCCCAGGCAACGAAGACAGACGTCATGCCGGTCCGAGACGGAGAAATGCCGGCCGCAGGAGCACCGGACGATAGGGGCACGCCCGTTTTAGAAGAACGCTTTCTGCCCAGAACCGGACATAACGTGAAATAAACAAGATTAAACACAGTCGGAAATACACCCGCGCTCGTACAAAGGAAAGAAAAAGGAACAGTCTTACGTAGGCGTCAGTGTAGAAAAAGTCGGATCGCGCACCCGGTTAGCTACCCGCGAACAGGTGCTGCCTCGGCCGGCGGGAGAAACAGAACTGAGTTGGAGGAGGGTCGGTCGCTACTAACGGCCGCCCGACGATGACGCTGATGACGCTTGCTTCGAGGCCGTTAGGCAACTTTAAAAAAAAAAAAAAAAAAGCTCCCGTGACAGGTGCGCGCCTCTGGCTTACACCCAGGAAGTAATGAATGGTGAAGATTGACAAGGGAAGATCATCCTATTCTGTACATGACAGAGAGAAAAGGTACTCCTCTATCGAAAAGGAATGTTTAGCAGCAAAGTGGGCCATGGAGCCGATTAAGTTTAATTTACTAGGAACTGAATTTGTGCTTGTAACAGATCACAATGCTCTCTGTTGGCTTAACCAAATGAAAGATAAAAATTCCAGAATCACAAGGTGCTACCTCTCACTACAGCCATTTAAATTCACGGTGATACACAAATCTGGTAAAGTGAATAGCAATACTGATTTTCTGTCAAGTTATGAATCCGGAATTAAGGGTTCTAAAGGCTGAAAAACAAATGTATGTGTTTGAACTTTTCTGTATGCTGTACATTTATAGAAAAACAGATAATGTATACATGCTTAATTTCTGAAAGCAGCAAATGTTAGTAGAGAATAAAATGTTTTGGAAACCTGTTTGATAAAACAGGTTCCCTCTTAAGGAGGAGGGGGTGTATGTGACAGGGTGGAATAGGACCCTGTCTCAGTTGTTATAGAAAATGTTTAAATGCAAGGATCTGTAAATCTATTTCTTTTCTGAATCTTCTCTGTCTGGTTGCGCAACCAAATTTTCCTGTGGAACTTCGGACTTGATCAACCCGACAGGCTCACAGTTCTGTGCCTCTTACTATCTTTCAGTTTTCTCTTGTTGTCTGTTTTTCTCCCTTGCAGATCTAGGTTTGCTGATATAAAAAATATGTGCAAATCATTGTATGGAAGTGTAACTGATGCTGGGATCTCTTTTGTTTAGAAAATGTATAGTGTTACTGTTGAAATGTATATAATTATATTTTGAGATGATTGCAGAGAGCTATGGAAAACTCAGGAGGTTTCCTTAGTGCAAATCTTTAAGCCTTTTGCAGGAGCTGTGGAAATGGGGCCTCTCAGCTGAAGCACACTGTGTTCTTCCTGCCTGAAATATAAAAGAACAGAACACTGTGCAAGAAACAAGATGCTTGCTAAGAATGGGGGTTGAAAGGACTTATAAGAGAGCTGAGCTGCAATTGCTTGGAAGAAGAAAAGGGGACACAGACTGAAGTAAAACTACTGTAGATCTTCCTGGACATTAGTCTCCACCACTCATTCACACTATTGGGATCTGCGCCGGAGGCACTAGGACCCATCGGTAGCAAACTTTTTTGCTGGAGGGTCAGCGCCGAAGATGGCGCTGCGAGGCACTGCACCGCGAGCCTCAGCTCGCGCTGTAATGACTGTCTCGGCATCGACCCTCCAACCGCCTCAGTTCCTTTTTTCCCGCCGTCGAGTGCGCTTCAGTGACGACGTCGCTCGCCCGCCGGCAGTCAAACTTAAAACTAGCAGCATAGTTTTCAGTTGTTATTTTGTAGTATTATCTCGATACAGTATCACTTAGTCTTATTTTAAAAAAATTAAAGAAGTCTCAGCCTACTTTGACGGAGTCGATCATGAGCAGGTCAGGTAGCGGTAGGAGACTTCATATAAAGCTGTTCAGTCAGTCAGGCTGGGTCCAGTCCGCTGCCTTCTCGGAAGGGGTCTGACAACGGTCAGTCCAATGCCGGGGATGGCGGTCCCAGCGAAGCATAAAATAAATGGTTGCATTCCGGCATGGTTCGGCCTCGAGCTCTTCTTGACCCACAGGTCTAAAGAAGGCATCACTCAAAGAATGCGCCCTCTGATATGTCTCGGCGTGAGCGTTCGGTTATCGGGCTAGTTGCGGTCTCCTCCTTGGTAGCAAACCTCTGCTTCTGGTAGCCAGCGGCTTCGACAGCGAAGTCCTACCCCGCCTGCAGGTAGGTCTTCAGATGAGCAGTTTCATCAGTGGGCCGCTCTTATGGAGCAATGGGTTTGGATGTTAGTTCAGCTACCTGGCTCGGTCACTCGTGGGCTTTCGGGCTCATTGAGAGACCAGGTAGAGCGGTTGGACTTTCCTGGTCGCGCAGCACCTTCTTCGGTGCCGTCGACTCTGCGCTTAGGTGTTTCCCCCCTCACATGGCTGCGGCGCAGGGACCACACCGATGCCTTTATCTGCTGCTCTTCTTCCTTGAAAACCTGTTTTTCAGAGTCTGGGGGTGTTTTCGGCGTCCTCGGCACCGTGCAGTGCCTCGGCGCTGTCTTCGGCGCCGGTGGTGCGCTCGGCGCCATCCTTGGAGCTGGGCGACTTCTCGGCGCCATCCTCGGTGCCGTGCAGATTCTTGGTGCCGTTTTCGGCATCGCGTGGTCCCTCGGCGTCGTTCTCGGTGCTGTGCGCCTCCTCGGCGCTGGGGCTCTCGGGGCTCCCTCTGCTTTTCAGGACTCCTCTTTTCACTCGTTTCCTTCTTCCCTCTCTTCTGATTTTCATTCCTTTCCTGTCCATACAGTCCCTCCTGGACTGTCAGGAGATGACATTGAGCCTGACCCAGACCTTCGGTTGGGTGATGAAGTGGACGAAGCAGGATCTATCTCTGCTGCAGAGCCTGTGGTCGAGGACCTGTCATTTAAGTCTCTGCTGAAAAATCTGAGTTCCACTCTTTCTCTCCAGACTAGAGACATCGATCCTGGGAAATTGTTAAGACTCCAGTACCTCCATGTTCCGGAGATCCCTACGGATTTGACTCCTCCGGTTCAGCCTTCCTTCGAGACGCTGTCTCAAATGGTACGGAATAATCCTGCTCTCACCCCTTCGGTGGCTAAAGCCATAGATAGGAAATATTCAGCTCCCAAGGATCATCCCATTTTGGCATCTCAAGCCTTTCCGAATCCTATTGTAGTCCTGGCAGAGAATGATAAGGTCGTTTTTTCTTCAAACTACTACAGCTTGACCTATTAACAAAGAATCTCGTAAGATAGACACCTTAGGTAAGAGAGTCTTTGCTGCTTCTACCCTAAGTATGTGTATTGCCAGCTATCAGGGCTATTTCTCACAGTATGAGTATATCCTGTGGCACTCTATCAAGCAGATGGTAGAAGCTCTTCTGGAGTCGGATGCAAAGCCGGAGCTTCTTCAAACCATCACCAGAGGTATCGAATCTAACAACCAGCAGGTTAAAGCAGCCATGGATGCTTTCGACACTGCTTCCCATTCAGCGGCTGCTGGTATTTGCACCCGACGTCATTCCTGGCTGTGCACTTCGGTCTTCATGAATGACGCGCAGCAGCAGGTAATGGCGTTGCCCTTTGATGGTGCATATCTTTTTGGTCCTCAGGTACAGCAAGCTCTAGAAGCTACTCAAAAGACTAGGTCAGCCATTAAGTTGGCTCGACCCTCTCCTGCCCCCTCTCGAGGGCATGTCAATAAACGTCAGTTTCATAATCGTCAGTCCTTTCGAGGCAGAGGCGGTTTCCATAAAAACCAACCTGCCCAACCTCAAAAGAAGACGCAACAGAAAGCGCAAGGGCCCAAAGCGCCCAGCGCCACCTTATGAATGTCTGGCCCAAGTCCCATCTCAGCTGCCCGAGGTGGACTTTTCCTCTCCGGTGGGAGGTCGTCTGATGCACTTCTACAACCAGTGGAAGTCCATAACCTCAGACAGATGGGTCCTTCGGATAATTTGTGAGGGGTATTCACTCAATCTTCTGGAGGCCCCCCCGGATCGTCCTCCCAAACGGCAGCCCAGGCTGTCGGCCCTTCAGTCAGACCTTCTCGCTGCCGAGATTCAGGGTCTTCTGAACAACAGGGCAGTAGTAGAAGTGGTGCAGCTGCATCAACGGAACACGGGTTTCTACTCCCATTACTTTCTGGTTCCAAAGAAGTCCGGGGGTATGCGCCCCATTCTGGATCTCAGAAAGCTAAACAAATTTCTTCCCAAGGAGAAATTCAAAATGATTTCTCTGGGAACCCTGTTACCTTTGCTTCATCAACACGACTGGCTAGCCTCCCTAGACATGCAGGATGCTTACCAGCACATTCCTATTCACCCGAGGCATCACAAATTCCTGAGGTTTGTGGCCTGGGACAGCATTATCAGTTCACAGTCCTGCCCTTTGGGCTATCCTCGGCACTCACGGTTTTTACAAAGTGTTGTGCAGTTCTCGCGGCTCACCTCAGAAAGGTCGGGATACAGGTGTTCCCTTATCTGGACGATTGGCTTCTAGCAAGCCCTTCCAGGCAGGGGACCCTGGACGCCATAGAGACGGCTTCTCGCCTCCTTACGTCCATGGGAGTTCTGCTGAACCTCAAGAAATCGCAACTGCAGCCCTCCCAGAGGCTCCTCTTTATAGGGACTCTTCTGGACTCCTCCTGTGCAAAGGCTTTTCTTCCAGAAGACAGAAGGAACGATATCCTTCAAATGGCCCATCACATCGGGGAGAACACCTCAGTTACTGCTCTCTCGGTGCAATGGATGCTAGGCCTCATGGCTTCCTCAGTGTTCGCTGTACCCCTAGCACGTCTGCACATGAGAACCACTCCGTGGATGCTCAGTACTCAGTGGTTCCCAACCACTCACCCGCAATCCTATCTCATCAAGGTGACAGAACCTTTAAAGAGGTCACTCACCTGGTGGTCTCAAGAGAGCAGTCTCCTGGAGGGATATCCCTTTGCTCCTTTGGACCATCAGATCTCCATTACCACGGACGCATCCCTAATGGGGTGGGGAGCTCACTGTCAGGCTCTCCACACTCAAGGTGCATGGACTCAAGTCGAGTCCCAGCTCCACATAAACGTCCTAGAAATGAGAGCCGTCCTTTATGCGGTCCGAGCGTTGAAGGACATTCTGTGTCACAAGAACATTCTCCTTCAAACGGACAACAAAGCAGTGATGTATTACATCAACAAGCAGGGCGGTGCTCATTCTTAGCCCTTATGCAGAGAAGCAATGAGGGTATGGGAATGGTGCTTGGAGCACAAGGCTCTAATTCAAGGTCTACTTGCCAGGTATTCAGAACAAACTGGCAGACCGTCTCAGCAGTACAGAGACAGACCCTCACGAGTGGTCTCTCGACTCAACCATAGTTCAGTCACTATTCGAAGAGTGGGGAACTCCAGACCTGGACCTTTTTGCATCCCAACTCAACGCAAAACTGCCTCTTTTCTGCTCCAGAAATCCAGGGCCTGGCATTTTCTGTCAGGATGCGGTGGACAAAACGCTTTCTTTACTCCTTTCCACCTCTTCCTCTAATTCAGAGGGTACTCCTCAAGTTCTAATCCCAGGGGGACACAATGATCCTCATTGCTTCCTTCTGGCCTCAACAGCTGTGGTTTCCACTACTCAACAATATGTTGGCAGTTCCTCCGAGACCACTTCCCCTACTGATGAACCTTTTGACTTAGGGCCTGTGGTCCACCCCAACCTGAGATCGCTTCACCTTCATGCTTGGCTCCTGAAGAGGTAAGTAAACGGTTCAACGTGTCTCGAAGAGTTTCAGATATTCTTCTGGCTGCACGGAAACCAGCCACTAGGAAAACTTACACAGCCAAATGGAAGCGTTTCTCGCTCTGGTGTGCAAAGTCGTCTTTGAATCCTTTTTCCTGCCCACCAGATAAAGTTCTGGAGTACCTCTTAGACCTCTCAAATTCAGGCCTACAGTACTCTACAGTCAAAGTTCACCTTAGTGCCATTTCAGCATATCATGAGCTGGTTTTTTCCTTATCTCTGGCTCAGTTACCTGTGGTTAAGAGGTTTCTTAAAGGAATTCTGCATACCAGACCTCCTACAAGACATCCAGTTGCAGCCTGGGACATCAGTCTTGTGTTAGATATGCTCACTCGGAAACCCTTTGAACCTCTGGCTACCTGTGAGCTAAAATTTCTCACCTGGAAGACTGCCTTCCTAGTGGCCATTACCTCAGCCCGTAGGGTCTCTGAGATACATGCCCTGGTCACAGACCCTCCGTATACTGTGTTCCATAGGGACAAAGTAGTTCTTCATACTCATCCTAAATTTCTTCCTAAGGTTGTGTCAGAATTTCATCTAAACCAACCTTTGGTTCTTCCCTCTTACTTTGCGAACTTCCAAAATGAAGGAGAGCGTTCTCTTCATTCTTTGGACGTTAAGAGAGCCTTGCGTTTCTATCTGGATAGAACCAAGGACTTTCGCAAAGCCCAGCAACTGTTCGTTTTTTCGTTTCCTTCAGCGAGACCCGGCTGGGTCAACCTGTAGCTATCAGATGCATCGGCATGGCTGGTGGCATGCCTTCGCCACCTGCTATTCCATGGCACAGAGTTAAGTTGGAGGGGTAGGGTTTAAGCTCACTCTGCTAGGCGGTCCCGAGGCATCCCTAGCGGAAATTTAACGTGCCCATCGCAGATATGCAACGCTGCCACCTGGAGCTCAGTGGCTACTTTTGTTAAACATTATGCACTAGATGTCCATGCCAGGCGACATTCTTCGTTTGGCAGAGCCATCATAATGGACTTCTGTCTTAGAAGCGTGAGCTCTTGGTCTGTCCTGGCGCCCTCTTGGGGATTATTAGCTGGGTACTCTCCCAATAGTGTGAATGAGTGGTGGAGACTAATGTCCAGGAAGATATGAAAATTACCGTAAGTATCTTGATCTTATTGGACAGTCTCACCACTCATCTACCTATCCTCTCCATCCCCAAGCTCCACCTCTGTTGTTGGTCTTCACTCCCTCAAGTCTTTAGGCTGTGAAGACTTCTTTGTTGACCCTTCTTATATGAGTCCACCGGACTATCTTATGTCCAGTTTTTAGGTTAGACTACCCTTCTAGGTTAGTTATGCTGCACCTCCTTGGTTAAAAAGGTACTGAGGCGGTTGGAGGGTCAACGCCGAGATAGTCATTACAGCGCGCGCTGAGGCTCACGGTGCCGTGCCTCGGGCGCCGACCCTCCAGCAAAAAAGTTTGCTCCTGATGAGTCCTAGTGCCTCCGGCGCAGATCCCAGGAGTGTGAATGAGTGGTGGAGACTCGTCCAAGAAGATCAAGAATTACGGTAGGTACGTAATTTTCATTTCTCCTCAGTACATAGTTATTCTGAATAAGTGTATTTCTCTTTATGTTACTGCTACTGTAAATAAATATTTTGGTGAATTCTGCAACTGCTCCTGATTTTTCCTTTGCTTCCTGACCTATGTCTCGACAACAGTTGTGAAGAAAATTTCACCTAAGTTATAACAAAAGGTCATCACAAATCACATATTTTTATTAAATACATAATATTTTGGTGATAGGAAATGTTTTTTCTGTATAAAAATCTGAAAACAGTTTTTTAGTGTCCCACTGAAGTACACTGCCATCCTTGCCACTAAAACTTTTATGACATCATACTATAAGAATTCCATTGGATTCTTTTTACTAGTAGTTGGCAAAATACAAGTTAAACAATGAAAATGTAATTAAACAAGAAAGCAAAAAAAAAAAGAAAAATACAGAAGCATCTAATGGCCCCACACCTTGATTCTTAAGACATACATCCTCACTAAGCACCTGTTCTCTGGTGAGTAATTTTTGCCTCTTTTCCTCTGCAGCTTTAACTCATTTTGTGCACAGTTACTGGAGACAAAAGCAGGAGACTTGTGGGTTCTGTATCATCCCAGAACACCCATACTTGAAACTGTGGTGAGTTTTTTTGATCAAATATTTCTTCATAAAAATAAGTGTAGAGAAACAAGAGCTTCATATTGTGCCACCCTTCAGAATGAAGTACTGTTATCACAGATCTTTCAAAAAATCACTCTTGTCCCCAGATTCCCATTCACTGTGGGAGTCAGAATTTGTCTATTTATGTTTTTGTTTTATATAGCCTTTTTCCCACCAATGATCGGGAGCAGCTGTTCAGTCCTGTCCCACCTCCTACCAACTGGCTCCTCCGGCCCCTAGAACTTACCATCTTCCAAGAATCAGTCATCACCATTCGTTACTGGCAGGTACAAGCTCGAGACACTGGGACCCCACGGGAGCATACGAACATGCCAGCAGATAAAGGCCTTAAGGTCTATCGAGTCTGCTCGAATGTGCAGCTAGCAACCCTTGTACTGTAGCTGCCCCTCCTTCCCCCACCCTATCCCATCTCCTTTTGAAGCAGTTCACTGTTCTACAGGATACCACTTCCGCAAGCAACCCATTCCATCCAGATACCATTCTCAAAATAAAAAAGTTTCTTCTTATTTCCCTCCTGAACCTTCCCCCCCCACTCTGAGATTGTGACCTCAAGTGTCCCTACCCCTTAATTTGAATAGTCCTTCCGTACCTGCCTTGTTTATTCCCTTCATGTACTTGAAGGGTTCAGTCATATTCCCCCGTCTCTCCTCTTCTCCAGAGAGTAGATGTTCAACTCCCTCAGCCTGCTCACGTAGGGTATGTTCCCTAGTCCCTGGATTATCTTTGTTGCCTACGCTGCACCCCTCTAGTAATTGTCCCTCTTCAGGTATAGGCCAGGGGTGCCGCATGAGTACTCAGGTGTGGCCTAAACAGTGACTCATACAACAGCAGGATCACCTTCCCTCTCCTTGAAGATATATACCTGGCAATACAACCCAGCATTTTGTTGGCCTGTGCAGCTGCCTTCCTGCATTGTGTTGAGTTGTTCATTGAGCCCATTATAATCACTCCCAGACCCCTCTCCTCCTCTATCACAGCTAGCTGAACCCCCCCCCCAAAAGCTGGTAGCTCCTTCTTGTTTTTTTTTTGCCCTGAAATGTAGCACTTTGCACTTTTTGGCATTGAACCCCAACTGCCAGGTGTCTGGCCAGGTCTCCAGTTTTGACAGATCATCGTGCAACCCATGCCACCCTCCTAGGTCATCCACTACTGCTCCCATCTTGGTGTTTTCTGCAAAAACTGATTTTGCTCTTGATGCCCATTGAGATGTCTGATATGAACAACCCAAACAACACCGGTCCCAGTACTAGTCCTTCGGTACTCCGCTTGTCACTGCCCTCGGAGATGAGAGCTCCCCTCCCACCACCACCCTCTGCTATTTTCCCTGTAACCAGTTTACTACCCATCCCACCATTTTCGCCCCTGCGCCTGTACCTGCCAGCTTACTACCCAGCCTCCCATGCGGCACCGAGTTGGATGCCTTACTGAAGTCCAGAAACAGGACATCCACTGCATGGCCCTTGTCCAACTGTCTAGTTACCCAGTCATAGTAATCCACCAGGTTGGTGTGACAGGATCTGCGCATGACAAACCCATGCTGCCTAATATCCTGCAGCCCATTGGTCTCGAGAAGGGACAACAGTCTCTCCTTCAGGATTGTCGTCATCAGTTTTCCCACAATGGATGTGAGGCTTACCAGCCCGTAGTTTCACGGTTCATCTTTGGGACCACTGTTATTTAGGGGTACCATGTGAGCCATACTCCAGTCCCGAGTTACACTTCCTGAGACCAGGGAGGCATTGAACAGGTCTGCCAAGGGCCCTGCCAGTATTTCTGCCAGCTCTCTCAGTACCTGAGGTGAATGCCATCCGGCCCTGGTGCCTTCCCACCCTCAGTACCCTCAGGCCCTCCAGCACCCTGCCCTCTGTGATTCCGCCATCTCACCTCCCCCACGAGCCTGACCTCCCACCCCGTAGTGCCCTCCTTTCTCCTTAGTAAACATCAAGCAGAAGTAATTCATTCGCCTTCTGCCTGCTCTCCATTCCACCACCCAATCCCTCTTAATCCTTACTATTTTGTCCCTACAACTCCTTTTCTCCCTGATGTACCTGAAGAATTCCTTCTCCCCCTTCTTGATTCCTTGCACCAGCCTGAGCTCCTTAAACGCCTTGGCTGCCCTTACTGCCTTCATCACCACCTTCGATTCCTTCAGGTAATCCTCTCTGTCCTCCCCTCTCCCTGTTTTTTTTTTACCTCCGAAAGGTGGCTCTTTTATTTCTTACTTTCTCTATGACTCCCTTGCTCATCCAGCTGGGTTTCTTGGCCCTAGCTCTCTTACTGTGGAACCTGATGCAGGTTTTGGTTTCCTCCTCAATCACCAGTTTTATGATCTCTGGTTAGTGTTCATATTAGTTTGGATTCTGGCTAGATACCCTTTAACTACCTCCCCTATCCTCCCGAAGGTGGTCTTCCTCAAGTCCAACACTCTTGTACTTGTTTCTACTCCCTCCCTCCTTGCCTGTTTTCAATGTGAACCACACTGAGTGGTGGTCGCTCCCTGCCAGTGGTTCTTTCACCCCCAGCTCCCTCACAGACTCCTCATTTGCCAGCATGAGGTCTAGGGTGTTCCCTAACCTGGTTGGCTCGCTGACTATTTGCATTAGGAAGCTATCCTGGAACATGTACATGTAGCTTTCAGACTTTTGAATGGGGGAGCCAACACCAGAGACAGTGCCTCCCACGAGGCTGACACATGTCGTGGCTCTTGCGGGTTGGTCAGTAACTGACACTGGCTCCCCAATCTTCTCAGTTTTGCTTTTCCTGCTATCAAGATTGAATCACTGTGAGAGCTGCTGAAGAGTTCACATCTGTGCCATAAGTCTCTGCTTGCTTCTCTTCACAACGCCTTCTCAGTTTTGGCTTTGTTTGCCCTCCTTTGTTATTTTTTTTGTGCTGTAGTGCAAGGTAGGGTGCCCTTTCCTGTTTGTTTCCATTTTTCTGTGTTCGTGTCCAATTTGGGGCCTAGTAAGTTCACAAGTTCGAAGACAGGGCTTCCCCAGTGCATTGGTGCCCCTGTGGGAAGCCCATTGTCGCAGTGGACTGGCATGATCATGGGCCCACACCATGACATGGATAAGTGCAATGCCTGATCTTCCTGGACATAAAGTCTCCACCACTCATTCAAACTAATGGGATCTACACTGGAGGCACTAGGACCCAGCAGGAGCAAACTTTTTCCAGAGCATGAGGCGCAGAGATGGATCATGAGGCTTGTGCAAGCAGTGGCTCATGCAGTAAAGACTACCTCGGTGTCGATCCTCCAACTACCTCAGTTCCTTTTTTCCCGCCGTCGAGTGCGCTTCAGTGATGACGTCGCTCGCCCACCTGGAGTCAAACTTCAAACTAGCAGCATAATTTTCAGTTTATTTTTTTGTAATTTATCTTCAAGGTACCGAGTAGATTTAATTTTATTGATTAATAAAAGAAGTCTTCAGCCCTCCATTGACGGAGTCGACCATGAGTGAGTCAGGTGATGGTAGAGAGACTTCGTATGAAAGCTGTTCAGTCAGCCGGGCTGGTTCCGGTCTGCCACCCTCCCCGGAGGATGGGTCTGACAACGGATGGTCCAATGCTCAGGGAGATGGGCAGTCCCCCCGAAAGCATAAAAGGAAATGGTCCCATTCACGGCACCGTTCGGCCTCGAGTTCTTCCTCGGTGCACAAGTCAAGAAAGAGAAGGCATCACTCGAGGTCTCCTTCTGGTATGTCTGTGAGTTGACGGTCAGTCATTGGGGCTAGTCCGGTCTCCTCCTCTCTCAGAGTCGCTGGTTTGTGGCTCCAGTGCCCAACCTTTTCAACATCGGAGCCCGTCCTCGCCTATTGGACGGGCCTCCGATGAGCAGTTTCACCAGTGGGCTGCCTTTGGAGCAGTGGGCTTGGAGGTTGGTCCAGCTGCCTGGCCCGGTCACTCCGGGGCCTTTGGGCCACTCGAGGGACTGGGTAGGGTGGTTGGACCTTCCTAGTCACGCAGCGCCTTCTTCGGTGCCATCGACTCTGTGCTCAGGTGTTCCCCCCCCCCCACATGTCTGCGGCGCAGGGGTCCACGCCAATGCCTCTATTTCCTGTTAATATTCCTTCTTTTCCTTCAAATCACAGTTTTCAGAACCTTGGGATACTCTTGGAGCAGTCCATGATGCAGGGCTCTGTCGGTGCTGTCCTGCTTTGGGGAGCTCTGTTGGTGCCGTCTGTGGCGCCAAAGAGCTCCGTATGCACTATCCATGACACGGGGCTCTGTCGGTACCATGGCCCTTGTTGGAGCGGTGTGCTGGGCTGTTTCTGCTGGTGCCGACTTCCTTGGGTCGGCGCCATATTCTTCATCGGCGCCGATGCTTGGTGCGGCGCCGTCCAGCCTCAGGGGCTTCTCGACTCCAATTCTTTCCTCTTCTAATTCCCATTATGATTTTCACTCTTTTCCTGTCCATACAGTCCTCCTGGACTGTCAGGAGATGATTTTGAGCCTGATCCAGATCTTTGGCTGGGTGATGATGTTGAAGGGGCAGGGATCAATGCTGCCGCAGAGCCTGTGGTCAAAGACCTTTCCTTTAAGTCTCTGCTGAAAATTTTCAGTTCCACTCTTTCTCTCCAGACTACAGAAATCCATCCTGGGAAGCTTTTAAGACTCCAGTACCTACATGTCCCGGAGCTTCCTATGGAATTAACTCCAGTACAACCATCTTTTGAGACCCTTTCTCAAATGGTATGGAACAATCCTGCTCTTATCCCTTCCGTGGCTAAGTCCATAGATAGGAAGTATACTGCTCTCAAGGATCGACCCATTTTGGCCTCACAAGCTTTTGCTAATCCCATTGTAGTCTTAGCAGAGAATGACAAGGCCGTCCTCCCTCAGGCATCTGCAGCCCGGCCTATAAATAAAGAATCTCACAAGATAGACACCTTAGGTAAGAGAGTCTTTGCTGCCTCTACCCTGGGTATGCGTATTGCTAGCTACCAGGGCTATTTTTCTCAATATTAGTATGTCTTTTCTCATTCGCTCAAGCAAATGGTAGAAGCTCTGCCTGAGTCGGAAACTAATTCATAGCTGCTTCACACCATAACCAGGGATATCGAGTCCAATAACCAACAGGTTAAAACTGCAGTGGACGCTTTCAATACTGCTTCTCGAGCGGCGGCAGCGGAAATTTGTACCCATCGCCACTCTTGGCTACATACTTCGGGCTTCATGAATGATGCCCAGCAACAGGTCATGGCCTTACCCTTCGACGGTATGTATCTGTTTGGACCCCAGGTGGTACAAACTCTGGAGGACACATAGAAGACTAGGTCAGCCATTAAGACAGCTCGACCCGCACCCGCCCCTTCTCGGGGGGGGTGCCAACAAGCATCAGTTTCACAACCGTCAGTCCTTTCGGGGCAGAGGCAGAGGGGGTTTTAACAAAAATACCACCCCTCAGTCATAAAAGAAAATGCAGCAGAAGGCTCAAGGCCCAAAAGCACCCAGTGCTACCTTCTGAGTTCCTGGTCCAGGTCCCACCTCATCTGCCCGAGAGGGACTCTTCCTCAGCGGTGAGAGGATGTCTGACTCAGTTCTACGACCAGTGGAAGTCTATAACATCAGACAAATGTCTCTTCCGGATAATCCAGCGGTATTTGCTCTATCTTCAGACCCCGGATCATCCCCCCAAACGACAGCCCAGACTGTTGATGGTACAATCAGACCTTCTTGCTTCCGAGGTACAAGGCCTTCTGAACAACAGGGCAGTAGGAGTAGTTCCACCGGACCAATGAAACACAGGGTTCTACTCCCATTACTTTCTAATTCGGAAAACTGGCGGCATCGTCTGGATCTCAGAAAGTTAAACAAATTCCTTTACAAGTAAAAGTTCAAGATGACATCTCTAGGTACCCTTCCACCTTTGATTCATCAACACGATTGGCTAGCCTCCCTGGACATGCAGGATGCCTACCAGCACATTCTTATACACCCAAAGCACCACAAATACCTAAGGTTTGTGGCGTTGGGTCAACATTATCAGTTCAGAGTCCTGCCCTGTGGGCTATCCTTGGCACCGTGAGTTTTTACAAAGTGTTGTGCAGTTCTCGCAACACATCTCAGGAAAATTGGAAGTCAAGTGTTCTCATATCTGGACGACTGGCTTCTAGCAAGCCCCTCCAGACAAGAAACTCTGGACACTGTAGCCACGGTTACAGACTTCCTCACGTCCGTGGGAGTCCTGCTAAATTTCAACAAATCGCAGTTGCAGCCCTCCCAGAAACTCCTCTTCATAGGACCTCTTCTGGACACCTCCTCTGCGAGGGCTTTTCTCCCACAGGACAGAAGGAGCAATTTCCTACAGATGGCCCAGTACATCAGAGAAAACAGCTCAATTTGAACTATCTTGATGCAGTGGATGCTGGGTCTCATGGTATCCGCGGTGTTCACTGTACCCCTAGCACATCTCCACATGAGAACCTCCCAGTGGATGCTTAGTACTCCGTGGTCCCCCACCACTCACCCTCAGTCCTTTCCCGTCCAGGTGACAGAACCTCTAAAGAGGTCACTCACCTGGTGGTCGCAGGAGGACAACCTTCTGGAAGGGTACCCCTTTGCTCCTTTGGATCATCAGATTTAACCATTACCACGGACACATCCCTGATGAGGTGGGGAGCTCATTGCCAGGATCTCCACACCCAAGGTACGTGGACTCGGGACAAGTCCCAACTTCACATAAACGTCCTGGAAATGAGAGCCGTCCTCTATGCAGTCTGAGCCTTGAAGGACATACTTTGTCACAAGAACATTCTCTTTCAAACGGACAACTAAGCAGTGATGTATTACATCAACAAGCAGGGCGGTGCATACTCTTACCCATTATGCATGGAAGCTATGAGAGTGTGGGAATGGTGCCTGGAGCACAAGGCTCTTATCTACACGGTTCACCTGCCAGGAGTGCAGAACGAACTGGCAGAATGGAGGCAGATCCTCATGAGTGGTCTCTCGACTCAACCATCGCTCAGACACTCTTCAAAGAGTGGGGAACTCCAGACCTGGACCTTTTTGCATCCCCACTCAATGCAAAACTGCCTCTCTTCTGCTCCAGAAATCCAGGACCTGGCATTTTCTGTCAGGATGCGTTCAGGCTGCAGTGGAAAAAAAATTCTATATGCCTTTCCTCCTCTTCCCCTCATTCAGAGGGTACTTCTCAGATTCGAGTCCCAGGAGAACAAAATTATTCTCATTGCTTCCTTGTGGCCTCGACAGATATGGTTCCCATTGCTCAACAGTCTGTCAGAGACACCCCCCCCCCAACCAGGGCACTTCCCCTTCAGATGAACCTTCTGACCCAGGGTCCCGTGGTCCACCCCAATTTGAGGGCACGTCACCTTCACGCTTGTCTCCTGAAGAGATAAATGTGAATAGAGTCAATGTTTCCAGCAGGATTTCAGATATTCTCTTGGCTGCGCATAAGCCAGCCACTAGAAAAACCTACACAGCCAAGTGGTAGCATTTCTCTCTCTGGTGTGCAAAATTCTCTTGAACCCTTTTTCCTGCCCACCAAATAAAGTCTTGGAGTATCTTTTAGACCTCTCAAATTCAGATGTGCAGTACTCTACAGTCAAAGTTCATCTTTGTGCCATTTCAGCTTATCATGAGCCGGTGCATTCCTTGTCTCTGGCTCCGTTACCTATGGCTAAGAGGTTTCTTAGGGGTATTCTGCATACCAGACCTTCTATCAGATGTCCAGTTGCAGCCTGGGACAATAACCTCGTGCTAGACATGCTCATTCGAAAACCTTTCGAGCCTCTAGCTACCTGCGAGTTGAAGTTCCTCACTTGGAAAACGGCCTTCCTGGTGGCCATCACTTCGGCCCATAGAGTTTCTGAAATACATGCTCTGGTCACAGACCCCCCATACACTGTATTTCACAAGGAGAAAGTAGTTCTTAGGACTCATCCTAAATTTCTCACTAAGGTTGTCTTAGAATTTCATCTAAACCAACCTTTAGTACTACCTACTTACTTTGCTAACTTCCAGAATGAAAGGAGCGTACCCTTCATTCTTTGGCTATTAAGAGGCGCTGCATTCTATCTGGATAGAACAAAAGAAATTTGCAAGGCTCAACAACTGTTTGTTCCTTCAGTGAGACCCGACTGGGTCAACCTGTAGCTATCAGATGCATTTCAGCGTGGCTGGTGGAATGCCTTAAGCCACTTACTATTCTATGGCACAGGTTAAGCTGGAAGGCATAATGTCACAGTCACTCTACCAGAGCAGATCACGGCATCTCAGCGGAAATCATAACATGCCCATTGCAGATATTTGAAATGCAGCTACATGGAGCACAGCGCATACTTTTGTTAAGCACTATGCATTGGATGTCCATGCTGAGCGACATCTTACGTTTGGTAGGTCTAATGTATGAACTTCTGTCCTGGTATGTGAGCTCTTAGTTTTCCTGCCGCCCGTCTCGGGGGGATTATTAGTTCGGTACTCTCCCATTAATGTGAATGAGTGGTGAAGACTTTATGTCCAGGAAGATATGGAAATTACGTACCTACCGTAATTCTTGATCTTCTTGGACGAAATCTCCACCACTCATTATCCTACTATCCCCCAAGCTCACGTCTCTGTTTTGGTCTTCACTCCTCAGTGGCTGGGCTGTGAAGACTCTGTTGTTAACCCTTCTTACACAGGTCATTCGGACTATCTTGTCCTGAACTGTAGCTATAATACTCATCATTGCATTTTGTATAAAGACCTAAACTGGGACAGTTTATCAGTACGATTTAAAAAACAATATTCAGTATTTATCTATAAAATAATAAATGGGATGATTGATGGAAACATGGAATTGCCTTCTGTTAGTAAATATTATCCATATATTTTAAGGGATATAAAGCACAGAGGTTACACTTTTCCAAAAACTAATACAAGATATGGTACTCTGACACTTGAGGCTCAGACTGCAAATATTTGGAATAATATTACCCCTGAATTAAGGAAAGCAACTAAACTATCCCAGTTTAAATTAGGATTGAGCACTGTATTTTATGATGAATGTACTTGTTTTTAAAATGTGGATAAATGTGTTAGTTGTTGGTCTGATTGAAGATTTTGTCTTGTATAATGTCAAAATTATTTATTAGTTGTTTTATATAGTCTGAATTTTTGTATGTTATATTGAATGTAATTTGTTCTTGACACAGGACAACTTTGAAAATAGGTCTATGACCTAAAGTTTGCTATCCTGTATAAAATAAACATTTTACTACTACACCTTATGTCCGATTTTGTTAGGTTAGTCCCTCTAGGTTAATTCGCTGCACCTCCTTGGGGGTACTGAGGTGGTTGGAGGTAGACGACAGGTAGTCTTTTACCGCACGGGCATGGCTCGTGGTGCCTCTCCTCATGGCTCCACCTCTAGCGCTGACCCTCTTGAAAATGTTTGCTCCCACTGGGTCCTAGCACCTCCCACGTACATCCCATTTGTGTGAATGAGTGGTGGAGACTTAGTCAAGAAGATCAAAATTACGGTAGGTACATCATTTCCATTTTCTCCATGGATTTCCACATGTTGAAGAACTGCTCGTTAAGGTTTGGATGAGACCCTCTGACCCTCAGAGGATGGCGCTACATGCAGGACACAAAAAACAGGTCTCTTGGCTCGTTCCCTGAGCCTCTTACTGGCATTATATGTACTGAGGAGAGCAGGCCTTGGCTGGTTTTGATCTTACTAGAACCACAGGCCTGCATGAGGTCAGTTGGACAGTTGGCCTTCTCCGGAAGTCGGTTGGCTGACCATCTGCATGTCCTGTGCCCCCTCGGGCCGGGCGCCCCTGTCGAGTCTCAGCACAATAAGCTAGGCCTGCACCGGTGGTTTCCTCAGCATCACGGCCCAGTGCCATCTCAGCTCCTGACACTGCCTCTGGTGTCGGAGAGTGGGGCAGCACCAATATGCAACTAGGTCCCCTTCTGACACCGCTCACAGTGCTGGGAGATGGGGACTTCCCCAGGTGGCCTCTTTGGTGATCTCCTTGGTCTCGACCTCAGATTTGGATGATGACTGGGATGTTCCTGATTGGCTGCCCACTTCCTCGGAGCCCCAGAACTCCTCTTGGCCTAGCTAGAGGCCTTCTGTGGGGTCTAGGAGCCCCCAGCTAGGCGCTGACTATGGTGCCGCCCTTTCTTTGCCTCTTGGCATTGCTCACGGTGCCGTGGAGGCTTCCAATGCCAACTCTGGCACTGGAGATGGGGCAGTGCCGAGCACAGTACCGGTTCAGGGGACGGTGCTAGCTCCAGTGCTGATCCTGGTTCTGGTGCTGCGGAGGGCATGGATTTAGGTGCTGATGCTGGTGCTGGGGCGACACTGAGAGGAGTTCTGGAGCCCTCAGTGGTGCCTGATCTTCCCATCTTTCTCCATGAGCTCTACAATTCCTGTTAGGCCACTGTCAAGGGGCAGGCCCTTGTCTGGTGGGGCAGGGTCAGAAGGTCGGTATCAGCACCCCATGCTGTCTCGAGAGCAGCTGGAGGCTCTGGGTGAAGGAGAAGTAGAAGTGCAGATTCAGGCCTTCTCTCCCCTTCTAATCAGGCAGGATCTGCAGTCGGTGGGGATAGGAGCCGCCTTAGTGGACCAGCATGGCTCCGATCTTCTCACCTGGGTGTTTCCCCTGAGGGCACCACTCAACTTGCCCCTCCATGGTTGGGCAGTCTACAGTGGGCAGTCAGCACAGCCCCCTCCTTAGGGAAGGGTCTCCTGCTCGCTCCCACAGCCCTAGCAGAGGTGCAGGTGTGGTCTCTTATGACCGTCTCCTCCTTCTCTGCCTCTGCCTCCCATTCCTTCTCTCAAGTTTTTCTGGCCCTACGGGGCCTATGACTTGGGAGCAGTTCAGGTCTGTGGTGGCTATATACCCCTGGTACCTTAGAACCCTGGATGAGGTCATCTTCAGACCTCAAACCCTTGCACTGCCTCCCTCTGAACATAGCTCCTCTGAATCTCTGATTTCCTTGTCCGAGGGAGGGGATACCTCCATTCACTTCTCTGATGCTGATCTTACCAGCTATCAGTGCTTCCTGTCAGAGATGATGGAGGAGCTGCACCTGTGTCATTTCATCGGACACAACCCCACGTGTCTGACACTGTCGTTCCTTGGGGAATACAGTGTGGAATCAGAATCACCACCAGCATGGCACACACAGGCACCCAGTCACCCCCACCCTGGAACACAACAGTGGCACAGAAAGCAGGCAACAGAGTGGCACCAGTGGCCAGTGGAGGGCTACCAATGGAGTCCCCGGCCCCATGCTGGCCCCCACCTGCCCAGACCCCAGCAAACCACACACATGCCCACACACCCCAGACAGCCACCCCATGGGCACCCTAAGGCACAGCCACTGACCAAGGGCAGGACACCACCACTGTGGGACACACCACAGCACACAGCAGTGCACCGCAGATGCACGACACACGCACCGACACATGCACACCACACAGACAGACATTGCACCACAGCAGCATTGCTCCTCACACCAGCTGCAAAGCAGACACCGACACAAGCAGGTATGTCAAAAAATATATATTGAACAGAACTATTTACAAGTGTAAGAGGGTGGGAAAGGGCAGGAAAGTGAGGAAACGGAACAGGGACTGTACAGTGGGAAGGGGGACAAATGTGGGAGGTAGAGCAGGGGAAACAGGGAAAATCTGGGGCTTGAACTAAGAGCGGCTATGCCCTGCCACTTCTTGGCACCTCCTCCGGCGCTGTTCAGCCAGCAAAAGCTGGCGCACCTGACAGACCGCCTCCATGGTGGTGGATGTGATGAGGACAATCTGGCGCAGCAGCCAACAGTATAGGGGCAGCCTCCTCCTCCACCGGATACCTATGACAAGGGACAGGACAGGTGATCAGTGCAAGGTCCCAAGGTACCATGCCCACCCACTGTGCGCAATGGGCAGTAGGAACACATACCCCTGGAGTGGTGCCCCGGCCACCCACAGGGGGGTGGGCCAATGCCTGCCAGCAACCCGGTACACCAGGACAGTGCTCTCAGGTGGTCACCCCCACCCAAAGGCCACCTGACTGCACTATGACAGTCACATGGCACAGGGCACCAGCAGCACCACAGCAACACCAGTGGCAGCCGGGCGCACACCTACCCCGCCAACAGCTGGCACATGTGTGCAATGGCCACCCCACTGTGGCATGCACCACGCACAGTGCGACACACACAGCTGCCACAGCACATGGCACAGGTGGCCATGCTGCACCCCTCCCTGCCGACCCCTGTGCTGTGCGGGACCAAAGAGTGCCTACTTGCCTCTGCGGCCCCACTGGTGCAGTCCTGCTGCCCTTACCAGCGCTATGGCCTGCCGAGGCCTGCTGGGCTGACCCCGGCGCTCCTGCCGCCCTTGCTCTGCGTCAATCCTCAGATCCTGGGAATGGAACAAAGACAGGTACACATCAGGAAACATCCACAGCATGTGCCAAGCCCCCCAACCCTGTGCACAGTGTGTGCCCCTGCCTGACATGTCCTGCAAGGCTGTATCGCAACGCAAGCTGCGGCTGCCAATGCCACACCGCAGTGTGCACAAGGACAGTGTACCCTGTGACATGTGGACAGCCAGTTCTGAGTACACTTTGATTTTTTGTAATATAAAATGTGTTATGGACTGTCTCTCATGAGAGATGCTGAGACAGCATGTGAGATCACACACACACACAACCAGGTTTTAGATACAAGGTGTTACCTGGAAGGCCGAAGCTAATTACAGACTAGAACAGGCCTTAATCAAGAATCTCCTGTTTATCTAAGTTAAATATAGCTTTAACTGCTAAGAGGAAATCAGTATCCATTTTATGACATTTGAGGAGAAACCATGTTTGGCACACTGGTGTGAAATCATAAATACTTTGATGTCTGTGTGAGAGAGGATACTGCTCATAGATGAAAGGAAATTTACAGACTTGGTTGGGGAAGTCACATGGGGAAATTAGTTTCTGCTGATGTAACCTTAATTAACTTTCCTTCTAAAAATGATAAAAACTTCCTGGGTGTATGATTTTTAATAAACCGAGGAGGAGCTAGGTGACCTCATACAAAGGGGTTGGCGAAGACCGTTTTTTTAAACAGTATTCTGTTTTTCTTCAGAGACACTTTTATCTACACTCTGACAAAGAAACATCTTTGAGCACTTTAAGCAAGTATACAGGTAGAGAGAGACAAAATCTAAGTACTGTAGTAGGAAATGTACTGTTAAAATCTTGTTCTTTTAAAAGTGTATGGTTCTTGTGATACATGGTTCTGTATTTTATGTTTACATACTTTCATCTATTTTAGTAAAACTCTATTTTAGAGCCTACTTGGTCTGTCTTTGAATTTCTTTTCTTTAACAAGTAAAGTATATATGGTTAAAGCAGGCGCTGTGCATAAGCCTGAATGGTGATACCAAACTGGAAAGGTAAGAGTAATCTGAGGTCTTTTATTAGAGTTTTAAGGGTTCATTTCTGTACACCTGGTTAGGTGCCGTGAGGCAAAGATATCTGGCCCCGAAGACAAGACAGAATTATCTGAGCCTGTGCATTGGAATGCAGGCAAGAGGTTCACAGTTTGAATCTCTCCAGGACTTGAGACCAAAGGTTGATTCGAACCCACAAAACAGACAGGAGGGTTACCCTGTTTCTGTTAACAAGACTGCGCTTGGAGGTTGGCACTTTGGGAGTAGAGGGCTGACTTGCTGAGTGGGTTTGTGACATACCCCTCTGCAGGGCATGCCAGGTAGCCAAGCCATCACCACAGTACAGCATTAGGGCACACATGCAGAATGGGCTGACTTACCTGGCACATTCCCTCGCTGGATGCATGCCTGTAGCTGTCGCAGGCACCCTGGGTCCCGCCGCATGAGGTCACCATACCGGTGGCGGCATTGCTGCCCGGTTCTGGCCACCTCAGTACTCTGCTGCAGTCTGGCATCAGTCCCCTGCCAGACATCAGTCCATGGCTGTTGCAGAGGCATCTAGCCAAAGAGCTATTGGGCATGTGTTATAGCGCAGTGCGCATGCCTGGACATTGCGCCGTGACTTGTTCTGGAGCAGTGCCATTGCGCGTGGAGCAAGTATGCAATATTCAGCCACCACATGCAGATGAACTCATCAGCCAGTGCACGGAGCACTGGGGAAATTATCATGT
This sequence comes from Neoceratodus forsteri, assembly GCA_016271365.2. Lineage (NCBI taxonomy): Eukaryota > Metazoa > Chordata > Ceratodontiformes > Ceratodontidae > Neoceratodus > Neoceratodus forsteri. Next base: position 114,682,236 of record JADMNL010000022.1, read on the forward strand.
CATTACCGTTGCACCAATGCTCATTTGCATGCTTTGCGCTATAAAAGCGCCACAGATCAACATAGGCCATGGACCAGTATTGCAACTATTTGAGGTAAGTTGCACATGCTGCTGAGCCCAGCCAGCACAGCAGGGGGGCGGAGTAGGCTGCTGCTGACACTGACACACCTGTCCATGTCCACAGGTAGCACAGTGTTGGAACGTGAAGAGGGAAAACGCAGGCCCAGCTTCAAAAAGGGAGAGGCAGATGCCTTGTTTGAGGCCTACCTCGATGGGGAGCCACTGCTGAGTGGTGCCACGGGCACAACACAGGCCAGGGTTGAGGCCTGGGAGGAGGTGGCGGCATGTGTCAACCAGCAGGGCAGTCACCAGCGGTCTGCGCAGGAGTGCTGCAAGAAGGTGGGCACTGATAAGAGGCGCATCAAGAAACTGGCAGCCATCCATGCATCCGGACTGCCGCGGTGGGGGCTGCTGATGCGCCACAGCTTACGGTGCAGGAGGAGTTGGTGGCAGCCACCATGCATCGCAAGCACTGTGGAGGTTGTGCCAGGTGGAGGATTTCAGAAGGGTGGAAGCCCATCACTGCATGGTAATGATGTTGGGCATGCACTGTATGCAGTGGGTGGGGGGATGGGGCCTTGTATCCCTGTCACATGTTTTCTCTTTCAGCACCAGCCTGCCTGCATGTGGAGGATGGTGCACCAGCAGCAGCCGTGGAGGCAGGCCCAGCCCAGGACGACCAGCCATCCACCTCCACGGGCATCCAGGGGCCTGATTGGCTGCAGCAAACCACCACTGTCCAGCGGATGTCCTGGGCATGGGGTCAGACAAGGCCCTGGGTGTGTTTCTGCAGGATGCCAGCCATGGCATCCTCTGCGTGGAGAGCGCAGATCGGGGCGAGTCCGACTCAATGGCGACCTGACCATGATCCTGGATAGCTTGGGTGGTGGTGTGGGGAGCGCCCATTCCAGGTACCATCACAGGCGGTGCGCCCAGCGGCCTGACTGCAGTGGGACAGCTGCCGCTGCCACTGCAGATGCTGATGTGTGCACTACAGTGGCAGTGCCATGTGGTGGTGGTGTTACAGCCACGCAGGCACTTGGCAGCAGGGGCCACAGGGCAGTCGGAGGTGGGGTCCACTGCCGGGGCGCCTGTTAGGGACCTACCCCATGGGGACCCCACTGTGCAGCATCCACCTGAGCGAGGGGCTGTGCAGCATGGTCATTCACCACAGGAGGGTCGGTGCCCCACCCAGGTTCCCCTGGGCACCAACCCGTTGGCAGAGCATACCCATTTGCTGCTGGCCTCCGCGGAGCAGCTGGGGTGCATGCACTATGTGGAGAGGTGCACCAGGCAGCTGAGCAGCATGGGAGGGGCACTGCGCAGCTCCTGGCGGCTGTACAGCACTTGCAGGAGGACACAACTGCATCCCAGGATCGCATAGCCAATGCGATCATGGATGGCCTTGCACTGCTGGCTGCCACAGGGCGTGGCCAGCCACCATGGATACCACGTAGTGCACTATCCACCTCACAATCCCAGCATCTGGTGACACCCTCCCTGTCGATGCCGGGCTCTGCCGTTGACATCCCAGGCACGCCTGGGGCGGGCCTGTTTGGGTGCCTACACACCCTGCGAACTTATTCGCAGTCCCGCAGCATAACCCCTGGGGGGCTGTTCCAAACATCCCCTGTGGCTGCTAGTCAGCCATGGCGCACTCACCCATGGCCATGGCAGGCAGGTACCGCAAGGGCAGACCTGATGTGCGTGCCATCCTGGCTGCAGTCCGCTGCCCTGTGCGTGCATGGATGGCGTGTGTGTGTGTGTGTGTGTGTGTGTGTGTGTGTGTGTGTGCATACCACAGGTGTGTACGCCGCCCGCTGCCTGTGCATGCACCTGCCCGGCTGCTGGCCCGTGTGGTGTAGGCGTGATGAGAGCAGTTCTGCACCAGTTGCACCTGTGCACTGCTGCAGTGCATCTGATCCCAGCCACTAGCCAGCACCTGGGCACATGTGTGTGCATGTTGCTGTTCACTGCTGTGTGCAGTTGTGTGTGGATGTGTGGCACTGATACCCTCACCCCTGCACCACGCCTCTGTGTGTGCATGCCCAGTGCCATGCACGCCCCTGCCTGTGTGCTGTACCTATGTGTGTGGCCTGTGCGTGGATGTGGTGCCACCTACCTGCGTGCACCATAGTGCTCCTGTGCGATGGTGTCCCGATGCTGGCATGCCATCCTCTGCTGCCAGGTATCCTCCACCGGGAACTGTCCACCACCCTCTGACCCATTGCCCTTGTCGTCCCCACTACTGTCTCCCTCATCAGCCTCGACAGCTATCCCACGGTCAATGGCCATGTTGTACAGTGTGCAGCAGGCCAGTAATAGGCCACAGGCTTTCAAGGGGCTGTACTATAGGGCACCGCCACACCTGTCTAGGCAATGGAACCGTGACTTCAGCATCCCAGATACATGCTCAATGATGTTCCACATGCTGACGTATGCCTCATTGTAATGTTCCTCTGCTGGGGACGACTGGCACCGATAGGGGGTGAGCAGCCAGGGCCTGAGTGGATAGGCACTGTCATCTGTGTGGATAATGACATGGTTAGCCCTGTGTCCTCTGTTGCTGTGCCCCTTGCCTGTCCCTGGCGCCCTCGCCAGCTCACCCCCCTGCCGTCCCCCATGCCCTGCTCTGCCCAGTACCCCTTACCCGTCCCATACTCACCCACTAGGTGGCCCGTGGGTATGTCCCCACACTTGAACCTGTGGCACAGCGCAGAGCTGTGCTAGATGAACGCATCATGTGCACTCCCAGGGTGTGTGGCACCGACATTGGTGATACGCCCCTTGGCATCGCACACCACCTGGCAGTTCACACTTGGGAACCCCTTTCTGTTCACATAGGCCACACCCTCAGGTCCAGGTGGCATGCGGATGTCCACATGGGTGCAGTCAATGGCCCCAAGCACTCCAGGCATGAGTGCTTCCCTGTGAAAGTCCTGCATGGTTGCTGTACGCTCTGCCTGTGTGCTGGGGAAATGGATGTATTCCGGAGCATGTGGCAGCAGGGCATTGAGGAACTGTGTGAGGAGGCGGGACATGGCCGACTGGGTTATTCCTGTAGTGTCCCCTGTTGGTCTCTGGAAGGTGCCCGTGGCAAGCAGGCACATGACTGCTGTTACCTTGTCTCCACAGACATGCGTGGCTCTGTCTTCTGGTGCCTACATCTCCTCACTGCACAGCTCGCAGAGCTGCCTCAGAATGGCCCTGTTCAGGTGGTACCATCCCACAATTTCCGTATCTGTGTAATTCTCAAAGGTGGTGCGGGCATGGTATCACCTGTTAGGGCATACCACCGACGGGCCCTTTCACGGCCACGTCTCTGTTCCTTCTGCCTTCTCACACCCCTTATTACGGCTCCCATTAGGAAGGGTGCATTAGCCATGGCCCCTGATGTCCTGTCTCACCCTGGGCGGTCGGCTGCTGCAGACTGTATGCCACCCTGGTGCACTGTGTGGCACTATGCCTTCCTGTCCCTCTCACTCTCTCAGCCCCTCTCTCACTCTCCACTGCCACCTCTGTCCCTCTACCCCTGTGGCTGCCTGTGACAGTCAGTCTGTCCCTCACTGGCTCTGTCTCTCCACCGTCTCTTGCCACTCTCTCTCTCTCTCCCTCTTCCCTGGCACAACCGCTGTCTGTGTGCTTGCACCCTGTGTTTATAGGTTCACGTCTGCTTGGCGCATCCAGGTTTTGCTCCACACTTGCGCCATGGTTCTATGGTTGAATATCGCACTGCGCCGAATATTCATGGGCACACCCCCTGCTCTTGTGCATGCATTCATTATAGTTGCACATTTGCGCAGTGACTCCCACTGAATATCACTCCTTGGCGCAAGTCCGCACCTAAGTCTTTGTTCTTTATGTCAGTTTTCTGTTCTAATATTTGTTCTCCTTAAGGGCATATGGCAGCGGAGGAAAAGGAATACAAAGAGGGAATAGCCAAGGGAGGAGAGGTACTATTATGGATGGCCTACCCATAGCAGTAGAAAAATGAAAGTTTAGTTATACAGAAAAGTTTAAGAAATACTACTGCAGTAGACTGTAGGGGTACAAAGAAAAATGCCATGACCTTATTTCCAACAGGGGGTAGTCTAAACTATCATTTGTTCCAAGTGGAAGAGAAATTTTCAACAGTGTTGCAGGTGTGTGAAAATAACTAATCTTATCTGTGTCAATCTTCACCATTCATCACCTTTGGGTATAGTGGCGGAGGTCACGACCCAGCGAACTCATTTTTTGGATGGTTGTAGTTGGCACCATCGGCTACCCTCAAGGCCGACGCATGTGGTGCTTCTGGGGTTGACCGGTTAGGTGTGTGTCGACCGCCCTTCCACCAGTTCTTCGTCTCCACCGTGAAGTCGCTCCTCGTTGGAAGCTCTGTGCAAGAGGCCTGCTGTCTTCTCTCAAGCCTTCGCTAAAGCCTTTGACACCATTTCCTCGATAGCGAATCCATCGAAGCCGACATAGTTCAGCGTGGTTCTCATAGCCTGCCGGTTCCGCTGTTCGCCACTACTCGGCGTCGCTGGTAAGACTGTTGCTTTTTCTTTATTGTTAGTGACGTCGAGGTTTTGTTTTGGTGTTTTCATGGTCATTGTCTCAGTTGGAGACAAGAAAACTTGAAGGCGGGGCGACCCCCTATGCGTCGGTGCCCGTCCGGCTGTAAGTGCCGTCACCGACCAACATGACCGTTGCCTCGGCGTATCTTGGCCGCTTCACGACCTGGATTAGATGCGATGCCCTTCTCCATGGACCATCATGTCATCGAACAACGTGCAAGTAAAGTTAGGTGAGCTCCGCCGACTTTTGGGGGATGGGCACGCACTTGTAGGGCCAAGCCACGGTCTCTTGGCGCTCTTACACGGTCCCCTCGGTTCTATACAGACCGCCGAGGAGGGGTCTTCTGTGTCTAGTAGCCTTGCCATTGCAAGCCCCTTCCGCGGTGCAGGAGGCTCAGTCTGCCTCCCCTGGTGGGTGGTCGGGAGGCACCATTTGGCAATCGCTCCCTCGGAAGTTAAGGCGCCCGGTGTCGTCGTCTTAGGCTGGGAAGCCTGGGTGGCGCTGTCCTCAATGCCGTCCACTGGTGCCGTCTTAGGCCTTGGCGTTGTGTGCTGCGTGGGCCCTGATGGCATCGTGGTTGGCGCGGTCCATCGCTCAGTGCCATCTCTGCAGTCGGTGCTGTTCGCAGCACAGATGGTGCTGACCCGATGCCGTGGGAACTCTATGGCACCGTCCTTGACTGTTGGGCACTGAGACAGAGCAGGCGCCATGTCCAGCTCTGGTGCCTCTTGCGGTGCCGAGCAGGACAAGGTGCTATGCGGGTTTCGATCTTGTTGCCATTTGCGGCACGAGAGCCTGTCAGAGCAATCGCCGGCACCATCTCCTGGTCCAGCGCGCTTGCGGCACCGTGGAGTTGGGATAGGCGCTGTGACAGGCTCCAGCTCCAATACTGCTGCCACCCTCTGCGCCGTGTCTTCTTCCCGCATCATTTGCAGTACAGTTGGGGGCTTCGGCGCCGACTCTGGTGCAGTCCCTCGGACTGGTGCCCCATTCGGTCAGGATGGCAGCAGGCGTCCACGTACCGTCTGGCACAGGACTTTGATCTCCACCTTCTTGGAGGCGGAATCGGACTCTGAGTCAGATAGGCAGTCTGACACTTTTTAGTTGGCTGCTCATCTGGACACCTTGGTAGTGCCCTTGACAGACCAGAACCAGACCCCTCTGAGGAGCAGACAGTTGCTCCAGGGTCAGGGTGCTGACCAGCGGGCAGTGGTGCAGGCCACCATTGCTCTGCAACCCTGGCCCGGAGGGTTTCTGACCCCTCAGTGGTGGTACCCCCTCAGGTGGTGTGCCTGGATCGTCCAACTTTGGGACCAATCGGAGCACCCACAGGAGAGGAGGGTGCTGCTCCCTGGATAGTCCCTTCGGGGATTGTCCACAGTTGCCAGCTGCCTAGGCTGGCTTTTTCGAGGAGAAGGGCTCTTTCAGACTCTGAGGGGTCGAGGGGTAGGGGTTCTACACGGCGACCTTTTTCTGGGGCCCCCCGGGTTCCAGAAGGAGTCGTAGTGTGGACCTCTGCCCTTCCTTTTCGGTCTCCTCAAGAGTGCATTGTTCTTTGGAGACAGAGGACTGTCCTTTTGGAGTTCCATGGCCCCGGTCACCTCACAGGGGGGAATCTTCAGGGCACAGCCTAGACAGATCCAGTATGGTTGACCAGCTGTCGGCTGTTGAATTTTCCAGAGCTCCCTCTTCCTTGGGGCTCAGGTGTGCTCTCTGGCCCATGAGGCAGCCAATTCCTGATGTCGGCTCTGCTTCCTCCTCTGCCACCTCCTCCTGCTCTGCCAGGCATTCTTGGTCCAAGCGCCTCTCTCCTGGGGCAGTTCAGGCTGTGTCTGCTCAATTTCCCTCTTATGTTGGGCCACGGACAGGCACGTTTCCAACCTCCCTGAGCAGCCAGCCTCTGAATCTTTGAGGTCCTCTGCTTCTTCATCCTCCTCTTCAGGAGGAGAGGAACCATTGTCCACATCTCCCCAGTTGCTGATCTGCATGAGTATCAGCGTTTCTTCGTGAGGTGTTGGAGGACCTGTATATCACCCCACCCACTCAGCACAATCCGGAGCATTCGACGCGCGCCTTCTTGGGCGATTTCAGTGTGGACACTCTTGTAGTGCCCCCCTAGACTGCTCCCTTTTGGGAGGTGTCATTGCACTTCTGGCAGAGACCCTTTTCCGGAGTCCCAGCCACTAGGGATCTCTGCCAGAGATATTGTGCACCCCTGGAGTCTCCAGGTAGTCTGCCTCGTGCTAGCTCAGGACTGACGTAACTGGACACTCCCGATGGGCTTCGCACCCTTCACAGTGACCGGCCCCCAGATATGGACTCCATGGATTTTGATTTCTGGGTAGGAGGACTTTCTACTCGGCTTGGTTGCTTCTTTCGATATCTGCACATCAGGCCCACTGCGCTACCTATGACAGGTTCCTGGTCCAGGCTAGGTCAACTCCTAGCCTCGATGCCTGATACGGAGGTAACCAAACAAGCCATTGCACTCTCTGCACGTGGTTTGGCGCTAGCAAGGCACCTAGCGAGGGCATCTTATGACGCCAACGAGGTAGCTTCCAGGGTCGTAGGGACAGCGATCTGCACTAGGCGGATGGCATAGCTGCGTCTCTCCTGGTTGTCACCCTTGACCTGACGTAGGGTGATTTCCTTCGCTTACCAGAGAACCCATCTCTTCTCCCATAGGGTGAGACGACATCTGTTGGGGCAACCTCCTACCCCCTCCGGGGGTTCCCGTCTCAATCTTCCCAGTCTTGGGCCTCTCCAGACCCTTGAAGGTTCTCTCTCTCTCTCTCTTGGTGTGCCACCTACTGAGAGCTAAGGGACTTAGTCCTTAAGGGTTTAGGGCCCCCTTTGGTGGGGCTCGGCACTCACCCAAAGATGATGAATGGTGAAGATTGACACAGACAAGATATGAAAATTACGTTCCTACCGTAATTCTGATCTTTCTGTGTATCTTCGCCATACATCACAATCCCACCCTCCATCCCCCTGGGGCCTCAGTCTCTGGGTCTCCCTCCCTCTGTGCCCTCCCCTTTCCATTGGTCAGGAGCTGGGTGACCTTGGACACATAGGGGGATGTTTTTCTTCTGGGGGGGGAGTGGTCAGGATAGGGGGGCACTCCTTCCTCAGTGCCTCGGCTCCACCCCTGTGGGGTTAGGGTTGGTGGTTGCCCTCTCTTCTGTTCTCTGCCCCTGTCAGCGTTTTCCCTTAATTTTTTGTCCTTAAGGACGCAACCCTCAAATTAATTTAAGAAACTAGTTTTCTTGCACCAAAACTTGAATTCGAGGGGTTGGGGGTATTGCCCTGTATCCTGTCTTTTCTTCCAGAATAGCCGATTCTACTTAATTTGGAGTTATTGCCAGTGATTCTGTGTCTTGAATTCTGGCAGTTTAGTTCTGGCTACTCTTACATGATTCCTATACAATCTGGAGAGGTCAAGGTTCCAGGTATGGCTCCCCCATATCCTTACTTCTAAATTCTTTTACCCTCCCTCCTCTCCCTCTTCCTCTTCTACTTCAAAGATTGGGGCCCTTCTCAATCCCCTTAGATCTTCCTGGACATAAGTCTCCACCACTCATTCACACTATTGGGATCTGCGCCAGAGGCACTAGGACCCATCGGGAGCAAACTTTTTGCTGGGGAGTCGACGCCAGAGTTGGCGCCGCGAGCCCCAGCTCGCGCGGCAATGACTATCTCGGCGTCGACTCCCCAACTGCCTCAGTTCCTTTTTTCCCGCCGTCGAGTGCGCTTCAGTGACGACGTCGCTCGCCTGTCGGGAGTCAAACTTCAAACTAGCAGCATAGTTTTCAGTTTTTATTATTTTGTAGTATTATCTCGATACAGTATCGCTTAAGTTATTCTTATTTTTAAATAAAATGATAAAGAAGTCTCAGCCTACACTGGCCGGTGTCGACCATGAAACAGGTCAGGTGGCGGTAGGGAGACTTCGTGTAAAGCTGTTCAGTCAGTCTGGCTGGGTCGGTCCACCGCCTTCTCCGGAAGGGGGTCTGACAATGGTCAGTCCAATGCCGGGGGATGGGCGGTCCCGTGGAAGCATAAAACCAAGCGGTCGCATTCTCAGCACCGTTCGCCTCGAGCTCTTCTTCAGCCCGCGGGTCTAAAGAGAAGGCATCACCGAGGTCGCCCTCTGATACATCTCTGGCGTGAGACGTTCGGTTATCAGGGCTGGTGCCGTCTCCTCCTCGGATTCGCCAACAGCGGCTTCTGGTAGCTGGCGTCTTTGACATCGAGTCCTACCCCGCCCGCAGGTAGGTCTTCAGATGAGCAGTTTCATCAGTGGGCCGCTCTTATGGAGCAATGGGCTCGGAGGTTGGTTTGGCTACCTGGCTCCGTCGCTCGTGGGCCTTCGGGCTCTCTGGGCGACCAGGTAGGGCGGTTGGACTTTCCTGGTCGCGCGGCACCTTCTTCGGCACCGTCGACTCCGTGCTTAGGTGTTCCCCCCCCTCACATGGCTGCGGCGCAGGGGGCCACACCAATGCCCTTATCTCCTGCTCTTTTTCCTTCAAAACCTGTTTTTCGGTGTCTGGGAGTGCCTTCGGTGCCATGTGGCCTCGCGGCACCCTGCGGCTTCTCGGCATCGCCCGTGGCGCCGAGCGGCTTCTCAGCGCCGTTTTCGATGCCGCATGGTTCCTCGGCATCGTTCTCGGCGCCGGGGGCTCTCGGGGACTTCCCTTTTGTCTCTTTTCCTCCTTCCTCTTCTGGCTTTCATCCCTTTCCTGTCCATACAGTCCCTCCTGGACTGTCAGGAGATGACGTTGAGCCTGACCCAGACCTTCGGCTGGGTGATGAGGTGGACAAAGCAGGATCTTTTACTGCTGTAGAGCCTGTGGTCGAGGACCTGTCTTTTAAGTCTCTGCTGAAGAATATGATTTCCACACTTTCTCTCCAGACTACAGACATCGATCCTGGGAAATTGTCAAGACTCCAATACCTTCACGCCTCGGAGATCCCTACGGGTTTGACTCCTCCGATTCAGCCTTCCGTCGAGACGCTGTCTCAAGTGGTATGGAATAATCCTGCTCTCTCTTCATCGGTGGCTAAATCCATTGATAGAAAATATTCAGCCCCCAAGGATCGTCCCATTTTGGCATCTCAAGCCTTTGCGGATCCTATTGTAGTCCTGGCAGAGAATGATAAGGTCGTCCTTCCTCAAACCACTACAGCTCGACCTATTAACAAGGAATCATGTAAGATAGACACCTTAGGTAAGAGAGTCTTTGCTGCTTCTACCCTAAGTATCGTATTGCCAGTTACCAAGGCTATTTTCTCTTAAAGTAGTATATCCTGTGGCACTCTCTCAAGCAAATGGTTGAAGCTCTTCCAGAGTCGGATTCAAAACCAGAGCTTCTTCAAACCATTACCAGAGGTATTGAATCTAACAACCAACAGGTTAAAAGCAGCCATGGGCGCTTTCGACTCAGCTTCCCGTTCAGCAGCTGCTGGTATTTGCACCCGCCGCCATTCCTGGCTGCGCACTTCAGGCTTCACCAATGATGCGCAACAACAGGTAATGGCATTGCCCTTTGATGGTGCATATCTTTTTGGTCCTCAGGTCAAGCAAGCTCTAGAAGCTACACAAAAGACTAGGTCAGCCATTAAGTTGGCTAGACCCCCTCCTGCCCCCTCTCGAGGGCATGCCAGTAAACATCAGTTTCATAACCGTCAGTCCTTTCGAGGCAGAGGAAGTTTCCATAAGAACCAACCTGCCCAACCTCAAAAGAAGGCGCAACAGAAAGCGCAAGGGCCCAAAGCGCCCAGCGCTACCTTATGAATTGCTGGCCCAAGTCCCACCTCAACTGCCCGAGGTGGACTTTTCCTCTCCGGTGGGAGGTCGGCTGATGCACTTCTACAGCCAGTGGAAGTCCATAACCTCAGACAAATGGGTCCTTCGGATAATCCGCAAGGGGTACTCACTCAATTTTGTGGAAACCCCTCCGGATCGTCCTCCCAAACGGCAGCCCAGGCTGTCTGCCTTTCAGTCAGACCTTCTCACCGCCGAGATTCAGGGCCTTCTAAACAACAGGGCAGTAGAACTTGTGCCGCTGCATCAACGAAACACGGGGTTCTACTCTCATTACTTTCTGGTTCCAAAGAAGTCTGGGGGAATGCGCCCCATTCTAGATCTCAGAAAGCTAAACAAATTTCTCCCCAAGGAGAAATTCAGAATGATTCTCTAGGAACCCTGTTACCCTTGCTTCATCAACCCGACTGGTTAGCCTCCTAGACATACAGGATGCTTACCAGTACATTCCCATTCACCGAGGCATCACAAATTCCTGAGGTTTGTGGTTCTGGTACAGCATTATCAGTTGAGTCCAGCCTTTTGGGCTATCCTCGGCGCCGTGAGTTTTTACAAAGTGTTGTGCAGTTCTTGCAGCGCATCTCAGAAAACTCGGAATACAGGTGTTCCCTTATCTGGACGATTGGCTTCTGGCAAGTCCTTCCAGGCAAGGGACTCTGGATGCCGTAGAGACGGCCTCTCGCCTCCTTACGTCCATGGGAGTCCTGCTAAACCTCAAGAAATCGCAGCTGCAGCCCTCCCAGAGGCTCCTTTTCATAGGGACCCTTCTGGACACATCCTGTGTGAAGGCTTTTCTCCCAGAGGACAGAAGGAACGATATCCTTCAGATGGCCCGTTACATCGGAGAGAACAGGTCAGTTACAGCGCTCTCGATGCAACGGATGCTGGGCCTCATGGCATCCTCAGTGTTCACTGTACCTCTGGCCCGTCTGCACATGAGAACCTCCCAGTGGATGCTCAGTACTCAGTGGTCTCCAACCACTCAGCCACAGTCCTATCTCATCAAGGTGACAGAATCCTTAAAGAGGTCTCTCACCTGGTGGTCTCAAGAAGACAATCTCCTGCAAGGATACCCCTTTGCCCCTCTGGACCATCAGATCTCCATTACCACAGACGCTTCACTAATGGGGTGGGAAGCTCACTGTCAGGCTCTCCACACTCAGGGTGTGTGGACTCAACTCGAGTCCCAGCTTCACATAAATGTCATATAAATGAGAGTCGTCCTTTATGCGGTCCGAGCTTTGAAGGACATTCTCTGTCACAAGAATATTCTCCTCCAAACGGACAACAAAGCAGTGATGTATTACATCAACAAGCAGGGCGGTGCTCATTCTTACCCCTTATGCAGAGAAGCGATGAGGGTCTGGGAATGGTGCTTGGAGCACAAGGCTCTAATTCAAGCAATCTACCTGCCAGGTGTACAGAACGACTTGGCAGACCGTCTCAGCAGAACAGAGACAGATCCTCACGAATGGTCTCTCGACTCAACCATAGTTCAGTCACTATTCGAAGAGTGGGGAACTCCGGTCCTGGACCTTTTTGCATCCCCACTCAACGCAAAACTGCCTCTCTTCTGCTCCAGAAGTCCAGGGCCTGGCATTTTTGTCAGGATGCTTCCAGGCTGCGTGGACAAAGCGCTTTCTTAACGCCTTTACCTCTTCCTCTAATTCAGAGAGTACTCCTCAAGTTCGAGTCTCAGGGAGACAAGATGATTCTCATTGCTCCCTTTTGGCCTCGACAACTGTGGTTTCCACTTCTCAAGAGTATGTTGGCAGTTCCTCCGAGACCACTTCCCCTGCAGATGAACCTTTTAACTCAGGGACGGTGGTCCATCCCAATCTGAGATCTCACTCTTCACGCTTGGCTCCTGAAGAGGTAGAAGTAAATCGGTTCAATGTCTCTCAAAGAGTTTCTGATATCCTTCTGGCTGCGCGGAAGCCAGCCACTCGGAAAACTTACACGGCTAAGTGGAAGCGTTTTTCCCTCTGGTGTGCAAAGTCCTCTTTGAATCCCTTTTCCTGCCCTCCAGATAAACTTTTAGAGTACCTTTTGGACCTCTCAAATTCAGGTCTCCAGTACTCCACAGTTAAGATTCACCTTAGTGCCATTTCAGCGTATCATGATCCGTTTTTTCTTTTCACTGGCTCAGTTACCTATGGTTAAGAGATTTTCTTAAGGCCATTCTGCACACCAGACCCCTACAAGACGTCCTGTTGCAGCCTGGGACATTAATCTTGTGCTAGACATGCTCACTCGGAAACCTTTTGAGCCTCTAGCTACCTGTGAACTAAAGTTCCTCACCTGGAAGACTGCCTTCCTAGTGGCCATTACCTCAGCCCGTAGGGTATCTGAGATACATGCCCTGGTCACAGACCCTCCATATACTATGTTCCATAAGGACAAAGTAGTCCTTCGTACTCATCCTAAATTTCTTCCTAAGGTTGTGTCAGAATTTCATCTTAACCAACCTTTGGTCCTTCCCTCTTATTTTGCGGACTTCCAAATGAAGGGGAACGCTCTCTTCATTCTCTGGATGTTAAGAGGACCTTGCGTTTCTACTTAGATAGAACCAAGGATTTTCGTAAAGCCCAGCAACTGTTCGTTTCCTTCAGTGAGGCCCGGCTGGGTCAACCTGTCGCTATTAAATGTATCTCAGCATGGCTAGTGGCGTGCCTTAGTCTCTGCTATTCCATAGCGTGGGTTAAGTTGGAGGTAGAGTTTGCGCTCACTCTGCCCAGAGCGGTGGCGGCATCCTAGCGGAAACTCGCAACGTGCCCATTGCAGACATCTGCAATGCAGCTTACTGGAGCTCAGTGCATACTTTCAAGCATTATGCACTGATGTCCATGCCAGATGATATTCTTCTTTGGCAGAGCCATCCTTAATGGACTCCTGTCTTAAGAAACGTGAGCTCTTGGTTTCTCCTGCCGCCTCTCGGGATTATTAGCTTGGTACTCTCCCAATAGTGTGAATGAGTGGTGGAGACTTATGTCCAGGAAGATATGAAATTACGTACCTACCGAATTCTTGATCTTCTTGAATGAGTCTCCACCACTCATTCTACTTCCCTCCATCCCGAACTCCACCTCTCTGTTGGTCTTCACTCCTCAGATCTTTAGGCCTTAAAGACTTCTTTGTTGACCCTTCTTACACGGGTCGTCTGGGCTATCTTATGTCCGGTTTTCAGGTTAGGCTACCCTTCTAGGTTAGTTACACTGCACCTCCTTGGTAAAAAAGGTACTGAGGCGGTTGGGGAGTCGACGACGAGATAGTCATTGCCGCGCGAGCTAGGGCTCGTGGCGCCATTTCTCACGGCGCCATCTCTGGCATCGACTCCCCAGCAAAAAAGTTTGCTCCCGATGGGTCCTAGTGCCTCCGGCGCAGATCCCAATAGTGTGAATGAGTGGTGGATACTCGTCCAAGAAGATCAAGAATTACGGTAGGTACGTAATTTTCATTTCTCGAAGATCTACTGTTACGGTAAGTTCTTACGTAACTGTACTTTCTCCTCGGGTCATGCATACCATCAATAATAAATTCTGTATGTTGCTATAATGAGGTGAAATTAGGATTCAGCCAGAGAAGAACTGTGCGTGTCATAACTGTTACAAAAAAAAAAAAAATTAAGTTAAATTCAGAAGATTTAGCCCCCCTTTGACAGGGGCAGAGGAGGAGTTTCCATTTAAGTGGGGGGTCTTTTCCCATTCCACACAAACCGTGATAATATCTTATTCCGGGATGTAAGGTAGAAAGGAGATGGAGCCAGGGGGATCATCTGGCATAAATAAAAAAGGTGGGGTAAAATATTCATCCTAACAACATCTATTCTGGAATAAAAGACAAGTGTAGCTAGGACCTTCGTAAATCCTGTTCAATAATTTGCATTAATGGTTCAGAATTAACCAGTTCTAATCTATGAATTTTTTTTTTATTATTCTATTTATGCACCATCTCGGTCAGGGCATCCTTCCAAGGTGCCCACTCGGTGGCCTCTCCTCCTGCCTGAACCCCCTGCTGTCAGTACACTCCCCACCCAGCCACCCCAGTAAGGCCCAGTCCCCCGGCAACTGGGTACCCGTGGGGGAGGGCATGCCCAACCTTGACAACCTTGCAGACTCAAGGGGCCTACCTGGTGGCTGGATTGGCGTCTGAGGAGTTTCCTGGTGTGCTTGGGTCAGTGTTGGGATGTGGGCCAAGCCCCTGGAACCCTCTTCATCTCTGCTGGCCGGCTGGGGGATTTTTCTTGTAGTGCCCATCCCTTCCGTGAGCGTGGCGTGCAATGATGCCATGGTGCGCTGCAACCCTGCCGGCATCTGCCACGCTCACCCCACCAAATTAGTCTGCCATCCTATAATACCCCCGATCTCCATCGGGGCTGCCAGGATGCCGGACAATCTCACAGCCCTCGCCCTGGAAAAGAAAGCAGTCATCCGGACGCTCAGTCGTCTACTGCCCCTACTGACCCCCCGGTGCCCAAGTTCACTCCCAAACCCGGGTCACGGTGTGGCATCCAGTGCCTCAACCCTCAGCGCCACTGGGCCAGCAATCTTTGAATGTTTTGAGGTAAATAAATGCTAAGGTGTTTAATTTTTAGTTCTCTGCCATCCCAGGGGAAATGTGGACTTTAAGACCTGTGAGGGTGCAAAATTCAATGTTAAGACTTCTGTTTTAGGTGCATTCAAGTTTAAATCCAGATACTTCTCTGAACTTTAGTAGTGTTTGCCATACAGCAGGGATAGAAGTTTCAGGTTCTATTAATGTGAGAAACACATCGTCAGCATATGAGGAGAGTTTTAAAAGTCTTCCCACCTAATGGAACACCCTCCATCTCTCGTGCCTGCTGTACCACAATTGCCAGTAGCTCTGTTTAAATAGAAAAGAATAATGGGGACAGGACACCCTTGCTTATTGTCACACGCCAAGGGAATTGGGGGCGAGAGGGAGCCAATAATTCTAATGTAAGCCTTCAGGGAGGAGTATATATTCCAAAGCCAGGCCAAGAACCCCTCTGGAAACCCAAAAGCCTGTAACGTGAGCCATAGGAATGTCCAGGTCGCTCTGTCAAAGGCTTTATCGGCATGAAGGCTGAGGAAAGCTGCTGAGAAAGTACGTTGAATGATGTAGTCCATTAAATGGGTGGTACAGTACGTCTAGAATTAGCCATAGTTTGCCAGTGACAAATAAACCAGGATTGATCTGGGTGGATAATTGTAGGAAGAATTTCTTCAAGCCAATGTGCTCACACTGACATATAGTTTATAATCCATGTTTTAGATAGATATGGGTCTATAAGAGTAAGGGTGTTTGGGGTCCCAACCTGACTTCAGAATAGCAGAAGGGGATAGCATATGACCAAGAGTGGGGAGGAGAAGTGCCCTCCTGAATTGCTGTGTAAGTGGAAAGGAGATATGGAAGGAGAAATTCGGCAAATGTCTTGTACCACACAGCTATAAAGCCGTTAGGTCCAGGACATTAAGTTTGATAGTGCTAGTTGGATTTCCTCCAATTGGATCAGAGCCAACAGCCAACTGTGCTGGGCCAGAGCTATTTTAGGTATTGCCAGTGGTGATGATGAGAAGCACAAGAGTATATCATCAGTCGGCACATCCCCGCCTGAGTATAATTGTCTAAAGTATTTCTGAAAAATATGAAGTATTTCCAGGGTAGATGTTCATGACCGGGTGCATTTCAGGGCATTGCAAATACATAATAATAGTTACTCATTTGTGATTTCTAAGTTTATGGGCTAAGGCTCTCATCCCTCTGGGACCCCCCTTGCAATGAAAATGCCCCAGGTAGAAGAGTGCAGTTTGCAATACGATAGTCTTAAATTGCCTGTCTTTCTGATTTAACCTGAATAATACGTTGAATAGTCCCATCCTCACTGGATGCTTATTCACGTTGTAGGGCCTGTAGCTCTTCTAGTAAAGCTTTGTATTTTGCATTACTCTGTTTTTTTTCTTTAGGGCTGAATACACAATGATTTCCCCTCAAATCTCCGCTTTAATAGTATTCCCTAGTATTGGATACCCTGTATCAGATGCGGCGTTATCCTGAACTATCTGTTGTATTTTTTCTACCATTATCATCTTAAAGTTTTCGTCTCTTAGCAGAGAAAGATTTAAACACTAGCAGGAGTCCTTTCTTGTTTTCCCCAAATCCAGTTTTAGAGTAAGAGGGGTGTGATCTGACAAAATAGAAGCGCCAACCTTTAAATTCAACAGCACATCAAAGTGCTCAACTGTACTTAAAAAGTAATCGGTATGAGAATGTGTGGAAGCGTGGGGAATAATAAATGGAAGATCTTGTGGTTGGGAAGAATTGGCACCAGAAATCAGTTAGGCCTAGATTAGGTAGCTGGGCATGTAAGTACTTCTGGGAAGGCATCAATTTGCATTTAGTAGGATTGGAAGTATCCAATTTCGGCAGCAGAGTAACTTTGAAATCTTCCCCCAGAACAAGAATTCTCTGCAGTAAATCTAATATTTTTTGAATAATATCTTAAATTTGGAAGAGGAAGCCTGCAGTGGAAAGTACACATTTGCTAATGTGACCGCCATTCTATTAAGTAATAATAATAATTAATTTTATTTTTAAAGCGCCTTTCAATTTTCAAGGCGCTGTACAAACAGGGATCCTGTGAGGATTACAAAAGGTTCGACTGAGTTTGACCACTAGGGTAGAAGGGTGTTCTCAGCAACACACCTCCTCTTGTGCGTCTCAGCACACCAGGCACACTAGGCTGCCAGGCACCTGTGGGTGATGCTAGGTCAGCTCCTGGCATCCACACCTGATAGTGAGGCAACTAGATGGGTTATCAGCCTTTTCACCCATGGCCTGGAACTAGAGAGACACCAGTCAAGGGTATCTTACGACACCAGTGAGATGGCCTCCAGGCTTGTGGGTACAGTGGTCTGCATCAGGCAGATGGGATGGCTCCATCTTTCCAGGTTACTACCCCTGGCCCGGCGTGGGGTGATTGCCTCACCATTCCAGGGGCTAACTTTTCTTCCCTTGAGTTAGGCAAGATAGTGGGGCACCTTCTCTCTCCCAAGCCACTAAGCCTCCAACTGCCTCTGACCAGTCTCTGGTCTCACCAGACCTGTAAGGGGTTTCCTCCTCTTGTATCTCCCCCACAAATGACTGAGGGAACTTTCTCCCTCCGGGTATGCCAACACCACCTCAGCTGGCAGCTCGGTACTCACCCAGCAGTAATGAATGATGAAGATTCACAGTGCAGCGACCTCCGGAGCCACCGGGCACATCTCTCGGAACACCAAGGCAGACCCAGTGTTACCCACCCCTCCATACAGCTACAGCCTTCTGAGCCACCAGCCGCATCTCAGGGCATCAAGGCAGCCCTGGTGTTACCCACCCTCTACACAGCTCAGCAACCTCCAGAGCCACCAGCCACCTCTCTTAAGGCTCCAAGACAGCTGCAATGTTACCCGCCCCTTCCACAAAGGTCAACTGACCTCCAGAGCCATCGGCCACATCTCTTGGGGCACCAAGGCAGCCCCAGTGTTGCCCACCCCTCCACAAAGCTCAGCAACCTCCGGAGTCACTGGCTGCATCTCTCAGGGCAGCAAGGCAGCCCCAGTGTTACCCACCCCCTCTGCACGGCTCAGTGACCTCCGGAGCCGCTGGCTACATCTCTCTGGGCACCAAGGTAATTCCTGGACTCCCACACCGGTGACACCAGAGCACAGTACTAGTCTTCTGTCAACAGCTGTTTGCCAAATAAGCCGCATTTCTGCATATATTGTGAAGTTACCTGAATTGTGTGAGTCAGAGAGCTAATGTAAGGAGATTCTACTGTTGTAGTGCAGTGTTCAGTGGTCAGGGAGCCCTTACCGTGTGTACCAGAGTGAAGCATGTGTGTTGATGAAAGTTCAGCCAGCCAGGAACTCAAACAGACCTCCATTGTTGCACTCCACGCTGTGTCATGGTCATGTCCCCCTCCCTCAGCCTTTCCTGCCATTACCCCAGTCCTTTGTTGTTACTGAACTCCTAATCCTTCTTTTGTTTCCTCCTTACAGGCAGCCCTACTGTTACCCAATCCTCCACATAGCTCAGCGACCTCCAGAGCCTCTGGTCGCATCTCTCAGGGCACCAAGGTAGTTCCCAGACTAGTGCACCGGCAACACCAGATCACAGGGAAACAGCACTGCGCTTCGCATGGTACTGTTTACTATTACCCACCCAACCGCCCTCCCACCCAGGAGTGGCACTGTTTTTTTTATTTTTGATTGACCAGAACCAATCAGCTTACTTGTGCACCCCCATTTGAAAGTCCTTAGATGTTTCCACATCCCTTTGCCCCGCCCCCAGAAACGCAGTCCTGTTACCTTTCAGTTGGACCCCTCCTGTCTCTCCCCAAGCTCTCTGACACCCAGTGTACCTAAAGTTTTGTCACTCCACCCCCAGGGT
Organism: Neoceratodus forsteri; assembly: GCA_016271365.2. Classification (NCBI taxonomy): domain Eukaryota; kingdom Metazoa; phylum Chordata; order Ceratodontiformes; family Ceratodontidae; genus Neoceratodus; species Neoceratodus forsteri. The sequence continues at coordinate 114,701,107 of JADMNL010000022.1, forward strand.
AATTTAATCCTGCCCTGGTACCCTGGTCAGTTAGGAGATCGCTGGACACAAACCTAAGCCTATAAGGTGTAGTTCACCCTTAGACCAGTGTCCTATCTATTAGGCTGTTCTGCCAACAATTTGTCAGGCAGGTAACTTTTTGTTAATCTCCCGCCACATCTTTTCTAGGTCATACTCCACCTAGTGTCCTGGCAGGGCTCCTGCAAGAACAGATTTCGAAATATTCATTACTCCTTCCAGAAGAAGCGATAGTATTGTGCTTACCCAGCGGCCCCTAGATAGCATGTCATTCTTTTCCCCTAGCGGAATGCTCCCTCTTACCCTCCTCTTACTGTTTATTCCCCATATCTTTCTCCCTGTCCTGATCTCGTAATACCTCTGCCATCTCCTCCTACCAACTCTTTCTTCCCTCATCTCCTCTGTCCTCCCACCAATGCTCCTCTCCTTCCCAGCCCTGGTCCCTCCCCCTTTCTGCATCCTTCCTTGTATCCTTCACTGGTAACCGAAACCAGGTCCTCGCCATTAAACTTAGAGCTTGCTCATCTAACAACCTAAGAAGAAGGCGTTATCCCAAGTTTCTGGTTCCCTGCCTCCTCCTCCTCCTGGTCAGCAATATGGAACCTAACCCTGCCCCTGTTGGTCCCTCGCATGGTGGTCTCAGCATCTACCATGTAAATTCCAGAAGCCTACTGCCCAAACTGGACCATCTTAGGGCCTGGGTCTCACTAAAATCCCCAGACATCCTGTGCATCTCAGAGACCTGGTTATCCTCCAGAATCACTAACTCAATGGTCGATCTAGACGGGTGCTCACTGATCTTGCTTCAAGAGTGAGCTCTTGCAGCAGGTAACACCAGTAGAACTGAAGCCAGCAGACACCAGGACCCCACGGAAAACTTCTAGCTAGCAGTATACAGTGGGGACCGCCCAACATCATGTACAGTATAAAGGGGGCAGTTCCCCGATGTCAACTCAGTTCTTTTCCTGCTGTCGACCCACACGCACTGGTTCCATAGATGCCTTCCATTGAGTTTGACCACCTATTTGACCACATTTTTTCATCGCTTTGCTAAATTTACTGAAAAAGTTGTTTATTTCATTCCTTCCTATATGTTGTCTTTCCCGACATCTTCCATCGACTGGCACCAGTCAAAGTGTTCCTGCGGCAAACAGATACCGTCTAAGGACAGACACTCAGCCTACCTTCTGTGACTAGGCCAACATCATGACACCAAGGCCTGCCAACATTGCCAGAAATGTAATAGTAGGACAATAATTTGCCGCCAAAATGCCCTACAGGCCTTCTTGACTGTACAAAAACTTCTTCTTCATTCAAGGAGGGCTCCTCCCATAGAAAATTGTTAGGGAAACATCAACAGAAATAAAAAAAGGGGAGAAAGGGAAAAAGACAGATCCCTGTTGAAATCCAGGTCTTCCAACTCCGGGTTTGCCTCCGGGAAGTTCAAATTGACATCCCAGGCAGTGCGCTTGCCACCCAGCTTGTGGTAGTGAGACCACCCACCCTGGTACGGGCGTCAAGAGACAAGGATTCATGGTCCGGGACCTCTGACCTGGCCCTGCAACCTCTGAAAGTCCAGCCTCAATCCAAGATTTCGGGCCAGCACTCAGTAATGCCGGGTTCTTCTCAGGAAACACACACTCTGCCATGGGACCGGGGAAAGTGTCATCCAAGTCGGCCGCTTCCACTGGTGCCAACTCCCTGGATAGACACGGAGTCTCAGGCCACTCCTCTGAGAGGTTCGCTTCTCAGCCCCCTAGAGGCCTATCATCACACAAGCTGGCACCGGAGAAGCGTACATCGGATAAACAGTCGTCGGTCGATGACCTACACCGATGACTTCCCACTGACACCACCTTCAAGCCGGCATCCCCGCTTTAGTACCTGCCACCTCAACCCAGCATCATTGGCCTTGCCCCGCCACCGGGCGGTGAATGCACAGAGCACAGTCTGACGTCAGGCTCCTCATCATTAGCCTCAACCCAAATCACGGCTACTGATCCTGGGCTACCACCTAAGGCACTGATGATGCCCTTTGACCAGACATAGGGTCTATCGAACAGCCTAACACCGGACCAGGAGCCAGGCCCATCAAATTGGCCAATGCCAGACCAGGAAACAAGGCTCCAACTGTCAGAGGCCAAAGACCTTTCAAACAACATGAAGTCTTGCTATATTATGACATATGCAGTTTGACCCAGCCTTCGAACTGCTCCGGAGGTGAAAGAGTTAACTTTCCATGCCAGGCATGGAATCTCGAGCGCGAGCTCGGTTGAAAACTCTGTCTGTTGTTCTTCAAACTTAAACTGTCAGATTCTTTACTCCGCCTCACTGAACAGTCACTCTGGAGATTTCTCCTACTGCTCGGTTCATTTTGTCAGTTAAAGTGTAATTTCGTTTTTAAACCGCATTTTGTTTATATTTTAACTGCAACCGTCGGTTCAAGCTCTGTCTGTGGTATCGTAGTAATAGATAGGTTTTACATTTTTTGTGTGGAACTTGCAAACGATATTGTCGGTTCGGTTTGAACCGATCAGGTTGTTGTTAAACTTTGTTAAATTGCATTTAGAGTGCGGTTCGGTTCTTATCGGTTCTAAAAAAAGCGGATTTCATTCGTTTTTTCCACGACCCTGTGACACGGTTGGGAACCGATAAGGTCTTGCTTGGTGAATTGCCGAAAACGGGCAAGTTTTTGGTTAGGCTGGCACTATGTCTGAGAAACCCAAAAGAAAAACCGGGCCCACTGGGTTTCAGCACTGTAGTGTCTGTGGGGAAGCCTTTGCCAAGGCTGACCCACACACCACATGTGTTTATTGTCTTTGGTTTGACCACCTCAATGCAGACTGCCAGATTTGCAAGAATTTCCCTGCAGCTACCCTGGATAAGAGAGTTGGTAGGCTCAGGGAACGAGAGGCCAAGAAGTCCGCTGACCCGATGACAGCCCGTTCGTGCCAATCAACCGGAGGGAGGCCTCTGACCAGGCGAGACTTCCTCGGCAAATGGAGAGTTGACTGGAGGAGTCAGTCCCAGCAAAAGGACTAGAAAATCAGCAGGTGTGGAGCCAAATTCCTTCTCCAACGCTGCAGAGATAGCCAAGGCGATCAAAATTGTCCAGTCGCTTTCCCGGTTCCGACCGAACTGGCACCATCAGGCAAGCGGTCGGTTCCACCAGTTCAGGAATATGATAGAGGAATTTTATGAACCGGAGGAGGGGGAGGAAGATTATGAAGAGAGTGAATGTGATTTTGAAAGTCTGGATGTGCCCATTGAACCGGACATCTCCCCAGACAGACCTTCAGGAGTGTCTCCCCCTAGGCTTTCTGAGTCCCCTTCTCATTTTATGTTTTATAAAAAAGTGGCTGAAACCCTCCAGCCCTTTGGAAGAAGCTGTGGATGAACAGGAGGAGCCTGACTATGTAGAAATGATGGATATCCCAGAGTCTAGGAGACTGTCTATTCCTTTACATAAATCTTTTAGGAAACAGACAATAAAATTTTAAAGCTCCTCACACTATACCTCCTGTGGATAAAAAAATGGACAAGAGGTACACATTGTCAGGCTCTGATACGGAGTTCCTTTCACAACAATGCAGCCATGTTGGGGTAGTGCAGGCTGCAGCCTGTGATAAGGCAAATATTCCCTTGGCTTCACACCCCCCTGACAAGGACTCCAGGAGGATAGATGCCATGGCTAAGAAGCAGTACATGGCAGCATCCTTGGGACTCAGACAGGCAAATTATATGGCCTATGTTGCAAGATACCAGAAATCCAGATGGGATACTGTTATGGCTCTAGCGAAACAGGTCCCTGACCAGCTTGCCAAGGAGCTGGAGCAGGTGGCTGCTGATGATATTGAGGCATCCAAGGTGCAATTCCATGCTGCAGTGGACTCTAATGATGTGTCTTCAAGAGTCATGGCTACATCTGTGGCTTTTCGCAGAATGGCTTGGCTCAGGTGTACTAGCCTGTCACATTTTCCTGTTGTGGGTAACTCTCTGTTTGGGGAGCAGACAGAGAATTACATGAAGAAAATGGATGAGTATAGGACCACTTACAGGAGTGCACAGGCCAAGGAAAGGCAAGCCACTCCTCAGAGGCAGCTTCTCCGGGCAGGGCAGGCCTTTTCACAGGCCTTTACCAAGCCCAGGCCTCCTCTTCAGCCTATGCCCAGAGGGGTTCTTCAGAGGGAGAGGCAGACGGGCACGAGCAGGCCTGCTCTCACCCTCAGCCTAAAGCTCCTGCCAAGCAGGCACCCTGATGGGATGGCCAGGCCGATTCTCCATTACCTGTAGGGGGAGGCTGGCTTACTCGTCCAGGACTGGGAGTCTTTAATATCAGACAAGTGGGTCCTGGAAGTAGTAAGCCAGGGACTGGTTCTCAGCTTCAAATAATTTCCAAAGATGAGAACCAGATCCTTTCCACCTGCAATCCATCAGAGGCTCTCGCTTGAAACAGAAGTCTCAACCCTCCTGGCTCTCAGAGCTGTAGAAAGGGTTCCTCCCCTACACCAGGCAAAGGACTGTACTCCAAGTACTTCCTTACCCCAAAAAAGACAAGAGAATGGCGGCCCGTCCTGGATCTCAGATACCTAAACAAACACCTTTTAAAACCAAAATTCAAAATGGTGACTCTGGGAATTATTTTACCCTCCCTAAGGCCAGGGACTGGCTAGTGTCCCTGGACCTCAAGGATGCCTACTTCCATGTTCTCATCGAAGCTCCACCAAAGTACCTCAGATTCGAACTGCCCTCAGGCCATTACCAGTTCAGAGCAATGCCCTTCGGCCTCACCTCTACCCCAAGGGTATTCACAAAATGCCTGGCAGTAGCAGTTGCTCACTTAAGAAGGCAAAAGATTGCCATCTTTCCTTACCTGGACGACTGGCTCATAGTGGGTCAGTCTCCAGACCAAGTCAAATTACACCTTCAGGTTACCCAGCAGCTGCTTACATCTCTAGGTTTTCTTCTCAATCTTCCAAAGTCAGTTCTGGAGCTTGTTCAGCTACTCACCTTCATAGGCGCAGAACTGGACACAAAGCAGGCCAGAGCTTTCCTTCCTCTAGAAAGAGCAAAGACCCTGGTGGCTCTGGCCTCTTCCTTCACCCTGCAGGTCTCTCGACCAGCAAGGCACTTTCTTCAGCTCCTAGGGCACATGGCTGCCTCCACAGCTGTAGTGCAAGGAGCAAGATTTCAGATGAGGGATATTCAGTTCCATTTGAGAGCCTTCTGGTCTCAAAGGAGAGATCCTCTAACCAAATTGATCCCAGTAACTCGAACCCTGATCCAGGCCCTGCAGTGGTGGCAGGATCAGAGCAGTCTGAGACAGGGGGTTCCTTTCATCCCTCAATCTCACTCCTTGACCCTTACTACAGATGTGTCCCTCTTGGGATGGGGAGCTCACATGGGCAACCTCATCACCCAGGGATTGTGGTCCCCTCAAGAATCTCTGCTCCACATCAATCTGTTGGAACTCAGAGCTGTTTTTCTAGCACTTCAGGCTTTTTCTGCATCTGTTCAGAACAAAGTGGTACAGGTCAGAACAGACAACACCACTACAATGTGGTACATCAACAAGCAAGGGCACTCGGTCTTCGGCCTTGTGCACCGAGGCAATGAAGTTGTGGTCTCTGGCTTATTCCCTGAACACCTCCCTCATGGCAGTTCACCTCCCAGGCAAGGACAACGTCCTGGCAGATGCTCTCAGCAGGATTTCCCAGGGCCATCACGAATGGTCACTGGATCCCCTAGTACTGGAGGTAGTATTTGCCAGGTGGGGCACCCCTCAGATAGATCTTTTGCAGCCCCAGACAATCACCAACTTCCGCTTTTTACTGCAGGCCCCAGTGTTGGGCTCAGTCCCTCTGGATGCCTTCCTTCTCGACTGGGAAGGAAGTTCTCTATGCCTTTCCCCTTCCTCTCTTGTTCAAGGTGCTAGTCAAAATCAGATCTCAACCTTGCAAGATGATTCTGATTGCTCCAGATTGGGCCAGACAGCCCTGGTATCCACTCCTTCTGTCCTTAGCAGTCCACCTTCCCCTGTGTCTTCCCAGGAATCACAATCTGTTAACCTGTGCCCAGGGGAGAGTTTGGTATCCCAATCTCAAATCCCTCAACCTCAAGGCCTGGCTCTTCAAGAGTTAGAGTTTGCTGACCTACACCTTTCTCAAGGTGTACTCGATATCTTGAAGGCTTCTAGGAAGCCTTCCACCAAGGGCTACTTATAATTCCAAATGGAAAAGGTTTTCCATATGGTGCTCTGGAAAGCATATTTCCCCAGAATCTTCTGATTTGCCCACAGTCCTGGATTATATGGTCCACTTAAATACTTTGGGGCTGAGGCCAGCTACCCTGAAAGTGCATTTTGCAGCTGTCTCTGCTTTTATTTCAGCAGGAAAGCCCTCTTCTCTTTCTGTTCACCCTGTATTCTCCAAGTTTTTCAAGGGATTGCTTCACACCAACCCTCCATTCAGGGACCTAGCTCCTGCCTGGGATCTTAATGTTTGCATTGCTCAGCTTATGCAACCCCCCTTTGAGCCTTTGTCTTCAGCAGAGCTTAAGTACTTGACTTGGAAAACTGTGTTTCTAGTAGCCATCACTTCTGCCAGATGCATAAGTGAATTACAAGCTTTGTCAGTGGAGCCTGATTTTATCTCCTTTCACAGAGATAAGGTGGTCCTCAGGACTAACAGGAAGTTCTTGCCTAAGGTGGTTTCAGATTTCCACCTTAATCAATCTATATCTCTTCCAGTGTACTTCACTGACCATTCCTCATCTGGCAAGAGGAGGCTGCACAGTTTAGATGTGAAGAGAGCCCTTAGTTAGTACATAGAGCGTACCAAGGGTCACAGGTTTGACTCCCTCCAACTGTTCCTCACTTATGGTGAGGTTGGTAAAGGGAAACCTGCCACTAAAAGATCCATTGCCAGGTGGATTGTCTCTTGTATCCAATTTTGTTATCAAAAACTGGGTAAGGTTCCCCCTTCAGGCCTGAGGGCTCACTCTACCAGAGGTACAGCTGTGTCCCTAGCTGCGGCCAGGGACATCCCTATCCTAGAGATATGTCAAGCAGCTACCTGGAAAACAGTTTACACTTTCACCAAGCATTATTCCCTGGACATCCAGGCTAGGAGTGATGCTCACTTTGGCACAGCTGTGCTTCAGAGCCTATTTCCTAAGTAGGTTCTGTCCCTCCTCCATGGAGGTACTGCTGTGTAGTCTGCATATGTCATAATATAGCAAGACATCATGTTGTTTGAAGAAAAAATTACTCACCTTAGTAATGTTGTTTCTTCTAATGGAGTCTTACTATATTATGACCTCCCCCGCCTGCCCCTCTCAGAACCTCTGCTCTTGGGATGTGGGTAGGCAGTGCACTGTTGGCACTTAGTAGATGCCCACCTTGTGTTTTTTCACCCCTCTTTTTTGGGGTGTTTGGGTGTTGTATTGTATTTTTTGGATCCCCTGACTTGAGTCTTTGTTTTGGGACCAAAAAATGTGTTAATATTTTAGTAGCCAGTTGGCTAGTGTAGGTTTACAGCTTCCACACAGAATCTTAGTGAGTCTTGCTCATAAAGATCTGACAGGTTAAGTTTGAAGAACAACAGACAGAGTTTTCAACCGAGCTCACTCAAGATTCCATGCCTGGCGTGGAAAGTTAACTCTTTCACCTCCAGAGCAGTTCGAGGCTGGGTCAAACTGCGTATGTCATAATATAGCAAGACTCCATTAGAAGAAACAACAGTACTAAGGTGAGTAATTTTTCTTTTGCTCTTGGTGGAGACAATCAAGGCAGAACTCCTTCCACTGAAATCCACTCAGGTAGATGAACCCACCCCCAGGGGTCATACTCTCCCACGGAGGGAACCTACCCTCCCATTGAGGACAAGGGCAACTCAGGCCATAAATGCCACTCCCAGACGAGAGCCGGAGCTCTTTTGCTCTACAAACCACACAAATGCCGGCACCATCATACAAGGTCTCAGTTCTTCCTCTGAGGAGTCAGACCATTCCTCCTCTTCCTCATCGAAACCCTCCTCGTTGAGGAGCTTCCATCACCAGATCCAAGAGATACTTCCAGATCCCCACTGGATGACCCCTCCTTCATGGAGGTTATACGTCACATACAAGCGAATATTGGCTGGGACATAGAGGACCTTGACCTGGAAAGGTGTCATCTGGCCAGATATTTGCACCAGAAGGACCGAAAACCAGTTGTTGTGCCACCCTTGATGGACACTTTTCAGGATGTGATCAAGGCAGCTTGAAAGCACCGTCCACATCCTCAGCAGTTCCCAGGAAGGCAGATCACTTCTACAGGGCACCCAGAGAGGAGCCTTTTCTAGACTAACAACTGACAGCCATCTCAATTGTTATTACAGCCACCCATGGCAGGTTTCAGAGGCCACGGCACCTGAGTACAAATCCACCCGACAGGGAGTCCAAGCAACTGGACACCATGGGCAGTAAGATATATTCATCTGCCACCTGCACCATAAGATCATTCAATTTCCTCACACATATGGTGCAGTTCCAGAATGCCCTGTGGGAACAGGGGAAGGAGATGGTTTGCGATATCCCCAATTGTGCCCAAAAGGCAGAGCTGGAAAATCTCATGCAAACTGGCTCGGACATAGGCACCCATGTCCTCAGATTAGCCTATGACTTGGCAGACACAGCAGCCAGGGCGACCACCACTGGAATGTTTCTCAGGCGACACTTCTGCATTCGAGTCTCTGGTTTTGCCCAGGATGTCCAAGCCAACATCTTAGATACTCTGTTCAAGGGCTCGGTTCTTTTTGGAGAAAAGTCCGAAAAGATTATTACAAAGATACAGGACTCCAGCAGAGCTGTCCGGTCAGTCCGCACTATGTATAGGCCTAAACTGAAGCCTTTTCACAAACAGCGTTTTTGAGGCAAAACAGGCCAACAATCCAGATACCAACAACAACAACAGAGAGGGGGGTTACAGTCATAAGGGCCCCTCTCGAATCTTAGGAGGCTCCAGCCCTAGGGCTGCCAAACCTCCCAGGCATAGGGTAATGGCCTCTCCTTCTGGGGACCCATTTTTCTCCTGCAGGGCAAGATGGGAACTGCAGCGGCACCATCCTTCCCCAGAGGACGGGGACACCGCCGCCTGATCAGTCCCAGGCTTTACTGGATGGTGGAGGGTCTCTCCCCATGTCTCCTGCATGGGGACTGAGGGATGCTATTCTCTGGGAAACATTGGCCCCATCTGGGGCTTGTTACTCACCCACCAGTAATGAATGGTGAAGACTGACACAGGGAAGATATGAAAATTAGATATCTACTGTAATTCTTGATCTTCCTGTGTATCTTCACCATTCATCACTGAATCCCACCCACCTTTCCTTCACAAGGCGTCAGTCCCTGTACTATGCCCCCTCCCAGCTCGCCCTCCTCCTCCTCCTCCTTGGCGATACGGTTAGGCTCCACCCTCTTTCTGCTTGTGGCCTCCTTTCCCTAGGAGATGACCGAAAGACTTTTCGGAGGAGAGCTAGTAGGGCTTTCTCTCTAGCCCAATGGGGGGACTTCTGGTGGGCCCTTCCCCCTTGTCCTGAGCATGATCTCCGAGGTCGGCCAGTTCTTTGGTATACGCCAACTCTTGGGTCCCCGGGGAGGGGCTGGAGCTGACAGGAACTCCCCTCCAATACTTATTTCTTTTTTTTTAACTCCAATTTTTTCCTCCTTTCCAGCCACATCACTTCACTCAATCAGACCCCCTACATGCCTTGCTAACCTCGGTGTCCCGACACACAGGAGTCTGCCCCTAGAGTGTTTCACCCCCTCATTACTCCTAGGTATCCGGGATATCCCCTGGGTGGGGCAAGGAGAGGTCCCCTCCTACCTTCTCCCGCTGGCTGGGCGTGCGTGCTACGAGTCTGCTCCCGTCTTGGCGGTTGCCAAGGCACTCAGCAAGGGGTCATCACCTAGGGAGTGAGGGCCACCATTTTCCTGTATTCTGTTCCTGCAAGCGTCGGCACTCTAGGAGAGCTAGTGGGAGGTGTGCGTGAAGACGCAACTCCTCCCAGGGCTTCTCGGCCGACGCTGCCCCCATACCTTCTGCATGCCCTGATCTGCACTGTCAACCCCAGGTTCACCCGAGAGATGGCAGTAGAGCAGCGAGACTTGCACGGAACCCTTCCCAGAGAAGGTTCTGGTCTCCAGTTCGATGCAGCGAGATCTTGTCTGGTGGCAGGATCTCAGCAACCTCACCAAGGGGGGGTCCCCTTCCAGGCCCCTCCTGTCACTCAGACCCTATCTACAGATGCATCAGGGTTGGATTGGGGTGCTCACATAGAGAACCAAAGGACTCAAGGGCTGTGGTCCCAGTCGGAACTCTCCCTGCACATAAATGTGCTGGAGATGAGGGCAGTGCTGTATGCTCTTAAAGCCTTCCAGCATCTGCTTCACCAGGGTCCACCACTGGTGCAGTTGGCAATATGTGTGAGGTCTGGTACCTCAACAAGCAAGAGGGTACTGCTCATATTCCCTCTGCAGGGAGGCAATGCAGGTGGAATTGGGCAATTCTGCATCAATCCACCTCACAGCCATCCACGTTCCAGGCATGAAAACGTCCTAGCTGGCAGTGTCAGCCGCACCACAGTGAGGGCCACAAATAGGAGATCAAGCAGGAGGTGGTCGAATACATTTTCCACCTATGGGTTGTCCAGACCTAGATCTGTTTGCCTCCCCATACAATGCAAAACTACCCAGGTTTTGCTCGATCACTCCTGGGCATGGTGCTTTCTGGTGAGACGCACCATCTCTATGCTGGACAGGGAGGTTTTTTTAATGCCTTCCCTCCCTTTCCAGTTCTGCAGAGAGTGCTGCTCAAACTTCAGGTGGAAGGGGATCACATGGTTCTGATTGCCCCATATTGGCCTGTCCAAGTATGGTTTCTGCTTCTTCAGCAGCTAGCAGTGGAGCCTCCAGTCCCCCTGCCTCTCTGCCACAATCTCCTGACTCAGGAGTGGGTCCCGCAGTCCATCCAGGGCTGCAGTCCCTTCACCTTCACGCGTGGCACCTCATGACATAGTGGCTTCACATTATGGAGTTTCCTCCAGAGTGGCGCAGGTTCTGGTAGAGGTCAGAAAGCCTTCTACGAGGTCAACATATGCCATGAAGTGGAAGCATTTCTCCATTTGGGCCACCTTGATGGGTTGGGACCCCCTTTCGTGACCCATTCCCCAGGTCATGGAGCATCTGGTACACGTCTTTGACCAGCGTTTGAGTTACTCTTTGTTGAAGGTTCACCGGTCAATTATTTCTGCTTACCACACTTTGGTGGAGGGCAAAGCTGTGGTTCAGCTGGAGGTTTCCAAAAACTTCCTGAAAGGGATCCTCCACTTGAAACCCTCGCTGTGCAGTCCATCTCCACCTTGGGACCTCAATTTTATTTTGGAGAAACTGACCTTTCCTCCTTTTGAACTGTCTAGCAGTTCTGATATGTGTTATTTGTCATGGAAGGTGCTCTTTTTGGTTTATTTATTTAGTTATTAGCTTTTGGTAACTGGTTAAGTGCACTAGGCAACAATCCTGCCTATTTTCAGGCACGACCCGGAAGAGTACAAAATTGAGAATACAGAAATGACAACAGTACAGTTCAAAAACAACAACTTAGGTGCAGTCGTTACAGACTGGGTTGAGATACATCAGTGGATTGGACACACAGGCATTTATACAGGCACCAATAAGGTAAAACAATAAAGTAACAAATCAGAAGTAGGATTGGCATGAGGAGGAGCTTGCTTAATCAGTCGTTTAGCCAAGCTTGGTGGAAAAGGAAGACACATAACTAAGATACAGCAAAGTAAGTAATATGTTAACACTAAATAGCTTGGTGCCTTAGGTGGTAGCTCCCGGTTATGTGCAGTAGCAGTTACCTAGGGCATAAAGGTGAGAGAACAGAGAACACTTAAAAGAAAGGTGGGAGGTGGAGATTTTAACCTGGGGGGGGGAGCGAGTTCCAGAACCTAGGGGCAAAATGGGAGAAAGCCTGTTCACCCATTTTGGTGGCACAGGGCCATACTGAGAGCATAGGGATGGACTAGGGACCTAAGTGAGCGGGAGGGAGACTGGGGTAAGTATGTCACCCAGAGAGGCTGGACAAAGTGTTCTAGTAAGGAGTCAACAAGACATCCTAGAGTGTATGACACGGAGGTCTTTGGGAGACACAGTTTAAGCCAGAGTAGAGTAGGCAGTGATGAGTTAGGCGAGGAGCTGATAATGCTAACCTGCAGATATTATTTTGGAAGTGTCCCACTTGCAGAGCACACTAGCATTGGCATGGTAGAGAACCAGGAGGGCATAAAGGAATTGAGGGAGTAATACACCTCTAGCTACCGATTTTCTCACTGTCGGAGTGAGTGAGTGGTGCACTCGATAGGCCGCCCCAATTTTAGTATTGACAGACTGACAAACCTCATTGACATGCACTGAAAAATCCAGAGCCGGGTCAAGCGTAACCCTGAGGTATTTGAAAGTAGAGGTGTTAGTGACATTAGTCTCATCTCGGTAGTGGACAAGGAGCTTAGAGGACTCAGAGGACACTTTTTTAGTGGACCCAAAAAGCATGGCCTGAGTCTTACCTGTATTTAGTGTTTGATGGTTAGCCAAGAGCCAGGATTGAAGGGATTGAAAGTCATGTGATAGGTTTAGGTTTATGTCAACAGTAGACTTGGAAGAATGATAGAGCATGAGATCATCAGCGTACATGAGTTGGTTACTGTGAAGAGAAGGACTGGAGAGAGTGCTAGGGAAGAGAGAAAGAGTAGTGGACCAAGTATACAGCCCTCATGGAACACCGTGGGTTATAGAGATGGGGAGGAGAGAACTCACAGAAGGAAACAGCTTTAGATCGGTTATCCAGGTAGCTGCTGAACCAGGATAGGGTAGAGTGAGAGGCTCCTAGGGCTTGTAGCCTTGTCAGTAGAAGCGGGTGATGGACCATATCAAATGCTTTAGAGAGGTCAATAAACACGGCTCCTGTGAGTAAGTCCTCATCCATGTTACCTTTGATATCACTGGTAAGCTGGGTCAGAACAGTGGTAGTGATGTGCCCAGCCCTAAAGCCATGTTGAGTAGGGGATAGAAGATTAAAGTTAAGGAGGTACTCGGAGACCTGACGATGGACTCGTTTCTCAAGTAGCTTGCTGAGCATGGGGAGAAGTGAGATGGGGCTGTAGTTGGACAGTAGTTTAACATCCCCCTTCTTAAAAACAGGTAGCGTTCTAGTCATTTTCCAGACCAAGGGAATGGAGGCAGAGCAGATAGGTTGAAAATCCTGGTTATGGGTGCTGCAAGCCAGGCGGCAAACTGCCTAAAAATCCCTGGATGAATACCATCAGGGCCTGCACTACCACTAGCTGGAACCGTTTTGAGTAGGTTTAGTACTTCAAGGTATGTGACCGGAGCCAGCTCCAGAGTAGGAGGAGAGGAGAGGAGGCACAGGGAGACGAGTCAGGCCCCACATTGGGTAGTGGGCAGGGGTTAGGGGTAGGTAGAGTGGAAAAGATGGAGTTGAAAGCATTAACAATGGTGAGAGGGTGGTTACAGTGGGCATCATTTATGTACTTATTTTTTGGTATCAGAGGCTTATTGTTCCCAAGAATCTCCTTGATGTGCGACCAATACCGCTTGGGGTTGGAGGCGAAGAACTAAGGAGATTATTGAAATAAGAACTTTTAGCCAGGCAAATCTCCTTTTTGCTGGTGTTCTGTAAGGCTGTGTGGGCTTCAAAGTCAGTAAGTAGATGTGAGTCCTTCCAAGTAGACCACAGTTTATCCCTGACTTTCAGAAGATGGAGCAGAGGACGCTTGAGCCATTTGTGACTTTCCTTTTACCCTTCTCGTGGTGACTGGGGTGTGTTTATTTTGTAGTGAGAGTAGGAAGAGGTGAAATAGCCCGCTGCATGTTTTATATCATCATTAAAGTAGAGGTGATCAGTCAACTAGGTTAAGATCATGAATGAACGCTTCCGATTCAGGTTGGAGAGGTTGGAAGAAGTTAAGACTTTTGATGGGAAGGAGGTATCCCGTATACAGTAAAGCGGGTAATGGTCACTTATGGTATCCGGGAGAACACCATCCAAGGGGAAAACTGCTTCCTATTTGTCAGGATCCAGTCAAAGAGAGTGGCGCAGGCTCCTCCGTTGGAAATCTTAGTGGGTTCTTGAATAAGCTGAGAGAGATTGGCCTTACTAGTCAAGGAGGGAAGAGCTAGGTCCAGCCTAGTCAAGGTTAAAGTCCCCAAGGCAGATGATATAGTTTTTCCCAGTCGCAGATAGCAAATATTCCATGAACTCCTCGAGCCCTAGCCTAGAGTTTCTGGGAGGAATATATATGCAGAAGATATGGAGTTTTTTGACACCACCAAGCAGTAGGAGGGAGTGGAGAACCTCACAGTTGGCGAGAGGGGGATCGTGAAATATAGTAATGTTCAGATGCACTTTGTAGTAAAGTGCCAGGCCTCCGCCTCTTTTAGTACTAGGTCGATCCGCCCGAAGCAAGTTCTAACCCTGTAGATAGCACTGGGAATCAGTAATGGAAGGCTTAAGCCATGTTTCAGATGTGGCTAGGATATCAGGGTTGTTAGCACTAATCCAAGTCTCAAGGTCAGGAGGTCGGCCAAGAGGCTCCTCATATTAACGTGAGCAAAGGTGAGGCCAGATGATTGGGGCAGGCAGCAATGGATGAGACTGGATGGGATTAGTGGCCAGAGTAGGACCTGAATTTGTCTTGACATCCCCGCCAGAGTAAGGTAAAGGGTGGATATCCATATAGATGCTATAATATAAGCCCTAGCTGTACATCCAGGGAGACAGAGAATCTTAACTGGATGTATCTAATTAATAACCCAGTAGTTTGAAGTTAAGCCCTGATGGAGGATGAGGATTAGGATGGGTCATTTAGGAGGTTGGGAAGAGAAATTATCCAGTGAGTATACTGAGGTGGGTGATGTACTTCAGCTGGACTAGTGAGAACTGAGAGTACCCATAACATAAGTGCTAGAGAGAAAAGGGTGTGTATGGACGTGGAAGCCATTATTAGATAGGAGTATGAAGGGGGGAAGGAGAGAGTGGGCATGAAGGTGGAGAGGAACTACGGGTGGAGGTAAGAAGGAAGTCACAATAAACTGAGAGCAGAGAAGGAATAGACAAGATTCAGTCAGTGAAGGTGACCTCTGGTGATCAGAGATGATAAAGTGCAGATGGGAAGCAAGGGAGTTAGAAAAAAAACACCACTGTCACGTGGGAAGCACTGAGATTATGTGAGGGACTCTTAAATAAAGAGTAACACTAGCTAAGGGTAGAAGGGTATTGAGGCGGGTGGGGAGCAGTTGCGAAGCGACTGCAGGGCTAACTAGTGCAGGTAAGCTCTCTAAGAGACGACCGCTCGCAGTCAAGTCATATACAGCTATTCACTCACTACCTAACTCTCGCTCTTCTGCTCCTTGCAGCAGGTGACATCCACCCTAACCCCGGCCCCAATACTACCCCCCCCCATGCCCTTCTCCAACATCGGCCTCTTCTTCACCTCACTCTGGGGACCTTCTCCCATGTGGCCTACACCTTCTGCACCTAAATATCAGAAGCATTGTCCACAAGCTTGACTCCCTTCAGGTTCTTGCCATCCACTATGCTCCAGATATCCTCACCCTGTCCGAAACCTGGCTCAACAAAACATCAACGACCCTCTGTCGCTATCCCAGATTCACACTATGGCCTGCCAGGATAGAGCCTCTAAAGGTGGCAGAATAGCCATCTACGTAAACTCGGACTTGCACTGTTCAGTGGTCCTGACCAAGTCCGAACCAAAAGTCCTTGAAGTAATACTAATTCATCTTGTCCTTCCCTTCTCACTACCAATCTACATTGCTGGGATATACTGCCAACCTGGTACACCAGCTTCTGCTGTCACCGACCTCCTCAAGCAAATCTCCTGCCTGACCATGACAGGACAACTCTGCATTATGGGCAATCTTAACCACAATTGGCTAGCTCCTGCCCTCAACAGAACCAGGACTGAAATTTCCACCCTAAACCTCTCACAAATCATTACTGAGGC
Source organism: Neoceratodus forsteri (assembly GCA_016271365.2). NCBI lineage: Eukaryota > Metazoa > Chordata > Ceratodontiformes > Ceratodontidae > Neoceratodus > Neoceratodus forsteri. Next base: position 114,717,210 of record JADMNL010000022.1, read on the forward strand.
CATCCGGCTTAACTTAAAATCTGGTAATCACTCGCTCATCAACTGGGTCCTTACCACACACCCCCACTGGGTCAAACAAGCCGGTATTCTTCCTGACTCCCTCAGCGACCACATAACCTTCTTAGTGCGTAAAATCCACCCAAAATCCCCATTAAATTTGTAGTCCAATGCTCCTATAAATCCCTCAGTCTAGCCCCTGTATTAGATGGCCTTACTGCTAAGCAAACTTGGGCCCCTGCCCTCCTACAATCTCCATTGATGATGCCTTCCTACACTTCACACATTCCTCAGCATCTGAGCACACACGCCTCTGCATCGTACAAGAGTACGAGGAAACCACCTACCTTGGATCACCAAGAACTGATTACATGTCAAATTGCAGGGACAAAGCCTGGAAAACGAGCAAATCCTCACGCCCCACAACACCTCTCCAAATACCAGAAGCTCCATAACAAGTGCACCAGAGCCACTTGTCTTGCAAAAGTAGAGTACTTCTGCAGCTCCCTCCAGTCAAATCTAAATAAACCCTCAAAATTCTGGAAGGTCGTTCACTCCCTTTTCACCCCACTGGCTGCCAATCCCACTCCAATGCTAAATGTTAATAACTCTCTCCTATCAGAGCCCACAGCAGTCGCCACTGAGTTCAATGTGTACTTCTCCACTTGTGCTTCCACCTTCCTCTCTTCCCTGCCCAAAACTACACCTCTTGCACTGCCTACAGACATAAAGACCCAGAGTAGACCTCGCTCCTTTTCCTTCAATGACATCTCTGCAACCGAGGCCCTAGATAGAAACATAGAATTTGACGGCAGATAAGGACCGCTTGGCCCACCCAGTCTGCCCATTTCCCTACCTAATGGATAAGCTGTAGATCCTAGTTAACCAGCAGCCTACTTCTTTCTACCCCCAACCCCTAGAATTGCCTTATGGCTGTCCCATGCATGCTTGAATTCAACCACTGTTTTTGACTCCACGATCTCCTCCAGAAGGCCGTTCCATGCATCCACAACCCTCTCTGTGAAAAAATACTTTCTTACATTACCTCTGAGCCGCCCCCATCTTCAAATTGTGCCCCCTTGTTCTTGCACACCTCTTTTTTTGAAAGATGCTACCCTCTTGGACTTTGTTGATTCCCTTGAGGTACTTGAACGTTTCTATCATGTCCCCTCTCCCTCCTTTCCTCGAGGCTATACATATTAAGCTCCTTTAGCTCTCTTCATATGTCTTCCGTGCAGACCCTGCACCATTTTAGTGCCCTCCTCTGGACAGCTTCCATCTTGTCTATGTCTTTGTGGAGACTGGGTCTCCAGAACTGCACATAGTACTCCAGATGGGGTCTCACCAGCTGTCTGTACAGAAGGATAACAACTTCCTGTTTTCTACTGGTGATGCCTCTCCCTATGCATCCCAGTATCCCCCCAGCCCTCCTTACTGCCCTCTCACATTGCTTGCCAACCTTTAAGTCATCTGATATGATTATCCCCAGGTCCCTTTCCATTTTTGTTGTTGTTAGTATCTCATCTCCAATTGTGTACTCTTCCCCTGGGTTTTTGTTTCCCATTTGCATTACCTTGCACTTCTTAGCATTAAATCTAAGCTGCCATATATCTGACCATTCCTCTAACCTTGCCAAGTCCCTTCTCATCCTTTCCACCCCACCTTGTGCATCAACTCTGTTACAGATCTTTGTGTCATCTGCAAAGAGACATACTTTTCTTTCCAGTCCCTCTGCAATGTCGCTGACAGAGACATTGAAGAGGACCGGTCCTAATACTGAACCCTGTGGCACTCCAGTAGTAACCCCCCTTTCTTCAGAGTGGACTCCATTTATTATTACCCTCTGTGTCCTATTCTCCAGCCAATTCTTTATCCAGGCTATCATTTTGGGACCCACTCCCAGGCTGACTAATTTGTATATTAATCTTTTGTGTGGGACTGAGTCATATGCCTTGCTAAAGTCTAGGTAGGCCATGTCCACAGCCCCTCCCTGATCTACTACTTTGGTCACCCAGTCAAAGAAATCTATTAGATTCGTCTGGCATGACCTTCCTGCTGTGAATCCATGCTGCCTTGGGTCCTGTGCCCTCTGGCCTCTAGGTACTGACAGTGCTTTCCTTCAGAAGTGATTCCATCATTTTCCTATCACTGAGGTTAAACTAACTGGTCTGTAGTTTCCGCTTCTGCCCTGCTCCCACTTTTGTGAAGGGAATCACATCTGCCCTCCTCCAGTCCTCAGGTACCACCCCATCCTCCCATGATTTGTTAAAGAGGGTAGTCAGTGGTGTCACTAGTTCTACCCTTAGTTCTTTTAGAATTCTGGGATGAATCCCATCAGGCCCCATTGCTTTGTCCACCTTCAGTTTTAAGAGTTCTTTCACAACCCTTTCTTCTGTAAATGGGCTGGTATCAACTTCTGTATCCAGAGTGTTTCTATTGTTTGTTTTAGGTACCTCCCCCTCTTCATTTGTAAATACTGAGCAAAAATATTTGTTTAGTATCTCTGCCTTTTCACAGTCACCCTCTGCCCACCCCCATCCTCTTTATTAAGCCTCACTATCCCTCCCTTAGTCTTCCTTCGCTCCCTGATGTACCTAAAAAGGTTTTATCCCCCTTCTTAACTGAGTTGGCTATGTTTTCCTCAGTTCGGCCTTTGCTGCCCGATGCCTTCCCAGCTTCCTTTTGCTTTAACTGATACAATTCTCTGTCCTGCTCCTTCTGTGATTCCTTGTACTTTCTGAATGCTTTCTTTTTCTCTTGAACCTTCACTGCCACCTCATTTGAGAACCATAGTGGTTTCTTACATCGTTTTGTTTTGTTTATTTGCTTCACACAAAGGCTTGTTACCTCTGTGATGGCAGTTTTTATTATTTCCCATTGTTCTTCCACCCCTCCTTCCTGCCCATTTGCTAGTGTATTCCTTAGGCACTCACCCATTTTGGCAAAGTCAGCCCTCCTGAAGTCCAGTACTTTTGCCTTTGTATGGCTTGACTCTATTGCTATGTTTATTGTGAACCATACTGTTCGATGGTCGCTAGTTCCCAGATGGCTACCCACTTCTACATCTGTGATCCTCTCTCCATCTCCATTTGAGAGGACCAGGTCTAAGATTGCTCCCTCTCAAGTGGGTTCCAATACTAGTCTAAGGCATGCCCCCTGTAGGGCATCTAGAATAACCCCACTCTTAGAAGTGGCTGCTGCAACTGCACTCCAGTTAACATCTGGCATATTCAGATCACTCATCAGCAATATCTCCCCTTTATCTGCCATTCTAAGTATACTTTCTATCATTTTCTTGTCCACTTCCTCCCCCTGAGAGGGTGGTCTGTATACAACCCCTGTGCGGATTATGGTGCCATTGCCTGCCTCCAAATTGACCCACAGTGCTTCTTCTCCTCCCTGTCTACCCTTTTGTTCTGTTGCTTTGATTCCTTCTCTTATGTAGAGAGCTACTTCTCCTCCTCTTTTACCCTCCCTGTCCCTCCTGTAGATAGTATATCCTGGTATGTTTACGTCCCAGCCATGGTTCTGTGTGTACCACGTTTCTGTGACTGCCATGATATCCAGATGTTCCTCCTCCATCAAGGCCACTAATTCAGGAAGCTTGTTACCCAGACTACGGGCATTGGTACTCATTGCTCTCCATTTTTTGATGGCTTTACTTTCTGTAGCAGCATCCCCCACTGACCTTTCTACCTTGGTCTTTTTCTCATTTAGTACCCTGTTTTGTAGGGGGAGGCTGGGATTTTCCTGCTGCTTATCAGTGCCTCCCCCCTTGACTAGTTTAAAAGCTTGCCAATGAAGCATTTAAACCGATTGCCCAAAAGACTTGTTCCCTTCCTGGACAGATGCAGACCATCCTGCCAGTATAGGCTGGTGTCCCTCCAAGTGGAACCCCAGTCCCCAATGAAGCCAAACCCCTGTGCTCCACACCGTTTTTTCAACCATTCGGTAAACTGCATGGTGCAAAGTACCCTCACCTCACCCATGCCACTGACAGGCATTACTTTCTCTCAATCCTTCAAAGACAAATCCCGGATGGATTGGACCCCAGACTTCTATACCTCTCCTCCCCGCTATAGCAACTCCGCTTGCCAAACTCCTAAACCAATCCTTTGCTGCTGCTGTCGTCCCCATGCATGGAAGCACGCCATTGTCATCCCTCTGCCAAAAGGAGTGCCTCTACTCCCCTCTAACTACCGCCCATCTCCTCCTCCCAGCCCTCGCAAAACTACAAGAGCACCTTGTGCTCACCCAACTTACCTCCTTCACTGACTCCAAATTCTTCACGCCATTCCAGTCTGGCTTCAGGAAGGGACACTCCACCACCTCCTCCCTAATAAGGCTTAGAGATACTATCCTGACAGGTATGGACAGTGGACTGATCACCTCAGCCGCTTTTTGTTAACCTTGCAAAGCCTTCAACACCGCCTCCCACCCCATATTGCTCTCGAGTCTCGCTGAATCAGGCTCTCTGTCACAGCCACAAACTGGTTCAGATCATACCTCTGATAGAACTCAGTCTGTTAGAGTCTGAAATGTGATCTCCACCCCCTTCCCTTAACTACGGTGTCCCAGGAGTCGGTTCTTGGTCCCATTCTGTTCTCTGTATTGCTAAACGACCTGCCACTCATTTGCTCTACTTCCTCAATCCACATGTATGCAGATGATACTGTACTCTGCTACTCGGGCTCCGCCCCCTGATGTGGTACAATCAAACCTCCAAGCTGACTTCAACAAGGTACAGCAATGGTTTAGCTCGCACCAGCTCTCCCTAAATGCAAAAAAAACTGTCACTATGACCTTCAGCACACGACAACGCCTGGCCAGACTTCCCTCCCTTCCCTACTTCCCCTGGATGGCCAAAACTTGAAGATGTCTCTCGTTCCAGAATTTGGGGGTCTGGCTCAACAGCCATCTCTCTCCTCCACATCGATGCTATCTCAAACAAATTATGCCCCATGCTCAGTGCACTATATAGGAACCGCAGCAGCCTCCCTCCCCGAGTCCGACATGAACTGGTCCTGAAGATGATACTGCCCTCCATCGACTACTGCTACATTGTATACAGTGCAGCCCGTAAGTCCCCCCTATCTAAACTGGACACACTTTATAATGCCTTCTGCCACTTTGCTCTCGATGCCTCTCCCCTCACCCACCGCTGCAACCTCTACTGAGCCTTGGCACTACCATCCTAAAACTGCGTATCTCTCACTATGCTAAATTTGTCTCCAACCTATGGCTCGGGTCCATCCCTCCTACCTTGCCACCGTGCTCACAGATTCCCCACCCTCCCATCATCTTAGATCCAGTGACTCCGCCAACTTTCAGTCCCTAGGCGGAAGACCTCTGCTGGTCAAGCTGCCTTCTCACACCGGCTACCCAAGCTCTGGAATGCCCTCCCACCACAAATTCAGCACTCCTCCTCCTCTTCCTACTCTCTGTCTACCACCCTAGCAAACTTCTTTACTATAAATTGCTCCTGTCCCTGAACCTGCCATGCCCCACTATCCCCTTCCCAATGTCTGACCAGTGGCCTTAGCCTTGCTACAGAAGCTGGCATATAACCCCAACCTTGCACTTATGTCCTGGGCCTATTTTGCCTATGTACTGTGTATAACTGTGATATACGTACTCTGTTGTTTACAGCTGTTACTACTGTGCTAATTTACCTTGTCTGCTGCTTCTTGTCACAAAAATTGTTATTTGATACTATAATATCCTAAGCATTCAATGTGCGCTGCTTGTATATTCATGCAATCGTGTATCCTTATGCTGTTTTTTATTTGCTTCTGTTAACTGTTCACTTGATAACCTCGTGTTATCATCTCTAACTTGAGTACTTTGGAGGCGAGCATCTTGTTGCTCAGTGTGCCTTTCCTGGTGAAACAATTGCAAGAAATAAATACATCAATTCATGTGGTGCAGAACTCCATACCTTAATTCGTTTCAGGGGTGGGGGAGGCTCTAGTGGTGCCTCACGACCTGGACCCTTGGCGGATCCCTCAGTACACTGTGAAGAAAGGAGAGGTAGGATATATATACCAAGCCCCAGTAAGGCATTTGCATAGGATTAAATTGTGTTTAGGCAGAATAAGTGGATTTATTTATTTATTTTTTCCCTTCTTGACTGTGGAGCTAGATTTAGAGGTTAGACTGCAGCCCTGGACCAGGTTTGGCTCAGTCTCGAGAATATTAGAATTCCTGAATATAAATTGTTTTTAGAGACCTTTTATTTAACTTTTTATTTAGTTAAGTCTCTGAAGGAGGTGCGTAGACAAGGTCCTGTTTCAAAGGAGGTTCCTATCTGAGGTGCAGGTTTAGCACAAGCCACGGAGAGTAGGAGACTCAAATTACTATTGAGATGTAACAACCCCAGGAAACAAGCTGGCGCAGTTTCAATTTCAAACTGCAAGGTTCACTTGCAAAGTGCTGGTAAACTTTTCATACATAGAATTAAAATAAACAGCTAAACAAGGCTAGGGGTATTTAGGTGAATGAAAGTACCTAACACAGAGACCTTCAAACCTTTACATTGACACACTTAGGGTACACGGTCAAACAGTAAAAAAGGATAAAAAATCCCAAGTCTCTTAAGGTGTACAGTCTACAAAGACTAATATCCCCTAGAGTTCAAAGAAATACAGCTTAGAAAACTGTCTCCACTGTTGGGTCAACAGAAAAGCAGCACAAATTCGAATTCAGAAAAGGTGCCAACAGCTAGTGCAGGGAAGCCCTCTTCAAGCGTGGTGCGCAGAACTCCATACCTTAATTCGTTTCGGGGGGGGGCTTCTCTAGTGGTGCCCTCGCAGCCTGGACCCTCGGCAGATCCCTCAGCACACTTCATTCTTTTTGGGGGGTGGGGAGGGAGAGCTTCTCCAGCGGTGCCCTCGCGACCTGGACCCTCGGCAGATCCCTCAGCACACTTAATTCATTTTGGGGGATGGGAGGAATGCTTCTCCAGTGGTGCCCTCATGACCTGGACCCTCGGTGGATCCCTCAGCCCACTTCATTCATTTGGGGGGGGGGAGGGCTTCTCCAGCGGTGTTCTCGTGACCTGGACCCGCGGTGGATCCCTCAGCACACTTAATTTGATCTTCCTGGACATAAGTCTCCACCACTCATTCACACTAGTGGGATTGGCGCCGGAGGCACTAAGACCCATCGGGAGCAAACTTTTTGCTGGAGGGTCGGCGCGAGAGACGGCGCCGTGAGACATCGGCGCCGCGAGCAGCGGCTCGAGCGGTAATGACCATCTCGGCTACGACCCTCCAACCGCCTCAGTTCCTTTTTTCCCGCCGTCGAGTGCGCTTCAGTGACGACGTCGCTCGCCTGTCGGGAGTCAAACTTCAAACTAGCGCATAGTTTTCAGTTTGTTTTTTTGTAACATTATCACGATAGTAGTATCGCTTAGTTTTATTCTATTTTTCGTAAAATTTTTCTAATATTTAAATTTAACTTACTTGAAGAAGTCTCGGCCTACTGGACGGAGTCGACCATGAGCAGGTCAGGTGACGGTAGGGAGACTTTATGAAAGCTGTTCAGTCAGCGGGCTGGGTCCGGTCAGCCTCCTTCTCCTCAGCGGGGTTCCGACTACGGTCAGTCCGATGCCCGGGGGGATGGGCGGTCCCCCCGCCGGCATAAAAATAAACGGTCGCATTCTCGGCGCCGTTCGGCCTCGAGCTCTTCTTCGGCCCACAGGTCAAAAAGAGAAGGCATCTCGAGGTCGCCTTCGGTATGTCTGCGCTGTTGACGGTCGGGTTATCGCTGCTAGTTGCGGTCTCCTTCTTCGAGTCGCCAACTTCCAATCGTCGTCCCCGACATCGGAGCCCTCCCGCCTATAGGTAGGGCTCCAGATGAGCAGTTTCATCAGTGGGCCGCTCTTATGGGGCGATGGGCTCGAGGTTGGTTCTTCTGCCTGGCTCGGTTACCTCGGAGCCCCGGGCTCCGCGATCAGGTAGAGGCGGTTGGACCTTCCCTCAGCCGCGGCGCCTTCTTCGGTGCTAGCGACTGGCTTAGGTGTTTCCCCCTCACATGGCTGCGGCGCAGGGGCCTCACCGATGCCCTTATCTCCTGGTTTTTCCTTCTCTTGCTTTCCAGGTTCCCGGGCTTTTCCGGCACCTTCTGCAGGGTCTGTGGTCGTGTGGGCGCCATTTTCGGGCCGCTGGAGGCTATGAGTGCGCTACGGCGCCTGGTGGGTCTCGCGGCGCCGGGTGGTGCTTGATCGGGCGGCGAGCGCTCTGCGGCGCTGCTCGGCCGCGCGGCTGGTGTCGTTCAAGGGCCGCCTAAGGCGAGTGGGTCACAGGTTCTTCGGGCGCGCAGGCGCCTCCTCGGTGCCGCTTCAGTTCGCTTTCTTGTTGCCTCGGCGCCTGCAGCACTTGGGGACTCTCCTTGTTTTTCTGCCATTTCCTCCTTCCTAATTTTCACTCCTTTCCTGTCCAAACAGTCCTTTCTGACCATCAGGAGATGATGTTGAGCCTGACCCAGACCTTCGGTGGCGATGAAGCGGAGGAAACAGGATCTTTCTTGTTACAGAGCCTGTGGTCTGAGGACCTGTCCTTAAGTCTCTGTTGAAGAACCTGGGATCCACTCTTCTCTCCAGACTACAGACATCGATCCTGGGAAGATATTAAGACCTAGTATCTTCATGCTTCGAGATCCCTACGGATTTGACTCTCCGATTCAGCTTCCTTCGAGACGCTGTCTCAAATGGTATGGAATAACCCTGCTCTTATTCCCCAGTGGCTAAATCCATTGATAAGAAGTATTCAGCCCCAAGGATCGTCCCATTTTGGCATCCCAAGCCTTTTGCGGATCCTATTGTAGTCCTGGCAGAGAATGACAAGGTCGCTCTTCCTCAAATTGGCTCACAGCTCGAACCTATTAACAAAGAGAGTCTCGTAAGATTGATACATTAGGTAAGAGAGAGTCTTGCTGCCTCCACTTAAGTATGCGAGTTACAGTTATCAAGGCTATTTTTCTCAGTATGAGTATATCCTGTGGCACTTATGAAAAGAATGGTTGAAGCTCTTCCAGATTCGGATTCCAAGTCAGAGCTTCTTCTGATCGCTATTAGAGGTATTGAGTCCAATAACCAACAGGTCAAAGCCGTCATGGCACGCTTCGACACTGGTTCTTCGCCGCAGCCGTAGAGGATTTGTACTGCCCATTCCTGGCTGTGTACTTTGGCTTACGAATGATGCCTCAGCAGCAGGTGGCGCCGTCTTTGATGGCCTTTCTTTTGGCCCCTCAGGTGGAGCAAGCCTTAGAGGCCACTCAGAAGACTAGATCGGCCATTGCTGGCTAGATTCTCCGCCTGCTCTCGGGGCATGAACAGACGCAGTTTCATAGTCGTCAGTCCTTTCGAGGCAGAGGCAAGGGAAGCTTCCATAAAAGCCAACCTGCCCAACCTCAAAAGAAGACGCAGCAGAAAGCGCAGGGACCTAAAGCTCCCAGCGCTACCTTATGAGTCGTTGGCCCAAGTTCCATCCACTCTGCCCGAGGTGGAACTTTCTCCTCCGGTTGGAGGTCGTCTGATGTACTTCTACAACCAGTGGAAGTCCATAACCTCAGACAAATGGGTCCTTCGGATAATTCGCGAGGGTTATTCTCTCAATTTCTTGGAACCCCCCCCGAATTGTCCTCCCATACGACAACCCAGGTTGTCGGCCTCTCAGTCAGACCTCCTCACCGCGGAGATCCAGGGCCTTCTGAACAACAGGGCAATAGAACTGGTGCCCCATTCATGTAAACACAGGGTTCTACTCCCATTACTTTCTGGTTCCAAAGAAATCTGGGGATGCGCCCATTCTAGACCTCAGAAAGTTAAACAAATTCCTCCAGGAGAAATTCAAGATGATTTCCTAGGTACCCTGTTACCCTTGCTGCATCAGCACGACTGGCTGGCCTCTCTGGATATGCAGGATGCTTACCAGCATATCCCGTCCACCCGACCCACCGCAAATTCCTCAGGTTTGTAGCTTTGGGTCAGCATTATCAGTTCAGAGTCCTGCCCTTTGGCTATCCTCGCGCCCATGAGTTTTACAAAGTGTTGTGCAGTTCTCGCAGCGCATCTCAGGAAAGTCGGACCTCGAGTGTTTCCTACCTGGACGATTGGTTTCTAGCAAGCCCTTCCGCCAAGGGACTTTGGAAGCCGCAAACGACTGCCTTCTCACATCCATGGGAGTTCTGCTGAATTTGAAAATCTCAACTGCAACCCTCCCAGAGGCTCCTTTTCATAGGGACGCTTCTAGACACCTCTTCAGCGAAGGCTTTCCTTCCAGAGGACAGAAGACCGACATCCTTCAGATGGCCGTTACATCAGGGAGAACCAATCGTTACAGCTCTCTCGATGCAACGCATGTTGGTCTCATGGCGTCCCCGGTCTTCACTGTCCCTCTGGCCCGACTGCACATGAGAACCACCCAATGGATGCTCTCCACTCAGTGGTCCCCGACCTCTCACCCCAGTCTTATCCCATCAAGGTGACGGAGCCCTTCAAGGTCTCTCACCTGGTGGTCTCAAGAGAGCAATCTCTGGAAGGATTCCCTTTGCTCCCCGGATCATCAGATCTCCATCACCACAGATGCATCGCTAATGGGATGGGAGCTCACTGTTCTCCTCCACACTCAAGGTGTATGGACTCAGTTCGAAACTCATCTCCACATAAATGTCCTGGAGATGAGAGTTCCTCTATGCAATCCGAAGCTCTGAAGGATGTCCTTGTCACAAGAACATTCTCCTTCAAACGGACAACAAAGCAGTGATGTATTACATCAACAAGCAAGGCGGGTGCTCATTCTTATCCCTTTGCAGGGAAGCAATGAGGGTGTGGAGTGGTGCTTGGAGCACAAGTCTCTGATTCAAGCGGTTTATCTGCCAGGTATACAAAACGACCTAGCAGATCACCTCAGCAGAACGGAGGCAGACCCTCACGAGTGGTCTCGATCCAGCCGTAGCTCGGTCCCTGTTCAAAGAGTGGGGACTCCAGACCTGGACCTTTTGCATCCCACTCAACGAAAACTGCCTCTCTTCTGCTCCAGAAATCCAGGGCCTGGCATTTTCTGTCAGGATGCGTTCAGGCTGCAGTGGACAAAACGCTTTCTTCGCCTTTCCACCACTTCCTCTAATCCAGAGTACTCCTCAAGTTCGAGTCTCAGGGGACCAAGATGATTCTCATTGCTCCTTCCTGGCCTCGCAACTATGGTTTCCTCTACTCAACAGTATGTTGACAGCCTCTCCGAGACCACTTCCTTTGCAAATCAGTCTTCTGACTCAGGGTTCGTTGGTCCATCCCAACCTGAAATCACTTCACCTTCATGCTTGGCTCCTGAAGAGATGAAGTGAATCGGTTCAACGCTCTCGTAGAGTCTCAGACATCCTTCTGGCTGCTCGGAGCCAGCCACCCAACGTGCGCTTCAAATGGAAGCGTTTTCTCTCTGGTGCAAAATCCTCTTGAATCCTTTTCCTGTCCTCCTGGCAAGGTTCTGGAGTATCTTTGGACCTATCAAACTTAGGTCTTCAGTACTCCACAGTTAAAGTTCACCTTAGTGCCATCTCAGCGCTCCATGAGCCGGTTTCTTCCTTAACTCTGGCTCAGTTACCTATGGTGAAGAGATTTCTTAAGGGATTCTCCATACCAGACCCCTGTTAGCGTCCAGTTGCAGCCTGGTACATTAACCTGGTGCTGGACATGCTCACTGGAAGCCTTTCAACCCTTAGCTACCTGTGAGCTAAAATTTCTTACCTGGAAGACTGCCTTCCTGGTGGCCATTACCTCAGCCCGCAGGGTCTCTGAGATACATGCCCTGGTTACGGACCCTCCGTATACTGTATTCCATAAGGACAAGGTAGTTCTCCGTACTCATCCTAAATTTCTTCCCAAGGTTGTGTCAGAATTCCATCTGAACCAACCTCTGGTACTTCTCACTATTGCTAATTTCCAAAATGAAGGGAACGAGCTCTTCATTCCTTGGATGTTAAGAGACCTCATGTTCTATTTAGATAGAACCAAGGATGTTCGCAAGACTCAGCAACTGTTCGTTTTTTCAGCGACACCGGCTGGGTCAACCTGTCGCTATTAGATGTATCTCTTCATGGTTAGTGGCATGCCTTCGTCATTGCTATTCCATGGCTCAAGTTAAATTAGAAGGTAGAGTGCCGCTCACTCTACTAGAGCGTCCGTGACATCCCTAAGCGGAAGTCGCAATGTTCCAATTGCAGATATATACCAACACCGCTACCTGGAGCTCAGTGCATACTTCGTTAAGCACTATGCACTGGATGTTCATGCCAGGCGACATTCCGCATTCGCAGAACTATCCTTAATGGGCTTCTATCTTAGGCAGCGTGAGCTCTGGCTCTCCTACCGCCCTTTTGGGGATTATCAGCTTGGTACTCTCCCACTAGTGTGAATGAGTGGTGGAGACTTATGTCCAGGAAGATAGGAAAATTCGTACCTACCGTAATTCTTGATCTTCTTAGAGTCTCACCACTCATTCACACGCCTACCCTCCATCCCCCCAGCTCACCGCTGTATTGGTCTTCACTCCCTCAAATCTTTAGGCCGTGAGGACTTCTTTGCTGACCCTTCTTACACGGGTCATACGGACTATCTTATGTCCGTTTTTTAATGTTGGGTTTACCCTTTACGTTAGTTGCGCTGCACCTCCTTGGTAAAAAGGTACTGAGGCGGTTGGAGGGTCGTCGAGATGGTCATTCACTCGAGCTGCTCCCGCGCGCCGTGTCTCGCTGGGCGCTGCCTCTCGCGCCGACCCTCCAGCAAAAGTTTGCTCCGATGGGTCTTAGTGCCTCCGCGCCAATCCCACTAGTGTGAATGAGTGGTGAGACTCGTCCAAGAAGATCAAGAATTACGGTAGGTACGTAATTTTCCTTTTTGGGGGGGTGGGGGAGGGCTTCTCCAGCGGTGCCCTCACGACCTGGACCCTTGGCGGATCCCTCAGCACACTGTGAAGAAAGGAGAGGTAGGATATATATACCAAGCCCCAGTAAGGCATGTGCATAGGATTAAATAGTGTTTAGGCAGAATAAGTAAATTTTATTTATTTTTTTTTTTTCCTTCTTGACTGTGGAGCTAGATTTAGAGGTTAGACTACAGCCCTGGACCAGGTTTGGCTCAGTCTCAAGAAGATTAGAATTCCTGAATATAAATTGCTTTTAGAGACCTTTATTTAAATTTTTTTAGTTAAGTCTCTGAAGGAGGCACACAGACAAGGTCCTGTTTTAAAGGAGGTTCCTGTCTGAGGTGCAGGTTTAGCACAAGCCACGGAGAGTAGGAGACTCGAATTACTACTGAGATGTAACAACCCGGAAACAAGCTGGCGCAGTTTCAATTTCAAACTGCAGGTTCACTTGCAAAGTGCTGGTAAGCGTTTCATACATAGAATTAAAATAAACAGCTAAACAAGGCTAGGGTATTTAGGTGAATGAAACCCAGAGACCTTCAAAACTTTACATTGACACACTTAGGGTACACGGTCAAACAGTAAAAAAAGGATAAAAAATCCCAAGTCTCTTAAGGTGTACAGTCTATAAAGGCAAATATCCCCTAGAGTTCAAAGAAATACAGCTTAGAAAAACTGTCTCCACTGTTGGGTCAACAGAAAAGCAGCACAAATTCGAATTCAGAAAAGGTGCCAATAGCTAGTGCAGGGAAGCCCTCTTCAAGCGTGAGTCATGAACTCCATACCTTAATTGGTTTCCTGGGTGGGGGAGGCTTCTCCAGTGGCCTAAGCAACCTGGACCCTCGGCGGATCCCTCAGCACACTTCATTCGTTTTGGAAGGTGGGGGGGAGAGCTTCTCCAGCAGTGCCCTCGCGACCTGGACCCTCGGCAGATCCCTCAGCACACTTAATTCATTTCGTGGGGTTGGGGGAATGCTTCTCCAGCGGTGCCTTCATGACCTGGACCCTTGGCGGATCCCTCTGCCCACTTAATTCGTTTCAGGGGGTGGGCTCCAGCGGTGTTCTCATGACCTGGAGCCGCAGTGGATCCCTCAGCACACTTAATTGTTTGGGGTGGGGTGGGGAGGGCTTCAGCAGTGCCCTCACGACCTGGATCCTCGGCAGATCCCTCAGCACACTTAATTCTTTTCGTGGGATGGGGGGAATGCTTCTCCAGCGGTGCCCTCATGACCTGGACCCTCGGCGGATCCCTCTGCCCACTTCATTCATTTTGGGGAGTGGGGGGAAGGCTTCTCCAGCAGTGATCTTCCTGGACATAAGTCTCCACCACTCATTCACACTATTGGGATCTGCGCCGGAGGCACTAGGACCCATCGGGAGCAAACTTTTTGCTGGAGGGTCGACACCAGAGATGGCGCCCGAGCACTAGCTTGCGCGGCAGCAATGACTATCTCGGCATCGACCCTCCAACCGCCTCAGTTCTTTTTTTCCCGCCATCGAGTGCGCTTCAGTAACGACGTCGCTCGCCTGTCGGGAGTCAAACTTCAAACTAGCAGCATAGTTTTCAGTTTATTTTTTTGTAGTATTATCTCGATATAGTATCGCTTAAGTTTATTCTATTTTAATATACAATAAAGAAGTCTCAGCCTACTTGACGGAGTCGACCATGAGCAGGTCAGGTGACGGTAGGGAGACTTCGTATGAAAGCTGTTCAGTCAGTCGGGCTGGGTCCGGTCCGCCTCCTTCTCCCGAACGGGGGTCCGACAACGGTCAGTCCAATGCCCGGGGGGATGGGCGGTCCCCCCGGAGGCATAAAAACAAACGGTCGCATTCTCAGCACCGCTTCGCCTTGAGCTCTTCGCCCACGGTCTAAAAGAGAAGGCATCACTCGAGGTTGCCCCTCGATATGTCTGCGCGCCGACGCCTGTTATCGTGGCTAGTTGCCGGTCTCCTCCTTCGGAGTCGCCAACTTCTGCTTCCGGTAGCCGCCGTCTTCGGCATCGGAGTCCTACCCCGCCTATTGGTAGGTCTTCAGATGAGCAGTTTCATCAGTGGGCCGCTCTTATGGAGCAATGGGCTCGGAGGTTGGTTCTGCTACCTGGCTCGGCTGCCCGTAGGCCTTCGGGCTTGTCGGGCGACCAGGTAGGGCGGTTGGACTTTCCTGGTCGCGCGGCACCTTCCTCGGTGCCGACGACTCCACGCTTAGGTGTTTTCCCCCCTCACATGGCTGCGGCGCAAGGGGCCACACCGATGCCCTTATCTCCTGCTATTTTCCCTTCTAACCATGTTTCTCAGGGTCCTGGGATGCTTTCGGCGCCTTTGGCGCCGTCCGTGGCGTCGCGGGGCTTGTTGGCGCTGTTTTTGGCGTCGCGGGGCTTGTCGGCGCCGTCTGCGGCAGGGTCTCTGGCGCCATCTGCGCCACCGGGCCGCTCCTCGGCGCCGCGCTGTTCTTCGGCGCCGTTTTCGGTCCCGTTTGCCTCCACGGCGCCGGGAGCTCTTGAGGACTCCTCTTTCCTCTCAATTCTTCCTTCTTCTTCTGTATTTCACTCCTTTCCTGTCCAAACAGTCCTCCCTGGACTATCAGGAGATGACGTTGAGCCTGACCCAGACCTTCGGTTGGGTGATGAAGTGGACGAAGCAGAATCTTTCACTGCTACAGAGCCTGTGGTCGAGGACCTCTCCTTTAAGTCTCTGTTGAAGAACCTGAGCTCCACTCTTTCTCCAGACTACAGACATCGATCCTGGGAAGCGGTTGAGACTCCAATATCTTCATGCTTTGGAGATCCCTATGGATTTGACTCCTCCGATTCAACCTTCCTTCGAGACGCTGTCTCAAATGGTATGGAATAATCCTGCTCTTACCCCTTCGGTGGCTAAATCCATTGATAGGAAATATTCAGCCCCCAAGGATCGTCCCATTTTGGCATCTCAAGTCTTTGTGGATCCTACTGTAGTCCTGGCAGAGAATGATAAGGTCATTCTTCCTAAGTACTACAGCTCGACCTATTAACAAAGAGTCTCAGAAGATTGATACATTAGGTAAGAGAGTCTTTGCTGCGTCCACTTTAAGTATGCGTATTGCCAGTTACCAGGGCTATTTTTCTCAGTATGAGTATATCCTGTGGCACTCTATCAAGCAAATGGTTGAAGCTCTTCCGGACTCGGACTCTAAGTCAGAGCTTCTTCTGACCATTACCAGAGGTATTGAATCTAATAACCAACAGGTCAAAGCAGCCATGGATACTTTTGACACTGCTTCTCGTTCAGCAGCCGATGGTATTTGTACTCGCCTTCACTTCTGGCTGCGTACTTCGGGCTTCACGAATGATGCACAGCAGCAGGTGATGGCGTTGCCCTTTGACGGCTCATATCTTTTTGGTCCTCAGGTAGAGCAAGCTCTAGAGGCTACTCAGAAGACTAGGTCGGCCATTAAGCTGGCTCGACCCCTCCTACCCCCTCTCGAGGGCATGTCGGTAAACGTCAGTTTCATAATCGTCAGTCCTTTCGAGGCAGGGGCAAGGAAGTTTCCATAAGAACCAACCTGCCCAACCTCAAAAGAAGATAACAGAAAGCGCAAGGGCCCAAAGCGCCCAGCGCTACCTTATGAGTTGCCGGCCCAAGTTCCACCTCCACTGCCCGAGGTGGACTTTTCCTCTCCGGTGGGAGGTCGTCTGATGCACTTCTACAACCAGTGGAAGTCCATAACCTCAGACAAATGGGTCCTTCGGATAATTCGCGAGGGGTATTCTCTCAATTTTCTGGAGACCCCTTCGAATCGTCCTCCCAAACGACAGCCCAGGCTGTCAATCCTTCAGTCAGACCTTCTCGCCGCCGAGATCCAGGGCCTTCTGAACAACAGGGCAGTAGAACTGGTGCCTCTGCATCAGCGAAACACAGGGTTCTACTCCCACTACTTTCTGGTTCCAAAGAAGTCTGGGGGTATGCGTCCCATTCTAGACCTCAGAAAGCTAAACAAATTTCTCCCCAGGGAGAAATTCAAAATGATTTCTCTAGGAACCCTGTTACCTTTGCTTCATCAACACGACTGGCTAGCCTCCCTAGACATGCAGGACGCTTACCAGCACATTCCTATTCACCCGAGGCATCACAAATTCCTGAGGTTTGTGGCTCTGGGTCAACACTATCAGTTCAGAGTCCTGCCCTTTGGGCTATCCTCGGCGCCGCGAGTCTTTACAAAGTGTTGTGCAGTTCTTGCAGCGCATCTCAGGAAGCTCGGAATCCGAGTGTTTCCCTACCTGGACGACTGGCTCCTAGCAAGCCCTTCCAGACAGGGGGCCCTGGAAGCCGTTCAGACAGCCTCTCGCCTTCTTACGTCCATGGGAGTTCTGCTGAATCTAAAAAAGTCACAGTTGCAGCCCTCCCAGAGACTCCTTTCATAGGGACTCTACTGGACACCTCTTGCCGAGGCTTTCCTTCCAGAGGACAGAAGGCTCGATATCCTTCAGATGGCCCGTTACAGTGGGAGAACAGATCAGTTACAGCCTCTCAATGCAACGATGTTAGGCCTCATGGCATCCTCAGTGTTCACTGTACCCCTAGCTCGGCACACATGAGAACCACCCAATGGATGCTCAGTGCTCAGTGGTCCCCAACCACTCACCCACAGTCTTATCCCATCAAGGTGACAGAACCCTTACAGAGGTCTCTCACCTGGTGGTCTCAAGAGAGCAATCTCCTGGAAGGATTTCCTTTGCTTCTCTGGATCATCAAATCTCCATCACCACAGACGCATCACTAACGGGATGGGGAGCCCATTGTCGCTCTCTCCACATTCAAGGTGTATGGACTCAACTCGAGGCCCAGCTTCACATAAATGTCCTAGAGATGAGAGCCGTCCTTTATGCGGTCTGGGCTTTGAAGGACATCCTCTGTCACAAGAACATTCTCCTTCAAACGGACAACAAAGCTGTGATGTATTACATCAACAAGCAAGGCGGTGCTCATTCTTATCCCCTTTGCAGGGAAGCTATGAGAGTGTGGGAGTGGTGCTTGGAGCACAAGTCTCTAATTCAAGCAGTATATCTGCCAGGTGTACAAAACGACTTAGCAGATCACCTCAGCAGAACGGAAGCAGACCCTCACGAGTGGTCTCTCGATCCAGCCGTAGCTCGGTCACTGTTCGAAGAGTGGGGACTCCAGACCTGGACCTTTTGCATCCCCACTCAAGCAAAACTGCTCTCTTCTGCTCCAGAAATCCAGGGCCTGGCATTTTCTGTCAGGATGCGTTCAGGCTGGACAAAGCGCTTTCTTTACGCCTTTACGCCGCTTCCTCTAATTCAGAGAGTACTCCTCAAATTCGAGTCCCAGGGGACCAAGATGATTCTCATTGCTCCCTCCTGACCTCGGCAACTATGGTTTCCTCTACTCAACAGTATGTCGGCAGCCTCTCCGAGACCACTTCCCTTGCAAATCAATCTTTTGACTCAGGGTTCGTTGGTCCATCCCAACCTGAGGTCACTTCACCTTCATGCTTGGTTCCTGAAGAGGTAGAAGTGAATCGGTTCAACATCTCTCGTAGAGTCTCAGACATCCTTCTGGCTGCTCGGAAGCCAGCTACCCGAAAAACTTACGCTTCTAAGTGGAAACGTTTTTCTCTCTGGTGTGCGAAGTCCTCTTGGAATCCCTTTTCCTGTCCTCCAGACAAGGTTCTAGAGTACCTTTTGGACCTATCAAACTCAGGTCTCCAGTACTCCATGGTTAAAGTTCACCTTAGTGCCATTTCAGTGTACCATGAGCCGGTTTCTTCCTTGTCTCTTGCTCAGTTACCTATGGTGAAGAGATTTCTTAAGGGAATTCTGCATACCAGACCCCCTGTTAGACGTCCGGTCGCAGCCTGGGACATTAACCTTGTGCTAGACATGCTCACTCGGAAGCCTTTCGAACCCCTAGCTACCTGTGAGCTAAAACTTCTTACCTGGAAGACAGCCTTCCTAGTGGCCATTACCTCAGCCCGCAGGGTCTCTGAGATACATGCCCTGGTTATGGACCCTCCGTATACTGTGTTCCATAGGGACAAAGTAGTTCTTCGTACTCATCCTAAATTTCTTCCCAAGGTTGTGTCAGAATTCCATCTAAACCAACCTCTGGTGCTTCCTCTTACTTGAACTTCCAAAATGAAGGAGAACGGTCTCTTCATTCTTTGAATGTTAAGAGAGCCTCGCGGTTGTACTTAGATAGAACCAAGAATTTTCGCAAGACTCAGCAATTGTTTGTTTCCTTCAGCAAGACCTGGCTGGGTCAGCCTGTCGCTATCAGAAGCATCTCATCATGGTTAGTGGCATGTCTTCGACATTGCTATTCCATGGCACAGGTTAAATTAGAAGGTAGAGTGTACGCTCACTCTACTAGGGCGGTCGCGCATCCCCATGGAAATCGCAATGTTCCAATTGTGGTGATATTTGCAATGCCGCCACCTGGAGCTCAGTGCATACCTTCGTAAGCATTATGCACTGGATGTTCATGCCAGGCGTCATTCCGCCCGCAGAACTATCCTTAATGGACTCCTGTCCTAGGCGTGTGAGCTCTGGCTCCCCCCTGCCGCCTTTTGGGGATTATCAGCTTGTACTCTCCCACTAGTGTGTGAATGAGTGGTGGAGACTTATGTCAGGAAGATATGAAAATTACGTACCTACCGTAATTCTTGATCTTCTTGGACGAGTCTCCACCACTCATTCACACGCCCACCCTCCATCCCCCGAGCTCACCGCTGTGTTGGTCTTCACTCCCTCAAATCTTTAGGCCGTGAAGACTTCTTTGCTGACCCTTCTTACACGGTGTCGCAGGACTATCTTATGTCCGCTTTTTAAGGTTAGGTTTACTCTTTACGTTAGTTGCGCTCTCCTTGGTAAAAAAGGTACTGAGGCGGTTGGAGGTGGTGGCGAGATAGTCATTACCATGAGCGAGCCATCGCCGCGGCACCATGCCTCACGGCGCCGCCTCTCGCTACGTAACCTCCAGCAAAGTTTGCTCCATGGGTCCTAATGCCTCCGGGCGAGATCCCACTAGTGTGAATGAGTGGTGGAGACTCGTCCAAGAAGATCAAGAATTACGGTAGGTATGTAATTTTCATTTTTTGCTCGCTTGTTCAGGGCATGATGCTTTCTGGCACGACACGCTGTCTCTCCTGGACAGGGACATTTTTGTATGCCTTCCTCCATTTCCATTCTCTAGAAGGTGCTTCTTAGCTTCAGGCAGAGAAAGCAAGGATGATCCTCGTCGCTTCTCTCTGGCCGAGACAAATTTGGTTTCCGCTGTTACAACAGTTATCCAGGGGACCACCAGTTCCACTTCCATTGACCCATGACCTCTTGACACAGGATCAAAGTCGTCTAGCACATCCGGGGCTCAGGACTCTGCATCTTCATGCTTGGCTCCTGCAGACATAGCGATTTCTTGCTTCGGGGTTTCCTCCCGAGTCACTCAAGTCCTTATAGAGGCTAGAAACCCCTCTACTCATTCCACTTATGCCATGCAGTGGAAACAGTTTTCTATATGGGTGTCTTCCAAGTGTCGGGTCCCCTTTTCTTGTTCAGCCCCTCAAATCATGGAATACCTCCTTCATCTGTCAAACTCTGGTCTGTCTTCGGCGTACCACGAACTGGTGGATGGTAAACCGTGGCTCAATTGGAAGTCTCTAAAACCTTTCTGAAAGGGATACTCCATCTGAACCCCCCATCCGCAGCCCTACTCCACCTTGGGATTTGAACTTTGTGTTAGAGAAGCTCACCCTTCCCCCATTTGAACTGGCTATGAGCTGTGACTTGTGCATCCTTTCCTGGAAGACGTAATTTTTGGTTGCCATTACTCAGCCTGAAGGATTTCGGAGCTCCACACTCTGATTTGTAAAGATCCTTATCTTATTTTCCACAAGGACCGGGCCGTCCTCAGGACAAATCCTAAGTTTCTTCCCAAGGTGGTGTCAGAAGCCACACTGAACCAATCAGTAGAGCTTCCGGTTTATTTTCCATCCTCCACCAATAGAGGTGAGGCACTCCTGCATACCATGGACGTCCATCGGATTCTTCGGTGCTATACACACTGGACCAAGGATTTCCGTAGCTGTGATCAGCTTTTTGTTTCCTTTGTCCCCAGATCTAAGAGCAAACTGGTTTCCAAGCAGGGCCTTTCCAAATGACCAGGCAACTGTATTCGGTATTGTTACCAAAAGTATGAAAGACCTCTGCCGGGACCCATCAGAGGTAATTTTACTAGGGGTATGGCTGCTTCTGCTGCCTTCCTGCGAAATGTCTCTGTGGCTGAAAACTATGCCGCAGCAACTTGGAGTTCTGTCCATACCTTTACCAAACACTACAGTCTGGACATTGCTCCTAGGTGGAGGGCTGGCTTTGGCCTAGCCGTCTTGCAAGGCCTTCTGTCCTAGGCTGGGCCCATTCTGGTCCCCAGTTTCTGTTGGAGTTGTTTTTACTCCTCCCGGTTTCTCACGGTCTCTTTGGAGGGACTGCTTGGGACTCTGTCCTATGTAATGGCGTACTGAAGGAACCCTCTCCAGTAAGATAGTACAGTTATGTGGAGCTTACTTAACAGTAGATCTTCAGAGAGGTTCCTTCAGTGGTCATAGTTTTCCCTCCTCCTTCCCCTCATTTTGTTTCTTACAGGGACTCCAAATCCTGTTCACTCCTGCTGTCAGGCCTCTTCCTGGCTCGCGGAGAACTGGAGGGTGGCAGTCCCCGTCAGGTATTGCTAGAAAAGTCAGCTGTGCAGCCCACCACCAGGTGGCACCAGTCCTATATGTAATGACCTACTGAAGGAACCTCTCAAGATCTTCTGTTACGGTAATTTCCTATGTAACTATACTGTTCTGTTCACTGGATCTACAGAAAATATTGTTTCATGTCCCAATCTGTCCATCTCATCGGTAGTTCCTCCGCTTCAGAGCTGCAGGAACACTATACGAGTTCCAAGCCATGCCGTTCGGCCTGTCAACAGTCCCACAGGTCTTCATCAAATGCATTGCAGGGGTGGCAGCCCATCTCAGGCGTCATGGGGGTCAGGATTTATCCCTACCTCGACGATTGGCTCTTAGCAGGTCCTACCCAACAGGAGGAGGAGAGGTCCAGGGACTTGGCCCTCCAGACCTGCTCCCAACTCGGCCTCCTGATCAACGAGACCAAGTTGGAACTCATGCCTTCCCAGGTGATGTGCTTCATCGGGGCAGAGTTCAACTCTCATCAAGCCAGAGCTCAGCGCCTGGCGGACAGGGCGGAGGTTCTCTCCTCCTTTGCCCAATCATTTCTGGTTGGGCAATCGTGCCTCTGCCCGGACTCTCTGCGCCTTCTGGGTTACATGGCGGGCGCACTTCAGTGGTCCACATGCGGTTGCACATGCACCCCTCCATTGGGAACTGGCCACCCAGTGGACTAAGTGCCATGGTCATTTTGACCAGCTGATCACTGTAACCCAGAAGATGTGGGACACTGTCCAATGCTGGACCACCCCAGACTTGTAGGAAGGGATCCCATTTGTCCACCCTGAGCCAACGGTCGTCCTCACGACCGATGCCTCACTCATGGGCTGGGAAGCTCACATGGGGGACAAAAGGGCCATTGGGTTCTGGACCCCCAAGGAATCCCAATACCACATCAACTTGTTGGAGCTCAGAACAGTCAGACTGGCAGTGTCAGCTTTCACTCCTCAGCTCCGGGTCAAGTGGTTCAAGTCCAGACGGACAATACCACGACCATGTACTACCTCAACAAACAGGGCGGCATGTACTCCCGTCCTGCTTTGCAGAGAGGTGCTCTGCATCTGGACCCTCATCAGCTATTTGGAGGTGGATCTCCTAGCCATTCATGTGGCAGGAGCCTCAAACCATCTGACGGATGCTCTCAGCTGCTTAGGGGAGACATCCCACGAGTGGTCTCTCCATCCAGAGGTAGCTTACATCCTGATCTTCCTGGGCATAAAGTCTCCACCACTCATTCACACTAATGGGATCTACGCTGGAGGCGTTAGAACCCAGCGGGAGCAAACTTTTTTACAAGAGGGTCGGCTCCAGAGATGGAGCTGCGAGGAGCGGCACCGCAAGCCCCAGCTCTTGCAGTAATGACTATGTAGGTGTCGACCCTCCAACCACCTCAGTTCCTTTTTTCCCCCTGTCAAATGCACTTCAGTGATGATATCGCTCGACCACCGGGAGTCAAACTTCAAACTAGCAGGATAGTTTTCAGTTTATTGTTTTGTAATTTATCACGAAATAAATACCGATTACATTTACATTTTACTTGTTAAGAAGAAAAAATTACTCACCTTAGTAATTATGTTTCTTCTAATGGAGTCTTGCTGTATTCTGACTATTGCAGTTGCCCCAGCACTCAAACTGCCCTGGGGAGAAGAGGGTTAATTTTCTATGCAGAGCATAGCACGTTGAGCTCGGGCTCGGTTCAGACCTCTGTCTGCTGCACTTACAAGAACAACCATTGGATCCTTACGAGCTAATACTAACTAACATGTGGAAATTGTATAATTTTTACTAGCCAAATGGCAACCAAATATTTTGGATCCCCAAAAGACTCAAGTCAAATCCAAAATCAAAAACCAGGTAGTGAACAACTTAAGACTGTTAAATTAATAATATAACCCACTCCCCCTCTCTAAAAGGAGGGAGTGCCCAAATTCACCCTTGGGGTGCAACACTGCACCTGTCAGCCCACTTCCCAAAAACAGGTTCTGAGAGGGGAGGCAGGGAGGGAGGTCAGAATACAGCAAGACTCCTTTAGAAGAAACATAATTACTAAGGTGAGTAATTTTTTCTTCAAACCACATGCAGTCTTGCTATATTCTGACTATTGCAGACTACCAAGCAGTACCTCCATGGAGGAGGGACTCAAACCTACCTTGGGAATAGGCTTTGCAGTACTGCTATACCAAACCGAGCATCACTCCTAGCCTAGGGAGTAATGTTTGGCAAATGTATGGACTGTTTTCCAGGTGGCTGTTTTACATATCTCTAGCAAAGGAATATCCCTGGCCACAGCCAGGGAAGCATCTGTACCTCTAGTTGAATGAGCCCTTAGACCTGAAGGAGGTATTTTGCCTAGCTTCTCATAGCAGAATTGAATACAAGAGACAATCCACCTGGCAGTAGTTCTCTTAGTGGCAGGTTTGCCCTTCCCCACTTCCCGATAAGTGAGAAACAACTGGAGGGAGTCAAACCTGTGAGCCTTAGTACGCTCAATGTAGTAACTAAGGGCTCTTTTAACATCCAAACTGTGTAAACTTCTTTCTCCTGAAGAAGAATGATCAGTGAAGAACACGGGGAGAGACATAGATTGGTTCAGATGAAAACCTGAAACCACTTTAGGTACAAACCTACTGTTAGTTCTAAGGACCAGCTTATCTCTGTGGAATGAGATACAATCAGGCTCCACTGACAGAACTTGCAGTTCACTGATACGCCTGGCAGTGGTACTACCTACCAGGAACACAGTTTTCCAGGTCAAGTACTTAAGCTCTACTGAAGACAACTGCTCAAAAGGGGGTTGCATAAGCTGAGCATTGCAAACATTAACATCCCAAGCAGGGGTAGGATCCCTAAAGGGGGGACTGGTATGAAGCAATCCCTTGAAAAATTTACAGAATTCAGGGTGAGATGACAATGGGGAAGGCTTTCCCACTGACAGAAAAGCAGAAACAGCTGATAAATGTACTTTGAGAGTAGCTGGTCTGAGGCCTAGGCCAAAGATGAACCATATAATCCAGAACTGTAGACAATTCAGCTGCATCTGGGGATATATGCATCCTGGAACACCAAATGCTGAATCTTTTCCATTTGGAGTTATAGGTTTTTCTGGTGGCAGGCTTTCGAGAGGTTTTGAGAATATCCAGAACCCCTTGGGACAGATGCAAATCTGCCTACTCTAACTCTTGAAGAGCCATGCCTTGAGATTGAGAGACCGAAGATTGGGGTCCCAAATCCTCCCCTGAGAGGAGGTTAACAGGTTGTAATTCCTGAGAAGAGACAGGGGAAGCTGGACTGCTAGGGACAGCAATGGGGATACCAAGGCTGCCTGGCCCAGTCTGGAGCAATCAGAATCACTTTGCAGTGTTGTGACCTTATCTTGACCAGAACCTTGAACAGTAGAGGAAAAGGAGGGAAGTCATATAGAAATTTCCCCTCCCAGTTCAAGATCAGAGCATCCAGAGGGACTGAGCCCAAGAGTTTGGGTCTGCAGCAAAACAGAAGAAGTTGGTGATTGTCTGGGGCTGCAAAGAGATCTATCTCTGGAGTGCCCCACCTTGAAAAAATCACTTTCAACACCAGGGGGTCCAGAGACCATTCGTGATGGCCCTGGGAGATCCTGTTCAATGCATCTGCTTGCACAGTGTCCTTCCTTGGAAGGTGGACTGCTATCAGAGAGGTCTGCAGAGAATAAGCTAGGGACCACAATTTCATGGCTTCCATGCACAAGGCCGTGGATCAAGTGCCTCCCTGCTTGTTGATGTACCACATGGTGGTGGTGTTGTCTGTCCTGACCTGAACCACCTTGTTCTGCACTGACTGAGAGAAAGCTTACAAGGCCAGAAAGACCGCCCTGAGTTCCAAGAGATTGATATGAAGAAGGGATTCCTGAGGGGCCACAGTCCCTGGGCTGTGAGAGCCCCCAGATGGGCTCCCCACCCCAATAGAGAAGCATCTGTGGTTAAGACCACAGAGTGAGACTGAGTGTTGAATGGGACTCCTTGTTTGAGGTTGCCTTGATCCTGCCACCATTGGAGAGCCTGGATCAGAGTCTGAGTCACTGGAACTAGTTTGGTTAGAGAATCTTTCTTCTGAGACCAAAAGGCCCTCAGATGATACTGAATGTCCTTCATCTGAAATCTGGCTCCTTGGACCACTGCTGCAGAAGCTGCCATGTGGCCCAGAAGCTGAAGGAAGTGCCTTGCTGGCCGAGAAACCAGAAGGTGGAATGAAGAAGCCAGCTCTACAATAGCCCTTGCCCTTTCCAGGGGAAGAAAAGCTCTTGCTTTGACTTTATCCAGCCCTACACATATGAAGGTAAGGAGCTGTACAGGCTCGAGAACTGACTTGGGAAAACTGAGAAGGAATCCTAGGGAAGTGATCACTTGTTGAGTCACTAGCAGGTCTGACTTGACTTGGTCTGGGGACTGACCCACAATAAGCCAGTCATCCAGGTATGGAAATATGGAAATATTCTTCCTTCTTAAAAAGGCCACTACTACTGCTAGGCATTTTGTGAATACCCTTGGAGCTGATGTCAGGCCGAAGGACATAGCTTTGAACTTATAATGGCCTGAAGGCAATTCGAACCTGAGATACTTTCTGTGGGAGCACCTGATGGGAATGTGAAAGTAGGCATCTTTTAAGTCCAGGGAGGCTAGCCAGTCCCCTGGCCTCAGAGAGGGAAGGATTATTCCCAGAGTCACCATTTTGAATTTTGGCTTTAAAAGATGCTTGTTCAGGTATCTTAAGTCTACGATGGGTCGCCACTACCTTGTCTTTTTTGGGGTAAGGAAGTACCTGGAGTACAGACCTTTGCCCCTATGCAATGTAGGAACTCTCTATACAGCCTTTAGAGCCAGTAGAGATGAAACCTCTGCCTCTAAGGCAATGATTTCAGAGATGCTTGCAGGTGGAAAAGATCTGGCCCTCAGCTTTGGAAATTTCTTGAAGCTGAGAACCAGCCCCTGGCTTACCACCTCCAGGATCCACTTGTCTGAGGTAACAGACATCCAGTCCTGGCCGAAGTAAGCCAGCCTGCCTCCTACAGGAATGGGGGAGTCGACCCGGGCTGACCTATCAGGGTGTCTGCTGGGCAGGAGCCCTAGGCTGAGGGGTGGATGCAGCCCTGCTCATCCCCCTTCTGCCTCTCCCTCTGAAGAACCCCCTCTAAGGAAAAGGAGAAGAGGCCCTTGCTTGGTAGAAAGGCCTATGAAAAGGCCTGCCCCTAGCTTGCTGCCTTTGAGGAGTTGCCTGCCTTTCCTTGGCCTGTTCACTCTTATACGTGGTCCTATATTCATCCATCTTTTTCATGTAATTCTCTGTGTGCTCCTCAAACAGAGAATTACCCACCACAGGGAAATCCATGGCCTTAGCGTCCTGTAAGAGACTAGTATATCTGAGCCAAACCATTCTCCGAAGAGCCACCGATGTAGCCATGACTCTAGATGACACATCACTGGAGTCCACAGCAACATGGAACTATACCTTAGATGCCTCAGTCCCATTAGCAGCCACCCCCTCCAGCTCCGAGGCTAGCTGGGGGCAGGCCTGCTTAGCCAGTGCCAGTACAGTGTCCCACCTGGACTTCTGGTACCTGGCTGCATAGGCCATATAATTAACCTGCCTGAGTCCCAAGGCGGATGCCATGTACTATTTCTTGCCATGGCATCCAGCTTCCTAGAGTCTTTATCTGGAGGGTGTGAAGCTAAGGGTATATTAGCCTTATCACGGGCTGCAGCCTGCACAACCCCAACAAGGCTGCATTGTTGATACACGTACTCTGTACCTGAACCTGATAAGGTGTACCTTTTCTCCATCCTTCTGTCGACAATAGGTACAGAATTTGGAGTTTTTAAAATCTTTTGTGTCTGTTTCCCAAAAGACTTATGAAGGGGAGTAGACAGTCGCTTAGACTCTGGGATGTCCATCATCTCCACATAATCAGATTCCTCTTGTTCCTCCACAGCTTCCTCCACAGGGAGGGTTTCTGCCACTTTCCTGTAAAACATGTAGTGGGAAGGGGACTCAGAAGGCCTAGGAGGGGAAACACCAGAAGGCCTGTCTGGGGAGATGTCCGGTTCAATGTGCTCATCCAGACCTTCCCCACCATCGTCATCATCATAATCTTCATCTTCCTCCAAATCTGGTTCATAAAAATCTTCAGAGGCATAACCTTGAAGCGGAGGAACCGACTGAACCAAGCGCCTGCCAGAAGGCGCTGGATCAGACAGAACCAGGTGAAGCAATTCTACAATCCTCATCGCTTTTCAGTCTCTTCGGCGGTCGGAAAATGGGTCTCTGGATCCGAACCGGCAGATTTTTCTTTTCTTTGTCTTTTTGTAGGAACCGATCCCTCAGGATCTGCTCTCCTCTTGCCCGAAGAGGTATCACCCTGGTCAGAAGGCACTCCCTCAGGTTCGGTCGGAACCGAACTGGACTGGCCATCTGGGTCAGTGGACTTCACGGTCTCCTTATTCCTAAGCCTACCTAATATTTTTTCCAGGGTAGACTTAGGGAAATTTTTATAGATTTAGCAGTCTGAATCGAGGTGGTCAAACCCCAGACAATAAACACAGGTGGTGGGGGGGATCAGCCTTAGCAAAGACCTCCCCACACACACTGCAGTGTTGAAACCCAGTGGGCCCGGTTTTTCTTTTGGGTTTCTCAGACATAGCCATCCTAACCACAAACTTACCCTTTTTATGGCAAACAACCAGGCAAGACACCCTTATCAGTTTGTAACCATGTCATGGTTATTGGAAAAAAAACACAAGAAAATACGGTTTTTTGTAACCGACAAGGACCGGTAACCACACTCTAAGTTTAGAAACAAAGACAGAATATGTAATTCACTAAACGGCCAGTTCAGTGGAACCGGTCGAAAACCAATTTTTACAATTTCCACAAGTTTACCATGTCTAGTTCACTATCTAGTACTTACTGTACCACAGACAGAGATCTGAATCGAAACTTGCGAAAAAATAATCGGTAAAACCGAGGACTTTAACCGACTTTCGAACTGTGAGCAAAGGAGAACTCTCCGGAGTGACCATTCAGTTAGGCGGAGTAAAGAATCTGACGGTTGTGCTTCTAAGTGCAGCAGACAGAGGTTTGAACCGAGCTCGAGCTCAGTGTTCTATGCTCTGCATAGAAAATTAACCCTCTTCTCACCGGGGCAGTTTGAGTGCTGGGGCTAACTGCAATAGTCAGAATACAGCAAGACTTCATGTGGTTTGAAAGAAGTCTTCAGCCCTCCATTGACGGAGTCGACCATGAGTGGGTCAGGTGACGGTAGGGAGACTTCGTATGAAAGGTGTTCAGTCAGCTGGGCTGGGTCCGGTCCGCGGCCCTTTCCAGAGGTGGGGTCTGACAATGGACAGTCCGATGCTCGAGGAGATGGGTGGCCCTCGAAAAGCATAAAAGTAGCAAAACGGGTCCCATTTCGGCACTGCTCGGGCTCTCGAGCTCTTCTTCGCCCACAGATTAAAAAAAGAAGGCATCACTTGAGGTCACCGTCTGGTATGTTCTGTGTTGACAGTCGGTCGTCGGGGCCAGGTGCCCGTCTCCTCCTCTGGAGTCGCCAGTTTCTGTCTCCGGTGGCTGACCTCCTCGACATCGGAGCCCGTCCCTGCCTCTTGGAAGGACCTCCGATGAGCAGTTTCACCAGTGGGTCGCAATTGTGGAGCAGTGGGTTAGAAGGTTGGTCCAGCTGCCTGATCCGGTCACTTCAAGGCCTTCAGGTCATTTGAGGGAGCGGGTAGGGTGGTTGGATCCTCCTAGTCGCGCGGCGCCTTCTTCGGTGCCGTCAACGCCGCGCTCAGGTGTTTTCCCCCCCTCACATGGCTGTGGTGTAGGGGACCACACCAATGCCTCTATCTCCTGGTAATCTTCTTCTTTTTTCTTCAAATCGCAGTTTTCAGAACCATGGGTCTCTCTTGGCGCCATCTGCGGTGCCGGTGATGCTCTCAGCACTGACTGCGGCGTCAGGGGGTCTGTCGGTGCTGTTCTCAGTGCCAGTGGGTCTGTTGGTGCCGTCCTCAGTGCTGATTGGTCTGTGGCGCCGTTGGCTCTGTCGGCGCCATCCTCTGCACCACGGGCTCTGTCAGTGCCATCTGCGGTGCCGCAGGCTTCTTCGGCGCCGTGGCCTCTTTCGGCACCATGTGCTGGGCTGTTTCAGATGGTGCCGACTCCCTTGTCTTTGGCGTGGTGTTCCTCTTTGGCACCGAGGCTTGGTGTGGTGCCGTCCAGCCTTCAGGGATTCTTGACTCGATTCCTTTCTCTTCTCTTCCTACTGATTTTCATTCCTTTCCTGTCCATACAGTCCCTCCTGGACTGTCAGGAGATGATTTTGAGCCTGACACATATCTTGGCTGGGTGATATGTTGAAGCAGCAGGGATCAATCATGCTGCAGAGCCTGTGGTCAAAGACCTGTCATTTAAGTCTCTGCTAAAAATCTAAATTCTACTTTCTCTCCAGACTACAGAAATCTATCCTGGGAAGCTTTTAAGACCCCAGTACCTACATGTCCCGGAGATCCCTAGGGATTTAACTCCTACGGCACAACCATCTTCGAGACCCTCTCTCAGATGGTATGGAACAATCCCGCTCTCATCCCTTCCGTGGCTAAGTCCATAGATAGGAAGTATGCTCCTCCCAAGGATCAACCCATTTTGGCCTCACATGCTTTTGCTGATCCCATTGTAGTCATAGCAAAGACTGATAATACCGTCCTTCCTCAGGCGTCTACAGCCCGGCCTATAAATAAAGAATCTCGCAAGATAGATACCTTGAGTAAGAGAGTCTTTGCTGCCTCCACCTGGGTTTGCATATTGCCAGCTACCAGGGCTATTTTTCCCAATATGAGTATGTACTTTGGCATTCGCTCAAACAGATGGTAGAAGCTCTGCCCAAATCGGAGGCTAATTCAGAGCTACTTCAGACCATAACCAGGGGTATTGAGTCCAACAACCAGCAGGTTAAAGCAATAATGGAAGCTTTCGATACTGCTTCCCGAGCGGCGGCGGCAGGCATTTGTACCCGTCGCTTCCTTGGCTACATACTTCGGGCTTCACGAATGATGCTGAGCAGCAGGTCATGGCTTTGCCCTTCGACAGTATGTATCTGTTCAGGCCCCAAGTAGAGCAAGCTCTGGAGGCCACACAGAAGACTAGGTCTGCCATTAAGGCGGCTCAACCTGCACCCGCCTCCTCACGGGGTGTCAACAAGCATCAGTTTCACAACCGTCAGTCCTTTCGGAGCAAAAGCAGAGGAGGTTTTAACAAAAACCACAACCCTCTGCCACAAAAGAAAATGCAGCAGAAGGCACAGGGCCCCAAATCACCCGGTGCTACCTTCTGAGTTTCTGGCCCAGATCACACTTCAACTGTCCAAGGGGGACTCTTCCTCAGCGGTGGGAGGATGTCTGGCTCAGTTCTACAAACAGTGGAAATCCATAACATCAGACAGATGGGTCCTCCGGATAATCCGCGAGGGGTACTCATTCAGTCTTTCAGAAACCCTTATGGATCATCTCCAAATGACAGCCCAGGCTGTCAGCTGTACCATCAGACCTTCTCGCTTGGAGTACAAGGCCTTCTGAATGACAGGCAGTAGAAGTAGTTCTGCTGGATCAATGAAACACAGGTTTCTACTCACATTACTTCCTGGTCCCGAAGAAAACTGGTGGCATGCACCCCATTCTGGACCTCAGGAAGTTAGACAAGTTTCTTCTCAAGGAAAAGTTCAAGATGATATCACTCGGTACCCTGCTACCTTTGATTAATCGACAGGATTGGCTAGCCTCCCTGGACATGCAGGATGTCTACCAACACATTCCTACACACCCAAAGCACCACAGATACCCAAGGTTTGTGGCACTGGGTCAACATTATCAGTTCAGAGTCCTGCCCTTTGAGCTCTCCTCGGCTGCTAGTTTTTACAAAGTGTTGTGCAGTTCTCACGAGCATCTCAGGAAAATCGGAATCAAGTATTCCCATATCTGGACGACTGGCTCTAGCAAGCCTCAGACAGGAAACTCTGGGCCGCCATGCTTACTAGACTTCCTCCCATCCATGGGTCCTGCTAAATCTCAGCAAGTCACAGTTGCAGCCCTCCCAGAAACTCCTCTTCATAGGAACTCTTCTGGACACCTCCTGTGTGAGGGCTTTTCTCCCGGAGGACAGAAGGAGTGATATCCTACAGATAGCCCGGTACATCAGAGAAAACAACTCAATTTGAGCTATCTCGATGCAACGGATGCTGGGCCTCATTGCATCCTCGGCGTTCACTGTACCCCTAGCACGTCTCCACATGACAACTTCTCATTGGATGCTCAGTACTCAGTGGATGCTCAGTACTCAGCGGTCTCCAACCACTCACCCTCAGTCCTTCCTCATCAAGGTGACAGAACCTCTAAGGAGGTCACTCACCTGGTGGTCGCAGGAGGAGAACCTTCTGGAAGGGTATCCCTTTGCTTCCCCGGATCACCAAATCTCCACTACCACAGATGCGTCCCTGATTGGGTGGGGAGCTCACTGTCTGAACATCCACACCCAATGTACGTGGACTCGGGTCGAGTCCCAGCTTCACATAAATGTCCTGGAAATGAGAGCTGGCCTCTGTGCGGTCCGGGCCTTGAAGGACATCCTCTGTCACAAGAACATTCTCCTTCAAACGGACAACAAAGCAGTGATGTATTACATCAACAAGCAGGGCAGTGCATACTCTTACCCATTATGCAGGGAAGCTATGAGAGTGTGGGAATGGTGCCTGGAACACAAGGCTCTAATTCACGTGGTTTACCTGCCGAGAGTGCAGAATGAACTGGCAGACCATCTCAGCAGAACGGAGACTGATCCTCACGAGTTGTCTCTCAACTCAAACGTAGTTCATTCACTCTTTGAAGAGTGGGGAGCTCCAGACTTGGACCTTTTTGCATCCCCACTCAACGCAAAACTGCCTCTCTTCTGCTCCAGAAATCCAGGACCTAGCATTTCCTGTCAGGATGCGTTCAGGCTACAGTGGACAAAATGCTTTCTATATGCCTTTCCTCCTCTTCCCCTAATTCAGAGGGTACTTCTCAAATTCGAGTCTCGGGGACAAAATTATTCTCATTGTTCCCTTCTGGCCTCGACAGATATGGTTCCCGCTGCTCAACAGTCTGTCGGAAACCCTTCTGAAGGCGCTTCCCCTTCAGATGAACCTTCTGATCCAGGATCCCGTGTTCCATCCCAATCTGAGGTCGCTTCACCTTCACGCTTGGCTCCTGAAGAGATAGAGGTGAATAGGTTCAATGTCTCTTGTAGGGTTTCAGCTATTCTTTTGGCTGCACGTAAGCCAGACACCAGAAAAACCTACACAGCCAAATGGAAGCATTTTTCTCTCTGGTGTGCAAAATCCTCTTTGAACACTTTTTCCTGCCCACCAAATAAAGTCTTGGAGTACCTTTTAGACCTCTCAAACTCAGGTCTGCAATATTCTATAGTCAAAGTTCTCCTTTTTGCTATTTCAGCTTATCATGAGCCGGTACTTTCCATGTCACTGGCTCAGTTACCTGTAGTTAAGAGGTTTCTTAGGGGTATTCTGCATACCAGATCTCCTATCAGATGTCCAGTCGCAGCCTGGGACATTAATCTTGTGCTAGACATACTCACTCGAAAGCCCTTCGAGCCTCTAGCTACCTGCGAGTTGAAATTCCTCACTTGGAAAATGGCCTTCCTGGTGGCCATCACCTCGGCCCGTAGAGTTTCTGAAATACATGCAATAGTCACAGACCCCCCTGTACTCTGTATTTCATGAGGAAAACGTAGTTCTTAGGACTCATCCTACATTTCTCCCTAAGGTTGTCTCAGAATTCCATCTAAACCAACCTTTGGTCCTGCCTACCTACTTTTCGAACTTTCAGAATGAAGGAGAGCGTACCCTTCATTCCTTAGATGTTAAAAGAGCGCTGCGTTTCTATCTGGATAGAACAAAAGAAATTCACAAGGCTCAACAACTGTTTCCTTCAGTGAGACTCAGCTGGGTCAACCTGTCACTATTAGGTGCATTTCAGCGTGACTGGTGGCATGCCTTCGCCACTTCTATTCTATGGCACAGGTTAAGCTGGATGGCAGGGTGTACGCTCACTCTACTAGAGCAATCACGGCATCTCTGTTGGAAATCTGCAATGTGCCCATTGCAGATATTTGCAATGCAGCTACTTGGAGCTCAGTGCATACTTTTGTTAAGCACTATGCCTTGGATGTCCATGCCAGATGACATCTCTCGTTTAGCAGGACTATCCTTAACGGACTTCTGTCCCAAATATGTGAGCTCTTAGTTTTTCGTGCTGCCCATCTGGGGGGGGTGGGGGTTATTAGCTCGGTCCTCCCATTGGTGAATGAGTGGTGGAGACTTTATGTCCAGGAAGATATAGAGATTACGTACCTACCGTAATTCTTGATCTTCCTGGACAAAGTCTCCACCACTCATTCACACGCCCACCCACCATCCCCCGAGCTCACCTCTCTGTTTTGGTCTTCACTCCCTCAGTGACTGGTCTGTGAAGACTTCATTGTTGACCCTTCTTATATGGGTCGTGCGGACTATTTTATGTCCAATTTTGTTAGGCTAGCCCCGCTAGGTTAGTTACGCTGCACTTCCTTGGAAAAAAGGTACTGAGGTGGTTGGAGGGTCGACGCTGAGATAGTCATTACCACACAAGCTGGGGCTCGCGATGCCAATCCTTGCAGCTCCATCTCTGGCGCCGACCCTCTTGCAAAAAAGTTTGCTCCCACTGGGTCCTAGCGCCTCTGGCGTAGATCCCATTAGTGTGAATGAGTGGTGGAGACTTTGTCCAAGAAGATCAAGAATTACGGTAAGTACGTAATTTCCATTTCTCCCACCGGGGCAAACCAATGATGGACCTGTTTGCTTCCAGAGAAAACACCATGCTGAGGCTGTTTTCATGCCCGCCCCCCCTCAGCAGGGCTTGCTGCAGGGGGATGCCTTCTCGAGGCCGTGTACCCCAGGCCTCCTCTACACCTTCCCTCCATTTCTCTTGATCCTCAAGGTGCTCCTCAAGGTGAGGACAGACAAGGCAAAGGTGATTCTGGTAGCCCCAGACTGGCCGCACCAGTTCTGGTATCCAGATCTCCTCAGCCTCAGCTGCAGGCCCCCGGAGCGGCTTCCAGCACGCCCGGACCTGATATCTCTCAATCAGGGGAAGGTATACCTTCCAGACCTTCAGTCCCTGCTCCTCACAGCCTGGTTCCTGATCGGCTAGAGTTCCAGGCTTTGGGTTCTTCTGAGGATGTCCTCACCGTGGTGGAGGCATCCAGAAAGGAATCGAACAGGAAATGTTATGCCTTCAAATGGAAGAGGTTTTCTGTTTGGTGTCAGGGCATGGGTCTGGACCCTCTGTCCTGTCCAGTGGCTAACATTCTCAGCTACCTTTGGTCTCTGTCCAAAGGGAAGTCTTCAGTCATCGACCCTTAGGGTGCACCTGGCAGCCATCTCTGCTTACCGGCACGGGCCGGTCAGCCGACATTGGTGCAGGAGGCAGTGGTCAGCTGCCTTTTCAAATGCCTGGATCACATATCCCCTTCGGTGCGTGAACCTCCACCTCCATGGGATCTTCTGCTGGTACTGGCAAAGGTCGTGGACAAGCCATTTGAACCAATGCACAAGTGTGTGTTGTCGCATTTGTCATGGAAGATGGCCTTCCTGGTGGCTATCATGTCTGCTAGAAGGACGGGGAGCTCCAGGCGCGTTCGGTGGACTCCCCTCATCTGGTCTTCCACAGGGACAAGGTTGTCCTACGCCCCCACCCGAAAGTCCGCCTGAAGGTGGTGTCAAAGTTTCACCTTAACCAGGTGTTAATTCTGCTGGTATACTACCCTAATTACACCTCGGAGGCTGAGTACAGGCTCCATACTCTGGACCTGAGATGAGCTCCCTCCTATTATAAGGAAAGGACGGTGGAAATTCGGGGAGAGGTTCACCAGCTGTTTGTCACCTACGCTGAAGCCGCTTCTGGCAGACCTGCAGCAAAATGGACCATTGCAAGATGGATTACATCTTGCATAGGTCTGTGCTATGAGTTGGCGGGCATGGAGCCTCGCAGAGGGATAAGAGCTCATTCTACCCACCATACCACTGCATTAGTGTCTGCTTCTGGGGACATCCCTATCCAGGAAATCTGCCGGGCTGCTACCTGGGAGTCAGCAAACACCTTCATTACCAATTACCACATCAACCTTGAGTCATGCCAGGATGCTGGTTTTGGGGCCTCAGTTCTCCAATTTCTGTTTCTTAAGTATGGGGTGTGTGCCTTGCTTCCCTCCTCCCGGAGAACTGCTAGGAGTCTGCCAAAGAGTGTGGATGAAAAACATATCCACGATCCTAGAAAAACAGGTTACTCACCTGTAACAGTTGTTCTAGGAGTAGTATATGTTGTTCATCCACGTGGACCCACCCAACCTCCCCGGCTGCAGTCGCACAACACCTGGCTTCCATCGGACTAATATGTGGCATCATGGGGCAGAGCCGAGGGTTATGCCACCTGGGTGGGTGGGAGGAGCCAGCTTGAAGACTTCTGGCTGTCCTTAAAGGGGAAAGGGACATGCCAAACAGTGTGGATGAACAACATATACTGCTCCTAGAACTACTGTTACAGGTGAGTAACCTGTTTATCTTCGAGAGAGGCTCTTGCAGTAGGTAACCTTTTTCCTTCTTCCTTCCTGCATTTTCTGCTGCTCCTTTTCTGTCTCTTTCTTTGGCTTCAGCAGCATCTTTTTCCATTCTCCTGTCGCTCCCTTGGGAGGTCTCTGGCAGGAGAACTGGAAGGCAGGTGTGTGGACCGCCCACTATATAGTATCATGCTGATGTCAGTCACATGAGGTCGGGTGAGCAGTCCTCCTGTTAGACACTGCTAGCTAAAGTTTCCGTGTGGGCCCGACGCCAGGGGGCGCAGTCCTCAAGGTAATTACCTACTGCAAGATCCTCTCTCGAAAATCTATTGTTACAGTAAATTCTTGCATAACTGTACTATCTTCAAGAGGAGCTCTTGCAGCAGGTGCTGCTTCTCACCCACCTTCCCCACTAGGGACTCCTCCTGCATTCGCAGCTCAACCTTGTGACCTTCTCCTTTAGAGGGGTATCCTCAGTTGTCCATCTAAATCTTCATCCGTGCTGGAGTCTCCGGTGGGAGAACTGAGGTGACATCAGAGGATCTCCCCCTTTATACTGTATGTGACACCGGGGGCAAGCCGTCGTTTTGGGCGGTCTCCCACTATATTTTGCTAGTTAGAAGTTTTCCGTGGGTCCTGGCATCTGCCGGTTTCAGTCCTACTGGTGTTACCTGCTGCAAGAGCTCCTCTCGAAGATCTACTGTTGCAGTAAGTTCTTGCGTAACTGTACTTTCAGACAGGACAGAGTGAAGAGAGGAGGAAGGGTTGCAGCATATGTGCAAGACTGTCTCCCTGCCTCCATTGTATTCCAACAGGCCTCACCTTGTTCTAATGAACTACTGCTCCTTAAGTTGTCGTACCTGGCATCGGCTCCAGTCTTCATTGGGGTGTGTTATTTCTTCCCCCAAAGCCCTACCTTCTGCCATGATACACTCCCTAGCATCCCTAACCTCTCTCACCCATTCTGGCAAATTGCTGCTCCTAGGTGATTACAATATAAACTTGCTCTCAACCCACTCCACAAGTGTCACTCAACAAATCAAGGCTTTAAACCTGGCCCAACTGTTCTCTGAACCAACGAGACACAACCCCCACTCTGCAAACCATTCCCTAACTGATTGGATATTAGCATCTCACCCACTCAGATACCCAACTGCAGGTACCCTTTCTGATGCTTTCGGTGATCACTGTATAACTTACTGTATCAGGAATACCTGGCCCCTACCACCCCATAGAAGCATAGAAACATAGACTTTGACGGCAGATAAGGATCACTTGGCCCACCCAGTCTGCCCATTTCCCTACCTATTGGATAAGCTGCAGATTCTAGTTAACCAACAGCCTACTTCCTGCAACCCCCCCACTATAATTGCCTTATGTCTGTCCTGTGCATGTTTGAATTCCCCCACTGTTTTAGACCCCACAACCTCTCTAGGAAGGCAGTTCCATGCGTCCACCACTCTCTCCGTGAAAAATAATTTCCTCACATTACCCCTGAGCTGTCCCCCCTCTAACTTTAAATTGTGCCCCCTTGTTCTTACACATCTCTTTTTCTGAAAGATGCTACCCTCCTGGACTTTGTTGATTCCCTTGAGGTACTTAAAGGTTTCTATCATGTCCTCCTGTCCTCCTTTCATCAAGGGTATACATATTAAGCTCTCTCAGTCTCTTTTCATATGGTTTCTGATGTAGACCCTGCACCATTTTAGTTGCCCTCCTCTGGACTGCTTCCATCCTGTCTATGTCCTTGCGTGAGTGGGGTCTCCAAACTGCACGATACTCCAGAGGGTCTCACCAACTGTCTGTACAGAGGATAACCACTTCCTTTTTCTACTTATGTGCCCTCCCTATGCATCCCAGTATCCCCTGGCTCTCCTTACTGACTTCTCACATTGCTTACCCACCTTTAGGTCATCTGATATGACTACACCCAGATCCCTTTCCATTATTGTTGTCGTTAGTACCCCTGCTATTGTGTACTCTTCTCCTGGATTTTTATTTCCAGGTGCATTACTTTGCACTTCTTTGCAATGAATCTAAGTTGCCATATGTCTGACCATTCCTTCAACCTTGCCAAGTCCCATCTCATCCTTTCTACCCTCCCCTTGTGTATCAACCCTGTTACATATCTTTGTGTCATCCACAAAGAGGCATACCTTTCCTTCCAGACCCTCTGCAATGTCACCTATAAAGACGTTAAAGAGGACTGGACCCAGTACTGAGGCCTGAGATACTCCACTGGTAACCCCCTTTCTTCAGAATGTGTTCCATTCACTATTACTTTCTGTGTCCTGTTGTGCAGCCAGTTTGCTACCCAGGCTACCACCCTGGGACCCACTCCCAGGCTGGCTACCTTGATTGTTAATCTTTTGTGCGGGACTGTGTCAAATTCCTTGCTAAAGTCTAGGTAGGCCATATCCATAGCCCCTCCCTGGTCTATTACTTTGGTCACCCAGTCAAAGAAATCGATTAGATTCGTCTGACATGACCTTCCTTCTGTGAATCCATGCTGCTTTGGGTCCTCTGCCCCGCTGGCCTCTAGGTACTCAGCAGTTCTTTCTTTCAGAAGTGATTCCATCATTTTCCCCACCACTGAGGTCAAACTAACAGGTCTGTAGTTTCTTGCTTCTGCCTTGCTCCCACTTTTGTGAAGGGGAATCACATCTGCCCTCCTCCAGTCCTCAGGTACCACCCCATCTTCCCATGATTTGTTAAAAAGTGTGGTTAGTGGTGTCACTAGGTCCTCCCTTAGCTCTTTTAGGATTCTAGGGTAAATCCCATCAGGCCCCATTGCTTTGTCCACCTTGAGTTTTAGGAGTTCTTTCAGTACTCTTTCTTCTGTAAATGGACTGGTGTCAACCCCACTATCCAGAGTGCTTCTACTGTTTGGTTTAGGTAACTCCTCCTCTTCTTCTTTTGTGAATACTGAGCAAAAGTATTCATTCAGTATCTCTGCCTTTTCACTGTCTCCTCTGCCCACCTCCTCTCCTTTATTAATCTTCACTATCCTCCCTTAACCTTTCTATGCTCCCTAATGTACCTATAAAAGGTTTTATCCTTCTTAACTGAGTTGGCTATCTTTTCCTCGGTTTGGGCCTTTGCTTTCTGACTGCCTTCCCACTTCTTTCTGCTTTAATTGATACAGTTCCTGTCGTGTCTGGCCTGTGATTCCTTATACTTTTGAATGCAGCCTTTTTCTCCTTAACCTTCCCTGACACCTCTTTTGAGAGCCATAGTGGGTTTTTATTCCGCTTTGTTTTCTTTATTTGTTTCACACAAAGGCTTGTTGCCTCCATGATGGCTGTTTTGATTTTTCTCCATTGTTCTTCCACCCCTCCTTTCTGGCCATTTGCTAATGCATTCCTCAGGTATTCACTCATTATGCCAAAGTCAGCCCTTCTAAAGTCCAGTATCCTTGTCTTTGTATGGCTTGTCTCCATGGTTGTGTTTATCGTGAAGCACACTGTGCAGTGGTCGCTTGTTCCCAGATGTCTACTGACTTCTAAGTTTGTGATCCTCTCTCCATTTGAGAGTACCAGGTCTAATATTGCTCCCTCCCGAGTGTGTTCCACCACTAGCTGTCTAAGGCATGCTCCCTGTAGGGCATCGAGAATGACCCTGCTCTTGGATGTGGCTGGAGTCCATGTCGCCCAGTTACTTACCATCTGGCATATTCAGGTCCCCCATCAACAGTATCTCCCCTTTTTCAGCCATTTTGAGAATGCCCTCTATCATTTTCTTGTCAATTTCCTTCCCTTGAGACGGGGGTCTGAATAGAACCCCTGTGCGGATTGTGATGCCATTCCCTGTCTCCAAGGTGACCCAGAGTTCCTCTTGTCCTCCCCTTTACTTTTAGTTCTGTAGCTTTGATCCCTTCCCTTATGTAGAGAGCTACTCCACCTCCTCTTTTACCCTCCCTGTCCCTTCTGTAGATTGTGTACCCTGGTATGTTGACATCTCAGTCATGGTTCTCTATGTACCATGTTTCTGTGACTGCCACAATATCCAAGTGTTCCTCTTCTATCAGGGCTACTAGCTCTGGAAGCTTGGTTCCCAGACTACGGGCATTGGTACTCATTGCCCTCCATTTAATGTTGGCTTTATCCTTTTTTACCCCATCCCTGCTCTTATTGCCCTTGTCCATTTTTCCATTTGCCCCTGTCCTGCCCTCTGTCAAGTTCTGTACCTCTGTGTTTACCCTACTACCTGCCATGTTTTGTGGGGGGAGGCTTGAACTTTCCTGTTTCCTACCAGCACCTCCCCCCTTGGCTAGTTTAAAAGCTTGCCAAGGAAGCCTTTAAACCTGTCTCCTAGGAGTGTGTTTCCCTTCCTGGACAGATGCAGACCATCATGCCAGTATAGACCTTCATCTCTCCAGGTGGACCCCTAGTCCCCAATGAAGCCAAAGCCCTGTGCTCTGCACCAGTTTTGCAACCATTCATTAAACTGCATGGTGTGCAGTACCCTAGCCTCACCCCTGCCATAGACTGGCAGCACCTCTGAGAAGGTTACCGTGCTTGCTACCTGTCTGAGCCCCCTCCCCAACTCCACAAATTCAGCCTGCACTGATCTCACGCCTAGCTAGGTCATTTGTCCCGAGGTGGACAATGATATCTAGTTTCCTCTCCTGTGATGCTGCTTCTGCAATCCTGAGGATTCGTTTCCTGTCCCTCCAAGCCATGGCACCAGGCAGGCACCTTACTTCCCTCTCCTCTCCCTTCCCCAGGTCTACACCCCTAACAGTTGAGTCCCCTATCAGAAGCTGTTTCTTTCCCTGTGGTGTCCCTTGCCACTCTTCTGTGGGTCTCCCTTGTGGATGTCCCCAGCATTTTTGTTGGTCTCCAATGAGGGTGTCATCATAGAGGAACCTTGATTTGCCAGGTTGACATATGATTTGTGTAGAGGTGCAACTCTGGGGCTACACCTCTGTTCCACCACCCTCACCCTTCCCGAACCTACTGTGGTCCATCTTCTCTTCACACATGGCAACCTTTGAGGCAGTGGTTGTGGAACTGGTGCTCTTTGGGTGGGGGAGGCCTCCTTAGTCCTTGCCAGTTCAGCCTGGAGGTGGGCAGCCTCCTCCCTCAGAGCTGACAGTTGCCTGCAAATAGGGCAACAACGCAGGTTCCAGAATGTCTCCCGGAAAATTGTTGCCCCACAGCCAGTGCATTGCACCACTCCCTACATGTCCCTCTTCCTTATAATATGCAATGAGTAATATATAATTGTTTGTGTGTGTGTGTGTGTGTACTTACCCTGTATGCACTGTGCTGGGTA
The DNA here is from genome assembly GCA_016271365.2 of Neoceratodus forsteri. Lineage (NCBI taxonomy): Eukaryota > Metazoa > Chordata > Ceratodontiformes > Ceratodontidae > Neoceratodus > Neoceratodus forsteri. The sequence continues at coordinate 114,758,799 of JADMNL010000022.1, forward strand.
ATTAAGAATATGACAGTTCTGCTCCAAGACCTGTTGAGGAAGTGGTGTCAGAACCTTGGCTATAAAGGAAATGCCACGCCTGGGGTGGGCAGGGTGAGGGGAAGGGTGGGTGAGTAGGCCACAACCACTGGTGACTGTTAGAAACAAATACACCACTGCTCCACCACCCTGGTGAGTACTGCCCTTTATAGTAAGTCAACCAACACCACAATGTACTAGACCACTGCTCCTACACAAACCACTCTACTGAGTCCAGGGAAAAAAACGAACTCACTGTTCGGCCAGCAGGGCACTTCTGAAATATTGCACAAATATCCTTCCAAATCCTATGTGTCTAGCACAGTAATCAAGCAACTTCAGTTGTATTTTAACCCCTCTGGTTATAAAATTACTACACTTTAATGGAATCCTGCAATTCTTAATGCCAATAAGAAATAATGAAACTTTCTGTAGAAAGTGTAGCTTACCTTCCTAGTCCCCTACAATATTATGTTTTACCAAGTTCCCAGTTCCTCAAATGCTCTAGTTTGTTCTCTGCAGTATAGCAAGTTTCTCGAGCTCCAACAGGAACAGACAAGTCTTTTCTGACTGGCTTTTTCTGTGTAGTTTGATTAAGACAGCAGTGATAAGCCCACCCAGAATCAATTGATTGACTAGTGACACCTGTGATGTAAGCAGGCCTTTCAGTGAAGACAATTTGCTATGTCTGCTTCTAATACACACACAAACCCTTTATTTGCAACCAGGGATAAACTCACTGCTTAGCCAGCAGGACACTTCTAAAATATTGCACAAATATCCTTCCAAACCCTATGTGTCTAGCACAGAAATCAAGCAACTTCAGTTGCATTTTAACCCCTCTGGTTATAAAATTACTACACTTTAATGGAATCCTGCAATTCTTAATGCCGATAAGAAAATAATGAAACTTTCTGTAGAAAGTGTAGCTTACCTTCCTAGTCCCCTACAATATTATGTTTTACCAAGTTCCCAGTTCCTCAAATGCGTTCTAGTTTGTTCTCTGCAGTATAGCAAGTTTCTCGGCTTCCAACAGGAACAGGCAAGTCTTTTCTGACTGTTTTTTCTCTGTGTAGTTTGCTTAAGACAGCAGTGATAAAAGCCCCACCCAGAATCAATTGATTGACTAGTGACACCTGTGATGTAAGCAGGCCTTTCAGTGAAGACAATTTGCTATGTCTGCTTCTAATACACACACAAACCCTTTATCTGAAACCAGGGATAAACTCACTGCTTAGCCAGCAGGACACTTCTAAAATATTGCATAGATATCCTTCCAAATCCTGTGTGTCTAGCACAGAAATCAAGCAACTTCAGTTGTATTTTAACCCCTCTGGTTATAAAATTACTACACTTTAATGGAATCCTGCAATTCTTAATGCCAATAAGAAAATAATGAAACTTTCTGTAGAAAGTGTAGCTTACCTTCCTAGTCCCCTGCAATATTATGTTTTACCAAGTTCCTCAAATGCGTTCTAGTTTGTTCTCTGCAGTATAGCAAGTTTCTCAGCTTCCAACAGGAACAGGCAAGTCTTTTCTGACTCACCCCGCTTAAGTATCTGCAGTTCCGCACCCTCAGATTACTAAATGTTCGAACCCTTCTGTCAGACCGCTACCTGGCAGACTGGTCTGGAGTCTACACCTGTTCCAGACATAGATTCCACCCTGGCATCTTTTACCAAAAGCCTGCTAGAAATCTGGGACCTCCACACACTGCCTAAAAGACTGCGGCTGTGATGTAAACACCTCCCCTGGATCACCTGCAACCTACTAACCCTTTTCAAACAAAGAGACCAAGCCTGGCAGAAATCCAAAGCCTCCTCTAGCCCAGCCAGGTTACAAAAATGTAGGACACTGAGAAACACCTGCATGAAATCTGTGTGCGCAGTGAAGACGCACATCTTCAAAAATCAACTAAATGATACTAGGTCCTCCCAGCTGAATTTTAAGAACCTATAACCCCTCCTTGGCTCCTCTGCCACGACAGCCCCTGCATTTCCCTGCTTAGGCAATCAAGACCCCTTCACTGTTGCTTCATCTATAAATCAATTTTTCACCACCTGTGCTGTCATTCCAGACCCTCCCTCCCACCCATCCCCTCTCCCCATTCTCTCCTCACACTCCCCACAGATGGGTTCTCCTTCCCTTCCATCACAACTACTGAATTACTTTGGGTGCCAAATGTCCTAAACTCGTCAAAACAAAGTCATGATGGCCTTAACCCAAAACTCCTTAAGATATCTGCCCAAGAAGTCATCCCCCCCAACCCCACCCACCTTTACAGTCTTATCAGATGCCCAGTGTGCGGTCCCCTGAGCTTGAAAATTAGCCAAGGTCATCCCTCTGTACAAAGGAGGAGACCACTAACAACCGGGCAGTTACAAACCAATCTCTCTCCTTCCTGCTCTCTCCAAACTCCAGGAGACACTAATCTCCAAAAGGTTAAACTCCTTCCTGGATGGCTCCAGCACACTACGTCCCTTTCAATCCAGTTTCAGGTGCATCCACTCCACCTCCTCCTCTCTCTCCTTCACCTCAGTAATCGCATACATACCGCCATGGACGGCCTTACCAAGGCTTACTACTCAGTCTCACACTACCTCCTCCTAAATAAACTATCCTCCATAGGACTCTACTCCACCACCACAAATTGGTTCAGCTCGTAACTATCAGACATATACCAGTACGTTCAGCTAGGCCACTCCATCTCCTCCCCTTCCCTCTCCTCATTCGAGCCGGAAGCCTCTGCGGTCAGTTCTGGGCCCCACCCTCTTCTCTGTTTTTGCAAATGAACTTCCTGCCTCTTGCTCGCCCACCCATCTGCACATGTACGCCGATGACACTGTCCTCTATGCCTCCGGCCCCTCACTCATGGAGACCAAATCATCCCTGCAAGTCTACATTCACACTGCTCTCAAGTGGTTCAAGGCTAACCTACTAAGGTATAACACCAAAATAAACGATAGCCATGGCCTTCAGCTCCGCCCAAAGACTTGCCAGACTCCCATCCCCCCATCCTTCTCTTCCCTAGATGGCACAAAAATTTTAACTGTTCAGTCGTTCAAATACCTCGGGGTTTGACTGGACCCAAAGCTTGACTTCTCGCTCCACATCAACTCTACCCACTCCAAACTCCAAACCAAACTGGGAGCATTGCACAGGATTAAAGACTATCTCTCCCTTTCCATCTTTAAGGAACTCATCACCAAGTTAATCCTCTCCTCGACTGACTATGCTGACATGGTCTATAGCATGGCCCCCAAGTCATCTCTAGCTAAATTAGACCCCCTATACAATGCCCTCTGTCATTTCGCCACCGGCCTCCCATTTCGCACACATCACTGCTCTGTCTACTCTGCCCTGTCCTTCCCATCCCTCGAAAATCATCATCTGACTCCCTGTGCTGACTTTGTTGGTAACCACTGGTTCGAAGCCCCCCACCTCTTAAACTTACTATCCCCCCTCTACTTCAGGCTACCACCTTAGGGCTCAAGACTCCCGATCCTTTTCTCTCCCCCAACCTCACTCACAAGCAGGAAAGATAATGATCCTCCTGGACTAAAAGTCTTCACCACTCGTTCACACTAATGGGACTATGCTGGAGGCGCTAGGACCCCACGGGAGCCAAAAATATTCAGGAGTGCCGGTGCCAATACTAGCTCACGCTGTATAGGCTGTCTTGGTGTGAATGAGTGGTGGAGACTGCAACCAAGAAGATGAAGAATTACAGTAAGTACTTAATTTTCATTTCTCCTTCTGATTCCCTGACCTGTGGAATCATCTCCCCCGTTCGATCCACCCTGCTCCCTCCCTTTCCATGCTCAAACTACAATTAAAACACTTACTCAACCCAGAACTGCAACTGCCCCCCTCTGCCCCATGCTTACTCCGTTCTCCTTCAGCCAGCGTTTTCAGCAATCGTCCTCACCCAACCGACCTTACTCTCCTTTACTGTCTTGCCTCTTTATGTCTCCTTTTGTCCGGTCTGGTCCCCTCAGCCAACCCTCACTACCTCTCAACTTGACACCCCAATATGCTGCATGGAGCTTAATGCTCCTCTCTCCCTCACAATTGCTGTACGGAGCCCACCTTTAGCTAAGTAAACTGTATCGTGAACATCATCTACTGTTATGCCACTTGTATTATGTTGTGCAATTTGCCTATCTGTATAAATCTGTCTTTTGCACTTATACTTTGTAAATATATGTTAAATATTGAAACTGTATATACCCTTGCTGTGACTCATGTCAAACCTCTGTATTCCATGTACTACAAGATGTCTGACTACTGTAACTCCCACTGCCCTCTCCCCAGGATCGCACCTGGAAATGAGCCTCAGCTGTGCGTGCCTTTCCTGGGTATCAAATTTTAAACAAACAAATAAATAAATAAATAAGATTGATCCTTGGAAGATATGAAAATTACGTACTCACTGTAATTCTTGATCTTCCAGGATATCTTCGCCATTCATTACTGCTATCTTCCCCTCTTGGCCAGGCCTATGAGCAGTGCCGCCTCCTTTTTGCCTTCCCCTTTTTAACTTAAAAAGGGGACAGTGTCTAGCTGGCACCCCCAGAGGGGACTCTTGGCTCATAGTTAGGAGGGTTTTCTCTTCTCTTTAGATTCAAGAGGGGGAAGGTAAATATTGACACCTTTGCCTTCCTTTCTCACCTCCCTTTAGAGAAGAAGTCCACTGATCTGTCACATGCCTTCTATCTTCACCAGGATCCCTTAAACTCCAGAAAGTGCTTACTGTCTGTGTACTCCTAAAGCAAAACAAAAAAGAGGAGATAGGAGTGGGGTGTCTAACCTCTTGCCCGGTCCTGAATGAACTGCTCATTATGTCTCCCCTTATTCTGCCTTATAAGGTGACTCTCTCAAGGTCCTCTGTGGACACGTACTCTTCAGGACCCTCACTTCAAAATTTGTCTGGGCATAGGAACATTCTAGCGACCACACTTGGACTCCACCTCCATGGCACATTCTCTTACAAGTTTCTCATTGGAGGTCAACCTTTCCTACCCTGAATGGGGCAGTGCTGTCTCATGTCCCTGGCTGAGGATAAGGAATCATTTCTAACTCCTCTCGCTCCCTCTCTTTCTCTTTACCTCTCTGTCTCTTTGGCCTGCCCGGTGGTTCTGATCACCCCTGGCCTTAAAGCCCCTCCCAGAGTTCTTACCTCTTCTCTCTGTGGTCAACTTTATGTTTGAGTTTATATCCTTTCCTTTTACCTGTCCCCTGGGCTCCCTTGCCTCTCTTCTCTCTCTCTCTCTTCTGCTTTCCTCTCTGGTGAGCAGAACTGAGGAGGCTGGGGAGCCGGCGTTGGTTACTGACCAGCCTGCAAGTGCCATGTCATACGTCAGCCTCGTGGTCAGTGCCATCTCTGACATCGGCTCCCCTCCTCAGAAGTCTTAATGCTACACACTTCTGCGTGGTCCCGGCGCCTTCACCTTGAACCCACCAGTAATGAATGGTGAAGATATCCTGCAAAATCAAGAATTACAATGAATGTGTAATTCTCATTTCCATCACTGCCTACAGAGTGTTACACCACTGTGACAGGGGCCTGTACTGTGTGTTCCATCACTTCCTGCAGAGCATTAATTCACTGTGACAGGGGTCTTTACTGTGTGTCCCATCACTACCTACAGAGTGTTACACCGCTGTGACAGAGCCATTGTTTTTCTTTTATCACTGCCCTGTAGAGTGTTACACCTTAGTGATGGACCTGTGTGTGTCCTATTAATGCTGACCTACCCAGTGGTCCACCCCCCGTTTCCTTGAGATTTAGTGACATAATACTCTGAGGTGCTTCAATTTTGAGTTACCCTTATGGACCACCGTGCTGTGTTTCTGTTGTAGTCTTCAGTCTGTGTTAAACCGTACTTTAATTTCTGGAAGGATTTCCTGCAATCAGTGAGCTGTTTTCTGTACTGTAGGTACCAAAAGAAAATTGGGACCACACATGTGAAACTTTGACATACCTAGTCCCATGGGACAGCAGAGAAGATTTGGAAACTTGGATGACAGCTGTAAAGCCACTGGATCCGGGTAAGGATGTGTTTTTAAACTCAGCAGTGTTTTGCAAGGTGGCTTGTCACATTTAATGCTAGATTACGTTACAGCTATGGATCTCTTAACTAGATAAAGTTGAAGCCCCATTTCTGTAGTGTTTCACATTGTCATGGCCACCAAGAAAACTATTTTCCATGTGACATATTGTAAGTGTGCTGTAATCATAGGCTCAATGGGTGATTTCAACAGCTGGGTAAGAAATAGTCCCATGGTGGAACAGCTTCTCTCACAGGAGGGTGCATGTGATTAAGGCCTTTGAAATGACATTTAAAAACAGGTTGTGAGGCCAAAGACCTGTCCTTGCCTACCGATTTTTGAGCTAGGAGAGCTGCCAGGTGCACTTTCATAGTCAAGGGCCTCAAACCCAAGGGCTGTAAGTGTACCAGACAGTCCAGAACTGTGAACAGCTCTGCCTGCACAGGGATTATCTTTCTGGGGGCACACCTGTATGAAAATCTCTTCCACTCTGAGGAGTATGCTTTTCTTTTGGCTGGTTTCCTGGAAACCTTCAAGACTTACAACACCTCTTGTCACAGATTCAAATGAGAAAAGTCGAGCTCTTAAAGAACCATGCCTTCATGTGCAGTGATCATCCAAGGATTAATCTTCACCATTGATTTCTCACTCGTGGGTCTGTGAAGGAGGGGCTAGGATACCGTGGGAGCCAGAATGTTCTGATGGTGGACTGGTGACACAGTAGGTACCACACACATCGTTGCATGTTGACATACTCGCCCACTGGTAAACAGTGGCACTAGCCTGCAACTGCCTCAGTTCCTTTTTTCCTGCCATCGAGTACGCATCAGTAGCATCATCATTGTCCTCATTGGTGCCAGAATTTTTCCGCCTATACTAAAACTGTTCAGTTTTTAGTATTTTAAATTTCTAGAGTTTATTTTTGTGTGAGTTTAGTTCAGTTTGACACAAATTCTAACAGTTTTCTCTGAGCACTACCTTTTGCTAACTATGGAAGAAGGTAAGGAGTCTAAAAAGGCAAGTTGCTCTGGGAGCAGGGCTATGCGTAGCCACCACCTCTCTCTGGCATGTGTTCTGAGAATGGACAGTCCAATGCCCAGGTGAAGGGACAATCCCCCCAGTGACACAAAAAGAAATGGTCAAGATCCTGCACATGCTTGTCATCTGGTTCTTTGTACCCTTTGGTCTCAGCTCCTTCTGCTTCTCATAGGAAGAGGAAGACATGGTGCCAGTCAAGGTCATCCTCTGGCCATTCTGCTGTGAGATACTCGACTTCCATGAGCCAGGGTTCTCCATCATCATCACCGACAACATCGGGGTCATGTGGGCCTGTGAGGTCAATGTCTCTGTCCCAGAGCCTCTCTCTGTCTGTTAGGTAGGACCCCGATGGGCAGTTCAGCCATTGGGCTGTTCTTATGAAGCAGTGAGTGCAGCAAATATGTCATGCAGCACCATTTCTGGCAACAGATCATGACCCCTCATGGCTGACTGGGCTGGTGCCCCCTGTGGTGCTGTTTGACTTAAGTGTGTGACTGTCTGCAGTGCTAGTCTCTGGGCTAGTGTCACAGATGACACTGGCAAATTCTGCCCCACTTCTGGTGTCACCTCTATCCCTTTCTTGGATAGGGGAAGCCGCAGGGCGGCTGCCAGTCACTTTGGTGCTAGCTGGGTCATCAACGCCTTAGGAAGATAGGTAGGTAAAAGTTTATTTTTATACAGGTAATATATGTCATTTGGACAATAGTGCAGTTTACAAGACAGGCCTGTGTAGTCCCTGTCTAAAGTGCAAGCAATAGATCTCATCTGTGTCACTCTTCACCATTCATCACCTCTGGGTAAGTGGCTAGAGGTCATGACCCCACGGGAGCTTCTTTTTTTGATGGGTGGAGTCGACGCACTGTCGGCGCCACCCTCGAGGCCAGTGCACTGCGTGGCGCTCGTGGGTTGGCCATTGGGTGTCATCAACCCCACTCTCCCGCCAGTTCTTCGTCTCCCGCTGTAGAGGTCGCACCTCGGAAGGAGCAGCTCTGCAAGAGGCCTAGTCTGCCGCTGTTAGTTCGACGCCGAATGTTTCTTCGATGCCGTATCATTATCCTGCTAGTTCTGTTTTCGCCACCACTCAACGCCGCTGTGGTAAGACTGTTCCTTTCTTTATTTGTCAGCGATGTTGAGTCTTTTGTTTAACTTGTTTTGCCGTGGATCGTGTCTCAGTCGGGGGGCCATAAATCTTTGAAGACGAGGTGGCCCCTCTTTGCGACAGTGCCCGTGCGGCCGCAAGTACTTAGTCACTGACCAGCATGACTGTTGCCTCGTGTGTCTTGGCCCGCTTCATGACATGGATTCATGTGACGTCTGCGTCTCCATGGACCATCATGTCATCGAGCAACACATGTGGAAAGTTGGGTGAGCTCCACCGATTTTCAAGGGATGGGCGCACATTAGTCGGGCCAAGCCACGGTCTCTTGGCCTTTCCTCTGGGTCCCCTCCCGGTTCTGTACGGACCGTGGAGTAGGGGGCTTCTGCTCCTAGTAGCCTCGCCGTTGCAGAAGCCCCTTCCGCGGTGCAGGAGGCCCAGTCTGTCCCCCCCCCGGGGGACGGGCTGGAGGCACCGCACTAGTAATTGCCCCTTCAGGGGCGAAGGCTCCCCCGGTGTCATTTCCTCAGGCTGGGAAGCCTGGGTTGGCACCATCCTCGACACCGTCTGTCGGCGCTGCCTTGGCGCTGTTCACGGCGCTGTAGGCCCTGATGGTGCCGTGGTCGACACTGGTCCGTCGCTCTGCGCCATCTCCGCTGTCGACGCCGTTCATAGCGCTGATGGTGCTGACGGCACCGTGGGAGGTTCTACGGCACCGTTCTTAACTGCTTCTCACCTCTGAGGCTGGGGATGGTGCCGTGTCCAGCTCTGGTGCCAGTTGTGGTGCCAAGTGAGGACACAGCACTGTAGGGGGTGTCGTCCTTGGCGCAAACTGTCGGTGCATTCGTCGGCGCTGTCTGACCTCCAGCACTGTGAGCGGCGCCATGGGTTGGGACGTGCCGTGGCAGGCATCGACTCCACTTCTGCTACCGCCCTCGGTGGCGTGTCTTCTTCCGGCACCGTTCGCGGTGCACTTGGAGACTTTGGCGCTGGCTCTGGTGCAGACACCCGGACTGGTACCCCCTTTGGTGGGGATGGTAGGGGGCATCCACCTACTATCTGGCTTCCGACTTCGGTCTCTATCTCCTGGGAGGCGGAATCGGAGTCTTATTCAGACAGGCTGTCCGACTCTTTGGAGTTGGCAGCCCACATGAACGCCCTGGTAGTTTCCTCAGCTGACCGGAGCCAGCCCCCTCTGAGGAGCCGGCAGTTGCTCCCTTGTCCAGGGTAAGGGGTGCTGACCAGCAGGTAGTGGTGCAGGCCACTATTGCTCTGTAGCCTGGGCTCGGAGGGTTTTCTGCCCCCTCAGTTGTGGTACCCCCTCAGGTGGTGTGCCTGGATCGCCCAACTTTGGGACCGATCAGAGCACCCACGGGAGGGGAGGATGCTACTCCCTAGATAGTCCCCTCGGGGACTGACCAGAGTTGTCAGCTGCCTAGGCTGCTGTTTACAAGGAGGAGGGCTCTTTCGGACTCCGAGAGGGCGGGGTCATGCCGCGGCCTTTTTTCGGGACCTACCCAGGTTCAGGAAGGAGTCGTAGCGTGGACCTCCCCCCTTCCTTTTCGGTCTCCTCGTGAGGGCTCTGGTCTTTGGAGGGTAGGGACCATCCTTTGGGAATTCCACGGTCCCGGTCACCTCACAGGGGGGAATCTTCAGGGTGCAGCCTAGGCAGCTCCAGCATGGTTGATCGGCTGTCGGCTGTTGAGTTTTCTAGAGCTCCCTCTTCCCGTGGGGCTCCAGGTACGCTGTCTTGCCCGGACAGAGGAGAGTCGATTCCTGTTGTCAGCTCAGCCCCAACTCCTCTGTCACCTTCTCCTGCTCTCCCAGGCATTTTTGGTCCTAGTGGACCCCTGTTCTTGGAGCAGTTCAGGGATACAGCTGCTCATTTCCCTTCATATGTCAGGGCCATGGGCAGGCTGGTGTTCCGACCTCTCCCTGAGCAGCCAGCCACTGAATCTCTGAGGTCCTCCGCTTTCTCATCCCTCTTTTTGGAGGGAGAGGCGCCTTCTGTCCACATATCCCCTGCTACTGATCTCGCAGAGTATCAATGTTTCCTCGTAAGGATGTTGGAGGACCTGCATGTCACCCCACCCACTCAGCACCATCCGGAGCATTCGACGCGCGCCTTCCTAGGCGATTTCAGTGCGGACACCCTGGTGGTGCCCCCCAGCCTGCTCCCTTCCAGGAGGCATTGGTGCATTTCTGGCAAAGACCCTTTTCTGGATTCCTAGCCACTAGGGATCTGTGCCAGAGGTATTGTGTCCCCCCACCCCCCCGGAGTCTCCAGGTAGTTTGCCTCATCCTTAGTCAGGACTGACACAGCTGGACACTCCCGATGGGCTTTGCACCCTCCACCGTGACCAGCCCCCAGATGCAGATTCTATGGATTTTGACTACTGGGGGGAGGACTTTCTACTCGGCACGGTTACTTCTTTTAATAGCTGCTCATCAGGCCCATTATGCTACCTATGATAGGTTTCTGTGGTCCAGGCTAGGTCAGCTCCTAGCCTCTATGCCTGATTCGGAGGTAACCAGACAAGCCATTGCACTCTCTGCACGTGGCCTGGAGCTAGCAAGGGCATCTTACGACGCCAGTGAGGTAGCTTCCAAGGTCAGCGATCTGCATTATGCGGACAGCATGGCTGCGTCTTTCCCGGTTGTCACCCTTGGCCCGGCGTAGGGTGATTTCCTCCACGTATCGGAGAACCCGTCTTTTCTCCCATAGGGCGAGACGGAATCTTTCGGGTCAACCTCCTGCTCCCTCCGGGGGGGGGGGTCCCCACCTCACTCTCCCCAATCTCGGGGCTCTCCAGACCCATGAAGGTTCTTTCTCCCAGTGTGTCACCCACTGAGAGCTAAGGGACCCAGTCCTTTAGGGTCTAGGGCTCCCTTCGGGGGGGGGGGGCTCGGTACTCATCCAGAGGTGATGAATGGTGAAGATTGACACAGATAAGATATAAAAATTACGTACCTACTGTAATTCCTGATCTTTCTGTGTATCTTCACCATTCATCACAATCCCACCCTCCATCCCCCTTGGGCCTCATCCCACCCTCCATCCCCCTGGGGCCTCAGTCTCTGGATCCCCCTTCCGCTGTGTGCCCTCTCCTTCCCGCCTTCCTTTCCGTTGGTCAGGAGTGGGGTGACCTTGGGCACACAGGATTTCTCTACAAAGGTGGGAGGAGGGATTGGGGAGGGCACTTCTCTCCTCAATGCTTGGCTCCACCCCTTTGGGGTGGGGTTGGTGGTTGCTCCCTCTTCTTTCTCTCTCTCTCTCTCTCCTCCTCTATCCTACTCCATTCTGGTCCTTAGTGACTCATCCCTCAAAATTAATTTAAAGAAACTTGTTTCTTACCTCCATATATTGGTTTCAGGGGAATATAGCCCTGTATCCTGCTTTTCTTCCAGAATAGCCGCTTCTGCTTATGTCGGAATCTGTTGCCAGTAATTCTGTGCCTTGAATTCTGGCAGTGCGCCTTCTGGCTACTCCTTCGCAGTTCCTATACAATCTGGAGGCAGGTAAAAGGTTCAGGGCATGTCCTCCCCCGTCCTATCCTAATTTTTCCCTCCCTCTTCCCTCTTCTTTCTGTTTCCAGAGATTGGGGCCCCTACCCAATCCCCTTAGATTCTAAGTCTCCTTCTGTCCTCTCCGTCATTTATTTCTCCTTTTAGTTTGTATATCTTTTCCTTTATCTGTCCCTTGGACTTCCTTGTCCCCCCCCCCCACCAACCCTTTCTTACTCTACAGTGACTCAGAACTGGTGGGAGGGTGGGGTCAACGACACCTAATGGACAACCTGCGAGCGCCACGCAGTGCGTTGGCCTTGAGGGCGGCGCCGATGGTGCGTCGACTCCGCCCATCCAAAAAAAAAAGCTCCCGCGGGGTCAAGACCTCCAACCACTTACCCAGAGGTGATGAATGATGAAGATACACAGAAAGATCAGGAATTACGTTAGGTACGTAATTTTCATATATAACAACAGGCTAGAATTTGCCATAAAAAACATACAAACTTTCAATATGACATATACATAAACACATTAACATGAAATATAAATGTTACTAATATAGCAACAAAAAAGTAAAAATGTGGTGTCGCAGGAGGCACTGAGGTCAGATTGCTTGGGGCCTACCTTGGTGGTGCTTGTACTGCATATGAGATGTGCTTGAGCCTGTGGTGTCAGGCGTGTTCAGCTGTCACTGGTGTTGCCTCAGACGCATGCTGCACTATCAGCTCTTTGAATCCCTCCTCTCTGCTACTCCCCAGGTTAGGATGAGTCACACTGACCTTATAATTTCTGATAGTGGGAAGGATGACCCATATTATGGTCCAGAGAGCTCGGATCCATTTCCAGTGTGTGTACCTCAGGAAGACCTCTCTTTCCAGACATCGAAGAAAGAAGCAGGGCTGTGAGGGTCTCCTGAAAAGAAGGGAAAGGGTCCTCCCCTGCACAAAATGAACAGCAGACAGAGCAGCTTGTGAGCAGAGCTAGGGCAGCTGAAACAAGACTTCAGGCAGGAGCCAGTCACAAGTAAAGCTGTGCCCCCTGGTTGCGAGTTAGCCAATCCAGGGTGAGTGCCCTACAGGAACAAAAGAACCAGGGGATTTAAAACCCCTCAGCGTATAGAGACCCCACCAGACATCGGAGAAAGAAGCAGGGCTATGACGGTCTCCTAAAGAGAAGGGAAAGGAGCCCTCCCCTGCACAAATCGAATGACAGAACAGTTTGTGAGCAGAGCTAGGGCATCTGAAACACGGTTCCACATGGGAGCCATTCACAAGTGAAGCTGAACCCCCCCCTGCTCGTGAGTTAGTAAAGAACCAGGGGATTTAAACCCCTCTGCATGTAGAAACCTTGCCAGACAGCAGAGAATGAAGCAGGCTGTGAGGGTCTCCTTAAGAGAAGGGAAAGGAGCCCTCCCCTACACAAAATGAACAGCAGACAGAGCGGCTTGCGAGCAGAGCTAGGGCAGCTGAAATAAGGCTTCAGGTGGGAGCCAATTACAGGTGAAGCCACACCCCCTGCTTGAGAATTAGCCAATCCATAGCACTTCTTACTCTCAGGCAGTCTCCCGCATGCAGGACAGATATGCTAAGGACGTTGGCGTCTGCCCACTGGAGTCAGCCCAATGAGGCAGCCTGCAGCCGAAGACTCCGCATCCCAGAGGGGAGGCCTGGGAACAGTAAGAGACTGAGGGGAGGCCAGGGAACAGTAAGGGACAGAAACAGATGGCAAGAGAATCGACCAGGGAGGGGCCTATTTTAGGCTTGATCCTTACAAATGGGGAATGGGTGGGAGGGGTATCCATAGGGGAGAACCTTGGTACGGGTGACCACAGCACCATCTGGTTCACAGTTAGAACAACTACTGATGTTCATTGGCCCCGAGTGAAGGTGCTAGATTTCAGGCAGGCAGACTTTAAAAAAATTGGGGGAATGCACTCGGCAAACTTTAGAAGGGGTGGAGGATCTTGGGGGGGTGGAGGAAATATGGGATACAATAAGAGGGGCAACAGTGAAAGCCACTAGCCTCTGCATCATTAGGGTAAATAAAAACAGGAAGATGAGGAGGCCACTCAGGTACAATGGGGAGGTGGCGGAGAAGGTCAGGGCAAAGAGAAAGGCATTCAGGAGGTATAAATCAACACAGAGTGAGGAGGATAGGGCTAGTTACCAGAAGAAGCAAAAGGAAGCAGGCTTGGAGGTCAGGAGAGTGAAGGCAAGAACAGAAGAGAGAATAGCCAACACAGTCAGGGAAGGGGACAAAACCTTCTTCCTGTATGTGAGCAAGAAGAGAAAGTCTTAAGCAGGGACTAGTCAGGCTGAAAAATGAACGGAGGGGGTGGTGGAAGATGACCAGGGGAAGGTGGAAATGCTTTACGGCTATTTCTGCTCAGTGTTCATGGTAGAGAGGAATGGGGAGGTTAGCAAGGTCAGGGAAAATGAAGGAGCGGGGGTTGACTCCAGTTCGTTCCCAGTGGAGGAGGTCCTGAGGGAGCTAGAGAAGTTGAAGGTGGATAAGGTGGTGGGTCTGGATAGGGTACAACCCAAGGTACTGAGGGAGCTTAGCAAGGTGCTAGCAGTGCCTCTGACCGGCCTGTTCAACAGGTCCTTGGAGACAGGGGAGGTCCTGGATGACTGGATGGGGACGGATGTGGTCCCCCTTCATAAGGGGGAGAACAAGGAGGAGGCAGGCAATTATAGACCAGTGAGGTTGACATCTGTGGTGGGCAAGCTCATGGAGAAACTGCTAAAGAGGAGAATCACTAACTGCCTAGAGGCCGGTGGCCTGCAAGACCGGTGGCAACACAGTTCACTGAGGGAAGGTCATGTCAGATGAACTTGGCTGAGTTCTTTGACTGGGTCACCAGGGCTCTGGATAAGGGGGGTCTGTGGAAGTTGCATACCTAGACTTCAAGAAGGCATTGGATTCTGTGCTGCTCAGGAGACTGCTGCACAAACGGAGGTATCTGGGGCTGGGTCCAGTAGTGATTAGGTGGGTGCAGAACTGGCTGGAGGGCAGAAGGCAGAGGGTAATTGTTAACAGGGTACCCTCAAAGGAAGGTATGATCACCAGTGGGGTACCTCAGGGGCCAGTGCTGGGGCCATTCCTATTTAATATATTTCAAACAACATGAAGTCTTGCTATATTATGACAATTGCAGTATGACCGCAGGTTAGAACTGCTCCGGAGGTGAAATAGTTAACTTTCCATGCAGGCATGGAACTTAGAGCGCAAGCTCGGTTGAAAACTCTGTCTGTTGTGCTTCAAAGGTAAACTGTCAGATTCTTTACTCCGCCTCACTGAACAGTCGCTCTGGAGAGTTCTCCTTCTGCTCGGTTCATTTTTGTCGGTTTAAAAGTATTATTTTTCGTTTTTTAGCTGAAATTAAACCACAACCGGTCGGTTCAAGCTCTGTCTGTGGTAATGTAAGTAATAGATAGGTTTTACATTAGTTTTTTCTGTGTGGAACTTGTAATTTGTTATCGGTTCGGTTTGAACCGATCAGGTTTACTTAAATCTACTAGCCCTTTTTAGAGTGCGGTTCCGGTTCTTATCGGTTCTAAAACAGTTTCATTACGTTTTTTCCACGACCCGTGACACGGTTGGGAACCGATAAGGGTGTCTTGGTGGATTGCCATAAGCGGCAGAAGTTGGTTGAGGCTGGCATTATGTCAGAGAAGCCAAAGAAAAACCGGACCCACTGGGTTTCAACACTGTAGTGTTTGTGGGGAAGCTTTGCTAAGGCTGACCCACACACCACATGTTCTATTGTCTGGGGTTTGACGCCTCAATTCACACTGCCAGATTTGTCACAATTTCCCTGCTGCCACCATAGATAAGAAAGTTGGTAGGCTCAGGAAGAGAGGCCAAGAAAGTCCGTGACCGGACGGCCAGCGGTTGGTACCAACCGAACGGAGGGAAGGCTCTCCTGACCAGGGCGATGCTACTCGGGCAAACGAAAGCCGGGTTCTGAGTGGAGCCGTTCCATCAAAAGGCTAGAAAGTCAGCTAGTTTAGAGCCAAAAGTCTCTCCCCAACTGCTGAGGAAATAGCTAAAGCAATTAAAATTGTCCAGTCTCTCTCTCCGGTTCCGACCGAACGACATCTTCTAGTAAGCGTTGGTTGGCGGTTCCACGATTCAAGATTATGATTTTGAGGATTTTTATGAACCGGGGAGGAAGAGGAATATGAGGAGAGTGAATATGGTTTGAAGATCTGGATGTGCCCATTGATCTGGACATCTCTCCAGATAGACCCTTAGGGTTTCTCCTCCAAGACTTTGAGTCCCCTTCTCATTTCATGTTTTATAAAAAAGTTGCTGAAACTCTCCAGCTCCCTGTTGAGGAAGCTGTTGATGACCAGGAGGAGCCAGACTATGTAGAAATGATGGATATTCCAGAGTCTAGGAGACTGTCTATTCCTTTGCATAAATCTTTTTGGAAACAGACAGTAAAAGTTTTAAAAACTCCTCACACTATACCTTCTGTGGATAAAAGGATGGACAAGAGGTATACCTTATCAGGCTCCGACACTGATTTTCTCACTCAGCAATGCAGCCATGTGGGGGTAGTGCAGGCTGCAGCCTGTGACAAAGCTAATATTCCCCTAGCTTCACACCCCTCTGAGAAGGACTCCAGGAAGATTGATGCTATGGCAAAGAAACAGTACATAGCAGCATCTTTGGGGCTCAGACAAGTAAATTATGTAGCTTATGCTGCTAGGTACCAGAAATCCAGATGGGATACTGTGCTGGCCCTAGCAAAACAAGTCCCTGACCAGCTTGCCAGGGAGCTGGAACAGGTGGCTATGGATGGTATTGAGGCATCCAAGGTGCAATTTCATGCTGCAGTGGACTCTAATGATGTTTCATCAAGAGTCATGGCTACATCTGTGGCACTTCGCAGGATGGCTTGACTCAGATGTACTACCCTGTCTCAGGACACCCAGTCCAAGGCCATAGATTTTCTTGTTGTGGGAAATTCTCTGTTTGGGGAGCAAACAGAGAATTACATGAAGAAAATGGATGAATATAGGACCACCTATGGAGTGCACAGGCCAAGGAAGGCAGGCCACTCCTCAAAGGCAGCTTCCAGAGGCAGGGGCAGGCCTTTTCATAGGCCTTTTACCAAGCCCAAGCTTCCTCCTCCTCGCCTATGCTCAGAGGGGTTCTTTAGAAGGAAGAGGCAGGCCGGGTACAAGCAGGTCTGCTTCCACCCCTCGGCCCAAAAGCCCCTGCCAAACAGGTACCCTGATGGGATTGCCAGGGCGATTCTCCTCTACCTGTAGGGGCAGGCTGGCTTACTTTGTCCAGGACTGGAAGTCTTTAACATCAGACAAGTGGGTCCTGGAAGTAGTAAGCCAGGGACTGTTCTCAGTTTCAAAAATTTCCAAAGCTGAGAACCAGATCTTTTCCACCTGCAACTCCATCAGAGGCTCTTGCCTTAGAGGCAGAGGTCTCTACCCTCCTGGCTCTCAGAGCTGTGGAAAGGGTTCCTCCCTACACCAGGGCAAGGTTTGTACTCCAGGTACTTCCTTACCCAAAAAGACAGGAGAATGGAGGCCCATCCTGGATCTCAGATATTTAAACAAGCACCTTTTAAGCCAAAATTCAAAATGGTGACTCTGGGAATTATCCTACCCTCTCTAAGGCCAGGGGACTGGCTAGCTTCCCTGGACCTCAAGGATGCCTACTTCCATATTCCCATCAGAGGCTCCCATCGAAAGTCACCTCAGGTTCAGAGCTGCCCTCAGGCCATTACCAGTTCAGAGCAATGCCCTTGACCTCACTTCTGCCCCAAGGGTATTTTACAAATGTCTGGCAGTAGCAGTTGCCTACCTAAGAAGGCAAAAGATTGCCATCTTTCCTTACCTGGACGATTGGCTCATAGTAGGCCAGTCCCCAGACCAGGTCAAATTACATCTCCAGATAACGCAGCAACTGCTTACCTCTCTAGGTTTCCTTCTGAATCTCTCAAAGTCAGTTCTGGAGCCTGTCCAGCTTCTTACCTTCATAGGCGCAGAGTTGAACACACAGGAAGCCAGGGTTTTCCTTCCCCTAGACAGGGCAAAGACCCTGGTCTCCCTGGCCTCCTCATTTACCCTGCAGGTCTCCCGGCCAGCAAGGCATTTTCTGCAGCTCCTAGGGCACATGGCTGCTTCCACAGCGGTTGTGCAGGGAGCAAGATTTCAGATGAGGGACATCCAGTTCCATTTGAGAGCTTTTTGGTCTCAAGAAAGGACCCTCTTACCAAGTTGATACCAGTAACTCGAACCCTGAGCCAAGCTCTACAGTGGTGGCAGAATCAGACCAACCTGAGACAAGGGGTTCCTTTTGTCACTCAGTGTCATTCTCTAATCCTTACTACAGATGCGTCCCTCTTGGGCTGGGGAGCTCACATGGGCGACCTCACCACCCAGGGTCTGTGGTCTCCCAGAATCCCTGCTCCACATCAACCTGTTGGAGCTCAGAGCAGTTTTTCTAGCACTTCAAGTTTTCCAAATCTGTTCCAGAACAAGAGTATTCAGGTCAGAACAGACACCACTACAATGTGGTACATCAACAAGCAAGGGGGCACTCGGTCTACGGCCTTGTGCACCGAAGCGATGAGATTGTGGTCTCTGGCTTACTCCCTGAACACCTCTCTTATGGCAGTTCACCTCCCAGGCAAGGACAATGTCCTGGCAGATGCTCTCAGCAGGATTTCCCAGGGCCACCACGAATGGTCACTGGATCCCCTGGTCTTGGGAGTAGTATTTGCCAGATGGGGCACCCCACAGATAGATCTTTTTGCAGCCCCAGACAATCACCAACTTCCTCTTTTTTGCTGCAGGCCCCCAGTGTTGGGCTCTCTCCCGCTGGATGCCTTAGCCCTCAATTGGGAGGGGAAGTTTCTCTATGCCTTTCCCCCCCTTTCCTCTCCTGTTCAAAGTGCTAGTCAAAATCGGATCCCAATCCTGCAAAGTCATTCTGATAGCTCCGGGTTGGGCCAGACAGCCCTGGTATCCACTCCTGCTGTCCTTAGCAGTCCATCCTCCCCTGTGCCTTCCCAAGAATCACAATCTGTTAACCTGTGCCCAGGGAAGGGTCTGGTACGAATCTCAAATCTCTCAATCTCAAGGCTTGGTTCTTGAAGAGTTAGAGTTTGCTGATTTACACCTTTCCCAAGGTGTAATGGATATATTGAAGGCCTCAAGGAAGCCTTCCACCAGGAGCTACCACAATTCCAAATGGAAAAGGTTTTCCATATGGTGCTCGGAAAAGCATATTTCCTCAGTTTCTGCTGATCTACCCACAGTCCTGGATTATATGGTCCACCTGAATTCTTTGGGGCTGAGACCAGCTACCCTCAAGGTGCACTTGGCAGCTGTGTCTGCTTTTATTTCACCAGGTAAATCCTCTTCTCTTTCAGCTCATCCCGTATTTTCCACGTTTTTTAAGGGGTTGTTGCACACTAACCCTCCATTCAGAGATCCTGCCCCTGCCTGGGATCTTAATGTTTGCATTGCTCAGCTTATGCAACCCCCTTTCGAGCCCTTGTCTTCAGCTGAGCTCAAGTACTTGACTTGGAAAACTGTGTTTCTGGTAGCCATCACCTCTGCCAGACGCATAAGTGAACAAGCGTTGTCAGTGGAGCAGAGTTTATCTCTTTCACAGAGATAAGGTGGTCCTTCGGACTAACAGAAAGTTCCTGCCTAAGGTGGTTTCAGATTTCCACCTTAATCAATCTGTTTCTCTTCAGTGTACTTCACTGACCACTCCTCCTCTGGGGAGAGGAGGCTGCACAGCCTAGATGTGAAGAGGCCCTTAGTTACTACATAGGACGTACCAAGGGTCATAGGTTTGACTCCTCCAACTTTTCCTTACCTATGGCGAAGTGGGAAAGGCAACCAGCCACTAAAAGATCCATTGCCAGGTGGATTGTCTCTTGTATCCAATTCTGTTCACGAGAAGTTGGGTAAGTTCCTTCCTCAGGCCTGAGGCTCACTCTACCAGAGGTACAGTTGCTTCTCTGGCGGCTGCCAGAGACATTCCTATTCTAGGAATATGTCAAGCAGCTACCTGGAAAACAGTTCACACTTTACCAAGCATTACTCCTTGGACATCCAGGCTGGGAGTGATGCTAGGTTCTTACAACCCGTGCTTCAGAGCCTATTTCCTAAGTAGGTTCTGTCCCTCCTCCATGGGGTACTGCTGTGTAGTCTGCAATTGTCATAATATAGCAAGACTTCATGTTGTTTGAAGAAAAATTACTCACCTTGGTAATGTTGTTTCTTCTAATGGAGTCTTCTTATGACTCCCTCCCTGCCTGCCCCTCTCAGAACCTCTGTTTTGGGATGTGGGTGGGCAGTACAGGGTTGGCACTTTTTGATGCCCACCTTGTTGTTTTCGCCTACCTTTTTGGGTGAATTGGTGTTGTGTTTTTGCATTTTTTGGGTCTCCTGACTTGAGTCTTTGTTTAGACCAAAAAATGAGTGTTTATGTTAGTAGCCAGTTGGCTAGTGTAGGTTTACAGCTTCCACACAGAACCTTAGTGAGTTTTAGCTCATAAAGATCTGACAGTTTACCTTTGAAGCACAACAGACAGAGTTTTCAACCGAGCTCACGCTCTAAGTTCCATGCCTGCATTGAAAGTTAACTATTTCA
This sequence comes from Neoceratodus forsteri, assembly GCA_016271365.2. Taxonomy (NCBI): domain Eukaryota; kingdom Metazoa; phylum Chordata; order Ceratodontiformes; family Ceratodontidae; genus Neoceratodus; species Neoceratodus forsteri. The sequence continues at coordinate 114,779,152 of JADMNL010000022.1, forward strand.
CCTCCGGAGCAGTTCTAACCTGCGGTCATACTGCAAATTGTCATAATATAGCAAGACTCCATTAGAAGAAACAACATTACTAAGGTGAGTAATTTTTTCTTATGGGGGCATATCAGAAGGGTTAGAGGGGACAGTATGTCTATTCACGGATGACACAAAGGTCTGCAATAGAGTGGATACACCTGAGGGGGTTGAGAGTATGCACAGGGTTCTGGAGAAACTGGAGGAATGGTCCAAGGAGTGGCAATTGCCCTTCAGTACAAGGAACTGCAAGATCATGCACTTTTGGCAAAAAACAACAACAGGGTGTCGAGTACAGAATTTGGGGGGGGGGCATGCCTTAGAGGTTACCAAACTGGAACGGGACCTTGGTAATAATCATTTCAAGGGACGTGAAGGTGAGAAGGCGGTGGCAAGGGCCAAAAGGATGCTGGGTTGTATTGGTAGGGGAATAACTAGTAGGAAGAAGGATGTCATAATGCCCTTGTACAGGCAGCTTGTCAGGCCACATCTTGACTATGGAGTCCAGTTCTGGAGGCCACACCTCAAGAGGATGTAGAGAGAGTGTAGTGCGTCCAGAAGAGAGTGACTAAAATGGTGCAGGGCCTTAGGCAATTGTCATACGAGGAGTGACTGAAAGAGCTGAACATGTACTCCCTGGAAGGAGGAGGGAGGGGGGGACATGATTGAGACCTTCAGATATATCAAGGGTATTGACAGGGTGCCAGTAAGCGACATCTTCCAGCTCAAGGGGCAAATGAAAACAAGGAGGCATGACAGGCAGGTAATGGGGGGAAGGTTCAGAGGAAACATTAGAAAGTTCTGTTTCACAGAGAGAGTGGTGGATAACTGGAACAGACTCCCAGAGGAGGTGAGGGCAGGAACTGTGGGGGGGGATTCAAGAGAACGTGGGAATAGATACAAAGATCCTTTAGATTGGGGAGGGGGGACACGATAGAAATGGCAAAAGTCCAGCAGCTGGCTAGGCATACTGGGTGGGCCTGGCAGTCCTTTTCTGCTGTCACTTTCTACGTTAGGGGACCAGAGGGTGGAAGCAAAGAACCAGGAAATCATATCTAACAACTGAGGTAAGGGTCCTGCTAATCAACTGTCGTATTTTACAAATCGCAAGGTGGGAGGGGTATAAAGGTGACTGATAATGTTTGGGACTTGGTGTTAACACGCTATCAAGGGCAGGGGTTAAAAGAAGATTTAAAGTTAGGTAAAAAGTTTGGATTAGGCCAAATGCCCTAGCTAGAGTAGGAGTAAAAATGGATTTTGGAGTAAGCAAAAAAGTGTGATTGGGCCAAATGCCATATCAGGAGTAGGAGTAAAAAAGGGGGTTTAATAGTAGACAAAAAGTCTTAAAAGGATTTAAAGTAAGCAGAGTTCTGGGAGTAGTTGAAGCACCCTTTCTTACCCCATGCGTTCTTTAGCATCAGTAACTATAGCAGTTAGCTGGCTAGGTGCAACTGCCCTGCCTTTAAGAGAATTAGCATAATGAGCTAGGCCATCTGCCAATCGGAAAAAAAAAAAAAAAAAAGGAGGGGAGTGTGTTGAGAGGAAGCAACCTGAAGGGCTTCAGAATTTTTTTTCTGCTGAATGAGTAACATTGCCCCAGAGATGTCCCTCAACTTTCCTTGTTGGCAACCTTTTTCTGCTTATTTTGGTAAAGTGTTCCTCACAAACTAAAATTTTCAGTGTGCCGAGTGTAATTTTACTATTTTTTTAGCGGTCATTTCTTTTTCGTACATCTGCACTATTGTTACCGCAACTGCATTTATTCATATATATTTTTACCACTTCTGCGTATTTTATATACATTTTTTAACGCAAATGCTCATTTCTAGGATCATAGATATGTTGTTCTATCCACACTTATTAGCATGTCTTTCTCCTTTAAGAATCTTGCCGGAAGGTCTTGAAGCTGGCTCCTCCCACCCACCCGAGTAGTATAACCCTCAGCTCTGCTCCGTGATGCCAGATCTTCCTTTTCACTGGAAGATACAGGTTCCCTCCTTACCGCTGTCATGTTCAAATAGGCCCTGGCTTCAAAATCCTCATATCTGCTTAAAATTAAACTCGTTAGAGTTAATACCAGTCACTTCATGATTGCGACCGTCATGGAAGATAAATCTTCTCCCGGTTTCAGCCGCTGCCTGTGTGGGCAAAAGATGTCTCGTACAGACCCGCATGACATGTGCGTATATTGCCTGGGTGTCAGCCATGACACTCAGGCTTTTGAAATGTTTCTTGCTTTTCACCCGAACGTCTTGGATGATCGTCTCGCACAGCTGAAATTGGGCAGGCAGGAGAAACGGAACCCGCCGGTCTAATCTAAAGAGGTCCGATGGGCAGTCCCCATTGCTGCGGGGTCCGCCGAGCAATTAGAACAAATGCAGGCTTTCGAGGAAGAGGTGGCTCGGGCTGTGGATCGGTCATCAAAGTCCTTTTTTGTTCTGCTCAACTTGGGCTGCACTTTCTCCAGTTCCTTTCAGGAGCTGTGCCTCTCCCTTCCCACCAAGGGAGCGAGGGGCCTTCGGGCTTGCGTGTCTCTCGGTCCTGTAAAAAGGACAAAGAACCAAGAGAGTCTTCGTCTCACCAATGACATTCCTGGGTATCATGAGAGATCTCAGTCCCAGGAATCACCTGTCTTGACTTCAGTCGCGGCTGTGGCCTCAGCTGCTGGGTTCACGGTTCCACCATCAGGCCAGCTGTCCCAGACACTGGACGATGACCCGGTTGAGATAATTCTTGACACAGTCGACCTGTTGTCACCCGAGGAGGCCGACAACTCCTTACTCAGGACCTCGGTCCTGCCTTTCTCGATGAGGAGACCCAGCCCACTGGGAAGCCCATCGAGGACCCGGTCCCAGACCTAGAAGATCCACCAGTCTTCCCGGTGCTTTCCAGTCGACCCCGTTGGTCTTCCCGACGATCGCGGTCCAGGACTACTTCGACTGGTAAGCCGAAGAAGGCGCACAAGCGCTCTAAAAAGAGGCATCAACGACATTCTTCTTCTTCTTCCTCCTTGGACTAGGGGAGGCTTCAATGGAAACTCCATTGACGCTATGAAGACCTAATGTTGCAACAGCTAATTTTGTACGGTCAGAAATCAACTCCTGCTTCCACCCTGGCCATCACTTGGCTATCGCCTCCAAAGCTGAAGTTGACTCCTTCGGATCCGGCTCGAACCGTTCCTCCTCCTTCCGTAGCCACTTAAAATGGTTCGGCCAGAATCAACCTTTCCACTGATTTTGGTGGAGCCGCCACCTAAATAGCCCCCAGCAGGGGTGCCTACCAAAGAGTTTCGTCCTGTTCCAGGCCTCTCACATAAGCTCTCTGTTACCCTCACTGCTGACCATCCTAGGTGGGTGGAGGGAGACTCAGGTGGCTGGCCGATTTATCCAGACTCCTCGAAGTCTGATGACTCGGACCTTCATTCACGTCCCTTGGACAAGGAATCGGTCGGTAGTCTCTCGACGGAGGAATGCCTCACTTCCTTTATGTGCATTCTCTGACATCTCCAAATCCACAGAGATGCCTCTCGAGCTAGTACAGAAACGGGCCAAATATCCCCTCACGGATATCCTTAAACGAGGGGATTCTCCGATGGAAGCCTTTCCAGTGACCGAGGCCATTGTTGGTCCGGCTTTGGAGCTATGGCAGCATCCTGCCTTCCTGCCCTGCTCCTTCTGCCCACATGGCCCCCAAATATGCGGTGCCCATTGGGTCCTTTTTGGGGTTCACAGAGCATCCTTCGGCCAAGGGTTTGGTGATCGAATCTGTATTCAGATGCTCAGGTAGTTTGACAGATACTGGTAGACCCCCAGACAAAGAGTCCAAAGAACTGGACTATTCTGCCCACAAGGTCTAGGCCGCCTCTACACTAGGCCTCCGTCAGGCAAGCTCAGCCATTATCATGGCACATTTCTCTCATGCCCTGCTGGGCTTTCTTGATGAGGTTCTACCTCACCTCCCCGTAGACCTCCAGACCACGGTCAAGCAGATCCGGGACCAGGGTCAGGTTGTTGCCAAGCAGCAACTCCAGATGGCTCTGGACCTTGGGGATTCGTGCATCCGTTCGGTGGCAGCTGCAGTTGCCATGCGCCACAGGGCTTGGTTGAGGGTCTTCACCTTCACGGTGGACACCCAAGACAAACTAACAGACATTCCTTTCCTGGGTACCAACCTCTTCAGTCCAGGTGGGGACGGTCACCTCAAACGCATTGAGAAGTCCAATGCCACCTTGGACTCTCTAACTTCTGCACAGAAGGAATCTCAGGGTTCCAAAAAGCAGGAGAAAAAGCCAATCTTCCTGGACATAAAGTCTCCACCACTCATTCACACTGATGCGGACTACGCTTGAGGCGCTAGGACCCAGCAGGAGCCAAAAATCTTTCGGAGGGCTGGCGCATAGGTAGGGCCGTGAGGAAGCGGCACCCTGAGCCTGGCTTGCGCCATGTAGGCTACCTTAGCGTCGACCTTCGAACCGCCTCAGTTCCTTTTTCCCCACCGCCGGGTGCACTTTAGTGATGACATCACTTGCCTGCTGGGAGTCAAAACTTATAGTCTATATAACAGCAGCTATAGTTTTTCAGTTTCGATTAGTATTATTAATTTTATTATTTTCTTTCCAGTTTAAAGAAAAATGAATACGTATTTTTATTAGTACAATTTTTCGTCAGAAGTCTTCAGCCCTCCTTCGACAGAGTCGTCCATGAATGGGGCAGGTGATGGTAGGGAGACTTCATATATAAAAGCTGTTCTGTCAGCAGGGCTGGATCTGGTCCACCGCCCTCTACATGGGGGGGGGGCTCTGACTACAGGCAGTCCAGTGCTCAGGGGGGCCGGGAAGGGTGGTCCTCCTGAAAGCACAAAAAGAAGTGGTCCCATTCTTGATCCTCGCCGAGGACTCAGCACCGCTCAGCCTTGAGTTCTTCTTCGGTCTTCCGGTCGAAAAAGAAACGGCACCACTCGAGTTCACCCTCTGGTATGTCTGCATGTTGATCATCAGTTACCAGCGGCAGGGGCTAGTCTCCATCCTTTCCGGGGTTCCCTCTGTCTTCTGTTTCTGGTGGCAGACATCCTCCTCGACTCCAGAGTACCTCCCCCGCCCACTGGGGGGTCCTTCGGTGAGCAGTTTCACCATTGGGCTGCTCTTATGGAGCAGCGGGTTCGATGGTTGTCCCATCTGCCTGAGCCAGTGAGTCCATTGCCTGGGCCTTCAGGCCTGTTGGTTTAGGACCTGCGGGTGGGGCTTCCTAGTTGCAGGGTATCTTCTCCTGTGCCATTGATGCCACACCTTCTCCTGTGCCATTGATGCCGCACTCTGGCGTTTATCCCCCTCATATGGCTGTGGCGCAGGGGTCCACACTGGTGCCTTTATGTCCTGATAAATTTCTTAATTTTTCCTCAGTGAGTCAGGGGTTGGGAACTTCTGGTTTGGTGCCGCCCACTGTGGTGCCGGTTTCTCCGGTACTTGTGCCACGCTCAACGCCGCATCATGTGCAGGCACTGCCTGTGTTTTTGGTGCTACCTCCTCTAGTGGCACCGAGAGCACCTGCAGTGCCACATGCGATGCAGGGGTTTTCGACTCTGATTTGCACTGCTCCTCCTTCTTCATTTCCTCCTTTTCCTATCTATACAGTCCCTTCTGGACTAGTAGGAAATGATGTTGAGCCTGATCCTGATCTTCAGTTGGGGGGATGACTTCGACGATGATGCCTCCCTAAGGGCAGTGAATAAACCTCTGTCAACAGAGCCTTTGGTTGAGGACCTTTCTTTTAAGTCTTTGCTCAGAAATTTGAATACCACTGTCTCTCTCCAGACTTTGGAAATCAATCCTGGGAAGTTTTTGCTGCTGTAGTACCTGCACATTCCGGACATTCCTGTGGAATTGACTTCCCCCGTGCAAACCTCTTTTGAGACACTCTCGCAGATGGTGTGGGATAATCCGGCACTTATTCCCACTGTAGGTAAGTCCATAGACAGGAAATATGCCCCTCCCAAGGATTGACCCATTCTGGTCTTGCAAGCCTTTGCTGATACCATCGTTGTTCTGGCAGAGAATGACAAAGCCATTTTTCCCGCAAGAATCTACGGCACGCCCAATAAACAAAGAATCTCACAAGATCAACACCTTGTGAAAGCGAATCTTTGCTGCTTCCACCCTGGGCATGTGTATTGCCAGCTATCAGGGGCTACTTCTCTCAATATGAGTATACACAGGGCACGGTGGCGCTGAGGGTTAAGGCACTAGATGCCTCACCTTGTGCCACGCCGGCAACTGGGGTTCGGCAGGGGTGGAGAGGGATTGAGCGTTTGCTGGACAGCTCTCCCTTCCTAGGGATTAGGGTACAACGTCGCTCCTGAGCGACCTCTGGTGGCAGTTGGGGGTGGCCAGGAATAGGCGACGCCGCCACATGGCTCTGGGAGCAGAGCTTGGCAGACGCTGGTAGTCATTGCATGTCTGAGCTCTGCGGGAAGGGGTAGAAAAGCAAAAAAAAACCCGGCACCTGATAGACGAAGACGTGACCAGTGGTCGGTCCCCACACCCAATGCCGGGCTTCCCGGCTTCATTCCAGGCACTCCTTATACCCCCTGGTCGCTCTATTAGACTTAGAGAGAGCACCAGAGGAGTCGGCGGTCCCGCTCCGGGGGGCTCAGAGCCGGGGGATCAGGCGGCCAGGTAGTGCAGTGAGGAGATGAGCCCTTGCCTGGGTATGAGAGTCTGGGGTCTTCAGGTCAGTTGGGAATAGACTGTTCCGTGAGTCCATGCTGGAGAGAGTTCAGGGTAAGCTGGCGATGCAGGGGTAAAAAGAAAGTAAAAAAAAAATATATATATTACCGACCCGATTGATGCTGGGAAGTGGGTTATCAAGGTAGAAATTCAACAAACCAAAGTTCGTGAGCAACCATCGGCTGATGAATCTGCTGAAGAAACCTGAAAGGGGTTTAATTGGTGACATTTTTCCATCTTTTACTATGGGACTATGATCTTTTGACTCTGGGTTAGGGTTAACTTGTTGTTGCCAGTTATTAAAATGTGGTAAAATTCCCAGAAATATAAGTTTATAAGTTTATAAGAGAATGTTGTTCCTAGTAAAGTAGTTATATATCGAGATTGTGGCCACAGAGTCCCATTATTACCTTAAGTAAAATCGATTTGTAAATAATCGGGAGAATCAAGCTGTACTCTTCCGAGGTTTGTATTTAATCCTTTAGGATTTTGATGCAGGAAGTGCTTATCTTAGATGTCTGAAAGTCCACTTAAGAGGGTTATATATCTTTTCTTTAGGTATAAGGGTAGATCCTAAGCTCTGCTGAGTAAGTCAATGTGGATTAAACTTCAGGAGTAATTTAAGTTTGTGTATCCACCTGCTCTTGGGCTACAGCTACACAGATTATTTGACTTTTAGAATGTATCTGTTTTATTTTAGATTTCCTCCCTCAATTTTAGGACTAGCTTGGAGAGATTGTAATCCTGTATACCATAAGAAAGACCTATTTACTTGCTGTGTGTATAAATTATATGATTTCTCAAATACAGTAGCAGAAAAGGTCAGAGCCAAAAGGCTGGCCTTCAGGAAATATAAGGGAACACAGCGGGATGAAGATAGGGAGGCATACCAAACTGCCCTAAGGGAAGCAGGTAAGGCAGTAAGGCAGGCAAGGTCCCAAACTGAGGAAACACTAGCACGAACAGTAAAAGAAGGTGACAAGACTTTCTATAGATACATTAGTGAAAGGAGAAAGTCCAGAGGGGGTATTGCTAAGCTTAATGGAGAAAAGGGAGCATGTGAGGAGGAGGACCCTGTAAAGGCATCTATCTAAATAGATACTTTTGCTCAGTATTTACTGAAGAGAAGGTAGGGCAGGGCCCACAGCTCAGCATCATGGACACAGGGGGGAAGGAGGTGAGCACTACTCCCTTCACAAAAGAAAGGGTCCTACAAGAGCTTGCTAAGCTCAGGGTGGATAAGGCAATGGGACCTGATGGCATACATCCCAGGGTACTTAAGGAGCTAAAGGAGGAACTAGCAGAGCCATTAGCAGAATTGTTTAGTGAGTCTCTGAGCACAGGAGAGGTCCCAGAAGACTGGAGAAGGGCTCATGTGATCCCGCTCCACAAGAGTGGTAGCAGGGAGGAGGCGGGGAACTACAGACCAGTCAGTCTTACCTCAGTAGTGGGCAAGATTATGGAGGCACTCCTTAAGGAAAGGATAGTGCAACACCTGGAATCCATAGGGGCACAGGATCCAAGACAGCATGGGTTTACAAAAGGAAGGTCCTGTCAAACTAATCTCATAGATTTCTTTGACTGGGTAACCAGAGTGGTGGACAAGGGAGCAGTTGATGTCGCCTACCTTGACTTCAGCAAAGCTTTTGACACTGTTCCACATAGAAGATTGATAAATAAGCTAGGTAGGCTCGGGTGGGTCAGAAGTTGGTCAACTGGGTGGCAAACTGGTTGACTGGCAGAAAACAGAGAGTGGTGGTAAATGGTATACAGTCAGAAGAGATGCAAGTCACAAGTGGGGTACCTCAGGGATCAGTCCTGGGGCCAGTCCTATTCAACATCTTCATTAGTGACCTGCAGATGGACTAGAGGGTAAGGCTTGTCTGTTTGCAGATGACACCAAGATCTGCAACAGAGTAGATGATCCAGATGGGGTGGGCAGAAGGAGAAGAGATCTGGATAAACTAGCAAAATGGTCAGAAGAGTGGCAACTGGGATTTAATGCAAAGAAGTGCAAAATCATGCACACAGGAAGAGAAACCTGAAGAACTTATAGGCTGGGAGGGAGTTGCTAGCAGTCACAAAGGAAGAAAGAGACTTGGGCATCATCATCACTGATGACCTAAAATCATCAAGCAGACCTCTAAAGCAGTAGGTAAGGCTAGGGGGTGTTAGGGTGTATTAGTAGGGTATCACAAGTCGTAAGAGGAGGTAATAATCCCTCTGTACAAGACATTGGTTAGGCCCCATCTGGAGTATCTATGTGCAGTATTGGAGGCCACCTTCACAAGGACATTAACCAAATTGAGGCAGTCCAGAGAGGGCAACCAAATGGTGCAGGGACTGCATCAGAAGACATATGAGGACAGATTAACGGAGCTCAATATGTATACCCTTGAGCAAAGGAGGAGAGAGGTGATATGATCGAGACATTTAAACACCTTAAGGGCATAAACAAGGTGAAAGAGTCTAACATGTTTAAATATAAGAAAAATAGCAGGACAAGAGGACACAGCATGAGATTAGAGGGAGGCCGATTAAGGGGGAATGTGAGGAAATTCTTTTTCACAGAAAGGGTGGTAGATGCATGGAATAGCCTACCACAAGAAGTGGTGGCTATGAATACAGTGCAGGGCTTCAAACAGGCATGGGATAGGCATAAGGGAGCAATACAAATGACTATGAATAGATAGGTCACTGACAGAGCAAAGGCCGATGGCACATTTATAAGGTAGAAAAAGAAATGGGCAGACTGGATGGGCCTTGCGGTCCTTATCTGCCGTCAACTTCTATGTTTCTATGTTCCAAGATGTATGATGTGCTTGTACCTGTCTACATGTAAACTAATATAAAGTATAAAAAAAAAATATATATATGAGTATATACTCTGGCATTCGCTCAAGACTATGGTAGAAGCTCTTCTGGTTTCAGAAGTTAACACAGAGCTCCTTCAAACCATTACTAGAAGTATTGAATCCAATAATAACAGCTCAAAGCTGCCATGGATGCCTTTGACACTGCCTCCAGAGCAGCAGCGACTGGTATTTGCACCTGTCGCCACTCTTGGTTGCGCACCTCAGGCTTCACAAATGATGCCCAACAGAGGGTTATGGCCTTGCCTTTCGATGGTACATACTTGTTTGGTCCTCAGGTCAAGCAGGCACTAGAGGCCACTCAGAAGATTAGAACAGCCATCAAAATGACCAGACTGCCTTCCGCAGCCCCTCAAAGGCGGGCATAGACATCAGTTTCATAACCATCAGTCCTTTCATGGTAAAGGCAGAGGGAGCTTTAACAGAAACCAAACCCTCTCAGCTGCAAAAGAAAACACAGCAGAAGGCACAGGGTCCCAAAGCGCCTAGTGCCACCCTCTGAGATTCTGGCCCACGTCCCACCTCAGCTGCCCGAGGGGGACTCTTCCTTGGCAGTAGGACAGTGTCTGACTCAGTTTTGTGACTGGTAGAAGTTAATCACATCAGACAAATGGGTGCTCAGAATAATCTGTGAGGGGTACTCTATAAATCTGTCAGAAACCCCTCCTGATAATCCACCCAAACTGCCCAGGCTGCTTGTCTCTGTCAGACCTTCTTGCTTCCGAGATCCAAGGCCTTCTGAACAACAGGGCAGTAGAGATAGTTGCGATGAATCAGCGGAACACAGGTTTCTTCACCCATTACTTCCTAGTTCACAGAAAACAGGTGAAATGAGCCCTATTCTAGATCTCAGGAAGTTAAATAAGCTCCCTTTCAATGAAAAGTTCAAGATGATATCTTCGGTACACTCTTACCTCTGATTCATCAGCAGCGATTAGCCTAGCCTCCCTGGACCTGCAGGATGCCTACCAACACGTTCCCATTCACCCAAACCACCACAGATACCTCAGATTCGTGGCATTGAGTCAGCGCTACCAATTCAAAGTCCTGCCCTTTGGGCTATCCTCGGCGCCTCGAGTTTTTACAAAGTACTTTGCAGTTCTCTCTGGGGAAGCTTGGAATTCAGGTGTTCCTGTATCTGGACGATTGGCTTCTCACAAGCCCCTCAGGACAAGAAACTCAAAAAGCTGTGGCTGCGGCTTCAAAATTCCCATGTCCTTGGGAGTCCTGCTAAACTTGGGAAAGTCACACCTGCAGCCTTCCCAGCAGCTCCTCTTCTTAGGAGCCCTTCTGGATACCTTCACCGCAAAAGCCTTTCTTCTGGAGGACAGAAGGGCGACATCCTGGATGGCCCACTTCATCTGAGCTCTCTCGATGCAGCGAATGCTGGGTCTCATTGCATCCTCATTGGTTGCTGTGCCTCTGGCTCACCTTCACATGAGAACTACCCAGTGGATGCTCAGCACTCAGTGGTCTCCGACCACACACCATGATCCTTTCACGTCAAGGTGATGGAACCGCTGAAGCGAGTCGCTTACCTGGTGGACTCAGGAGGACAATCTTCGGAAAGGTTATCCTTTGCCCCTCTAGATCCCCAGATCTCCATCACCATGGATGCATCCCTGCTGGGATGGGAGCTTACGTCAGGATCTCCACACCCAGGGTCATTTGAGTCAAGACGAGTCTCATCTTCACATAAATGTTCTGGAGATGAGAGCTGCCTCTATGCAGTCCAGACCTTGAAGAACATACTCTGTCACAAAACCATCCTCCGTCAAATGGACAACAAGGCAGTGATGTACTACATTAACAAGCAGGGGGAGCACACTCTTACCCCTTAAGCAGGGAAGCGATGAGAGTGTGGGAATGGTGTCTAGAACACAAAGCTCTGATCCAGGTGGTTTATCTGCCAGGAGTCCAGAACTCTCTGGTGGATCGTTTCAGCAGAAGAGAGACAGAACCTCACAAGAGGCATCTCAACGCAAGCATGGTGCACTCTTCGGAGAGTGGGGAACTCCAAACCTGGACCTTTTTGCATCCCCACTCAACACAAAACTGCTTTTGTTCTGCTCCAGAAATCTAGGACCTGGCATTTTTGTTTGTTAGGATGCATTCAGACTGCGGTGGACAAGATGCTTTCTGTACGCATTTCTTCCTCTTGCCCTAGTTCAGAGGGTGGTACTCAAACTGGAGGCACGGGGGGCAGAATGATTCTCATCGCCCCATTCTGGCCTCGTCAGATCTGGTTTCCATTAATCAACAGATTATCGGAAACCTCTCCGAGACAGTTTCTACTTCATACGAGTTTGCTAACCCAGCGCCCTGTGGTCCATCCCAGCCTGAAATCTCTTCACCTCCTTGCCTGGCTCCTGAGGAGCTAGAGGTGAACAGGTTTAACATTTCAGGTAGGGTCTCAGATATTCTGTTAGCTGCATGCAAGCCAGCTACTCAAAAAACATACACGGCTAAGTGGAAGAGTTTCTCTATCTGGTGTGCAAAATCCTCCTGGCATCCCTTTTCTTGCCCACCAGACAAAGTCCTAGAGTATCTTCTAGATCTCTCAAATACAGGCCTGCAATACTCAACTGTTAAAGTTCACCTCTGCGCAATCTCAGCGTACCATGAGCCCGTACACTGCATGTCTGTGGGTCAGCTTCCTGTAGTCAAGAGGTTTCTTAAAGGCATTCTACATACCAGGCCACTGGTCAGACAATCAGTAGCAGCCTGGGACATTAACCTTGTGCTAGACATGCTTACTCGTAAACCTTTCGAGCCCCTAGCTACTTGTGACCTGAAATTTCTGACTTGGAAGACGGCCTTCCTTGTATCTAGTGCTTCCGCCCGCAGAGTGTCGGAAATGCACGCTTTGGTCACAGACCCTCCGTATGCTGTATTTCACAAAGACAAGGTGGTTTTCAGGACCCACCCCAAGTTTCTTCCCAAGGTTATCTCAGAATTCCATCTGAATCAGCCCTTGGTCCCTACCTACTTTGCGAACTTCCAGAATGAGGGTGAGTGTACCCTACATTCCCTGGATGTGAAGAGAGCCTTGCAGTTCTACTTGGACAGGACTAAGGAAATCGCACTTCTAAACAACTGTTTGTCTCCTTTAGCATGGCCGACTGGGCCCAGCCTATTCTATCTTGTATTTCAGCATGGCTAGTGGCATGCCTCTGTCACTGCTACTCCATGGCACAGGCCAAGCTAGAAGGCAGAGTATATGCTCATTCTACCAGTGCATTCGCGGCATCTCTGGCAGAAATCCGTAATGTGCCCATTCTGGACATCTGCAATGCGGCCCCGGAGCTCCGTGCATGCATTCATAAAGCACTATGCCTTAGATGTCCATGCCAGACAACATCAGTCATTTGGCAGGACAATCATTAATGGACTTCTGTCCTAGGTGAGCTCCTCTCTCCTGCCGCTCATCTTTGGGGATTATTTTAGCTCGATACTCTCCCATCAGTGTGAATGAGTGGTGGAGGTTTTATGTCCAGGAAGTCTCCGCCACTCATTCACACGGCCACCCGCCATCTCCCGAGCTCCCTTATTTGTTTGTGGTAAACACTCCCTCGATGGCTGGGCTGTGAAGACTCTGTTTTGTTGACCCTTCTCACACAGGTCATTCGGACTATCTTATGTCCACCAATAGGTTAGTTTCACTAGGTTAGTTTACGCTGCACCTCCTCGGTAAAAAAGGTACTGAGGCGGTTGGAGGGTCTACGCTGAGGTACCCTGTACGGCATGAGCCGGGCTCATGGTGCCGCTTCCTTGCCGCCCTACCTAGGCACCAGCCCTCCTGAAGATTTTTGACTCTCACTGGGTCCTAGCACCTCCTTCGTAGTCCCCATCAGTGTAAATGAGTGGTGGAGACTTCGTCCAAGAAGATCAAGAATTACGGTAGGCACATAGTTTACATTTCTAACCCCATGTATTCTTCTCATATTCACAACTCTGTGCAGTTAGCCTGCTCAGTAGAACTGCCAGGAGAATGGAACTATATGTTAATGATGGAATCAATGGCATGTGACAATATTCAAAGTGCTGCCCTGATCTGCTGCACATTCTATCAAAGTCTCAGATTTCTTACTCCACCTCACAAGTCTAGATGCCCAGGAGATCCCTCGGGTCATTGTTGGCTTATTGTGAAGTATAATTCTTTATTTATACATAATTTTCTTTCTGCTGCCTTCATTTATTGTTTAGTTTTATTCTAACATCTAGTTTATTTTGTTTAGTTAGATTTAGCGTCTATTTCTCGGTTTGTCACGGTTTGGTATAACCGTTGAGGAACTGAGTAGTTTTACATTAGTTGCAGACTTTTTCCGCTTTATTTTCTCTATTTTCGTTTAAGATATTTTATTGTTTAAGTTATATTTGTCTTGTTGAGACCACTAAACGGTTTCTTTTCTAACCGCTAACCGATTACTGTGAACTGCTAGTCGGTTCTGAGAACCTGACCTAGTTCAGATTTACTAAATTCATTGGTTCTTTTGGGAACTAATGGTTTTCCTGAAACGCATCAAGAAAAAACAAAAAAGAAAATAGCTTTTGCGGTTGAGTTTTTTCTCCTGAAGATGGAGCATTCTGAAAAATCTAAGAAAAAGACTGGTTCCCCAGGGTTTAAAAACTGTGTTAAGTGTGGGGAAGTGTTCGTCAGAGCAGACAAACACGACAGCTGTGTGTTCTGCCTGGAAACAGAGCATTTTAATTCTGACTGTGAAATTTGCAAATCTTTTCCACAGAAAACTGTGGAAAAAAGAATGGAGAGGTTGAATAAAAAGTTAGGAGGCGCTTCAGGCTCTTACCAGCCAACACCTTCAAAACCAGTGGGTGAAACCGCAGTTTCTTCCTTTACCACCCCTGATAAGGGTGAATCAACCTCTTTAAAGAGACTGAGTGGGCCGGCTGACTCTCTGGTCCCCTCCAAAAAGTCAAAGAAGACCAAATACGTCAAACCCAAACGGCAAAACCTACAGGGGATTCTTCTGTGCTTCACAGTCTGTCTACTGCTGAGGAAATTGCCATGACTATTAAAGTCATTGAGGCAATTCAAGGGTTTATACCTTCTCCAACCCCTCCTCCTCCAAGGGTTCAGGAGATTACTCCCTCCTCGGATCCCCAGTCTCAGGAAATAGATACTAGGGAGTATGATGTACCAGAGGAAGATGATGGCGAGCCCATTGAACTGGAAATCTCACCAGAGCAGAACTTTGGCTCTCCTCCTAGTTCCGAGGATTTTTCCTCTCACTTTTCCTTTGTGAGGAAAATAGTAGATACCCTTGACCTGGCTACCACCGAGGTCACAGAAGACGAGGAGGAGGCAGAATATATGGAAATGATGGGGTTAACACCCACAAAAAATATTTTTCTGCCTATCAATAAATTCTTTAAGAAGGATTTATTCACAGTCCTGCAGAACCCTAACTCTGTCACACCTCTGGATAAGAAGGCTGACAAGAAGTACCAACTGGACAGGAAAGGGGCTGAATTCCTTTGTTCTCATCCTGATCATCAGGGTATAGTCCAGCAGGCAGCCTGTGAGAAGGCGAGGGTTCCTTTATCCTCTCACCTACCTGAGAAGCATTCAAGGAAAATGGACAGTATGTCAAATAAAGGGTATTTAGCTGCCTCTCTGGGGGTCAGACAAGCTAACTACCAGGCCTACACAGCACAATATCAGAAGACGCTATGGCAGTCTGTTTTGGCCATGTCAGAGAAGGTTCCCTCTCCTATCTCTGATGATCTAGCAGAAACAGCCAGATATGGACTGGCAGCATCCAAATACCAGTTGCAGATGGCAGCAGATGCCAATGATAATGCTGCTGGGATTATGGCTCTGACTGTAGCCCTGAGAAGGTTTGCTTGGCTAAGGGCTACAAATCTAACACAGGACACCCAGGCTAAGGCATTGGACTTTCCTATTCAAGATCATTCCCTTTTTGGCAAACAGACCAAAGAATATATGAAAAAGGTGGATGAATACAAAACCACCTGTAAGAGTAATTCATCCAAAGACGAGCCTTCTACTTCTTATAGGCCTTATGGAAGGAGAGGTAGAGGAAGGTCCTATGGTAGGCCCTTCTATCAGCCTCAAGCTTTTTCACAGCTGCAGCCATACCCACAGCAGACTGGGTATTATAGAGCCAGAGGTAGGAGGGTTCTAATCCGCCCAGGTCAGGCCCACCGAAACAAAATCCTGACTCCTTTGCCAAGGCCGCCTCCCTAATACCAGTAGGGGCAGACTGGCTCATTTCTTTCAGGCCTGGCAGGCCATAACCACAGACAGGTGGGTATGGAATTAGTGAGTCAGGACACTCCTTGAGTTTCAAGTCCTTCCCTCCTCTGAAGTCAAGGCTATTCAAACCAGCCTCCTTTCTCGAAGAACAGCTCCTGGAAAGGAGGTTCAAACCCTGCTCAACATAAAGGCAGTGGAGCAGGTGCCAACCCTTACCAAAAAGAAAATGGGGAGTGGCAACCTATTCTGGATCTAAGGCATCTGAACAAATACCTGGCAAAAGCCAAAGTTCAGGATGGTGACCCTACCTTTAATTTTACCTGTCATCCAGCAGGGAGATCGGCTGACATCACTAAATTTAAAAGATGCCTATTTCCACATCCCCATAAGGGAGTCTCACAAAAAATATCTCAGGTTCAGACTCCTTTCATGTCATTACCAGTTCTCAGCCCTGCCCTTAGGTCTAACCTCAGCATCAAGGGTATTCACAGAATGCCTGTCAGTGGTAGTGGCCTTCCTACGAAAACTAGGAATTACAGTTTTTCCCTATCTCGATGACTGGCTAATAGTGGGAAAGTCAAGCTCACCATAAATAGCAACAAATCTTTTATAGTCTCTGGGCTTCCTGCTAAACCACGAAAAGTCCATTTTCACACCGGTTCAAGTCCTGCATTTCATTGGAGCAGTGCTGAATACTTTAAAAGGAAGAGCTTTTCTTCAGAGGATAGAGTTCAGTCTATACTACAACTCATTGCCTCATTGAATTGGGAAAGCTATGTCCTGCAAGAAGATACTTGCAAATACTGGGATATATGGCTACAGCAACAGAGTGGTCTTGGGAGCAAGACTTTGAATGAGAGACATCCAGTTTCATCTACAGACACACTGGTGTCAAAGAAAAGACCATATGTCAAAACTAATCCCTGTAACAAGGTCAGTGATCCAGTCCCTGCAGTGGTGGACAGATATCCACAATCTAAGGGCAGGGAGTTCCCTTCTGGAGGAAAATCCCTCAGTCATCCTCACAACAGATGCTTCTCCTGTTAGGATGGGGTGCTCATATAGGAGAGCACACTATCCATGGCACTTGGTCAAGAGTGGAGTCTCTCCTCCACATAAATCTGTTGGAGCTTCGAGCAGTGTTTCTGGCCCTAAAAAGTTTCTCTCAGCTTATACAGGGCAAAGTGGTGCAGATCAGGACAGACAGCACCACCACAGTGTTTTCCATAAACAAGCAAGGGGGGAACAAGGTCAGACCCTCTGCGCACAGAGGCCATGAAAATCTGGGAACTTGCTTACTCTCTAAAAGCTTCCTTGCAAGGCATTCATGTACCGGGCAATGACAATACCCTGGCAGATGCTTTAAGCAGGATCAACCAGGCACATCTCGAATGGTCTTTGAACAGACAGGTACTGTACTTAGTGTTCAGACAATGGGGAATTCCAGAGATAGATATCTTTGCCCCTCACAAGAATCACATGTTGCCCCTATTCTGTTGCAGGCCACCAGTCAGGGGCACAATTCCCCTGGATGCCCTGGCCTTGGACTTGTCAGGAAAGCACCTATATGCCTTTCCTCCCTTTCCTCTCACCTTCAGAGTGTTACTCAAACTCAGGTCACAGCCTGCGTCCATGATTCTGATAGCACCAGATTGGGCCAGACAACCATGGTATCCCCTTCTGCTGTCAATGTCAGTGTCCACACCAATCCTCCTACCCAGGAGGCACAACCTACTAACTTCCCACCAAGGGAAGATCCTGTATCTGAACCTCAAGTCTCTCAGACTCAAGGCCTGGCTCTTGAGGACTTAGAGTTTGCAAATTTGCAACTTTCCCAAGCTGTTCTGGATATCCTAAGAGGATATAGAAAGCCATCTACTAAGAAAACCTATAGTGCCAAATGGAAAAGGCTTTCTGTTTGGTGTGATGCCAAACATATTTCTCCTTCCCTGGCAGATAGTCCACTATTGTTAGACTATCTTACTGAATTACATTCTCAAGGTCTCAAACATACATCCCTGAAGGTGCATTTGGTATCAATTTCAGCTTTTATCTCAGCAAGGAAAACTGTTTCCCTTGCATCTAACCCTGTTTTCAAAAAATTCTTTAAAGGGTTAGCCCATTTACAACCTCCTGTTAAAGAACCAGTCCCAGTATGGGATCTGAACATTTGCATTGCTCAGCTTATGAAACCTCCATTCGAGCCAGTGTCTTCGCACATTTGCAATATATCACATGGAAAACTGTTTTTGGTAGCAATCACTTCTGCTAGAAGAATAAGTGAATTGCAAGCATTGTGTGGAGAAGGATTATTTATCTTTTCATAATGATAAAGTAGTACTTCGTACTAATAGACTGATTTCTCCCTAAGGTGGTTTCTGATATCCACTTGAATCAGTCCATGACACTGCCAGTCTTCTTCACAGAACATGCCAGTTCAGGAAATTGCAGGCTCACAGTCTGGATGTTAAAAAGGCATTTATTATCTAACTCACCAAAGATCACAGAGCTGATAAGCGTCAACTTTCTCACTTATGGGGTTGTGGAAAGGCACTTCATCCTCCAAGAGATCAGGCTCTCACTGGATAGTTCAGTGCATCAGTTTTGTTACACAAAATCTGGAAAACAGGCCCCAGCAGCCCTCAGTGCTCACTCTACTAGGGACACAGCTGCTTCTATAGCAGCTTTCTAGAGACATCCCTTAGTGGAGATCTGTAAAGCAGCTACCTGGAGGTCAGTACACACTTTACTAAAGATTATAGCTTGGACTTGCAGTCCAGAAGTGATGCAGGTTTGGCACAGCAGTCCTGCAGAGCCTCTTTCCTAAGTAGGTTCTCTGCCCACCTCCAAAGGTACTGCTTTGAAGTTCAGAGAGAGTTATGAATATGAGAAGAAAATATAAGTTAGAAGAAAAATTACTCACCTTAGTAATCTTGTTTCTTCCAATGTATTCTTCCATATTCATAACTCTTCCTCCCTACCTCCTTCCAGAACCAGAGCCTCTGAATGGTCTTCTTACTAGCAGTCCCAAACACAGGCACACTTACCTTAATCCTGGTGGGTTGTTTTTTTTTACTTACCTTTTTCCCAGGTTATTCTGGGTGTTCCAGGTAGGTCTGATACCACAATCATAAGTATCAGTTGTAGGGGTAGTTATAGAACAGAGTTGTCTATATCAAGCAGATGTTATCTGTGTCAGTCTTCACCATTCATCACCTTTGGGTACTTGGCCAGTGCTCATGACCCCGCAGGAGCTCTTTTTTTGGATGGGCGGAGTTGACGCACCATCGGCCTGCCCCTCGAGACTGGCCCTGCGTGGCGGCTCACGGGGTTGGCCGTTAGGTGTTGTCGATCATTTCTCCCGGGCCAGTTCTTTCATCTCCTGCCATCGAGGTCACCTCATGGAAGCTGTCAGAAGAATTTTCAGAGGCCTGCCTCTATCGCTAGTTTCAACCGCGTGATTTCAATTCTACGTCGCTCGTAGTCCGACTGAGTATCCTGACCATTCTGTTCGCCCACCATCGCCTGGTAAGACTGTTCCTTATTTTATTTTTTATGACGCCAGGTCTTGTTTTGGTGTTTTTCCCATAGGTCAGTGTCTTGGTCGGAGGGCAAGAAAACTTCTAACATGGACGGCCTCTCCAATGCGACGTGTGCCCATGCAGCCATAAGTACTCCATCACTGACCAGCATGAACATTGCCTCACGTGTCTTGGCCCGCTTCACGACATGGATTCGTGCGATGCCTGCTTCTCCATGTACCGCCAGGTCATCAAGCAACGCGCGTGGAAAGTGGGGCGAGCTCCACCGACTTTCGGGAGACGGACGCGCACTTGTTGGGCCAAGCTGCATTCTCTCGACCTTTCCTCCGGATCCCCTCCCAGTTCTATATGGACTGAGGAGGAAGATGCCTCTGCCTCTTGTAGCCTAGCTGTGGCGGAGGCCCCTTTTGTGGTGCAGGAGGACTGGTCTGTCCCCTCTGGGAGACAGGTGGAAGGCACCGTGTTGGCAATCGCCCCTTGGGGAAGAAGGCTCCCCTGGTGTCATACCTGCAGCTCAGAAGGCCTGGGTTGGCACCGTCCTCGACTCCATCTGTCGGCGCCGTTGGGCCTCAGCGCCATGGACCCTAATGGCGCCGTTGTCGGCACCGGTCCATTGCTCAGCACCATTGCTGCTATGCCGATGCTGCTGTCGGCGCCGTGGGAGGCTCTACGGTGCTGTCCCTGACTGTTTCTCACCCTGGCGCCATTTGTGGAGCCGTGGATGAGCACGGTGCCATGTCCAGTTCCTGGAGTAGTTCACGACTCTGGAACATGGGCACGCGCCATGGGGTTTCGAGCCTGACGCCCAGGAGCACTGTCGGGGCCGCCATCGTGCCGCTCTCTGTCTCGCACTGCTCAAGGGCGCCATGGGGTGGGTCGGTGCCATGGGGTCTTCGGCCTCGCACCGAGCGCCGCGGTCAGAGCCTTGTCGAGTGTTGTTGTTGGTCTCAACACCGCTTGCTGTGCTGTGGGTTCGAGACAGCGCCTCGTGACAGGCCCGCCTGAGGCTGCTGCCTTGTTGTGGCCGTGTCTCTTCTGGCACCGCTCGTAGGTAGGAGGCACCGCATCGACTGTGCTGCAGTCTCTGGATCCTGGTGCCCTGTTCAGTAGGAGTGGCAGTGGGCGTCCGCGCACTGTTTGGCACAGGACTTCGATCTCCACCTCTTCGGACGAGGAGTCAGACTCTGAGTCAGACACGCAGTCTGGCTCCTTGGAGTTGGCTGTTGGCGTGGACACCCTGGTAGTGTCCTCGACAAGCCAGAGTCAGCCCCACTCTGAGGAGTGGACAGTGACTGCCGGGGCCAGGGTCAGGGGTTCTGACCAGCAGGTACTGGTGCAGGCCATTATTGCCCTGCAACCTGGCCTCGTAGGGTTCTCTGACCCCTCAGTGGTGGTACCCCCTCAGGTGGTGTGCCTGGGTCGCCCAACTTTGGGGCCGATCAGAGCACCCACGGGAGGGGAGGGTGCTGCTCCCTGGATAGCCCCTTCGGGGGCTGACCAGGGCTGCCAGTTGCCTAGGCTGGCTCTCTCGAGGAAGAGGGTGCTCTCTGATTCCGAGGGTTCGAGGGGCATGGAGTCTGCGCAGTGGCCTTTCTGGGAGAAGCTGTAGTGCGGATCTCCACCCTTCCCTTTCGGTTTCCTCGAGAGGGCCCCGTTCTTTGAAGGTAGGGGACTGTGCTTCTGGACGTACACGGCCCCGGTCACCTCACGGGGGATTCTTCAGGGCGCACCCTAGGCAGTTCCAGTTTGGTTGATCAGCTGTTGGCTGTGGAGTTTTCCAGAGCTCCTTCCTTCCCTAGGGCTTCTGGTGCGCTCCCTAGCCCAGGCGGAGGTCAGCCGATTTCCCGTTGTCGGCTCTGCCCCCATGCCTCTGACACATTCTCCTGTGCTCCCAGGCATTCTTGGCCCTAGCGGGCTTCTCTCCTGGGAGCAGTTCAGAGCTCAGGCTGTTCAGTTTCCCTCTTACTTTAGGGCTATGGACAGACAGGTGTTTCAACCTCCCCCTGAGCAGCCAGCTTCTGAACCTTCGAGGTCCTCTGACTCTTCATCCCCATTTTCTGGGGCAAAGGAGCCATCTGTCCACATCTCTCCAGCTGCTGATCTCGCTGAGTATCAGCGATTCCTCATGAGGATGTTAGAGGACCTGCACATCACCCCTCCCACTCAACATAATCCAGAGCACTCGGCGCACACCTTTCTGGGTGATTTCAGTGAGGACACCCTCATGGTGCCTCCCTGGCCTGCTCCCTTTCAGAAGGTGTCATTGCGTTTCTGGCAGAGACCCTTTTCTGGAGTTCCTGCCTCTAGGGATCTCTGCCAGCGTTAGTGTGCCTCCCCCAGAGTCTCCAGGTTCCATGCCTCATCCTCAGACAGGATTGACGCAACTGGACACTCCTGATGGGCTTTGGCGATGCCTCACTGTGACCGGCCCCAGATCAAGACTCCTGGATTTTGACTTCTGGGGAGGAGGATCTACTGCACGGTTGCTGCTCTCATTGCAGCACATCAGGCCCACTATGCAACCTATGACAGGTTCCTGTGGTCTAGGCTGGGCCGCTCCTAGCCTCCATGCCTGACACTGAGCAAACCAGACAAGCCATTGCACTCTCTGCACGTGGCCTGGAGCTAGAAAGGTACCAAGCAAAGGCATCATATGATGCCAGTGAGGTAGTTACCAGGGTCGTAGGGACAGCGATCTGCACTAGGCGGACAGCAAGGCTGCATCTTTCCCGGTTGTCACCCTTGGCCCGGCGGTGAAGGTGATTAACTCGCCCACCAGAGAACCTATCTCTTCTCCGTCGAAAGGTGGGGTGGCCTGTCAGGGCAACTTCCTACTCCCCTGGGGGTCCCCTGCCTCACTTTCCCCACTCTTGGGCCTCCATACCCTGAAGGTTTTCTCTAGTGTGTCACCCACTGAGATCTAAGGACTCAGCCCCTTAGGGTTATAAACCCCCTTCGGGGAGGGCTTGGCACTCACCCAAAGGTGATGAATGGTGAAGACTGACACAGATAACATATGGAAATTACGTACCTACCATAATTCTGATCTTTCTGTGTATCTTCACCATTCATCACAATCCCACCCTCCATCCCCCTGGGGCCTCAGTCTCTGGGTTCCCCTCCTTCTCTGTGCTCCCTTTCTTGCCCCCCTCCTTTCTGTTAGTCAGGAGCAGGATAAACTGGGACACATGGGATAGTTTTCTTTAGGGGTAGAGTGGTCAGGATTGGGGGCACCCCTTCTTCAGTGCATCGGCTCCACCCCGTGGGGTGGGGGTTGGCAGTTGCCCTCTTTTCTTTCCTTCTCCCCTTCTACCCATCAGTCCTTGATTTCCTTGTCCCGTGGACATAACCCTCAGTTAATTTAAGAAACTAGCTTTTGCACTAAAATCTTAGGGGATATCCCTGCTTTCCTGTCTTTTCTTCCAGAATAGCTGGATTCTGCTTGGGAGTTTTGCCAGTAATTCTGTTCCTGCAGTTCTGGCAGTTAGCCTCTTGGCTACTCCTTCGCAGTTCTATATAAACTGGAGACAGGTCAGGGTTACAGGGTATGTCCCCCAATCAATTTTTTCTTACTTCTAAAATCTCTTAACCCTCCCTCTCCCTCCCTCCTTCCTCCTTTTCTACTTTCCAGAGATGGGGGCCCTACCAATCCCCCTTAGTCTTCGAACTTCTTCTTCCTCTCAGTTGTTTATTTCTCCTTTTAGTTTTATATCTTTCCTTTGTCTGTCCCTTGACTTCCTTGTCCAGCCCTCCCAACCTTTTTCTCAACCTCTCGGTGACTCAGAACTGAGTGGGAGGCGGAATCAACTTAACCCACCCTAATAGCCAACCCCATAACGCCAAGCAGTGTTGGCTTCGAGCGGCGACCGATGGTGCATCGAATTTTACCATCCAAAAAAAGATCCCATGGGGTCATGACCTCCGGCCAAGTACCCAAAGGTGATGAATGGTGAAGATACACAGAAAGATCAGAATTATGGTAGCTACGTAATTTCCATTTTTTTAGGTTGAGTCACTTTTGTTAGGTAGCCTTGTGGGCTTCCTAGAAATCTGAGATGTTGATAGAATGTGCAGCAGTTTGAATATTGTCACGTGCCAATGATTCCATCGTTAGCATATACTGTAGTTCCATTCTCCAGGCAGTTCTTCTGGGCAGGCTAACTGCAGAGGGTTATGAATATGGAAGAATACATTGGAAGAAACAAGATTGCTAAGGTGAGTAATTTTTTCTTCTGGCACCCTGTCCCTGTGGCCAAGCAGCCCCACTTCCAAGTGGGGCAGCAACAGCAGGCACAATCTTGGCACCCTCGGCCCAAGTCCGGGCCTCCGGCGGCCCATAAACCTGGAGGTCCCCTGCATGCACTGTGCACACTAGATAGATTTACCTCACCAAAAAATCCTCAGGGGTTAAACCCCTCAACGGGCGGTAGCTCACCATCTCTGCAGGGGGAGGGATCTCAGAAGGGGCCCTGAGCAAGAACTCCACCGTGCAGTGATCAGACCAAATGACCCGATCAGTCCTGAGATTCTCAATCTCAAGCCCCAATGAGAAGACCAGGTCCAAACATTTGGCCACCCTGGTGGATCATGGTAGTAACTGCTTGCAACAGGCCCAGAGATGTCATCAACTGGAGGAAGTGATAACCCAACCTAGATGACTCGTTGTTGGCCCACACATTGAAGTCCCCCAGAACCAAACATCTGGAGGACTCCAGTGTTTTACTGGCCACAAAGTCACCCACTTCCTGCAGAAACTCTCCAGCCGTCCCAGGAGGACGGTACATCAGGAGAATCCTGCAACCTGTGCCCGGACCCCCATGAATGGCCACACATTCAAAGGAACCCGGTGTTCTCACTGGGTGCACGGTGAAGCCTAGCTCAGCTCTAAAACAAATAGCTGCTCCTCCACCCCTGCGTTCCACTCTGGGGCAGTGCACAACGGAATAACCCCGTGGGGAAGGGTGGGAGGCGATTACTGCTGATTTGTTGGTCCTTTAGTTAACTCTCATGGCTACATGTTGGAGTTTCTTGACAGACCCCCAGACAATCCTGTGAGTCCATCCCTTTACCAAAAGGAGCACATCCGCATCATAAAAGAAGAGATAGAGGCTCTTCTGCAAAAGGCAGCCATAGAACCCGTCCCTCTAAACCAGATAGGAAGAGGGTACTACTCTCACTTATTCCTGGTTCCCCAAAAAATAGGAGACTTGTGCCCCGTACTAGACCTCAACATCCTAAACCTGTACATAGAGCACAAAAGGTTTCGTATGCTGATTCTTCCAGGCCTGCTGCCCATGCTGCACAAGGGACAGTGGCTCTGCGCTCTGGACATGCAGGACGTATACCTGCATGTACCGTTATTTCAAGCCCACCACCACTACCTCAGGTTCTCCTTTTCAAAGGGGGCACTGCCAGTTCAAGGCCCTCTCCTTTGGCCTCTCATCAGCACCCAGAATTTTTGCCAAGTGCCCGGTGGTAGTGGCAGCTTCCTTGAGGCCCCAGGGTCACTATATCTTCCTGTACCTCAACGATTGGCTGATCTCAGCCTCGTCAAGGGAGAAGCTGGAAATCTTCCTTTTGGCGGTTTTGAGCCTGTTTTGCCAAGTTGGGGTTATGGTGAACTACCCAAAGTCTCACCTTATCCCCTCCCAGTGCCTGCAGTTCATTGGGGCGGTCCTGGATACTACCCAGAGTCAGGCTTTCCTCCCTTTGGACAGGGGGGAAACCTTGCAACAGCAGTCTCAACTGGTCGATTCCAGACATTGGATTTCAGCCAGGTCAGTGCTGTGCCTTCTTGGCCTTATGGCGGAGACTGTCCCATCTGTTCCTCTGGCCAGGCTCCAAATACAGATCTTAAAGTGGATGCTCTGTGTCCAGTGGGACCAGAGGTTGGACGACCTCGATCACAGAGTCTTGGTCTCCGCACCAATGCGTCGGGATCTCCTTTGGTGGCAGGATCTCAGCAATCTCTGCAAGGGAGTTCCCTTTCAATCCCCTCCTCCCATCCAGACCCTGACCACAGATGCTTCATGGCGGGGTTGGGGGACTCATCTGGAGACCCACAGAGCTCAAGGGCTGTGGTCTCAGTCAGAACTGTCTCTGCACGCCAGCCTGGTGGTGTTGAGGGCTGAGGCATCTCACCTTACCTCGCTCTATGCCAGCAACCGGGGTTGGGAATGAGTTTGGGTCGCCTGGGTGCCGGGGGGGGTGGTAGGACCAGGATCGAGCATTGGCTGTCATCTCCATAGTCCCGCCACCACTGGATGGAGGTCTGGTGGCTGGCGCAGATAACTGTGGACAGGTAGGGTGGGGCTTCCTTTCAGGGCAAAAAATACGCTTGCCCCCACATGCGTGTGTCACCTCGGGGACGCGCGGGTCGGGACCTGGAGAAAAGTAAAAACTGAATGAAGTACCCAAGAGGGGAAACCCATCTCTGCACATCAGCATGTTGTAGATGCGGGTGCAGTTGCATGCCCTTCAGGCCTTTCAGCACCTCCTCAGCCCAGGTCCACTGCTGGTCCAAATGGACAATATGTGCGTGGTCTAGTATCTGAACAAACAAGGGGGCACTTACTCCTACCCTTTCTGCAGGGAAGTAATGTGAGTCTGGAGCTGGGTGATTCTGCATCAGAGCTCCCTTAATGCAGTTCATGTCCCAGGAGTCCAAAACATCTAGCGGATAGTTTCAGCCACACCCAGGCCAAGGCTCACGAGTGGGAACTAAGCCAGTCAGTAGTCAAAGACATTTTCGACTAGTGGGATCAGCCAGATCTCGATCTGTTCACCTCCCCATCCAATGCAAAACTTCCCAAGTTTTGCTCGTTTGTTCCAGAGCCTGGTGTTTTCTGGCAAGACAAGGAGGTTCTTGTATAACTTCCCTTCCTTTCTGATCTTGCAGCGGGTGTTGCTCAGGTTGCAAGCGGAAGGGGCTCACATGATCTTGATTGCCCTGCTCTGGCCATGTCAAATGTGGTTCCCGCTTTTGCAGCAGCTGACAGTGGAGCCCCCGCTTTCCCTTCCTATCTGTCATGACCTACTGACCCAGGAGGGGAGTACTCTGGTTCATCCAGGACTCACGTCCCTTCACCTTCATGCGTGGCACCTTCTGACATAGTTGCTTCATGCTATGGGGTCTCTTCTAGGGTGGCCCAAGTCCTTGTGGAGACAAGGAAGCCTTCCACAAGGACAACTTATGCTTTGAAATGAAAGATTTTCCATCTGGGCCACTTCAAGGGATTGGGACCATTTTTCGTGTCCATTCCTCAGGTCATGGAGTACTTAGTGCATCTGGCTGACCTGGGTCTGAGTTACTCCTCACTGAAGGCCAACCTTTCCACCATTTCTGCCTTCCACATCCCAGTAGAAGGAAAAACTGTTGCTCAACAGGAGGTTTCCAGAATGTTTCTGAAGGGAATCCTCCACTTGAAACCCCCGGTGCATAACCCTGCCCCACCATGGGATTTAAACTTTTATTTTAGAGAAACTCACTTTGCCTCCTTTTGAACCGGCCGCAGGTTGCAACATGTGCTATCTATCATGGAAAGTGCTCTTTTTAGTTGCTATTGCTTCTGCTTGAAGGATTTCCGAGCTTCAGGCCCTGATGTGTAAGGAGCCTTATTTCATTTTCTACAGAGACCAAGTTGCTCTGTGTACAAATATTAAGTTCTTGCCAAAGGTTGTTTTTGAGTTTACATTGAATCGGACTATTCAACCACCAGTGTATTACCTTGAGTACTCTAATCAGGGGGAGGCAATTCTGCACACATTAAATGTTCACAGAATTTTGCGTTACTATATGAATTGGATGAAGTCAGTCTGTAAAACTGATGAACTTTTCGTTTCCTTTGCACCCAAGAGAGATGGCATTGCTGTTTCTAAGCAGTGTTTGTGCAAATGGTTGGCAAACTGCGTTGTGTTGTTACCAGAAGTACAACAAACCCTTGCCGAGGGAAGTCAAGGGGCATTCCACCAGAGGCATGGCTGCATCTGCTGCTTGCTTCAGAAATTTCTGCTGCTGACATTTGTGCGGCAGCCACTTGGAGCTCCTGCCACATTTTCATGAAACACTACAGTCTGGGCATTGCCTCTAGGCCCGGGCCGACTTTGGACTAGCTGTCCTTCAGGGCCTCTTTTCATGATTTCTTCCTGTGTCTCTGCAGATCCTTCCTGCCTCCCATGCTTCAGACTTGTCTGATTTACACTACTTGGAACTCAGTCCTAATAGTTAATATCTACTGCAAGAGTCCTCTCAAAGTAAGATAGTACAGTTACGTAAGAACTTACCGTAACAGTAGATCTTCAAGAGATGCTCTTGCAGTTGGTAACTTTCCCTCCCACCTTTCCCCAATTTCTGCTACTGACTTTTCTAGCTTCCCTTAGGCTCAAGGAGCTCCACTCCTTTCTCCTGTTGCTTTGTTCTAAGGTCTCCGGCGCGAGAACTGGAGGGTGGGCTGGGGACCACCCACTATATAGGGTCACGCTGATGTCAGTCACATGACGTCGGTGGGCGTTTCCCAGCCACACACTGCTAGCTAAAAATTTTTGTGTGATCCTGATGCCAGGGGGCACAGTCCCAATGGTTAATACCTAATGCAAGAGCCTCTCTCAAAGATCTACTGTTACGGTAAGTTCTTATGTTACTCTACTGTTTTCTTGGACAAGTCTTCACCATTTATTCATACACCCACCCACCATCCCCCAAGCTCACAGAATCTGTTCCTGATCTTCACTCTTTCGTTTCTCTTGGTCTGTGAAGACATTGCTCTTAGTTGACCCTTCTTACACGGGTCAAAAGGGCTTTCTTATGCCCTTGTTAAGTTAGGTGTTTGTCTAGTTAGAATATGCTGCATCTCCTTAGTAAAAAAAAGGTACATAAGCGGTTGGAGGGTCAACACCAAGATAGCCTGTACAGCGCGAGCCTGTGCTGCAGTACCACACATGAGCAGTCCTATCTCGGCGCCAGCCCTCCTGAAGGTTTTTGGCTCCAGCAGGGTCCCAGTACCTCCAGATTGTAACACAACATTATGAATAAATGGTGAAGACTTGTCCAAGAAGATCAAGAATTACTGTGAGTAATTCCCTCCAGGTTTGCCAACACCGCCCTTGGTGGTAGCTTGACACTCAGACCTACCAGTAATAAATGGTGAAGATTGATCCTTGGAAGATGTGAAAATGATGTACGCACTGTAATTCTTGATCTTCCAAAATATTTTCATCATTCATTACTGCAGCCTGCCCACCTTCCCCGACAATGACCAGACTTCTAATTAGTCTTTCCACTTTCTCTAGCCTTTGCCTCCTTTCATAAATTGAAAAAAAAGAGAGGCACATAGGGAGGCAAACTATCTGGAGGGATCTTGTTTCCTTACTATGGCCCCTGTTGTGGCCATCCAAAAAAAAAAGAACGATTTTCTTTCAGGGTCATTCTTATCCCCTAACCCCTCTAGTACCTTATAAAAAAAAAATAACGCAAACCAAAGGATATCTAGGGTTCTTCTTATCCCCACTCTTTCTAGTACCTCCCCTTGTTTAGGAAAAAAAAATTACCAAAAAAAAAAAAAAGAAGAGTAGAGGGCAAACAAGGTGGAAGAAAGCACTTTAACCCTTTCCTTCTTTCCCTCTTTTTTTGTGGAAGGAATCTATAGTTGTTTGCTGTTGGATAAGCCCCTCCCCCTTTTTCATCCCATGTCTCTGGGAGCAAAGGCTTGCAGGAGAGCAGGCATAGTCGGGGACCAGGAAATATACTGTGAGTTGTAGCCCAGGCTCCCTTACCTGGTACAGCTTTCATTCCTTTGCACTTCGCCTCCTGCACATCCTTCCAAGTAGTCTGCTATATTTCTTTCTCTTAATCCCCTCTTTGGGGTAATTTTCAGTAAGAGAAAGGGAGCATGTGGTATGGAAATTGTTCAATTTCTGCAATTTCCATTACCCAGCAGCTGCCCTTTTAGCAGGGAGCCCCATCTCACAGTTATTTTCTTTCCCCTCTTAGGGGTTGCTCCGTTACCTTTTGAACTCCTAGGTGTATCTCATTCACTTGAAAACCTGCGCTGGTGGTGCATTTCATGGGCCCGGCTCTGCTGTTGAGAGGCCTTTCAAGAGCCGGGGCTGTCAGTAATTTCCTTCCATATTATACTTCGGTCATATGGGATTCCTGAGCCATTGACCCTCTGTAGTTTTTATTCCTACTTATGGAGAGCACCAGCTGGCAGCACAGTTGCAGGACTCACAGCTCTACTGCCGTTTCTAGGCCTTCAGGGAGGTACGACCTTCCTCTGGAATTTTTCCTCTTCCTTGGCTGGTCCTATGGAATTTTTGAGCACCTTGGACTTTGCTTGAGAGTTTTTTAGTCTCTTGAGAACATAAGCAAACTTTTTTTGTACAGTTGGCTTAAGCCAGCTCTTCTGACAACACTATTCTTCTCCTGGGAGCTCGGGGTCCCCACTGCTCCATTCTCTCTCTCTCTCTCTCTCTCTCTCACCTGTCCAGTTGACCTGGTTATCCTTTAACCGCTACAACAGCCCACCCTCCAGTCCTCTGATAGACTTTTTTTAATCCTTTTGTCTCTTCCTTGGGCTCCCTTTCCCCAGCCTTCCTCTTTTTTTATAACCTTTGATCTTCCTGGACATAAAAGTCTCCACCACTCATTCACACTGATGGGAGTATGTCAGAGGTGCTAGGATCCAGCTGGAGCCAAACTTTTTCAGGAGGGCCGGCCCTGAGGTGGGGCCGCAAGGAGCGGCACCATGAGCCAGGCTCACGCTGAGTAGACTACCTCGGCGTCGACCCTCCAACAGCCTCAGTTCCTTTTTTCCCGCTGTCGAGTGTGCTTCAGTGACGACGTCACTCGCCCACCGGGAGTCAAAACATTAATTTTTTTTTTTATTCATTTTTATTACATTTATTATACACACGTCATTATTATTGTTTGTCCATGCAAAATACATTGTTTCTGGAAACAAGATTGAGTTTAGAATCTTAACAGCAATACTCTGAGGTTAATCTGTCAGTATCTTATTGTTTTACCCAGGGTACAAGTTTATTCCATATATGTGGTCTATATCTTATTCTTATTGGCCACATCCATTAAGTACTCTGTTTTATTTGAGATTCCACAACTCCAGAACTATTTGTTTTTTATTTTTCCCCCTTAAAAGGTCCAGGATTTTTATTCTAATATATTATCTCTTACCCCCTTTATTCCTCGGTGTCTCCCCCCCAATCTCCCAAGCCCCATATGATATCCCCCATTTATTCAGATCCCCTTCAAGGAGTGAAGTCCTGGTCTATTGAGGACTGGTAAATAGCCCAGTTCCACCATTTTCTCATGTAATTCTGACCTTTATGTTGAATTCTGGAGTTGAGGCTCTATATATCTGTTTCATTATACCTCTCCATTCTGTGATTGTGGGAATCTTGCCTGTCATTCATCTTCTGGTCACCGCTTTCCTAGCTGCC